>CM036562.1:20655000-23055000 GCA_020745775.1 Theristicus caerulescens
CCTTGACTCAGCAGATTTGTAGCCCAATGGAGAAAAGAAAATAAAGACATTGGAGAAGGCTTTGTTGAAGATCCCCAGCACTGATGCTGATTATCGATCAGATGATTAAGGCAGATGAAGAGGTTTTTTGAAAGTGAAGGCTCTGATTGTGTCTCTCCAGTGTGCCCCAAAAGGGGCTGAGAAATCAATACTCTCAATCACAGTGGAAAGCATTTCCCTGTCAGTCACACTGACTGAAGTGATTAGAATTGAGTCATAAGACAATGAATAACTCCACACTGGCTTCCTTCCCCTCTTTTGCACCTCATAGGGAATCTAATGAACTCTCCAGCTAACTGGCTAAGGAGAAAGAGTTACTGCTTACTGCTTATATACAAGCTGCACATATATTAAAATGCTATCGGATCAGATGTAGTAGCTCTGTTACTGGGTTCAAATTACAACATGTTTTATCTCATTTTAAGGCTGTTATTGTAGAAAAATTCCAGCCATGATATCTAAATGCATCAAGTTAGGAAAAACTGAAGGAAATGCTAGTCCTTTCAGAACATTAACAGCTTTAAAGATTATTAAGCCCTTTCTGGACCACTTAGTCAGAAAACTATGCCCAGAACATATTTTTAAGAGCCCTTAAAATTAAAAACAACTCCTGCATCTCAAATGCACTGTAAAAACTTACAAGGATAAATAGCCTTAAACATGTAAAAAATACTGGGACTACTCTGGTAAATTAATTACTAACTCAATACCTTAAAGGAAGAGTGCTGCTCTTTCTGGAGCTCCTGTGAGCTCAGACAGCTCTGATGCACATCTTCCTCCCCACAAAGCAGAGGGCTGCTTCATGTGCACATCTGAAGACAAATTTTGCCCAAAACCTGGGGTAATAAAATCAGTTTACTTCCAAAACCACTTGGGTGTGGGATGAACAACAAGCACTCCAACTGCTCATTTCCAAAGACCATGAATGTACTGACCAGATCTGCATGGACCACAGAAATGGAGGTACTCCACCTGCATGCTGGTTTCAGCAGGGTCACCACAGCACAGCAACAGTCTAATCACATTTTTTTTAGTTTTGAGAGCCAGCAAGAAAGTAACAAGTCTCCTTAAATGTATATTTATTTGTTAAGGTATGACATTAAGTAAAACATTAAATTTACATTTATGTTTAATGTACCTTTCCTGAAAAATCTTTTGTGTGCCACTACTCACTGAAGTATTTCTAAACCCTTTCTGGCCATTTCAAAGTGCTGCAAACTTTATGTGTAAGTCTTTTGCAAATGTCATATCTGAGAAGTATAAGTAAGCGGTGTAAGCAATTCTTACTTTGTTTCTTATATTCTATTCTATGTTCTTATATTCAATTTATTCTGATGATTTATAGTCCTTGCTGTTAAAAAATGTGTTTGGCTAATTTGAATGTGTTTGGCTCTAACTGGTGACCATTCAGTCCTGTGACAGCTTTCACTTGATCAAAAGAATCAGATGCACTTGATATTTTCCTTCTCAAATGAAGAGGAAACCTGTGTTCTCTAAACAGATCAAACTTTGTGTTTCTCAAAGAACAAATTTTCTCCAGTATTCAAGCAATTTCTGTAGATCTTTCCTATTAGCTTTTTTGAAAAAGAGGAACATCAAAAACAGATGTGTTATTCAAACAGCGGTCTCACCAATGTGCTATGGAACAGCAGTTACATCCCTGACCTACTCATTCTGAAACATTCAAGGATTTGCACTCACCTTTCTGTTACAACATCAGAATGGGACCTCGTACCAAGATGATTTCCTCCTACCACTTTCTCAGTGCTTTTTTGTGGCACTGGCTTACAAGATATAGTCCCTCATTCGCAGGTATTAAGTATATAAAATGATCCTAAATGTGGATTTACCTGCATTCAGAAAATGCTTTAACAGTTCTCGGTTTACCCACTAATTATCTGGCTTCACCCCTTTGATTTTTTTTCCACTTTCACAGCTTTTGTATTTGTCACAGCTTTTATTTCATATTTGATTTTAGATTCTTGATGGAAAACAAGTTAAGTGGATTTGGATAAAATCTTGAAAAATTCTACTAAAAAAGGACTTCCCCGTTACAGTTAAAATAGGTGATGTTCTGGTTGCCGGCTGATGGTATAGAGGGTGGTTTTTAATCAGAACACCATGAGGAATCAAGTCAAGTGATTCTGAATGCTTGAGAAGTACAACTGCACAGTTGCATGGAAAACTACATTTCTAACCAAAACAATATAATCAGGATTATTTGACAGACTCTACTTTCTTAACACTTGTTGACTGGTATTGATCATAAATGTTCTTCTCCTTCATTCTCTCAGAAGAATCCTATATGTAACTCTTCTTTTACTTGGACTGATCTTCAGTTAACCAGCCTGCTCTTAGCAATATTATTCCATTGACCACAAAGTGCATCAGCAGCTGGTTTGTAGCAGGACTATGTGAATACCCACATCTTTTCCTCACAAACCTTAAACCATTAGCCTCACTAACACTTGGAATTTCCTCACATTTGAGATACATACAGTAATATTTCCCTCCCTCACAGGTCAAGCATAGTCAGTTTACAAGGTATTTTGGGGATAACTGAAAGATTTTTTTATGCCTGGAAATATTATTGTAGAGATGAATCATGTAAAAAAAAAAAAAATCTGAACCATTATTGTTACCTACAGCCTGGTCAGTGTCATAATGAGGGAAACAGAGAGTATAAAACAAAAACCTTTAAGAGCTAGTTTTTCTTGAAGGCATATTCTCTATTGTCTTTAATTAAATTGCTAAGTTCGAGAAGATATTTATTTTTCATGGAGCATTTGCTCACCAGGCAGGCCTTCTCCTAGTTGTCTCGATTTTAATTACTTGATTATTTTCATGAGAAAAGAATCCATATCAAATTTTATTTCATATAGGAAAGAAAGAAAAAATCTTCTATGTTTCAGTCTTGACAGTTTATATTTGTTGTTTGAAGGAGAGCAGCCAAGGTCAAATAGGTGGCTCTGCATCCACTGTATTAAAAAAATGCCCCTGGACCTATAGGTAGCAATTTCTTAATAATTATAACAACCTGAGGATAGCTAGTCTTGGAACACAAAACATACAAGCCTCAAACTAGAGCCCTCTCAAGTCAGAAAACTAAGCCCCTTCATTTGCTCAGGTTGTTGAGAAATCTTCGTGCTCCCCAGGGACACAGAGCCATTCATCCAGTCTTTCTTCACCCAGGTCATGATTAGAAGCGATATATATTTTTAAATAGAAATTATGTATGTTACTATTCCGAGCTATGAGTACCAATCATGGAATTTTGATATCCTTGAAAAAATGCTTAAAAAGAGGTGAGATTTAAGCTACAATAGGAGTAAAATATAAATAATGTTTATGATACAGTAACAGAACAGTTTTGCATGTACGTGAAATAGTATATGCAGTATATGCTCCCATATAAATCTTTTTTTGCCAAACCCAAAAATTAGGTATCTTGCACGCTGCACATAATTCAGATCTCTGGCATTAAAAAGGTAAATAGCTAACCTGTTCTAGTTCTATTCAGACCCATATATGCATGTATGTCTCTGTGTGTATATAAAACTTATAAAGTAACCTTTTGGAAACTAAAGTTACTCAGAAATAATTAAATATTATGAAATCAGGATTAACATATAGATATAGATTTGTTTCATTCTCTCCATGTACAATGCTTCCATCAGAGCAGCCTGGGAACTGAGGAATCCTGTATCCATTTGAAATTTCTGAGACACTTTCTTAGTAGTATTTTCTCCCTAAAAATTTTAAACACTTTGTAATCTCTAACTTCTGATTTGAAACTACTGGATTTAGTAAGTAACTGTGTATGCAGCAACTAACACATCTCCATACAGGTTAGGTTGCTGTTCGTGACAGAAGTGGTAGACTGACAACATGCAAGAAGAGCCATACTACCAGAGTCCTCACACGGAATTTCATTCAGTCACTTCAGGCTCACGTGGCTTGAAGAAAGCTTGTGGGACTGAATCCCTCATCATGGTTTTGAAATGAACCCAACTCAGCAAGGACTTAAATGTGGTCTGACACAATGCCTTCTTTCATCCAAGAAAGTATCCTGAAATGGTTCAAACCTGGTCCAATGGTAAGGTCAAACCCTACTTTTTTGGCACATACAGGAGTAGTATCATAATTCAGTGTTACACACTGGCTCAAAATATCATTGCAAAAGATGCCAACTTCTTGCAACTGAGTCAAACTACAGCTTCTGCCCTCCAGATCTTGGTACACCTCCCCAGCCTTAGATACCTTATCAGATATTGGAAGGGCTCTATGGAATGTGCATTTCAGTGACTGGTGAGGCTGGTCCCATAAATGCTCATCTCCTCAGCTTAAATGACTCTCATACTGCTGTGACATTTCACCTACCTCTCAATGCTCAGGAATTGTTTGAGACAACATGACAAGAAAACAAGGAAAAAAAAGCTCAGCTTTCTTATACTTACAAAGCACTTAGATCACTGAAAAAAAATTTAAGAATCACACTCTGTCTAATTTTATGTTTTGTTTTCAAACTCATCATTCACCCTTGCAGGCTTCCAGGTAAAAAGACCACTGGTCCCCAGGAACTGAGACCAGTACACAGCTGATACCTCACACTGCAGCTTTGATAGCTCTTAGTATTGACCTTTGAATGAAATGTCAAACACTGCCTGACCCTGCTGCATAGACTATGGATTACAGTTCACTTTTAAGACAGTCCAGATTTATGTAGTTACCCCAAAAATATGCAACATAAACTCATTATTTGACGCAAGTTAGCATCCTACTTGGGCAGGATCTCAGCTTCTCTAAATCTCAATGTTATGTTATATTCAGAAGCCAACAGGGCTGTTGATGGGATGTTGGTTTTTTAAAATCTGCTTCTGAAGGTAAGATGCCACCCACTAAGACTACCACCAACCAGCAATCTGGGTTATTCTTGACAAGGTCTTGTGGAAATAATGACCAAACCTAACCCGGCTTCCACTGTGAGAAAATCGTAACCTTGAGTTCAGTGTCTAATCCTAGAATGAAATGTCAGCATTCCCAGAAATATTGCAAAATTGTCATTACCCAAGGTAAATCTACTCAAACAATCATTGTCTGCATGGGAATTCAGAAGCTGAAACTTTGTGGCTTGCATGGTATGGCTGTGGCTGTTAAAAATGAACTGTTACTAATTGATAGGGGCTTCAAAATGAAGATATATGGTATTTGAGATCCTGTTTTGATCTTTTTTACTTTCACACATGTGCCCTTCTGTATCCTGTGGATCTTCTATGTGGCTCGGTGGGTACATGCTCCACATGGTATTCTGCCTTTCTGATGTTAAAATATAGCACGTAGGCTCTTACACATGGTGTAAGAGCTGCTCTTTGATGGACATATAATCAAGAAGGAATTTGAAATATGGCCAAGACTTTGCTTTTATTTCTTGGCTATTGGACATAAGTGTGAATTTAGCCTGTAGAATTTGTTCTTCTTTTATTGTATTAGATAAATTGAAATAAGTGGGAAAATCCTTCTTCTTAATTGTCTTTCTCCTGCAGTCAGTTCCACAAGGTGTGGTTTAAGCTATGAGTACTTAAACATATATGGTGTGATAGCATTGTCAATACAAGACATTATTAGGAAGTATTTTATTGTCATGAAAGAACTGATGTGTGTTTCTTTCCTTTTTCTTTTAGTCTTACCAATCAATGCCACTACACCCACTGGTTTTCTCCTGCATGAGCACACTTCCTTTAACTCTCCTGTGTCACTCATTTCAGGCTGCACATTAAAATACTTGTCCTGCAATAGAATTTCTCAAAGGGCCTTCTATATCAAGGCAGTTTCCACTGTTATTTGTCTGCAGATGTGTTTGTGAGCAGTTCTTCTAAGTACCTATTTTAAGTATTTTTTTAATATACCATATATCATTGTTCATATATTAATATTTTATTTACATACACTCTATTATATAAACAAATCTATATTCTATTTTAAAATATATATAAAACATTTTAATCAAGCATGTTTATAAGTTTCCCATTTTTATAGTTTTCAGTTGAAATAATCTTCTTTACTTGGCACAGCTTATCCTCCTCAATAATTAAAGCTTTTTAGAATTCAGCAGTAAATATCACTGAGTGTAAACTTCAACAACAATAGCATGTTACTGTAGCATTAGTGCAGTTTTGTTTACCATGAAGCAAACTACTATTCGGTTATGCTACTCAGTTATTCTGCAAGTTACAAAAGGATATTTCCATCTTATAGGAAAGTTTGAGTCTGAAGAATTTGTTTTTCTTATAAAATACAATGGAAAGATAAAAAAATATATATATATGAAAAAGTTTAATTGTTTTGCAGTATTTAAATATTATTCTAAATGCATGAAATACTAATCTGGCAAAGAGAATGAAACAAATGGACAATTCCAAGCAAAAAACTCTATTGAAACAAAATATTTCTTTTAGATTTATTTTTCCCCCCCTCATCAATAGTTAATTCACTGTCCCAGATCTACATGAGGTCATTCAAATGGCCTTGGCTCCTTTTGCAATCTCTTGGCACCCAAAAGTATTTAAGTAGAACTCCTGTTCTGGCTCTAAATGTACGAGGTCATAAGGTTCTTCTGAGGGAGAAATTTTACAGAGTTTCAGTAACACTGCTGTTCATGTTATGCTGCCAGTGATCACCAAACAAGTAATAGATCGAGTCTGTTATCCAAAACCAAAAAATTCCTTAAGCACATCTGCAAGAAATGTAACAAAAAAAATCTTGGCCTCAAATAATTTGTTTAAAATGTCACAGTATCAGCTTTTCAAAAATCAGACTGATTAAATATCAATACCTGTTTTGCAAGCATTGTGAATTTCATACCACTATTGTCTCTGTAATGTAATCTTGCAGTAGTTGAGGATATTGCAGAAAACAGACCACAGAACTGCAGTGTATCAGAGGCTCCTGCCACTACAGAGCAAGCCCAGCATCCAACTATTGTCCTTTTATACTCCAGAACTGCTGGAGGTTTATGCCTGGTTTGGTTTTGATGGCCTTTGTCTAACTTACGTTATGATCTACAGTCCTTGCTCTGTTTAACCCTTCTTAAGCTATGTAGTCCATGCATTCAAGACCCGCACCTGATACATTGACCATGCTAGAATTATAGCCCATCCAGCACTATTTCAGAAGCAACGACTGGTTAATTTATCACTACCATGAAGTCAGATTCCCTCTTACAAGTACCCATCAAAGACCAGCTACTATTTCCTTTGCCACATGCATAATTAGTTTCCTAACTTAGACAAAATAAGGTCACTGCAAAAATATCTCTTTTGAAATTTAGAATATGATACAATTTATTAGTCTTTTCATTAAAGAATAGAAATAGCACTGAAATATAATTATTTGGATTAACAAAGCTCTATATTATACTTTCAAAAAATCCTCTTACTTTTTTAGTTTCACTTATGGAGGAATACTTCTTAACATGAAAAGGTAACTTCTATCCAATCAAGCCTGATCTCCAGATAAATAAAAATTAAACAAAGCAAGATAACGCAAAAATACTGAAGATGGCTTAGGCTGCCTGCTGATAACTAAAATTAAAATCAATAGTCCTTTTGGCTAGTAAGTGTAAAATACATGTAGTACTTCAAGAGATAAATAGCCGGTTATTTTTGTTTTCTAGAAGGATAGCACATAGTCTCTAGTACTAACTAGAGACAATACCACATGATTTTAACTGTCACTTCATACAAATAAGGTTTAGTCTTCACACTCTGTTTATATAGGAGTGGAGCTGGGCTGTAAAAGAGTAATAAAAGTGCAAATATTGAATAGAAACCCTTATTCCTAAATAAACTGAAGGGGTATTGAAGTGCTCAGGTTTTCTTAGTTCCTTGGTTTCTTTCTTTGTGAATAACTGACCAAATTCATGCATAGCACCTGTGAGCTGCTAAGGAGTCATCAAATGTTGTATTACTCAAAGGACGGCCTCAGAAGAGGCCTTCTTGTGAAAGTGGTGAAGTATCATTAATCCACAATAGTATTGACTAGAGTATCATTCGTAGAAGAACCCATATTTCACAATTCTTCCCATTCTCCTGAACTACTAACATCTTTTTCTTAACCCACTGTTTAAAGCATAAATGAACATGAAATTGAATATTTTCTTCAAAATACTCTTGAGTACAGTAAAAAGCAAGCAAAAAAATATTAGGACATGTGAAATAAGGAGAAAAAATAAATTGGATATCTAACGGGTGTTGAACATTTTTCCTTAGTCACCAAGCACGAAGGAGGTCCCCCCCGAGCGGGGCGGTAGGCATGTCAGGGAGGCAGGAGAACCCGCCTTCGGTAGTGGAGCTGTTCCTATTCTTGTCCGCTGTTCAGGACACCAGCATGTTTTTTGCTCCTCAATGCCATTTTGGAGAGCTGATACCATACAGCCTTCTTATTCTTACTGAAAGAGCATTCCTCAAAACACTCCCAAGCAAATTCTTGTATAGTAACATAGTTTTGTTTTCTGAGTTATGAAAACAACCATAATATGTGATTCTGTATAGTCATGGACATATTAGCCCTAAGACAGCGGAGGGATGAGAACGTATTTGAATTGTGAATGTCTCTTTACAGCCTCTGCCCTAAAATAACATTCTTACTTTTTTTTGTATCTACAGCAAAAGCCACTTTTGTGTGGGTAAATAAGGTCCGTTGCTGAAAACAATCATTTCAGGAGCTTGTTTTTATCTTACTGATGGCTAGGGTTACACTGCAGATTGAACTGTAACATATTCCTTCACTGCTCCTTCGTTTCAGTGAGATAGAATGTTTAATCCATATCAAAGACATTCCACATGAAGAATATTCATGGACAATCCTAGATATACAAAGAAAACTGCATAAATTTCTAGTTTTTGAGAGAAACAATAGATCACCATGTAGGCACGTCTAATAAATTCTTAGCCCAGCAGTCTGTCTGAAGAAACAAAAATGTACCAGAAATATTTGTCAGGCTCTCTATATTTTGAATTCAAAAAGCATTCACAGCAGCATGAAGGATTTTTGCAACTTTTTTAACTTACAGGTTAGTGGAAATCATTGGTTTTACATTTTAAAAAGCTGCTATAGAATCCCTATTAAAAATATAAGAACAACAACAACAGTTTTTATGTTGTGCCCTATCCAGCTGACACTGTCCTTTTGGAAAGCCAATGACTTGTTAGTACCCCTAGCAGGAGTGTGAACAGATGCGTCCCTGACAGGCGATGGATGGTCAGGGTCCATCTGGCCAGTGCAGCCTGGACAGAAATGATGTATACAGCTTCATCAGCGAATGACTGTCATCAATCCTGTGCCATGGATAGCGTAAATGACAGCTACGCTGCAGCTGAGGCCCAGGTGTGAGAATGAAGAAGGGGCTGATTTAAGAATGCTGGGTAATCAGGAATGTATAGTCTCCTGGACTTTAATTTGTATCTTTAACCTCCTATAAATATCCCTGTATACTGTAGGAGGTATGTGTTTTTAAAGAGTCTGATCGTGAAATTAACTTCAGGATGACAGACATTCTTTGCTCTCCTTTAGCTGCTGATTACCCCAGTTCCCAGTATACATTAACAAATGCATGCTGAGCTTTGGCCACTGTACTGTGGGCTCACAAAATTTAATTATTACCTCATTGATTTTTCATGTATTTCAATTTTCTTTTCTTCAAGTCACAGTGACTGTCCTATTGGGGGCAATGTTTGTTTTCTTTTTCCAAGATTTCCTTGTGGAATTTATTTTGAATTCAAGGATTATTTTTTTAACCCATCAGGAACTCATATTTGCTTAGCCTGTCAGTTCATAGACAGGTAGATGCACAATCCCCTAAAATGAAACTGAACATTGTGGTTGAAGCTAGATATAAACAGAAAACAATAATGCAGTGACCACTGGTAATCCCTAACTAAAGGTACCTCTGTTTTTCAAATGGTCCCTTTTTAGCATGCATCAAAGAGCATGCATAATTTGCATCTATTATCATTTTATTATTTCACAGTATTGGGGATGGGAAAACGGACACAATTATTGTATCCTCACAGGGGTTTTCTTTACTTATAACCATTTCACAATAAATTGTTTTTCTTTGTCAGTGGATCATATGGACTAACGTAGTGATTTAAAAGCACAGGAAGTTATGAATGTTTTATATAAGGATATGAGTCAGTCCTTTCAGCACACAGAAATATGTTCATTGTCATAAACAGGCGTCATCTATAATCATATTCTCTTAAGAAGCAGTTAATTGCCAAGGGCTACATTTTGACCAGGTAAAGGTGTGTTGCATTACTGGAGCAAGACTTGTATGCACACATCATACTATATATAATATACTGCATGCACAATTTGTCTATGAACACACACACAAAAAAAATCCCACATTTCCAGTGCTTGCAGGCTTAAGGCTTACTTTATATTTCTTTTAGACTGAAACTTGAAAACCCCCACAAATCACAGTAGCTCTAGACAGAGAAGCTTTAGGAAAGCATGATGTAAATTCTGGTGGCATCATTACGGGGCGGGGCGGGGGTGGCACTATGGGACAGTACTCCAACCATCCCCATTCCAGACACAGAACTCAGTTAATATGCAATGTATGCAGCAGAGAGGCCTTAACACGAACTTTGCAGAGGAGGGTACAATGGGCCACATTAATTGCAGGTTACAAGGAATGTGATCAATTTTCATCTCCGAGTGCTGACTTTTGCTGGCTCTTCTTCAAGTTCCTAGAACAGAAGTGGAGCATAAGGGCAACAAAGGAAAGTGGAGATGCCTCAAGAACAGAGAGCATCCTGGTCCAGCTTCTTTTCCATCCAAATAGAGTGGCTGAATTAGACTTGGCTTGGGAAGAAACCCCATTTTTAAGTGTCTGTGTGTATATATATATATAAAAAATGTTTGAGTGTGTATGTGTATGTCTACGCGTGAGAGCATTTGAGTACGCACGTGTACGTGTATTTGTGTGAATAGTCATATTCTGAAAATGGTTTCATTCAAGCTCACTAAAAGTCAAAAAAGAGACTATTTTGGAGAAAGGAATTTGAAAATTCCATGAAAACAAATTTTTCTTTTGGGCAACTTGGAACTTTTAGCCTCCAGGCAGAAAATTTAATTGTTAAAAAGTCATCCAAGTAAGCAGATGAAGACTTGTCATCTGGATTTCCCTGAAGAAAACCTATTTACTTCCAGGAAAAGAACTAGTTTTGTAGAAAGGAAATTTTTCATCCGAATACTAATGCAACAAAAAACCCTAATAAGTCTACACAAAGACCATATTACAGGTTTCTATGAAACCAAGATGAGTTGTACCTACACAGACTATTAGCTTTAAGTGGTTTAGGGAGAGATTTTCAAAAAGCACATGTGGAATTTAGCATTGGTGATCTCCAGAAAGTCTTTGCAATTTGTGCTCTGAAATTCTTGGGCACTTGAAAAAATCTCCCCTTTAATATTTTATAGGGCTGTGGTTTAACCTTTAGAATATGAATAGAGCCCCCATCTGTGTAGGCTTACTTGTTATCCAGTAGTGCAGGTCAGTACCAATCAGATCAATACACCTCCCAGAGAAGAAGGAAGTGGAAGAGGGCCACCGAGCACTGAGCATTTACCCCAATGAATCACAATTACAGGAACACCTGTGCTAACAAACTATGTCCTGATCCACTGGGAAAATGTGCTCAGTGCTCAGTAGCCCTCAGAATTTTTCATTTATTATCACTGGTGGGTTGGCCTGCAGTTGCATACTGTGTTACAGTGTAAAATTCAGAAGGACACTGGTTCAAGACCTCTTCAGATGACTAAGCTTTCATAGGGCTTTTTGCTGCTTCTCCTGTGTATGTATTTTAGCATTATCTTCAAGGTACTGTTGGAGGCTTTTAATTCATACATCTCAGTTTCAAACAGGCACGCACAAGTTTGAGGAACACAGTTTCGGAAAAGTTACATGTAAAAGCACACTTACATTGGGAGCAATGTACATTTGTTAATGAACTCTGTTAATAAGCTGTGGCTATATATCACATAACTGAGAAAAAGAGAAAACAGAATGCCCTAGGGTAATGGAGGGAGCAAAAATTAGAAAAAATAACCATACAATACTCCAAAATACCTCCCTTGCACACTGTTACAATAATACCTGTTATTATAGGTATGGAACATCTTTATTATTTTTGTGTCATTACAGTAAATTTTCTACCCAAGAGTAAGGAAAGGCAGCAGTATAATGAGGAACTTCCACCATGTGAGAGGTTGGACTGTCAGGGAATAGGAGTTAGGATCATCACTGCCTTTAAAACCTCTCTCTAAAAGGAAGAATATATTCATAAATCTCAAGTTTCTTCATTCTGTGCTATCACAATATTGTTGTACAACATCTATGATAAGTTTTGCCATATGTCAGGAAACTAATATATGCATCACTGAACAATGGACCCTTACGATCACATAGAAGCCAGAATGCTTCCAAACTCTCTCTGTGAAATTTAGCAGAAAATATTGGTGGTATGCAGCAGACAGAGCCATGGCTTGTATATTTTACATATATTTCACAGTGAAAAAGCATCAGAGTAGAAGGCCATGCTATGCAACTGAGAGGAAAGTGTCTGTCCAGCAAGCCTAGTTCTTCTGGCTTCAGAAGAAGTCATTATGCTTTTAACACCATGCTGAGAAATGGCTATTTGGAGATTAGGACAGATGAAGATCTGGATATGTTCTCTTTTTCTGTCTCAAAATCTTGTCTTGGCAAAATCTGAGACTTTGTACGTATGTTCAGGATTTCTGTCTGTATGCCCTTCAGCCTTGTTAAAAGAGCAGCTGCTTTACCTCTGTGCTGTGGCACATCTGAAAATCCCAGGTATGTCTGCTGTGTGTACATAAGCCATTTTGGCGAAGCACATACCCAGTGAGCCAACTCATCAAAGACACGCCCCAGCACCTAGGTTGCGCTATGCTGATGACATGCAAAACTAAAATAGCCAACATGTAAGGTCATCTGTGAAGTATCATCATGCTAGGGGACATTTCACCACCCAGGCACTATTGGGCACATTTGTGTGTATTTATGAGTGCACATAAGGAATATTGATTATTACAAAACTCCAATATCTTAAAGTCAGAAGAAAGGTAAGGAGGTGTGGGAAGGAAGATGATGTGAAGGAAGAAAAAGAGTGAAACAGCTGGAGAAACTCTTCACCTTCTGTAAAAAGTCATACATGACAAAGTGCTTTAGGGGGAAAGAATCAGCTGAGCACTAAGCCACTTAATTTATCACTCTGCAGAGCTGAATGAAAATAACGTCATTCTCACTTGCTACACATTAGTACTTCTCTGCATTCAGATTTGGATTTGATCACAAGTAGAAAGCTATTCAGCTGAGTTACCCTTTCCCTGTTATTTAGCGGTGAAAAAGAAAATGAAGAATATTGGGCTCATGAAATGAGCATGTATTTATTCTGTCTACAAAAAAGAGCAAAAAAGTTCCAAAGATTTGTTTAATTCTGGACCTTCCTCTGCTTCTCTGACTCCTCCTCCAACTACTCTTCTCCCAGTGTTGTGTGTTTGTCAATTAGGCAGGACCCATCGCTACCACCCTCAAATCTCCCTGAACTAGACCATGTTTAACAAGTTTCCTGTTCAAATCTCATCAGATCTTCCAAGGCAAAGTACTGAACAAAAAAAATTAAAAAGAAGAGAATTCCACAAATACAGTGCAGACTTGTTATCATTGATACTGCCTTTTCGGTCATCACACTAGCCTAGGACAAAATGAAAAAGGATATAGAAAAGTGTGTTCTTACTAGGATCAATTTACAGCACTGTAGTAGAATTGAGGAGGGAATGCCTAATCTGAGATATTAATAAATTTTAAACTAATTTTCCTTAGGCAATACTTGTGTAGTCAAGATTTTATATATCTCTAATGTGCCTTAAAACTCCTTTGATGCATTTTTGCTATTCTGGTTTTGGGACTAGCTTGATTGGAAACCACTAAGTATGCTTAACTGTGCCACATATTTTCCTTCTGATTAAAATGCAGGCTGGCACAAGCAGAGACTGATGGCCTCTGAGTTTATAGATTGACCAGGGCACCTGCCGTGCAAGCATCTTTGTGCTGCCCCATCACTGAATTTCATTCTGACCTTGAAGCATCACACTTGATAAAGCTGAAAGTTAGTTTCTATTTCTATTTCCAGACCTGTTTTTTAGTATCCCTTAACAGACTGTCAATTGTACTCTGACACAATGGTGCCTGCTTCTTGTAGGCTGTAGCTCTCAAAACAGTAAAGTTGATGCTTTCACTACAGACTTTTGCAGCTCTTCGGCATTATTCTGATTTTAAATATTTTTAAATAAATCATAGTCATAAGACCAGGAATCCATCTACTCATGACATCTTGAATCTCCAGCACAATTGCTGGAGACCTAAAACCGTACCTGGACATATTGGTACCTGCCAAGGTTTTTTAGTTAAAGGTCTGTTCAACCTAGTTCATAAGCAATAGTTGGAAATGAAGTTTCCTCAGGAAACAAGAGCACTTTCTGAAATGTCTCTTACAGTGCAACAACTGTAGATACAGTTCACAATGAATACCAGCTTTACTCAGTGCGAAGCTTCCAAGCCCTGCTCCAATGTACAGCAAAACAAATACAGAAATCAGAAAAAAAAATGTATTTGTGTTGGCAGCATTTCAAATAATTGTTCTTTTCTGTCTGTAATCAAGAATAACTCAAGTAGCCTGGAAACTAATGTATCTGTAACTCTGTGCTAAAGATAATCACATTTTACAACAGTGGGGATTGGATAGAAGTGCATTTCTAGTAAAGGATTATCCTGAAACTGATATAACTCTGAGAACATAAACATGCACATAGAGATCTGACTTAGTAATGAAGATCTTACTTGCTAAAGCACATATGAAAACCTTTCCTGAGCACAAATAAAATAAACTTAGTGTAACTTCTAGAATTAGAGCCCTGCATTGTTTTTTTGGCCTCTGAAATGTATGCAAAACCAACAAGTACTTCACTGTCTGAGTAATGTTCATGACGTCGCATCAATGCGATGATGGCTTCCTAGGATGGCTTATACATAAAGTAGAGCAATATCTACAGCTACAAAACACACCAAACATCTGAAGACAAGCCATCAAAAGCAAGGAAATTCTGATTTCTAGTTGAGGCCTGTGACATTTACAGGCTATACAAGAATACATGGGATGTTATACAGCATTGCGCATCATTATTGTGGAAGTCATTGTTTCCCTCATTAGTGCTCTAGATCTGTACATTACTTCCATTGCAGGTCACGACCTCCATGCTGACAGTCCATCCTTAACTCACCCTTTTGTGCCTAGGTATTGTAGCAAATTTGCTACAGTACGTGACATCTCACACTTGAATTTTCTGCAATATTTGAAGACATGTATCCCATTCAAATGCGCTACTTACCAACTCAGAGGTCTTCAGGAAACCATTAAGAAGATATGGGACACATATCTAAAGTAAAATTAGATATAATTTCATTTGTAAGTGTCGTATTTTATTATAATATTTAAGCTGTAGTTCTCTGTAGAGCTTTTAATTTTATGTGATAGAATGATGTGTAAATCATGTAGCATAGTTAAAATATTCCTAAAATGTTTTTAAAGTTCAATAATCTTTTCCAAACAAAGACATTTACTCACTAAGAACATGTAAAACAGTAAATGTTTCCATGCTTGTTGTCCTCATTTCTTTTAGTATTAATTAGAAGCATAACTTAATATGCTGCAAACACGTTAGCCTTTAATTTTTAATGCAGTTGAAGATAAAAGACTAAAACTTAGCAGTGATTCTGGACACCTGAAAAACTGTGATTGACACAGAATCATCCTGTAATGATTGATATGAAAGACACTGACATGGCAGAGCCATTGTGATAGATCATATCAATTCATAATTTGGCTTCATAAATATGTAGAATTATTGACACAATATCTTACAATAGCAATTCCTTTTCTACAACACCAATATATGGGACTGGTCTTTGCAATGAGGACTTCAAAGTATAACCTGAAAGGATATGACGTGTGGAGAAAAGATAATTTTCATGTTGTAATAAGTCACGTTCTATTTTAATATCAGAAAAACCAGTGTTAAAACCAGGGAAAGAAATCAGTTAGGGTTCCATGTCTGGAAGTCTCTTTAATACTTAGTTAGCTTTACTGTCCACATTCCTTGTTTCCCTGTTCAGGAAATTGCTCTGAATTTGTCAAACTATGATAAATTGTTTGATTAAACCAGAAAAAAAATGCAAAACTCGTTTCAGTTTTACGGTTAGGTAGAGAAAGAAGCTAACTAACTGACTGCAGCATTTTCCTTTTTTTTTTTTTTTTTTCTCCCAAAGAAATCTTGTGTGGACTTGTTCTATGAAATTAGATTTCGAGGTTTTGTTTGAAATGTGCCAAGAAACTTTTCTAATAACTTAATGCCACTGATGTTAGAGTCCAGGGAAATGACGGCAAAACCAGAGAACTATACAAATGCAGCTAGTAAAGTCAGCTTTGCCACAGCTTAAAGAGCATCCTGTCTTTAATACCAATGTGTGAACTAGCAAGGATTTGATCCAAAACACAGAAATCTGACGGTTCCAAAATTTGCAAATGTGTATAAAAAGGAATTGTTTGTATGTGTCCCAGTTCTCTTGGATGCTATCATGATATTCACATTAAGTGTCCAACAACATTTCTATCACTTTAGTTTTGCGCCTTAGCTTTGGTTTCCACTCTTCTTGCTCTTGTACTTACAATCAGATTAATAACTGAAGGAGAGGATGCTTAGTGGATATAAACGAGTCACTTCGCTGATCTCAAAAGACAGAAGACAGTAAGCTAAGCTGATTCACCCCAACTGAGGGTATGCACATTTAAATTTTACTTTCATGCTTAACTTCTTTTTAAATTGTGACAAAAGGTACCCTTTAAAGTAATCTAAACCACTGCTATGTATACAGGATAAACAGAGACTATACTGATATACACACCTTATACAAAAAAAACCCCCGAAAATGTATTGTGTGGGCTGAGAACTTTATATTGACTTCTGGTGCTAAGAGAATTTTTTAATGGAGTTATAAAACCCTCAAAAAAGGGGTTTGTAAAGGAAACTCTAATATACCTTTATCTATAATGGCACGGCTGGGGGCTACTATAATAATCCTTTTGCTTTCATGTGGCCATCTGGAGGCCTATTAAAACTAGTATCTAAAACAGACTCCCAAGTGTGTTGAGTTTGCCAGTTCCCACTAAGTCACTAAAATAAGGGAGTTAGCCCTGCTATAGGGTGAAGTGTCTGCTACAGAGAGAAGACAGTTTGAACTCTAACCTTTTACACTGTGAATATGTTGTGTACAGGCTGATTTTGATACATACATTTTAATTGTGCAAAAAAATGAGCCCTAGGTCTGTTGTGCACCTCTGGGGTCGTATGACAAAATGGAAGAGGGTAGGCAAAGTGAGAATGGAAACATTGCAAATTTAATGAAGTATTATGTTTCAACTGAGAAATATTCTATTCTGAATTTTGTGGAGAGCAACAATAAAATATTGACAATTTTGCAAGTACCTACTTTCCTTGCTCAAATACAAACACAGACATTATATATAATATTTATTTAGTGCTGCGAGTTTTTATCCAAAATATAATGGGAATAAATATTTGATTATGCAAATTATTTTACAACATAGTTTGGTCTCTCTCTCTGTTTTTTATTAAGTTAAGATTAGGTTAGTACGAATGCACTCGGTAAAACATTTTGAGTCAATGGAGACTGGGTATCATTTGTCCAAAATAAAGTCCTTTCCATACACTCATTACTGATCTTATTCAGTAATGTGGTTTCATCCTATTATACCTGATACATCAAAAAAAAAAAAAAAAAAGAAATTAAGTTGCTGTCTAAAACCACACTAGAACTCAGATCTAGGACCAAATAAGATGCATTAATTGCTTTACTGCTTCACTGCAAAGCCACTCTTAAAACATAATTCCTTAATGAAGTCCGTTAATTTGTTCATGGCAGTACACAAGCTGTTCAAAATGACACAGATTTGCACTCTGTTTTCTAACCCCTGCAGTTTCTTCTGTTAGTCACTCTGTCTTGTGTTGTTATCCCATGGATAGTAATTATTTTATAGTGGCTGTAATTAGGAGAGAATTAGGCTTGGTAAACAAAACCTGCCTTCTCCTGTTAATAGCTAAGGATAATAAATTTGGCTCTGACATTCACTATATTTGGACAAGGCTTGGCCTTCTTCCAGTTTTCCCAATAAGAACTTTATTATATAATTATGCCTTGGAGGGGCTCATATTACAAGGTAATTTTTTTTTGTTAAGACACATATTGCATGGCTTCCAGCCAGTAAATGATATACTGTAATATATGCCTCCAATAAATGTTTTAAACAAAATCTCTCTAAGCAATATCCTGCTGGAACTGCACATTGCAATTCAGCAGATATATTTACAGGAGTTTTTCATAATGCAAATTATTTTCTTTTGCTCACATTGTCCAACATTATAACAAGTGTTTAAAAAGAAGCCTAGGATTATTTTTATCAGCAAATGACATGGTTAGATTCTTAACTTATCATATCTCAGTAGCCTAAAGAGAATTTTCAGACTTTTTATTCTGTGAGTAAAGTCCCAGTTTTGTTGACACGCACAGAAGTGTAGCAAGTATCTCATTTTCTATTTTCAGCTTGAATTAAAAAACAACCCTTTGTTCCATCTTTCAGCCCACACACTAATGTATCATCTCCCACCCTCTCCTTTATTTTATCTCATACCTTTTATGTAAAACACAATTTAAGTTAACACACAATAGCACAAAATGCTTTTCAAAGGGAGTCAATCATAAGCTAAATAGAAAAGGAAGGGCTTAAGGGGAAATATATAAAGAAGTGAGTGAGTGGCTCAATAGAGAGAAAGAAAGTGTTTCAGTCACAAGGAGGAGCAGATATAGGATCAAGACTGGGAAAAGGGAGTAAGCAATTAAATTCTGAAAAAATACAGTAAAAACAACCAAATTGGATAGGTACACTAATTTTAACTGTTTCTCCTGCTGCTGAGTTACCACTGCTAGTAAGATATAAGTAAAAAATATATCATAATTACATTCAACAAGTTTTGTAAGAATGGTGTAGGCAAGCAGAATTGGGTTTACATACTTAAAGACACAAACCGAGTCCACAGAGATTAAAAACTGGTGGAACAAAACCAAAATCCAAAAGTCATGTTTCCAGGCCATCTTTTCTGGTCACTAAACAGCATCCAGTACCTTTTCAGTGTTCCTGAACACTATTTAATGCTACAGGTTAGAGAGTGGGAATTCCTCAACTATAAAGACTACTAGGTTCAGGTAGGATAGACTGGCCATCAAATGTTTTTGGTGTAAAAATAGCGTATTTTGTACATTTTTACTTCACTCATTTAAAGGCACTCTCTCTTTCCTGAAGACACACAGTTCAGTATTGATAACTCAGTATAAAATCCTCAAGGTAAGAGGAGTCAAAAAGATCAGGAGAAGGGAATTGGGATTTGTGCCAAGACAATGATATCTACAAAAGCATGCCAAAGTGCTTTTGCATAGAATATGACCTATATATTAGCTTTAAAAATACTATGCTCACATAGATTGCAGAAATAAGTTTCATTGTAATGCAAAAAATTCAAATACTAAAAAAGAAATTATACCACTTCAGACATATACTTTAGATTTTTAGGCATAGCTTGGCACTAAAAAATTAAAGATCTTGAGCTAAATTCATCTGCACTAGAGGCACACAGTGGATTAATTTGGCCCTGGGTAAGACATCTGAAAAACAAAAGGGCAGGGACTAACTACATCAACAGTCATTACAAACAGAAAAAGACCATTAGGTCAGCTAGTCCAGTCTTATTCCAATTTCTTAATGTAGTACTGGCCATGATAATACTGTCTTCAATGTTCTCTCAAAAATACATTTTTAATTACTCAAACTAAAGAACTAACACCACTTTCCTTGGGAAACAAATTGCTAAGTGGTATTCCTTATTGTTTCAATCATACCTTGGAGGATATACACTCTACATTCCTCTAGAAACTATCCTATTGTTTTACTGGTGTCCATTAACTCTCCAAAACTTTTGAATTATGTTTGTTCTTCTCATCTGACTTCCCAGAACTGCCTTAGAAGAGGGTCCACAGATTTGCCGCAGCCCAGGAGGCAGGAGGGTACAAAGGAGCACCACTTCTATTGATTCACATGGAAATGACAGGGGAGCAGGCTGAGACACAGCTTTTTCAGCAGGAGAGTACAGACCAGCAGTATTTTCACAGTGTGAGCCTGTATATAAAGGCACTGTTGACAAAAAGGACTGGTCTTAAGCTCTCTCCAAGAGTTGGAGACTATCATTTGATGAAGACCAAGTGGCAAAGAAACTTTTACCGCTGTCTTTTCGCCTTCTATTTTCTCCTCTTCCTCTCATTTTCTTTCCTTTCTCATAAGGATTGTAGAGGAAGGAAAGGAAAATAAAACTAAAAGAGCATGAAAGATACTCAAGCTATGTCCTTCCTGTTTCTGAGATGCAGGAGGAGACACAAGACCATGAGTGACTGGTTTGTGTATAATAACATTGATTAAGAATTTCTTTTGCCATCCTATCTTAAGTTAACATGATCTCAGTGTCTGGAAGATATTATATGGTTCATAATTTTAAAATATCACTTTAGAAGGGAGAGAAGGTGGGCAACAGACATAATTCTGTCCCATATTGAAAGCCCAGCTACCTGACAAACACTAAGGACCAATAAATGTGCATGTTGCCCTATGATGCACAAGGTGACCAGACTCAGACTTTGATATATGGCCAGTGGAAGCACATTCTAGCACCAAAGAACCTGCACCTAAAGTCTCTAGGAATTGTCATGATTACCCTCCAAACATTTCATAAATTTGGACAAAGATGAGGTGAACGAACAGCCAGTCTCTTCAGAAAAAAAAATTAATCATGTCTTAACAAACAAACAACTAAAATCTATAAACTGTAAGGGTAAAAATAGAGATTATAAAGACAAACCAGACTACTTGCTCTCTCCCTCCTTCCCATTATATTGTCTCCGTACCACTGCAGCTGTAGTAAAAGGCAGGAAGTGGTTTAAATAATCATGTTGCAACTTTCAGTAAAGGCAACTCACTGAAATCCTGTCTTAGGGTACTTACTCTCCTAGAAGAGACTTGGGGGAAGATGGCCAGAACAGGTGTTCAAAAACCTTCTTTCAGGTCTCCACAGCTGCAATTTACACTGAAGAGCTCTGAGTTTAGTCTAAATTGTGCACAGGGCCAAATTATACCCTGGCCAGAGCCAGGGTGTAAATGGAATATGGACAATTTTGCATACATATTGTATCCATAACTGAGAATATTTCTGACAGATCCAAGGATTAAGCATACTTTGTTTCAAACAGGGTTTTGGAGTTTTGCTTTTTTAAAGGCTGAGGAAAGCAAGCTCAGAGAAGGGCATAGTGAGCAGCAGGGGACCAAGGCTCCTTTTATCATTATTCTAAAATGAGATAAAGTGAAGAGATGGTCATGAAGAATATCAGACATTAAATAGCATCCCTGTGTGCAAATCAGCAATGTAAACTTTGTGTTAGATAATGGCTTACAGAGCGAGATGGTTTGTTAGAATGAAAAAACAACACTGAAAAAGGTGATAGAGAGACCTGATGGTATCCTTATGAGAAATATTAGGGAATAAAGATAAAACGTTTCATTTTAGAAGTATATTTATAATATGTGCTCTTGTTCTTTCTTTGTTATTGGTAAGCCCTCCTACGAACAGAACAATATGTGAAGTCCATAGTGTATATTCACTTTTTGGTTTCTGCAAGCAAGGGTGTGTGAGCTTTCTAGAAATTGTGAAAGCTTCATGCACTGGTGAGGAAAGGTCTAAATAATATCAACTCTAATTCTCTGATTTACCACAAAAGGCTTTCACAGGCAACTGGCTTGGTAATACATCCTTGGCTGGATGTCTGATGAAGATGGTCATTTATAAATGTGCAAAATCTCTCCAGCTCCTCACTGGTCAGGTCACATTTAAAATAATTGCTTCTACTCCTGACCCATCTATCTGTAAACACATCAGACTGACAGCTTGCTTTACTCGCAATGCCCAATAGGCATGGGGACAGCACCACGCTCTAACGAAGGCCTAACTTACTGACTAGCTTTTGGCAAGCCTATGTGATACCAAACAAGAACATTGGTCTTGATGTTGATGATGCATAGCTTGCAGGTGTAAGAGATGTGAGGGAATGTGATTCTTTTCACACATCGTAAGATTGGTGTGTTAAAGCTGCAAATGGAGTAAACAATTTCTGACTTGTTTAAGGCTGGTCAACGTCTCTACCAATATCATCAAATGTGTGATTTATTACTACAGCTAGCTAACAGAGATTCTCCTTTAGATCAAATAGTAGATGACTGGGGTTTTGGAAACAAAGGACAAAGAGAAGCTGAGCTATCTGTACAGCATAACTGTTACACTGGTATCTCACATCCAGTCAAGCTGCTTTGGTAAAACCGTGGCACCTGGGCCACAGCAGAAGCATTCAGTTTGCAGTAATAACAACATATTGGTCCCTTTTACCTAGAAAAACTTTTCTATGCATTTTACTGCAGCAACAGTTCACAATTCTCTAGGAAAATAAATTACTTGGAGGGGTAGCAACTCTGGCAGAAGCATGAATAATTGTCAACGCTTTCTTTTCAAGCTTCTTAGTGATGTCATACTCACACCAAAGTGATACGAGATCCAGAAACTTTTAGAGGAAGAAAAGCATGTTTGGTTTTGCTTTTTACATCTTTATGCAGAGTAGCAGTGTTTAGAACCACAGCTCTTTGTCTGAACCAAAGTCTCAGATGGCAAGTTTGCATTCAAACTTCATGACTACTTTGGAGAAATCACGAAAGTAACAGAAAAGCAGAGATTCCACACACAAAGAAAAAGTGATGGTCCCTAAGGACAGAACGGTTAATACAAGAAGAAATCTGGATTGTGTGAATGCCAGTTTCTGTCCACCTCCCAGACTGGTACTGAGGGGGATGTTTTCGCTTAGCCATGTCTGTCCCTCTGCAAAGGTGAGCAAGATGCTGTTAATAACTAAGACTGTCCCTGATGGTGGCAAGTCTAATTACAAGGAAGGAAAAAAAAATCCACACAACAAGATGGGAGAATGAAAGAAAAGGTTTATGTTTTTTTTCCCTGGATGTCAGTTCATTACCAGCCTGACACTATAACTTCAAGGGTCATTTCTCTGCAGTCACTAAAATACCAAAACAAGAGAAAAGCTGCGCATAAGCAGAAGTGAAAGCAAAAACCCTAGATCATTACATTCTCAAAAGAATTTTTACATAAAAGAGGCCTTGTAAAAGAGAACCCCTCTAACTCATACACTGTTAACTGCATTCCCCTGTTAATGAAAGAGAGAACACATTAAACAAAAGAATGACTCATTGGAAAGACACTGGAAAACAAGATTAGGTAAAATATTTGATTTTTAAAAGTTTTAGTGTTTTCTAGAGGAAAAAAAAAAAGTGGTAGGATGGTGGTACATATATCTTCCTGTGTGCCATTTCAACACGTGTGTGTGTAACATGGTTTCTAACTTTGCTTCCCTAAAGTTGACATCCTACATATTTTCAACAACACACTGTATATATGGTTCAGGGCCATTTGTGGGACTCAAATGTGGAACTTCTTTTGCATTTCAGATATCTATAAGGATCAACATATAAGGTTCCCCTCTGTTAGGTGGGCAACTCAACAGACAAATGCATATCATGTACAGATGTTGGCACTCTCATATCAAGAGAGTATCCACCTAGTTTTTGTACAAAATATTCTCACAAATACCAAATAAGGAAATGTACTTTGTAATATAGCCATATTTGAAGTCAAGCCATTACTCTTACACCCAAGCCATTGCTCTTACACACAAGCCAATATACACAAGTAAAATTCAGACCAATAAACGAATGCTTGGACAAGCTAAATTTTTTAAGCAGTTATTTGCCTGAGAACAGGCAATAATGGGAATTGCCAGATAGCTTCAATGGCAGGAGAAAGCACTTTGACTACCTAGGGGTAAAAGTACTTTGAATTCATTCCAAATACAAGGTGGAAGTATGAGAGTAGTTTGAAAAATACACCCATGAACCAGCACAACACCACAGCTCCTCATAACATGACAGATGTGCGAGGTTTATCTGCTGTGATACATTACTCCTTCATGAATAGCTACAGAAAAATGAGGTAAAGCCAAAGCTCATCTTTGGTACACAGATCCTGTAAACTCAGACTGAAAAGAAAAACCCCACAGATATAAATACATGACAACCGGATTCTGTAGGGCTATGTGTACTGAGCTGATTCATTTCACAACCCAAGGGAGGCTGTACTCCAGGACAGGAACCTGCCTAGACCCTTTCTCCTGACTTTGAGCAGCAGCTCTTATGGAAAATCTGTTTAAACAGATAGAGACAATTTCATTTTATGTTTTGGGAAGACGTAGTCAGATACAAGACTTCCTGGTTACTTTAATCCTTGCCACAGAACAAAGAGCAAGATGAAATGGAACTCAGGGCTTGAGCCAAAATCCTTTGAAATCAATTAGATTCTTTTCATTGATTTCAATGAGTTGTGGATCAGACCACCACTTCCTCAAGGCAGCAATAAGACACTTCCTAGGGAAGGCAGGGGTCCTCAGTTTCACCATTCATTCATTTTGATCTTTTACTGTTTAATGAATCTCTTCATCCTACTCTTATTCTCAGCTCTCAGCCAGGCAGACATTAGCAGTGCATTCACTAGGCAGTAGAGGATCACCAGCATCCATCTTTCAAAAGAGACGTACAACTGAGGCCACTCAGGGCCATTAAACATCCCATGGTACTTTTGCAAGAGCAAAAATAACAATGCCAACGTCTTGGCCAAATTCCAGCCTCTTTAATTACATTCTGTCCATCTATATTCCCTCCTTAGTTTCAGCTGGAAAGATTTGCCACCATTTTCCACTATCTTATTAATCTTTTAATGTAGAATTAATTATAACAAAAAGACTATAAGCATAAAATATTGACACTTACAGATATAATGAGTATCATTGCTGTCCATAAAAACCAGAAAATGCACCCCTCTTTTCACAGTAAAAGTGTACATGATTAGCACACCAAAAGTAACCATATAACTATGTTACATTTTTAAAAGAGAATAGGCAAAATATGCCTAAATTTAAAAAACCAACCAAACAAACAAAACAAAAAAAAAAGAAAAAAAACCCCAAACAATACAGTAGCATTATGATAGACTTCTTTAAAATAATTACTACCTCTACTAACTATCTTGCCTACCTAGCACAGTTTGGACAAGCTCCCCATTACTATTCACCATCAGGAACTTCCTAGAAGTCTTGGCCACTGGGATTGTTTATGTACCTTTTGGAGTTGGAGACAGGGCTATAAGGTGTCCAGCTATCTTGAGGGCCTCTACCTAGACTCCTAGCAGATGATTAGACTAGAAGGACAAACAGTTATTTTTCAGTTTCCCCACTTAAAATAATGTATCAGCCGATGCAAACATTCCAAAGGGAAAAAAAAAAAAAAGGCCAGAGATTTTGACACATTTTAGTAAATATTTTTGAAACACTGCTACTGTCTAAGCTATACATATAGAGCTCTAGGGGAGGACATCACACAGTTTTAATGTGGGATCACTCTAAAATGGTGCTCTTTAGGTCGACCTGGGCACTCAGGTATTATCAATTAATGTAAACCATATCTTAAAATATAACTTAATCCAGGTAATTGATAATGGGTAAAAAAAGATGACCCTTCTGCTTCTTGAGGACACTAAAAATCTAGACATCATCTTCACAGTTTTGTCTTAAGGAAACAGAGACCTTAAATGCCTTCCTTTCCATGATATGGAGTGTAACGTATCATAGAGGAGACAGTGGCCTGAGAAGATTGATGGTCTCATCCAGGTGGTACACAGCTTTGAATAACAATTTGGGATAAAGGCGCAGGATAACTACGTCTCTGTGGAATACAGTGAAAGGGGGTTCAACCATGAAAGCTTACAACTCACTCTTCTAGCAGATGTGATTGTGATTAAAAAGGTTGTTGATGGCAACAAGTAAAATGAAGAGCACTCTAGGGGGCCCAGAGAGCAAGTCCATTAACTTCATCAGTGCTAGATTGAGTTCCCATCTCAATATAGTCTTAGGAAAGAGTGAAATTACATTTACGCATCCTAATTGTGGGATTCACTGAAAGTGTAGGGTGATAGGTAGAGAATTCATAGCTACAAATAAGGTCATGTTGGTATCTTTCTGTAGAAATAATTCAGTCATTTGCAGATCATATTAGGTCAAGTCACTCACGGTACTATAATCAAAGCTACAGACTGGAGAGCTTCTGAGTGATGATACATGACAGGAGATTTTTTTTCAAGAGTCAAGAGATCTGAAAGGAGAGAGTAAAACTAGGGAGGATCTTGCAATAAGTTCAACTGACCAAAGAGCCACTATTGTTTCGTTGAGCTCAGGGCAATCTTTATATTATCCAGTCTCTGTTTTGCCTCTTCAGCCGAAGTGGCAAAGTCCCTCATTTGCTAAGACATCTAACAGTGAAAAGATGATATTTGGGAATACCTAGAAAGAAATAATTCATCAATGATAGGGAATAGCCCAGATGACTTCAGAAGCTTTTTCCTTCAGTCTTCATGATAATTTGGGATAGAAAGCACTTTAAAAAGTAAGGTATTGTTAGATATTATTGGTATTATTTTCACTCTGAGGTAGCAATACTGCTTCAATACCAAAGTTCTGCTGCTCAAATCATCTGCAAAGTTCAACCATCCTGGAAGGCATTGTATCTGCAGTGTTTCTTACTTGGCATTGAGAGGTAGACTGAGCAACTGAGTTTCTGTCTTATTCCTGAATTTCTCCTGATGGTGTATTGCTATATGAGCTGTACTCATTACACACCACATATATGATGTTTCTTCATGAGCTGCCCACTCTAGCACACACATGCATATTTCTCTTGAATCGCTGCCATACATGACTATATTCCTTGACCCTCAGTGCTGGAATAAACATGTGCAAATGATGACTGATGATTTCACTAGCTACAGAAAATATTTGAATATTCTCTTTAGTCCTAAGATTATTTTTTTTCAAAGCAGACAGCAATTTCCACACAGATTTGCAAGAAAAAATGGAAGCCTAATGTTCTATTAAAATCTTTTTTCGGTGAACAGAAGTGGAGGTAACTTCCATCAGGCAGCCCCCAATGCTGTATATACAGCATGCAGAAAGTAATTTTAAACAATATGGGGGAAAATTATTTCATTAATATAGCAATGCTTTTTTAAATGCCCAGAAAATCTTCTGAATTTTTTTGTTAAATTTTTTAGATGCTATACCTATCCAAGTTCTCAGGTTTTGCCAACATTGCTAACTCTGTCATCACTTTTGTGACAAGAATATTCTTTTAAGTATTTAATCTCTCCCACAGCACATTTAATTGCTTTTACCCTTTGTGCAAGATGTAGAGACAGGGAAAGTTGAAAGTGTGTTCAGAGACTCCAGTAAAACTCTTTGTTACACAAGTCACTGTTGAATGCGTGATTTAAACAAATAGATAAATACACTTCTTAGTCTAATCTTTAACAGTTGTCTCAATCCTGTAACAAGGAAAGACCAAATAATTTTCAGGCAAATGTGTGCCCTTTCATTACAGGTACTACTAAGCACTGGAAAACACCTGGTGCCCACTTGCTCCCTGGTACTGTTTTTTTCAGCAACTAATTATCCTTAATAATTTGCATTGGGTAGGAAGAACTGTTTGAATTCATTAAAAAAAAATGTTCTTTGCAAAGGATATCTCAAAATTCAGCATGTCCTGTCCTGTAGATTCAAATTAAAGAGCTTATAACAGTTACCCCTCTATGGCTCACCCAAACAAGAAATCTCTACCTATCAAATCTAGCTAGTAGGTTTTAGACAGAGAAAATAAATCTAGCAGCTTGATCTAATTTATGAATCTATGTAATTATGAATACTTGAAGGAAGCTAAAAGGAGAAAATTCCATATGAATGGTAGAGTGAAGATCAATTCCCAGGTAAAGCAGTACACACCCAATGGCTTACCACAAATTAAATCTGACTGGAAAAAAAACTCTAAAAAAAATTACTCTTCTGGCAAGAAATAGAGGTAATGATCTAGCATCTCCTATGAGCCCATGATTAATTGCCAAAAAAGCCCTTTACATATTAATAACTTTCTTTTTTTGATTCTCTTGAAATGTGCTTGACTATTGAAAACAGAGATGTTTTCAATGCCGTAATAAAAAATTTAAAAAAAAAAAAAGTGGTCCTCTCCAAGGAAAGTATATTTCATAATTAGAAAGCCAGCTTTAGCCTCATTTCTAGTTTGGGGGTCAGCCTGGATGACACAAGTGGCCATTTCTGGCTGGACTATCTACAAATACGTAATTGGAGTGTAAATTATTTTCACTATATAAATAGCTCCTGATGATATCACAATTTGTAAATAGTGCAGTTTGTTTTCCCAGAAGCAGCTTTGTGCTAGCTGACAGCTCTGAAAAGTTTTTGCATTTGATTATGCTATTTTCCCCTTTATAGTTCAATAGGAAATCATATGCCATGTGCCCAGTATGAATTGGGTCTGCTTTTCCAAATGCTCTGTTAACGTCCATGACACGTAAGTGCCTTTAACATCCTTGGGTGAGAAAGCAAGCTGCTTGCACATATTCTTATTATTTTTAAGTCTTTATTTTTATGTAGCTGCAATCGTGTATTTCACAGCTGGCTGATGAAGCACACTAGAATTATTTGGAATTCCTTAGTGCTCCTTAAAAGGCAATTAAACTGAAAATAGAAATGACCGCATGTGGTCAGGTACATTTCTGCTACTGTATTACTCACACTGTTGCCAGCAGAATGTTTAAAGACAGCTTGTACCAGCTTACGCTGGTGCAGCTGTGCTAATGGCTTTCCAAACTTCGCTACTCAAACTTGCCCTAGAGAAACCTTAACAATGTATCTGTTTACTAAGATTTTTCCATTAACCTTTCCAATATCATGGCATCTTTCTAACTTGTTTAGTGATTATAATAACAATATACTGTATAGTCTATATCCAAAGACCTTTAAATGCACACCCAAAGTATTCTAGCAACTTTCTGTTCTTCTTGAGTAGTAAAATAGTATCAACAAATGGCTTGGAAAGAGAATATCCTCCTTTTCTAAGTACAGAATACGTTGAACTTAAATGCATCACAGAAAAGGCTAGAAAATCCTGTGCTGAGATACTCCAGAAGTTGGCACAACATACGGTGAGATGAAATGGGATGAGTCCTCTGGGGTAATGTGGTCCCTCAGAGAGAAATCATCTTCTGTTACTGTGTAAAAATTGCCTTTTCTTGAGAGACTAGAGAATGTTATATCCACCTCCCTTCATCCTCAAGAAGAGACAAAACTGTTACTATTTCCCTCTCTGTTCCTTAGGCAAAAATACCAAGGAGCCAACCAGAAGGTAGGGCATTTTATAGAAGGAAGTGTAAGATAATATACATCCATACAAAGTACTACATTCAATATAAACATTTTCTTCCTTGCGCCTATAGAAAAAGCAAGGGAGAAGGAAAAAAGGTACATAGAATTTATTTACCAATGTGAATATTGTTAGAGTGATGCTCAGTTATAGAAAAGTCTTCTAGAAATGATAAATGTTCTCTCTCTATTATATGTAGCAGTTTTTGGAGAAGCATCTGTAGAATCCAGCTGAGTTAGATCTTATCCAGTTCAGTAAGACTTGTCATAGGGAAGAAATGGAAGCACCTAGGCTGACATAACCACACAAACTAGTGGGGTGATCTCTGGGACAAAGAGAGCGCTGATCAGGGATGGAAACCTCCTCTTCCAGGGGAGGAGCAATGGGTCCAGGCGGAGGGAGAAAGCAGCAGTTTGAGATTTGAGCTCTAGATCAAGAAGCCCAAGGAGCACCTCCCTCCATGCACGGATGCTGCAGGGGTGGCAGGGCTGCCAGAGGAAGGGAGGAAAATGGCCCGAGTCTCAGTTACAGGAGTGAGAACTATGGCTCGGCAAAGTAAAACACAGCTGAAACGAGAACTAAAGCTATGATGTATCAGTTTGAAGTTTTATTTCTAAGTTTCTGCACTGAAACTGCCATTGTTGAAAAGTCATATTATATTTGCTTATCTACACATGAAAGTCTTGTTAAGGTTAATGAGAATTCCTGTTAGATAGGCGATAACAAACTTTTTCATTATTACTACAGAACCAAAATGTTTTCCAATGTTTCAGGATTAGAAAGCAGTTGGTGTCCTGAATTCTAGTTCTCTGAAAAGCCCCATGAGAAGTTCATATATTTAGATCAGCAGCAATGTGGAAGCCTTCAGTTAATCACATTTTGGTCCTAACTGCAACCCAGATTAATTGGAAATACAATAAAAATAGCCTGTTTGAGGATAGGGTGAGGCACTGAGCAGATAGACTTATCGCATCTTTTTTTTATTTTCATATCATATGTTCCTTATTATTTAGATCCAGATTCTTTCTAGATTTTTTTAAGCTGCAATATCAAATGGCATTTATCTAGGCATTTTAAAATCATGCCAAGATAAAAGCTAATCTTTTTGTAATCAGTATGCAGAGAAGAAGAGAAGCAGTAGTAAAGCAGTTGCTGCATGTTTGCTGACAAAATATTTAATCCAAACATTTAATTTCAATCTGCCACTGTTCTCAGTTGGTATAATTACTTTAAGCAAATATCATGTAGGAAGGAACAGAAAATAGTCTCAGCTACTGAAATGTAAATAATAAAACATAATCATAATCGAATGTTTAAAGCCATATAATTCCATTTAGGATCATTTCTGTGGCCTATTTTAAATGTTTAAGTGATTTTAAATTATTTCTGCCGTAATGGCCTATGATACTGCCTATATTGGCGAGCAGTGGAAAAGGTTTAATTCTCTCATCTGTTCATACACATCATACTTCAAAGGTACTACAGTGAAATTGCACTGCTGTCCATGGAAAATTATAGACTTTTGCTTTTCATGTCAATGAATATTAAAACCAACACAAATTTAAGGCAGTGATCATCACAGGTTTTTGTGCTTTTTAATCAAATTAATATAAAGAATTTGTATCACTATTTTAAGCTAACTTGCAACTTGATTAGCTCAGACATAGGGCAAAAGAGGCCCCAGTTTTTAGGCTAAAATTTTGCAGCAAATTTTCTATTTTCTGGAAAATCAGGAACTTAAAAATAACACTCCACCCCAAAAGCCACTTTGATTTTCTACAATAAATTAATCAATCCATCGAAAGTTTTATGGCCCTACAAAGTGCTAAGAGTGTGAATAAGGTTAATTTCATTGATGACTAATTCTTTTCTTGTAGTTTTCCACATTCTTGACTCTATTACAATGCTTGTCTGTAGCACTGATGGGATTTTAGACTCTGTTCTAGAAGTTATATAGGCTTGTAATACTTAAATACAATATACAGCTGCAAACCAGATGTATCAGTCATTCAACACAAAAAAAAAGAAAGAAAAAAAAAGCTTTCTCAAAGTGTTACTCTTTAGTGCTATTCTCTAGTGAGTAAAATTTACTTTTGTGCAGAGGATTGTCACAAAGGAAGAGCAGAACTCAAGTCCCGCTTAAACCCTGGTTTGCAGGTTAACTGGGAAAATTGCAATTACTTTGACTATAAGGTTTTTAGATTTTTTACATTTTGTTAAAAAAAAAAAATCAGTTTAATCTCATGTGTCCTAAACATATGAGGAAAATTATTACAGTGATCAGAAGGGGCCAGAGGAAAGAGTAGAAGAATCTTTGCTGCATCTAATTGACTGCAATATTTTTTAATGAAGATCTATACTATATTTTAATTTTAAAGTTTGATCCCCAAAGTAACTTGCCTTCCCATCACTGCTTTTCCTCTTCAAAGACTCCCTCTATAACAGAAACATGTAAGAGGGTTACTATGGACTACAGAAGACCATTGAAAATCAGTCCCCTCCTTTCCTTCAGCAGCTCAGGCCAGTCCATAGCTCTTGCACATCCTTGCAGACTGGGTACAGGGGAACCAAGCTCAATACTTGCGCTGCCAATTCCCAGCCATGCTGCCAGTCTCTCAGTTCACCTAGACACGTAGCACTGTTTGCATGTATAGGAGGTGAGAGAGAAAACATTTTTAGTAGTGGTGTTGAGAGAGAGGCATTTTTGTTTGTTTCTGTACATAGCAAAAGCACAAGTTCATTTCAAAGCAAAATGACGGATGTCCTTAATTTGTTACTCATGAACTGTATGAGCAGATGAGATAATCTAAACCAGAGAGGTTATCCAGACTAACTAGATATAACAAGGAAATCAGAAGCAATCCAGAAAAAAGAAATGCTGTGCAGTGAACTAAGCAGGATCCAAAGACACTCTCAGAGCCATGTAATCTCTAACATAATTACAACAATATTTCTTTGAAGTGAAGTTACAATTTTGTTTACTTCTTAAACAGACTTGCTTGTATTACAGGTCAAGCACACATATCAAAAGCAGCTGGCTTTCGAGCAGTGATTTCTGTTACTTATCAGGTTTGTTTACGTAGCTAAACAGGTAGTGCTCATCTATCCTTCCTAAACCCAGTACAAAATAAAAGCAGTGTAGCAGGGAGGAGGAAGGCACAAGCTGACAATGGCAGGCAGAGTTCTTTCTTTATTGCTCCCAGCAGGTGTCAGATGCCGCAGTTTCTTTACAACCATCAACACCCTGGGGCTTTTTAGTTCCACATATAAGACAAGGAAGATGGGGGATAGCAACTAACCTCAAGGGATTAGGTACCTGAATCCTATCCCAACTACTAGCAGACTCCAGCTGTGTTTAAATGTTTTTTGAAGAATTTCTGATGTTCAGTGGTTGCTGATTACTTCCAGATTTTAATTCTACACCAGTGGAGATCTGCTACAAAGAGTTTAGCAGTTGTTGTTAAAAATTGCAATTGCACCAAAGAAATGTCTTCTTTAAAACCAGTTTCAAAAATATTACAGCAGTGTTTAAAAAAAAAGAAAAGGAAGAGATAAACCTACAGACTCTTCACAGTGAAAGGAGAATCAAGCATAGTGTGGGGGAAGGAAGGAGAGAGGGCAGGGAAGACGACTAGGATCATATTAGCTTTAAGGCCTTCTCAAATTTTCCTTGTAAATGTTATGGTGATGTTTTAATCTTCACAGGGAGGATTTAGATAAATGTTCTATTGACAACATTTTCTTTCTGTTGAGTTTACCTAATTTAAACTTCAATCTGGGGCATGTTTGGGCCTTTCCTCCATTATTACATATCAATATAAAAGAATGTGTGTATTTAGATACATCTCGTATTTGAGTAAGTTAGATCAATTTGGATATTATAAAATGAAATAGGAAGATTTTTTAACACACACACACAAAATCAAATTTTGTTCTCAGCTGCGTATATCTTTCTAGTAAATCAGAGGACATTCAGTGAGTTGCGTGAAGATAAGTTTCATGAATCTGAGCTACTTAGTCTAGAAAACTACCAGTAATGTGTCACTTGAGTTTCCTTCAGCTTCTTAGGGAATGAAAAGCATAATCACGATATTTATATCTGAAGACTTCATTGTTTCACCAACAAAGGAGGCTGGTTAAGGAGAGAAAAACCTTCAAAGAAATAATGTAACATATATAAGTACCTTTTGCATATTTCTCCACTGAATTTAAGACAAGTTTTGAACACACAACTGAATAAAAGAGAAAGAGAGACTGCTTTCTTTGTAAGGGGTGGGTGGGGTTTTTTTTTGTTTTCAGGCTTGTACATAGTTTTAAATAGCAGTCAAGTCTAAACCAGACATTTTTAATAGCAGAAGAATTTAGAAGAATTATTCTTTCCATCAATTTTTTTTTTAAATGGAAGTGCAAAATTTTTAATTCATCAGGCCAAGTTCCTTCCCATAAAGAGGAAAAGGGGAAGGGAAAAGGGGAGAATGAGAAATGGGGAAAGAAAAAAAAGAGATAAACTAATGGAAGATTTTCCAATACTATGCTACATTCTTAAGCAAGTGTGAAGATCCTTAAAATCTTAGTAGCAAGACAAAAGCACGTAAACTAAAAATCACTTCATCTTCAGAAGTGCTTACCATGTTTAGATAGACACTATTCACATAGCAGAGTTCAATTCTGACATGAACATCTTTTAGTTTTGCAAATATCCAGACGCAAAGCAATACAGAAGCTTACATCTTTATAGCAAGCTCTGGGACGTTAGAAAAATAAATTATTTGAACAGGTTATAGCCTAAGCAGCAAAAGCCAGATAGTAATGCATATTCACATAGTACAAACCAGACAAAATGTCTGTTTCACGGCATTGAGGTTTTTTGGCAGCCTTTTGGCAGTACAAATTGAACGTGGGAATAGATTTCAAATCTTTTCATCAGATCCAAAATGCAATGAATCTGAATGTACAGACTCCTGATGCATCAGTAGCATTATTAACTATTATCTTATTATGACATATGCATTCATTAGAGAGGAGTTGTTCTGATTCTCTGTGAAATAATTTTCTGATGGTGAGCTGTATTTGTAGCACTAACTCTTGGCAGCATGCAACATACCACAGCTGGCATTGTCCAAGAAGGGATTATTTCATTCCGCTACATCATATCACAACTGACTGTACCTCGTAGTACAAATGCAACCTTGTCATTGCAATTTGTCACACTTTTTTGTGTGCATTATAGCTCACTGAAGTCTCATCTCCTGCGCTGAATAGCCCACTGCCATATAATACACGACACTGTAATGAAAAAGGCAAGATCACAACCAGGGAGATATTGGTCATAGCTGCCATTACAGAGCTGGCTGCATCCCAGATCGTGCATGTTCTAGAACTGCATCCGGAGCTGGAGCAGAGGACAGTTTTGCTGCCACCACCACGCATCTGCTGCCCCATTTGTGAATGTGGCTTGCTTTACTAAATCATTAGACAACTCAGCAGCAGTTGCACATAAAACATCTGGTGTCAACACTGTTCGCTGCTTAGTTATCCAAGAAGCCAATGTACAACTGAAAACAACAAAACCTGTATCCCCATTCTCATCCTTGTCCACCTTTTCTCCCAATTAAAATCACCTCTGTAGGATCAAGAGATGTAAAGATCAAAATGAGAAGGCAGGAATAGTTAGGCCTGGTCACCTGGGAAGGGGCTGGGAGACAGCACACAACACAAAGTGTGAGGTGCCCACTTCTTCTCGGGGGCCCCTTCCAAGCCCTGCCCTGCAGCCAGGGTGAAAACCCAGACTCCACTATGCATTGGGTTAAATTATAACTATGCTGGGGGATGGCTGTTTAACCAGGACTCAGTTCTTGGTTTAACTTGCTCTGTAGATGGATATTAAAACAGTGTAAAAACAACGTACAGCAAGAAAAGGGGTAGAGGTGGGGGGCTCCTTGGGATTTTCCCAAAGCCGTCAGTTCCCCTCCGGTTTCCCATTCTACCGCTCTCTCCTGCTATAATGCCTGATGCTATGCAGCTGCGTTGCCTTGACCACTGTTTTTCATAATGGCGAGTACTGTCTCATTGTTCCCTTATATTATCTCTGTTCATCCATCCTTTGTGTACACGTGTAAACCTTAGACTTACACCGTTGGTTTTCCTGTGCAGTGACTGTCTTTGTTATACATTTGTAAAGTGCTTCACTCAAAGAGTCCATGGCCTATACATGCTAATGTTATAAAATTATAAGAATAGGAGGCAGGTTACTTAGAGGGAAGTGCAGGAATTTTTCAAACAGGTATGTGCAAATCAGGGAAAAAAACCAGTGAAGAATTCTTGATAGTTAGCAGAGTAAGTGAAATACATGAGTGAGCAATTGCTTATTGTATTATTTTATATCATTGTGAGAAATCTTTAACAAGCTTCCCCACTCAAGAATTATTTCCATCTTGTTAACATGGAAGCTAACACAAAAGTTTCAATTTTGTGTAGGATATCAAAAAACTCAGCCAGCACAGCAAAACAACACACAGCAGGGAAACATTTTAGATAAAACTGAAGTGTAATTCCTGCTATTTCTAACATATCTAATGAATGTATTTTACTACAGCAGCACAGTAGAGATTGAGATTTCTTGAATCATAGACACACAGAAAATGTTTGTATGTAAAAAATTTTATTCATGTCCTACTGTCTCTGATTTTCTAGCAAAACAAGAATTTTACAATACATTTAGCACTACACAGTAAAATATTCTGCTTCACAATGTTAAAGTGTTTCTGTTGCTCTTAACAAGCCCAACAGGTGCTTTCTGTTGGTGAGAACTTTCTTTCTAATCCTCAAAATATAGGGTATTTCAGATTCAGATCATACTACTTGGCAGATTTCACAACACACTTTCTGTATAGAATGCTTTCCAAAAGCCAAATTTCAGTTCATTGTCAAAAGATAGATGTGGTACGATAACTCACAAAAGAACTTCATAAATGCTCTGAATGATACAGCTAATTTGACCCCACATGCCAAGTTTTGCAAGACATCCCCCCCTCCCTGCCTGCATAATGCTCCCCATTCCTTGCCAAATTCACAGTCTTGAGCTAATCACTTCACAGTTATCTCTGAATCCATCATAGGGCCAGGCTGCAAAGGACTTGTCAGGGCGCTGTGTTTTCCTTCTTCATTCTGCTTCCTTTTAAGTTAGTAGCAGCACTTTACAACAGATGAACATCAATTAATAGTAAATTACGATGGGATTCATGTGGGATCACATATTACAACCGCCTTGATGCCAAAACCTTTCACAATGATGAATGTTTTACAGTGAATACCAAACACACTTATAATGATTTTGCCATTTCCTGAAAAGTGTTGCCAATCTACCTTTCATTCCAAAGAAGCTGCACATCTTTATCTGTTTGAAAATACGAACTTTTGCTCATGAGATCTACACAAAGGCTCTTTTATGTAGGTCAAAGGATGCTTCCCCCATGCCCATTTAATATGTTTTCTGTGAAGTTCTGTGTGCTGCCCTTAGGGCCATGCACATGCTGGCGATATGCATGCAAGTTGCACAGCAAGTTCTTCCCCCCCCGCCTCCCCTGCCAGAATCATAATATCTACAGTTCTATCTGCCCTGTAATGAAATCGTGTACCTCCATTTATTTTTCAAGCATTTTTAAGCGTCACACATACAGTAAACCACTGCTTTATGAATAGGCCCCTAAGACAAGGACACAGTTTACAAGGAACTTAGCATTTCAGCTATTTTCATCTTGACAATGACTGACATGTCTCTCAGAGAATATTATATATTTAGAGTACTTTTGAAGGCGCTGTACTTAAGAAACATGTCTCATCAATTGGATGAACTACTGAACTAAGACTTAAATGTTTAAAGAAGGGTCAAAAAGGCACCCGGCTACAAAAGTGTGCAACCTACACCTGACTAATATCAGAGCAGAAATCCACACACTGAATAACTTTTGCAAGTTTTCTTTCCATTTAAAAAAATCTTATACTTTATCTCTGAATATTTATCAGACCTGAAACTGAAGTCTTAACAAAGTAAAAGCCAAACTCCAAGGAAAAAAAAAAAAAAAGAAAAAAAAAAGAACACCACATTCTTCATAAACTTCATGAGAATTTCCTCAACACATGCATCTCCATTTATACAACAGATCAAGGAAGGCTAGAATCCAATTTCAAATCAAATAACCTCCATATCGATGTGTGGTGTAGTTGACAGTGCACTCTCATCAACTCTGTGCTTTCTGGTGGGTAATGTGCACAATATAACTCAGAGTAGCCATTTGGCAGAAAACTGCTGTAGTCAAATTGAAATAGCCTTTAGTACCTTGGTTAAAATGGAGAGCCATAATGTATGCTTGTCATTTGATGAAAAATAGTGCCTTTAAATTAAGAAAAAAGAATTTCCCATGAAGATACGATGCAGCACAATGACACAGATGTCAGGATCTTATTTAAAACTGTAGAGGCACAGGGCAGCACAGAGGCACAATTTGTTAGGAAACACAAGATCATGTGCCAGTGACCAGAGATTTGCTGCTGGATTCTTGTCATAGAGGTAGCGAGAAAATGTGAGTTACCTACAGATAATTGCTCGCTCCTCAAGGGAAGTGACAGCTTTAAACTGATATCACAATACAGAACAAACATATATCTCACCAAAAGATGTAAGACCATATTTGATCAGATGATACAACTAGACTAGCCTGATGGAACATCATACATTTAAGAAAAGTACAGTTGTTTTTTAAGCAATGAGATGTATCTGTTGGTCCGCATAAATAAGGGGTCAGTTAATATAAACAAAAATTCCCACCAAAAGTAGATTAAGGATGACATTTAAAACTACTGAAGGTCATGGAAAAATTTTCCACCTGCATCAACAGATTCTTTCAAATGTCCAGCTATTTCACTCAAATAAATCACATGGCTAAATCAGGGCTCTGAGACAGCAGTCTTAAATAAGAACCTTAGCAGTTTCAAGAAGCTGAAATTGTCTTTTCTCTTCCTAAGCAAGCAGCCTGCTGGGCTGTTACTATCAGTAGCTCAGCTAGTAGGTTGAAGACAGTGATTCTTCCCCTTTCCTAGGTACTCATTAGGGCACACCTGAACAGCCCAGCCAGCTTTGGTTCTCCAGTACCAAAAGATGTTAGTGAATTTGAGGGAGTCCAGCAGAGGCCACCAACACAGGTAGGGACTCAGAGCACATGGCCTGTAAGGAGAGGCTGATGGGCCGGGGCTTGTTCAGCCTGGAGAGGAGGTGGCTTTGGGGGGACCTCACAGCAGCCCCCTCTGCCAGTGGGGAGGTTAGCTGGTTCCAGATCCAGGTTCCTCACTGAGGCTGAGGCAGGAGAATGAGACTAAAGGGTCACAGATTAAGTCAGGAGACCAGATATAATGAAAAGAAAAATCATTAAAAGGATAATTAGGGATTGGAACAGGTTTCCCAGAGAAGTTGTGGAATTTCTGTCCTTGGGGAGTTTCACGGCCCAACTGACCAAAGCCCCACAGCCAGTGTTGCTCCTGCTTCGAGCAGAGGTTGGACTAGATGACCTCCTGAGGTGTCCCCCAGCCTGACCTAAATAAGAAGCACAGCGACACAGAGATAGTTTCCTTTTATTATGTGACAGCAGACATGTCAGGGAAACTACAGTGACAAAACCAAATAATAGCTGTTTGTTTTGTTTAAAAATCAGCATTCATTGCTGAAATTTATAAATCCTTTAAGAAGTTTATATGTTAAACACTTGCACTTTCCACTTTGCTAACAGTGCTGGTATGAGAACATATGAAATTTGAAAATCTGTGTTAATTCAGTGAAAATCTGTGTTAATTCAATGCCATATGGCTATGGGCATTCATCCAAGAAAGTGGCATCTCAACAAATGATAAGAAGAGGTTTCCAGATTTGAAGGTTCAGTAGAGAATCCAGTTGACTGGCTGCTTAAAGACTCAATACCAGAGAGTGTCAGAAGTAAATTAACCTTGCATGGGTCCTCCTCCCTGCCTTTACTTTGGGAAAGGTCCTCTCTCACTTCCGATGGCACCAGCAACTCCAGAAGTGTTTGCAGGGGTTTTCATGCCTCCCTGCCTCCCTAACACGCTCTGAGAAAGGATTATGTTCTTCCTTCACCTCACCCAAAATAATGACAGGAAGAAACACAGTAAAAGGCAACAGTATACTGGCCAGTGCTACATGATTTTCTGAATTTCCCCACCCAGGATGCCAGAATGCAAAAGGAGCTGAACAACACTACCCAGCACTACTAGAAGAAATGACTGCTAATTGCCAGAAATAATCAGAAGAGGAAGAATTTGAAGGAAGAATGAATATTCCATGGTCCAAAATAGCATTTTATGTGATCTAAGTGTTAGGCAAAGTTTTGTCAATTATTAACAGTGACCACTAAAGGAGGCCACCAACACCACATTGGAACCAGGCAGGATTTAAGTGAAGACCCAGAACAGTATGACATTACCTTGCTTTTACTTTTCCCTGGTCAAGTTTAAAGAAGCTGCTTAAGAACATGTGAGCAAAAGCATAAGCTGGTGTGCACATATACACGGGAAAGATAAAGGGTATGGTAAATCAACAAAACTTGTGGTTTTTTCTTCAGATTAATAATTCTGTTGCTGTATGGTAAATCTGACTAGAAAGTCTAACTGGAAGAAAAAAAAGATACCAAGCTATATCAAAACTGTACAAGTACTATTTTTGATAATGTATTAGAGTAATCAGAAAACCTATAAACTTCCAGATTCTGTCTTCAGGAACAGCAAATAAGTGGTCCGACTGGATCCGATGGGATTAATCAGCATGTGAAAAATCTCTCCTCTGTGCATCTGAAGGATTAGAACTCTACTTTAGCCATTTCACAAGAAAACAATTCCCTCTGCATAAGTGGTTTTGGCAAAGATATGGTATTACTGTATTTTAATTAATATATTTTAGAATTTTGATTCTTGACTCCCTGCTGGAGATGTATGAACATTTTAAAGACTTGTCAGACTTTTCAAAATTCGTGTTCTTGTTTAAGCTTCTATAACTATTAGTGATGGAGATTTTTATCTGAATCAGTTTGTTCATTACTAACTGCTAAGAGATGTTAGAGACGAAATATGCCTGTGATCTTAGATAAAAGTATTCTGTGCTGTTCACAGTTAATCACTAAAAGAGTCGCATCAGACCAAGTCAATACATGATGGGAAATCTCCAGAGAAAGGTCTCTGTGAAAAGTGGTGTTGGTAAGAAAGTATGTAACATTTTTGTCTTCAGAGTCAGTAGTGACTCAGTATCTGGCAGAATAGAGTTGCTCGAACGCGTTGTCACAACACCTAAAACCAATGTTCTGACCCTTTATCAAAATAAAATATCCTATAGATCTTTTCTTAATAATAGGAGGTTATCCATGATCTCCTGACCAGATTACATACATAGAACTTTTTACTTAATTAAATGTAAACTGTAATATATCACTGTATACCCTAAATACATAGAATTTACACATGGGACAAATTCTTGTTCTTCAACTAAATCTAATTTTCACTGGAAAAAGTGAAATGCTTCTTACTGATTTTAGTGATAGTGTGACCTGTTTGTCTGAGAAAACTTATCCCGGCCCCTAGGCTTCCTCCTTACAAGAACAGTACAAATAGCAATAGTAAAATAGGTAGGGAGTTAATTATTACACAGCTATTTCATCTATACTATAGAATGAATTAAAATAATTGTAATTTTATCTACATCTTGGTTTCTTCTCACTTACAATCAAAATTTAGGAAGCCTTTTTAAAGCTGGATGAAAATTCAAGGTATGAAAACATAAATATTAACAACAAAACAGATAGCGAACTCTTGTGCAATATACATACTACCAAAGCTTCAGAAATTTACATTAAGAAAAAAAAAAGTGATCTTTTGACATACAGCAAAGACTATCATAAAAGATGTTACAGAATAGGATTAGGACTGCAAAATTATCTACTTCGTATTAGGTGTTAATAAAAAGAATTCGAAGTAAAGGACAACTAGAAGTATTAACAGAAAAACAAGACTTTTTTTTTTTATCAGAAAATAATATACAAAGATATTCCTATGAATAGAAGATCTATACAATAGGAATTATCTTATAAGAGAAAAACCTCATTACAAATCCCAAATATTATAACAGAATGCAATTTTTGTTACAGGGAGTGGGAAGAAACATTACTGGGTCCATGATTATTAGTTAGCATGTTAATAAAAAGCAACATTGAATAATATTTAATATGTTGAACTAGGAGTTAGATACCTGAATATCTTTCAAATGTAGCAGTAAATACAGTGATTCTATCAGCCAAAACTCTTATAGCAGGAGAAAGGTGAAAAAAGAAAGAAAGAAAAAAAACAAACCTCGCTCTTTTTGCAGTATTTCCTTAAATTCTCTTAGCATGAATCACAAGTTGAATTCAAACCAATTTTACTGTCAATTCAGACAAAAAAAAAAAATCACACTTGTGTGGCCCTGTACTTGGTTTTGGGCAAAGCTTAGGGCAGCATACAGCACTGCATGTGAAGCAATCACGTATTATCTAGAGGATTCTCGTCTTTCAGGCTGTGTGAGGTACATGTGAAATTCCATTACAGAGTTTGCATCTCCATCATTTATTATCTACAGAGACAGACTGGCATTCCTTGCAATCGGGGAAGAAAATACTGTGCGAATAACAACTCAATTATGTCTTAAAATTAAGTTTGAGAGAGAAGTTTGTGCACTGTATAGATCATCCAAGTATTTTTTCAGAGCCTCCTAGCTCTAAGAAAGCAAATTGTAAGAGGATATTGTGAAACAGAATGTAAATAAATATAAGAAATCCTAATGAAGCTGAAAGATACATTGTAGATTTTAAAGCATATTTAGTCATTAAATGTCTTCCTTAGTAGAGAAACAACTTAAATTAAGAGATTTCACTAAGACATTGGGGGAACAGGTACTTGACAGAGGGAGTTTCAGAGGAGGATATCTTGTGCATCTGAGTCACGCAGTTTTCAAGCAGCACGTCCTCCTTTCTTTAATTACTTGTTCCAGAATAGCAATCACAGAAACTTTATAATTTTATTGGGAAAAAAACAGTGCAGTCTCACTTAACTAGAGCTATAAGAAAATTTTAATTTTAATTTGGTACTTTATTTCCTTTTAATATTTAAAGGGATAACGTTAGGTTTAATTAAAAAAAAAAAGGAAAGAAAATATTATGATACGTACTTTCTGTTGTAAAAATAGCCCAAAACAGTAGCTTGTTCCCTTCCTGAAAACACTTATCACTGTTACATGGGAACAACATACAGCTTCTAGGTGGGCTAGAAGTGCTGTTCCATCATTCATATGTGACGAAACCCCAAATTTCTCAGAACTTAGCATTCTGCGCAATTGCTTTGTACCCTACCACCAGCAGAGCCAGATCTGAGAGAAGATTGTACCCAGTGCAATCCATCAGAGGGGGATCCCAATTGCACTGAACAACTGCAGCTGTTCTGATGCCACCACTGACACCATGGGCAAAGGCTGAACCAGCTTCTTCTGACTCTATAAAAACTATTGAAATGTCACAAAACTGCCCCATGCTCTGACGCTTACTAGAGCAGAGACAGTAACTGTACTTTACTGCTGCAAGTATCCCTCAGTTTCGTTTTGGCACTGTGTTACTCACTTTGTATTCTGTACTTTCGTTTATCACTGATGTGTGAATAAGTGCTAAATGAAATTGCTCTTTTTAACACAGGACAAAATCGGGGCCTGGCATTGGACAGGGTGGTCTGCCAGTGGCAACATACCTTCAAGAGTCTTGAAGGAGTTTGAGCTGTTCCTTTCTCCCTAAAATTTGTGAATGGGTAGGCAGACAGCATCACTCCTCAAAAACAGTGGCTTCAAGTCCTGGTTCATCACTGGGCCAAGCCTGGCTATTCCACCAACAGCAAATCTGCTGCCTGCACTGGACTCCTCTGATGCCTGCCTAGAGGGAAGGCAAGGGCAGGACTATATCAGGGGAAAAGGAGAGCAGACATCCCTGCTTCCATTTCCTACTGAATACTCTCATAGAAATAAGCAGATCTGAGCTCAAAATTTGTAAAGCACTCCAGCGGAAGTAAGTGATTTTCAGCAGAAAGAAGAGAAAAAGCATTTTACATGCTGTGCTAGACTCTTCTAATTCTTGGGTACTGTGTAGCCAAAGCTTGTTTATTAACACGTCGTCTGGTTGATTCCACATTCCAGTTACTTGTCATTAGTGAGAGGCTAACTAAGATTAAACACTAGGGATTTCAGCAGCTGTGATTTGGTGTTTAGTTTTTGTGGTTTTTTTTTCAGTTTCTTGTTTTGTTTGGGGGGGGTTGTTTGTTTTTAGCTATGGAAAGGTTTGAAAAGCTAAATGAAATGTAATATGCTTACTGGAGAAACTTTGATTAAGCCATCAAGGAAGTGTGGCAAGGACTGTATCTGCTATATCATCATGTGTTTTCTGTTTGGTTTTGGCAATAAGCAAACCAAAAAAATAAAACATATTTACAATAACTGAAAGGAAAACTATGAATAGAGAAATTACCATACCAGTGGAAATGATCTGCTCTCACATTGTGAGACCAGCTGTTCTAGCCTTCATCATTTGTACATTTGCTGTATGAAGGGTGAATATACCCCATTATTGGAGCTGTGCACAACCTAGCCTGACCTAAATGCCAAGAAATAAGCAAGTGAGAGTGAAGCATCAGTGGCAAATTGGAATCTAAGGCCTTTTGTGCTTGTTAAATGGTGGAATGATTATAATTGGAAAAAGTGATGTGCATTAGTTCTGAGTGAATGTACAAGAAATGACAAGCGTGTAACTTAATGATTACTTCACAACACCCAGGACTGCCTTCTAGTCTTGCACCGAGAGGCTCAGCCCTACAGCAGAGCAAACTGCATGTCTTCTCCCGCTATTCATGGGCATCCTTCACAGGTCACATGGAAATAACCCTGAAGTGATAAGTCTTGGTTTAGGAAGTCTGCTGCTTAAGCTTGTATAAGTCATTGTGACAGAGCGGTTTTTTCTCTCTCCACAAACCTTTGTCTGTATTAGTAGCAACTGGACAGAGTCCAGCTTTAAATTAAAACATACACTCATTGTTTATTCTCACAGGTAGTAAGTACATTAGCAGAACTTCTGCCAATCAACATCCGTTAGACTTATTTGATTATACACCATTTCTGACATGATTATTTTTCACATTTCCATTCTGTAGATCACCATGATGGTAGCAAAAAAAAAACAGGAAAAAGTTTATCCAAACACACTAATGAATAATTTCAAGTGAAAAAGAAAAATAATACTTAATAACTACAGATTAATTAAGCCTCTTTTTACAGCTGGCAGAAATTATTTCCCAGGGTATTAGAAATTCAGTACAATTAATTCTTCTTCATGTTAAAGTAACTCCTGTCTAGGAAAAGTGTTGCCAAGCATTTCCTAGATGATAGGTATGTGCTTTATGGCAGGCTCATATAAAGATTCAGGGTTAAACGCTCAATGAAAATGTATACTACATAAATCTACACACAAAAGCGGCAGGCAAAGTGTCAAGAAGCAATCATCTCCAAAGTCAGTTTACCCTCACAACAGGGACCTTGCCACGGTCAGAGTTAAACAGGCTCTGGATAAGACTGAACTTCTGTCTGCACAAAATAGTCAGAACTGGGGAGTTTACCAGGAATCTGGAACTTCACAATTAAGCAATATAATTAAACACTCTGATTCTAGTTACTTTTCACAGGGAAGCACTTGAAGTATCCATCTTCCCAAGTAATTAAGACTTGTTTTTAATTAAATGGAAACTTGCAATCCCTTTGTACATCACTAGGTGGGGTCCATTGGAAACCGATGCGAAAGCTTAGCCTAGGAAGTATTTCCTTGGCATGCTGTGATGATAGAAACCTCAGTATTATATAAAAAACGTAAAAAATTATCTTTAAAAAATTAAATGACTAATAGAACTTCCTTACTCTCGTTTAATACAGATATTGAAGCTTTCATAAGTCAAGAGGTAGCTAACTACTGTAGACATTTTACAGATGTCCAAAATTAAGCCAGAGTCTGAATGATTGGTACAAGCAACACATGCAAGCCCCCAGAACCCTCAAGTCCCAAAGAGGGACTTGTGACAACTCTTAATGTTTTGCCAACTCTCACAACAGAAGAAAACACAGTCCTATTTCTATAAAATGTCTTTCTTGTTTCTATGGTGGAATGTCTAAGGAACCAGGCCAAGTTCAAAAGTCAAGAATAACTACTGCCTTCACACTTCTTACTTCAGATATGTCAACCTTCCAGGACAGCCCGGAGGTTCCCGGGTTTGCCCTGTGCCTTCCCATGCAATGTTTGCAAAGATGGAGCATCAGGGAAAGAACTGTTCTCCCTCCTTCTCTTCCATTAGTAATGTTCATTTGAATATGATTTACTGTGGAAAAGGATGTTAATAAGAAATGCTTTTTTACATTTATTAGTGGAGAGATTGCCTGACAGTTGGGAAGGAGAATGTATTATAAAGACGATAGTGCAGGTAATATCCTGTATATTGAGTCTAATCACCCATTTAAAGTTAAAACAGGAGTTGTTAAGAATATAGTGAATCACACTCTAATGATTAGTGATGAGAATCACCTAGATAATGAAATTGGTATTGAGAAACAGATTTTTCAGCAGGATGATTATCCTGCAAGATTGATTAAAAGGATAATTGTAGAACAATGTAACCTTTTCCATAATTATAGCACTGAACTTGTTTAAAGCCATTTGTCATAACAGTGTGGCTCTGCCATATCACAAAGAGACTGACCACTGATTAACATGATATTTATTACCTTCCAGGAAAGTGAGGTATTGCCACACCTGTACAAGGTGGTTTTAATATCTCTGCATCAAAAGTTAAGGATATAGTAAAACCACTGCAAGTAGTCAGAGCTATAAAATTCCATGTGGTTGCACATTTTCTGATTGTTGAATCTTGAGGATGTTTTCCATCCCTTTTACTGTGAGATCCCATGAGACTAACACTATAGCACTCTTTTACTTGTACTGGCATGTTTACGAGACCAGACTGCTTTTCAACAGTTGGCACAGCAAAAGAAAACATCAGACAGCTTTAAAATTGTACTCAAAGAACTTCCAAAAGCGAAAGATCTGCAGCTGGAAATGCTAAAAGTTCCAGTGTGTGAGATATAGCTACAGGAAAAAAAAAAAACCCAAACTTTTTTTTTAATCTTTCAATGAGAAGTTTTAATTAGCTGCAGTGAGAAATTCCCTAAGATTTTAAACAACTTTCTGACATTCTTCACAACAGCATGAAATCTTTCAAAATTTTAGTTACACATTCAAATAGTAATGTGTTAATATGGAAGAATCTCCTCGTCACTAAGAATGATGAAGTTGGGCAGCCGGCTTCCCAAAGGGAACAAGTATGATGCTGCTGACACCAATGGGGGCTACAGCATTCAAGGGACAGAAGCAAAATGCCTAGTATCCACAAGTCACCTTTGTATGTTTTCTCCATAGACTGGATTTTTTCAGACAATGCTGTCTGTTTACAGATAAGTTTCTCCCGTAGCTTTGTTATGAGAGAAGTGCTTAGGTTCACTAGTCCATATGAGGACTTTCAAAAGTATGAAAGAGAACCCACAGCTTCACACAAGACAACACTTACAGAATGTGTATGAGAAATACTCTCAGACAGATTAAATGGCTGTGAGTTAAAACACAACCAGAGAGTCACAGGGAAGGACCTCCAGCTAATCATCTAGTCCAGTCTCCTGTCTCAAGCAGACATACCAGCAGCAAGGCCAGAACAAGCCATGTTTCTAAAACCTCCATGAATGGAAATTCCCCAGCCTCTCTGGATAACGAGCACCAGCACTTTGATATCTTCCCAGTGAAAATATTTCAACTAAGTATCCCTTCTTTAACCATTTGGCATTACGGAGAAGAGTTTGGCTCTGCTGTCTTGTCTCTCCCTAGTTGTAGGATGCTGCTGCTTCCCCTCTCAGTTCCCTCTTTGCCAGCCTAAACAAGCCCAGCCCCCTCAACCTCTCATCTTAGGTCAAGAACAACAGACCCTTTGCTTCTTGTGGGTCCTCTGCTGGATCATCTCTACTTTCTCAATATCCTTCTTGCCCAAGGGCAGCCCAAAACTGGACACAGTATTTCAGGTGATGACCAACCTGTGCCAGGTAGAGGGGGGTAATAATCTCCATCTGCTAGCCGTACTTCTCCTAGTGTAGTCAAGGGTGCAGCTTACCTGCACTTACCTGAAACCAGGACAGTTATTTACAATGAGCATACACTGTTGGTATCCATCATATTCCCAGGGCTCTTAGGCATTCAGTCAGTTTCCAGTCTGTACTGACACATGGAGTTACTTCTCCTCAGGCACAGAACCATTAAACATTTTGGGGTTTCTGTCAGCCCACTCTCCCAGTCCCTCGGTTTAACTCAACAGAGTTATGGGATATCAACCCCTGCCCCTCACTTGGTGTCCTCTGCAAATTTGCTGGGGCTGAGTTTTACGTCATCATCCAGGTTACTAATGAAGACACTGAACTCTGCCAGCCCCAGTATCAACCCTGAAGGTCATACAGAGGTTTCATCTTAAAGTTTGATATATTGTTACTTTTTCTTAAATTTGTAATTTGAGATAAGCTGAACACTCTGTAGTATCATAAAGCACATTTTAACATTAAAAAATGTGTCAAGAATCTATGGATTGGTCAGGTGTGGAGTGATAGAGGAGGGGAGAAATTTCTTGTTAACTCTATATTTTGGTCAGGCAGCCCTAACTATCAGAGATGCAGTGGTTTTCAGTTATGAATGATATTGTCCTCTCTAAGAGGCTCAGATCAAATAAACACAATGCCTGGCAATAAGACTAATAATACATTATTATTATTGGGCTACTATATTTCAAATTTTTACATACCACTCTGTGCTAATATATTTCAATTCACATGTCAGTAGATTTGATGGCGAGGAGTATATACAGGCTGAGAAGTTCTTCATTCTCCTCATCTGCTTGTAGCCTGTAGAATGATAACTATGGGAATCCACCATCTGGTGAACATATGTAAGATTTGACTCAGCCCAGGGATAGGACGATAAGTGGCCTACTTCAGGTGAGTAACTGTAGCCCCTCTTATCTGCCTGAGGTAATGAAGGATTCCTTCCCTCCTCAGGTGGCAGGCCATAGTTCATTAGGGGGCCAGCAAGAAGCTTTATTTTTTTTAACTCACCTCAGGCTCTTGCATTCATTTGCAGAAGCCAGCGGCAGCAATTCCAAACACTAATGAGTAATGACATGGCAGGAGGAAATATGTGGCACACAGTCAGTGTGTGGCTCCACACCATTTGAGTATGTGCTGAGCTAAGAAGTAAGAACAGCCTGACGGCAGGGGCTCCTGCAAGACCTCCCACTAGAGCTGTCCAATGGATGCCACTGGAGCAGGAGCAGCCCCTGCCATCGGGTAAAGATATCAAATGCACTTGTGTTACAGAAGGGTAAAAGATGACATAGGCCAGCAGGAAACCAAAAGAAAAATAAAAAAGCATATTAGCACACGTTTAATTATGGCCAAACCACATCACTCATAGCATAAATACAACTCATCGATTTCCTCTCTCACCTTTGGACACAGAACACAGATGAACTAAACAGGCAAAAAAATAATTTTCCAATCAGTTTTTCCATTCCAGGCATGTACATTTGCTGACTTTACATTGGGAGTGTCTGGCATTACATGGCAGGAGGCAAAGGCACAACCTACTCCACTGTTCACAAAGAGAAAGATTTCTTGAAGGGCTGGCTGCTGAAAGAGAGGACTCTGATACAAGGTAGTAGAGGCTGAATTAAAACTCGGGGCAAGGTAGCCTTTTTGCTTATATTACTTTGTGTGATTCATATTTATAATGATTCCCTCCCGCTGAAAAGGCCTGGCTGCCTGTTGTTTCTGCTCAGTCATCCCCATCAGTTTTACAGATGGATTTTACTGGAGTGAGAGAATTAGAGCAAGAACATGATTGTTATTGTTTCACAGCTGATGAAGAACGACAGTAGAAAAGTAGTTAAGAAATCTTATTTTGTTGTCATCTGTGCTGTGTGAAATTTTACACACCTACCTCAGACAGTGGGCAAAACCTTGCCTTAAGGTTTTCATTATGTTTCTCAAGGGACGAGTGAAATTACTTGGTTTTCACTCTTTCGGGGTATCTGCTTCAAAGGTTAAAATACAATGGAGCTTCCCTGAATTTTCTCTGTGTAGACACAGATAGCTCTGCAAAGACAACAGCACAAAGACAGAGAGATCCATAAAACTGACATTTATTTTTTAAAACGTGTGTGTGCCAATGGAGGTTCATTTCTCCTGAAGCAGATGTGTGAAAAATATTGCATGCCTTTTGTAGAACAAAAGTGAGAATTAATTTCAAAGCTCTGACAGATCTAAAAAAACCTAATATTATAATTTGTTGAGGAAAATCATCCAACAGCAGATTCAGACAATGTGAAAAAATACACAGCACGTATTTGGGCTGAAGATCTTATACTGCTTTACAACTTCGGTTCTATTGTCACTTATAATAAAATCAGGGGGAAAGACCTTGAGAGATAAGCTGCTTATTTATTTGTTCCTGAAGCTTTGATAGCATGTAGGTTGCTGTGTGATCTTTACAAACTCAGAGGTGCTAAGCACAGCTTGTTTTTGAAAGTCAATGCCAGCAAGAGACAGACTTTTTGTAATAACACCCGGTGAGCTGTGGCACTTGTATACTCATATATTTGTCTGTGCCAAATCCTTACCTAGTCTACATTAACAGAGTTCTTTTGACTTCATGCTGGGGATCTGGACCAGTATCCATTTCTTGAATATGTATATCCAACTAGGACAGACATACTTGAGAGGATATTTCTCATCCTCACACTAACCAGACAACTCCAAATACCTTTAAAATAGAAATAAAAATAGTAATCTCTTCCTCTTCCCAAATCTCACAGGATAGAGGCTGATCAGATGAGAAAATACAGGATTTCTTTGTCTGTCCTTTTTTTTTTTTTTTTGAGGATCTAAAGGAACAGGTAGATGGTCTTAGAGGAAATTATTGTGGAAAAAGAGTCAAAGAAATGAATTTGTCAATTGCCCTAATTCCACATACATACTGACCTCAGATAACCCACACTCAAAAAGGAAACACTGCTTTAAAATAAATCCTGCAATAATCCTCATCAGCAACATACACAAAATCAGGTAGAGCATTTATTGGGAAAAGGGGATTTGGGGTAAACTTCTCCTTGCATTATCCTACATCATTGTTGATTTGTAGTGTGTGATTGTAGATGATTCAGATGCAGAAGTCTGAAAGCAACCCTACACCTGAGCCAGCTTTACCTCTCCCGGGACAGGTCCCATGGCCCAAGGGGGCTCTCCCTTGACTCCTTGGCTTTGCCCTACTAGAGGGTTATGACATGATTCTAGAAGAATTTCACTCTCGCAGAAGGTTGTTATCTTACAGGAAGGAAAGGGTGACACCAAACTTCTGCAACTAGTCTGTAGAGAGCTGGAAATATCAGGATAAGGTACTGATATATACGTGTATGACTTTCACAATTCACTGGTATGATGAGCTGTGATGATCAGGAAGGTTGGGAATACCACAGCCTAATATATGCCTTTTCCTTTTCATTTTTAAATTGCCCCATTTTCCCACTTTTCTCCACACTTTTTCCTTTCTTCCACTCTTTGCACCACATTCTGAACTACATCGCAGTCCAAATACATGCTATTCATGCTTGAAGCCCCACCCAAGCAATGGATAAACTGGAGGGTAACACACTGTTTCTCTACCAAAGGCAGTTTGACACACTGCACCATGCAGGCTGTTAATCTTTACTTTTCTGTCCTATGAGCAAAATAGTGATTTAGTTGTATAGTGGAGATGCAGTTATCCAGAAGGAAAGCACTTATACTGATGACATCAAGCACTGGCATAAATGCACATCAACCACTGTTTCTGCTTTAAAATGATTTTTTTGGACCCAGTTGGCAGGGTAATATTTTCTCGTTTTTCTTTTCTTTGTGAGTCTGTGATAGATTTCACAACAACAAAGCAATTCTGTAGCACTTTTATAGCCAATGAATTGAGGAAAATGAGGGGTCCTGTCCATTAGTTCATTTTAAGTCCAGAGTACTGGCAGAATGGCAAGTATAGGAAAAAAGGTATGAAAAAACCCACACCCCATAATACAGAAAACTTTCTGTAACACTCCATAATAAAAAAAAAAACTAGCTGTCCACATAGTTGCACAAGAATTTCCTGCTGAAGAACACCCATAGTACATTTTCATCCACAATGTCACCTCCCATATATGCTGAAGGCGATATAAAACACACAAATCTGACTTCTAGGGAAAATTCCTCCAAAACCCAACCTGTAAATTCTACATTTTAAGTCCTGAAGTTTTTGCTCCCACTGTCTTCCTTTCTGTTATAAACTTGGGTGGTCTGTTTTATATGTAAATAAATATTTCTTTCTTAGCAGTGGCAATGAGTTCCACTGTTCATATATATATATATTTAACAAACGTTTCCTCCTATTTTAAATTTTCTTTTCCTATTAAGAAAAAAAAAAAATCCTTTCCTATTAAGACAGAAGATGCTTCTCACAAAAGTATACAACACAAAGGATGATCTAAAAAGAGACATGTACTTAAGAGTTTTATTGTACATACTTTTTCCATGTCTCTTCTCATTTCTATTCTGTGCTCAGTCAACAACTAATGTTTTTCTCTCTTTCCCTATGTAAGTATGTTTCAACTAAACTTTAAATTGTGCACTTCTGTAGACCCTCTATTCTTTTCATTATTGATACCAGGACCCAAATGACCAGATCTGAACATAGTAATCTAAATGAGACAGAAAGTACATTTTTAGCATGGATTTCTAACTTTTTTGGTGTTATTCCACATTCCATTCCACATGCTTCCTAACAAGAGGGAGACAACTGAGCAGTCCCCTCCGATCATATGCTAATTCCTGCATTGATACCATTAACTAGAATGTGTACGAATAGTTCTTTTATCTGTCCTCTTTCAAAAGAGTATTTGTTTTGTTTATGAGCAGCATAGTCCATCTGATACACCAATGTCTATTGTTCTGATTTTTCTTTTTGTCTTTAGTGAATTTCTCCACAATCATGTTTCTGGAAGTAACTGACCAACAGAATTTTGTATCATGAAAAAAAATTTGACTTTATTAATTACTGTATGTGCTTTTGTTTTACTTATTCCATCTGCTTATTTTTGCAGCTCATTAAAAAATATTATTAAATTTAATAGAAGAACTTGAGGCACTTCTTACCCATTTTCCTAGCATGAAAACCTTCCAGCTAATTGTTGATTCATAATAATACTTTGTCTTTCTGCACATATCTTAGTTTCTTCTTCAACAAACTAACTTTGATGAACAGCTCTTAAGAGTTCACTTAACATTTCTATAAGGCCAAATTTCATGTCTCTGAAATCCCATAGCTTGAGATTTGAATTTTCAAATGCTAGGTAATTGAATGGCGCAGTCTACAAGCTTACAGTTTATTTCGGCCTACATCAGCCCCTGGCAGTGACTTTGAGAAAAGAGCCCACAGATTCCCTGTTGGTGTATCACTATTTGCCTCAACATGTTGGGAGCGCTCAGCAGTGGCTATTCCCTCATGACAAACTGTCATGCAATTAAAAGAAAATACAAAAATTACCAAAAGGAAAATGTTAATATTTCAAAATCTAATGTCAGAGAAAGTATGGTTAACCAGTCTGTGCATGCTTTTTACAAACTGTTATTTAGAAATATTTAGAAATAATTATATTAAAGAGATTGTTCGAGTCTTTTCTTTTAGCGTTAAACTCAGCATGACCATGTGTGAAATGATCCATCAGATTTCATCAAAGTTCGGAATCCCATATGGCTTGTATTGCCACAGTTTAAAACTTCCTATGATTCAAAATATGTCTACACTGTTCCTAAAGAAATACTCGAGCTAGATTACAACTAGCTTGTTTGGTGTAGGTAGCACAAAACCTACCTGAGAAGCCAGATGTCACACGGGAAGCCCTGTGTTGCCAGACCTAACAGCAGGTCCTGGGCTAGTTCATTTGAAACTGAGCCCAGGCTGGGTCGATATATCTGAGCTACTTCTTTGATGGTAACATCAGCCTACCTTTTGTGAGCCCTAAGTGTAAATAATTGTTAAGGTACTGAAATAGCCCATGAATTCGGGTTGTTTCCTGTGTACCGATATACACACTACAAACAAGTAAAACAAGTATGTCTAAATATTCAACACATTTCTTTTTTGTACCCAAATTGAATTTTTTTTTTTCAGTTCTGTGTAATGATTATTCTTTTCAAAGGAAACCTGTTCATAAAACTTCAAATGAGTTTCAGTGTTTTTAGCTTAATATTTAGATCTTTAAACCTCCATATCTGACAACCTTTATATGAGCTGCACTTGAAACCTGATTTTTTTCTTTTTTTATTTTCTCTTCCATGTCACAGCTTCCAGGACTTATGTGAGAAAATATGCCCTTTCAGGAGATGTTCCTGAGTATGTTTTATTTCCTGCCTAGTTTTGTCAAAAAGTGTAATATTCTGCAATACACTATGAGCACATACATATTCTACAATACAGTATGAATGCCAGCCATTTGAGACCCAAGTCTTTCAAAGGTGGCAAGATCTAGAATAAAGGACATAAAAAACTCCAGTAAATAATTCAGGCATTACAACTTAAAATGTTGCAAGACTGTCATTCACTTAGTGTAAAAAACTATCAGATAAACTCACTTTTACATCTCTTCTTCAAAAAGTCTTAATCATATTTTCCAACACCACCAAAGTAATAACAGCATTTCTTACTTAAACATATTACTTACATTCTGTAAGTAACTTAGAATCAAATTAGTAGTAATTGAAATGACTGAATATTGCATCCATGAAAATGGCTGTGCTTAATATAGCTTATATCAGACTGACAATACATGTTTGCTCACTTGCACTCTCTTAAGGAACATTTGTCATATAAAATCATATATTAGAACAAAAGAATATCCTCTTCACTTCCTGAAGTGCTGTCCAAAGTACAAAATAACACAAATGAGAATTCAAATGTTTTCTTGGGACCAGTTTTGCAGATTATAGAATAGTATCCCTTGTGTTTCAGAAAATGGCAACTACAATTAGCATGGGATGTTAAAAAAAGAATATGTGAAAGATGCTGACATACCTGTTCTGATCCGAGTTGTGCATTTTTTCAGCATGCTTCAGTGAAATGTGATATGGACAAGTTACTCTAAGATGAAAAGGCCTTAAAATAAATAATGCATGTAAATTTCACGTTTTACAGTAATGGAAAATGCAAAAGTATTTGCATTTTATTTTATAAAACAGAAGTATTAATAACATTTTGTTTCAGTACATAAAATTATAATAAACTATTTTCACTCTTCTACCACTGATATTTATCTCTTCATCAAAATTTAGGGGAGTAAGATCAGATATTAGATGGCCATTCTCCAGACAGAACAATGAATATGACACAATTAATTAATAATTCATTAGATTGTGATATGATTAAAGGTGAACTAGAATAACAACAATCTTTAAGATTGCCTGTTGTAAATCAACTGATTTCCAGGGGAAAAAAATTTAAAAACCTCCAGCAGTAATTACAAGAAACATGTTTTCAACATTTGTAAAACAGAAAAACAGGGTGCCAAAGAAACCACAAATATAAAATGACAAGATTACCATTAGCTTCAGATTATGTGGTATTTAAAAGACCTTGCAAATATCATTTATTTACAATAATCTCTCTTACATTAGTACACAAAATTAGGAGACCTGAGTCCTATTTTCCACAGACTACCTGAGAAACACAAGAAAATTGCCTAACATCTCTTGTGCCTCCATTTCTAGTTTCTTATCTGAAAATGAGGATGATACCTAAGTGCTACCTTTACGAAGGTGTTAGGAGGGTTAGATAAGTACCATCTATAAAGCCCTTTGAGATCCTGAGATGAAAAGCTCTGTAAAACGCAAGAAAAGCTCTATATAAGTGCAATATTATTACTGTAGTTCTTACTATGTTTATTTGTTTACTCTCCTCTAGAGAACATAATGATTCTGAAGAGATTTACATTTGAACTTTGTAAGAATTCTGTTATCTGTCTTTAGAATTGCTCTTAAGGGCTCTGTAGACGAAAGGCAAATGCTCACAAAAGCACACTCAAATCTTCCTGAGGATCCCATCTTGCAAGATATTCAGTGTCTCTTGAGCAGCACAGAGCACTCTCAGCTGACTGCACTCATCAGGTTGCAAAATTGGGCCTTGGATTTCAGGTGCCAGCATTGCTATGAACAAGAATCCCAGCGCAAACATAATTCTATATTTCTTTTTCATTTGCTTGTTCAACTCTCATGGATCAGGTGAGCAGATATAGTTATCGAGTCCACTGCCTCGGTGCCCAGCAGAATACTGATGCACTCAGCAAAGTACAAAGAGCAGGTCTTTTTCTCTTTACTGTCATTGATGCTGCAAACCATCATGGAGAAAAAAGTACCCATGTGTCACTGGAGGTATTTTTTTCATTGCTGGACACTGTGGACAGATCGAACATCCAACTGCCTTATCATAATGTCCTTTTTCCCTTTGACCTCTGAAAAAAAACTTAAGGACATTCAAAGAGTTCTATGTGGCCCTTTAATGCTATTCCTATCCTGAAGAATAAGAGCATGGAAAGTGGGACATGGATAAGAAGGAAGGATGGATAAGTAGGAAAGGAAGCTGGCATCAACTTAAACATAAGATTAAGAGAGTCAAAACTTTTCTACAAGGACATGCTATTTTAGAGCCTAGTCTGGTAGCCTTTGACCAGATATTTCCTGAGGCAGCAATGGAAGCAAAAGGACTTCCAAAAAAAACCTAACTGGAGCAGTTATGGGAAAGGAAGAAAAATGTTATTTTTGGTCTTGAGAGGGAATCTCCAAATACTTTGCACGCTGTGAAAATTGTTGCTCCGAGTTTTACTTAAAGAGAAAATTGCTCATTTCTAAGGTTCAGTAAATGAACATAATTGAGGGGCTTTATTTTCTCCTCCATTTCCATGGAGAATGAGGCTGTTTTGAAACAAATGAATCATATGTATAACAGACTTCCAATTGTACAGAAAAAACTGTAGGTATTCATCTGAGTTTTCTCTTCAAAAATATCTTTGGGAAGAATGCTACCTGTCTTGGAAAAGTAGTTGTATCAGAAGATATCATCCATGCTAAGAGCAGAGTCTATGACACTGTGTCACCTGGAGGATCAGGGAAGATGGGCAAAATGTGTCTCTGAGCAGCTTGGTTTTGGCGGGTGGTAGGGGACGGGCTGTTGTTTTGTTTTTCTTTGGTTTTTTCCTCCATTATTCACATTGGCAAGAAGGTATTTCTATGTCTTAGGGCAGCCCAAGAAAATGGAAAAAAGTTTCTTGCCACACTTAAGCTGCATTTTAGGCCTTGAGAGTATTCACCAATCAGGAAACTCCTTTTAGGGCAGTCTTGGCTCAACAATGCTCTAATTTGTGCCCTATACATTACCATGCTCTGTTTAAGGTCTGGTGGATCAAGGATATATGAGGAAATCGAGTAAATGAAGCTTGCAACAGGCAGTAAAATAAAAAATGGTCATAATTCAAGATGATTACTATTAGAAAATTGCTATTGAAAGTTGGATTTTTAAAAATAACTTGTGACTTCAGTACATTTAATGTTTGCTTTAAGTTCAACTTGCTGTAGTCCTCTTCAGCTTCTTTCAGACTTATCTTTGGTAAGTGATTGCTTCCTAAAATCCACCGCTTTGCTGCAAGTTATTTTTTACACATGTCCATGGGTCATTTTTTCCACATATATTCTCATTTTACTGTGAGAAAGGATAATAAAAATTGAAAGGAAACAAAAGGAAAAAAAAAACACCTTATATTGGTTTTCTTTATTTGTTTAGGACATAGATGATAGTGGATAAGAAATATGGAAAGTGAAGTCATTCCAGACAGTCAAAAAACACTATTCAGTCAGTAAATCAGGAAGATACACGGCCAGGTGAATGGTATCTCATGTGTACCAACACGAAACCTCTGCAGTGAAAACTGGCAATATTGTTAAGTAGGTCCTTAAAATTAGAAGCATCTATATTTATCGAGTTTATATGTGGTTAAAATGTCTGATTTAAGAAAAATATATAGTTGACAATAACAGAGTAATTACAGTCACTGCTTCAATCTGGCTGTATAAATCATCATGATTCAACCTACAGTAGTAATAAAAATAAATTATATTGGTTTTGGTTCATTACTGCTGATCTAATAAAATACAATGAATTAAAAAAATTCCTCAGTGAAATAGTCTCATAAAAATAACAATTTACTAATGGCTTCTTAACAACTTATGTGAATGCAATACGAAAGAATTGTATTTTTAACAAAAATAACCTTTTGGTAAGAAATTATTTTAATTTTATTCCAGTCCTCATAATAATTTTGTCCAACAAGTGTTTTCCCTCAGAGACTGCCTCTTCTCCGTAATTCAGATTTCACTGATTTAGTAAATGAGACAGGAGGGGGAGTTTATTGACATAGAAATTTAATGAACAAGATTCATTCTCAGAAAAAGTTATCGGATCAGGTGCAATGATACTATTCAGGGCAGAAAATAGAGAAAACTGTGAAATGTCCATATAAAATATCCCAAAGCAAGTTTCTTCTCTACATGTCCCTATACAAGCAGACTTTGAACAGTAGGTTGCCTGCCCACTACTATTATCTTTTCACATCCTATCAGGAGAAAAACAACTTTATTATTTTCCCCACCAAGCCCACACGGCAACTGCAAGAAATTAATCTATAGCTCTTTTGAACAAGTCCTCCTCATTAACTAGACCCATTAACTCTCTGCTGTCATATGAAATTTGCAGGCACATTCAGGTGCTATAATACCAGCTTTAGGTGAGATTACTCCTTCAAATGTATTCTTTAAATCCTGCATCAGACCAAGCTGCCTGAATACATGTTTGATGAACAGCACGGTGGCCATATCAACCTACAAGGAGTAAGACCTGTGCCCAGATACAGTCAACCAGAGCTTTGCACCAGCTTCAGCAAAGCTAAGAAGTTTTGCTAAGAATCAAGCCCTCCACTCCTGGTGCTGGCAGGAGTAGGCCAGATTATCAATCCATTAAAAAATAATATTGAAGTTAAACTCTAGAGGTTTTCCCACTCAATACACTCTCAGGAGCTGGTAACAGAGTGTTCAGATGTTTCAGTTACATTGGAAAGCAGTATGCAAATTGCCTTTCTGATGTTTCTTTATAAATCACGTCACTGTTACAAGAAACAGCTTTTATTTTATCTACATGTCAAGACTCCACTTAAGTATTCCAGAAGTGCATAATCACACTTTGAATGTAGCTGGAAGTTTGCTACAGTGAAGTCTGTAGAAATGGCTTCAAAATGTAAGTATTCATTTCCAGAACTCAGCTGCAAAACCAGAAATCACAGATGATAATCCAAGACTCAGTGGGAGAGGATATTATGAATTATTCTGGCACTTAGTAATCATTGCTAACTAGTAATGTACACTTAGTAAACACCACTAACATTCTTAATTAAAAAAATCAAATTAGTTAACAAATTTTTGGTTAAAGAATAAAATAGTCTAATGAGATAATGTTATGGAGGGATGCCAAAAATATTTGTGGGTCTGTAGAATACAAAACCACTAAAGCAACAGAGCTTTTAGAATTAGTTGGAGACTTACATTTTTGTAGAGCAAATGAATTGTTCATTTCCTGCAAGGAAAGATTTAGAGAACCTCCGGATTAAGCTAAAGCAGAGGATCAGTCTGAGCTCTGTAACCACGGATTTCTACATGTCTGGAACAAGCTATTTCCCAGTGCCTCACTGACACCTAGTCAAGGATGAGGGAAAGATCAACAAACAGCAGAAAGGGGAATAAAAGCAGGTGTTTAGGAGACCAGTAAGAAATCTAAGTCGGTGTAACAGGCCAACCTGTGCAGAGCTCAGCAAAATCTCTCTCACTGCCAGACGATGTGCAAGCAGGACTGGGCAGCAAACTCCTGTTACCCATTAGTACCAGAAGCAGTTTCATTATATCTGCCATGGTAAACAGTATCACATTTTGATTTCTGAAAGGACAAAGAAGGCATAAAAACTCTCTGAATATTCTGTATGAGTTCCACAATTTACTGGAAGATTCAAAGTTAAAATGAGAGATACCCCATTCGGATGGCCATTGCAATAACTGCTGTATATCGCATACACTGTGTATGAAAAATCAGGGAAGTGCAGTCATTAAACAACAGAAGAAAAGGGCAGAAAGTTTCCTGGGAAGAATAGTTTTTGACTAATGGTGGAGCAGTTACTCTCTGCGAATGCTAAATACCTTGATAGCCCTGGGTAAGGTTTTATAGAGGGAAGAGAGAGATTTTCAGGGAATAAGTAACTGTCATTCAGTAGGATATGTCCCATTTGCATTTTTTCTTAAGAAAAAAGTAGTAAGATATCAACATTTATCGAGGGAGTGCACCGTTAAATTGTGAAGCCCATTCTCTTAAACACCTCACACTGCTCTTACGCAAACTTGGACAGGGCATATGGCATAAGAATAAGTTTTTCTTTAAGAATCTGAATTTGCTCACATTCAGAAATGCTCATGTATCTTAGCAGTAAACTACAAAATCTACAAAACCACAGCATATTCTGGGTATATGAACACTTACTTTGCTGTTTAATAGAGAAAACAGAAGCGTTGGAAGCAACAGGATCAAGGGAATTAGAGGAAATGCTCATTAAAACAAATTTAAAAGGTCTAATGATTAAAATATTGATTAATTAGCCAAACATTGATTAAGTCACACTTTATCAACTACAAAGGTTCTAATTACTGCACCATTATTCCATAGATTGACCTGTTCTCTCTTGTCACTTACGATGAAGAACAATTTTTATTAAGCGGGTTTTGGATTTTTGACCTGTAAAATTTTAATAGGGAGTGCAAAGAGGGTGTCGTGTGTGGTTTGGCATTTTAGTCACTGAGGGACTCATAGTTACTGTCTCTACTTAACCAAAGGCACAGAAGTGCAAGAGGGATGTGAATACTCAGGGATTAAAGCCCCCACCCCCAACTTTCCAATCTTGAGAGAGATGCACTTGAAACTGCTCTAAGTCTGCTTCAGTGAAAGGAAAAGCTGTATGATGCTGAACTGTACTGATGAATAACAACAAAATGTTTAAATGGGGTACTAAGATATTGACCAGCCAAATCCTGTTTGCTAAGATACACAATAATTTAATAGGGAAGTATAAAATGAGAATCTCCTCTTAATTTTTTGTACCTACTCCAAAGCGGCCCAGCCTACCATGGAGATGTAGCCCTTTCACCATAGAAGAAAGAAAAAAAAAAAAAGAGAAAGAAAAAAAAGGAAGGAAAAAAAAGAAAGAAAAAAAGAAAGAAAAAAGAAAGAAAAAAAAGAAAAAAAAAGAAAGGAAAAAAAAAAAGAACAGCAGCAGTCAAGACCAAATAGTAGTCATAGTAGTTCATCTACCAAAATATTTCCTGCTACAGCAACCTAGGTCTCAGAAAACTACCTCACACTTGAAAAATATTCTCCAGAAAATTTATGGATGTCTCACATAAGACTATCTTGCTGATTTCAATAACTGTCCATTTAAATCTGTTGATGTAGCGTTTAAACCTTGCTTCACAAAAGAAAGAGGCTAATACACACACGGGGTTACACTCTCAATATAACTGTCTGAAAGTGATGGTCTGGATTTACTCCTGATGAGATCAGCTCTAAGGCCAGAAAGCAGATTTATAGTGTGAACATAAATGAGCATGGAGGAGGGGGACCTTTTTGATCATACATATGCTTGTCAGGCAAAATGTGCTCAAGACCTCATTGCCAACTAAGCAACAGCAAGTAAGCCCCTTGCAGCCAGAGGAAAATGACATCAGGAGGACAACTCTAACAGACGCACCAGGCTGACAAGTTCAATAGCCAAACCCTGGTAAAGGGCCAGGAAAAAACTGGCACTCAGGTGCTAACACCGGGGCTGGGCTGTATTTCCTTCAGCCTAAACTTATGGGTCTCACAGAGGGGCAACAGTTTAGAAATAGCTGTATCATTCTTCAGCAGCTTAAAGGAAAAAGAGGAGCTAGTGCCATGTCAAGGTCTGAAATATCCTACTACCTCGGCTTCTGCATATTGAGGAAATAACTGCTTCACACGGATAGTGGTGCTCAACAGCAACTGAAGGAATTAACACTGTAGTAAACAGGTAGATGTCCTTGGCCTTTCCACTCCATCCTTCTGTCTATTTTAACCAAAACAATTCCTTTACTTCTACTGTCCACATCAGCAAAATAAAAACTACTTCATTTCCATTATACACCATACGGCCTCCTGATCTGCCTTCTCGATTTTTTTACACCAGAAAAGCTGTTACATTTATAATACAATTATAACTTAAATCCACAAAGACAGTTTACAGCATAATCAGACAAGCCTGCCTCTGTGTTATCCTGCTATGCCAAGGTTTATGGGTTTTCTCAGGTTACTCAATGAGAGGAAAAAAAAAAGGAAAAAACCCCCACCACTTTCTTTAGAACCCTCCCTGCATTTATACATACCCAAGCTTGCATCAATACAGTAAAAAATTCCATGTAAGATCAGCTAAGGGGTGTTTTAGGGTAAAAGTCAGAAACCAGGTATTTTTCTTCTAGTTAAGCTAAGTTACCGTGCTCTTCACTCCTCCCAGAAGTGACACTAAGAGGCACAGTGGTTTAATGCCTACCATAGCACAAGTCAAATCATGGGCTTGCTTTCAGTGTTGCACATGGAGACCAGACTCAGCTGTGGTAGGCAATAACACCAGACGGGAGAATGGTCCTGAGGCACCACAACCAGGTTCACCTCAACAGAGCCCCCAGGCCTCCGAGTCCAGTCCTGGCTGGACATGCAGTCTCTCCCCATCCACACAGGTATTCTCAACCCTTTTCATACCATGCTTGGGATTGTGGCAGCCAGCGAGGCAAACCAGCATCCTTGTGAGATTCACAGCACTGCACCACCACTCCTGACCTGCCTTTTTCCCTTCAGGGTACCACTTCCCAAGGCTAATGTTACTTCATGTTACTTGTAAAGGATGGTTTGTGTGTGCGTGTTATTGCTTTTATACTGTGAGAAGGCAGTAGAACAATTTGCCCTGGCAGTGATGCAGCACTTCCTCGCACTAAGAACACAAGAATATGATCCTAACTGGAAAGAGACACAATAACACAAGGGTTTAACAAAGCATCCCTTTGCCATCACGATGGGATTTGCAGTCCATAAGGTTGATTTTATTGTAACAACAAAGTGCAACTATTGCTTCAGTGTCACAGCAAATATCCAGAGTCACATGTGTGCAATATTAAAAACTTAAATCCCACAATTTAATGAAATATTACCTACTACTTACAGGTAGCTCCAATATACAAGCCTTTACAGAGTTTTTGCAAGCTGTGATAGTATACTGAATGTGTGCCAAATTTAAGATACTACTGAATATGTGCCAAATTTAAGATACTACTAATGCACCAGTAAAGCACAGAAAAACTGTAGTGAGCAATCAGCAAGACAACTTATCTGCCTAAGGGTGCTTCCAAAGCAGAAATATTAGTTCTTGTTTCTAAGAGTAACAGAGAAGGCTGTAAAAAAATGCCTTAATAACAAGGAACCTTTTGATCATCAGTGATAGTGAGAAAACCTTTGTAAGACTTAATTTTATTTATTTATTTTAAAGATTCTTGACTTCTCTGCTCCATGATGACCTTGAATACTTACTGCTAAAATTTTACTTACTTCCACTTCCTTTGCTGCCCTGTTCCCCAAGAGTACATTCTTTGTATTCTTTACCTCATGATTTTTAAGATCACCTATTCTCCTGCTCTTCTATTTAGCAAGTGCCTTCCTAATTAAATAAGTTGTTCTCCCCACTACTCCCAAAAGCAATGAAATGCTGGTGAGTAATGTGAACAGTAAGTACTTTAAGGCAGAACCTATTTTTTGAGTGTTTAGTCCAAAAAGATCCCATTCTTGTGTGATCCTTAAATAATATTGCTAAACATGACACTAATGATAGTGATGCTTCTACAAATATGTGTTAACTTTCTCTATTAAGGTGTATCTCCCTGTCCAAAACCATTCAACTGTATCCCATTATGAACGTTATTGGTAACATTTTAGAAAAAAATGCAAGTGATACTGATTTACACAATCTAATAGGTAACAAAAATGCTGCAAACACGTATTCCTGGCTATATGTCACAAGTGATTTCAGACAAATTGCGCTTAAAAATGTAAATCGAGGTAGCTCTACTGGTTTAATCCAGAGCAATTATTTTACAGGCAAATAACAGAATCCATGAATTGTTCAGCCACAGTTGGAAACTGTCTTGTAAATTCATGTTTGCATCTCAATCAGTACTGTTTCCTTTTCCTCTACAAAAGGGCTGCTAGAAGAAAACCTATAGACAGTGGCAATGTAAGCTTGCATTGTATACCACAAGATTGGTACAGGGTCTAGGACTTCCCATTCAGCCAGGACTGATGCTTCTATTTCCTGAGCATAGGGCAGAACAGGCATTGCCTGGCTTTCAGCTCAGGAAAATACACACACACACATATATATACACATACATATACCTATTCCATGCAATCCAGAAATTGTGCTACAGACTCCTTTCCCACCTCCCAGAAATTACTCTGGAGGGGGTCATTATCACTTGGGGTAATAGCTGCCCGGAATATAGTTGAAAGCAGAATATCTCCAGTTGCTTTTCACGGGTTCTTTATCTAACTCCATTTCCTCTGCTAACCACTACGTCAGACATAGAAAACTTTGGGCACATTTGAAAGTGCTTGAATACAAAAATGACAATTCTTTTCCTGTGCACAGACGCACTATTTTAAATTTTAAATACTAACTTAGAAAGGCATGTTTCTGTTTTGCATTCTAATTATTTAAGAGTCTATGGCTTTGTTTCTGTCACATTTGGTTGAAGTATGCTACCCAATTCTTAATATTAATTTTCTTGAACATTCTAGACATTTTGTGTGTTTTAGAAAATGGTTTGTATCGCATGCATGATTAGAGAGATTTAGTTCCTGGAAGAAAATAGTTCAAGCCCTTCTTTTTAAAAATAGGCACATGCAAAAGCAGCATTTGCACGTGTCTCTTCAAGCAGACCCTGGTGAAACATAGTCACAGAGAATGAAGTTGATCCCTGTGTGTAGTGAGAACATAAAGCTTATGCACCACTTAAGTCTTTAAAATAGGGTTTAAGTAGGAGTTAAGCATATTTTTTTCAGGCACTCTTCATGGGGTAAAATTTACCAACAGAAGGCCTGAATAACTTGAGCAGAGGGCAGTGGGGGCCACACAAAAGGAAGGAGTAGGGAATCATGCTTCAACATGGTAACTGTTGGTAAAGGTCAGCTTCCTACTGACAATAAAGTGCACTCGCTGTATTTATCTGGCAGATCCCTGTGACAATGGCTGGTAATCTATGGATAGCTTTTTAGAAGGGTTTGAGCAGCAGTCTTTGCTCAGCATTACTATTATTCTCTAAAAAGTTTCTGTATTCAGTGCTTATTTGCCCCAAACAATACAGTAAAGTAGGAACATTGGGAGCCCATAAAATGATATGCAGTAAAAATATAAGATCCAAAATAAGTTCTTAACAAAACATAAATTTTAATTTTTAAGTTGCGTGGCTGGTAATGCCTAAAATTATATTTTCTCCATTGTCAGTGGGGAATTTTCCCTTGAGACAAAAATCACATAATCACTCAGAATAGATGTTGCAATCATCTGCCCAAAAATATCTGCAGGAACCAATGGAAAACAAACAACAAAACAAGCTAAGAAAACACAAACTGATCAAACTGTATTCTGATTTAGACACAAATCGGCAATAGTCAGGCTATTTGCCACCGTAAGCTAAATGACATGCCTCCTTTGACTTATGCCACGGGTTTTATGCTTTTTTGCTCACAGTTGACTTAAGTCATCTTTATCTCTGAACCCTCTAGCTTTTATCAGTTTGCATCATAACCTTAGTGTTATTCAGGTTTATTTTTTAGCATGTACATGCACCCACCCACTCACATACACACACACAGACAGAGAAAAATAAGGAAATTTTTATCATTATAGTATTTTGGCAGCATAATGGGAATAGACAGCAACTACTTTGTGTTACAAATTTGAATGTGAAATTTCAGAAAACCTCCTTGCATTAAAAATGAATTAACTGTGTGATTATTAATTGTGCATATTCCAATCCCTTTGTGCTGTACTGCATGTTTCTTGAATCTCATTTGAATCCTTTGGCTAAGTAATGTGTCAAGGGGGGTACTAGCCTGAATGCCTGAGTTATTTAAAAAGCAGGACAGCACTTCCAGATTAGAATACCAATGAGTGGGGTTAAAAAGGCTCTACTGTAGTTGGAGGGCAGCTCTCAGTCTGAGTAGTACCTGAAAGGACCTCTATGGACTAATTTTCAGAATCACATTGTAATGTGGGCTCATGTCAATCATCAGAACAGACAGCTTCATCCCATGATATAAACTAGTTATACATTCAAGAGCTGCCAGAGGATCTTCATTAAAAAGGGACTTAGCATTAAAAGAAGAAGGTTGTTTTATTATAATACTTCAAACACAGTTTTTTGTTTTATATGTTCTCAGAAATCTTTTTTGTTCTTCTTCACAGTATCAAAAAAGTGCCACAGAAGAAGCAAAAACATTAAATATTCCAATTTTTAATGGGAATCAAGGTAGCTTTCTGGTTTAAGGCATTAAAAATCATATACATTTTTCTAAATATATTCATGTCTTTGAATAACAAAAAGAAGTCTCTAGATGTAATAGGAGGATGTTTTTAATCTTTTGTGAGAAGGGATTTGCAGAGCTGACTACTCAAGGTACAATATCTACTGGCAAAGTATATCAGTGAGAGCTTTATACATATAAATTTGTATAAAACCTTTGGGCTATCCACAAGCTTCCAGATACCAGTTAGATATTACAATCCATGTCATTAAAATTTAATATGATTGTGTTAAGAAGAAAACATTAACAATATCCATGTAAGTAAATCATTGACACAGTAATCTAGTATTTCAAGAAACCTTAACAGGGGTTTATTAAAAAATAAATAGATAAATGTATCTATTTACCTATATGGGTGTCATTTCAAAGAACCTGATTTAAATATAATTTCGCAAGTCATGCAACTTCTTCAAAATAGCTGGGAGTATTTTGATCTAAAATCGCTGTTGCCTGCCTACTTCATACCAGGATAAATAGTTTATAGGCATCTAATTGAAATGAGAAGGTCTTCCTTTATGAGGAGAATACAGCATCCAGTCTAATATGTTTTCTGCTCTGTCTTTTTAAGGTATAGTACTTACATTCTGCATTATTTTCTGATCTGAGAAAAGATCTCCATTTGTAGCCTTTTTTGGGTTTTTTTCTAATCAGCTTGACAATCATCAAATATAAGACACATTCTTAGTAACAGTAATGCTGAGCATTTCATTGTACAGTGCTTTCCATTTTCTATTATTACCTTCACAATTATTAGCTAATCAATTATTAACAAGTTAATGAGTTTTCCTATTGCCTTCATTACCATAATATCTAACACCTCTCAAACATTTAAGAATTCCACTTCTGAACAGCCTGTGAAGCAGGAAATATTGTCACCCCCATTTTAGAGATGGGAGACTGAGGCACAAAGGGTCTCATTCCTGTATTCACGTTTTATAATGATGGTAGCATTAAAAGGTAATGGGATTGCTTTCAAAACAAAGTTATTCTAGTCATCATTGGCAAGAAGATTAAGAAACCTAGCACAAAGAGATTTAAGTAAATTTAACAAGGTTACAGAGGAATCAAACTCTTAATTAAAACTGAGATGTTCTTGTCTCCTATTTCTCTGGACAGACTACTAGACTTTCTATATTTTTTTTTCATGTAAATCAGTTATGAAGGGTTATAACAGTAACAGTACATGATATGATATATGATATGATAATACAATATATTGCATTTTTCAGTGATTCTCTTCAGACATTTCTCTGGAAGCAGTATCATTAAAAATGAGTTTCAAGAGCTTAGAAAACCCTCCCGGTGAGTGAGCTCTAGCAAACTCACATGAACCCAGGGATATCTTAATTAAAGTCTTTCTGATGTTTAAAGATAAAACAGACATAACAATCCTTGCTCTTTTGGGTTCTTAAAAGAACTCTTTTGAGGCCACCTTCTCTCTCTCTCTCTGCCATGCTGAAGCCTTGAATTACACATAAACACGCACAAAATATCCACCTCAAAAAACACTCTACAGAATGAGAGCATGACAATTACTTTGAAGTGCTAGCACCTTTGCTAGCCCCCGTCCTTGGAGCAGTTAGCAGTTCAATCTTTGATTTGGCCTTTATCACTGCCTAACAGGTAAATGGCATTCCAATCTTAAGCCCAAAGTACACACATTTGGAAGACTTGTTCAGCATCGTTCAAATCTCTGGCACAGAGCTCTTTACAGCACTATCAAAACCAAGAAATTAAGGGAACAATGAAAGCCTGCATTGCTGCAACAGATTATATATAAAGAAATACACGGTAGAAATAAATAGGACTGTAAAGGTCTCGCACACAAAAATACTCAGTGGGACTGTAATTGCTGCCAACCATTTGTTGGGCGTCCATAGCTCTCACTAAACTTGTGGAATTTCCAAAGATACTCTGTACCTCACAAGATCAAGCCTTCTGTTAACAACATCTCGTACTGAGCATGCTTTATGAGTACCTTCCAAAATGGTACAATAGTTGACAGTATCAATCTTGTTTACATTATTTGGGTCTACAGAGGGTATTGCAAGATGCCTCATGTCTCAGCAGATGTCTCTGTCTCTGCAGAATTACAAAAGAAAGGCTCCTGCAGGGCTAGTCCAACTTTCTATCTTTGGTTTTTGGAAAGCTACTATGCATTGTGTAATTTTATATTGCTTGCAGGAATTTCCAGAGTTAATTCTAGACGATACTGCTTATTTATTACAAATTGAATTTTTATTTTTGTTAAACCATGCAGATGTGTGGTAGATTCCCATCAAATTATACATCTGATTACCCTTGGCACCACATTTGAGGTGCAATATATTCTGTCCGTTTTCTTCCTTTATGCTCATGCTCACTTTGTCCATCTTTCCCCCATTTTTTATATACTGATTACACCAACTTGGAGGCTTCAGCACCTTTTTACATGCACAAATCCTTTTGCAGGTGACTTCCAAAGGGGAAGCTGTACTTGTAGTTCAAGATTAAACACTAATCTTTTTAATTTATATTTGGGTTACGTTTACATTGTAAAATGTTTATACTGAAGATAAAACTTACAATGCCATCAATCTGTCATCCATGAACCATGTGATGTAGTGTCTCTACTTATGGAAAGAGGTGAGATGCAGGTACACAAGGCAACTATTTTGGACCCAGTGAACAATTCTGGAGACAAAGGACTTAGTATCTTCGATGTCACCAGATTATGAGAAACTGTCTTCTAATTTTAGCTGTCAGTGTCTTAATATTTTCAGAGTTATATTTAGCAGTTTATATTGGCACCTGCAGTTAAAAGCATGTGGAAAAAATACATCCTTAAAATAAAAAATGTAAGTTATGCAATCCATCAAGTCGCGGGCTCCATAGAGTGAGCACTTAGCAAGACTTGAATGAAAGGAGATTATCAGAATCCATTGGAAGGGGAATATTGACACTGCTCAGAGCACAACACTGGAAAAGGCCTACATGTTAATAAAACAGTAAAATCCTCAACTGCTTCTCTGTGCAACACTAATTTACCTAAGATTTGACTAAGTCAATGGGTTTCACAGACAGACTCTAACAGACAGCCGCAAACCGCAGGTTCCCTGGCGCATGACGATGCCCAGTAAGAAATGATTTGCTACAGAGACCAAAAGCTTCTTTGAGGGAAATAAAGGCAAAAAGTGAATCCAAAACAACTAAACGAGTTACAGAAAACACCTTGAGGTAAAAAAATCTGACAGGCTTGTTAGGTCCCAGGAAGTCTTAGCTAGCACTTGGTTCTACCCAAAAATGATTGAGAAACGGATAAAGACACTATAACATCCATGCTATAGAAGCAGGCATTTATCAATTTTGCAAGAACACCTATGGCAGCATTAGTAAACTGCCGCTTTTCACTGCTTATTGCAAATAAAAGCAGCTTTTCTCAAAACAACCTCAAAGAAAGTGGCAAGCTGACCAATTCCAGAAATGAAAGTTCCAGTTCTCAGGTAGCTGAAAATTCTTAACACCCTTCGACAGCAGCTAAAAAGATACATGTAATGTTATATGACTATTATTTAACCAGTATTTTGTATTGTAGAATATAGAACATTCCCCATTTCATATATGAGATTGAGAGACTGCTGTTAAAATTATCTTCCTACAACATGAAATTAGCAGAAAGACATAAATATGATTAAAACAGTTATATCCAGTTATACAAAAACTCCAAAATAAAATATGTTGATGCAGAATTGATCTTAAATTTTTATGTCTGAATTAAGTCAAATTTTTGTCAAGAAACAAAACTTCGAATTACTCATCTTCTCAGAAAACCCACTAAAGCTTCCAAAGACATGTGTTTTCTAAACAGTGATAGACACTTCAGTAGCTAGAAATATCTTTGTTTTTAAGTCAGGATCCTACTTTGTCTACAAATGGCTTAAAGGGTTTTTGAGAAACGTTGGGAAATTAATCATCTGAATAAAGCTGCTTTAAAGAAAAAAAAATAGGGGAAAAAAGAATGTTTGGCCATATTTTTTACATTGTTGTTCCACTTCATACTATTTAGGGAGTATTGAGTTTCCTCCATACTTCCTCATTTATTCAAATTTAATATGTTTTAGCATTCTTGGTACTATGCTGTACTACTTTGAGCCTATTGATGCATTTCCACCAAATCCTCTTCTGTGTTCTCTTTTGGAAAGTCTTTAGAAAAGCTGTGACAGCAAAAGGCGGGGGGGGGGGAAGAAAAGAAAAACCAGTCTTGCAGATCTTAGACTATCTTTTTTCAAAGGCATGTAGCCATCACCGCACCAGAGCACCTCACACAGTTGTTTTTTTTTTTTCAGAAAATGCTTTAACACCAGGATTTGATGTCTAGTCTCTGCTTCACAGGCATATCTCTTTAAAGGAGACTTTCCTCTCTGTCACTAATGTGTAAGTCAGTCAGTCAGACCTTTTTAATAAGCAGTTGAAGAGCCACTATCTTTAGCACATAAAACTAACAAAAGCCTCATTAGTCAAATGAACAAAGAATAGTTTGAATATCAATGTATTATTTTAGAGGAAAGCCTCCTCCAAGAGAATCTCAATGCAATCCTTTTTACTGGAGTTTCTCACGTCCAAATTTTAATGCTCTGGACCCTACCTATGAAAAATTGATGAGCAAAGAAAGCTGTTAAAAGATGACATCCATTGCATGTCATTTTTGCAATGTGCCACTGTATTCGACAATAATTCAAGAAGTAGAGAACAGGCCTTTTCTTTTTTTTTTAAAACTTGTCCAACACAACTTTTTTTTCTGCTGTGTCAGTGATCTGTTGCATAAATAACCTTGCATCAATTAGCAAGGTTATTTAAATGAACTCTGAGCAGCAGAAGGGTTTTTATACCAAAGTTTTTACATCAAAACTATACAAAATTCAATAAAAATCTCCTGTTCTTGTCACAAGCGTAGAGTAAAATCTCTATTTGGAATGTCTATAAGCAATCTGGAAAAAAGTCACAAACGTTCCATATAAAGTTTTCATGAAATTAAATTCAGAGACAGCAGCACATCAGATCCTTAATTATTTATTGAAAGAAAGGAGAAAAATCTGAGCAATTATTCCACAGAGATAGTGCACGATGTGTTTTGTTTGTACACTAGAAGGTATCATTTATCCACTTTTGTCAAGAAATGCTCACAAAACACACTGGAAGTTCTATACAGCATAAACATACAGAAGGTTCCCACGGAAACAAACAATTTTGGTACCATAGACCTTTTGTTTCATGCATCCTAGACTTACCATGCAAATAACAGATAACTCAATGATAATATATTATTTTTTATTGGATGGCATAATTAAAAAATATAGATGGATCCATCTGTTTCCAGCCAGAGATGCTACAATAATTGATTCTTAGACAATCTTGCAGTAAATCACAGACATGTGGTACCTGGCATACCTGTCTATTAAAATCCTGCAGAATGTAATCAGCATGTTTCTCCCAAAAGGTAGCACTATTCTCCAGACAATATTCTGTCTCAAAACAGCACTGTGAACAACTTCATACTGAAAGTGAGGACAAAAAGCTGCAAATAGATGTAAAATGCAAGGTTGGATAATAATTATAATTAAAAAGTTAAGACACTCGGGGGAATGAAAGTGTAATAACGATCCATCTAGATGTGTTGTTAGGCACTAAAATTACAAGTGCTTTCAACCTCCAAAGTGTGCCTTTAAGGCATATTAGCATAGGTTGAAGAGTTTTGTCTTGATACCGTGACATAGAAGAGCAAAGACTAGTAGCAAATCTTGCAGGTACAGGACAAAAGTAGATGAAATTTGTTGTCATATCTGACTATTACAGCATGTCTATAGCAAGATGCAGATACAGAGAAAAGAGAAAGGAAAAAAATCTAAACTGATTCTAGAAACAAATACTAAGAATGAGAAATTACACAGTTCTTTCTTTTGTTAAAGTAATAAAAGTGTTGACTAGAGAACTTTCAGGCAAAACACATTGGAATTAAGGAATGCTTCTGATACAGAATTACAGAAAAGCCTGCCCTGTAAAGGTCAAGAAAATACAGCACTAGCAGTGGCTAGAGAACTGGCTTGGATATCTGATACAAAGGTTACTTGTGGGGATGTAGGGAGTTGATAAGCAGGATGATGCTGTGAGTGAATTTACACTGTTGGGGGTTTTTTGGTTTGGTTTTTTTTTTCCTCCTTTCTGTATTGATGACCCGGCAGAAGAAATGTGAAGAAAGGTGAGACAGTTTTTGCTGACACAAAAATGGGGTGGGGGAGTCAGTCAATACAAAAGTGAAGAGCGATATAGGTCAGAAAGTCTTAGGACAAACTAGGAGTCTGAATGGATAAAAATGAGTTCCAAAAGTCATCATAAAAATCAGAAAATAATGAAGCAAGAGATGAGAAACATGAGATCAAAATTAATCTCCTTTGCACAGAATGCAACAGGAATATGATAAAATACAATGTACCAGCTGTTAGAGTATTATATGCATTACTGGTCATATTGCAGTGATTCACCATGGTGAAAAGGCAAAACAAATTCTGAACTGGAGAAGCAGCAGACGTCAGTCAAGGAAAGCACTCCATAATGAGCAAACGATTCAGCCAGTGTGGAATAAGACCAGTAAGTCATCACCTCAGTAAAGAAAGAATAATTTAGAGTTGCTGAGCATACAACAAAGGAGAGCAACTTTACATGGTAAGACTGGGATGTGGAAAGCTTGATTATTTATAAAGCTAAGGGAAATTTTGTGGCTTTTTTCAAAAGCGAAGGCCATTAAGAGGAAACTCTATTAAGGTACACACAATCCTGAAGGGAACAGAAAGGAGAGATGCTGCAGGCTATCTGAGCTGGTGTTAAATAGAAGTACAAGGGGTTATGAACTTAAGCTGGGGGAAGAATCGGACACTAAAAGAATTTAGGTAGAGTTTTCTTGCACTGCTGCCCTTAGTGGAAAAACCTACCAAGGCCAGACATTGTAATAAGCAGTATACAAAAGGAAACGTTGGACAAGTAGGAAATAAAGTATATTGTAGTGTGACTGTCCATTTAAAGCACTATGGCAGCTCCATGAGGGTTTTTTGCCCTCAATCTGTCAGAAACTTTCCCAACTTTCCAAAAGTTTTAAGGCACTTAGTTGCCTTTAGGGAAAAAAGTAATTAAATGGGCCCAAATGCTTGAATTCCTAGCACACGATTCAAAAAATACAAACATATGCTACCAATATTGCCATGCACCATGTAATACGAACCATAGAATAATTAACATTTTATACTAATTCAATTGCTGATGGTAAGTGCCAGGATGGAAAGTACTAGAGACTGGGAACTCCTCATTCTTAGAACAGGTACAGCTCAAGGACTGACAGGTTAAAAAGAAAAAAAAAAAGAAAAAAGAAAAATCTCTTAGGTTCATATTTGTTTGAGGTTAAGAATACAACCTCCGCTTCCTTACCAAAACTTTCCTAGGTATCCCTCCCAAAACTACCAGGACAGTTTCAAGGTCATGCCAATGCTATTGAATTCAGGACAGAGAGAATCTGTTCACAAAGAGCCAACAAAAAAACCAATCAGATAGAGGACAGCACCTTTTGATTACTACTAACGCATAATTAATTTAAACCTAAGGGAGACTGGTAAATGCTCTAAAGCCAAATATTAGATCCTTCTCTAAGTTTCCTCCCTCGCAGAGACAAATCTTTTTAACATCTCAGTTTTTGCTAAAGCTACATCTGAAATACTTTGCATTTTCATGTTTTCACAGCCCTCTTCTCCAAAGACTCTTACAACCATGCCCCCCTCCTCCTTCCTAACACATTTTCTCTAAGACAAAATATTGCATTTGAACTGAAACTACCTAATAGGGCACTTGAAAACAAAATATCAATCCTTAACAGACTTGGGCTGTTTTACAAACTGCTGCTTTTTCTCATTATTTTCCCTTGCATACACCCGCTCTGTGTGGCAGCACTGTTAACTTGCTTTTCTCTTTGGCCAGTTTGGTTACACCGGACATTTTGTTCGCTTCCCCTGAGATGCAAATAGTCAGAGTGCCCTGCTACATTGGCAGCTGGGCATTAATGTGGACTTCACACTTCTCTCCTGCTAATGTTTATGATATCCCCTTGTCTAAATATCCTCCCATAGCCAGTACTGGAGCCTGCTGGAAGATATTGAGGTACGTAGATCTTTGGGCTAACACAGTAAAGCTGCTCTTATGTTCTCACATATGCCAGGGAATTCCTTTTGTTTTACTACAATGTTTCAGAAATCAAACAATTATTATACAAACACATTTTTAACATTGCACTTCATCAACTTCTGCCAGCATTACACAGGGATTGAACTTAATGTGGGTGGATTTGAAAATCAGAGAGCTTGATCTGTTCACACAGAGCATTTTGCAAACAGGACTGACAATTCAGAAACATATTTTCAATTTAGAGCAAAAGCCAGGTTAACAAGAAAGCACCTGTCCTTTATGGCCTCTCTTTAAAATAGGACTATTTTATTCCAGAAGACTACTGCCTGAAAAACATGTACAATACATACTTTTTATAATCCATTTAAAAGGAAAATGACCATAAATGACCTTTGTACCCATATTAAGACACATAGGCATTCAAATACAAATTAAAGTTTTGTTACCAACTTCAGTAAAACCATTGTTTCTTACAGGTGAAACTAACTGCTGCTAAATACCATATCTCAGGACCACCCACAAAATCATGTGTTTAGAGATTGTTAAGCCTGAGCTTTACAATTCATATGCTCCAACTTAACATCAGAAGTTTGAGCTCTTACCTTTGGACATACTTCATTATCATTACAGTAATGCATTAACTATTTGTTCCTAACAAATTACGAACTGGCAAGTTTGACACAGTGCAATGCTGAAGAGTACAAGTGACTATATTTTTCTTAACCACCAACTAAAAAAAAAACCCACCAAGTTTTGAAGAGGAAAATGCACTCCCTAAACATTTCAAAGTACAGAAAATTGTCTTTGTCTATTATCTCATTGATTTTTTGAAGAGCAAGGCTGTCAGGAGGCCACTGAAGAGCCTTCTTCAATCTTTTAGCAGTTTGCCCACATGATCGCAAAATACTTTGTTTCCTAAGTCAATTTGGTTAAAAACTCACTCTGCTAACAAGTCATTTGGAGACAGATCTTGTTTTAAAAGAAGTGTTTAAAAATACACTATCCAGACAGCATATATTAAGTAATAAAAACGTACACCGCACACAGTTAAACTTAAACGATGCCTATTTTGTTTTCTGTTTTAAAATAATTTTTAAAATACTTAGCACAATTTTAAGGGATCTCCCACAAAGATGTTACATTTTAAATGTAATTAACAAACTGGACTAGTCTTTCAATAACTTTGAGCTTTTAATTCCCCCCCTTGAAAAGATAACTCCTGCTTGATGATTCTTTGCACACTCAGTTTCATACTACCAACAAGAACTTGCTTAAGTAAGAAAGTCTTCAAAAAAAAAAAGAGACATTCATTAGAAGCTGGACTAAGATCTCAGATTCATTTCACACAGACCACAGCATGGACAACTTAATGGTTACTTTAGTTCTCTATAGACAGATTCAAACCTATTCAAAAGGGTTTCATACCTCATTATCATTTATCTAAGCACTCCCTTACCATCGAATTTACCTTCACCATATCAAGTAGAGCTCAGAATTAAGAAGGTTTAGTTACAAAAATGCCAAGAGCAGAAAGCTGACACATGCTATGCATATTGTAATGAATGACCTACTTTAAAACATGCCTATATGTTAGTTCCCACACCATTTTGCTGGTTATTTTCCACAGAAATTTTTGAGTCCTTAATTAAGCAAGGAGGAAGCCAAAGGCATGGGTTCATTTGCAAGGAAGTTGTAGATGGATGGCTGGTGCGTGTTTCTGTAAAACAGAGAGAGCAAAAGAGAGTGTGTGCGATGTACTGGGGCAAATGGAAGAAGGCCCTTCTTAAAAAAAAAAAAAAGTCCATCTCACTGAATTACAGCACTATAGTTCTCTAACATTTGTATATGCATAAGTGACAGTTTCAGTTTATTCATCTGTGTAAAAAAACCAAAACAAAACAACAACAAAAAAATCCCCAAACCAAATGTACTTGAATTTCAGATGTTAAACAAAAAGCACTTATCTTCGCAGTTTACATAACTTTCGGGGTAGGTTTTGCTGTATACTCAGGGCATACCTTCCAACAAACTGGGTGTTGGGTTTCTGAGATTTTATCAATTTTTATCAATTTTTTAAAATAAGTATCATCTAAACTGTTACATTTTAAAATGATGTAGCAAAGAAAGCAGCTTATAGCATTTTGAGATGATTTTTCAGGCTGATGGGACCATTATGCATTATGCAATTGTGCAGCTTGGTTGCTACTGCCAGGATGAATTTCCGACAGCAGTTATAGTTTAAAAATTTGCTTTCAAATTTATTTCACACTTTAGCTTTGAGAGGAAGTGTTTTTCTCTATATGAACTCTCAGACGGCTATGCTGAGCAAACTAGGTGTTTCTTCCTTTCAAGTTAAACCCTTTAGATTACTTTAACACAGTTCTTTGTGGTTTAATTTATCATATGTTCTGGCACCATTTATCACTAAATGCAGGATGATGAAGAAATGGCTCTATTAAAATGGAATAACTACTGAATTAAAAAGCTGTTAAATGAGTTGGAGTGCAGACTCCTGTTAACAATATGTGGGAAGAGTGTTTGGCTGAAATAAATTACTTTCACAGTAATAATTTGAGAAGTGCACCTTTGGAGAAACATGTTCAAAAATTCACATCTTGATTTCCTGACTAAAATCACATTCACCACTAATAATATTTTTAAATTAGCTTCACAGCTAAGGTGAGGAAAAATTTAGTCTCAAATACTTTGGTTCAAAACCAAAATACTCTTTATTTTAAAAAGTATGAATGGCAGTTTTAAAAATATACATGCAAAATAAAATTGCTGATTCCAATTAAGATATATTTCTCATGCTCACCCTTAACTTTCTGAAAATACTTTTACAATCTTTCAATGTAGTCTGCCATACAAACTTGTAAATAATATATAGCCCTGTAATTCAGAGTAGTCTGCATTGTAACTCTGAAAAAAGTGAACAGCCAACTACCTAATGAGTCAAGATATACTTTCATTTTATTGATTGCAATGCAAAATGTAGGTAAGAGAAAGTACTGAATAGATATTCAGTAAGTCCATACTAATTGACATAAACTGTTTCAGATATAAAAGTACTTTTTTTTAATTCTAAAAGAAATTCAGTTGGACACAACAACTTATAGCATTTATTATTAACAAAGTATTTGCAACGGCCCAGTTCCAAACAACTATTTAGCGTTGTAGATCACTACATTCTTATTCTGGTGCTTAATCAACCCATTTCTTGTGGTTAACAACAGCATTTATTCAACCCTTATTAGGAAATTATTTAGCTCAATAAAAGGAAGTGTCTATCCATCACTCAGGCCCCTCTCCTGCACTGATTGATTTCACTGGAAGCAAAAATAATTTCTCAGAACTCACGTGCATCATTTTTCCCCTTTGAAATGACCTCCTAAGGGATATCTTATAGTCACAAAGTGGCATCTTTATGGTTTTAATAGCAGATTTTATTGTATTTCTATGACTTCTTACTAAAAAGCTGCATTCTGGCTCCGTTTGTTTCAGGCTTTACTGTGGCACAGAGTACAGAAATGGTTATAACACACATCTCTCTGTCCACACACAGTATTGACAAAGTTGACAAAGATCACACACAAGATGACAAAGCGGAGGCATGTCACGATTACGCACTCTCAGACATTTTAAAAAAAGCTAACAATCCTATGCAAATCAGCATCAACCAAAAAAAAAAAAATCATGGCCAAAATGGCCACTGTATTTAGTACAAGGCAATATATTTACATTAAAATGGCAGATTATGTTACCTGAATATTAGACAGTCTTATACAATGAACAGTAATTTAGTGATTGCAAGAACCACTCAACACTCCTAAAGAAAACCCAAATAGAGGGCCTTTTCAGTTCTCCTCAAAAAATGAAAATGATTGTTAAGGTTACCTCAAACTATTGTGTACTTTATGTATCAAAACTACATGAGCCACAAAGAACACAAAGATTCCTATTTGGCTTTAGACTTGGTTGGCAGAAAAACTCATTTTTACCTCCAAAGGCTGTGTGATTGCCAGGCCTGTTGTGAAATCCAGGGCAGAACTATATACATTAACCTTTACACTCGCCCTCCATAGTCATCTGCATATATACCATCTTGCTTCTTTTTGCATGTAGAAGAACAGAAGGAGTAAGAAAAGTAGCGCAGTGACCCACTTTCATACATCCTTCTTTAGCTTTGATATAATATACTGCAAATTTTTTTCCTACACTAACTGAAGGCCCCTCCACGCTTGTATACATTCATCTTGTACTCTCCTTTGTCCACACATTACTGTGAACTGTGGTCATCTGGTTCAGCACAGTAGCTAATTCTGCCCACCATCATTCATTTACTGGCTAACTCTCCATCAATCTGCTTAGGCGGGAATTAATATAGAAGAAAAAAAGGTCATAGTTTCTTTTCAAAGCATGGTTGAAGTTAAAAGGGTTTGGGTTTTTTTTTGTGTCGTTTTCTTTTTCCAGAAAATTATAAAACTGGCAAGTTAAGAAGAAGTGAATGCTGCCTCCAGTTGGAAATCATATTTAAGAATGAAAGATACATCCCATACAGTACTTTCCAGCATGATACCATGGATAAATTGAAGTATGAATTTAATCTCAAGTGTTTAGAGTTTTTTTTGAACCAATAATCTGTGGATAATTTAGCTTAATTTCCTTTATATCTAGTAAGCAGTTGTTGCATATTATAAAATATATCTGATAAAAAATGACTTCTTAGAAATTTTACCACATTTTTAACACAGCATATAAACATAATTTTTACTTTCCTAGGCTCTTACCAAATATTGCCAGAATATTTTATGTGTGTTTTTTTTCCCCTCATACCCTCTCTCTCTCAACATTGACAGATATCTTCCAGTGTAAATAGAAATACAGTAAATCTCAATCTTTCCCAGTCAAAATCGCATATTGTAATTTGAACAAATGTATCTTTATTGCTGCTCATTGTATACCATGCAGCATGGCCACTCTCCAAAATGCACAGGAAATTAAAGGGTTTACTACTTGGAATGATATTTAAAACAAATACTAGTGAGTCTGTCTGTCCCAGCAGTAACTTCAGAACTTGTCGACTGATTATCATCAAATTTAATTTAGAGATAAAGGTTTCAGAGGAATTCAGTTTCCTATTTGTATGATAGGAAAAGGTGGCCAGGCAGAGAAGAATCATCCCCTCAGGGCACAGATGAGGACAAAGCTGCAGGAGGAGCCAAGATGCCAGTCAGCTCCCAAGGCTCCAAGAGAGAGAATTGCCACCCCCAACTGCACAGTGCATGGCAGTGGGAGCTCATGGCCAGCCCTGAATACAGACCAGGTCCCAGAAGTTCCAGTGCTCACACAGCCACACAGTAAGCTCTGATGCCCTTTGCTAAAAATAAATAATCAAATAAAATAGAATAAAGCGGCTGTTCTCTTCTATTTGGCTCTGGAGATTCCTGCAGATTCAAAGTGGATTTAAGGAATAATTATAAAAATTCAAATGGCTGTCATTCATCAACACTGAAACCAGAACTCTCCAATCCTAAACCCATTTAGCACAAATGTTTAGAATGAAGGAGCTTTTACAAATGCTCTACTGGGCATAATCAAATGTCTTAAGCAGGAATAACCAGAGTAAGCTACTGAACTGAGGTAGCAGTGAAATGGAAGAATGTCCAGTTTCACAGCAGGTAATTGTTTTAAGTAAAATTCTTTGAAGGGTATATTTTCATTTTTAAAAAACCCAAACAAGTATTTACCAACTTTTTATTTCTTTAAACTTTCCCTTATAAATGTCTCATTTCCTTTAAGATACACACAGCATTTCTTTTCACTTAAACTAGTCATCTTGATTTCTTTTTTTCAGCGTTTTCAGTCATTTTTTATTTAGGTTTCTTTTTTCATAGATTTAGCTATATTTTTTAACGTTTGGGGAAAAAAAATCCCAAAGAAAAACACTTTATTGGCAAAGAATCCAAAAGACCCTAGCAGCTTTGAAAGAACACAGCTTTCTAATAGTTAATATTCCATCCATTTAATATCTCTAATTATTTTCCCTCTGCAGCTTTGATGGGTAGTTATAGCCTGGAATAAAAACACTGCGGTAAGGACAACTGCACAGCAAGGTTAAGTGCCTTCTTGTCTTCAGTACCAATAATTACCTTTAAACAAAAAAAAAAAAAAAAAAAAAAAGCTGTTTTCAGGTTTGACAGTTAATTTACTAATGAGTATGTGGACCCAATTTATAATCAAGTAATATTGACCAGAAATAATCCTGCATTGGTACTCATCTGAATTATTTTATTGTTCAAGTCTTCTATTAAATAAATTGGAAAGGATTAATTTTACAAGATGGATTGTCAGAGGCTGCTGCATAAACTAGATGCGTGTCAGCACTAAATTTAATTATTGATCACAATACAATAGTGCTGAGTATTCCAATCCCCAAACAGCTTCCAGTAACTATCAGCAGATTCCAAATATAGAAACTGAAGGAAAAAAATTTGATTGCAGATGACTACCTTTTAAAATAAATAAATAATTCATTAGCACCCAATAAAAATTTAATTTTAAAGTACAATTCAGATCACTCACTAGAACGTATAACAAGTAATCAGAAAATGAAAGTGCCTCCCTTCGAGTGACAAACTCTAATGAAGTAGTATAATGCTCTTTTGATTGGGGGATTCCTATGATTCCCCAGTTCTGGAAGAGAAATTATATTTGGAAATGGAGGTTAGTTGGAGCAGAGTCCCTCATTACAACCCTTCTTGTTGCAAAACAAATGCAAATATTGCAGAACGTATAGTGGAACACCGTACTTATGGAAACATATCGCAAGAAAGAGATAAGGATGCATCTTTGGAAAGAAACACATTTTCCAGCTCTAATTATGTTCCCTAACTGAAGAAAGCAGTCTAACAGGACAACCACAGTGCTTTCTAGAAGCAGTCAGTAGTGGATAGATTTTCTTTTCTTTTTAGAAAGTTCAGAAGACACACATGAGAAATGGCTAGCTGTTTGAGATTTTGCATCTAGTCCTTAAAATCTCTCAGCACAAAAACCAGAGGTACGGCCTAATAAAACACTGTTGAGTTACTTTGTGAAGAGTTCTAATTCCAGAGTAACAAGCGATGATCAGAGCTATCTTAGATATAGGAATAAAGAGGTCTAGCAGCAGGAAAGAAGGCAACAGTGTATAATTATTTTTCTTTTAAACACAATGTCAGATAGTAATGTAATATTGGTATGGTCATTGAAAAGCAATTTTACCGGTTTTATTCTATAGAGTTACTGTTTAAATTCATAGACTTTATTAATTTTCATATAAATAATACTAATGAAGCCAGCATTTTTCTAGTGAATTTTTAACATGCATCCTGACAACATTTCAACTTCCTCTGACCTTTTAAACAATTCTTTCATAACATCTCTGCTTAGCTTACAGCAAAATTAGTTTTCCAAGCCAGCATCAAATATTACATTGTACAGACAGTCCGAGGCCACTTTAACATTATCATCATAAACATAATAGAAACAACTCCAAGCTAATTTGAAGATTATTCCAAAAATAAACAAGCCTTTCCAAGATTACAATATTTTTTCAAAGCAGCTACAAAGTTTTAACTTTTACTCACTGAAACACAGATCAACGTTAACTCATAAATCTGGGCTTCATCCAACACCTATTGAAGTCAATAAAACTGCCCCCTTGACTTAACCATGTGCTGGATCACGTCCTTTGTGACAATTATAACACGCTTGCCAAATGTTACATCCCCAGACCAGGAGTGGTTTAAATTGAGCATTAAAAGTTTTTATTAAACTTTTGCTATAATCCAAAAGCCCAAACACAGTTTGCCACTAAGCCCTGCTCCTGGAGAGTCTCCCAGGAGCACTAAACTCTTCTGATGAGTCTAAAAGAGCGCTTGGCACGCTCACTGGTTTTAACAAGGTCCGTGACTGCCTTTGGCAGCCATTGAGTACCTTTCAGCATAACCTGCTCTAACACATAGCCATGCTAGGTTAGGAGTATTCCACTAACTCAGAGAAATGAATTCCTTCAAAAAAATCTCAAGTTATTACAAACTTCCTTAATGTATGCCCTAAAGCCAATTTGAAGCTTAAAAGCAACATTGCACGGGCCTTTACACATGCAGCCACTTTACTCTGAGAAAAGACATGGGTTCTCAGCCATTCCTCATGGTACTGAAGCCTGGATACAAGGTAGATAAAATCCTTTCAATTTTGGGGTACTAATAACAGAAGAGATTCCAGTCCATTCAATTCTTTTATCCAGCTACAGCAAGTTGTGGGCACGCTAGCATTTAAACCAATGTCAGCATCTAAAAAAAAAAAAAAAAAGACAAAAAAAAACCAAAACGACACAACAAAAAACAACCCAGCCACCTCAAAACTGAGTTACAGAGGATGAAGGCTATAGAGTTAAGAGAATCTTTTATGTATGTCTAGGCATTCAGGAACAAATTTTGAGTTATAAATGAAATTATTTTCAAATACAGAAGGTATTTTTTTAAATTGTCTTCTTTAGAAAGAATGATTTCTCAAGATAGTTAAGTAGTCAGTTGAAATAGATGAAAGCGTCCCTCCTGTCATCTCACCCTTGCCATTCCTGTAAAGACCTAAGCACTTACTTAATTTTAAGCATATATGCAGTCCAGTGAGGAAAAAAAGGACTATCATTTGTTTAAAGAAAGCGTATGAACCTTTGCTATATTAAAAACAAAGTCTTTTGAAGTCTCAGTAGCGTTTTCCAAACACTGTAAAACAACTTTTAGAAAGGCAGTTTTCACCTCAACTCAGTTCACTCAGTGCACATGCAAAGGAAATCTGTTTATGTCCCAAGAGATTCACAACACACAAAGTAATTATTCACTGACAAGACTGTAATTTAAACCTCACAGATGAAGGGGGGAACCAAAGGCAGATGTTTTCAGCAGGAACTATATGGAAAAAACAGTCCACAATCAATATTATTCTTTCATATTACTATTTCAATAATGCCTAGAGGCTGACAAATGTAAGGGAATTACCATGACAGGTCTGTATTTACAATTCCCTGAGTCCACCCTATGATACTCTGGCCTGGAAAATCTCCACGGCTGTTGTGCCACCCAGCTCCTTATTCCTCTACCTGTCTTCTTCTGATTGAATAGATGCCTCTAACACAGTAAAAATCTCTGTGGCTTTCCTCCACAGTAGTCCCATCATGGGTGAAAACCGTTTTTTTTATTTTTCATTGTCCCTGTAGCTCCTGTGAGATTTGAAAGAGCAGATGAAGGAGCTTTACTTCATGACACTGACTGTCTGACCATTGGGCTACAGCATCAAGAAGACTGTTGAACTTCTGCCAGTTAGACAAATATTTCTGTTGTTATAGATAAAAACTGGACTTCTACTGCCCTTCACGTGCCTGGTTGCCAAGTAGGAAGTGATGGTGCCATGGGCTGAAGAGTTATAGTGATATCTTTAACCCCCTGCATCAGGGTTGTAGGAAAAAAGGTCTGAATTACAACTCAAGTAATAAGTGTTTAGCAATTATTGGACAATAACCTACTAATGAAGATTTGGCATCTCTCCAGAAAGGTGATTTTAACATTTGTTGAGGTTCTGAGCCTAGTTATTGGCTTAGAGGCATATGGAAAGGACTGCACCACTAAACATGGAAGCAGCCACAGCATAAACCGGCAAAGAGGGAGCCCTGCAGCCACTACCGCAGTATGTGATGGAGTCCCCACCCTGCCTCAGGCAGTGCTGGTGAGAAAGGCATATCACTGCCTATCATGAATTGCTAATATGGAAGGTTATCAACCTTTTCTTCCCCCAATAAATACAGATTTGAATCCACAACTAATATGTATCATAAATCAGATTATACAAGCAATTTCATGAAGGTTATTCAACAATTTGAAGCAGAATACAGTTCTTTCTGATTTTTTTTTTTAAAAAACAAACTATGTATATGAGAAGCTTCCTTTCACAAATGTCAGAATGATGGGAGATAATATATATAATGCTTTAATTTGTAAATGTCAAATCTAAATTTGCAAATCTGTTAATTTGTAAAAACTGTAAAATAGCAGCAGTTGTATAGATCAGATAAAAACAAGAAGGCACTTAATGTAATAAAATATATATCTGTTTAAAATCAGGTTCATATTATGAGAATTTATTTTTACCTTAGATTCAAGTCTTATTTTCAACTCAGAAATAGCCACACTTAAACTACTTTTTCCCTACAACCCACCCAAAAATTCATACTATTAATGTGTTTGAAAAAATAATAGTCATTGCTTGTAAATATCTTGTAAACATTTTCATCTGCCCAACCATGAAAAGCAAGAACTTCAAATATTTTCACATAAAATTAAATGGTCAAAATTTCAGCCCATACAGCTCAAACCTGAAAGCCAGCATTGACTTTTATCATTGCTCTCACTCAAAACAAAGCACCTTTCAGGAAAAAAGAATGAAAGTGGTAACTTTCACCTTTACCATAATCAAGGGCGCCAAATGAATGGCTTTGCAGGGGCTCCAAGAATGGTAAAATTGGCCTTACCAAGTTTTTTATTCTCTATACCTCTTTATTTTTCTCTTCAAATATGAACAAGCTAAAAAATCCTACATGGAGGAAAATGAGGAAATCCACCCAGAGAGAGTCATGGAGAGCAGCTTAGAGTTAAATAATGGAACAGCTTTGTGGTTACCATTCACACAGCTCTCAGAGTCGGGGCTATCAGGCAATGAAGTAGCATAATGAAGCTACTCCTTCAGATAAGAGATAGGCTTTATAAATATGATCTTTTGTACAGCAGCTGTAGGAGAACTGTACACTTGAAAATAAGCTTGTCATATCTCTGAGAGTAGGTGAAGTGGTTCAGGTTTGTGTATGCTTATGAGTTTCTGGGAACATTAGTAATTTTATAGAAATAAAAACAGAACAAAGAAATTCTTTAGGAGAGAAAGCTTTCTAGCGCATACAAGCTGCTAGCTGAATACATACATACGTGGTCAGCAGCTAGTTATATGCATGTGACTTGAGAACAGGGCTGACAACCTTCATTTCCAAAAGCACAGGGCATCTTTTTGCTTACATGGTAGAAACATTCCTTCTATAACAGCAGCATAGGGGTATATCCTTTTTCCGAGCTAGCACTAGGCTAACAGGGCAATACCTAATGAAATACATAAATAGATCCGACATCCTGTCCACGAGGGAGCACTGGGCAGTAGCAAACACACAAAATATCACGTTATGTGCTCAAACATTTTGTGTATATGCAGCATGCAGACATTTGCCAAGTGGTAATACTAGAATGATATTTGCACACATACTGAGCAATATGTTTTTATTTCCGGTTGTGCCATATAAATAAATTCCTAAGAAATAGTGAGAACCAATTCTTGAAATTTTTGATGTGGATTAATACATAACTCTTTAAAATCTTATCACGCAAAGCATGCTGCACAACTGCGTATTTTTTTTTCAGGGCAGGGAGTATTTCTTTTCTGTTTTGGTTGGCTATTTTTGTTAGCTTAAAAAAATGACTCTTCATTCCCCCAGTTTCTGATATATGCTTTTTGTTTTTCTTGTAAGACTACTCCGGTTCTTTTATTGCTATTAGCTACAAAAAACCCCAAATTATTGAAATAAACTTTTACATTATTAAGAAAAAAATGTTTCTTTTCTTCTATCACTGCTATCCAATACCAGTAGAGTAAGCTCATCACAGTGATTCTCAGTTCACAGATTTAAAATTCCATTTTAGGATAACAAGGTTTTGCTTCTTCTGCCACCACAACTCTGAAATCGATGTTGGTGCTGCAGGTGGCAGAAGCCACGTGAACAGCAAAGCACAAGCACTGTCTACATGTAAGGTGGCAGGGAGTCTAGAAGGAGCATCAGCAGAAGTGCGTGATATGGATAGGGGGCTTTAAAAAAACTTTAAGAAACTAGGAATACAGTAACCAATTTTGCAGACACAAAGAGGAGAATGTTATGGATCAAGTGTAAAAATCATGAGGCTTCAGAGATGGAAAAACAACTGGCAATTAGAAAAATACACTAACTTACTGCGTGGGAAGAATAGATGTGATCCAGGGGCTAAACATTAGACAGATTTAAGGAGACACAGATCATGTGCCTTTTCCTCTACCATTGACTTGCTGACTGATTTTAGAGAAAAACAGTCCATTCTTATGTGCGTTCATTTCCTTCTCTTGTTCACCTCACTTATTTGGATAATAAATTCTCCATGACAAAGACTGCCTTTTCTTGAGTATTTGTGCAGAACCTAGTGAGATTTCAGTATCTTCACAGACACTCTGAAGTGTAACTATAATATAAATAATACAAAATAATAACGTGAACTATGCAAAAAAGTTACATTTCCCATTATCTTTTTTATTATTGCCTAAGAGACCTGAAATGTTTTGTGAGTAAACAAGTAAAAAAAAAAAAAAAGAGTAATGCAACAAATAAGATCTACTCCACTGCATAAATAAATTTTAATTTTTATCACAAAACAAATACAGAGTATGTTTTATACATTTAAGGAAAAATTTTAAAGGCTTCTTTGACTTTCAGTGGAAAACTAGCATGCATCTCTTGTGTCTCTAAAAATGTTCTGGATCTAGTTTTGAAGAAAGAGACAGAGAAACCATGTCTGAAGAAAGCAACTATAAAAACACCTCTACAATAGTGCTGCCTTTTCTGTTATTTCGGTGCTTCACCACACTCTCCAATATTTTCATCATGTACTTCATAACATTTTAAATAAATTGATACAAAGCAACAAAACCTCAGAAGTAACTACAGTCATTGAATAATTATGAGATCAATGCACCATTCAGCAATTCTGAGAACACAAACGACCTTGCAGAATGGATCTCCACTAGCACAGAGCAAGTGCAGTGCCATGGAAAAAAAAGAAAAATAAATAAATAAAAGAGGATTTAAAAACCCAGTGGAAAAAAACCCATGCCAAATCTGAGTGAATCCCCTGTATATGCTTCCTCCTCCTAGCTCTGAGTTAGTGCTAACCAGGGGAAGCAGAAGAACAGAGGAACAAAATTATGTAGTGGGATCTACAGCCCCTATCTTTTCTACCTTACTTTTTATACTAGGATGTTTCATCAAACTGGATTCATCCAGACTGTCACCCTTTCCCTCTTCTCCTCTCCTCATCACGACCTCTTTTCTCTTTCCCTATAGTCACTCTGGATTTCCTCTCTTCTCCTCCCAAATATTCTCTTTTTCTTCATTCTGTTTACCTTGATTGGCCATCCCTTTTTTTCCCCCCAGACCTTTTGGGACACTTAACCCATAACCGTTTTCCTTACCCTTCTCTGCTCTTTCATGGTCCCTTTCAGAGTGAGCTGAAGCTGCTGCATTGCTGTTGAACAGTTGGTGAGGCTGCCTCTTTCACTCCTATATAAAGAAGTACTCACAGCAATAAGGGGAAGTAGGGAAAAAAAAAAAAGCATGCAGATGCAAGGACAGCTGTGAGGAGTGAAACTGGTACATGGAGGCTAGAGGGAAACAAGAAAAGGCAGAGCTGGCAAGAGAAGGAATTTAGGCCAAGCCAAAGGGATTTAGAGAAAAGATCAAGAAAAGAGAGCTAAAAGCAAAGGGGATAGCTCACTACCATCCCCTTACCCACATTCATGTCACAGGAAAATGTATAGGAATCAAAAGAAAAGGAGACCAAACCAGAAAAACTACTCTCATTCTAGGGAAAACAAACAAACTAACAAACAAAACAAAACCCCCAAAAAACCCAAACCACACACACAAAGGAAAACTAACCCAATGACCAGAAAGAGAATAGAAAGCACAGTGAGAAAAAAAAGATGATACAAAATACTGGGAGTGAAAGAAAGACATTATTAAACAACTGAGCAAGAGTAAATAAGAACAATAAAGAACAATTGTTAAAAACTATTCAAAGATGCAAATACTATTTTCCCACCTTTATCTCCCCATTATTTTTTCCATCTTGAAAGCCAAAGAAGGAGAAAGGAAGGAGTGCAACAAGGAACCTGGAAAGAGATGTGGGAGCAGTCGTCTCGCATCCGTGACCACCACCCTGACTTGTAGCAAAGACTTTCTCTGTTAATGACCCATATGGTCACTACATGGGCAAGGGTTGAGGGGCACAGATGGATTGGAAAGACAAGACTCTGAATGTGGTGATGAGGACTTTTTTCTTTTTAATTTTGAAAAATAGCTGCCATTGCTAATGTTTGTAGTTTAGTAGTTCTTTCGGCATCACTGCTGCATGCATCAAATTATCACATCTTTTGTTGACAGAAATACTTTTCAGAAACAACTGGAAAACAAAATTTGTTTTTGCATTAAGCAGCTTTTTCTAGCTCTGAAACTTGACACATGAGTTTGTTTTAAAGGTTAACCATATTTTAATTAATACTTGGTATTAAACCTGAAAGGAAAGGGGAAGCAACAGTCTGTCTCTCCACTTATCAGTGGAAATGGTGACATAAAACCAGAAAGCAACCCACCCCCAAAATAGAACATGTTATAACAGGAAGGAGTTGATAGAAAGCTATTTTCTTACCCTGATAGAACTTTCAAGTTTTTTTTCCTATATCAGACTGTTTCTGATTCCCAAATCAGAAATATAAAAACAACTTTTTCATAAAAAACAACAAAATAAATCAGATTTACCTACTTGAAGTGTTCATTGTTTTAACAATCTGAAATATCTAGCTTGGTTTTGGTTTTTTACTGGTTTGTCTTTTTAAACAATATATAATTTTTAATGCAAACTGAAATTTTTCTTAACAAAATAACCCATTTTCTCCCCACAAAAATGAGAATGAGAAATTAAAACTGATCCTTTGTCACAAATCTGTTTGAGTTCAGCAAAATGCCATTTCCCAACAAATTTTAAATACAATTTTTGACCAAGAATACTCTTTCTCGATTGCTACTTCATCTCACGTGAAGATGTCCAACAGTTATTTACTAGAGAGTACATGACGGTGCTCTGAGAAGGAGTGTCACACACTTCAGCACCCAAGAGCTTGTCCTGCTAACAAGTCAGTTTACCTGTCTGCTAAGGGAGTGTGTTTGCAGACCATCTCCTGCACTCAGCTGCCTGCAAAACACACACATTCCTTACATACCACAAAAACATGCTTCTGTTCCCAAAGGCTGCAGTGATGCAATCCTGACATTAACTTAAACTATGTCTACCTTACACACAGAAGCAGTTCAGTATATTTCAACTCTACACAACATAGTTTTAACAAATTCATAATCCATCATTCATTTTCTGCTGTGGAGACTCTGTATTCTCTAGCCCGTCTTTTATATTCTGTTCCCCCATCCTTACTGCATTCTATTCATTCAGTTTATCTTTTTATATTTACTATATGTGAGAAATATTCAAACAGGGGAAAAATAAAGACACTTTTAGCAATCATTTCTATTCTTTACATAATGTTCTGAAAGGTTGCACATGACAATGCTGGCAGATGTTGATGCATGCAGCGTTTTAGCTAAGCCAATGATTGACAGGTACACCATTATTTCTGCAATCTGGACTGACTGTTACACGCAGTAAATGCTAATCCTTATCCATTCAGTTGTTTCTTCACATTATTCATTTTTTTCCCTCCAGTGTAGGAATGACTTGTTTGTTGCACTCCTAATCCCGTGCCTTTGTGCCAATGGACACCAGACTGCAATGAACACACCTGGTCACTATTCTCTGATGAGACTATGGAAACGATAGCCATTGTAGCAAATGCCCGCAAGTAAAAGCCATGATATGTGACTCATGGGGAGCCAAAGAACAATTCTCCTAGCTTCAATTAATTGAGCTATACCTAGAGATTTTGTGTGCTTACGTAGGTATCTCATTTTATCAAGACTGCTTTGCATGCAGAAGAGATGCCTCACAATATATACCTATACTGTAGCCTGTGTTAAATTAGGTCCTCTACGATATGCATGCTCAGGAGATGGAAGGCTTTTTCTGAGTTTAATTGGATGTTAGCTTCTGAGCGTTCCAAGGAGTGAATTGTGGGGGGCTTTGATGCCATGGCACATAAGGTTGGATTAGCAATAAGAAGAGAGCGTATTCCGAGTAAGCTATCCAAGAAATGCATTTGCAGCAGGAAAATTACCTTGGGACAACCAAAAGCAAATCTGGAAGGGGTTTTGATTTGAGAATATTTTTCATCTTAAGTTCTGCCCTGAACAAGTCAGTTTCGTGTAGCACAACAGAGAGAAAGCTAAGTTTAACAAGTTGTATAAGACTAACCAATTTACAGAAGGTAAAACCTGTGACAAGAAATTCTTACACTAAATGTTGTCAGGACTTTTATGCAGAAGTCAGAGACATGCATTATAACCATTGTCAAAAAAAACAGACAAAAAAGTGGTGCACAGATGATGATCCCATTCCATTCTTTGTTTCTAAATTTTGGTACTCCTGTGAAAAGGGTGAGCTGAACTGACAACAGGTCTTGGACCTGGGCAGTTTGCACCTCCCACTGTTACTCTTTTGAGCTTGGGTTCCTTGTGTTTTGTTTTACAGGTAAGGAAGAAAGTAACAAATTCAACAGACTGGAAGCAAAACTATGAAGACAACATTTCTTATGGTATTCTTGTCCAATCATTGTAACTGCAGCTCTAAGGAAAACTGTCCTTTTTATCTACCCTGTAGAGAGCCCAAATTTTCAATTATTTTAATAAATCAAATATTTTATGTTTTTGCTATACTTTATGAGAATTATCTGTCCTACAGAACATTATTGAATAACAGCCAAAAGACAAATACATTGCACCTTGTTGGGTCCTCATCTGCTCAAAAGGAAATAGAGGCTATTCCAACTTCTTTTAGACTTGATATAAACATACAATGCCTATGAGGTTAAGGGATACTGCAAAAGGAAATCAATGGCAGACTGCCAAACAGTATTTGCAATATTAGGAGATGCATCCATGCACTGGGTAATCTAAACATTACAAACTTAAAGATAAAGTTCATTTGCTCACTAAACCATACGAAAAATTTCCGTACATCTTTCTGAAGCAAAATATTTCTAGTAAAAATGTTGGTGAGTTATTCTGTGACGCTCCTTTACAGATTCTGATTTTGCTTCTTGATCCAAGAACATGCTACGTGCACACCAATAAAGTACAGTTTGATGTTTAGGGTAGTATACCAGTTAACAGGTTACAAAATGAGATAAGTTGTATTACCTCTTTTGATATGTTTTGAATTGCCTCTTCAAAACAGAATATTTGGCTGTGTTTAGACATAGTTAATACAACAAGCTGAACAACTTTGCAGGGGGTATATTTAGCATATATGATTATATTTTCTCCCAGAGCATGTATCTGGTAAGTTGTAGATTCAGCACGTAGGTAAAATTTCGAGACTAATTCAGCAAAAAAGTTCCCAGCATAGTATGTACAAAAATCATGTAAACCTCAGATAAACAGATTGTCTTCAAAATGAGATGATCTAGGCAGCATTCCAGAGCATAATTGTAGTGCCATGAACCTGAAGTGGCCCTGAAGAGAGAGATTCTTTGACCAGCAGTTAAATCTGTAACAATCCTTTGAGAAACTTTGATTCAGTGGGGTAAGAAAAGAGAGCAGCCACCTGGCAGATGGCGAGTTGACTCCAAAGCAAATTTCTACTAATGCTGAATGACAGCATACTTTAAGATTTAAAAGATAAAGGATGTTTATAATCAAAACCTGCATTGTACATATCTGCCAGGTGTCATGAAGTTTGATAGTTGGCATTATTAGAGTAGGTGTCATCAATCCAGCAGCTGGATTAGAAGCTGAGACCAACATTCGCAGCAGCCCAAACTGTGTTGTTGGCTTGCCCCTGAAACCCATGCAATTGTTGGAGTTCTTCTTTCTCCTGTCTTTAAAAGTAATCCTGACAGTAAATAAACTGGTGGTTAAAAAAATTCTTTTTTCTTCCTAAAAGAGCCCTGAAATGATTGCCTAAAGATGGGTGTCCTTCAATTGATATGTCCTCTAGAACAAATTTTCTAGAAAAGTTCTCTGAAATAGAAATAAAAGCAACTCTGTATGATCAGTGACCATCTAGAGTTGCCAAGGAATAAAGCAATCCATGACTGCTATGAAAAGCCATCACAGTTATCCTCATCTTGGTGGCACCATGCCCCAAGCAAAGGGATGCCTATATATTTGTGGAATACATCACTGAGATCTAAACCATCAATATTTCTATAGCTTTGAAATAAATGAAGGTTCGTTTGAAAGCTTTCAGACATTCTTAATGGGGAGGCTCATCTGCTCTGGAATGATGTCTCCCGGGCTTTTAAGTGAGCCAATACCTGCTAAATATTTCATAGTCCAAATCTCTGTTAAAGGAGGAATAGAGCCAGGTACCTCTTTACCATGTTTCTGAATTTCTCAGGTGTTAGTTCAAGGCTGTGAAATGGACTCCCCTAGAAACCACAAACTATTACAAACCATGTCATCCTCTTTCCCAAGGGAAAACCCCATTTCTTTACCTTTGTGTTTTTAATATAAAAGCATAGCAACACATACAGCTGATGACAAACTGTATTTGCTAGTACTGTCCTTAGTAGTTTCCTAACTACCAGCTGTGATTTAGCTAACTAAAAGCTGCAAGAGGGGTGTGTCTCAGTTCTTGCAATTCACCATCTTTATTGGTCAGAGATCTGAATTTTATTTTTTGCACTGCCAGTAAAACAAGGAACCACAGGTAATATATTCAAAGCTTTTCATCAACATCAGATACACTGTCCAATTGCCAGGCAAATGAGAGAGAGTGGCCAAGGTCTGCCATAGGCCTTCACCATAAGAAAGTGATATTTGCCAGGTTTTTTTTCAGAATGCACAAAGCTTGAGAGCTTCCCTTCTATAGGGAATATTATGTCAATGCCCAGAGCACCTGCAGACAGAGAAAGATGGTGATGGAGTCACCTGTGCTATTTTATGTGATGCCAGTTAAGCACTTCTGCCTCTCAGTGCTTCTGCATGACTGTCAGCCAGTCACTAACATAGCTCCATTGCACACTGTGTTACTCATCCCTGGATTTTAAGTCCAGGGAAGGAAATCAGATTTCAAATGAAGTTTAAAGTAAAGTATGATGTGGAAAAAATAGAGTCCCCAGCATGAGCCTTATGGTGCATACCAACAGACCTCTTAATTCCTCACAGCTCTTAACCTTTTGGTACCCTACTTTGAACTTCTGTAAAACTAGGATGCTGACCTGCTTCGTGGGTGGGTGATTATAACACTGAATTAATATTTGTAAATTACTGCGATACATTTGAATGAAAAATGTAGAACTGCAAAGAATGATGATTATGATGAACCTTCAATTCTTTTTTAAGTTGGTCCATCTGTCATTATAAACCATCTTGAAGTACGCTATTATTCAAAAAACTTAAAATTTGTTGTGTAATACTAGTTATCAAGACAGGCCACTGTTTTAACTTAGTAAGTAGCTAAAGGAAAAAACTTTACAGTCTTTTTCTATTTATATGGCTTTTATACCATGGTAAATGGTACAGCTGTTCTGTATGATACCCTGTATTGTTATATAGAAGAACTTCAGATTCAACCTGACCTACTCAGAATGGATATCTACACTGCAGTATGTTATGAGACCTTTGTGATACTTCTTTGATAATTTTTTGCAGACCTCCATTAGAAACATGGAAAAGCTACTTCAAGAGTGCACACTTACAGCTTACTGTTTACCTATACACTCATAAGATCAAAACCCCTGGTCTTACTGTTTTTGTTAACAAGGAGCACTAAAAGTCTTCCCACATACTGAGTTTTGGTTTCCATTTTACAATCTGAGATGACAGACGGCACAAAAATGATGAGAAAACTGTGGGGAGGCTTCCAGAAGATTGATTCTCTCATCAGCTGATTCTTTTCTAGTTAGTCTTTTATTGACTACAAAGGTATAGCCAATGCAGAAAAGGAAAACCGGACTGCCCTGTTTAATCCTGAGGGCATTGGCAAAAGGTGATCACTTTTTGAGAAAACAGAGGCCTACAAGGAAATCAGCACACTGTATGAGCCGTTAAGCTGATTTAAACACACAGGGGATGCCTGGGGTTGAGCTCAAGATCTCTGAGGTGTGAGATGAGAATGAAACTATTGCACAGACTAATATTACTGAGCTTTAGTAGCAGGTGGTATAGTTGATCAGTCAGGAACCTGTCACTTGGAGAATAGGCCAATAGATCTGAGAGACATGAAAAATCCTTCGTTTTTCCCCCCTCTTCCTCACCAAGAAAAAAAATACTGTGACTGTGAACTTTAGCAATTACTGGCTAAAACTTTTCACAGTTTATGCAGTTATAAGTAATAGGCAAAACCAAAATATAGTTACAGAGAACACACTGGCAGAATGTACAAAAAAATTTAAAATGACACTATAAGCATTTGTATCCATGATTGCAATAACACTGTCTGCAATTCTGACACGTCGGATTCCAACAGAAACCATGATCAGATGACAGAAAAAGAATTTCACATAGCAATATATGATGCCTTAAGCACAGTGATATTTACTTTGTATTAAAATCTGTACTTTATCTTCTGAAGCACATACCACAGCACCTATATTGTGTGCATGCTTGGAGGCTGTTCATACCAACTTTAGGGAACTTGCAATGGTTTCTGGTATGTGCTTCTCCAGCAAACAAGAGCCACCATTGAATGGATGAAAGTTAATGCCTGCATGTTTCTAGGATTAACAGACTTTTCCCATAACTTAAAATTTTCACCATGTTTTACATATATATTGCATTATTCTATGATTCAATTTTCCTGCCCTTTTTGCCATGTTATCTTAACTCTCCTCCAAATTTTCAGATAAAAACCTATTACTGCTAATTAGTAAGCAATATAAAAGTGTCAAACCTAAGCAAGGCAGACAAAAAAATCTTTCACATTCCATAGGCCCAAATTTCAGGTGTCTTCTTGCATAAGCACATGTGTAGATGCACTTCTGATAAATGAACAACTTGTTCATGGATTAGTTGGTTTTAAAATCTCAGCATACAAGTGTACATCATTGGTGTATCTTAACAACAACTGGCTGATGTTAATAACCAAAATAATTGCAAGTTCTTTGAAGCTCATATTTCAAAGTCCGGCATCTATAGATATCAGGAGAACTTGTATAATCTGTGACTAATTAATCTTGACATTCAAAAGTATGACACCACAAATCAAACAGCTATTAAGTACATAAAATCCAAGGTTAAATATTTCAAATACATATTTTTTTTCTGGGGACACATAATTCAAACTCTTTCAAATAAAAGAAATGTGAACACTATACAGACATCTGGTACACCAGTTACAAATGCACAATAATTTTAGATTCATTTTTACCTCAGTGAGTTAGTGTGGCTGAGATAAATTACATGCAAGGCAGATTATCCTGTGAGAAAAAGCTGCCCTCTAGACTGCATTTAACAGAGTATATCAATGACTATCTTCCAAAACTGTCAAAAATTTGGAAGAACATGGCGTAGCTTTCCTAGATAATAATGTGGAATATTGTAATTCTACGTGACAGAGGTCACCATACAGCAGCTACCACTAACCAACTGAATTAGCCACAAGACAGAACTTTTCAGATAAGTTTGTTCACCAGAAAATTTTGTATAAGGTCAGATTTCTGTCACTACACTTGAAAGTCATGTTGCCTAATTTCGCAATCAAACACGAAAGCACAGTTACTTACCATAACTTTAGTTAGCTTATTAAATTTGCTACTGCTTTTTCAACTAAAACTACACACCTTTTATTCTCAACTAAATTTTTACTATATACATAACAGGTATTAGCTTAAGGTCTTCATACAGAGAGAATCATGTCTTCAATCTTTCTCATAAGTGCCGAGCACACTGCCAAGCTGAGAGAAATATGTTTATTTTAAATTACTATTAGCATGAAAATAAACAGCATTAACCATAATTTTACACCACCTTTGACTTGATAGGAAATACCTTCACTGTTATGAAAACAGAAGAAAACTCACAAACTGAGTAAGAACTACCAGAGAGAACACTTGTGCTCTGAGTCCATCTCCAAAGCTGCTGCTTTTTTGGGTCTTAGAGTCAGCAGTAAAGCACTTTTTAGATTATGCTTATGGAATCACTGATTTCTGGGAGGATGTTAGGGTAGAGCCCTAACTAGATAAAATTTTGCACGTATTATATCAGTGCATCATATTACTAAGTGCTTCAAATAAACTGAAAAACCAAACATGTGTCACACAATATGTCATTATCAACTTGCTATAAGAAGGATTCATATGAAACTACGTGTCATCAATATGTTGTTTCCCAAAAATAATAATTTGCGGGTACATTTTTCAGAGAATGACTGAAGGTTTCTCTCTTCATACATTTAAATCTGAATCAAGCAAACTGCAGAAATTTACATTGATGAAGGGATCGGATTACTGGACTCTTGTATTTTTTTTTCATCTCGTTGCTTCAAAATTAGCTCAAATGCCCATATATTTGGACTCTGTATGTAATGCATTAACTAGCTTGGTGCCAATATAGCTTTTTAGGCATGGATAGGGAACATTTTCCAAGAACAATACTAGAAACACAGGCGCTTCAAAAGATAAGGCATATCAAACTTAATTGTTTTCTAGCTATTACCTTCCTTAGAAAGTGATATTGTTTTTTACACTATCCAGGCAAAACCATACCTGAAACCTTCCAAAAGAACAAAGGTCTTATGAAATCCACAAAGATGACAGATAAACTGCAGAAGTGTATCAGGCAGGTATAACCAAGTACATGTACCCAAAATACATTGGCAAATCCCTGTGATGTCTTCATACCCACACAAAATAATTTGGTTTTGAGAGTGGAAAACTGTGACAAGACACCCAATGCAACCTGTATTACTGCTCTCTTTAGCTTTGCCCCAACTGAAAGTTGTCTTCCAGTTGATCACTTTTTTTTTCTATAGTTGATACTATGCTAGCATGTTTACAATGAGCCTTTTATCGTGATCAACCTTCTAAGTAAACTTTGTAAAGGAAAAGAACACTATTTTTCCTAAGACTGTAGCATGCAAGTATTTTACTTCACTGAAGAACAGGTTACTGATCCATTCTGGTACACTAGGTGCTATGCCAACCTCTTTGTGGTGCATGTCATTTACATTTGTTACAGCCAGTAACTGCAGAACTTGGGTTTTCATCTCCTATCTTCACCGCTAGAGATTCCGGTTCAGTCACTGATATGCAACTCAGGATAGCATCCCTCTGAGTGGCACTGTGGAATAAACTATACATAAAGCAGGCAGATGACTCTCAAACTCACATTTCAGAAGTAGAAAGTAGTCCTTCACTATCAGAACAGGAGAAACCTATCGTCTTCCTTTAAGGTTTTCCTTAACCACCAGCCATTTTCTTCTAACTCCCTCCCCACAAAGATTAATTTACAGCAATTCTGTGTTTGCAGATTCTGCCATTAGAGATAATGCATAACTTGTGCATATATATCTGATGGCAAACCTATATCTGCACAAACTCAGGTTATTAAAGTGAAGTTGTAGGGTTGCTTCCGTTTCCACTGCCGCATTTTGGGCTTCCCACTCACCCATCCCCTGGCGCATAATGCCCTTTTTCAAAAGATTAAGAAAAACCCTTCCTGATCATTGCTCAGTCCTCAGAACAGAGGTGTCAGAACAAAATTCTCCACGCCCTAACCTTGATCTTAGTGTATGTTTTATCCTACCCCTTCATGACAATGACACCAACATTAAAAGAGAACAAAAAAGGAGCAGTAGCAGCAAGAACGTTGAAGAACTTAATGATGTAAAGATTGTTAAAAGAGACAAAACACACCACCTCCCCCCTCCCCTCCCCCTCCGGAAATATGACAATTATTTCAGCAGGCTCAAGAAGTTAACTTCATTTTATAACATTAAAGGTGATGACAAAATACATATCTTCAACAATGATAACAATACACATATGTATATATAAAGTCCTTATATTTTTGTAAAGCAAGATTTACTCCTAAAAAAGTAAACTCTATGTTAACTTGCTCCTTCTCCAAACACAAACTTGTGAAAACAGGTGAATATCACATCCTTTTCTTGTCATTGTACAATAACAACATGTCAGTTTTGAGGCCTAGAATAACCCATGATTATTTATTTTTCTTTTTATCCTTTAAGATATTCCATGTTTTGGCTGGTCACTGATGACCCCTCCTTGCCACAGCGCAAGTTGCTGAGGCTGTGAAAGCGCACAGGAGTAACCAGCCAATGACATTATAGAAAAACGAGAAGGTCAAAGTTGCATTGCATATTGCTGTCCTTCCTCAAGCACTGCACACAGCATCCAAAGGGGAAAAATTAACCCTTTACTCATGCTCCCTTATCGTATTTCTTATTACTTAAGTAAAATAGAGCAGGATGTCCTGCTAAGCCAGAGCAAGCAAAGAAGGATAGAATTCTCAGGAAAAGGAGGTTATAATTAAGGGTATTGCTTGCCCCCTCATTCTGCCTTTTGTGTCAAAAAAAAAAAAAATCCAAAAGTTGTTAGTGAGGAGGACATGGAAGTGTCTTTTGTTATCCAAAGAAACGAACTATAGTTTTCATCCCACTAGGGGTTTCCACAGTAAATGGAGCTTTTCTTTCTTTCAGCCTTATTTTAACATTTCTCAGACTGACAAGCTGTTATAAGCATCAAGTTATCTTCTATTGGAACTGCACCAAGGAAAAAAGTCCTATCTTTATACCCCAAGACAAAAAGAATTAATTTTAACGTAAAAGCAAAAAAAGATGCAAGTAGGGAAAACATCAAATACTGATTTTCAATACAGGTATAGCAAGAGCTTATAAAAATGCTGTGCTTAATTTATTTTCATATTCACACATATGCATATAGACATATGTAAAGAAATCATATATCATATATGCATATGTTTGTGTACATTTCATAGGTTCAAATAAAGTGATTGCTGTGCTTTCTACTTAAATTCCAGGCATCTGATATTAGTTTCTTAAGTTAATGAGCCTGCACCTTATCTTACTGCCCATATTGTATATGTTTTGCAAGCTGCCAGCTGTGCATCAGAGCTGCCTCATGATGTTCATGTTTGCTTATAGGCAAAAAAATTGAACAAGCATTTCTTAAGAACCCTGAAATTTACAAAGTAATGAAAGAAATACCCCTTATTTTCTGCTATCTTTGCTACTTATTCTATTTTCATTCTGCAATTTATTTTTTTTTTTAATAAAAGAAAAATGGCCAGAATTAGCTATGCTTTCATTGGAGGGGAAAAAAAAAAATTTAGACTCACAGATTCACAGGCCTGATACAAAGATTCCTCCCCCCATGATATAAGCAAAACTGAGTCAGGCCAGGCAGCTGCTCGCTGGTAGGGCACTACAGCCAAGGAAGTAATTCCATCTGAGCGTTCCCCAGCTGAATGGAGAAGCCAACCAAGGACAGTGGGAGCCAGAAAAGTAGGAATGAAGAGACATAAAACACCCCCCCCAGAGAAATGTCTTTTGTCAACTCTTCTTAAGCTTAGCTCTTTCATATTTTTCCCCACTGCCAAGATTAGCACAAAAAATATATATTTTTTTTTTCAGCTACAACAGTATCAGGAAGAAAGCACAAAAGCAGCTATTTGCATAGCTTTAAAATGACACCACTCCTGTTACTGTTAACAGGATTTACGCATTCAGAGGCTTTCCCACCCAGCTAAATGGAAACTTTTCGTTCATTTCATATTTGAGTCAACAGGAGCTCTCTATTTGCATCCAGATTTCTGTTTGAGAAAGGGAATTCAATAATCACTTCCACTTCTCAAAATTTGACTTGCCTGGGGAGTAACATATTTCACTTTTGATAGAAAAATAAAATATCACAAGTGTTCCATTATTATAAATTGTCATGGCACAGGATGAGAAAGTGGGGTTTATGTACGGTCTATACCTTTTAGTAGTAGTTTTATATGTGAATTGTTTATTCAAATTTGGATAGGTTAAACACAGAATTGAAAGAAATAACCAAGCACTTGTAGAGGATATTAGTAGTATGGTCAAATGATCTGAGACAGAAAGAGCTATAAATTTGTGAGCCATCTTTCAAAAAAACCAAAAAAGTACAAAACCCAGAGCTAGTTAGTATTTATAATAAATAAATAAAATCACTCCTATATGCCAGTTACTCATCTGGAAGAATGTTACCACTGCTCCAACTGCAGAAAAGGCTATATGTTATGTGTTTAGTTGTACTGGGGGCAAGGGGAGGGAAGATTCATTAGAAATAAAGGCAAGAGGATAATTAGGTAAAGAAAAAATGCACTTGCCCTTTGTGCCCTAACTTTGTTTCCTACTCACATATCCACCATTGATTTCCAGTAAGGAGAAAATGGAGAACTCTGGTCTTTTTTTCTGTTTTCATTGCTCTGAATGTACTAACCAAGGATCAGAAGACCCACCACTGACTTTAGCGTTTGGATTATGCCATAAGTGCAGCATTTAGTTTCTCGTAGCTTTAGCTGTGATATGCAGAATGAGAAAGAGATAATGGGATACACTTGCTTTTGCATTAAGTCCCCCTTGGTGTCTGCAATTTCATGAGTAAGCTGATTGTCCTTTATGTATTACAATTCTTAGGGAAAAGCAGAAAATATATATTAATTATGCTGGTGCCTATTGGATAAGCTTTTCTGAATGAGTGTTCACACTCCCTGCTGAGGGATGCAATCTAGACAGATTAGAAAGAAGCAGTAATCAGCATAGGTTGGCCCAGTTCCAGAGCTAGGTGACATGGCCAAAACACAATAAAACAAAACTACCAAGTTAACCTCACAGTAATTTTAGCAACATTAGAGAATCTTCAGCTGAGGTGCACTGACACTAAGTGGAGGTGATTGAATTTTAATTTCTTTCTTAATAAAATGTATCTAAATTCGTCATCCCTGAATAGCAAAACATATCAATAGCCAACTAGAAGATCATGCACAAAAGACAAAAGATCACACTCCTCAAAGTCCGAGAGGCTTTATGCATACTCGTGCCACATTCTTCAATCTTCAAAGGAGGTCATTCATATAAATTCAGTAAAGACAGTAATGTGTGAATCTGATGCTACCCTGACCCCTCTTTCCACCTTCGAAAGCAACTCTAAAAGCTTAAACGGTAAAATTCAAGCAAAAAGGCACCTCCACTGCTGCCAAACAGATAGATAGCCTATGCCTGAACTCAATTTACAAAACAGAGACATCACTGTATGTTAGCCACTTTAATAGATTCAAGTTTATTTTCAGAATATACACCTACCTTCAGGAAACTGCAAAGCACAAACAGAATAAAAATGCTGAGAGACAGCGACCTATAAGTAAAACAGACAACTGAAAGAACAAAATTAACAAATCACATAATTATTTCATTTTCATAGCAAATGAGAAAGTTTTCCTTCCGAATTTGCCACAGCAGGAACAACAATAATGCTTGTAAATCTACTAATCCAGAAGTAAAAAAAAAATATATATTGGACCTGTTCATGCACATTATATTGCAGAAACCTGTCAGGAGCTCCGATATAGTCACCCTCAGGTCTAATCCCATTATATCGAATGAAACACTACAAGCATTCATACAAGACTAACCCTACCCAAGAAACATCAAGAAAAACCTATAGTACCGTAGGTGTCTGGGCTTAAGTGTTGCTAGACCAGTAACAAGCTGCAAGCAATCTATGAATCTAGAAATGGCAGTAAATAGGATTGCTTTCAGTTTATGAGCTGGTAAGCCTGTTTCATAGAGCAGTTCACAGTGACTGACAGTTAAAACATTGGATCATCCAGTAGTGCTTGTGCTACATGCCAAGAGGCATGGGGCCATGAAGACTGACGAAACTAAAACACACCAAAAAAAGAAAAAAAATTACAACAAATGTTCATTGGAGGTAGCCACCTTTAGAGAAGATGAGCAAGAGTTGGAGAAATAATTCTAAGCCATAAGCATCACTAGAAGGGAGCATACAACAAAAGTAAAGAAAATGTTTCTGACTGGTTACTAAAACCGTGGAAACACTAGCAACAATCACTTGTTGGTACTAAACAACCCACTCTCCCCCTCAAAACATTTCAAAAGTCTCAGGCTGCTGTTTTTGCTACTTTCTTGGAATTGATTTTTTTTCTTTTTCCTTGGAATTAATTGCAAGTTAAATTCAAGGTAGAGAATCTTTTCAGAGAAAATCTTTTTGGTGCTTCTTTGTGCCATAGAAGAATTCATTTGACATTTTAATGTGCTTAATTTTGAAGGTAGTCACTTAATATTCTTTGCGATCATTTAATGAGTGGAACAACACAATGACCTCTTTAAGTATAGAGAGGGGAATTTAGAAACAGTTACTGACTGAAACAAGCAAGGTGCAAAAGGATAGAATGGTGAGTCACGTTTCTTTCTATTCACTCAATAAATCAAATGCAGAGATGAAAACACAGAGAAGATATTAAGACTAAACTTGAAAGAGTTATTGATGAAAATATCTCTAGAAAATGGAGAGGAAGCAAGTGCTCTATATTATTGTAAATGGATGCTAGCAGCAAACTTGGCTAGGAATATTTTCATCAGTGTTATGTATAAACTGTACTGGAACAAGATAGAATAAAAAAAATGGAATACTAAAAAGAACAAAAGATCTATGTAAGTCTTAATTATTTTAATTCCTGTTATATCCAGTCTTCCAAAGAAACTCAAGGAAGAATGACTCTGAACTGAGTTTATATTCTCTTACTTAAAGCTGATTACCAGTTTGGTATTGGGACATCATGATTTTAAAATTACTTAATACACAAAGAAATTTTAAAGGACAACGTCCCCCAGTGGCCTGCATGTTCTTTAAGGACGATACTAACCCCTACACAAAGGCCTGGTAAAAACTTTCTCTCCCATTTTGGTCCACCAAGTCAGGCATAAATACAGAACAAATTTCATGCAGACTTGCTGCACAGATATAAATTTCCCTAAATAAAATTTATGTCTATCTAGCATTTAGCTGAACATCATCTCTTTTTCATTTTTCTTACTTCCACAAATTAGAAGAAATTGCTTTAGAAAAAACTAGGAAGAGGCAAAAAAAGATATCAGTAAGAGAAAATTCCAGCCTGAATGTGCTGAAATCTTAGAAATCAGGTTCAACTAAATTAGAATAAGCTCTAAGGCATGAGAGGTGAAACAGTTTATTCCACTAAATCCAGGATGACAGGAAGAGAGTCATGAGGATAGACAAGATGAGTAGAATCATTTTTCTGTTGGAGCACAGCACAGATAAAATGATTTCTTTAAAGGACATTTTTTTTAACATTGTAAGTTTCTTCTTAAAAGTGCTGGTTTTGCTTGGAAATGTATCCTTTCCTCTAGATTAATCAAGCTTCTCTAAATTAAGCCTTCAATGTACTAATATATTGGGGGGAAAAAAAAAAAGGCTTTTGATGTTCCCCATCAACAACAACACAAGATAAGCCACAAGATCTCCTGTCTGTACCAAGTCCTCTCCTGTTTCTTTGAATTACCAAGCTGTTTTCCTTACTTATAAGATGAGCATCCAAATCCTTGGAGCACAATACCTCAAGAATGCAGAATATATAAATTTTGGCATTCGATTGGGAACACGTCTTCAGGAAAGAAGAATAAAGCTGTCACCATTACATAAGGTTCGCTCATGCTCTTACGGGCAGAAGGCAACAGGAGACTGGTTTAGAACAAGTCCTTTGTTGCTATATAGTATCATGGAAATTTTGAAGGTTGAGAAAAACTGTCACTTTTGTTCCCAACCTCTGCCTAAATCTGGAATTTTTAGGAAAAAATGAAGAATCTCCTTCCCAAAATTAAATTTCCCTATTTCTTTAAGAACATATACTATACAATTTAGCTGGCTCACAAAAACTACTGTTAGGGATATTTATTAACTAAATAACTGCAAATTATTTACATTTTCATAGCAATGTAGTTACATATGAAGGCAATAGCATCGCACTGCATTCAAGATCCTAAAGAGCCTGAAGGAAAAATTGGACCACTAATAGAAAGCTTTCTTGTAATATAAACCAACAGGAAAGCCAGCTACATGCAGCTCAGAACTTGCACTGGACTTCTACAAAAGTGGAAAAATTGTGCATCTTTCAAAAAAATAGGAAAAGTTCATACCCATCTCTATTCCTCATAATGCAGTTAAGGTAGTACACTGTAAAGGATTAGCAATATATATAGATACCAAATCCAGATTTTTACAGAAACTCTAGATTTTTTAAATAGAGCCTTACTAGACAAACAAAAGTGAACATCTTGTGAAAGTCAACAATTCAAAATTTTCAGTTGGTTTGACTGAACTGCATCCAAATACCTGTAGACAGGCATATGCACACCCAGGTATTCTACATGCAGGAATTATTAAGGCCTAGGACTACATCTTTCAAAATGTAGACTACTATTTTTGTGTGACGTGTTGCACGTTACTGAAATCCAAGAGAAATATTTTAAATAACAATTCAAATACTCTTTCACTGATTATTTGGAGATGAAATTATAGCTTACAGAAGGCGTTAGTCAATTCTTCCTAAAACCCTTGTCTGAGAGAAGGAAGAGGGGAGGCAAAAAAGGTAGAAGATTTTTCTTTCTTTCATGAAAATGCCTCATTTTTCTTGTATCCTAATATTTCTAGTAATGGATCACATCAGCAGTTCAGTACTATTTCTACAGTAAGAGAGAGCAAGTGTCATTTTCTGCTCTTGACAAGTTCCCCCTTAAATGTGCCTCTTAGATGTGATGCCCTATGTCACCGCCTAGCTCTGTGCAGCCTGTTTCCATGGCTGCTTTTAAAGGTTTTAAAGCCTCCTTTTCACCTGGAAATGTAAATTGGGAAACTCTATCAGGAGGATTGCCTAGTAAGTATTTTTAATCAAAACCTAAATTTTAGGGGATACATTTATAGCAAGCTTCCCTTAATACAACCCACAAAAGTTGCAAGCACATCAGTTTTGCACACATAAAAACCACATTTGTGTGAATAAACAGGGCAATTTGCAAACGTTAACTTGACCAGTCATCTGGTTTGTGTGTACAAATGCAGATTTGCTGTGTGTGTAATGCCTGAGCTAGCAAATTTCCACGCAGAAGTACAGAAGCATCAGTAGTTCTGTAGCCAGATTGTTAAGCAAAAGCAAAAACATTTCAAAACTGGTCTTTAACATTAAAGAACAAAAAGATTCACACAAAAAATGACATAAGGTTCAATAGGATTTATCAGTTCAACAATACCCTGTTGTGAACCCATACCTTCCAGAACTGTCAGAAATTAGGATCTTAAAAGCAAGACTTGAAATGAACGCATTTAAGAGTAGAAAAAAAGTGAAAATAAATAATGATGCACAAGATTGTCTATCCTGTTGGCTGAAAAACATCATTCAACTCTGATATGTTTAATGGATAATCGGTTTGTAGCACAGGGTGTAGCATAAATTTACAGACTATGGTATGAAACCAGCTCTGAAATTGTTATGATTATGGAATACCAAAGTAGAATGGCTTCCACAGTGCCTTCAAGCACCCACTCTCCAGCCAGAGCTCCTTTCAACACCTAAACCAAACCTATAGGGCTAGATCACTACCATGGCGCTTGTCCTTTAGTAGTAATACATGTATTGCACATACATCCAGCACCCACATGCTGATGCATGAACGTGTTCCCAGGAAAAACAAACAAATAAACAAACAAAAAAAACCCCAAACAAACCCAAAACATCACACATCGGTGAGGTACAATCATGTAAGATTTCTTTAAGTATCCAAGGAGTCGCTGAACCCTGGACCTACACCAAAATATATCATCTTCTGACCCTAATTATCACAGTGATAAGCTGCTTGGGTAACAGCAGCAGTTTGAGTTTGTCCCAAGTTGTACAGCATCAATTGGAGGGATTGGTTCTTGAGGAGAGCTGCAGCTTAAAAAGCTGATGGGGCTTTTCATACACTCACTGAACATCAATTGTTCAAATGCCCTCAAAGGATGCGCTCCTGAGTCTCGTGGCATTTGGCCAAAAGCAGCAGGGTTCTCAATCAGCAGCAATGAGAGAGAGTAAACTTTTCTCCAAAATGGGAACTGATGTCAAAAACCAGCCAGTCCTCTAGGATAAGACAGCAATTTCAGTGGCATATGTCTCAGCTAATTCTGATCTTTCAAACACTGGCTAAAGTTATGGGGCAATATCTGTGGAAATCTAACCTCTCAAGGACACATGCATAGGGAAACAGATGGCTTGCAACAGACTGTTTAATCCCTAATCAAATAACAGAATCAGCACTTCAGAATGACTGCTTATATAGACACTTCTGTTAGTGAGTGTGGCCTACAGACAGGCAGCTTATGCAACAAGACCCCCAGAAAAGCTTATACAATATAGTAACAAAATCTAGAAGTTCAACATCTTAAAAAGCAATTTTCTAAAAGTATGCTATAATTATAAACAAATCACCTGGTCTTTTCTAGGACAATTTACTTAATTTTATATATTAACTTTTATTAGTATAAATAGTATTTTAAAATATGTAAGAAATAAGCATTTTACTTATTCCTACCTCCTCCATAAAGAGCCATTAAGCCTCAAAACTTGTCATTTTTATCATCTTCTGAAAACAGTAAAAATCAGCTGATGGAAAGTGATCAAAGAAGAAACCAAAACAAAAAAAAATGGATTTTCTTAACTTTTAAAATAATTTCATGTCACAACATGGCACACTAGGAAGCCCAGAAAGCACAGAGCATAAGAATAGCTCAAGAAGCAATATACTCCTGAGAACATACTCTTGAGAAAAACAACAGCTTCACTACGGCGTGAAACTCGGCATCTCTGACATTACTGAATGTAATCTTAGAAACACACCAAGAGAATTAGCTGCTTGCTTACATGAATATCGGAGGGAAAAAAAGTGTTCATTTTACATCCTAGTATTTGATATTCATATTGAAATGTTTAAAAATATTTTATTTATTTGACTACTGAAATAATAATGAAATCCTCAAAGACCCCAGGTCACCTGCCTGCTGTATAACTGCTCACCAGTGAAGCCAGCTCACCCTGGGAGGTGCAAGTACCTGTCCAGCAACACACGATTGCACCAGGCTCTGTACCTGCCTTTACCCAATGCACCTTCAGTTCTAAATCCTCACCATTATGAGGAGCATCTCATACTTTAAATATTACCATTCTTACCACAACTCATATCTTCTAAAGCATGACATCAGCCCGTTGCGTCATAGAAATCCTGAGAAACTAAGAAACATTTTAAAAGCTGACCAATAGAACCAACAACTGCGTTATGTTGTTGTTGAATTTCAACTTGTTTGGTGTTGAGCACAATGAAGCAATGGATCTTATCCCTAGAAACCTATACCTTCAATTTAAGGGGCAGGGAGCTGCTTTGTTTATCAAGATCAGGCCCATAATTTATTGTGTTAGAATTCAATGAAGGCCCACGGTAGAAGTGTGCGTGATCCATGTCTGGGATGACGTTTTTAGTCAACAGGAAGATGTAATCTAAATATCTTTAAAACAGTTTAGTGCATGAGGAATCCTGTGATTGGCAGCCACCAAGCAAACTGAATCCCATATCCTTCTAAATAAGCACTGAACTGATTTGTCCAGCTGCAGTGATTCCATGATGGCAACAAACTATTGTAGCATATCATGTATAAAACAGACATCCATTCATAATTTTTGGAGATTGTATCATTACTGACAAGAAGAAGGTCTAATTCCTGAACTGTGGAAACATTTTATTGTTCCAAAACTCCCCTTTTAAGGGTTACATTTTCTTTTTTCTAGTTCCTTCCTGAAAACTATTGCATGGTGTTACTGAGTCATCTCAAAAGCAGGAACACTTCAGCAGTGAATAAATCATATATAAATAATGTAGATCGATAATTTTCAACATGTGGTCTGCAGACTCTTTGGGTTCACACAACTTTACTATGAAAAGGAAGCCTACTGCAGTAAGTTAACCTTTGCTGCACAGAGATACGTGCCTCCACTGAAAAGTACTTAGGGATCCACAAATCAAAAAGGTTATAAGCCACTGATGTAAGTAATCTGTAAGCAGTTTTAATGCTTTGTAGATTATAAATGCCATTTCCATTTACTATTTAAACAAAATGTAGAGATTTAGGGCCTTGCTATTTATGCAATGGAAATATCAAAAATTCAGAGTATGATTGTACCAAACTGTCAGCTGAGGAAACATCAAGTGATTTAGCCAAATAATGCTCTGATGAAGTAAAAACCTAAAATTTTGCACCTGTTCTAGTTTTGCACTACCCTTCATAGCTTAGCTCCCTTGATATATTAGTTTTTCTTTCTTGTTAGTGACAAACAAAAGCAGCAGAGCAAAAAAAAGACATTTTAGTACAGCTAGGAAAAAGAGATTATCTTTGAAGAAATCAGAATTAAATTCTGACAAAAAGCATACAGAATCAGTGATCCTGTTAAATATAGACAACACTGACAAATAAACAGTCTATATTATTTGAAGAGCTTATGGCTTTCCTCCCCCCCCAGTACTATTGAAACGATGTCCTTATCTCAAGTACTTTTCACATATCAGAGAAGTGGTAAATTTCACAAAGCCTGCACTAATGTTTTGCATTTCCATTCCAAGTGAAATGCACTTCAGTAAGTAAACATGAGTATTCAATAAAACTATTGCTAGAGACAATAGGAAAAAAAAAAAACAAAACTGTTTCAAAATACATCGGTAAGTAAATCATTCTAAAAGCACTGGATAACACTGTGAAACACTGAAGAGCCAAGTCACTCAAAGCTAAGAATAGGGTTAGTACAATTTTTAGTACTCAGGTTTGGGTTTTGCGTTGTTTTTTTTTTTTCCCCAAATCCTCATTGTGCTTGACAAACATAAAACAAGATGTTTGTATTATAAACTTTTCTAATTCTGTAGATACTTAAGTGCATCTATTGAGAATAATCAAATCCCTCTTAAGGACTGAGAGCATACTAAACAGCATGCACATATTCTTTTTCAAATGTTTCACACAGTTGCGGTGCGTGGGGTGGGGGAGGGCAGGGGGGTGACTCACTTAAGAAATGTTTTGCATGATTTTGCAAGCCCTGAAATTCATAGTGGGTTGGGTTTGAGCACCTCAGGATTTCTATTCTCAGAACTTATTAGAAATTCATAGACAAAGTAACTTCTCCTCTTACTGGAGTACAGCACAGGGGGTCACCATCAAGAACCATGGCCTCTGTATTCTAGTCACTAATTTAAAAATATGTCATGACTTCGCAAATGGCGTATGCGCATGCCTAACTTCACATGCTACCAGATAGTCTCACTGGATTCAGCAAGGCCATCTACAGTAAGTTAAAAGCAAGCAAGTTTTTAAGGCTTGGTGCTGTAAAGACCTACATATTCTCTAAGATGATGCAAATGAAGAAACAAACAAGGTGAAGAGTGTTAATTCATTCATTAGAATCTTAATTTATCCCCTAACCTATTTCTACCCTTTCTTCACCAGGACTTATCTGCCAAACATCTTGCACAATGAATATTTTTAAATGAATTGAGTTGAATAGCTCTGCATAATCTTTCCATACCAATGTACTTCACGTGAATCTTCTGAGATAGCAATTGTTTTACATAAAGTTTACAAAAATTGGAAGGGGATTTGTGACAGTGGAGGAAGAGCTTCTGACGGCAGAGTGTCTCAGCAGAAACAAAGAACGACATGGGCTTGTTCAGTGTTGGTGTGTTGTTTTCTGGAACAAGCATTTAGATCCTGGGTCTCATTTCTAATCCATCCCTCTGAATGGGACTGTTATTCTTGACCTTTTCACTGTAGAATTCCTGATAAATTATATGTGGCAGGTAAGCAGGAAAGAAGAGCCCTTAGATTAAGATTAATTTTAAACATATTTAAAAACAAACAAACAAAAAACACCCATAAAAAAAACACCACAAAACAAAAAAAACCAAAAAAAAAACAAAAAAAAAACCCAAGGAGATGACAAATGCAGTTTTCTGAGCGCCAGCCCATGTTGTTCTCTTAAATAGTCATGTTCTGCATCACACTTCTGCATGCTGCCCCAGCTACTGCTTCTGAGACACCACCATATTCAGCCCTTGGCAAAATGATACATGGCAGTGGTCTATATTTGTATCTCAGTAGCAAGGTCCTCAACTATAAAAATCTTGGTTAATCAAAGATAATAAAAACAAGATGTAATGTGCATCCTGGGGCAGAGAGAAGTCAAGCAGGACACTCTTGTTTCTCGCTATCTTAAAAACCAGTGGTCAGATGCCCTCAATCAAGGCAGAGGTCAGTCTTCCAGCAAGTTTGACTTTTTTCATCTTGTCTCTCAAATTTTTCATTTCTTCTGTCTCCCTGATTTAAAGTTTGAGGTAGTTTTTCATCCTTTTACCTGTTTCTTCCAGACAGTCTAAATTTTGACAGACTAACTTATTGAGTGTAATCAGTTTTATATTTATCAAACAAAACCTTCTAAATACCACCAGCCAGTAATCTCCACTGTGGTCTGCCAGTCAGATTAAGTCTTCAAAAATCACTTTAATCAGATTTTTCCATTTCTCTTCAGTGCTCCCATCAAATTACGTTTGAATGGACTCTGCAGATCATACGGACTAAGTTGAGCCATATGTGAGAAGCAAGAAAAAGACGGGTAATTTGTCTAATGTCACTCTTCCAGCTAAAGAAGGGGTACATTTGAAAATGGTCCAGCAATCTACAACTGCTGAAAATATCCTTATTGTGTAAAAAGCTTAAAAATGTTTGCAAATAACAACAAAGTAGTTACATGCTAGTAGTTACTCTTATTTTATTAAAACAATGATACTGTCACTAACTGAGGCTGCATTATAAATGCATCCAAATTATAGCTTGTCCCCTTTTTTCTTAGGGCTGCGTAACCAGGGGAAATGACTCAAGGAATACTTAACACAAAAGCCTAGGGACTAAGATACTTTATCCAAGATTTCTCATTCTACAAATACTTCTGTAATGTTCAATAAAAATCTACTTTCTACAAAAGTTCCTTTCAAATGTTTTCTTACATATAAATGAACTTTGGCTCTATTAAAGGGTGTTTGGCAAAATCCTCTATGGCCATACCGTTTATGTCTGTGGCATAATTTCTACCATCCAGCCTATGCTAGATTGTTTCAATAAATTTACTTCCTGCATTGACAAAACTGACTGCTGTGTACTCTTCTCAGGTACCTGGAACTGTGGGTGCTGTAGACTTTCAGCTTCCTCAGAAATTACATTCTCATTCTTCAGCCCCTGCCATAGTAAAGATTTTTTGTTTGCTTTTTACTGTAAACAGGTGGTTTTCACTTTCCTTTTTTTTTTTCTAAACTGCTGAAAATAATCATGAAAATTTTATCATAAAGCTCTGGTTACTGGTATGTCTTAAAATAGGATAAAAAATATTTTTTGGCTCTCTTTATCCCTTTAAATAGCAGTGTATTTTGGGGGGCAGAAAGATAATAGGAATAATACAGGAATGCTTGGCATTCAGGTTGCTTGTTTTTCTAAAATTGTTTACTTAATGCTTCTCCCCCATCCCTTGAGTATAGTTCTTGCCAAGACATATAGATTTATATTCACTCTATTTTCCAGTGCAACTTTTGGAAAGCTAACACGTACAGTATGCACTAAGAGCAACTTCTAAGCTGCAGGCAGAATAAAACAAATCCAAAAAGTAAATGTACCTTTGCAGAAAATTGTTGAGTGGATTTAAGTTACAACAATAAATAATAAAGTCTTTCTGAAAGCTAGAGAAGCACATGTGTCCTCTTCATTGATTTTATCACTTCATCACACACAACAAATCTGTGTCAACATGAGTGGCAAGTCTCTGAGGAAAAAAATGTACAAGTCAAGGCCATAAAAGAAGACCACATGCTTAGGAATTTGTCTATTGTAACCATAATGAGGTGGCCTGCTGTCTCTAAGGAGACAATTCATGATACAGCATATGCCCAGAGAAAAGTGAAAGACTATTTTATGAATCCAATACAGTCATCTGTAAGTCAATGAAGATTCAATTTCTTAAAGAGACAGAGAGGAACAAAGCATTCATGTGAAGAGCAGAGTCGCGAATAACCTGTTTATATGTAACTAGATATTGCCCTGCAACAATACTATAAGCTACTGGAATCAGCACAGCTACTCATGTAAGTAAAGATTAATCATGTAGTCCTTCAAGAGGAGGCCTTTGATGCATAACATGATCTACCCTATTTACATAAATAGCATTTTTCAGCACTCTATTAATCTTGACAGTACTTCAGAGGGGCTGACAATATTAAAACCCATTTTCTGGAACATACTGAGGAATAAAAAGGCAAAGCAATTTCTTCATGTTTATACTGTGCCTTACTTCTCTTCTACAATACAAAACTCACTTTGGGTGACCAAGCTACACTATGACCACTGCACGACGCATATAGCATTAAAATGCAAAAGGAAGCTGCAGCCTCAAAACCACAGCAAATTAGGATATCTGTGACTGCTACCAAAGTATTATTTACAGAAGTCTGCTCAGAGAGGCGTAAGCTGCCCCATTTCACCACAATGATTGCTAATAAAGAAAAAAAATTCTTTATGGAGAATTGCCAATCACCTGAAATGAAATTTCATGTGTTTAATGGGGTGGGAGGGAGACAGAGAACTGAATGTAGTATTTTAACAAACCTTTTACTTTGGAAACAGGAGACCAGGAAGGGAAGAACTGATTTAAGAAAGTAAGAACTGCAGGAGAAAGAGGTGTGTTTGAATGTCCTATGGGAATGGAACACATAGTAGAAAATAACATAGTTTCTTACATTTTGCTCTTCAGCAGACAAAAGGGACTCTCTTTTAAAAGACAGGCAATGGTGAAAGGGTTTTTTAATCATTATTTTTCCTACAGGAAGGTATGCAGTAAATGTAACAAGTTCTGTACCCACATTTGGAGATTTTGTTTCAAATCCTGTGAAAGGAGTTCATGGGTATAGACTCCCGGAAGTTTACATAAAGTATCCAATATCTGTAGTCAGCTCCCTGCTTTCTACTTTCTCCCCACTGGTAGAGTGTCATATGAAACAACATTTTGGATTCTTTAGTAGTCATTCATGTAAGCACATTTAGTTATAAAGGTTATTTCCAAATGCTTTCTCTCACGTATGCAGTTGAGAGAAGCAATACCAGTATCAACTGAGTAGTTGATTATGGATTTATAGCCTATAAATGTGAGGGCATATGGTGAGACTCCAAAATGGATATCAAATGTTCACACAGATCATGAAGTGGAGTGTAAAATAGGACACAAGTGACTTGGATACAGTAATTTAGCATCTGCTCCAGCTGTATTAATTCACGTTGGACATTACACAATAGCATGATACAGACACAGACAAGCAACCACACATATAAGACAGCTTGATTATGTCCTAGCCAAAAATGAACTATCATGCAGGAGACCTGGGTTACAAGACAGACATTCCCTCTCCATGATGCTAGTATTACGTGGAACAAAAATGTGTGTTTTAATTCTGTCGCTCCTGAATGTTATCCATAGTCCATATCTTTACTTCCTTACACGTAGAAAACCTGTTTTCTATGCATAGCACCTAGTGTAATGTATGCATCAACAGTAACTCAACATACTTGCTGTTGAGAGATACAGTTGATCATAAAATGTAAATCAAAGTAAAGCCAAGAGCAGGTACCTTAAACCCCTGAAGTTTTCTTCACTTCACCTAGACACCAAAACTGTGCTTTTGACAAGCACAATCACTTTCTTGGAAAAGGACTCATTGACAGCATATCCAATTTAAAGATCTAGAGCCTTCATGTCAGAAACAATCATCACTCAAAATATAAAGGGAAGGAGAGAGAGATGCTGCCTTCTGATGCAGTTTTACCTTAAGGCTCATCACAAACAAATGAGAAGCAAAGGAAAGAATTGATTACATGAAGCAAAGGTAGCAGCATCAGTACTGTTCTTGGCAGAGAGTGGACAGTAATCATTAACATAATTTACATGAACTGTCTGGGGGTACAGTCAGAATTTCTGTAGCTTACAAAACTGGATGGCACACAGTAATGCTAAATAGAAGTGCTGGTTCTTGAGGGGTCGTGGGGAGCATTTAGTATGCTGCTTGTTTGTTCACATTAGTCTCTGTAGTCCAAGCAGATGGATGTCAGTCTGTCTCTCTCTCTCACACACACCCACATTAGCAAGGCAGAAAAAAGAATATTTTACTTTAGTGCTGCAAGTTTACTCTTGCCACCTGTTTTTACCATTATCGATTAAAATTCATTGTTTTCTTATCACAGGTAGTTAATAATTTGGTTGCTTTGGATCTACTCTCTCAAATAATCTAAACTTGGGTTTTGAGGTATTCAAGTCAAAACAAGTATCAATAAGACGTAGAGCAAGAATTCAGGAGACTCCAAAACGCAGGACCAGTACTGCTAGGCTTGACTGAAAAAATCCTCTTTGTCTTGCGATAGCCAGCTTTTTGCTTTCCTACTCCAGCCTCTTTTCACATACTGTTCTTTTGTTTCCCTGTTCTCCAATTTTCTCCTTTTTGGTTCTATTCTCTTATTTTTTGAATAGTTGTATGTTCTCACTTTGTCGTTCCCACTCCTGTTTCTTCATCCAGCACAAGTCAAATGGTTCCATTTTTCAGCACTAAATGAGCTGATACAAAGTCAGTTCAGGGTGTTGTCACAATTTAAGGGATTAGTAACAAAGCAAACGAGAGAAGACTGGTCGCAAGTGCTGCTGCCTAGCCTAGCCCTGTGGATATGTGGTAGCCCCTTGTGAACATCACCGTCAGCTTTAAAACCCAAAGAGCCATTATTAATCTGAATCACAAGAACATGTTTTCACTGTTGAAAGAAATGCTTTCTTCTTCACCTATTTTTGTCCGTCTGCTCTCCATGTTCTTCTGACTAGTACTGGCCAAGCTGCAGATAGAGAAAATATCATCTTCTGCAGAATCCAAACATAAGGTAACTGATTCATTATTTTTTAGCTATGACCTGATATACAGAACTCAATCCTCAGCTGTCTCCAGCCTTTAACAAAAGCTTTCGAAGAGCCATCAGAACAAATTAACTGAAATGTAGGTCTGAGGGACCAATCCGAACAGGGTTTCATTGAATATTAATGAAAATAATAAATACTTTTCCAATAAGAATTGGCAATATCAGTAGATTTTCTAATATCTTACAGGTTGTTCTTGAATATTTGAGAGACTGAAGGATATTAATGAAAAAACTTTGAATTGCAGAAGTTTCATGACTCTTATCATGAATTAAATTTTATTCTATTAAATAATGTGGTTTGCTACTTATTTGTTATACTGATGTTCAGACATTTCAAACTAGCCCATTACAGAGCAGAACAGGTATCACATTACTTCAGTGAAAAATCATGCACTATGAAAAAGAGCACAAGGTTGATATGAACAATTTACAAAAAAGCACAGACTGAAATTTGTTTACATAGTCACTTTTTTCCAACCCTCCAGTCCATCTACAAATACTGTGTTTGTTAATTTATTTATTGCATACTTTTAGAACACTTCTATTATGCTTCTATAAACTTAATCACCTTGGTTAATAGATTAACATTTAATTATGTAAAGCAATTTTTCCCCTCCACACAGAAATTTTATTAAAAGACAAGCAGAGTTGAAGTGTGGTGGATTTTACATTACAAAATGATGAAGAAGTTGGAAGCTTCAGTGTTTGCTTAGAAGTGCATCTTCGTTATAGCTGATATTGTTAAGAGCAAGTTCTGCTCTAATTAAGCTTCATCCTTGGTTGTCCAATTGCTTTTGCTCGTGGATGCGTACTAATTTGTATATTGCAAAGAATCTTCTATTGATTCTATAAAGTTGACAATTTGCCTAATGGAGAGCAAGAATAATTTGTGACTGCAACTTCCCTTCCTTTCCAAAGCGTGCCTCTACAGAATTTGCAGATGACGTATGATCAGTGCACATTAGGTTCAGAATGAAAACATTTGTCAGCCAGATATTTAATGGCCCATTTTGCAGTGAATAGATGATGTTCAAAATCTGCCAATTTTCATGGGTCTTTTAATTACAGCTTTGATGGGTAAGGTTTAGTTTACGTCATATATTTACCTAACAGGTACAAAAGGCCTGAAGTCTTTTTTACTCTTACGTTCACCTTGCAAAGCTTAAATTTGTGGAAGCTAATCAAACATATTTCCTTTCCAATGAGACTGAGATCTAGAGGTCAGAGGCAGAACTTCTATACCTAAAACTTGAAATACTAGACTGAATTGAACACCTGAAACCCAAAGGACTGGATTAAATGCAGAGAAAAGATGGTTTAGCAATTTTTCTTTCACCTGTTTAGAAAGGCAGACTCGCGCATCAGTCACGTGATGTAGGTATAAGCCTGCACCCATTCAGTTTTCAGCACGACTGAGTACTGTGTTAAAAAACCCACACTTCTCTAATTCTGGTGACTTTTTCCCCCCCCATATATTATCATGCATGAAAAGGATTTAAAATGGATTACATTACATTACATTACAGTAGAATTTCCTGTTTTGGATGCTATTTATTAATATCTGAGAATAGCATGCTGAAAAAAATTCTTTTTAGAGAGGTAAGAAGGCAATTCACTGCCCTTGCCCCACCTTTTAATTGAGCACAATTAAGCTGCTATGTTGCTTAAACAAATCTAAAGTATCAGTGTTTTATTTGTTTAATTATCTATGAAGTATCTTCACAAAGATTCAACCATTTGTGTTTCTCTGTCTTACAGAAAGTATTTCAAAAATGGAAACTCAGAGATTTCATGTTGTGTTAGATGCTGTCAAAGAGGTCTCTTTTTCTCTCCCTTTCTCTGTTGTTTCCAGCCATCCTTCTCTCCGTTCTCCTTTGTTTGCTAAAGTAGCTTACTGACTGTAATAAAGGGAGCCCAAGTGTCAGCTTGAGACTGCCATGAAAACTAACATTCACATAAACCATTTTTTCCACTTTTGTTAAGCTTCTTATCAAAAGAACTCTCCCTCTCTCACTCTCTCTCGTCTTCTGTCCTTTTTAGGATATCTTTCTAATTTTATTGAGACTCCTCTGTTAAGGTAGAGCACTATAGTTCAGTAACTATAGGAAAGTGAACCCAAAAGAGCCAGCTTGAGACTACCACAAACCATTTTCACTTCTTATGTTAACATTTCATCTCAAAGGACTCTTTTCTCTCTGTGTCAGTTGCAAGGCATCTCTTTGTCTCTATTGTGCTTACTGTGCTAAGGTGCCTCATTGACTGGAGTGAAGTGAACTCAAGCATGCCAACTTGAGGCTGGCACACATTTTTTAATTTGGTTGAAGTTACACCCTAAGGGACTCAGTTTCTGAGCAGCAATGCTCCTCTCCCCCCCCACCCCATGCCTACTCCACTGAGGTAACTCTAAGATATATTTGCTATAATAATGTTTTCTATATTATACATTTAATTTGACAGAATTTAACAGATCATAACCCTGCAGAGGTCATTCAAGGATATTTCTTTTGCTTTTCACCACCTTGTAGAGAACATGGGATACTGCAGTAAAGTGAATACCAAATTGCCAAACACACACGGCTCCTTACCTGCCGAATAGCTTAGGAAAACTTAACAGTAAGGCCTGTTTTTAAGAGAAATGCTTCTGAAAATAAGAGACACAAACTTCTTTCCTTTTTTTTTTCTGGGAAAAAACCTACCCAAACCCCCCACTTTAGCCTGTGAAGTTTCATGTCAACTGAAATAATCAGTATATATTTCTAAGCCAAGTCCTAATCACTTTGGTTTGATCTTTTTATAGTATCCCTCATTTCCTTGAGGATTTACTTTTGGTGACAATCTCTAATGATTAAATATGAAACAACTAAGATGAGATGAATTATGGCAACCAAACTCTTATCCTTGAGTGGAAAGATACAAGTCTAAAGACGAGGACCAAAACTGACTAGACTGCAAATTCCCAGGACAGAGTTTAAGTCAGCTGCTGTCGACACAACTAGCAATCCTTCGGTACCCAAATGTTTCACTGGAAAAACAACACAGAAGGAGGAATCCAGTATGCAGTATTTGCCATCTTTTTTGTTTGTTTGTTTTCAGTGATGTCCTTAACCTGCTTTCTATATCTTTCACAATTGCTGACAATGTTCAGTTAGCTCAATTTAACATTTTTCTCACTCTTCTGTACTGCTAAAATAAGTCATTCAGTTTTGAATTGGAAAACAAGAAGGGAAGTTTTTGATAACACTGAGTGTACCTTTCAGTTTGTTGTAGCTAAAACCCTACACATTGCTGGCAAGAAAGATCTATGTGTCTTAATTCCAAGGTGCAGCAAAAAGAAGCTTGTTTATTTTTGCACAGGTCTGAGATTAGCAATCAGCTCACTCTATGACAAAACTGAGCTGCAAATTTAAAACCCAATAATATTACTCAGAAAAATCTGTGCTACTTCTTTTCCTTTTTTTTTTTTTTTTTTCTTTTTTAATTGTCTGTAGATCACACTAAAATTTCAGGAACATGCACAATGTTGACAACAACCACTGAAAGTAGCGAATTATCATAAACGCATGCCACTTAATTGTGAACACAGCAGAAATTTTGCATAGGTGTTTTACAAGCTTTCAAACACAGTTTGTCTCCAATTCAAAAAAAATAAAAAAAAAAATTTTCTAAAAACTCTTTAGCTTTTAGAGAAAATATTATGATTTCAGGGCACACAGAAGTTAATATCACTTCTTGTCCACTATACCCCAAAGCAGCATTGAGTACAGAAGTTATTTCATTTTTAAGTCATTACCAGTAAAACCCTTAATCTTTGTTGCTACACTAGGGGACTTTCCTTATATCTTGTTCTTGAATATACCACCGTGCAATGGTGCTAGATTCACTGAACATCACCCCAAGAGAGCAGCATTAAAAAGGTAGGTCCTTCCATATCAAAAGGGCTTTTGTTTTCCATAGTACATTTGGGATTCATTCTATTTGTCTTCTGGTTTCTGAAGCTTTAGAGTTCAGTCAAGTCTACATTTTTACGTTTTACTCTCCTACTATTAAAAAAAAAAAAAAGCTGATTGTTCATATATAATCCCATTCCTATAGAAGTTGAGGCTTTCAGAAAGGAAAAAAAAATCCTCCCCTGCCTTCCCCTTGCCCCCCTCCCCATAAAAATAAAAAAAACCCAAATATTGCAAAATCTGTGAAACAGAAGATCAGAAGAAAGGATGGAAGTCAGCCACATCTTCTATGAACAGTATAGCAGCCCAGCCCATTTCTACAGCTAAGACATGGAAAGCATACAAGTTACCCTAAAGGAAAAGAATCAGGAGAAACATGTAAGGTTAAAGTACCGAATTTAAAAATTAATAAAGGAGAAGGGAGCAAATATGTCTTGTAAACTTTCAGAAAGCTTGATTTTCAGATCATGCTTTAATTGAAAACACTCTTTGCTACATCAGTGCTTATTAACAAAACTGAGAACTACAATTTCCTGAATAGTTGAGGCCAGGGACACACAAAAAAGCAAACAAAACCCCAGAAAAACCATACCCAGCCATGACCAAGCAGTGAATAACAACAGGGCTGGTGACGATTTTCTAGAAAACCTAATATGATCCAGGTACATAAAAACTTAGCACAGAGTTTCAAGAACCTAGCTAATGTTGCCAACAACTACTTGCAAATAGTAAATGAACCATAAAAAACACACATCTGATTGTAAACAGAACAGCCATTTTATATAGCTACTTCATGAATTTTAATAATCAGTTTGAGTCTTTAATTCTCATATGACAACCAAAGTACCCAAAGTCACTAGTCTTCAGGAAGTTCTTCAGGAAGGAAAAAAAAAAAAAAAAGAAAAAAGGCATCACAATTCCTATGTAAGTCCATGGGCATTCTGCCATTATCCTTGGTAGAATTAACTTTATTTTGAGAGACTCTTAGTTGCAGAGACAGGCGTTTTCTGATTTTGGAGTAAAGGAATGTTTGCCTCGCATTGCGCCAGCAGAAAAGCCAAGTTTCACAAGCTGTAACCAGGTAAATCAACTATGGATATTCCTTGTGACAAAGCAAATCAGTCTCCTGGGTGAAATGATTGGATGTGCTCTTTAAGTAATATCTTGCATAGGTTCATAGGCCACAAGAAGCTTTCTGAAAACTTTTTAAGCTCCCTTCCCTCTTAAAATTAGTTAATAATCATTTACTGTTTACCTGCAGGAAACTAAACAAAATGTTAAAATGCTCTAAGCCTCCAAACCTGTCTCTGGCAAACAGCAAAATAAATACAACTGGCCAATTTCAATCAGATTTCTTTGGCAATTTTTCAAAGACAGGAAGAAGCATGACATGAGTACTCTGCCAGGCCTCATGTGTCTCTGTGAATATTCTGTAAACAAAAGCACTTCAGCGCATCCCCAATCAAAGTCATACCAGCTGTTGTTCTTCCTGCACTTATTCTCTGCAGTGAAAGGGAAGACAAAATTCATACCGCCTGGACAAGAAAAAAAAAAAAAAGTCAAAACAACACACATCAGGGAGAAAGGATATTAATGGCTATTTCAAGAAAGAAAAATCTGCTTTTCAGCAGGCATTTTGATACCATCATAAAGAAGGGCCATGATGATGATGATGGTGCCATAAAAATAAAACTGTATCAAGCTAGGACTTTCACTTCCTTTTGACTCATGCAATTTTACCAGATTTCTGTAAAGTTCACGGTGCTTCAGGAAACAACAGAAAGACACATTAACTCTGCAGTAGTTCATAGAAACTTTCTATGAGATAGGAAATGTATTCATGTTGAAAATATTGAGTCACTAAGCCCTCAGACTGCATTCCAAAAGTCTACCAGAAACATTTCAATCAAGAATGCGAGTATGTGACAGCCAGGCCATTTGGGCTAAAAAGCATTGTGCAGAATTATGTTGGCGAATCTAGTGCCCTCTAAATGACCTCATATTATGGCCATAGTATTAAGTCATGGAGAAACCTGTAAGTAAGATGAATATTTTTTTTTCCTTAAAAAAAAAAAAAAAAGGGAAAACTCTCAAGTTCCCAGTAAGAATGCTAAATTACCCCCTCTCCCAATGGAATGCTTCACTTTCATTTCCAAGTAGCAGTAAGCCTATTGACCCCCATGGTGTTATCCTTTTCACTGCTCTTGCAGTACTTTCTTTAATCTCTTGGATCAAAGATTGGTCAATAAAAATCATCTCTGCTTTTGTTGGGAGCAAACAAACTGCACCGAGTCCTATGATAATTGTAAATCTTCACTAAAATCCCTGAGAAAAAAAAAAAATAAAAAACAACAAAAAAACCACAAACCACACATATGTTGACATTAACTTTGCAACTGGAAATATTTGTGTTTGTTTTGTTCTATATTAAATATTCTGAATGATTTTATTTTGAATCAGTTGTTATTGGTTTATATTCTTTCATACTCATTGCATTCTTTAATTAAGTAATTTTAGGCCTTGAAAAACTAAAGCTAAATTATGTTTACACTCTGTTATACAATATTTCTAATCAATTGGTTTAAGTCCTAATTATAGAAAAACCTCTGGGTCCTCCACAAAGGTTAAAAGATTGGACAGTATTTTAACAGAAATATTTGTTGTGACATTTTTCAACAGCCTCCAGACTATATGGCATCCAAGGGCTTTGTGTTACACCTTAGGTATCAAATCTAATGAGAATTTGAGCCAGAAGAAGAAGAAAATAAAAACAAAGACCCCAATAGAATTTTTTGCTGGAAAAAAATCATCCAGAGGTATTAGCTCCTTGCTACTTTAGCTTATAACCTAACTCATTTTTTAATTCTCTTTCAACTTTAACCTGTGCCTCCTATGTGCAGCATCCATATCCTGACCTTATTATTCCAGAGTATTTCTAATATCCATCAGCTTCCTTGTCGTTTAAACAGAATGGAAGTGATTTCTGTTTAGCAGAAACTCATTGAAGTCACTCATAATCACCGATCACTGCATCTTCATCTGCCCAGGACTCCCTGATGAATGCAGAGCATTTCCCTCTTCCTGAGTCTCAAGAAAAACACAGACTGTGGATGGCCCTGGTGATCCGGCTGTGACACAGGTGCAACTTTGAGTGTTTCCACCAGGTCCCCCACCCCAAGACATAGTGCTTTAAAGTATTTACATTATCTACATCATGCCTCGTAGACAATCTCTTGCTATTGCATTTTTATTGTCATCCCCAAACTGCCCTCTTACTTCACCTATGAGCTGTTCAAACCCACATTGCTACCAAGAAGTCTTCCCATTTCATCCACTGTATTTGCCTGCCCTCAGACCAGTTGTCTGCAAAGCTGCTAACAGATTCTCAGTCAAGCACTTTTCACTAGTAACTCTAGTAAAAAAACAACGCATATACCCAGAACATTTTAGTCATAACAAGAGAGAAATTCCAGCATGCTGGGCTACATCTTCTCAGAGCAGAGATCCCAGACTTGGACCTTGATTTCAGGGAGCCTTAAGTTGGTCTTAACTGTGCTATAAATCATGTCCTTGCTTAGCAGTGATTTCCTACCTTATTTTAGAGCTCTATGTAATTTTTTGGCTCACATTGAGACTAGACCGGAAGATTCAATGGTGAAGGGGAATGTTTTCTTATTTGTTCTATGTGGTGCCTTGCATACACTCTGGAGCAATGTAAAATAACACAGGAGGCTAAATACCATCCATAAATACTGAACTATAATTATTTTCTCACTGTTTATTTCAAGGTCAAAAGTTACTCTACTAGTGCGCTAATCTGAAAAAACAGAACTTCACTTCCAAATCCAGATCCCTCAGTTCAAGATGCTAAGGCTGAGAGAACAGCTTATGTCCGCACATCATACCCCTGTGTTAAGGATCATGGAGATGCACTCTGCAAATCAGCTTTGGCCCTTTGGTTCCCAGGGAGAGCTAAAGGTGTTTGGAGGACAGGCAAAGCTTAGGTGAATCCAAATTAGCCTAAAACATAAAGGGCAATCTTGCATTTCCTGCATGAACAAATTCCCCATGATTTTATTTAAAACTTTGAGCATGCAAGTAATGTGCACCTAGGTTTCTTGCCCAAACCCTGAAGAGTTCCGCCCCCCCCCAAACAAAGGAAAATATTTTATCACTTGGAAAAAAGATGAAAAAAGTTATTTTTAAACACCTAGGAATTAATAGATTGCTACTGAAGAAACAACCTTTTGTTTTAAGGTGTAGAAAGGGAGCCTGCTGGATGTTTCCACAATAGTGTCAGTGATATTAGTGCACAGAGAAGATAACAAAAGGCAGCCATGCTGTCTGCTGCAGCACTAGAAATGGAGCAAAATACAGTAAGGTGAGGGGAAAAAAAGCAGAACAAGCTAATTTCAAGATCATTTTCAAAAACAGATTTTAAAATATGAAAATAGAAGTTGATACTTTTATGACAGGCTAAGCTGACACTGATTTAGTTACATTGTTACAGTAACATCAGAAAAACAATTCTTTGTTTAGAGGGACTTCATCACGATTCAAAAATAGTACATAATTTATATTTTTTCCTGAATCTCAGTGCATCTGACATATATATCACACACAGCACAAAGCATAGACAAACACACATCTATCGATATACTCTTACTGTTACACCATTTGTAAGATTTCCCATACATGATAATAGCAACTCATTTAAAATATCATGGTTTGATTTTGTTTTTTAAATAAAGCACTCAGATACTAAAAATGGAATACTTCATATAGAAAATAGGTTGCTATTCTCTAAAATTGCCTCTAATGTTAGCTGAATATTAATAAAATCCATAAACCATTAGTACATTATAGCTGCTTTGTTCTGAATTACATAGACCTTTTATGTTTATTCCTCAGTGAAAATGCATTAAAAAAAAAATGAAATCCTCTCTAATTGTGTTCTCTGAAGATAGCTGGTAAAATCATTTCTAGCAGCAATAAATCAATTGTAGTATTAAAATGACCTGCCAGGTGCATCTTCTGGGTATCAGACTAATTAAGGGAATGTATTAATTGCAACTATTCATCAACACCACCAATGTTGTTAGGTAACCCTTACAATGAATCTTTTTACCATATTATCCAGCAATGAAACTGCAGTTTGACCAAACATAAGGGACTGAACAAAAAAATTTTAAACCACTATGCACAGCTTTCTTCATTATATCACTTTGATCCCAATTCTTTGCTAGTAAATCAACCAAACGCAAGAAGATATAATTATATGTGCATATGTAATTTATATGTATACATATCTATTTCAGTAAAGAGTTTTTACAAAGTCTCTGAGACAGATGTGGGTTTTTTTCCCCTCCCCCAAAATCTAATTCTGATATAAAATCATATGCATTTTCTGTAACTATGAGCCAAACGTGACCAAATTTGGATCATACAGGGCTTCACTGGAAAAGACCATTTACTTCTGAAAGTATGGTTTACTGGTATCTTCATTATTTTTCCACCAGGACTTCCTTATCACTTTAATCTATACATTCTTATAAATACAGACAACATAATTCCAGTCTGCTGTTTTGTATGGGTTGCTGGTTCTCCCAGTGTTATCTTCCTTGCTAAAAATAAAAGCTGTTCTTCAAACTTCTAATATGCTTTATCACCTTCTTCTACAAGCAAAAATTCTGGATTGCACAATAACTTCATACATTTCAGGCAAAATGCTGGAAGCTGCAGGATGCAGTAAAACTCCCACCATACCAATTTCTCTGCCTTGCTTTTTAGTTTAGAAGATTAGGAAAGGGATATGATGATAGGCTGACAGAGGGGAAAACACATACGTGTCTGAGTTCAATTAGCAAAATTCAGAGAGAATAGTAAATACACACACCAAATCTAAAAGATATAAGGTCAAAATTTGGACCCCATATCAAAGTTCGCATTCTTCTCCCCAGTGTGATGTAAACACTCATATCTAGGAGGCTGGTTCCTGTTGACTCACTCTATTCTACACCTTTTAGGTGTTTCTAAGTCACCCCGGTATCTAAGCGCTAAAAATAGTTAGGTATAACTATGGCTTTTCTATTGCCACGCCCATGACTATCACCATCATTCTCTGTCCCAGGTGAACCAGAGATTAAGTAGCACCTGTAGATGCATAGGAGGTCACTCTTGTGCCCAGACAAAATTTTACAAAAATTTTCTCTTCTGGCTCTATATCCATAGATGGGCAGTGAGATAGTGAAACCAGTCATACTTTGCACATTTGGTCATTTGTCTATAAACCAGCGTGTGCACACTTATACTATAACAAGAATGTCTTGGTTTTATTCAAAAAAAGGAGGGGCTGGGGGAGACTTCATAACCCTGTGGCTCCTGCTCAAGCTTTTGCAAAATTACTTGAGTCCTACTTCTGCAGAAAACCCAGAGAATTACACAGCATGTCCTGAAGGCTACGGTACTAAATATAGGTAATCAAAGCTAGGAAGCAAGATCAAGAAACACCAGCATTACAGTGCAGATGCCCTGGTAGCAGCCTCCCAGATGACTTTAAGCCACGTGCCCAGTGCCAGGCAGAGAGCGCGCCAGGTACTGGGGCTCACGGCAGCCAGCCTGTTCAGCGCCCACGGCCACGCACAGCACCATCAGGACGCTCCTCTTCGCACACAGCTCTGCAAACGCACCACAGCCCTGACCTTCAACACTGCTTATTGTGGGTTTGAATGTTTCTTGAACAGCTACTGCCAGAATTGTCAAAATGAATGAAATTGAGAGAAAATAGAACCACAGTGAAAAACACTTGATTCATTTTTATTTATAACTCAAAATAAGAATATACACCTTCCTACTTTTAAAGTCTGTCAAATAAAGTAATTTTAAAATGATGCAGATGATTCACAATCAGCGATGAATTTTAAAGCCAGCCACCTGTCTCCAGCTTGTGTCAATACATCTGAAGAAATGCTCTCAATCGCCTTTGGTATTCAAAGAGTTAGAAATAGAAGTTCACAAGTAAGATATTGTTCCTGTCTTTCCCTTCACTACCCAGACTGCTTTCTGATCTTCCTTTTGTCCTCAATCCGTTCCTTATCCCTTTCACCTCTCTTTCTCACTCTCACTCCGTCCCCTTGATCCATCAGACACAGCCAAGCTATCTGACACCTATGCCTTAAAGTAATTTTGGACAGAAGCAAAATGCCCTAGAATCCTTAGTAATCCTCCTCAGATCCATGTACTGAGCCCCGGTTTGGCTCTTTTATAGCCACAAACAGTCTTTCAGCTAGCTAGCCTGGAAACTGAAAGCTGTTTCAGTAACAGACGAAGGACAACAAGTCCTGAGAGAAAATGAGCCTGCTCAGGAAGTTAAAAAAAGAAAAAAAAAAATAAAAGAAATATCTTTTTCGGCGTTAATATAAGCTAGAACGAACAAACTGATCAATAAATGAACGTTAAGGAACTCTCTAACTATAGGAGGTAAATGGGGAGACAGTGAATTCATGGGGGCAGGATCTGTCCTTTCCTTGCAGTTGTATACACTCCATGTCCTGGTACAAGACAATGGTTTATAAACACAGGTGGTTTTGTGAATTATTGAAACAGCTACAGCATTCTGTAAGCCCATAGAATAATGTCTTTCACCCCTTATCATTCCCTATTGAGTCAAAGTGTAGTTTTTGACATACCAGAGTGGGATTTTTCTTTGTCCTTTTCCAGTACAACTAAATTGAAAGCCATATGGAATTCAGGGAGGTAAATAAAAAATAAAACACAAAAATCAATAGACTACTGCCAAAACCCTGTGGATCGTACTAAAGTCAGAGTTAAATTACCTTTCGTGACTAAGCAAGAATCTAGAAAAACTGAAAAGACTACTTGTACCACACTGAGTTACAGAGCTGCTCTCCCCCAGGCTCGGGGTGTACCAGCACTTACACTCCTCCGGTACAAAAGGTAGATTTCAGTGACAGGCTGCGTGTCCTTAAGCTATCTCATCTTTAAAAGGAAAAAAATATTTGACAAACTTATACTTATTCTTATGTGTGGGAATGTAACATCTCCTTCACTTTGCAGTCTAATACAAGGCCTTGTCATCTCTCCACTTTCTAATCTTTTCATAGAATCATTTAGGTTGGTGAAGACCCTTCAGGAGCCAACACTTCCCAGCGAAACAAAACTGTTGGATGCATCCAGGGAACATAATATGTGATGAAAAGCAAGGAAGGATTTTCTTAAAATTATGAGTATTTGTACTAAAAGAATGTGGGGGATTTTTGGGAAGAGGGGATGAAGGAGGAAAGAGAAGGAAGAGGAGGAAACTGAGGAGCCAGAAGCTGCCTCTTTCTACCAAGGCCCATCAGACTTTGGCAAGTAACAGGATGTGGAGCCAGATACCATGCACTGACTCTCCCAGGGTAAGGGCTTAATTCTTCCTCAGCTCTTCCTTGTTGTTCCTGTGGTAAATCCCCAGGGACAATGGATGTCAGAAGACTTGCATCAGACTTACTCTAGCATAACGAGGAGCAGAACCTGGCATCAAGTTGTAGCAAATACAGTCAGATGAACTAATTCCCGACACATCTATCTACTGACGATGTTAGATTAGATTTTTGCAAGTTAAAAACAGAAGCTCACCCATTCTCTGCAATTTAAGTGATCAGCCATTTCTAAATCTACTAATTGGTATTTTTCTGCAACAAAACAAATTTAAAAAAAGATACTGTATGAAACTTCTTTTTAAGGAAAAAAAAAAAAATGATCACTGAAGGAAGTGGAACATACCTGTTACTAAGAGCTACGATACAGACATGGCCAGCCCCTCTCCTTCCCCCAAAGAAGCAATTTACAACAGTGAGAGGACGTAAGTCAGGGGATCAAACACAAGAGAAGTTTAAAAGCAGGTTTTGGCTGCAATAGTGATGCAACCTAATGGGGGCAAGAACAACTTAATGCCACACAAATCCATTTTTCTGGTAGGGCCATAAGGCTCTGAGGCAGCCTGACAGCTGATTCCACCTCTCTGGGATGTCAGTAGGCAATGCTCTTTAGAAAAGCACAGCCCAGACTTATGAAGCTTTACTCACTCTTACTTTCTCATGATGAGTTGCAGTATGTGCCACATCAAGAGGCAAAGACTCTCAAGCATTGCCATGTCCAGTGCTCCTAGCATTAAGCTCTTGAAAGAGACTGTTTTTTTTCCTGAAAATCCTGCTTCTAAACTCCATTTTTGCTTACAAAAAATGGAAAAAGACTGGGTAATATAAGCATAGCAAATTAAAGAAAAACACACCACAACAAACTGATCATCACAAAAGTCACAAGATTAGACAAGTTCATGGTTTTGGAAATAACTGATTTTTGACTGCTTTAGTCTGGCAACAATGGCTATTTAAGAACCTAACATGAGGCAGATAATTTTCTGTTCATATCTGTGTGTTCCCCTATAATTAATGGAAAAAGTTTAGGAAGACTGTATATGAGTTTCTGTTTTGCTTTATTTTGTCAAAACAGGCATTGTCAAGCAGGAGCTTGACCTTAACTTTTGTGGATGGCTGACTTTAAAGCACATTTGCTTAGTCTGCTTTACAATAGTCATTAGCTTATTTCTCCAGTATTGTAGTAACGAGGTAAAATTTTTAGTCACAGCTACTCTAGACATCTGCCAATATAAATGGCACATAGGTACTTCTTTTCCAAGGGTCAGTGCTGTGCGATAGGCCAGAAATCAGGTATCCCTGTTTTAGCTCTTGCCTACAATCTAGTCAGTAAAGATTCATGTACAAAGACATTAAAATATCCATAATCTTGCATGCACTAATATATCCTATACTCTGCTTTCTTAAAAAGGCATTTGGCCTTTATACACTTTGTCCACCCAGCAGCGGATCCCACTACAAAGCAACAACAAAATCCATAGCTGTAATCTGACTGTATTGGCATACCAGCTTCCAGCCATTAGCAATAACTGAGTTTACTAGTTTGTTTCTCTTCTTCTACCTTAGTTAGAAAAGAAAAAAAAGCTTTTGTTTCCCCTCTAAAACCTATCTGTCAATTCCGAAAGCATCTCCTCCTTACCATGTTTGTTCCAATAGACTGTTCTCTTTGCTGCACTATTCCTCTCCTATACAGTTATATTTTAAAAGCAGCAGTTGCTTTCTTCTAAGTTTTATGTGGATTTTTGTCTTTTACTTATGGCAGTGCTTCATCCTTAATATAGTTGTAGGATATACCACATTTTGCCCCATTTTCACATTTTCATTTTGTAGCTGGTCTTTTTTCTGAAAAGTGTCATCCTTCATAGCAATTTTTTAAACAAATGCATGAAATCTAACAAAGTTTTGATTCATTAATAAATTTGATTGATAGATATATCACATATAATACAGGTATAAGACAACTGTCAATCTGCAAAAAATTCTGTTGCTAATAATGAACCATTATTTAATGCTATTATGTAGCTGAAAAATTCTAAACAAACATTTTATTTAAGCATATTTAAGATGGCTGGACCTCTTTTAGTGAAACAGCCATCTGTCTTCCATCGCACATGTAGCTATGAAAAACAATTGTTCAGGACTTCAGTGGCCTTGCCCAGTGCACGAGTCAAGCTGATTTTTGCTGAATCAGGGTCTTAGTTCTAAATGATACCAATTTTTCTTTTCACACTTCAGATCTCCTCTTTAAAAAAAAAAAAAAATTACCTGTTCAGAAACACTGGAATAGCAGAACCTCTGTCAGTGAATTGAGAAAGAGAGAGAGAGATCTACTTTTATCAGAAATTTCCAGTAGAGTTCCTCTGGTAAAAGTCATTAGTCTTAAAAAATAAAATGGAAACACATAATTTGCATGATGAAGAATAATAAGCCAACTATTGGATTAGCAGCATAGTTACTTCCATATGCTAGAAAATATTTACAGCATCATCCTGTACTGTTAGTTTTCATTGCTATGGTAACAGAAAATTATCTGCGAGGGGCATGGTACAAATTCATTCATATTTTTTTCCACTTTGGAGAAAAGTACATCAGAATCATCATGTCAGACAACTAAGAGTTTCTATAATGAAAAATGTCTTTTTGAAATATTCTGGGCCACAGGAGCTGAGAAAGTATGGCAATTTTGAATGGTCTTTATTTTCTTCTTAAATCCTAAAGGACTGTTGGTGTTTGTGTTTCCCATTTCCTATAAAAATATCTTTATATCATGAAAAAAATGAATATTTTGCTAAAGGAAATGCTTACAACAATAATGGTATTAGTCCATTTTAGAAACTTAACTTTACTCAGTATGTTTTATTACTAAAATAATATATTGCCACTGAAGTAAATTATTATTCTCTCAGTTCTTTTTAGTTGACACAACACTGTCATTAGAAATTTAGCTTCCATGTTAATGTATCACTAGAGATGCAGATATCTCTTCATGTAAGTTGTATGTACACTTATAACCATACATTTAATTCGAACTACAACTAAACATAAATACATTTGTATTCTTGCCTTTTGTCCTTTTCATCCTCATTTTGCTCAGTAGTCCAAACAATCGAGAATTGCACATTTCATCTGTTGCTAGTGCCTCAATAATTATGATGGAGATATAAAGGAAATTATACACTCCGCGGATGATTAAATCAGCCTAAACATTCTACTCTCATGATTCATTGTGGCATGAATGAAGACACCATATTTTTAGCCTTATATCTGTCCTGCTAATTTTCCTTAGCTTCATTATTTTTTTGCCTGGTATCTTTGACCCTTCTTTTGCTTCTCGCCATCATCTGTCTTTCTCTTTTTTCTTCTAATTAGGCCACTTCTTTTTTTCTGTCCTTCTTGCTCCAGGTATACTTCTGTCCCTGCTCTCACCTCTTTTCCACATTATCTTTTTCTAAGCACAATACCAATGCCACTTTTTTTTTTTTCCCCCTTTCTGATTTGTGAGTGTCTTTCTTTCCTCTGCCCCTGCCCAGGCTTCCTACCCCCTGCCTAAGCTTTTCCTCTCTCCTCTATTATGAAGTATGGTCTCTCTTATATTTCTAGCTCTAAAGTTCACTGAGCTTTTGGGAAGAGAAAACTACAGCTGTGGTGAAACAACATAGGTTTGTCCAAAACTACTGCTAGCAATTCAATTCAGTTATCAGCTTTGTTTGTTCTCAAGTAATACTATAATTTCCCTAATTACTGGAAATTTAGAAATTAAATAAAATAAAAACACTAAAAAAAAAAAAAACCACACCAAGACAAATCTCTGGGGGAAATGCACTTACAGAAATCCTTTTGCCAGGAGTTTCACAGACTGCCTACACTGTGTGGTTGCTTTTTAGAGGATTATAACACAGTAAAGCTCAACAGAAATTGCTAGACTTAAGTGATGTAGACCGAAGCATCTCTACTAACAACAAAACTGCACTAACATAATCCAAGTGAAGAGCTCATTCTTAAACTATATAGTTGTATGGTTATAACCCTCGTGTAATATACACCCTCCACATCTATTCAGTTCAGCTTTTCTGACACTTAATATTTCAAATCAAGAAGAATTTTATTACATTATTTTGTTTGCAGTACTACATAAAGTGTAAGAAGACTGAGAAAAGTGATGATCAATTGGCAGTCATTTGCAAAGACCTTAGATAAAAGCACACCAAGGAAGAAATGCTGTAATAGTACATTCAGTCTCGTACTTAGTCTGTCTTGAAGTATGCTGCATTAAAGGCTGTTGTAACATTATCAGTACTTACATTCTTTTGTAAACCAAAATTACACACCTGCACAATGCTCCTTACAAAACACCCTCTTTTTCAAGACAACTCTTGAAACTAAACGTAGGCACTTCTATAAATCTTTCCCGATTTGACTTCTACATTTTAATTTTCTTGTAGCCTTCTCATTTATATTTTATAAAGACATTCCTATTTCTACTGCTATATTGAGAATATTATCTTCTATCTATACATCTTTTCAGCAGGAACACCCATTGCTACAATACCTTCTACTGCCTTATATCTTGCTATGAAACAAAAGGACAGGGAGATTCTTCTGGAAAATTAAGTAATCATAAATTACTATTAGATTAATGGATTCTTTTAAATGTTGCCTTTAGCTTTCTTTTTGTTTTGCCTAAGGGAAGAAGTCAGAAATAGGCTTTTGCAAAATAATCTGTAAAGTCAAACAGAGTTTTGTTGGATTAATAGCTGCACAATTTAGTATCTTTTCCTTCTTTTCTTGACTAAAAATATATTACTTGGCAATATTTCCAAAGCTAGGTATTCATATATCCAAACAGAAGCTGCCAGTTCTTAGAACTATTAAACACCTAAAGAAATCTTAATGATCACATGGAATACATTGAAAAGAGGCTAGCAGTTCCTCAGGCATAAAAGGTCTATTTGGGCATTGAATTTTAGGCATGCAATATTAGAAGTTTTGAGGTGTAGAAATTATGGTAAACTTTACAGGGAAAACATACCTATGCATAAATATATTAATGACTGCACAGAAACCATTACAGTCATTACAGTTATGGTCTGCCACTCTTCATATTCAATAGAAACATACTTGAAAGCAATTCAAAAGAGAGAAATTGAAAAATGTGAGAAAGAATGAAGAATCCAGCCTTTACTAAAAATGGCATAAACCAGCATAATGTTAATGAAGAAACAATATCTAACATACAAATTCTGGAAGGACTTTATTAAAGACTGAGAAGCAAATACATAAGATGTTGGACTGCTTCTGAATGCTATAGACCCGATGAAGTTTTGCATTGACCCATAAATTAGCAGCAGAATTTGAAATCTCACATTGCAGTAGTCTAGTTGATGCACTAGATTTCCACTTTAGGAAAACTGTTAGCACAAGCTCTAAAAAAAATTATATTCCATTCACTGCCCCTATATATTTTAGAGTCACTTTAAGATAAATAGTGCTGTGATAAGAGGAAAAAAAAGCATTAGCACTTGCATTTCAGCAAAACTATTTTATTCTGAAAAGTTCTGCAGCAATTACACTATGCCAGTGATATTTAATTGTAACATAAAAATTAAACACCATTTACTTGATATAAAATTGGGATAGTATGTAAATTAAGTAAGTTTCAATTCATGTCTTCTTACTCACATCTGTTGGCAGTTTAAATAGTTTTAGTGTCATTAATTGTTATAAAAGTGCAAGATTTGCTGTATGCTTGCCACTTAGGACCAAAGGCACAAAAGTCTAATTGAACTAAGTAATTAGTAATTTGTCATTTCCTATTGTCAGCAATTACTTTCCATTAGAAATCCTCACTGAAAATTCTAATTTGAAGTGAGGTTTGCATTTTATTGCCGTCCATCCAAATTAGTTTAAAATTGACAGCTACATTTTCATTTAAAAATTTAAAGATATTAAATATGCTTGAAGACACTGAGGCATATTCTACTCCATGTGTAGTTGCAATATCGTATCTGGACTCAAAAGAATGAGAAGAAAAATCCAAAATACTTCTTTCTTTTCTTCAATGATGAAGTATGTATCGGCATTACATAGTAGGACACATCACACTCTTGCTTATGAGAATAGTCCCCTTAATTGGCAGTTTAAATGAGTAACACAAAGTATGACACACAAAATTATATAAGGATTCATTGGATTTCTTATTCACTTTTACAGAGGGAATCAGAAAAAGGTATTGAAATTGCAGGTGTAGCAGGAATAGAACTGTGTATTTTCATGCCTTGTCCTAGAGTATCTTCCTTGTGGTTTTACTGCAAAAGCAATTATTCTTTTGTTATTTTTCAGACTTGTTAAAGCAACCAGCAATGTCCAGTTGCAAACGCTCGGCGTGCAGCACGAGGCAGTGCTTGGGAGGGCAGGAGTGCTGCAGGTTCCTCAAAAACGCACAGGGCTGATTAGCCATGGGGAGGTAGAGATTTATAATTAAGACACGTCAAACCGATATGTACTATCGTTTCAGGGCTCATAACATGGAACTGCCTAGCAAGCAGCAACTTGGTGCCTCATAAAATGCTTCTGCTGCCCAGTCTGAGACAGTCCTGAAAGTAGGGGAAAACTGGATGTCCCAAGGGGCAAAGTGGTTCAACTTCAGTCTGTTGGCAGAAAGGCAAAAATAATAATGGTATAAATTCACCACTGTCCCAGAGATCTTTGGCAAGCAAGTTACAAATCTGAAAGCATAGAGCATGGGGTTTTATTGTTTTTAATGTAAAAAAATGCTCAAACCCTGAAATAAGATCATGCTTAGTGCCAGTTGACAAACGTTTCAATGGTAAAGCTAACAGTTTAGCAGAAGTTCATACTAAACGTATTCAGAAGATACCAATTGGATATCAGTTGCTATCCACTTGTAAGTAAGCCTCTCATAAAAACACATACAGAAGATAAAGGGTATATGATAAGTTTTCACCATAAAATGAGGGGAGGGAATTTGATGTTGAGTTGATGTTTGAGTTGGAGTTTGATGCTTGAGTTGGCCAAGTGTGTAGTGGTATTTTAATTTATTAATTTTTAGAATTAGAAAACTATTAAGACCAGAAGACAACAGAATTGCACAATTATATATCTACTAATAGAACTGTTATTAGAGGTAGTAGCAAGCACATTTGCACTTCAACTGCAGTTCTATGGTATACTGCCATCTTCCTTTTTCTTAATTTATGTGATACGATAATTAACCTTTAAATCTAGGAATGGTGATGAATTTCCCTTCAATAGTTATTCTACATTCATATTTCCTGAAAGCACACATCTTTCACTGAAGCTCTCTCTGATAACTAGTTAATACACATCACAGATTACTAGCACTCTATATTAAGCACACGTTAATTACTGTTAATTTAGAACATAATTCCTATGAAGAAACATATCCACGTGCTTACAAAATCTCATCACAATTAATGCCATGAAAAAGAAAAGCAAAGAATTCTAACGATTCATCGCTAATAAATAACAGGCATTGTCCACAATACTTTTATAGCTGAAGTAGACTGTACAAGGGAATCTCTCAGGCAGTATCATAGGCCTCTTTCCTTAAACTGATTTAAGCGCTACATTGACTAGGAACAGATTTGTTCCCTATTTGGGGCAGGGGGCGGGGCAGAGGGGAAGAGGGTACAAAAGAAAACAGAAGGGGAAAAGGTCAACTGGACTCTCAACACAAGTCCACTGGACTGGCAGAAACCTCAGTCCACTCCCACCCCCCCCCCCGCCACCTACCACTGCAATCAGTTTTACTTCATACTGTATGGGTAGGAGCTGATTATAATTAGATGTTTGATGCGTATTAAAGAAAAAACTGATCTCCAAATGCATAGACTGCTTCCTAATTATGTGTTTCCTAATTCCATGGGGTGTTCAAAGCTAGGGTTTGGAGGTATTTTCAGAATAATAAAGATAGTAGGTATATTGCAAACCATTTTTCTGCCATTTCTGCAGCTGTGTTTAATTGCCAATAAGGCACTGAACAAAACAGAGAATTAAATTAAAAGTTCAATAAACACTGATCAATATTCTTGTAAATACCAAGTCTATAAAATGATCTTCTCTTTAAATGTAGTTATACTACAGGTACCGTGTAGATGATCCTCATTTGAATTTCATGCGTTGAAAGTCTAGTTAAATTTCTTTCCAGTAAAAACATTCTGAATCTAGGAATGCTGTCAAAAAAGATTATAAACCTGCCTTTATTCTTAAACTGTTGCTGTCTTCTGATTTTGCATTAGCTCACAATCAGCTGAATAAAGAAGTCATCTTCTGTCTAACATGTAAATAAATCATCAGCTTCAGTTACTTTACCACTAGCTGTTTGTCATTCAGAAAAATAATGGTTAATCAATGACTAATCAATGAAGATGTGTAACGTATTAGTTTGCAGTCCTTCATCATCCTATTTTCCTCAATTGCCCGGGGGTTTGTGTTCAGTACTTACAGAATCGATTACAATTGTGAGTGATCATTCAGCTCATGTTGAGAGCTGTCAGCTGTGCTTTCTGCTAGGAGTTTTTACCCTCCTGTTTAATACGAGATGCTAATATTTAGCTGCATCTGACAAGCAAGATACCATAGTAGAAAATTTTATAAGAAGTGCTTAAGTAACTAATTGCAACACTACATGTCACTTGATGAAACTAAACTTTTCCTGACTTCACAATAATCATAAGCATTACTGGCTTGCTGTGGAAAATTAAAGGAAAATAGCTGTCTGCTTGAGTCTGATCATGCCTGCAGGGAAGGTCTAAGAAAGGCAACTGACAATGATGCCTTTGTGCATAACTACAGGGGGAAAACAGATAATTCTTCAATTTTCATATAAACTGACATTCTTCACCATATGACATTCATGTGCGCGCTCAATTTCCTACTAGAGCCACTAGAAAAGTTGGACCCACAGACTTTTGATACACCACAACATAAATGAGTAACAAAGGTTTCTATAATGAAAGTAATGTTACACTGCTTGACAAGACTGTTTGCTTTGAAGCAGATTTAAGCTTGTCACCAACATAAGGAGAAAAGATTGGCTGTTGTTCCCACACACGCATCAAATATATTACTACCAATGTATAGGTTTATTCACTTTAATTATTGTTTTCATACTTCTCTTAGAAAATGCATGTCAGTAGTAGTCATAGGGTGTGATGGTGGAAACTAATAATTGTTAATGTATTTCATTAAATATTTAGAACTGAGCAGTATTGATTAAAACGGCAATGTGGAAGTGCTCATTTCTAGTAGTTTTAGCTCCAACAGCTCCCTCTTGTGATTGAAAAGTCAAAGCTCCCTTGCCTAAACTGAGCTACATTTGGATGTCGTGCTAAGCTTACCGGCACTCTTTCCGTAGCCAATATTAAGAAAAAGAGGGAGAGAGAAGTTGCCTTACCAGAAAAACATGCTAATATATCTTTTTAACTTAAAACATTGCAATGTAATTCAATAATCAACGTTAATCTCCAAATTTAATCTAGAAAAGTAAAAAGAGTCATTTCTCCATTAATTTAAGGAATATAACTCACCTAAGAATTATTTTAATATTGTAGGGTTTTGTTCAGTTGCCTTATTTTTAGCTGATGCGATAGGCAAGGAAGATAGCAATAGATTTCAGGAAACAAGCACTTTCTTACCACAGAGGCTAAAAGCTGCACTGATACCCATGGTACTGAAAATAATCAGTGCCTGGTTTTTACATAGTGCACAGGTACAGTCCAAATACATCCTCTAATTCAAAACAATAAGTGACCCATTTAAAATAGCTACAAAGCAATATTATTACCTTGCTACAGAGAATAGTATTCCCAGCATTAAATCTTATTGTATTTCTATGATTTTGTCCCTCATCTGCATTGGAAATAAAATTACCTTCTGCAAAAGAACAGATATTCAGAACTTTTTTGTTTTATATACAGACAGATTGATATAAACCACCAATTTCTAACATGATCAGAGAAACTGCTAGTGTATTTAGTATTACTACGTACAGCAAAAATAAAACCAATTAGCTATTAGTTACAAGCCTAGTACTAGACAAATAAAAATACAAGGCCTACAAATTATGTGTAGCAACAATCTCCCTACAATCAAATAACAAGAAAATATTGTGAAGGAGTAACACTTCATGTAGCTATGTAGTCACATTATCCACAACAGTTGTAAAAGCATGACAACAATCATTATATTTAGCCTCCATTTTGAAAGAAACTGGTGTTTTAATTTAGGATCGCTTAGCTAAGCTGCCCCCAAGGATCTGAATAAAATTCCTACTGGTAGCTTGTTTGTTTTCCCCTAAAGCTTCCTATAGTACACAGAAATATTTAGACATGGTCAATTCATCTTAACAACATCTTGAACACCCACCCCAGCTCCCAGCCCTTCAAAATGACAACACAAATAATTGCTCTGAAATCACAAAGTAAAGGAAACAACACTTTAAATCATGGATGGCATTTTTAGTGGAAACTCCTATTGTTTCTCATTCCTTAAGTTCCTGCCAAAGACTCAAAGAACACAAATAGGCAAAAGAGATTCATTCCCTCTCAGTTATTCAGTGTCTACAGAATATTTTGTTGGACCAGTTAAGATGAGAACAGAAATACTTCTCTGCTTATATCAAGTTCATACTCTAAATTACCTTGCTTTGTCAGCTGACACTTTTTCTTTTGGTCTGGAAGGCCCCAGCTCATGGTAATACTATTATCAATAACAGCCAGAGTATGGTGACTATGTGTGACTAAAATCCTCTCATTTATGACTCTGCAAGCCAAACTGTGTTCTGACATGAAAATGCATTTCTAACATACTTTGCTTGAGTGAAATTGCTAATCTTTGTGTTTAAAATGAAACATCTACACCAAAACAACCAAGCAATCGTATTACATAAGAATGACAAAAGTGCTAATTTTATCCAAACAATTGATAAGAAAAGTCTTATTAACTATGATATGATTCCTGATGCACAGACATTTTTCTTTTTTCCCCCCCTTTTTTAAAAGATATAATCATTAAAACAATGACAAATGAAAGACTCAGAAAAGGTTATGACTTGACAAAGTAACATTTTTAAAACTTGGACACCAATCAAATTGATATAAGCATCAGTGATGCAACACTTTCTGACACTAAAGTCTTTACCACTGTCTAAAATATATAGAATAGCCTATTGTGATTGCTTAATGTCAACTTTTGTTCATAAACTCTTTCATAAAAGTGAAACAGGGAAAAATGATTTAAAAGCAGTTCAATTTGTCTATTTACCTTAATCTTTAACTATTCCCATATGTCTTAGCTACATGATGTATGACTCGCCATAAACCAATTTTTCAAAGATATACAAGACAGAAAAAAGTCAGGCTCCTAACCTTTTATGCACTGAACTTTCATAGACAGCTGGCAAAACAAAACACTTCCAGGCTTCAGAAAAATCTGAAAGGTTATTTTGCTCTCTCGCTTTTACGAAACATTTGCATCTGTTAAATAAGATACAATTGAAATATTTCATCATGGCAAACAGTCTCAAGGGAGAAAAGTCTTTTTAAAAATTTGAATTAAACTAAAAATTTGATGTCTACTATTTTAATAGAACTATTGGACTTCCATTTGGGAAGCAAACACTAGAGTTGTGCGCTCTTTTCTGAAAACCAGCCTGTGACACCGTATGAATCCTGACATTAAAAATTGTAAGTGGTGTAATCGCACTTTATGGTCATATGCATAACTCAAGGCACTTAGTCTAATGACTGTTTTTCTAAGTATTTAGTAGTAACGCTCACTTTAATATGCATCAGTCTGAAGCATAGGGCAATGCGATGCACACTTTTGCTTTAGTTTAGCAAGACGTTCACTGGCAATTTAGAAAATAAGAAATGTGCTGCAGAATAGAAGCGTCTGACTTACCTAAAATGGTTGGTACACCGGAGCAAGGTGGAGATGTGTTAATTAGCAGGAAGTTTTTGTTCCATCCAAGAAGTCGCAGCATAGGATCCATTTGGGCATTGGGAGTAAGCAGGGTACCAGGTAGGATTATTCAGAAATTTATTACTCCCACTCTAAAAAAAATTTAAAACAAGAAAAGACAATGAAATATGCATAGATGGAAATGGGTTTAGTTTTCTTTTATACAATAAAAAACATTATAATTCTGTGTACTGTGGTAAACCAATTAAGAAATATAGTCTTTGATTTATATTAAAAAATGTCATTCATAATTTTTGTTTCAATTTGAAACATTTAAATGAACTTCTACATTAAAGAACAGAGTTGTGAACTTCATAACTCAAGACAGCTTCTCATATCAACAGGAGCTAAAGCTTTTCAGTAAGTTTAGCAACGTACATACTGTCTGTAATTTGGTATTGCTATGCATTTCAAACGCTTTTGGTATCAGAGGCAGACCAGGTAGAGATATCTGACAATGGAGGGGGTGGGCTGTGTGTAAATTTTCTGACTGTATTTTCAGAAACTTCACTGTCATAAAATCTGTTTGTGCTAAAACAAAACGACAAGGTACATATATAGAAAGGGGCGGGGGGGGGGGGCGGCGGATCACAAAGCACCTTTTAAACTTACAACTTTAGAGAAAGAAAAATAGTTTTAACGCAGAATATATATTTTTATATATATATTCTGCATCCTAGAATTAAAATGACTGTTTTTTTAAACTTCAAGTAAGCTTGAGAAACTGACTGCAGATCATGTATACAATGTAGGGTCAATGCTGTATTGAATTTCTAGACCATTTTCAGACTACCTTCTGGCAATGGAAGCATTTTGACCACTGACACTCCCTATGGGTATATCTGACTATCCTGGTACAATGCACCGTTCCCCATTATTGAATCTACAACAAACTGCTGTAGGTTATTCATTGATTGAGTGTTTAAGTGTATTCTTTGGGAGCAAATGGAGAATGAAATCTGTAAACAATCACGCACACAAAATCAGCAGAATTCTTCACTTGGATATGGTTTTCAGTTTCAGCACTTAATTATCTGTATTCTTTGATAAAAACTCTGTCACCTTAAATGAAGATGCACCGGAATTTTGCTTTTAAAAGACACACCAAGCTACAATGTGGAGCTGCACATTTTATCTCAAAGAAAAATTAAGCCATCATTGGCCAATATGACTACATAGGGACACAAGGTTTAAGCACATCTGCCATACTTTATGCTAACATCTTTATCTAGATCAATTACAATATGCACTATCACTGTTAAATAACCAATATAGATGCAGACTGCAGCTCTATAATATTCCTAATGGAGGTTAGAACAGATATTAAGAGCTACATTTTCATAAGCTCAAGCAGTAATTGTGTGTGCTTGTACGCCTGTGCATATCTTCAATCAAGCCATATTTTGATATCATGGGAAAATGTTCCTTTTTCCACTTTAACCAGTGCAAAAACCTCTTTTGTTCTCATATGTGTATATATATGAGTTCACTTGTATAGTTTGTCTGCCACTATGTATTTATAGCTATTACCTGAATGAGTGGTTCATACAGTACTAGAGAGCTAAAAAAAACCCATAAGACATTTGAAGCTTACTTTATCATAATTTCCAGCTTTGATTTAACAAAAAAAATACAAGAAGGGGTCATCCTGAGAACATATACAAATGATATGATTTCGGCTTTAGAAAACTGTATTTGTATGTGTCACATTTCATAGAGTTAAATTTTTAAGATTAATTTTACCATAAATCTACAATGCAGCTTTATTATTCCTTCCCATTCTCACTGAAAAACTGTAACTACAACATCATTACTTTCTATTTCAAAATAGCACCCAAACGCCAGGGATACAGGAGTCTTCGTCATGTGAAGTCTTTTCCATACATGTAGCAAAGATTTAACTGTGCTCCAAAGAACTCAAAGCTGAGTAGTTTGGAGCAAAACATACACCAACAACATGTTGAAAATAACTTTTTTGCTCTATGAACTGAACTTCAAACTACATTATGATTCTGTTACGCTAAAGTATTGAAGAAGGAGGAGAACCTGCATGCTCTGTGCACTAAGACATTGCAATGTAAGTTGAGCATAGACTAGGTTAAAAAAATAGTGTGTCTGATCTGTCTATAAACCACCTAGGTATGCACATTCACAGACAAGAAAATATTAGGGTGCAGCACAACAGAACTCCACAGGTATCATAATTTAAGCATTTTAGCTGCACATGCGCTGCAAAACAATGCTCCCCTCTGCCTGCTGGCACCCAGAAATGCGTGGCTGTGTTCAGACTGCAGGTTGGAGTGAGGTCTTCAGCAGGGTCCCCTTGGAGAGAACCTTAAGTTCACAGTCAGTCCAGAAGGATTCAGTTTAGACAATCAGGGAGTAAGACTGCAAGTTGCACCATGGAGAGCATCTGTTCCGCAACTCAGACACTCCCAATAGGCGCTTTTGAGTGGACGCTCAAGTGTGTTATTAAATTGTGGTAAGGTATCAATTTCCTCTACTGTCTGACAAGGTTCAAATGCATACCTCCTGCCTCCCCAGGGGGCAGCTCAGCCATCTGCCAGTAACCCCAGCCTATGCTTTCCCTTCCGCTTTAGTGGAATCATGCACGTATACTTGATAGGCTAGTCTGGGACTGGGCAGATTCATGTTCAGAAATCCAACAGTACCAGCCTCTAGATGCTTGCCTAATTCCATAGATGTCCAAATCTGTGCCCAGGAATGGGATTCAGTTACATCCCATTACAAGTACTTTTGTAGGAATCCTAGAGTATTTTGTCTGGTCTCCAGCTAGCACTTCAGAAACATGCAGATTTCCTATAGTACATCTTCTGACCACATGCAGATATGTTGAATACTCCAAGACTGTCTGAAACAGCACAAAGAATCTACACTTTGACACAGCCTACACTTAAGCCAGCAGTAGCCCATAAGGTTCTTAGGGCATCTCAGATACCAGAAGCAGTCTAACCATATTAGCTTTCTTGAGATGTGATGATGAGCACAGCCAGGGTAGCCACAGATAATACGGTTTCATTTTTTTAGCCTATAGTTCCAGCATCTCTTCACAACACTCATTGGACTATGGAGCCTTACTCTCTTGTTTTGCTTCTAAATATGCCCAGAAGAATCTTATTCTTGAGCATTGAACAACCATGTATTCATATTAGCCCACTAGGAAGCTGCTTTTATGAACAAGATTTCATGCACTTTGTATGAAAGAGTTAATGGGTAAAACACAAATAGTCACTGGACCAAGAAGCAGAGCACAGATTTCCCATTCCTAGCAGAGTGCCCCAGCCAGGAGTCCTGCTTGTTCCCTTCAGGCCAACACATCTTTTCTGCAAAGAAGGAGGGGAAGAGCAACCTAGATATAGTATGAGATAGTGAGGCCTCTCACTGAAAAAGGAGATATGGGTTTGAACCTGATATAGGTTCAAGTCTCTGCCAGTCTGACCGATGTCTCTTCCTGCTGAACACCTCATACCAGTGGACAGAAATTCCTTTAAGGAAAGGAATATCCTGTTTTGCTTTTTGTAAAGAAACCACACCAAGGGCCAAACACCAAAACATAACTTAAGGTTATAAATATCACATAGAGGTAGATGTTCAAGCTCTGAAAAATTAATGCAGTGCTTCAATACCACTTGTAGTCATGATTTCTTATTGACTAATTTAGATAGTGGTCTTATAAGTGTCTTTGCATAAAAGAGACCAGTAAATCTGATTGTTTACACTATCAGTAAATCTCTATCAGTCAGAGAAGCCAAAGTAGAGGTATCATGTCGCAAATGAGGCCCCTAGATGTCAGGTATTGATACATCCAGTGTCATAACAGCTGTACTGTGACCCTTTAAGGGCATGTATACCTGCAGGTCCAAACACACAACTAACTGTGTAGGCTATACAGAGGACTTGGAAGCACTTTAAACCTCACCTTGAATCTCTTGTGGCTGACTAACTTTATGTTAATTCTGTTATGTCATAGGGCTTCCTTTGGAAACCTTTGGAAATGAGGGCTTATATCATCATGGGAATTTTCATAATACTTCAAAGCAAGGTAATCACAAAAACAGATATAGCAACAAGAAAAGTAAGAGTTTGGGGGTTCTGTTTGGTTGTTTTTTACATAGTTAATAAAGTTCTATGGCACTGGTAACTATACTTTCTCTGTAAGCTCATCTTGTAAGGTTGGGTAAATCTAACAACAGCAGTATTTAAAAAAAAAAAGTCACTCCAGAGTTTTTTATTCTTGTATTTTAGCTGGTAGGTGAAGGAGAGAAAAAGGAATTTCTTCCTCTGCACACTAAACACGTACAACAAAGCAAACTATCTTCATAAAGAATTTTTCCTTTGGGACAGTTCTCTGCACATATGTATCTTTAAATTGTATTAACATGGAAAAACTAGGGCATTCAGCACCTTTCTGCACAAAAATCTATTATGTTCCATTTCCCATCCTGAGGAAGACATCAAGAGTGCATGTAATCACCTTGTCACTGTTCCATTTTAAGTGTGGTCAGAACTTGTGTTGTAAACTCCCAAAAGTGGGGCTTAGTCATTTTACTCCCCAAGTCAAGTTTGTTGATTTGTTGAAATAAATAGGCTCTGCTGCAACATTCATTTCAAAGTTGTTTTGTTTAAAACATAGGGATTACTTTATGTGTGATTACATCAAAAGGGCCACATGAAAGAAGTCTGAGCCCATTTGGGTGAGCAAGTTGAAATCTGGCAGGGATGCAGCGCTTGCCATTAAGGCTGCGCTGGGAAGAACTCACAATCAGGAAGTGCAAGGCTTGAGATTGCACATACTACATTAGCTCTGCTCCCCGATACGTGTGTATTACAACACAGTCTTGAAATATACGGTCACTTTCTTTTTCAGTCGTGATATGTACTTTCTATAGGTAAACATGTGTAGCATCTTATGTTACATATTCCAGGCAGAGAAAGTCCCCTAGAACATCCACAACATACATGTACAATAAGGAATATCATTCTAGAATATAGCAAACCAAGAGCAAAAAACTGTTTTACGCTTTCATTCTGCCAAATGCCTAGTTACCTGTTCCCACCTTTTTTGTTGCACCTAAGGGAGTCCTCACTGATAGCTGAAAAGAAATTTGTACCATGGTTGCTACTTAAGTCCATAAGCTTGCCACAGGGAAGAAAGACTTACATCTTTAGGGCGTACCACTGCCACTGCTGAAAATACGTTACTAGGATCATCCCGGGTTTTACCAAGCGTGTGTTAGTAGGCACTGTTTTAGGAACTAGGGGCTAAAGGAAAAACAAAAAAGATGAAGTTTGCTTTTCGCAAATAGTCATAGTCAAGAGGGAGATTATTTTGCTTTCCCTTTTTGGGACAAAAAGAATGCATGATCCACAGAAAACTCTCTGAAGATTAGTCAGTCAGGGGTCTGGCTTGAATCCCTAGTACCTGGAAGTTACCCCCCACCTTCTCTTTCTCATCAAGGAAAGCTTCTTCAGTTCCAATTATCATGACTTGAAATTTTATCTATTCTGTAAAATTCTGTAGTAAGAAAGGTTGAAGGAACAAATTTTTTGATAATGCTGTGTTACTGCTTCTACTATGAAACTTAAGGGGGAATGGCAGAAGCATGCAGGGCAACTTGCAAGAATCCTGGTGAATCATAGAATCATTTAGGTTGGAAAGGACCTTTAAGATCAAGTCCAACTGTTAACCTAACACTACCAAGTTCACCACTAAAAATAGTGATATATGAATAGTCTCTGCTTGGACAACTGTTAAAGTCTTGCATTTGGGAGATAAGACCTGAGAATTAAGTAAAAGTAACAATAACCTCAGAGTCCTATATCAGGAAACCTAAAGAGCAAAACACCTCAGAAACAGCCTTTTGAAAGGATTGAGCTCTGATCCACCCAAACCCCAATAAGAATAATTTCCTTCTTAAGAAAGTATTTGAAGAGAAAAAAATGACAGATAAAAGGGAAGATTTCTATATTTTTGAAACTTTATTACTTGCAATTAGTAGATTTTCTGGGCACAAGATAATTTCTTAATAATCTAAGACTCTTTTCTGCATTAAAGGTTTGTTGATCTTGCACCTTGACAGATTCAAAAGGTCCAAAATAGAAGCAATACAAGCATATATTTTATATCTTTAAGTGTTATGTGGTACTAAAGGAGAAAAGCAATTTTAGAAGCTAGACTATGACACCTGAGTGCAATAAAGTGACTTCTGAAGGTGCTACATTTTGTTTGTATAGAGCATAAATGAGGTAAGCACATTTTTCTTTTTTTACATCACAGCTCAGAAAATAACTGTTGATCTAGAACAGCTGGAAAAAATTAGTTATTGACTCATCAGTTTAGAAAAGGCTTAATACAGAAAGACAAGGAAAGAGTTGCATGTTTAACATCAGCATAACAGAGTGATGCTTGTTGCAAATTTAATTACCTGATATGCATATTTGAAAGTTGTCTGAAAATAATCACTGATGACTTATTGTAGTTACTGAACAATTAGCAGCTCCAACTGCTAAGGATGCTAGAGGCTGGCAGAGGCAATGCTTGCTACTATCAGAACGAAGGCAGAAGCTGGTGGGAACGTAGGCACATTTTGGTTAACTAAGGTACGATTATTGTTAAGGTATCTGGTGCAGACGGTAGGTAAATAGTCAGTTCTGATGGTGGATAACAGCTAGGAATAGTATCTGGTAGACCCTGAAGAACTTTCTCTTCTTTCTTCTAATAATTCTGCTACTTCCAAGTTAGAAAGAAAAAGCCAAGTATGTCTAATATGGTGGGGAATTCAGAAGAGAAACATAAGGCCACCTGATTGTTGCTCACAAAATTGACCTTCTACTAACCTATGAGAAACTAGTCAAAGTAAACAGACTTTGCCCGTAGCCAGCTCAATGCATGAGGTGAGCAGGGATGTCTGTGATTGATAAAACATGCAACACTTGGAAGCCCTGGAGCAGAGCGACTAATCCATGAAATACAAACCTGAAGAAAGAAAGGAAAAAAAAAAAAGCCTCCCAGACCAGACTGCAAGCTCCTCCCAAGGATGAGATCTGTATAAATTTTATCCCATGCCTTTTGACGAGAAACGGCTCTGATGATGGCATATCTACATTGTTGTCGCAGAGATACCTACCACATAAGAACCACCAGCCACCAAATTAGCTTGGTCAGGGCCAAAAAGGCAACATAAAACTCAGCAAGAGCTATTTTAGTCTCCCCCCAAAATACTTGAGTACTTCCACATTGATGGCAGCTAAAAGAAAAAAAAAATCACTGAAAATTAAACATAAACATGAAATTATATATATGCTACTAAGTACAGAAGCCAAGTTTAATTATGTTTGGGTTGCTTGGTTCAAAAGTTGCTTCCAGGCATCAGATAACACAATTGAGAAATCAGGAAGTTTAGACTGTGATTACATTTAGTCCATATAAATAGTTGCAAAATTTCATTAGGACTATTTAAATGGAAGTGTGATTGCTGTTACAATAATTCATTCTTATCTATTGCTTTCATTGCCTAAATAATCTCCAAATGCCAAGGCATAAGACAATGCCCACAGTCATACTACAGGATTGTCTTTCCGTTGACTAGGATATACATTTATCTATATTAGAATTAACAGAAACAAACAAGGGTTGCATGATGCAATCTTACCTTGCCTTATTTTTTTCAACTGTAGCATAAATAAGGTCATCTCCTCTGTAACACAGAGACTGGGCATGGAGAAGAGCCCATTTAAGAGTTTTCCTTAATTCAGAAAATTAAATTGAGGCCCTTTCTGTCCCACCACTCTCCAGCAAAAGGGAGCCCAGAAGGGAAGAATGGTAAATTTGCAAATCAGATTAAAAGGGTGTTTGATTTCTTAGGGATCTGAGCTAGACACTGTCACTTAGAAGAAAAAAAAAAATTGCTTATGAGTGATCTACTGCACAGCAGGACCATGGTTGTGGTTACTTGCAGCCTGCTCCCTGACAGCTACTCATCCATTCTGTGCTCAGTGAGTCTCAGAGCAGAAGGAAACGCTGTCCTGAATGCTTGCTGTTAAAATTAAACTGTTCTTAACAAAACGAGTGACATCGAGCATCCAGCCCTATTAAAACATACACAAGAGTCACTTGGCTCCTTCAAATGCCATTTAAACTACACTCAATTTCTGATCAGCAGAAGATTATTTTTCTTCATACAGGCACAACTGCAAAGGGAGCATTTGTTTCAAATTGATCTCCCCAGTGCAAGTTTTAATGTGTTGTTAAACTCAGCCATTTAAAGCAGAACCAGTGAAATAAAACTCTGATGACTCTTAAAGAATTTAAGATTAATGCAGAAGGAAATTACCTTGCCTAGTCATGCCTACTTTTATTAGTACCCTGCAGTTGTGTTTCATTTTGGATATGGCAAAAGTATGATTTGAAAGTCAGGAAGGCAACTTCTTGCATTTTGTATTTAATTACTGAACACAAAACAATGCTAAAGCTGCATTTCCAAAGTTTGTGGTGTTGTGTTTTGCAAGTTTTATTTAACAAAACTGCAGTCATGGCAATAAGACATTATGTCTTCCCATGATCATGCCGAGAAATGTCATGTGTATTTTTGAATACATATGTCCAGCGATCATTATACCAACACTTCAGAATTTGACAATTTGCTTTTTCTTCTCTTATTTTTAGATTGGATTTTTTTTTCCCCCATACAGTGAAACAGATGCAGTCTTCAAACATTTCAGTAGGTTCCACTGATTACACACAAGAGTACAAACTTTAGATTATTCCTGGTGTATTACTTTCAATTTTTATTGTAGTATGTGATTTTAAGTAGAGAGCTAGTTTCAGCTTGTGGTGAAGCTGGTTTTATTTATAAGGCTACAGTGTACAGGGAATTCATTAGCAAAACGGCAAAACAAACTAGACCAACTGGGTTAGAGAAGTTCTAAAACATTTATTGAGTTCTTCAGATGAACTGTACTCCCCTTGGCACATCCCAGCACACCATGTGGACTTCTCCCCAACTCTCTGCTCATGAGAGCTACACAGCTATACTCTTGTGCAAATGTTTCAGTGCCTAATCATTAGCTACATAGCTCAAAAGATATTCAATATATGAATTAATTTGATTTTAAATGAAGATACCTTTCTGCTGCTCACTTAGGCCTGCCTTTAAATGCAAAGCTGAATTGAATGAAGCAATTTTGTCACCTCCCTTACGCTCTTGTCCTTTCCCTTTGTCCTACCTGCAAAAGTAAGCCTCCAGAAAACGCCATATCAAAATACATGTATACTAAAAAGCAACAGGCTGGTGGAAGACAGTACACTGGTGAGAAACACTAAAGAACAACAATTCTTATTTTAGCATTGGTGAATACAAGGACCATACATGAATGGCATTTGGTGCTTCATGATTATGTTTTGATGTTTTTTCACATGACCAAGAACTGGAGGAAACAGACCAAGTAGCAGTATTAGATTTCTAAATATTCTTTTCTTCCTTTTCTGGCCATAAAAAAAAAAAAAAAAAAAAAATATATATAAACTTCACAGAGAAGAGGAGCAAACATTCTTAAAAGTACTTTGAACTCTTCATAAAGAAACAGGAGTCAAATAGTAAAAATCCTCTGAAGTACGAAATGCTTTCATCATGAAAGAAGCTATTACATGCTGAGACTCAAACTTCAACTACGAATTACGCAGAAGTCCTTTTAGCTATTTGTGCGCATGCAAGTGTTTAGCACAAGGGCGACAGCTCTATAGAGAGAGCTAAGCAAATGGTGACTGCCTGAGTCTATGCTTAAACCTGTCTCGTCCCCAGTGAAGGTCTTTATAGCACTCAGCATCACCAGCCAGTATTTTTGGGAAGAAAATGAAGAATAGATTTTCCATTTGAAAACAGCAAAGATATTTTTAGGAAGGCAGAATGTAATTACTGAAGCTGGAATTTGGCCAGGTCATTGGCATTAACTTTCCTCCTCTTGCAAAAAAAAAAAAAAAAAAAGAGTGCCATGAAGTCTTTAATGACCACAGGTGGTCAGGACCTTGAATTTGCATCTTGTCTGAAAGACCTGAAGTGTGTTATGCAAGTATGCATGGAAAAAAGAAAGTCTTGAGCTGTCACAAAGCGTAATTCTTCTAGTTAAATTTAAATGTCAAGAGACTTAAAAAAACCAAACTAAAACTAAAAGGAATAAACAAAAACAAATTTTGGAAGTTTTTATTTTATGTCCCAGAAATTTTACATGCCTTCACTGCAGATTAGACCTTCATCTGAATAAAGGAAGCAAGAACACCAGCAATTTATTAAATCCAGACTCTTGGGGGGCGGGAGAAACAGAGGGAGCTAGAGAAAGAGAAAACACTGCAACACTTGAGCATATATTATGAGGGATAAAGAGGCAGTTGATCGTACTGATAATAATTTAATTTTATATTCAGAGCCTTTCACTTGGAGGCAGGGGGAGGGAAAAGCTGTGGGATTTTTCAGTTGCTTTATTCAACAAATCACAAGGTGTAACTGAGCATGACACATCATTGCAATGCCCAGTCAACCTCTAAACGATAAACCAATCCACCCTGCTGACCAACAGGCACTTGCCTCAGAGTTAGGAGAAGGGACTCAAACTCTTGGAAACAGATTTTCAAATAAGAGCAAGACCGATCCTTAGCTTTTTTCCTGCCATCACCTGGAAGACATATTTACCGATATTCACCATTTTCTAGTACCCCAGAGTCCTGAGCCCAAAAAGGCCATTAGATCAGTAACTAGCATTGAGACTTTAGCAATGGATCTGTCACACCAGAAGTGCCTGAAAGCATTAGAGGTATAATGTAGTTTGGCACCACAAGCCACTCTCATCCTATCTGTGCTGGAGAAGACAACAGTCAGCAGTTCCAGATTACTCCATGACAGTCATCACCTCTTGTCCTCATCAAGAGAGAGGACTGAACATACACTGGAGTCTTCACCTCAAGAGGCAGCTGTCACACACTAAAGCAATTCCTGCCCCCAAACTCTGGCAGCAATAGGGACAAGAAAGTTTTCTATTCCACAGTTCCCTTTGGGATCAGCCCTTCCTCTCCCTGTAATAAGAGCCAGCCCTGTCCAGTAGTACAGGACAGTGCCAGAGCTTGTGCTTACAAAGAGAATGTAGGAGTGGAGGTAAGCAAGTGCCTGGTGGAAAAATAATTAATACACATTCTGAGGAAATGGCAAGGGATGGATTCAGATACCCTGGGAGGATGAAAGTAAAGAAGAAAAACTCGTTCCCTCAACAACTGTATCCATCTCAGGACCTCAGAACCAGCCCTTGTCCCCGACTCTTCCTCAAAACCTGCCCCTACCATTGCCAAAATTATTTAAATTCTGTTTATACCACAAAGAAGTCTTATGTCAGCTGAACATCTAGTAGCATCAGTCTTCAGGACTTAACAATTGTGTACAATTAAATATACATGCAACTTGAGCTTTATTGTGGCACACTTTCAGAAACATTTGCTGCAATTCTCCATTTGCCTCATTTTAGCCTTTTGCCAATATAGAAGACTCCCCTTCCCTATTGCTGCTTGCTCTTAAGCCCTTGCCGTGTCTTATATTTCATTTGCATAGCCAAACTATATGTAACAACAACGGGTTGGTTTTTTTTAAACTCACATTCAAAAGTCAGTTCCTCCCACACACATATCCCCAACAAGATTTTTTTTTTTTCTTTATCCAAACTCCCCTTGGTTTGTTACTGTAAAGTGACTAGGATTGGATGGCAAGAATGGCTAGATTTTATCACTACTTTGGCCTGAGTAATTAGATAATTCCTAGGTTCTTGAAGATAACTTCTTTACTTCTCTTTCTGGTCATATTTTTTTCTTAGCAGACATCAGGCTTATTACACAGAACATAATCCCATCCCTTTGAACACAGTAGGAGGAAATCAGACAAGGAAAGTTTATTTCTTCATAGTGGAAGACTTTCTAATCATACCTAAACAAAAAAGTTTGTCCCTGTTTAGCTGACAGAAACAGGCTATGCTGTTGCATCTGTGGTTTGGGGTTTTTTCCTCCTATATTTACACACTACTGCATATAACTGCAATTAAACTGAATTTGCGCTGTTTACCTGTGGCATGAGAAAGCCTCTCTACACCACAGTTCATGTGCAGTCTTGGACAGCAGCTGATTTGCTTGGCCAACAGTTACATCTCCATTCAGACATCATTAAACAAGCATTTAATCATTCCCTCCTGCAGCCTGTCAGAAGGCAGCTTGCACAACCAATAACTCTGGGGAGATGTTGTGATTATACTGCCAAGGGTTGGGCTACGCTTACTGATGTGAAACAGTGCTAAACTTTGTGGTGTTTCTGCTTGTCTGTGTGATATCTAAGTATTTCTAGGGTTCCTGCCACTGCAGCATGTAAGCCTATACTTAAAAGCTTCTCTCTGTACTCTGAAAAATTATGTTCACTCTACAACAGGCAGGAAACAGCCAAAAGCACTGAAAGCACAGCAGGACAGGGTTGGGGACATCAAAAGAGCAACAGTTGTGTCACCAGCCAGGTTAGCAGAGCCAGCAGGGAAGCCGCACAGAGGATAGAGGACATTAGATATAATGAATTTCAAATTTTGAAAAGTACTATAAAAATTCAAAATCAGACAGAAATAGTACAGTTTGAACTAAAAAAAAAAAACCCAAATATACCACAGAGAGGAGGGACAAGTATTTCAGAAGAAGAAAATAGGAAGAGTTAAACAATGCAGGCTGTGGTGAACAAAGAACAGCATGCAGCATTTCTCTAGGCACGCTAATAGCGTCACAGTATTACCAGTTACGGTCAGGATGTCCAGAAGCAAAATTTCCCTGAGCTCACACACAAGACTAAACACTCGGAAGAAGATCCAAGTCTCCAAATATACTTATGCACCTCTGTTCACTAACAGTGGTACTGTTGTGCTCATGATGTTCTACAGTTGTAACTAGAGGAGATAACCCTTCCTTGGAAACAGCTTTAATCAAACCGCATAAAGTTTGATTTTTAACAATGGTGAGAAGACAGACAAGTTTCCAAGCACAGAAGCCCTTCTTCAGGTGTTTTAACTTGTTTCTAAGTTGAGAGCTGTCACTCTAAGTTTCATTTGATTAATTTGGAAGAGGAGATGATCTAATCCCTCTAACAGTTTCTCTTCAATAACAGTTTCTGAAACAGCAGCATCAAAAGCACAGTCTATCCAAGCTGCAAAAACATAAAAGACCTACTCCACAAAAGCCCCAGGCCTCCAAACACATCAAAAATTGCCAGAGGACAAAGACAGCATCTCAAACACTGCCTCACTTGCTCTCAGAACACCTTGATCAACCCAAGGACACCTTGCAGATACTCCTTTAACCCAGACTCTTGGGACTTTCCTAACTCCTCTAGGAGATGTGTGGCTCCTTCAAAGATGTACTATGTACATACTCAAGAAAAAGAAGCACCCAAAACATCTGTATCCTAGACTGTCATCTACCAGCCTTCCTTGAAGCCTCGTTAAGCCATTACAATTTATACTACAGAACATCACACCTCAGAAGAAATTCACTCACAGTAGAAGATTCTGCTTTTAGTCTTCAAGCCACATAAGTTTAAAACTAAACCCATCACTGGAATCAAATACCCCACAAGTCATCCTTTAGCTAATGGAAGCAGGCAATCACAGAGCAGTCAAGACAGAAGATGGCCATTAATTGCCATACCTACACCATGCTAAAAGTATTTATGCCTCTTACAAAGCTATGCATGGTTTCAGCTAATTAATTCCTGACAACTACTGTGAACCCAAATGTGAATAGAGAACTGATAAAAGGGACAGAAACACTAATAATTACTGCAGAATATTGTTCACAAAAGAACCATTCCCTATCTAACTTCTCAGCCCTGAATTGAGGAAGAGCTGAAGAAACAAGAGACAAGACCAGAACTAACATTCATAGCTCTATAGTGACAAAACAAAGTGACAATGGGTTTTTTTGACTATTTCAGTTTATTCACCAACCTTCTACCCCCAAATATTGCCTTAATGTTCCATAAATGATAATTATCTGTCTCTTTCTCTGTGTCACAGAGGTTAGTGACCTTGTCACCCCTCTCCTTGTTAATACTTCCCCTTTGCTCCACAGGTCCAATCACCTTTTCTTTCAAATTGCCTAATAGATGAACATAATCAAGTTAAGCTCAGAGCAATTGTTCTCAACCTATATTTAATTTTGAAGGTTTTTTGCTTCTATTTCAGACACTAAGAATGACTTTGTGTTCAAAAGCTTATTTGTCCCTCCCCTCCAACCCTGCAACTGTATCAGTTGTTTTCTTATCAGTCTTATCAAAGAGCTTGAGATAGGGAATAAAATTCATTCAAACTAACCAAAAAGCTGAAAACCATACCATTACCTTACTTAAGCCTTCAGGTATGTGGAAACTTTACCTAAAGAGTCAATTTATATCTGTAACCTGAAGTTCTAGAAGAAGAGATAGGAGAGCACCACAGTTTTCTGTAGTTACTTTTTTCTAGATCAATTAAACAAAAGCTAAGAACAAGATGTATCTAATATAATGATAATAGCTCTAAGTCTGATGCAGAGTCCCACATTAAGACAACTCCCTCCCCCTCAATCTCCAAACCAAACTTATCATGGCTGCAGCAGCAGGCTTTATGCCAAGCAAAACACAATTTTCCAAGTGTCAGTTGTACACAGCTATGGCTTTAAAAAAAAAATAAAAGGATAAGCTTAAACCTTTTTCCACCTTATTTGCAACAAAACTTGAGCTCCTAAGGTATCTCAACTCATTTAAAATGGCTGATAAAGTTTCCGTTGATGTCATCAGACTCTGCTTTAAGCCAAGCCATCAGAGACACAGACCTTCCCTTCTGAGTACAGAGAACTGATGGCCAACTAATGTTAAGAGTCCCTCAACTGCATATTGTTTCAATGTTGGGCCATCAGGCACACTAGGACAGGATAATTCAGTGATGGGGTCCAAAGAATCAAGCTGAACTTTGCAAGTCCTAATACACACTACTATCTGCTGGAAAGATGCATGTGCTCTGTAATATCAGTGACTCCTCGGTAATAAAACCACTGAAGACTGAAGTATCATTTTGAAGTTAATCATCATATCAGCTTTTCATTTTGGAGTTTTATTTTTCCCTTCAAACTGGTACTGATATTTCAGGTCCTTTCCCCATACAAAGCGACTCAAGTTATACATTTGTCATACTTTACAGTTATATACTTAAACAGCATATATTTTAATAGTTAGTCCAACATTATCAACAAACCACTCCAAATTACTTCTGCAGCTTTCAATTTTAAATGCCCTGGAAAGAAAAGTAGCTATTTTGCAGCTGAGGCAAGATTAATCTATTGCTTCCTTCCTCCCTCAATACTTTGGGTCTATTTTATTTCTGCTGGAAGCAACTATTGATTTATGTTTGCCAACTTGCTTGTCACTGACTAGGCATCCTCACGTAAGCACGCCAAGCTATCCGAGAGCTGTAGTATCCCCGCTTTCCAGCTCTTGACACGCTTATAATTTGAAGCTGCCAATAGCACTGAATTTTATGGTTTTCAATGGCAGCTATACCAGCAGCAAGAGAGAAACCACCAAACACTGTTCAGCACCTGCAATATCAATAAGATCTGAACTCGGGTCTCCTGAGGTGAAAGGAGAGTGTATCAAGCCCACCATGCCACCTAGCCCTCAGTGTATTAAGATATTAATTAGTCACTTTCCTTATTATTCAGTCAAAATATGCTGGATTGAAACAAATTAGATTTTTAGCACATATTTCACACATTGGATCAAGTCTTGCAAGGGTTTTCTTTTATTATTTATAAGATCATGTGCTGTCTTCCTGCTGAAAATGAGATGGTCTGCATGAGGAAAAAGGTAAAAGAAAAGCAGAGAAATGAAAATCAGATATTCCCTAATGATATTTAAAAATAGAAATTTTGCTAGTGTTACATACAGCATGTTCCATCTTTTGAGATTTAATGGCTCTCTTGTGGTTTAATGGAGAATTACTTTCAGTAATTGATTATTAAAATTTAAAATTGCTAACCATCTTCATTATTAGATGAGCGAACATGTTATCCTTGTAATTAAAAAAGCTTGAGATTCACTTTCATCCTGTTGACAGAATGGGCAGACAGGCTCAGCACTCCAGTGTGATGGTTTCAGGGTTCTTGTTTGACAAAAATAGCCAGCAAGTTATTTGATGATGAAAATACAGAACATCCACAGAGACTGAGCAAAAAAATAATGAACAAAGATAAAATAATAATAAAAAGCCCTACAAACTAATTGAAGTTTTCAGTCCAAACTATCATAGGCAGAATGAATAGAGTATTTTCCAGTGAATTTCAGTTGAGTTTAAGAAAAAAAAGAAAAGAAAAAATATATGTTATATATTTGTAACACAAACAATATGCATGTGATACATTGGAAATTTTTTTGCTAGATGCAGGGCTGTTTTCACCTTTTGGAATTCAGTACTGGACTTCTTACCTGCAGTAATACTGAAACATGTCCGGGATGAGCCTGAAGACTGCCATCTTCCCCTTTAAGAAAGCCTTACAGCTGAATGAAGGGAAATAGACAGACCTGGTACCTTCAGTCATCCTAGATCGTAAGGAAGGAGAACCAATTTTAAGATAACCTCTTAAGCAAAAGCCAAAGGGTTGAGGGTGTGCACAAGAAAAGTAATTCTTTGGCCTTTCTGTTGGGACTGCCAACAACGTTTTAGGTCCTAATTTTAATACCATAGGCAGAACACAAGAAAAATTGAAAAAAAATATACTTAATATAAAATTTTAAAGTTAAAAAGCATACCACCTTTCTGGAACTGTCTGCATTATGCTGCCAGTTCCCACACTTTGCAAAACGATACAGGACCATCAAAAGTTCAAGACTCTCATACAGTAGCAGAGCTTCAACCAGCCTGAAAATCATCATTTCATCCCATGTATTTAATAGTAGTTTCTTTGCCAAAGACATCGCTTCCATGAATCTATCTGTATATTTTCTCCAGTTTGTTCAGTGAGATGAGAAAATTACCACCTACATTACTTATCCTAAAAAGCACAAAGAAGCTTCCAAAATATATTGCAAAGATGTTGAAGAACAATTTTCCCATTGTAATTGAGTAGAAAGTATGCTCTTTTTGCCACCATATTGTGTGATCTTTCTAATCAAAGGGTAATACCAGTGTCAAATCTCGGTGCACTATGTCAGGAGCACAGTCCACAAACCCTGGCGTATTTATAAACACATGCTCCTGGCTATTCCAGGTTCTGTTTTCTTCCACTCACTTCTTGCCCAAGACAGTTTGTCTCACCACCTCCCAAAGCATAGGAATGCTACTTATTGTATGTATATGTCAACACAGGTTGCACCACCTCAGCACAATGCAACGTCAGATAGAGAATAATTAATGGCAGGCATTGACATATCATTCACCAGTAACACCCCAGGATGTAATGTCAATAATACTTTCAAAATATGCCATGGAGGGAAATCCCAAATCCTTAGCAGTGTGTGCTCCAATACATAATGTATAAAGTAGTACCAGTTTTCCTCAATATAACTACTAGCAAATGAAGAACAGTTTGTATATTAACTGTAAAATATATACTGTATTACTTTCCAGTGCTAAAAATATGTTCGTGTTTGTTACTGTATCCTGAGTGGCTTAGCCAGAAGCAGTCTTTCTAAGCACTATTGCTGCCTTTGCACTAGTGCTTAAAGGTGTATTATACTGCATCCCTAGTCTAATGCTACAAGAATTATGCAAGAGGGGCATTAAACTAAAGTTTGAATCACAGAGAAGGATCAAATAAACAAAGCTCTCTAACTTCAGTGCACCTACAAATCTCTATTAGCTAAAGTGTGTTAGTAAAATATAAAATACAGAGATGTCAATATCTGGTGACAGAGCCCCTTTCTGATCCCATGTCTGTAGGACAAGAGAAACGTGCTTTAAGGATCCATTCTTCTATTTACATTATCCTAATGAGACAAAAAACTTTAAAGAATTTTCCTATTTGAAAGGAAAAAATGAGTATGGTTTTCCTATCTAACAGGATGCAAGATGTATATAGCCATTCAAAAAACCTATAGTTTGTTTTTAAACATAGAAAAGCTGAAGCTTAAAGTGTGACGAGTTATGATTTCATGTGGCTCCTGTTACACATATAGCTCTGCAAATTACCTACATTTTACACAGATCCAAGTTCCTCTTCGTCCTCCAAACTGCAAAAGTACTTCCATCAGAAATGACAGAATCACAGAACAAATTAGAATGGATTGCGATGAAGGAAGAGTTCACTATTTCAAACTTTCCTGCAGGAATCATTTTGCATTTTTATGCATCCCTTATTTGAACACTAGACACCTTGAGACTCACTGGCACATAACAAAATTCCAAAGTTAAATTATTTCTGAGAGCGAGTACTGTAGAGTTAGGACCAGGGAATTACAAATTGAGATGCCGATAGGATTATTTACAGGGATAGAACCAAACTGTATCTTTAATTATAAAAATTAAGTTCTCCCTGTGGTTTCAAAAATTATGTGAAAGCTGTTTGCACATACCTGTGATATTCCACAATGTTAACAACCCCACTGTCCATTTTACTTCATTGTAACTGCACTTCACACCAGCTATTTAATGCCTTAGCAGTGCAAGGATGAGGACCAGCTTTCACCATCTTTGGTCACAGGCAAATCCATGTCACAGAGGTATGCTAATGCTAAAGACATGGATGGGTTTGGGAACATTTAAAAAAAAATCCTGAATAGCTCTGTTTTCAGCTTCAACCTGTGAGGCACGCAGCGAGCAGAATACTGGCAGACATGAGTGAGGTCTTAAGAGCTACGGCTACTTTTGCACACTCAAAACATCAGCAGATTACCTGTTAAATCTTGGATTACAGCTGAGATTAAGGTTAAACAGAAGGATGTGAAAAGTTACATTTGTTGATTCATTTGAGCAGGCTTTTGTGGATAGCAGGAAGTATTTTGTAGACATCCAATGGATTATGCTTCCTTTTGGTCCTGTACTGTTCAGTTATGAAGGCTTGGAGAGATGGGTGTTGAATGGACTACATTTGGTAATCTCCAAATAGTCCCACAACAAGTACTGTGGGGGGTAGGGGGTGGAGGGAAGCAGGAAAGGGCCAGGTGGAAGCAAGTCTCAAAAGCTTTATATAAATAGTAATCCCAGTATGGTCCACAGAGCTTAAAAGCTGAGTCGAAGTAGATGGGGAAAGAAAAGGCAATTTATGTTTGCTGTAATCTTCTCTCTCCTTTAAGGGCATTGAATTCCTGGTAAGCAAGCTCTATCATAAGCAGTGCCAGCATGAAGCATCTTTTCAGATGTCTAGATGTAGAGATCGTAACTCTCAGATTTGTTCTGGGAGAAGACTGGGGAGGGTGAATGCTCCAAAAAGGTACAGATATAGCTTGGCAAAAGAGCCTCAAGATCCAACTATCCATGATATGCAGTCACACAAAGCTAGTGCAAATATCCATACAATCACACGATTATATGCAGCACATGTAAAAATCAAAACCCTGTGCATACTTGTGCTTTTCTTAAGTGACTCATCACATTCCCGTATGAAAACACTAAATCCCTTGAACTTCACCAAAGGATCTATTTCCATAAGACAGTTATTAAAATTACAGATTGCTCTAATTCAGTATGTCATTAACTAATGTTGTTGTGGCTGGATTACAAACCCATTGTCACCCCTACATGTGATACACTGGATATCGGTTGGATGTTTGGCTCTGTGCCTGGTTACAGCATGGGAGATCCAAACCTTCAAAGCTGGCCTTGTGTCCTTCTTCCCTCCCGAGAGGGTTTCTCCTTGTCCTTACATGGCTCTGCTGTGCTCTTATTATAGCGACAGAATACCTAAAACCTAGTGCAAAGACAAATAGATCTCTATCAGCAAGGACAGAGTAGAAATGAACTAATCGGGCAACATATTTTTTCCAGAAGCCCATTAGTGTTAAACTCACATCTTCCTGCACTTACATTATATAATGTACATACAATGCTTATGCATGTAGGAAACCCTTTCTCTTCTCCTTGTTTTGGTAACTGCATGCTCAGTCTTGGGTCCAACATGCATGACCCTGCCCAAGCTGACTTCCATTCCCCTAATGTTCTAAACAACTAGGTTATAGTAAGTAACTTATTGGATTTTATAGTTTTATATATAATGAGGCAGCAAAGAGAACTAATGGTTTTCCTGTTCAAGTGAATCAGCTGAAATTACCTGTAATTTAGCATGGATGTTTCTTTAACCAAGATGCAGAGAAAAAAAATTGATTCTTAAGCTTGCTTAGAAGCAGTATCAGAATTCTACTTGTACTGACTACAAAAAGCTGGTTTTACATTTTAAAGAAAACTTTAAAAAAAAAAGTACAATGGAAAATTCTGCATTAAGTTTCATAGAGAAAAAAAACCAAACATATAAAAGCAGGGAATTTACTTTCAACTCTAATTAGAATCTCAGAGCACTGAGAGAACACCTAAAAAACCCCACCACACCAAAAACCCCACACATCATCATTTTTGCTTCTTCTGGATGCAGATGAAATCTTATACTAGTGACACTTGTACTATTATTATATATTGTTAAACATTACCATTATAATTTTTCATTCATATCTACATTAATTCAGGTAATGAAAGAATCTATCACATGGCAATTAACACTTCCTTCACAAAAGGATGCACAAGTGCTTAGGTACTGCATTTGGAAGGGATAATTTAAGACATTAGTATGTTTTTCAATAGCTTAACTACCAAGACATATCAAATTCACAGTACAACTGAAGTACCAGTTTGAATATTGTCCCAAAAAGGTAAAAGGGGAAAGGTGGAGTACCTTGAAGACTTTTTTCCAGATGGTGTCAGTGACACAGACAGATATGATACAATCTTATTCTACTGACACCTTTCAAATAAGCCTGAAAAATAGCATTAAAATTAAACAGTAATTTTGTTAAAAACTAATAACTTCAGCTGATAATTATAAGAAGCCACCACAGAACATTTTTCTCCCTATCAAGCTATAGTCTGTATGTGCTCTAGATTTGGAAGCCTATGCCACAACCTGTGCAAGTACAGTAAAGCAGAGTATCACCAACTGAAAATAAGACTTCATTGAGAGGCTTGCTTTAGTTTCATAATAAACTATTAAGTGATTGAAATTTTACAGTTATCTTCACCCAGAAAGTTTCTGATAGGCTTTTCCTTTCTGTTATTGTAACCATGACAATTGCTAACTATAATATAGCTATCCATTTTGAAATATCTTCATTAACATAAAGAGTATCAACTTCAGTCAGTTTTGGTCTTGCTGCAGGGAGTACAACCTTCAGAAGATTGATAACTATCTCAGCTAACTAAATTTTCATGCCAAGCAAACCAAACAATTGGTTTACTGGTGCATTCAGCAAACAGGATTTATGAAATTCCCTCAGTCAGGTTTTTCCATTGCTTTAAATCTATACCTGCTCAACTTGCAGGATCTGCTTTAGCTTGCTAAACTCCTGCAAATCCAGTTCTATTACAGTGCCAGAGGGATTTATATGTGGTTTTGCTTTTATAAACCACAGGCTGAAGACAAGCAGTGTTTGACACCTCTCAGAAAGCAACCCAGTCTGGCACACCGATAACCATGAATCAGAAGTGGGCAGATTTACTGACAGACACAGGGAGCCTTCTCAGGGTATGTGGAGCTTCAGTCAGTCACCCACCCCCACCCCCCTCCAGGGAACTCAAAGCTCCACAAGACCAGTACTACAGCATTCATGCACCCTGAGGCAGGGGACAAGTCAAGCCTCTGAACCCAAAAAGCAGCCCTAGAAGCTCCTGACTTCCAGCAGCTCCCTGACTTCCCGCTACCACTGTGCAAGGAACTCTGCTTAATGCTACCAAAGACATCAGGATATCAGGTCCTTCTCCAAATCATTACTGAGCTACAAAAAGGAGTCTCTTGGGTCTTAGATCAAAGTACCATAAAGTCCTCTATCCTACATGCTCCCATTCCTCTGCTTTTGTTCTCCTTTCCCAGCAGAAAAGAGTCAATGGTCGTTAGCTGGCAGTCAGCTCCCATTTAACTAAGTTGTTCATGAGCAAGAAGCATAAGCTACTAGCAATACTTGGATTTTGTGAAGGTACAAAGCATCATTGCAGTAAGGTGTCTCCAAATAGCCAATTCTAGTTTGTTTTTTTTTTTAGCAGAAGAAAGAGGTGGAAATAAATAAGTAAATAAAAATAATAAAAAACTAAATGCACACAGGTAAGTCCAGAAACAAAGAATACCAAGTACACTCATATCAACACTTTGCTAATTAAGCAGTAAATCCACCAACTGTACAATAATTAACTAGCATCTAGCCCACAAGGTTTAAACAAGTTTTTCCCCTTAAAATAAACAGAAAACCCGATGTACATGCATACACAAACAAAATATTCTTGGCTCTATAAGAAATCCTACAACATACTATCAGAAAGTGTGCAAACTGAGGACCAAGTCTGATAGCGTGCCCAAAGCATAGCATTTGGCTCCACAGGAAGCAAGATGATGGGCGTACAGATGTGCAGAATCCGACCAACATGGATTAGCTATCAGATATTTTATGGGAGGCACAGTGAAAGCAACAGTTTTTATTTGCTGTCTCTGCTGAAAGTATTTTTTCCCCTCTCCACAATATTTTATGAACCTTGTCACTATTCCTTTTTGCACAGAATCAATAAATGAGTTTTGTTTGTGGTTTGGTTTGTTTTGTTTGTGGGGGTTTGGGAGGGGCTTTTTGGTTGGGTTGGGTTTTTTTGCAGGGTTGTTTTGTTTGGCTTTTTTTTTTTTTAATTCAGAGTGGTCACACACATACTACTCACCACCTTGGGAGCCACATACCCTTCATTACAAAATGTTCTTGGACCAACAGGAGAACTGCATGGTAGCCCTCATTTAATGCCACAGGGAAGAGTAGTTAAACTACGGTTATGTTACCTAAAAACACAGTGCATTGCAAATAATTGGTTTTCCATTGCTTATACAATTTATATTTTTTCCACTCCATACACAAGTACTGTGATTGCAACAACTGTTGTATACAGTTTAGCACTCAAAACTTATAATTTAAGGAGCATGACAAATCATAAATATACACAGAATACTGAGAATATTAATCATCACTACAAAAAAATCAGTGCAATGATTATAAAAGTATGCTGACCTCTGAATTTGTGACTATTGTTCAGTCATGGACTCTACAAGTATTTTGTTGTTGCTTTATATCATACCAAATAGTTTAAGTTACAGACATTCGGTTTCTCAGTCCTGCCTTTGCAAAAAGAGTGCTGAAAGCCTGTAGCCTGTCTCAGACTGCAGCCCAGCAGCAGAGTACATTACAGTTCCCTGCTGTGCTCAACACACTGATGTGAGAAGTGTAAGAGAACAAGGACAAAGCTTTGCCTCTCCAGCTCTAACAGTTCTGGAGTGCCCCATATAACAGCCAAGACAGCAGGGCTTTTATTTAGCTAGACCAACCTAGAACCTAGAGTACCAACTGTCCAAAAAAAGGACACCATCTCATATTAACTAAGAAAATGAATTGAACTATCATGTGTTATCTGGAGCCAAAGCAGTGCAGAAAAGCAATTCAGTGGCTGCCAGGAAGAAATAAGTGCTGCTTCCAAAAGATTGGGTAAAGAATTGCAATTTTAACAATTGTCTTGTCTTTTGGGGTGGGGGAGAAACAACAGACAGAGACAATTTAGCATTGTAAATATGTGTCTCATAACACACATATGCTAAAAGCTGCCAGCTCAAATGGGATGTTTTCCCCTTTCTGAAGGATTTTGAAAGAGACACCATTTTGATTAAAACCCAGGGGAAAGTTGAAGTCATAAGAGCAGAGGCAACAGCTCCTGCTCAGAACACTGAAAAACAAAGATCCTGTTGTTCATAACTGCTCTGATCCCAGGTCATGTTAGCTTTTTGTGGCATTAGACAACAGCTGCTTAAAGACTGTCTTTCTGCAGTCCAGGGGACAAAAACACAGCAGTGTAGATCATTACTTTTCTGATAACACTAAAAAACCTAGGGTACAGTTGAGCTGCTAATAAAGCCTGCAAAAGCCATTTTCCTCACACCCCACATACTCTGCTGGTGTGTCTTCAAGGCACAGTTATTCCTTTTTAATCATATATTACCTGTTAGCAGCTCTTCGTCAAAAGATTCCCAGCCTCTCTTCCTTTGCTGTGTAGGAGGTAGCTATCACCCAGTCTTTTAGCTTTCTCCCTCAATTCCTGCAGAAAAATCTCACCCTCCAATCCTTGAGTCACAAGTGTCCCTCTCTGCTCAGGGACCGTCACCACCTATCTTCTCTTGTCTGGTTGCCCAGCATATTTGATTCTCTCTCTGTTGAGGTAGAGCTGAACAGAGTCTTTTATGCCTGCGTCCTTAGGGCTTGCAAGACACGCTGCTCAGCCAACCGGGAAGGTTTCTAGGCTTCTCTTCTGCTTGGTGAAAAGGAAGTTGTTCCGTAACAGCTGCTTAAGTAAGTATTACTAAAGCTTATGATCCTTTTGGATCTTCACATCACTTTTACAGATTTTCATCAGTAAACCAAGTACAGATCTGTGACCTTCCTCCAGTCTCTCCTACACTGGAATTTCAAGTGCAATAATTGCCACATTTTGTTTCAATAGGATTTTTACTGCTATTAAATTTAAACCAAGTATGAGTTGCAAATTGCTTCTAGCCTAGGGCAGACACATCTTACTCTAGGGCTTAATACTTTATTTGACCCTAGTTTGACTTCATATCAGGATCTACAAGACTAATCAGACGGGTAGCTTCAAAGAAGCTTCAGGCATTAGCTTTTTAGGCCTTTTCCTTAGAAATTGTTCCTCTAAGAATGACCACAACAAGAACAACAGGGCAACTGTTTCCACAAGCTGTTCCTTTTCCTCCAAATAGGAACGCAAGATTCAGAGACCTGCAAGTCCTCTATATACATCAGTGACCTCATCTAAGAAATGTTACACATAAGCAGTAACACAGGTACTAGGACGTAGAATACCACCATGCACAAGCAGCTTAATATGTGCAATACTCAATTTATCCTCTTCAGGAATTCTGACCTCCTACAAACAGTCAAGAACAAACCCAGACCGCACCTATAATAAATATGCCTATAAGCAGCAACAGTCATATTTTGCATTTACAGTAAACTCTCTAATGGATGCAGATACACAGCACTTAGAAGGTCTGAAAGCTTGGGATCTTCTTGTTCAGTTCATTGCTTAGCATCTGGAAGGGCTAGAGGGAATCTTTCCCCTACACATTTTTGACCTTTTTGCCAAAATTCATACACTTAGTATCTTATGTACTGTGATAGATGAAGCTGCTGTTTCACCTCTGTTTGCATGCCATCCCTAAAACTCATGACATTATTAACCTCTGTTTTTCAGCATCTAATAGATGTCACCAGAAAAACAGTTTTAATAAATGCATCCTGAAACATTTGGTTTGGAGCTAAGGTACCATATGTGAAAAGGAAAAATAATGATAAGTGATAAATGGGATAAAGATTTTAGGGAAATTTTATTGTATTTAATTAATCTACCATTTTTACTAAGTTGCTTTCAAGTGAAATGGCTTTTTACCAACTCCTTTTGAAAAGGTTAGAAGGGTATTCCCTGAGCTACAATCATTAGCATATAGATGTCTCTAAGTGTTAATTTCTGTTTTCACTGAATGAATGTAATTTAAAATGAGGCCCTTTCAAATCAGTTAACTTTGGCCATTTAAGAAAGATAAGAAAAACGGACTCAAGCATGAACCCCAGCAAAACCTGCTTCTTAAGGATAAATATATGTCACTAAAGAGTCTCCATTGCCACATGCTGCAAGTGATAGATTTCAGGAAAATTATGGGAAAGGGTGGGTGCTGGGATTAAAGTCCTACCACTAGATGATAGAATCCATTAATAGGGTTAACAATAACAAAAAAGAAGGGTTATTTTTATACTTCATTTTTTAAGAGAGAGTTGAAAACCAAGCCTAGAAATTAGAGTTGTGGCAATTAGTTTTATACCTACAGCAAAACTCATTGAATTTCTTCTTTTTCAGTTTTATGCAACAAAGGAAGAATAATTTAGGAGCTGATCCAACTCCTAAATTAATGAATGGTATACCAACTATCATCTTCAGCTGCATCAGGCTGAGGAGTGTTTTGAAATTTTCATTTTAAAATAACCTAATACAGGTTCAGTGTGATGTACAATGAACCTCTGACACAGCTGTCCCTCCAAGCATGCCACATTCCCCAAGAAAAGAGGGTTTCTCTTCAGCAGGTCTCCAGCATATATATACACTCTACAACATAGTTAATAAAGACAGAGAATATTTGTAGTTAAACATGTCTCATTCTCCACCATAAAATCATATCCTTACCAAACCATAACTTTCCTGAAGTTACATTTTTCTCAGAGTGATCATTTCTTGCTCAAATATCTTTTAACTCATGGGAGAAAAAGAAAAGAAACAACCAACCAACTTCAATCTTGGAAAACATGTTTTTCTCATGAGAAACATGAAATTTGGGCAAGTGAATCACCCTAACCTACACAGAAATTCCACCTGTTCTGGCAAAGCTACAAGGCTTTCGATTATATTTAGTTTGCACATACTGAAATGATCATTGCCGTGTTTCAGCAGTCAAAGTCCTCAGAAAGTGTGTTTGCTCTGAACATACCAGGATCTGGAGAAGTCAGACCCAAGCCACACTGTTTTCTTGGCAGCAGGAAATCCCTAAGGTGTGGCAGACATTAGAAAGGAAACCAGGAAGACCGTTCTTTGTTTTTACGCATACGAGATATCATTCTATTAGGGAAGGGAACAGTGCAATGATCAGAAATTCAAAAACAAGAGTCAGTAAGAGAAGAGACTAATGCCTTGTCAGCCTTCTTTCCATAAAGAGAAAGCAACAGCAGCCAGAAGACTGACTCTGACAGATGAAAGTTGAAGAGACAAAGTCAGACCATTAATACATCACACACATCAAAAATATGAATCAAAAAAATTCCCCAAACCCAGGTTCTACATTCTTGTTAATCAACAGAGATTAATAGTATTCTCCTTCTAAGTTACTTCTTTTTGCCACTTCAACAAGTTGCTCTATTAAGTCAAGTGAAACAAAGATTTGCATTTAGGTTGCAAAGTCCACATTCAACAGGGAGGAAACACTAACTTAAACAAGCACTAACAATTAAACGTGACCAACCTACTGTTTTGAGTTCAAATAAAGTTGTCTTCCCGAGAAACATAATGTCAGTGCAAGTTTTCCCCTCTAAATACTCTAGTCAATGTGTTTCAGCCACGCTTAAGATCAGTTCTCTTGCCTCAGCCTTCCCTCTCCTCTATCAACAGCCAAAAGGCAGGCCAGCTGATGTCAGCTGTAGTATGGACAAGTCTATTTGGACTTAGTCTAAGAGCAGCAACACGGTATATGAAATAAATTGAACAGATGGTAACATTCAGCTTTGATATTCTTTTTTACCCCAGCCACTTTTCTGCATCAGACTTGCTTGAAATATGCTGATTATGCAAACCCTGAAAGTGAGCTTTATAGTCTTCAAATAAATACACATACACAATCCAATCTAATATTGTAGCATCAAATATATAAACAGACCAACCCCTAGCTGGTATTGCTATGAATGCTTGCTAATAAATCCAGCTTGCTTAAATAAGTCATGCAGTGGCACTGCAGGTACTTCACTCTGCTCTTGTATATGAATTGGCCACAGAGGGAGGGTTTTCCCACCCACAGAATTCTTCATAAGACTTCCCAAATTTATGCTATGTATGAACATTATCTACACTGCATATTGGCTTCAACAGCCCTATTCTATGAATAAGAGGCATTACGTATAAAAGGCTGAGTGGAAGTTATGAAATCACCTTCCACAGTTATGAGCATATCTATGCCATCCTTTGCCCAGTGCTTTAAACAAATTCTAAATTAGAGTTTTATTTTGGTTTCCATTCTGGAAGATATTCAGGAAAAGCATGATATACTTTTGACCCTTATTTAAACCCCTGAGATTCTATTTTGCTTTTTAAGTTTTTCTACATATAGTTCCCATACAGTTTCAAAAAAGTTCAATAGCTAAATTTCTTCACATTATCTCTTCCACAACAAAAATGTAAGCATGTTTTTAACAGAGCTGTAAATAAAAAATGCCATCATATTCTGTATTATTTGCAAGGCCCTTCATGTAAGCAGAATCCTTGTGCTCTGTTCTTAGTGTGTATGAAATGTGCACAGTCTTTAGAAATGCAGATAATCAAAAAAAAGAGCCACTAGGGAAACAAAGTAATAACATTAGCTAATGCCACACAGTAATGTTTATTTAACAAATCTGTGTTGCATGCCTGACATTTCCCCTGGCATCAATTTATTTTGTTTTGCTTTTCTCTGATAGCAGCACAAATGCATTTAAAATGTAAACTTATTGTACACCTACCAAAGTGTATACACAATATAATAAAAACATATACATCTTTTTTAATATCTTATGGGAATACATACTGGAGATGTGCAGAAAGCCCAACAGCCAACGTAAAAGATCTAGATTATGGAAAATGTTCATTTTTAGCTTTCCCAATAGCTACTAAACCTGCAATTGTCAGTGCACTGTACATCACTGCATTATGTTATTTATAAAGTGCCACAATGTGACAAAATGATGCTATCCATCAGGATCCAATCTTAACTGAAAGTGGCAGGGGAAGTGGAGTGGATGGAAAGATATCTTTGCAGTCCATTCAAACTGGCAGTTTGGAATAGTTACAAATGGCAATTTTCAGAAGTTTAATTTACTGGTCATTTGTAAAAGTGTACACAAATGATTCTATGAACCAAATTAGAAGAAAGTTTCTACTTTCAAACTTCTCTGAAACCAAGCTATCTCTTGCTCCACTTTCCTCCCAGCCAAATATCATACTGTTTCATTCATGCCACTCTTGCTGTCTTCATTAGAGTCCTAGATTTGTCAGCCTTTCTTTTCAGGATCAGTACCTTTCTTCACTTAGAAAGCCAGCCCAGCCAGCTGTCTCCAAGAAATCCTCTTTAATTTCCCTTTTCTTTGTTGTCCAGAAGTCTTATCTTTGCTGCCTCACCGGACTTTTTCAGAACACTGAAATCCCAAATTTTAGGTCTTCTTTTCTAAAACATTCAAGTTATGTCAGAGAAGACCAAGGACAACATCAGACAACACACCAGGCAGGATGACATCATCTTGCTCACATATACCCACATGCTACTTTCCCAGTAACTAAATTTTTTTGAAGATAGAAAAATAAAAAAGTGTCATTATAATTCAAAGTAATGAGAAAGAATAACCCTAAGCATGCATGTGCAACGACTGGCCACAAGTTAGATACTACCACTCCAAAAACGTCAGTTCAATGCTCAGCAGAGGTCAGAAAAATAAACAGAGTATTAAAAACTGCAAAGAAGGAAAACAAGAATAATAAAAAAAAAAATCTCAAAACATTATGTGACTTCATAAATCCAAATACACACAGATCTTTCACTCTAAGTGCAGCTCTGATAACCTCATTAAAGGAAAGCAGAGAGTTCAGAAAAGCACAAGAAGAATCATAAGGAATATAGAAAACATCCAAAAGGGAGAGTTCAACTCTTCAACTAGTCTCTCTCCCAGCAACGGAGAGTTACACCCCCATCTATAAAGTAACAAATGGTGAGGTAAAGGTGATGACGAGTCACCTGCTCACTACTTGTCACTTATAAACATCTGGTAAGCATATCAAGCAGCATGTTCAAAAACCCACAAAGAGCTCCTTCCACATAACAAGAAGTGCAACGCTTTGCCTGAGAAGTGGTGGAAATCAAGAGCATAAATGGGACTAAACAGGGTTCATGGTCCAGTAATGACTAAGAACAGACAAGATGCAAGCTGCTGTAAGGAAGTTCTCTAATGACAGACCAGTTGCAGAAGGATGTGCAACAGGGAGGGTCCCTCCATATAGTTCCTGTCTCCTATTGCCTCTACCAGCATTTACAATTGACCACTGGTAGGAAGAGAACATTGAGTCCATTTGACTTAAATTAATTTGGAGACATTACCAAAAATCATAATGAGCATTTCCCCACCCTGCCCAGTATTTTGGGGATGAGGGGAAGAGAAATCCTTACTCTCAAAGTGCTGTTCCTAAAGGCAAAGGGTATTCATCTTTTCAAACTGTTTAATCTCATTTCTTCAATGCTCCATTTTGCTTTTTCCATGTCTCACACACAACCAGTCAGCCTGCATTTCCACCTCTGGCAATCATTAGCAGTTTTCCAGGTGCAGGAATTTGGGGCAGAAGGTTTCACAGGAGAGAGGATACATCAAAATTATTCCTTGACCCAAATGAAATTATAGCCTTCAACTAATCTGCATGGGCCCATACCTCCAGTTACAAGCCAAAGTATTCAGGAATTGAAGAATGAAAGTAAGCTGACTGGAAAAGGAGGTTTAACAAGGAACTGTACACACATAGGTAGTCTTGACTAGACTATGAAATTAATACTGCAAGGTTTATGTTTTGTTAAATTGTCCTTAAGAATAAGGCCTAGATATAGAAGCTATTTTATAACATGGGAGTCTTACTGCTATTGCTGCAGCAGAATCTGGAAGGATACACTAGGATATGCTGCCATATGGTCATATTTGCTCAGTTGCCCAGTTCCATCTATTTTCTTCTCCAATACAAGAGCAGCTTGTGTTGCACACAAAAACCCATTAAATGAAAAGGTATTCTTCTAGGTATAATGCATCGTTTAAAAATCTATTAGCCCAGATATAAATATCACTGTTTAGTTATTTGATTGATAACTCCTTTACCTGGCATAAAACCAGAATGTGAATGCTTACCTAAAGACATGTGTTTCGCATTACAAAAAAAAAAAATTAAAAAGGCTGTATGCAATAATAGTCACAGCTGAATGCAACTAAATGCACTAATAGCATATTGATATATTTGGTACACTGTTATTCACTGTTAGTATGTACACAGTACATAGGTTATACTTAAGAATATTTCCTGCTGGGTACCAGTAGTATAACACTTGAACAAGTTCTATGCAATTATTTTGAGTCTGTCATCTTAAAAACAGTTTAGCTAATGTCCAATGAAAAGCAAACAACTGAAAACACACCTCCTTATCTGACCCCAGCACATCACACCAGCACGATTCTTTTCCTTCTATCACCAGGATCAACACTGAGTATAATGGCAGATATCTCAATTATGGAGTTGAAGACACCTTCAATGTCAGGCACCTAGTTCTTTGGTACTCTCTTCCACTGTTTCATGTATGCTTGCTCTCTGTTACCTCTGCAGAAAACTCTAATCTTGTTCAGTCAGCAGAGGAAAACCGAAAATCTTACACAAGTAAGAATTTTAGTCACTATATTTATTCCACATTCAGCAGCTTGAAGGAATGATAAAGGTTCATTATATCTAAAGATGTTTTTTCCAGCACAAATACCGGGCAATGTAGAAGTGTTTACGTCAGACTAATGTGTTACTGGCTGTAGTCTACATTGCTTTCTTTCTCTTTTTCAGTGCCAGTGTTTATCCTCATATAGTATCACTCTAATCCTTTCTATGCCACAACTATTTTTCCTAAACTCTTAGTTGCCCTTGTCTAGGTCTGTTATTGGCTCTATCCCAAGTTCAAAAACCTTGAAGGGTTACAGGCAAGATTTCCTATTGGAAGTAATCATTGGTGTAATCATTATATGATTTTGGAAGCGTCAGGTGTAGAGAATGTGCCAAAGCTGCTACTCCTTGAAGCTTTTTTCTTGGGTTTCTACTACGTAAAGCATCTCCTATGCATATATGAATCCTTTGGTTTGGATGCATAAGGTTGTTTTTCTAATATTACTCATCGCTTAAAAAAGATTTTTATACACTCATATTGGGGGTTGTTTCCCTGCCCCTGCTTATGACAAAGATACCAGAATGTGTTACAAAACATGAAACTGAGACAGGAGTCTAATTCAATACACAGGAAAGTAGTAAAGCCCTCGGACCAACAGAACTGCTGCTGACACACTTGATTTAGATAAGAGATTTACTCTTACTCCTCTTCCCACTACCCACAAGTAACTTACACATATATTATCAGAGAGATGAAAATCTGTTTGAGACCACTAATTAGAAATAAAGAAGTATGTTGCACAAACATTCTCCTTTACCAGATGGTTTCCACTAATATTCACTAATAAAAAGCCTGTCTGAGACACTTATGTTCAGTTAGATTGGAGAAGGCCAGAAACAGCACAACTATGTCAGCAATTAATTTCATTAGAAAGATTCTGGGTCAGTTCTGTCCAGGAACTCTGTAGCTTTTACAATTTCCTTTACTCTGTGCAGATTTCACTTCTGCAGTGCAACATACCTGACAACCTTTCTGTACCAAAACTGTATTTTTTGGCTGTTAAAACAAAGTCTTAAATAGAATCTTATCAATATTTGAACAAGCATGTATTAATGTGAATCCTTGAGTATTCACCTCATAGTTCTACCTCAGTCTTCCATTTATTATCAAAGTAAACATACATACGTATCAAAAGCTTTGAACCATTGTACTATGACAGAGTTCAGTCAACATATCAAAATATTTATCATAAATACTGTTTCTATTGGCAAGGTACTGATTTATCTTGAGTGTCAAAGCTCCTCAAATGATTTTTGGCAACAGTTCTTTGTCTCTCCTGTTCCTTATTACATCACCACTCAGACAGGAAGTCAGAGGAATATATTTTCTATGAAAAATATTTTAACTCAAGTAATAGGGAAAACAACACAGCCCTGGCCATTTGTCAGAAAAGCTAAGGTAACATACACATTTAAGCATCAAATGCAATCCCTTCCCAGGCAAATATAAAAGTATCATCATGTAAAACCTAGAAGCTATGTGCTAAATATGACAAAATACAAGTAATCAGATTGTACATACACATTTTGGATATGAAAAGTAGCCACAAAAATCCCTACCTACTCAAAAAAAAAAAAAAGGACACCCCCGCAAAAAAGAAAAAAAAAAAAAAAAAAAAATCACACTTTATGTTTCTTAACACCCAAGAAACATTCCAACCCAAGGTCTTGTCCCTTGCTCAGCTCATCTCAGTCACCTGATGACTTTTTGTCAACTTCCCATGTTCTTTGTGGTGGGATTTCTCATTACTGATCTTCATTTAAAATTATTCTAGCTTCTGAATATCATCTTATCTCCACCCACACAGAGCAGACCAAGTGAATCGTTCCTCCTCCTTCCTCCCACACTGATGAGAAAAGAAACCTGAGGTCACAAGTGGTTGCTTCTTGTTCCTCAGTCTGTATCCACACGCAGAGCACTCAAGTCTCTCTGTACCAATCATGCTTCTTCAAACTGGGTTTAATATTAAAGTCCCTACTTTACTGAAAGCAATTTAAATATGCATGTACCTTGAATGCACTTTGACAGAAAGGTACTGAAAGAAGAGATTGTCCGAGATCTTCTTGTGCTCGTTGTGAAGAATTTATTATGTGTCCAGGTACAGCATGAATAGAATAGGATATAGTCTTCACCAAGACTAGTGCTGGAGCCAAGAGATTTAAACTCACATCACTACTCACGAGAAACAGAGGTTCTTTGCAAGAATACTGTACAGAGGTACAGTCTATGGACAGGTCATTTTGTTTCTTTAATGAGGAAAAGAATGGCACTATTGAGCTTATTTGACACTTTGAGTCATTATGTAATGCGTGCATTTTTAAAAATAATCATCTGCATTATGAAGTTTGTGACATCACGAAAGATTCTTTAAAGTACTTTTTAAACTGTCCCAGTTATATATGTGAAAAGAAACTATAAAAATCAGAATGAAAGAACAATTCTTAAATTAGTACAAGGGCAGAGCAACAGCTTTTTTCAAAAATGGCTTTTATGCTGAACATGTTTGCAGTTTTCAAATTTATGGGTGTAGCTGTCAACATGTATATTCACTTTTAGAATATCGTCCTGGCTTAATGAGGTCTCCTGGAATGATTTCTTTTAATAAAAAGTTAACATGCTTACATATCTGGTTTCCACCTTTCTACTTTTTTTTTTTTTTTTAAATATCTACACTACTCTTTAGCAGAGAGATCACAGCAAAGTTTACTTTAAAACTTTACAGTGCATTCAACTACTTCAACACTTCAAAGTCAGGCAGCTTCCAATGAAACTTTCAAGTAACTACTTGTTAAGGGTTAGCTACAACAATTTAGATCCATGTCTTCAGCATAAGAAACCTAAGCCAGAAAAAATTCACAAGACAATTGCATTTTAGTTACAACTACATGCCGTCAGCAAATGGTGCCACATTACTAAATAGAAATAAGACTTCTTATAGTCTCTCCATCTTTGGTCAAGCCTCATAACTGCGGCACATACCATGCATCTACCTCACTTCTTTCTGTCTCACCATCTCTCTGCCTGTCTCCAGTTTATGCTGTTGTTTCTGTTAGGCAGACTATAAGATGATTAAATTCAGAAAACACACACACACCCCTCAGAACAAGACTTCCCCTGCAACATCAGGCTACTGAGTGACAACTTCAGAGTTATTCAGTAAAAACATTGGTGCTTCACTAGCTCAGAGTTGCTCCACGAGACTCCACAGGTGACTGACAGAGTTGGTGACTATTTTCAAATTCATTACACATCTCTGCAAGAATGCCTCATAACCAGATCAAGACTTCACCCCCACCCAAAGCAGCTGAAGTAGCTGTTGTTCTCCAAATTCTTCCCTTCCATTTCATCTTCTCATTCACTCTTCCACTTTTTAGTGTTTTTCAGGGTTGAAACTGCCAGAGTCTACGTGGCTAAACTGCCATAGTTCTCTAACTTTTACTTGGAGCTCATTTCCTCTAACCTCTTCATCATCACAACTCTCTTCTTCAGGAGCTTTCTATTTGTTTCATTTTTCTTGTCTTGAGCTACCCACAATGAGTCTGATATGGCATAAATGCAAATCACTCCACTATAAAGATGTTCAGTTACCTCAAGCCTGATTTCTTTGTCTGTACAACCTAGTATAACAGAATTTCTCCACCACTACCACCACATTTCTTTGTGGGGAGTCTGCATAACATCAAATGCATTTTTCTCCTACTGTGATGACTTCTAAAGCATCCTGAACAGTGCATGTGCATTAATCCATTCAGTATCATGCTTTCAGCACTAGATTCATCAACTGTAGATACAGAACCAATGCTGCTTCCAGATTACATCAAAAACTTGTTAAAAAGAACTGCAAACCAACAATGCTCTTCATGTAACAAAGAGGGTATTTTCCTCTTTTCTACAGAATAAATTCTAGGAAGATAAATGACTGACCAAAAAAAAATATTTCAGAGAAAGGTGAATTTCTGCAAGTAATAAAAAGATAATCTAGAAAGAATTATATATAGAGGGAAAGAAAAGCTGAAAGCCTAGAAGAATGTCAATAATTAAAGTTCTTGCAGCTCCTTGGATCAACATGATTGCAAAAGCATGTTCATTCTTCTCTGTGTCTCTAAATTCATGCTGAGTGATATGGCCTTATTTTGAGTGGAAGTAGGAGCAGAAGTGGAACACACACTCATGCAGACAAAGGACCATTTCACTTCATCATAGAACAACCTAGAATTCCTTTGTTGCAAACCCCCATTATCTTAAGCAAAGGGGTAATACAATTCAGCTGTACTTCTTTGCCATGGGGAGGCCCTTTTAAGGGCCACCTGTACTGCTGATACTCTTTGAATTAGCGTGTTTTATTTCTAGCAAAGAAATAGAAACAATTAGATCATTCTCATAATGCTTTTTAGTTCCTAACTCTACAGTGCTGAGAAATGAGGAACTTTTTCTTCAAACGTATCATACACCTTACACTTTCACAAGGCCAAGGTCACTTCGATTATAGATCCCTACTGCAAATCCTTTCTTGTAAAGAAGGCTTTGGGGCTTTTTTTTGGTTGTGGTTTGAGGGTTTTTTTTGTCTGTGTTTTTTTTCTTAAACACACAATACAGGATAATAAGTGCAAATAGCATTATCAATGTAAAAGTACTAAAGAGGCAAAACATTCCTAATTTTTAGTTCAACTTCATATACTGCTCTTCATTTCCCTCAAAAATAGATGGATATTGTTCAGTAACAGTGAACCCAGTGACCACAGCCTATCATTAAATATAATATCAGCTACAATTTCCACTTCAGCACCAACTGAAGTATCACCTTATTACACTTTGTGAATTTCCACAAGCCCTCCAAGTTATTTTTGACGTCTTTGACTCTGATCCTGCCAACACTTACACACATTATCTTAAGCATACTGAAATCCATAGCATTATGCACAGCACACAAACAAGCGCATGCATCATTTCAGAAATGAGGACTTCATTAATTGTTCAGTACAGAAGCAAACCCCTTCAGATGTGATGTGTACAGGTTAGGAAAAATCACTCCAATAGCATATCTATTGTTGTTCCAAGTGTTAGTATGTCTTTTAAAATTCCTTCCTTACCCTTCCATCCTCCTACACATATCACCTCCTTTACATTCTCCTTAAATGCCTAAAAATAACTAACTATGCATATGGTCTGAGCACCACAGCCCTATACCATGTAACTGGGGAGAAAGTATTTTAGTTTGAATAGCTGACCTCACATCTATCATCAGAAGAGATTTTTCCATGAGTTATTTCCCAGAACTTCAACATTTAGCATAGGCTGTAGATTTGCCAATTGCAGAGTTCTGCACAATTTAACAGAATGAGTTTTTTGGTTAAAAAAAATACCACAACAAACTACAAATAAACAAATAAAAACCCCCAACCTGTGAAAACTTCATGTGTTTTTTCCTCCCACCTGCATCCTCTTGCATTGTAAAAAGATTTGAAATTGTGTTTTTCCTCTCCCTCAGTTTAAGGATTTTTCTTCACATTAGAAAGTTTTTACTGACATTAAAAACCAATCTAAACTTATGATCCCACTTGGGAGCACATCAGCCTACCCCATATTCAGGAATGAAAGACTAACAACTCATTCTGTTGTTCAGTTTCAGCCACAAGGAGGAAAGCAGGAGGCACCTCATTCAATATCCTCTCAATTTTTTCTACCAACTTCCTTACCCTAGTTAATGCTCTTTCCTCTGCTCCTTCTCTTTCCCCAAGTACGTAGCCGGCATAATAGAAGGGGAAGCTGAAATACATTTGTGAAAAGTGGTATTTCAACTTAACTCAGAGCAAGAAGAAAGCAAGAATGGAAAGTTGCACATCTGAGTCAGTGCATCTCCTAGAGAACTAGAGAAATGCTTCCAGGACTACAGTCTGCTAAGGAAGCTCCTAGGTCAAAGTTTAATTTCACACCATCAAAGAGGCACACCTGCTACTTTGGATAAAGAACAACCATTCTTACTTAGACTTATCCTCCACAGTGAGATGCTAGCCATGCCAGTTCGGTGGTGATGGCAATACAAACACCTTCCTTGGGTCTCACTCTAGAAAAGTCTGCGCTCCATTTCTGCTGCCTAATATGGCCAGCGCTAGAAACATGCACTGCACTTCACATAACTGAAGTCTAAAGAATACTACATAGAGCTCAGCACTTGAAAATAAAGGCACTCTAATTTATAAACAGAACAGAAAAAAAAAGGGTAACACAACAGGTACCTGACAACTGCCCTCGTACTTTCCCCTCCCCACCTCAAGCCCCTAATCTTAAAAAATAAACAATTTCACTCACTATTCATGCTGACCTCAGTTTGATGCTTAACATGCCTCCTTTAAGCACACACCTACTGGCCAAACCCAGAGCACACATGTTTATTAAGGGCAACTCATTAACTCTGACAATCTGCAGCTGGTGGGGCTCATCCCTTTCCAGGAGGCAAAGGGCACAGTAGCAGCTCCTGGGCTGCTTGCACCCCGCTTCGCACAGGGCCCTTAGGAGAAGCTGGGGCAGGCCCTCACCTTCCTTCAAGCCTCATCCACAGCAACTCACTCCCATGGGGTGCCTGGGACCATTGGCCACAGTCTTTGGTGGCACAGCACCAGGCAGGCCGGAGGCAGGGCTGGAAGGAGAGGGAGAGAAAAGTGAGCTTTGGCTCTCCCCGCTGCAGAGCGCAGCGCCTGAGGGGTGCTGCCTACCGCCTACCCAACGTGCCCCGCTGGGCACCGGTGCAGAGGGACGGCAGCACACAGTTCACCCCGAAGCCTCCCCCACACCCCCGGCCTGTTCCAGCTCCCAGTGCGTAGCCAGGTCTTGTCGCCTCCTGTACCCTCTCACAGAGGCGTTACAAAAAACCTAACACGCCACATGTGCCCACATACAAGCAGATGGCAAAAGCTGTGCCAGCCCGCACAGTGGGCTCCCTCCATGCCACAGCTGGTGCCTGCCGCCTTTGCTCTCCAGGCCGCTCCTATGCTGCTGTGAGGGTCTGCTTCTCTCAGGGAGGTGGAAAGCAAAAAGCCGGGCCCCAGGGTTGTCTCCTTGCTCCCCCTACTCCCTTAATGGGCAATAAAGTCATTTATTTTCTTTCCCTAATGGGAGGGGAGGACAGGCCCGTCTCCTCCAGAGCCAGCCCTGCAGGTTCAGCAGCACGGGGCTGCTCCCGCTCACCCCGGGCTCCAGAGGGTCCCACCTGCCCCCACCCCCAAATCTGCCTAACTGCTGCCTTGGGCACAGCTGCGAGGACGCAGGCCCTTCCCTCCACCCACCTCACACGCAGGCACACCACCTCGAAAAACTGGCGTGGGGGGCAGCCCCTCTTTCCGAAACTTTGCCTGGCATTTGCCACACTGCCCGGCAGGTCCCTGGTGGCATTAACATACCCGAGCGGTTCCCGGTTACGCACACGCCTAAAATCCAGCACACACTTAAATGTTGTTGAAACCGCATCTTGATATGGTTTAGTTTTTAATCGTAAAGTTTAGGGGAATCACCTGTATTATCAGCGTTAATTACATAAAGTTCTGTTTTGAAAATACGACTCACTAGTGGATAGAGTTTTCCCAAATTGCTTAAAGGATTAATAAAATAATCAACTTAGCAGAGGGGAAAAAAAACACAAACTATTCCTGTAAGGAAATCACTTTATTGCCTATACATGTGAATGAGCTGGTTTAATACTCAGGTTCACTGCCTCTTCTGCATTTAATCTCTTCTCTTTTATGTCCTACTCTGATTTTTTTTAAAAGACTTTCAGGCTTTTTTAAAATTAATTATACAAATCATTAGTATTAAAAAGGTAATATAATGGTTTCAAGAACAAGCTTCACAGACTATCTGCATATTTAATCATCTCTGCTAATAAATTTTTAATCACTCATTGAGTTCAGGTTCTTGTCTTGAAGCTTAACTTGATAACAAACCTAGCAACTGGTAGAACTAATTGGTACAGAGTAAGTGAATAATTTATAAGAGGAAAAAGCACTGGGTGTTCTGGAGATGTGCAGAGACCACAAGTCACAGATATTTCTGGGAGGAAGCAGGAAAACAGCCGCTGATTACAGGAATTTTGTGATACACTGCTGACATCCAGAGGCCAACAGTCAATACTGTTCACATATGTGAGCCAGGCTGTAAAGCGCGCTGTAAAGCTAGATTCATTAAGTTTTAAATATTCATGCATTTCATTAAAGTTAACATTAATTGCACTACCATACACATTGATTATGCATAGACCATAAGTGTTTAACCTCTGAAAGCTTGCAAGTATATTCAAGTAATGGGGTATGTCCCATCTTCAATGATTTCAGTGAAAGCTGCAGCTACGAAGCTGAAATTAGAAATGGAATGCATTACAGTGCTAAGGAACAGTAGTTTGAAGTATCAGAACAGTAATAAAAATAATTATTTTACTAACCAAACAGAAATGCTGATGGAAGCTGTAACTTGCTTTGTATTTTTCTAAACGAAAGTAAGAAAGGTAACAAAAATTATGTATAAGATTTCTTCCTGACAAGTGCTAGACTGATTTGCAAGCTTCATCTATTAAATAGGTTTAAACAGTTAAAATAAATTAATTGGTGGCTGAGTGGCTTCTATATAGATGAAGATGACTAGCTTTAAACAATGTAACAACAACAACAAGTCTATTCTCTTGAAATAAGCTGATATATGTCTTAGACATCCAAACCCACTGACACTACAGTATAATTCTACCTCCAGGGAAGCACAAAATGCTACAATTCTTAAACCAGGATGTAACAGAAAACATTTGACAGAAATTCAATTATCCTTGAAAGATCCCACTTGTAGTTAGTTACATACGTAATCCTCTTCTATTTAATGGGTTAAAGCTCTCTTTCAAAACATTTAGTTTGATGAACTGAAGACTTGCTACATGTCAAAAAATTCATTAAGTGACTTAATAAGATTGTTAAGTAAAAACACTCAGAAGTTAAAAAATGTCATTTAATGCTGCCCATGCAACCTTAATTCTCGCTGCGTACGTATATGCATTATGAAACACCAGTGAATTAACTTTTAATCTCCTTTGAGCCAAAAAGATTTTAAGATTGGAAACTAAGGCACAAAGGGTGTGCCATCAAATACAATGCTGAGCTTTAGAGCAATCGCTGCTAGCTCACAGCTTGCAGAGCATACCCCTGCAGGGCTGATTACCCCAGATAGAAAGATGGGCTTGTACACTTATATTGCTTCTGGTACCTCTGCATGGCAAGCTTAGTTCTCTCTTTCTTGGCACTGCACTGCACTACACAGATACACTCACAGAAGTCTAAAATTTTAAATCTGAAGAAAGTATGAAGTGTTTTTCAAATATCATGCTTCAAACCTAGGTGCTTTGACACTGATTTTGCATCAAGATGTTTAAGACTGTAGATGCTGGCCTCCTCAAAGTAAAGGTAAAAACATAGCACTTCCTTATGTATTAAAAAAGCCTTCTGCAAACAATACCAATTTCAATTTTTTTTTTTTTAAATCAGTCCTTAAATCCTCTGTGAGATAGATATAAAATTGTCCACATTTTGCAGAGAAGCAAACGGTTGGAGACAGATAGACTAGTTTGCCCAAAATAGTACTGATTTCTCCCCAAGCTGTTAACAACTCCTGATTAGCCAATTTTCTTTGTGAAGGTGGGCACCAAAGAAGTGTACTATTCCTAATTAGAAGCCACAGTTAACACACTGAAATTCTGTTTAAACAGCATTGCCTACACCCTCAAAGAACTTTGTGGTCAGACATATCCTGGGTGGTATCATAAAAATCCCTGTCATTTTTCTGACAAGAAAATACTGGCTGCTAGCAAGGATCTTGCAAGTCATGTATCAACCACCTGTACCATTTAGCATGTTTTAAAGTAGTCTGGGATATCAAATAGTTTTGTTTTGTTTGTTTTGGGGGTGGTGGTGTTTGGTGGTTTGCTTTTACACATTAAAACTACCTCCTTCATGCTTCTTCCTCCAGTAACACTTAAACAAAGAGGTAGCCTGCTAAGTCATTTAAACACCAAACTAGATTTTATTAGTTTTACCAATTTGGTTTTTATGGCATAGTCATGAACAACCATACAGTTCAGGAAAGGTATGCACATTTGTAAAAAAAAAAGATTTTGTATTCTCAGCAAGATTTCAGTTTAGAAAGCTGTCAAAATGCAGGAGGCAACATTTTACAGAGTAAGAATGCTTTGAATACTTGCCAGTTAGAAACTTTCAAATGTCCCAAACCCATGCTCATTAAGCAATACTTCGTTTTACTTGGGGTTGTTTTGATGTTGTTTGGTTTTTTTTTTTAATTTCACTTGTGAAAAAACCTGAAAAAGCAGGCAAAGATTCTTGATGGTTGATGTCTCTCCACTACATGACATAATCTCCACATTCTCTTTTCTTTTCTGATAGGCCCAAAGGTGACAGCTACTCACCCACCAAGCAGTTAGCTTCTCTATCATAAAGTATGCTAGCAAATACATAAATACAAATAAAAATTATGGCAAGGCTTTCATATGTCCAAGTAGAAATGGACTACAGTAAACAATTCATTTCATTTGTCAGAAGATGATCAAAAAAACAGGGATGCATTGGAGAACGTTTCTCCTTGTTCTATACCAATCTCTGGAATAATAATAGGCCTGAGAAGTAATCGCATTATTAAACTAAATCTGAAGAGGTTTTAATTAAAACTATATTTTTGTAATTACAATTTGAAATTATATTTGAGGTTTAAGAGTTAAATTTATTAGACTGTGAAGAGTTTTACAAGGCATTCCTAATGTAATGAGCTTAGGCACCACATATGTTGCATCTTTGGTACACGTTATGAAGAGTTGCTTTTTTAATGAGCTTTAAAAACTGTATTTGCATACCAGAGGAAAAGGTCAGTAATGTGTGGATCAAGTCAGTAAATTAAGTATCACAGTATTATGTTATTATGATTGCCTTCCACAGACACACAATAACAAAACCATAGGCTATAGTTACCATGCTATTCTAACACTTCCATCTAAATGACCTTGTTGGCTTACGCACACTGGCGCTGCTGTGCCACGGGTCCCATCTTACTCCGTCCCTTGCCCAGGCCTCCTTCACCTTCTCTCCCCACCAACTCCTACCGCAGAACAGCCGATATGTCTGACAGTCAGAGAATCAAAGCAAGCACGGGAAGGAGGGGCCGCATGCAGCGTGATGGCCCATCTCCAAGCACTTCCTTGCACTCCAGCCTTTACCCCGAGTAAAGATACCCAGGGCCAGGTCCTGAACCCTTATAACAAGATCAAATCTATTGGACAGCAAAGCATCAGGACAGGGATGCCTCTTTCAATCCAAACGCCATTCCACTCGAGTCTTTGTTCAAGGATGCAGATGTATCATCCCTCTTTCAAAACACAGATACCGAAAGTATTTCTAATGCTATGGTCCAAAATTTGACTTGGTCTACCGTAACAGTTCTTTCGAGTTGCCATGTTACATGTTTGGTAATCTCTAAAGACTGCTTGACTGGTAGCTATATTGAAATTTTTGTTCTGTGATAAATAATAAAATAAGCTAGGAACTGACTGCAAATACACTCTCACTACGCTTTCAGCAAAGAGTAAAGTTCACTGGATTTACCTTTATTTGTAAGTTTTCTAAGTATTTGTAACTATTGTAAATTTGTACATATTACAGTGTTACCTTTAGTTTTTAAGGGCAATTGAAGTTGATTCCTTCCCCAACTCTGCAACAATCCACAGTACTTAACAGGTCTCCTTCTCCCTCTCTCTGTGTGAGACTGTAGGTATACACTAAACCACATTACGCACTACATGAAACTTTATGCATGTTTATGCATATCACAGCCAAGTAAGTGACACTCCAGCTCTTTATAAAGATGCAGATTTAGTCATGAGATTAAAAAAAAAATCCTTTAAAATACTACAACAGTAATAGCACAACTCAATACAACTGATCAGTTATAAGTAGTTTTAATGGTTTTTCACTTTTTGTATATGATAATCCTCAAAGTAGCATTCAAAAATAGAGTGCAAAATATTTATTCATTTTATTTACAAATAAAATGTGCAGTTCAGCTTCTTATCCTCACCACAGTAAATGTTATTCTTCTATGTGATGAATAGAAATTATGAGAAACATTTGAAGAGACAAAAAGTTCATTTTAAACCTAAGAACAAAGATCTTTCCTTCGGTTATATTTTTGTAGAAGCTACACAATATTAGTTTTTTAAAAATTGTTTTAAGTTGAAAAAAAACCCAAAGTCCAAGACAACACTAAAGAATTACATAGGAAAGAATGTTTTTTTAAAACAATAAAGTTAATTTTGCTGTGACAATCACAATGCAAAGTTCTTATCTTTATAGAATATACATTTTTTTTGCAGCTAAAACATAGAATCTTTACAATGTAATGCTTTTTCCCTTCTTACTCTACAAATTGCCTTTAGGGGAAAAAGTATTCTGGTATCTTCCTTTCCCTCTGATGAAACAACAGATGCTTTGGTTAAAGAGCAATTCGTGCGCAATAGTGTTTTAACTTGCAAGGCAGTACTCCTTTATTAAGTTGGTAGAATTCCACTAGCTGGATGAGATCAGTAAATCTGGTATGACCATCATCAAGGGTATAGAATAGCTTCCCATCATCTTCCAACTGTAAAAATGGAAAAACAACATAGAATAAAATCCTCTTTTGCTATGGTAATTCTTCCCAATTGAAATACTTGTTTGAGAAGTCTTCTTGTAGACCAAGATATTCATAATCTTATGACTACTGAGAGAAGGAAAAATACAGTGATCATTCACAGCAAGATCAAAACCAAACAACAGATAAATAATGCATTCTTTAACTTCCCCTTTAAGTTAGGTACATGCCTAAAAGGAAAGAAGAGTTAAATAAGCATAGGAATATTCTTTCTGCACTAACAATATTACTTTATGCCTTTGCTTTGGATGATAGCTGGAGTTAATGTGAACACTGAGTTTTTACAGAGTGACAAGAAACAACCAAGTTTCAACATACCCATAGGTTTCAACCTTTGCTCCATTCATATTCTGTGTAACTGCTACATTTTGTATCACTTATTTTGTAAGGTGCAATGAGGCTACACACTAGTGCATTGGTGTACGGGATGATACCTGCTATACAAGAAACTGCCCATCACAAAAGTAACATGCTTGATGTAGTAATATGTTCTTTGCTGTAGGAGAAAGAACTGCTGCAGCTCCAAACGCGTGTATTCACATAGATACAAGAGAGAAAGAAGAAACTGCAAAACATACTTTGAAAGATTGCTTTTGACTTTTAGATGCTTAAAAATTTAGTCAGTGTTTCCCTATTCTAGGTTACTGAACATTAGCTCTTGCACAATTTGTATTGCATTGGTGACTATATACTTTCTTGATTTAGTTCCTCTACTGCTGATACGTCTAATATCAAGAAGCTTCAATGCACTAGTGACTAATCAGTATTAATGCGAATAGAGGGGGGGGAACCTATTTAAACGATTTTTAAAAAGGGAAAAAAGATACTTAACAAGACTGAGAGAGTAGTGAACAGAAGATCCTGAAGTAGGGCTAGCACAGAGTAGCAGATGGTGTGCTAAGGAAAGATGCAACTATCCTACTTGAGTACAGGGGTGGGGAGAAGATATAATTAGCTCTCTTACCTGTAATTAAGATTTCTCATCTGAAGCAGCTGTTGAACTGCTTATGACTCCTGGTTGTTCTACCCCTTTCTACCATGTCTGGAAGTAGTTTGTAATTTCTTTATTCTCAGACTTTGGTCAATCCAGGTCAAACACTGCTAGTTAAGGAATTACCACTGTGTGCATGTGTAAATTCCTGTGCTCCAGCCAAGAACCTGAAAATGGATTATCATCCATCGGACTTCCCTTATGCATGCAATTTTCCTGCCAACACACTGAAGACAAGGAAGAGTTGACAATTCAGATGTCTGTTGACCAGGATTTCATTTTTAGCTTATTTTTCCCCATCCAAGTTAATCCCAAACCTTGAAGTGAATACCAGACAGATTGCTAATTCTAAAGCAATCAATATTTTGCAAAGTAAAAATTCATATCAAAGTTATGTTGCCCAGAAACCTAACAGCTTCTGCAAGCTAAGAAGGCTGTTACGAGAAAACATTTATTGCAAAAAGACCGTCCCAGAAATGTATATCAATTCTTCTTCTTTTGCATGGACTACAGAACAGCTAATTTCAGGATAGACTACACTGAAGTTAACCTGTATCAGCTCACAGCAGTAAGGCTGAAAAATACATTTAAGCTATCAAGTTCTCCAGTTTTCACAGTATGGGATCCCAAATGTATCCCAAAGATTTTCTTTTCAACTTTTTACAATCAGTTCCCTGCCACCCACCTGCTATACCTGTTGTACATGTTACCAATGTTAATATGATGCACCTGTTAATGTGGGGGAAGCTTGAATTGGCAGGCTGCATGCCCTATCTGAGAGGAGACATTTGAACCTGAAACAACCTAAAATGTAAGAGAAAAATAATTCATTTAGAGATGGAATGATTTTTAACTTGTAAAGAGACCCTCTAAATGCCATTTATTTGTTTAGTAGGAAAGTTCATCTTCTCTTCCCAATGACTGGAAAAAGGCAAGAGTTTAGAAGAACAGTAGGATTTGAAGTTCAAAAAGGTAACCTTGATCTCCAACTAATAAGCCAACAACTTACTGCAGTAACACAAATTGCCTTGTTTCTTAGAAAATGGTAACTTCATTTGGAAGATCAACAGCAACTGGAAGCAAAACCTTTCCCCCCTCAAAAAATACTTTTCTGCGCTCCTTAAAGAGTATTGTTCTAGCAAAAACAGAGCATGTGGTAAGTCAGGGCATTGAGAATGGCATGAGGGGTACTGAATGTGACTGGAAATTAAATGACAGAAAGGAATTGAGATATGCCTGTGTTTGGGGAACTAATAGTTTCCATACTGTCTCTCTGGATTAAGTTGTTCTCCATACAGATTTATTTTTTCTGGTAACTAGCATAGGATAAATTGCTTTACTTTAAAAACAATTAAAAATTTTTCGTTCAAATAAGGTTTTGCACTGAAGTGGTACAGGTCTTCTTAGACCATCAGCATGGAAATATTGACACAAGTTTGTAGACAATCTATGTCAAAAGAAAGAATTTCTGGTTCCTACAAAGAACCTACAACAGAAGAGCAAGGTTTTAGCTTGTGTGTATATGATTAATTCCTCAAATACTGCTCACATCTGCAGAATAACATTAGAATTGACTGGATAATTTTTTTGAAGGGAAGAAGAGAATCATCCAGCTCAGAGGAAAGTGAAGGTAACTGCAGCTTCCCACTACATCTGCTCTTAGAGAAGAGAGGGTCTGTTTCCTGATAGGGAAAGAAAAAGTGGTCTCTTAAATTTGAGAGTTAAATGACATCCCAATGAAGTAGAATCATACAGTATTTGTACAAGTTCAGAAGGTTTTCTAAACCACACAACAGTTATCCCAAAGTAAGTACTAAAAGCAACCACAGTCAATAGAAGCACAGAGCTTTTACACCTGGGATTCTGACCACAGAGCATATGCTCATACTCGCATGGGATACAGGCCATAGCTATCACTTTTGGATGAAGAACTGCTCCATTGTTTTCACCTAACACCATGAAAATCCTTGGCAATTTTTTTAACAAACATTGATTCATTCCTTTCCTCCTCCCAAATAATGCTTCTGTTTTATTCTACAGGAACTTTTTTAGGGGAGGATATCAGCTACAAGTCCTAGGTAATGCATACAGAAATTTGGTGAACAATTATAGGGATCACCAGATCAGAAACAAAAAAAAAAAAAATGCCACTACACTCATTTCTACTGAGAAACACCAGAATCTCCTAGAAACTTCAGTAGAAAGAAACATGGAAGAAAGGTTCTTGAGAAGAGAGAAGGAAAAGCTACAGGTCTGCTCAGTTATGTCAGGCATCTGTGGCTAAAACACATAATACTAAAGTGTTTCTCATCTCAACAGAAGCAGCCTGTAAAAAAAACAGTATAAACCACCTCTAGAGGGAGTGGAAGGGATGGGGAAAGCTAGCCACTCTGGTAGGAGAATTGGATGATATTTTCAACGAAAACTGATGGAAATACGATTTCAATTTAGGAAATTTCAGCTTACCTAAAAGTAGCTGGACTAAATAAGGATATCAAATTTTTGCTAAAATTGTCCCCCTGAAGAAGACCTGGACATGAATATATCACAATAACATGAATCAAGAAGAGAGGTCAGCAAAAACTGTTTGACTCCAACTATTGAGAGAAACTATACTGAACAGATGAGTCAATCGGATACACATACACAGTGTAGGCAGCTCACCTAAACAGATGATTAAAAAGAAATTGTGCACATACTGAAAAATGAAAAGGCAATGTGACCTTTATTAATACATGATTTTTTCATGCCATCAGGGTTGCTTCTATTCCAGTTCAAATAGATTTGTCTATTTTTTCAAGACACTTTTTAGGATTTCATAATACTAGTCAAGCTTTATAACAAATCAAACAGCAAAGCTCAAAAATGTTCAACTCTACTCAAGAATACTAATTATTTTTAGTGATACAGGTATTATGTTTACATCTTCCACATAATGGCAAAAAAAAAAAAACCAGCGATATTCTATCACAATTATTCAATTGTTTTGTTTTGCAACTGTATATATAAACTCAAAAATTTACTTACTGGTACAATTTGAAAATGCTTTATTTTTAATCCATGACTCAATGATAATACAAACGTTTTGGGGTTACTTTGGCTATCGCGTACCAGGAATACCCTAAAAGAGATTGAAAATTTTCACAGTAAGATCACCCTGGAAAGCCTTTTGTAAACATCCACTTAAAACTGTTGTAAATTCATTACAGAAGTATTAGTGAAAAGCAAAAATAATATTAATTACGTGAGTTATGCTTTTAATCAGTATTTCTTTGCCAATGTGTCACTGGAAATACTTTTTCTTAAATTCTTCTTCACCTTGTCTATTAGGTGAAAAATACGCATTCTCAGAATGAATGACACTGTAGGCACTAGTTTTTACACTGCATAGAACTACAATGCATGTCTTTAGACATAAAAGCACCTTCAAAGTTTGTGCTTTGAACAAAATTTTTCTTTGGACTCTGACAGTTACCTAAACCACAAGCGTTATAGGGAAAACGTTGCAAGGTAGTTCAACAGGAAGTTTACCGAAAAGGTAATGCAAGACATACCAGAATGATTTTCACATCTGGCCAATATTCATAAATGCACAGTCACTTCTGCCCATCAGCAAAATTCCCACTGAGACAGAGCTACACTCTGCTCACTTTATGGCATCATTATTCAAATCACAGCACTCTCAATGGGGCCAACAGTGTCACTCCAACTAGTTCACTGACAACTTATTCCAGCCAGGTTATGGACAGACATAATTTTGCCATAATCCTGGTAAAATAATCTGGTACAGGTAAAGGATGATTACCAATAAGAGACAGCTTTCACTGAATAACTGGGTTTGGGATAGCGGCAGAGAACAGTTTGGAGGACAGACGGAAATACCCGATTCACAGCTTTGTAGTGGAGAGAGTCTGAACTGTTTGTACTGTGCAGGTCTGGAACAGACATAGCTAACCAATGTACCAAAGAAGGGAAATGGAGGGACAGCCATTGGCAAGCATGCTCCTCTTTCAGGACACAAAAGAAACGGGCAAAATGGACTTGCAGGTATCAACCAAGTGAGCACTTGTGGCCACCTTCTTTTGCCCAACCACATACCAGGAATTAGAGTACAACTATTATATGAAAAGAAAGGATTTCAGGAGAAGAAAGCAAACAAAGGCTTACAGTGGATTCTCACTGACTAATGACATGGGTCCAAACTACTAATTTCATCCTCAAAGTTTTTAAGAGTTCTATTTTTACAGAGTAAGAAAATACCTGGAATTAAGAAATTTGGAGTCCATAATCATTAAAATTTCTATCAAAATCCCCATCCAGTCTAATTAGTAGCTCTGATACTAATGCAGTTATTAAAGAGGGATAATTGCCAACTCAGCATACGGCTTGTAAGAGCACATGGCAAGTATAAGGACAAGTAAGAGCTCTCAATAGACTCGGGCTCTCCCAACAAGCTCTCTCTCCCCACCTAGTGGCCTTTCACCCTCTCCAGGACATGAATGAAATTTTTCAGAGCACAGTTAGAGCCTTTGCATAAACTTAAATCTTTTATATGTTTGTAATTAAGGACTGGCATTTTATTTTATTCAGAAAAATGACACTATAAGAATGTGCCACTTTGCAGATATCCAAAATGGGGTCTCTACACCCAAATACTGGGATCCGCATTAAACAATACACAAAGTAATCACATTGGGTAGGAAAGAAAATACAGGTTGATTAGGAGTTATGTTCCCATTCATCCGTTCTTTTAAAGTCCCTTTTCTTACCTTTTTCCTTGTTTTAACAGCAGAGATAAGCAACATTTGTCCTCCTTCACATAAAAAGATCTTTACTCATTTCTAACCTTGTCATAATAGATCTACTTTAGTTGTCAAAGAACCTTTAAAAAGATCACTTCATTATGAAGAAAAGGTTGTAGTTCACAGAATCTTAGAAATGCTGGTTGGAAGGGAGCTTTTTAGACATGCTGGATGACTCCAAACAACTGCTCCTTCATAAACTCATAAGGAATTCTCTGAATGACCAGTTGCATTTTGTCATGGGCCTTTTGGTAATGCTATTACCCCATTCACCAATCAGATGCCGATCTGTTTGCAATCCTGTCAACCATTTATCACTGAAAAGTCTTCAAACATCCTTTAGGGAGCAAAGTATGAAATCTACAATATTGCTACGTAAACTTCTTTAGGAAAGTTGGTTTTATACCAGAACAGTAGATCCAAAAACTTTATTCCTTCATAACACACCTTAAGATTGTTGCTGTCCCTAATTCTGTTATTGGGTTACTCAAATACTGAGACTACTGTAGATCCTTTTAGTCCCTTTATCTTCTACAAGCCATCATGAACAGTGTATTTGTTGGTACATACAGTATTGCAGTCCTACCGCCTCTGTCATATACGCAGGAGATCTCCCTGCTTGGGATCACCTTAAAAGGCTCAACATGGATTATTTTCTCTGCCCCACCCCCAGAAACTAAAATCTTATTATTCCCATGAAAAACTTCTGTATTTCTGGTGATAATTCATTCTTTCAGCCCGTCAAAAAGCACAGTATTTGTCACATACTGTAATGTATTCATTACTTCATTGTAACTCCTGAATAGGTATCTGACAGCATATGAGCGCTCATACTACCATGTTCTAATCAATTCTAGACAGTCCATACAACAGTATCATCCTCACCAAAACCACAATGCATATCTATTAATAGATCCAAGAATATAACATAAACAACACTGTACTAAACTAATGTTAGCAAGGTATTCAGTTTCTCATCTAAACACCACTGCTATTTACTCATCAAATCTACTGGGTTTCATTTAACAGTATGTCTGTGTATCCACTGAAATGCACTGGAAGATTCATTCAGCCCTCGAATGACATACTGCTCAGAAATACATGTTGGATTCACCCCCGTGTCCCGTCCCTCTCATGTAACAAATGCAAAAATGAATGCCGAGTACAGAAGCAGTTTCAGGATGATTAGCTGGGATTAAAAACAGGATGCCTGAAATTAAAAAATAGAAGAAAAAATACAAAGGGAGAAGTCCAATTAGCCATCCTTGCTGAGTCTCTTTTTGTCTCCCTATCCTTCCCATCTCTTTTTTTTTTTCCTAGAGCCCTTTCTGCAGATGTAGAAAACAGTATTACAACATACTTAATCTAAAACTGAAGGAATTTAAGTAATCTGATATTACAGGTACCTAACTGGAAACAGACTCAGAGAAACCAAGTGTTTTATGGAATTACTTGTTGAATGAAGGAAGCCTAAGTTTACATTTAATACAGGAGTAAGGATAAAAATATGGAAATCAAAACCAGGAGGATTTGAACATAAAATAACTACTTGCTTTGTATTTTTTTTTAATTAATATTTAAATTAGAGAAAACCAAAAGTGAATAGTCTTATCCTAACGTTTATTGTTCACCATTAAGGGATAATACAATTTTTAGTCATTTCATGAGGAAAAGCATACTTTTTTTTCAATGGCTGTCTCTGCACAGTTCCTCTTAGAATAAGGTTAGTCAATGTTTTCAGGCTTTCTTTCATTCTTTCATCACTAATAAGAGATACAAAAGACACTGGTGCCAAAGTTGACAGTTCCCAGAGAATATTGTGCAAATACAGAGCTCAAGTGCCTGGCTCTGAGCAGACGTAAGTAATCTGTCAGTGACAGAATCGAAGTGTTAGATCACCACTTTATTGCTTCCAAAAGATATAAAATAGAAACCAACTGATCCCCAGATAGCCCTATATAAAAGAATTCTTATTTCTATTAGCTAAGTGCAAAATCTTCCTTCCTCCATCTCCCCCCCCAACAAGAAGTACACAAAAATAGCAGTTATTGACTAGAAATGTGTCTCAGCAGAGTTATGTAAAGAATTAACTTACCCATCTACAAGTCCATGCTGCAAAATAAGTCTCTGAGCCTCTTCTCTAGAGATTTTATGATGAAACCATGACTGAGATCTGTGTATAGCTGTAGAAATAAAGATCTTTAAAAAACATTTTGCCTTTATTGAAAGAACCAGCTACTGCATTTCTCTAGCAATGAATTAACTCACACATACCCATGTTAGACATGGCAATAGGACTACCATGTGAGTTGAGTCGTAGACACCCTCTCCTCTGTATGAGAGAGAAGTAAAAACATGATTTCAAAGCTTTTTTTGGTTTAAAAAAAAAATCAGAAAATACTATTCTGATAAAGCAAAGATGTTTATACCCGCCATGCTAATCCTTCTTCAACTGCAACTGAAAGGGCTTCTGTTGGATTTTCTATAATTCTGCTTCTGTGTCCTGAGAAATCCATTGCTACTAAAGAATTTTCTGAAATGCTTCTCTGCAACAAAGAAAAATAAATTTAGTTTGTTCATTTTTTAAAAGATTCATCATTCAAAAGTGAGCTTCTGAGAAAACGTTATGTTTTGTAAGTGCTGTTCCAAGTATCTGCAGTGTTTCCCATCAGAGCCAAACTCATTTTACCCTAGGGAACATTTTTAATTCCAGTTTGCTGCTGCAAAGCTCAGTTTTACAGTCTGGCAGGACAGATCATCTTTTTGCATGACTGCAATGGATTATAAATACATTGCTTTACCATAAACTCTATTTATATTTTTAACTATAACTAGCCCTTTGCATGTCAAAACAAGTCAGGAAACTGTTATTGGGTTGTTCAAGTAACAGGAAAAAGATAAAATGCAAAATTCTTATACATAACCATCAAATTAACAAAGATGTGAAATATTTTGCTATAAATATGTCACGAATTTATATATTTTCTATATAAACTTTCATTCGAAGTTTACCAGATTTAAGCATTGAAAACAGTCATTTCTATGGAGTTTAACTTCATTTTAATACGTCCCTTCTAACTCTTATCACAGACTCAACAACTGTAGGATCTGTTATAAAAAAATGCTTTTTTTTCTCCCAGTGAAGATCAAGTTTGTAACAATAGAATAAAAAGCATTGAAGTTTGACAAAATAGTCTTAAAACTCAGTAAAATCCGTCTCAGAAACCAAGGTTTACAAAATCAAGTTTAATACGGATTGTAATGGCTCAAATGTTGGCAGGCACTGGAATATCAAATAATTAAAGGAACATTCTATAAGTTAAAGTAACATCTGGAACAAGAGAGGCCCAGATTTCTGTAGGGTTAGTAAAGCTTCCCAGTCCAAAACCAAAGCAGCTCTGTTTTGTTCCTCTTTGGTTACAAGCATGAATATAACTAGAAAAGGAAGATAGTTCACTGTAATTCTTGACACTGTAGTCTAAGGTCTGCCTGAGCAACTGTAACCTGTAAAGAACTTTGTAAAAGTAAAAAAAACAAGGGTAAAATAAGAGAAAATGTTTGCCTCTAGGAGAGTAGAGGGAACTCCTTGTAGCTGACATGGTTGTGAGTTATTGAGGGATGTGAAACATGGAAGTGGTTCCCCTACGAAGTATGTTCATTAGCTTGTGCACTTAATTCCCAAGTTTATCCAATTTGCTGTTTAACTTCATGAATTATACACAAGTAGAAAAACAGTGCTATGCTTAATACTGGTTATAGATTCTGCCTGTGTTAGAAGCTACATGAGCTAAAACGCACACAACAGTGTACGAGGAGAGAGAATCAGTAATGGCTCCCAGATCCATTATAAAAGCAGCAGCTGGCTATTGTAACAGCTTCACATAACAGAAAGTAAAGACACGTCAGTGTATTAAGCACAGTTTTGAAGCCATGCGTATTAGCAATATCACTGAAAACCATTTTTGTGAATACCTATAATAGCAAATGCATATTTTAGGCATTTTAACAGCAAGAACTACGATAAAAGCTCAAAAAATCCACCATAAAAAACAGTCACAAGTCCCAGCAACAAGTAATTTTCACCCAATTTAGCCAACAAAAAACACAGAAGTGACATAAGTCATCCATGAAAATGTCTGAAATCAAATGACTCACAAAGAACTGGGATAACATAAGATATTAAAGGAAAGGACAACCTGCTCCAACCCCAACTATCTGACTGAGGAGATGGACACAGCATCTAGTATAGGCTGTTGTTCCTCCAAAACCCAGTTCTGCCAAATTATGGTGTTCCTCTGAAGTCCAGTCAGTATTACAAGAGCTGCAATTCATCTTAAGTACTTAATATTTTATATTAAAAAAAGGTATTACTGTACTGAAAAGGATTTGTTATAGCTTTCTTATTCACCATTTACAGCATGTGTAACCTTAAACACTTTTGCTTCTTTTTTAATGCATTTATAGTTCTGCTGCTCTGTTTTCAAAATCCTCTTTCCATTCTTTTTGACAGTGATAAGCCAATGAACTCCCAAAATACTGGAGATTTGACAAAGGGAAAAAGCCTGTTAACTGGTCTGAACTACCCGATTTGTATTAAGTAAGTAAATGAATTAATTAGCTCTCCAGTCAACCCTGACAGCCCTAAAGTTTTCGGCAAGCATTTGCAAAGATTTGCAGGATCAGGTCAGTAGTATAACAGACACAAGTTATTTAAAAATAGCATGATGGCAGAAACAATGTATTTATTCATGGAGCTACTGTGGGACATACCATAGGTGTTATATTCAAAGGGCTGCAGCCACTTCTACCTTGATATGGTTGCATGTAATTCTGATACAGCTGCATCCCATACTAAAACCAGAAAATAACATGGTTAGCATTTTAAATTATAAACCTAAGCCAAGTAATTTTTTTTCCAGATGTAAAAGACAACACATGCTTTTCTTTACCATTAAAAACCAGGGACTAATGCTGTTGGGGTAAGGAAATGCACAACATCATCATTGTTGCTGCTGCCTTTGTAAATGTACACTCTGCATTAAATACTACCCATTTAATACACCAGCTGACCTATTCCTATTTTGTCACAAACAGACACATTTTAAAAACATATTAAAGTTCCCTTCTTGCGTATTCTTGTAGCTTTATTCAACGTTACTCAACAATCTCACTGAATTCAACATGGTTACATATAAGCATATGCTTAATGTTAAGTTTAAGTATTTGCAGGACTGAGGCTTCAAGACATCATCCCATCCCCTACAATGATTCCAGTAATTTGGTCTGTTGGGATGAAGAAAAATAAGCTTTCAGAGTACAAAATTGATATTGCTATCACATGGGAACCTAGAATTACATTACTTCTCTACCACACAGTAACAAAATTTCACATAGTAAACTTAAGCAAGACGTTAACTCCACACAGAAAAATTACCTTAAGCAACCTAATTGCTGTCATCCAACAGGTCCTACTTTGTTCATCATCTGCACAGAGCTGTTTCAGGTCTCTGGTTCCTCCTGATTTGTTAGGCTAGAAGGCCACAGCACATTTTTTTAGCATTAATGCATATCTTGAAGATAATACCTGTTGAAATAAAAGCCACTAATTCTCCTATTTTATAATAGACAGCTGAATATTGTTTTCAAAAACCTTAAAGAAACTTAAGCTTACCTAAAAACTGTGGCTTGCTTTAATATGTATCAGAATAATAAGCTTGTACCTTAAAGCAGAATCCATAGTTTGTTGGTGCTCCAGAAATCTTTTTGCCTGTCAAAGACATGTACATATCACTATTGCTGAATTCACAGAAAAACTGCAGATGCCTTGGCTCCTAAAAAGAAGAGCAATGTAATACAATTAGACTATTTTTAGCCAGCCTCTCCAGATAAGAAACTCAGAAGAGTATAGTGGTTATCCTGTTCCAAAATACAATGTTACATACTGCGGTTTTAACTGTGACATCATGAAATCTCGAAAGAGACAACTCAACATTAATTTTATAATGCAGAGAAAAAACACCTCAAACTAGTCAAAGAGTTCATTCTTCTAGAGAGGGAGAAAAACCAAAGTACAAGTGATATCATTCCTAGGAAAACATCCACTAAATTCAAGCCACAATAATATTAGAGTGGGAGTCAAGTTTTGAAAGCAGTATGCATTTCAAACATCAAAATAAAATACACTTTCATAATCTGAAAAACAACATACTGTAATTATTACTGTCCAGTACTATTTCTAACCATTATCTCCATCCTCTAAGGTTAATTAAGTCAAGGAAGCAAACAAAAGAAATTTGCTGAAGGATACAAAAACCAGCTCAATGAATACTCTGGCAGTTAACACAGAAAATTCAGAACAAGAAAAAACATTGTTTTAAGCAGTTTATGTAAAAGGTCTCTCAACTCCAGTGTATCCTGTTTAACATAATCAGGTTTAAAGTACTGCCATCAAGAAGTTGAACTAGTAAAATGAAAAACTGTCCAGTGACAAAATTTGAGAATTCTCAAAATCTTCCTGTAAAATCCTTTTATACATAGGTTTTTGTTTATTTTAGATAATGAAGTATTACGTCCACTTTTCAGAGCATGTACTTATACTTCAGAATTTTAACTACTATTTGAAAATTCATTTTAAAATGGCACTCTCTAACTGATTGGAAAATTACTAACCAGAATGAAGCAAAGTTATCAGGCAAAAAGAAACTACTGTTTCTAAGACAATACTTTCGCAATTTTATCTCTCAATATCTCTCTAGATTTTATCTATAATAAATAGATTTTTTTCCTTTTTTATCACTGTAAGTTGAAATTCAAATTTTGGTTATTATTACAACAAGTGATAAATATACATTTACTCTAACTTCACAGTTCTCTCTCTCTCTCCCCCCCCCCCCCCCTTACCTTAGATGTACCTTTAGTGGAAAAATAAAGGCCAGATCTTCTCAAAAGAAAGTATAATTTTTTCCATGATTTTTTTCCCTGCTCCTTTGCATGCAAATAACCGTGAATCTCAGGATATGTGCTGGAGCTTAGGAACAACTGAAAGAGAATATCAGACATGCATTTTTCTTTTCATCCAAAACCACCTTTCTGTTTCATTAACATACTCAGACAGGACTAAGGGGAATAAACCCCTAAATCCACTATCACACCACAGTTCTGATTGCATCTAATCCCATTAAGAGTACCTCTGATTTAAGGCGTGTAGAATGTTACACAACTCCAAGGTATGCTAAGCAAGTTACATATTTATATGGAACATATGGTTTGAAATGAGAGCATTAGTTATGCAATATGTTGACTTCAGCAACAAAACCAGTGTAAGAAGTTCTGATCCCATGCCTCAGACCCTATTTATATAAAACTGCAAATCAATGCTACCAAAAGAAGAAAAAAAAAGAAGCCATCCCTCCCCCCCTCCCGTGTTACAAACCAGATAAGGGAACTGATCTGAGTTAAAATTAATTCAGCAAACAAATAAAAAAATCTGAATCATAAAACCATGCAGGTCAGGCAGATATTAGCATTTTCAAAAGGAGGGAACAAAGGCCTCAGGACCTGAAGCAGTGCTTAAGCAGGAGCTTTAGGAGCTTTAGTTGAACCAAAAATAGGAAAGGCTGGGCCAGCCACCAAGACAGCTCCTGTCTGTGCTCAAGGTCATGTGGCAGAGAGCATTGAAAAAAGCTGCACCAGGAGGAAGGAAAGAGGACTTAGAAGTCTGAGAGATCAGCCATTTTGCCTCCAGAATTGCGAGAAAAAGGTGCGCACCCTCACAAGCCATAGAAAAGGCAGAATGATATAGTTAGACAGAGAAGTTAATTAATACACTGAGAGAAGCTAACTGATGCACTGCCTCTACTCAAGGTATTCAATGGCTTCTCTTTAGCCATTTCAAGCAGACACTGTCGGAGTGCAACACAGCTGTTATCTTGCTAAGACCAAGTACAGTTTTACTCAGACTGCAAGAGCTGGCAACTGTGTTAACGTTATTCTAATTCCATGTAATGCATTCAGTTTTATTACTCTTCTTCCAATAAAACTACTCAGAACTAACTCACATCTAAACAGAATAACCTGTTCAAATTCCATATATACAAAGGAATCTTTGTTACTAAGCTCTTCAAGGAACCCTGCCCCAGACTGGCCTGCACAATCATAAATACTATCTAGGCTTATATAGAGGTAGGGAACAAGGGATTTTCTGGTTGATATCTGCAGCTTTCATTGCTGCATTTTCCTCCTGTCCACTGCCACTTCCAGAAAATCTGACTCGAGGACACGAAGCAACAGATTACCAGGCAAGAGACAGACTGGCCAGTACCAGACTGTAGCAAAATGATGAAGTGAATGTGATTTTGGAAGTACACCAAGTTCTTTGGCCACTGAATAATGCAGTCCAACCAAGATACACAAGGTTTCTTTCACTTTTATTGTTTTCCTACCTTGCAGCCAGACACATGACTGTACCACCTGTAGACCAACCTGAGCTAATTAAATTCAGCTGGTGTGAATGCAGTAATATGGGCAGGCTTCATTTCACAGAGTGCCCTAGCCCACAACTAGGAATGCATTATGAATAGCTTCACTGCTATTCACCTCAATAGTTAAATTACAGTAGGACTAGGTACATCTATCTACATGTGCTGCTGGCACACAGCTGTGTGCAAATGCAGTTTAAGCTGTTTCAGCCATACTGAAGCAGACGGGTAGGTCCTGGTAGGTGTTCCAGCCTGTTAATCTTCCCATTTGCCATGTATTAACAGGTGCACTGATGGTGAATATAAAGGCTGAATTGAAAAGGTATTTTAACACCATAAACAAAGTCAAATGGAAGCTTTAGAAAAATCTAAAAGAGTCAATGTATGTAAAAACAAAAAAGCATCTTTTCAGGGTTTAGTATCTCTGCTGAAGATGAAAGGAGTGGCTGGCTCCCAGCCTGCACAAGTGTCTTCCTCAGGATTGCTGCCATAAGAGCTTCAAACCAGAAGCGCTATCATGAAAAACGCTTTTCTTACTCAGCAGACCAAACTGGAGGAGCAATAAAAAGCTCAGCTTCAACAGTTGCTGTTGTACCCATGCTATCAATTAAAATAAAGTAGCAATAATGCTAGGAAAAAAGCAATCCTAGATCCATCTTTTTCTTTCTAAGACAGCTGAGGACTGTGTGAGAAAATATAACATGAACGAGCTGCAGTCAAAACCATTACCTGTCACAAAGAATGAGCAGTAAAAATATTTCAGAGCGAGAACTGAATGTCTGTAATAAACACCTAAAACTAAAGACAGTAGAGAAGAGAACTTCCTTGGCTTTTTTTGTTGCAGGTTGGCTTTGATTGTTTTTTTACTGGAGGTACATGCAAGTTTATTATAGGGGGGATGGATCGCTGTTTATGCAGTTAAGAAGTAATCAAAATAGGACAAAAATAAGAAAAATAAGAAAAGTCCTTAATGTAGGAAGAAGCAGCGGGGAGAGTTAAATGATGGTGTGCTGCAGACAGGGATTATTGGTCACACAATATACAGAAATAAGCTCTTCCCCATGCAGTGAAATATATAACATGATATGTAGGGTGGTGTCAAATGTCACCATGGCTTTCAGATACTAATATATGACAGCATCAAGGACTCGATTACAATTTGATTAGCTGTAAAACCGACCAATTTAAAACTAATCTGAACAAAACCCAAAGCAAATAAATGTCTTTTGTTGGAAAAAAAAATAAAATCAATCAATCAACAAGTGAAAAAACAACAGAACAGGAAAAACATTGCACCGTCTCAGATGAATATAATAATAAAAAACGCAGAAATACTCAGTCACTGAATTTAATAAAGATTGAGAGCTGCACTCCTAACTATACAACTTATTTGTCTGCACCTTCCACATTTTCAATGAAAGAATGGCTGCAGTAGCAGAGACAACAACGTTTGCTAAGGTGGATGCTTCTCGAGCACTTACACACTATTTTGGAGTTAAAGAAGCCATCTTTTTCATAAGACTCTGTGAATCAAGTTTGAATTTGATGACTGATTTCTTCAAAGATGCGATGACAGCTGGCCATGATCCAACCCAATGCTACTGGGAATGAGCAGGATTTTCCCCTGAACCTGCTGATAAATTTGTGGGGGCACCAAGAAATTCCAGTGAAGAACTGCTACTGATTCTCAGTATTGTCTCCTATAGACTCCAGTCCATCTGAGGGGCTTAGATGGGGAGAAAGGCCAGCAAAACCTAGAGTGGAAGATGGGGAAAGGCAACGGGCAGACTAGAACACGTCTAGGAGATTGACAAGAGACTGAAATTCAGTACATGGCTATTTCAGCCTGAAGACTGGAACGGAGTCAGATGAGAAACTGGTCAGGGAAAGAGGGACTTGCTGCGGCAGAGAGACTAAAGAAATGAAAGCTTGAATCTTAAATCTGTGAAGGCAGAGAATGGGAACAACTGAGAACATGGGGCAAGAGATGGCAATGGGGAAAGGGCAAAAGGAAAAGACACTATCAGTAATTCTACCTTTCACTATATTATGAGTGCTTGTCTTGGTAATCCTGTTCTGTCTTTAACAATTTTTGCATATATAACATTTATCTTTTTATGTTTATTTAGGAAAGACATCTGCTCCCTTCTTTAGTACATTCTACATCAGGTGCAAGTTTTTTTCATTGCTCTGGAAGATGGCTTGCACGTGTGCTAACTACAATAGTTTTTTTAATATATTCACATTATACATAAAAAGCTATTAGAAGGAAGCAGCCAAATTGGTCAATACAAGACTTGAACTCTGAACTTCAAGTCTACCTACAGAACCTGAATATCAACTGCATCTATTAAACAATAAGGAAGAGCAGGAGGAATAGGTCTATTCTTAAAGCAAAACTGGGAAAAAAAAGTGTAATTACCCAAGTAATTTCAACCTTCTATTTTGAAGACATCACTGTTAAATTTAAAACATTGATTGACATACTGCAGAGTGAAAAAAATTCTGCTACAAATACAATTAAAGGTTAAAAAAACAGAATTACAAAATTGGAGAAATGTTATTCAGAAACAAAAAGAAAATGAAAGAAACCTAGGATAAAATTTTTACCTTTCAAAGTAATTTAAAAAAAAAAACCTATTGACTTCAGTAAGGCTAGGATTTCACCTACTAACTCAGGACTCAATTCTGTCAACACTATCTATGCCGTACAGTCTATTCATTGGAAATGCTGTCATGAGTAAGAATACAGAAGGATCTAGTACATACATGAATTCGTCTAAAATAAGAGCTGCTCCAATAAGCAATGTTTTAAACAAGTCACAAGCCCCATTTAAAATTACATTCAACAACAATTTCACATCCAATTAGACCAAGTGAATTAATTTGTTGCCCACCTATGAAAGTTGCTAATTCTCAAAAAACAAACAAACACACCCCAAAATCTGAAAATAATAGACTATTTCATTACTATGGGGAGAGGCCTCAGACTAAAATCTTCAAACTACGTTCATTTTTGACATGTTTTAAAGCATCCAATTCGCAAAAATAACTTAAAGCAAGTTCCAAATGATCCATACGGCCTACCACTAGACATGTCCATAGAGTGTTGTGTCTCAGAGCAGCCATACTCTAATCAATACAGTGACACACTTCTTTTTTTAGGCTAAAGATCCTCATGGCAGAGATTAAACCTCTCTCTTTGGTATACATAGGCATTCGGTGTATGTCAGACCTAGTAATTTTACTTAGCACATGCTAAATGGATAGGAAACAGGTAAACATTTTTTTTTGTTTCGAGGCTATTTAGATGCTCTGATTTAAAGTCATCAGACAAAATACTCACTGTTTCACTTTCAATGAAAGTCAAGAAAAACATACTTGAAAAACATTTTACTTGCCTACAGCTCAATCCACAAAAAGCTATAAAAATATCAGAAGTGATTTTTTAATCATCTGTAAGCACTGAGTTGTTAAAACTAGTATCTCTCTTGATACTTGACCAAGCACATCACAAATAATAATGCAAGCCCATTAACTTGTCTTAATGAAAGTTTCCAAGGAAGTAGTGACACACTGTAAACACTTTACCCAACTGCTTCTGCTGAAACATGCATAACAGCTGCACAATCCACAAAGGTATTCTCTACTTTGTGCCTAGTAAGTTTTATTTGACAAAATAGAATTAAACAGACAATACAACACAAAATAGCAACAGAGGAGAGTTTGTAACAAATTTTTCAAGCAATCAAAACAGGATGCAACTATATATATTTAGAATGAGTCTTAATCTTACCCACAAGCTCTGCACACATTCTACATATCACAACATGGGCTTAAGGAAGTTCTGTGCAAGAGTATATGGCAAACAGTTCCATTATGAATGTCTTGTTATTATTTTTTTCAAACTATGAAACTACACTTGCAAGCAAAAACTATTAAGTTCTACTAACACAGGGGACAAGATTTTCTAAATTAAATGTTTATGTTAGACTGCCAAATCTATTTGCTATTTAGGTAGCAAAAGTGAATCAATTTTCATCAGATATGCAGCACCTTTTGCGATTACAAAGTTTTTATTCAGGTTTGTAAAAATGGTTTACAGAATCTAGTATGTGTCAATTAAATTTAATTTGAAACATTTTTTACTATATTTGGGATAATCTTAACCTCCTGACTAACATCCACTTCTATAAGGATATAACTATTTAATACAGAAGAATGTTTTGAGAATTAGTTCTTTAATGTTTTCCATTTACTGGTGGATGCTAAGGTAGAATTTATTATACAGACGCAAAAAAAAATTTTGTAATTTCTATATTTCTTTTAGTGCTACCTTAAATATCTTGTGTTATTATGTTGCCTTTCCAATCATTCTTTATCCCCAAAACTCACACATAGGGTTGTTGTCTTAAGACCAGCGAAAGTTCTTCTATTAATTAATATTTCTAGTAACAGGCAAACAAGAGTGATGTGTATGTTTCCACCTTTATTACTCATTTATCCCCTCTTTGAGAAGTAAGACGATGATCCTTGATACGGTCATTCTGTGAAATTATTCCCACTGTAAATTAAAATCTTGTGTCCACTTAAAAGATGACTAACACTGAGTGACCTACCATATTTTTTTTTTCGAGGCTACAGTAGCCTTCAAGCTAACAAATCATACTAGTCAGTCTACATTTTCTACTCATTAAGTTTAACCATTTAACTCTTTTTTATATCCATTTGTATCACATTCCCAGTTCCTCAGTATTCTACCAAGGCCTGCTGTTAAGTATGTGCTGAGTACTGTACCTTTTTAAGGAAACAGGGTCTTTCACCTCAAATAACCAATAAAGGTATTAACCTTTTTAACTGCATTTTGTCTGTTTTGGCACTCCTTGATTCTGAAAGAATATGCAAGTTTCCAAGTGTGGCCATATAATAACTGTCTGGAAGGGACACATCATATCTCATAAGGAAGAAAAGGTATTAACCATGTTTTAAGTTATTCAAAACCTAGCAACAGATCCAACAGTGACAAAGAGCTATGCTCACACAACACAGACAGCAGGAAATTCTGAGCTATGCTGGCTCGTCTTCATTCAAAGATTACATACCTGTAATATCCCAGAGTGGCTTACAGCTGCATTGGTCTCACTTGGAAAAGATATCATATGATCTGGAAAAAAACTCTGTAACAATAATAATTTGTATCAAAGTTCCGTAAAAATAAATATAAAACTTCCTATCTCTTTTGGACGTAAAATTAAAGTTCTCAGTGCAGTGCAAGATACTGTGGATTCTCTGATCCAATAATTTAAGCTTACCTTAATATCACTCCTAAACTTGTGACATCCTATATGTTATTTTCTGAAAAACTTAGAATTTTGAGAAAACATCAATGGTCTCTGGAAGCAGTGGTGTTTCATACAACAGTGCAAGTCATACTGCAGTACTTGGCCCTTAGTGCTGTTTTTCTAGCAGTAATTTCTATTGCTGTTGACATATAAGACTTGCCTGGGGCTTCAATATGCTACAAAGTAGGGAGGATATACACCAACCTGCTGAAAAATCTATTGTTTTCTATTGTTTTTATTACACTAGAAACCCAGTAAAATATTTTGGAATAACTTCCATTAATAGAGAACAAGTCCTCTCAGGTTTTTTTTAATTGTCCATTTTGTATGATATGAATATGAATTAACATCAAAATCTGACTACATCAATATGGTGTGGTTAAGAAGTCCACATTTAAAGTGCCCATTTCATTATCAAGGAAAGCTCAAGGGGTAATTTATGGGACAGCTGCAGCTGGGGAGCTCAATATAGTCACGCAGATATGAACCAGCCAAGAGTTTGACCATTACTAATAACGTTTTCTCAAGGCTTGGACAAATCTGAAGCTAATATTCCCTTGACCGTCCAATGTCCACTGACTTTCATTTTTAATAAAACTGAACTACTGGTAGGGTTAATTCCTATCAACTTATTTCTGATAAAGCATTCTTGCTACACCTGGGACTAGAGTACCTAAAAGAATGACTCAACAGGAACAGTAAGGACTCTGATTAGCCACAGCTGCTGATGCTAGTCATAGCTGCATGTCTGCCACACTCCACAGCCGGTTCCACTCACGGGTTAACCAATACACAAACATGCTTATACTTTGAAAGCTTCTCTACTAACTGTAGACCATCTCAAGCTTAGCATTTTTCACTAGTGCAGTGATATCTCCATGCCAGGGGATTACATGATTTGCCCAGAGAAACACAGGTGGAGCAAGAATAAAAACCCTCAGATCTCTTACATCTTTTGGTATCTTAATATTTACCTTTTCATCCTTTTCACAGGTAGATAATTTGAGTTCCCTTCCACTTTTCACCTTTCAAGTCCTCATACATTTCTGCTATTTCTCCCTTTGACATCTGAAACAAGCTGGCTTATAAGAGACAGCATTAGGAATGATCCAAAATACACCATGCATTTGAGCAACCAGATGGTGAGTTTCTCCTGCTGAGCCAGGACTGCTTCCACGGCCTTTGCCATCAGCCAAGGTCTGAATCAGCAGCATTAACCTTTGGCAACATCCTTGAGTTATGAGTTGTCTCTGCTCTCTTTATGTTCCTTACATACACTAACTTTGACTTCACTTTCACTTACTCCTAATAGGTTATGTCTGCTTATGGCCTTTTGCGTCAGTTGTCATTTAGCTGCAGGTGTGAGAAGCTGCCATTGGGCAGCGCTGGGCCGTAACATTCGATTTTCACTTTGACAATAAAATCATCTTTGCTACAGATGCCCCTCCTAACACTGCTTCATTTTATATTTTGTTGCCACTTGATGGAAACCTGACTCAATTTCAAAATTTTATTTTGTCGTAGGTCCATGTGCAAACTTCCAGTAAAGTTAAACCCATGTCTGCCCCCCTCACCCAAAAAAAAAAAAAAGTATGAACATGGATGTTTTACAATTGCTACAAAGGGACCAGCCAACAGTTACACACACTACAATATATTCCTATATCCCATATATTCCCTCCCAATTATTCCTTTTGACTCATGTTACACTAACAGGTTTACACCGTGCCTATCCGTGTGTAACAAAAAAGACTATTTTGCAGCAACAGCAATTGCACCACTTCACAGATATAACATTAGGACTTACCAGTGGATTTTTAAAAAACTCATACTTGGCATAATTTTTTCTAAAATACAGTTTGTTTTCCTCTTCCATTACCCAATTTGACTGGACTTCCATCACTAATTCATGGTCCTCTATAGCTCTTCCTGTAAAAAACCCAAACAAATTAAAAAAAGCAACATATAACCTGCACCTAAGAGCCTAGGAGTAGAACATGAAAACACAAAAGTCAGATAATAAAAATATTATTAATTTACACAAATAAAAAACATGAAAGAAGCAATCTGAAACAGTCCATTGATCAGGTCCATGTTACACCAAGTTACTGTTCCACCTCAGTAGGGCCCAACTTCTGAGGTAGGTCACACGTGGGGTTTTTTGTTTGTGTACTTTGTGGTTTTCTACTACAGGGGCAGCTGAGGGCTTTATTCCATTTCATGGCCAAATCCACGTTCTCCCTGCAGAAGCCAGGAACTGCTGTGTGATGCATGGGACAGCAGGCAGCAGAGCACTTCAACCGTTCACTCAGCCTGTCTGGGGTGTCAGGAATGTCTTTCTAACGGTCCTTTCTCTAATGCATCATTCGTAAAGTGAAAGTTATCTGTAATATAGAAAAGTATTAATTTGTCGTCTTCTCCTCAGGTCCCTACTATGGCCTGAAGCACTTCTGAAACTGCAAATGAACTTAGGGCATTTCAGTGTTTTAATGTTTTTGCACAAACCAGGGATCATGAGAATTTTAGCAGCTGTAGAACTAGCATATGCAAAAGGAATGGTAAAAGTAAGCCATGAAAACAACTAAAAAAGAAAACGAAACAAAAAAATAACCTACAAAGTGAATCCTAATGTGTAGTTTGGCTTTGCAGTGGGGTGAGGGGAAGAAAAGGCAAAGAACTCAGTTATTTGTATCACAGCACTGGTGTTCAGAATCGGTATTCTCACTGCTTTAGACTGCTTCTGCTGCTCAGATTCTTAAGTGAATTTTTCAATTTTACAGCAATATGAAATGCACTTACAGGAAAGATACAGAATTTAAGAACTTTCCTGTAGATGAGTTGTGTATGTTTACATATTGCATACTCTGAGTAATGCAATGGGACTACTCGTAGTGCAGGAAGTTAAGCATAAATCCTGAAAGACTATGGATAATTTCTGTACAATATTATTTATACTGCCTTTTTTTTTTAATAAATTTCAGCAGCTTATGAAATCATGTTACAAAAAAAAAGATGAACATACTTTCAAATGAGTACGTGTTTTTTGCAGCCACTTGTACTTTGTTGTGGACTCAAACTAATGAGAACAAGACGGAATTGAACAAAGCTGTAGATTTCATTTAAATGATCATTAGCACCTCCAAATTTAAATTACACTCCAACAATGAGTTACAGGTTAAGAACAGGTTTGAGATCTAAACTTATGTCTCCCTGCCAATTACAGGGTTTTAATATCCAATTCTGATCATGGTTTCAAAGGGAAAAGGCAATTAAAAATATATTATAAAAACATGTAACTCACAATTTTCAGATCACATTTCCTATACTTCATTGCATTATCATAAGGGATCTTATGATAAACTTTAAATGAATGTTGATGCTCTCATATAACTGCCTGTTGTTAGAAACTTTTTAAAAAATCATAACAGATTAAAGAATAGTATAGATTTTTTTAAAAACTTAATTAGGCATAACATGAAATTAATATAAATGGTAAATTTTTGCAAGTGGACCTGGCTAAACAAAGAGCCTAACCTTCATAAAGTGTAGTATGCACAACCTTCTAAGAGATAAAAATCAAACCTCAAATTTGAAATCATTAAAGTCTCTTTAGAACTACAGCATCTTTTTATTGATCTTCTCTTGCCACCTCTTTCGCCAGTCACTGCTTCATGCTTCCGCACTGTCTAATCTGGTGGGTAACAGCCTTATTGTAGCCTGCAAATCTATAAGCTTCTTCTGGAAGTTTCCAGCTAGCAAATTTAGAGACAACACACTCATACAGCTAAATTTCACCCCAGTAAGAAATTATCAAGCTCACGACTAGCAGAAGACAAAGCACTCTCATGATCTACAGATCAAGTAGGGAAAAGTTACATTTCCATTGATCTATCTCATTCTTCATTGAATTTAGCTCATTCTTGAGCTCATAAATCAGAGATTAAGGATGCTACATGAAACTCACATTTTGTAACCAGATCAAATGAAGCAAATAAACACATAAAGCAATTCAGAAAACAAAAAATACCCCAAAAATATTGAAATAAAAGCGAGCATTTTACAATCTTGTACAGGCTGCTTTACTCCAAAATACATTCTTCAGATGCAGGAGTAAAGAGACACTAAAGAACTGAAGCTCTTACTCAAAACCAGCATTTCTTTTCCCTTTCCAATTTATAGAGAGAAAGTGCTCCTCTGGGATGACATTTAAAACTCTTAAATGCGTGGCATTGTGACATTTAAGAAAATACCATTTCCTCAAGACTTACTTCTTGGTACAAAAATAAGACATTCTGCATCACCCCAATGGATGGGTAAGATGCTGGTAATTCCTTACCTTTAAGGTGTCACATCACAGAGTATTTTACAACTGCTTCAACTTACTTTCTTGAAGAAATGGAAACACTGAGTTAGTGCCCTCCAAAACACAGCCCTGTAATCAAATCCCTAAATGTTGCCATGAAAAAGCTGCACTTTTGTTTAGCTAGATCATTTTTTCTCTTCCAGCTAGACTGGAGAGTTTCTACCTTTCTCTCTACCCTCTCATTATTACTACTATCTCCAACGTGAGGAGCACCTGCTACAGTCCAAAACAGTCTCCTTAACTACCGAAAGTAACTAAAGCACATGAAAGAAGATCTAATACTGAAGTGCATGACAGAAAACATTTCAAATAGCTTCCTCTCTTGCCAACCAGAGCAGGAAAAAAATTTAAACTAAATAAAAACCAAAAAAGCCATTGCCCCATACTGCTGCACAGACAGTGCTTTGTGAGCCTTCCCACAGGCTACCTAAAAGAATGCAGATAGTGAAATCAAAATGAGAGACTGAAACACAACAATGATGTGCATGGCCAAGGTACTATCACCTACTGAAACAAGAATCCTAGAGCACATGTCTATTGAGCTGCAGAAGCAAATGGAAAACTGTTTACAGTCAACACAAAAATTTCTCACTAGAAAATGAAAAATTTCAGGATGAAGACAGTATTTTCCTTGAAAAGGAGAACAGCTATGGAAAACTGATCTGTTTTCACAGCCTACCCTGTACAGGGGAATTGCAGTGGAAGTATGGGACTCCAACACCAAGGTACCTGGTGGTAGGGATGATATGGCGTCATCCAAATCTAGGCATACCTCACCTGCCTTCAATAATCTTAGACAAGGTGAAAAACATCAAAGAATTTCTTTGAATTCAATAGCTTGGGGCAAAAAGGACACATACCAGAAGCACACAGTTCTGAAATGTATTGCGATTAGATTAGATTAGATATAGTGCTGTAATAATCGTCATACTTCAGATATTTGAAATAGAGCCTAGGCTACTGCAAAACTTCGGAGGTAGGCAGGAACGCTGAGCATCCCGGGCGGTGAGGCAACGGCAGCAGGCTGTGCGCAGCATGGGTGCCCCACAGGAGGCAGATGGGGTGCACCCGCCTGCGCCCCAGGGAAGTGGCACGGGTGGAGGAACCATCTCACATGCCCACTCGCCCCGAGTCAACACCACCTGGTCAGCACTTGCCACGCAATACAGTGAGGAGACAACCATGCTTAATTTTCAACAATATAGATTCATGCTAAATGTCTTATAGGTTTGTGAAAACAGGAATATACAACCCTGGTTTTATGTCTTCTTTTGGGTAGGATTTTTTTTTTCGTTTTTAACCTTCACATGCAGATACCTCCACACAGCAATGTAGGCACACTCCAGTGATGTAATTAATGTCTGTCTTAGAATCATAGAATCATAGAATTGTTAAGGTTGGAAAAGACCTTTAAGATCATCAAGTCCAACCGTTAACCTATCACTGCCAAGTCCACCACTAAACCATGTCCCTAAGCACCACATCTACCCATCTTTTAAATACCTCCAGGGATGGCGACTCAACCACTTCCCTGGGCAGCCTGTTCCAATGCTTGACAACCCTTTCAGGGAAGAAGTTTTTCCTAATATCCAATCTAAACCTGCCCTGGTGCAACTTGAAGCCATTTCCTCTTGTCCTATCACTTGCTACTTGGCAGAAGAGGCTGACCCCCACCTCGCTACAACCTCCTTTCAGGTAGTTGTAGAGAGCAATAAGGTCTCCCCTCAGCCTCCTCTTCTCCAGGCTAAACAACCCCAGTTTCCTCAGCCGCTCCTCATAAGACTTGTGCTCTAGACCCTTCACCAACCTAGTTGCCCTTCTCTGGACACGCTCCAGCACCTCAATGACCTTCTTGTGGTGAGGGGCCCAAAACTGAACACAGTACTCGAGGTGCGGCCTCACCAGTGCCGAGTACAGGGGGACAATCACTTCCCTAGTCCTGCTGGCCACACTATTTTTGATACAAGCCAGGATGCTATTGGCCCTCTTGGCCACCTGAGCGCACTGCTGGCTCACGTTCAGCCGGCTGTCAACGAACACCGCCAGGTCCTTTTCTGCCAGGCAGCTTTCCAGCCACTCTTCCCCAAGCCTGTAGCGTTGCATGGGGTTGTTGTGACCCAAGTGCGGGACCCGGCACTGAGCCTTGTTGACCCTCATACAGTTGGCCTCAGCCCATCAATCCAGCCTGTCCAGATCCCTCTGTAGAGCCTTCCTACCCTCCAGCAGATCAACACTCCCAGCCAACTTGGTGTTGTCTGCAAACTCACTGAGGGTGCACTCGGTCCCCTCGTCCAGACCATTGATAAAGATATTAAACAGGACTGGCCCCAATACTGAGCCCTGGGGAACACCACTTGTGGTCTTGAATAAAAGCAGAACACTGTGCTCAGCTCACTAAGATTCATGCAATCATATCTAATTCAGGAGTATTCAGACAGCTGTTAGATATTAAAGAAAATGTTCACTAATTGATGAACGAATTATTAATCCCCATCATACTGGAATTTACACAGACACACCCTCACTCACAGTACTTCTCCTTTCTATAACCATTCATTTAACTTGGGAGCAGAAAAAGACTGTCCAAATTTCCATAGGTAAAACATATGACAGAATAATAAATAGCAAATAGTACAAAACTAAATCATCATTTGAAAAATATTTGTTCAAGCTACTCATACAGTGCTTAAGAATATACTTAACGCAAGTCAAGATCAGTATGTTAAACCTTTCAAACAAAACCAGATCTAACAGTATCATAAAAATAAATCCATTACTGTTCAGTATTATTAAAAAAAAAAAAAGGTATCTTAAGTTGTTCCTTGGTTAGTAATGTTGAATTGCCATCCTCATCATCTAGGAAATCATTTTATTTTAAAAATGAACAATTCAGCTTTTTCTAAAACTCAGCCCAAAGCAGCTGGAGCAATCAGAAGACCGTATGGTGAATGCAGGTCTTCAGACCTGCACGCCAGCAATTTTGAGAATTTCAGAATCTTAGGAAAAGCAACTTCACTAATGATTTGATATTGAAATCTTCCAAGAAATCCTTCAGATTGAAGCACTATTTGACAAAAAGTGTATCATGCAAATAAATAAACCTGGAGAAACAATGCCACTGTTGTTCTGGAATGGTTTGTCAAAAGTGTCTTCCTCAATAGTTACTACGCTACTTAAACACCAGCCACACTATAAAATACAGAAAACACTTCTACTGTTTATATAGTAGTGTTGTCTAAAGCCATTTTTATACCTCCCCTTCTGTAGCAGTCAGTCATTTACAGCCTCGACCCAGATTTAACTCTGACCTTACTCTGAGCTGGAAGCATCTTACAACTGATACATTCAGTGCAAAGGTTATAAATATCTTTGAAATGTTACAAAGCAAGAAAAAAAAATTTGAAAAAAATGTTTGTGGCTGTCTTCATAGGATAAAGGAGCAGAAAAGGGCAGAAAAGAGTTTTTGCTTTTGCAGTTCATCTTTAAAATATGGCTGTTAAACATAATACAGTCAAGCTTATTTTACACAAATGCATGAGTCCAGATTCCTTAGGTACATACACAGGCAGGGAGTTTAACAATAGCTTTTAGCCATATAAATATATATAAATATCCATGGGGGGTGGGGGGGGGTGTTTGGTTTTTTGTTGGCAGTGTGTGTTTGTTTTTTTTTTTTTAAATCAACAGTACTGGAATTACCAGGTACCAGTGCAGTCTCGTCTGAGAATTAAGGACTCCAAGGAGTTTTCTATGTATTTTAGAATGCAGGAAGGCCCCCAAAATGTCCTATTTCTCAAGCCACAATCAATTTGCACTAGCAGCTGGAACTGCCCTCGAGGTTGCAGAAGTAGTACTACCTTTGGTAACTTTAGTACAGTGCCAAAGTTCAGGAATAATATGGAAACTTTGAGTGACGTGAAATTAAAATGAGATTTTTTTATGGCATTTGTCCTCTAGTGGATTTTTTTGATATAATTCCCTATCAAAACCAAACACAATACAGTACTGAAACATAGTGCTGTAAAAAGAAGTAAGATTGTCTGATGAGAGTATCAGTTTAATACTACATCCTAGCAGTGTGCTTCTAAACTCATCTTTTGCTGAGTGAAGTCTTTTCTGTGTTCTGCATTTTTTACATCTCTGCCAACATCCCCTTTCTCCCTGTCCTGGTTTCGGCTGGGATAGAGTTAATTTTCTTCCTAGTAGCTGGCATAGTGCTGTGTTTTGGATTTAGGATGAGAATAATGTTGATAACACACTGATGTTTTAGTTGTTGCTAAGTAGTGCTTACACTAGTCAAGGACTTTTTCAGCTTCCCATGCTCTGCCGGGTGCACAAGAAGCTGGGAGAGGGCACAGCCAGGACAGCTGACCCAGACTGGCCAAAGGGCTATTCCATACCATATGACGTCATGCTCAGCATATATACTGGGGGAAGTTGGCTGGGGGGCAGGGATCACTGCTCGGGGACTGGCTGGGCATGGGTTGGTGGGTGGTAAGCAGTTGCATCACTTGTTTTTCCTGGGTTTTGTTTCTCTCTCTCTCTCTCTCTCGTTGTTTTCCTTTTCATTACAATAACATTATTATCATCATCATCATATTTTATTTCAAATATTAAACTGTTCTTATCTCAACCCACAAGTTTTCTTACTTTTGGTCTTCAGATTCTCTCCCCTACCCCACCGGGGGGAAAGGGTGAGTGAGCAGCTGTGCGGTGCTTGGTTGCCGACTGCAGCTAAACCACGACACTCTCTATAGTTAATTTGTCTTAATGTATTTTTGTACTGCAAAATTACATCTATACACTACAAAAAGGAACAAAGACCAGAAGTTAAAATTATAGTTGTAATCTGAAACCACAGATTACACCTTTTAAACTGTATAATAGAAAAGGAGGTTTTTTACTACACTAGAGGAACACTGATGATGTGGAAGGAGTTCAGAGCATTTTGTTTCCAGAAACTTCAAATACTGAGCATAAAGTCACTTCAACACAGTTCACTGGTCCATAACTAGAAGTTTGGAAGAATGGTTTTGCTTTGCTTTTTAAGTAGTGCGGTCCCAGAGTTCACAATGAATCTAGCCAAGCTGATTGTATTGAAGGAAAATACTGACAGCCTACTTTGATGTTGTTTCTGAAGACTAAGTCCTGTTGTCCAGATAGAATAGCACTGTCTAACTGCTTTCCGTCCTTGATGTCAGAGTTTTCACTCAGGTGCGTTGGGAACAACAAAAATTTTATTTGCAATGAAAATAACCCAACTCTTGCTAGAGATAAGCAGGAAATACCAGTAAAAGAGGAAGAACTGCCAAAGAAAAGCAAGGAAGAGTGAGGAAGAATTTGCAGTGAGAACCTTCATGGTCAGCGTCTTCCAAATCATTCTTACAGATGCAGATCAAGCAGTGTGAGGCAAATGTACTATGACAAAATGTACTTTTACAGCTATGCTTTCAAAAAAGAGAAACAGAAGCAACAAACTCCCAAAAGAAAAAAATCACACAAGCCCTCCCATCATTTTGCTTCCAAGCCTTTCTATTACAATTGTATTTCTATGTGAAAATGAAAACCAAACACCTTGTTTACTGCCATACCGTTGTATAGTATTAGTCTTACCTAAACCTGTGTGGCTAAGTTGTTCAAACAGAGTCCAGCTGTGGTCATCAATATAGTGGTTCTTCAATATCAACAGCTGACACACATCCCTGGCTGTTATATCACTTGGTACTTCCAAAGCTCTGCTAGTATCATCTTCACTATACACTTTAATTACCTGCAATAAATAAAAAAGCTAAAATATCCGTAAGTTTAATCTTTGGTTCAGTTAGTCCAATAAGTTCCCCTCTGAGCTTCATGACTGAGACAAGAACCTGTACACATAGGATGAAATAGTAGAGCGAGCCATTTCTCTGTAGTGCAATGGTGTAACTGAGAAAAAAAAAAACAGCTGAGCAAAGCATATCCCACTTTGAAATTTGGTTGCTGGACATCCCTTGCCACAGGACACTGGACAGATTGGTGCATTCACTTTAAAAAAAATGGTAATGGAGAGATAATAAACCTGGCGAAACTGTATATTTTTATATAAGCTAAAGGAGAAACCATAGAGGATAAACAGTGAAACTCAAGAACTCTAGGACTGCAGAACTGTAGAAAGATTTGATAAAGTTAAGAGTTAGTTCAGAGAACAGCAAACAGATTTGAGAAGCTCACAATTCTACAGACAATAAAAACAGGAAATGCTACAGAGCTGCTTCAAATTTCAACAAGCAAGAACTGGAACTACAAGTAAAAAAAAAGGCATATATATACATACATACAGAATCCAAAACACCATACATCATATGAGGACCAGGAAAGTAAATAAAATGTTCTAGAACATGTACATGCAAAAAAACTTATCACAAAGTAGACAATTTTTATCACGTTTTATCTCAGTAGTTTTTCCAAGTATCTTTATTCTATCATGTATGACTTATCCTTGTCATTTTCACTTTTAAATTTCAGTTAAAAAATTGTATTTCAACACTGATACACATTTTAGAGCCCAGAAGAATGGGTGTCCATTAAGTTCTTGAAGAGGTGAAGCTAAACCTGCTTACGGTTAGTTTCAAATGGAGAGGCTGAGGACATCTTACTGCATACTGACTGTTTGAAAAAAGGCATGACCATTTAGGTATTTTTTCTGTATTTTCTTTCTCTGAAGGAGAATGAATCAAATGAATCAGATGAATCAGTGAACTGGATGGAATTGATGCAAATCACTAGTGCTCTGTCTTCATAAGCTCTGCACAGTGACTAATCCCATTGAAGTCAACACAGAAGTGGGGTTTTTTTGTATACAAGTAGACAATAATTTCATATTCCTCACAGCAGTCAAGAAACTCAATACTCTGTTAGATTTCCTCTATTTCTCACTTTTTAAAAGTAGACAAAACACAAAAAGTGAAAAATATTGAGGCTCCTGACACAATGATCAACTCTTATCTGTGGTACTGTATGTTGGAATAGTAACATAGTTCCCAAAATAAAGCAGATATTTGAGATTTTATTATAAAAACAAACAGGCAGGTAAACATGAGCAGTAGGTATAGAAGATTTGATGTAACATTAAACATGCCATAGAAGTCTTCCAGGTACTCAGAAATACACTAATTGATCAAGTCTGGAATGTATCTTTTTTTACTCTTTGTATTTTCAAACACGCATTTTCACCCAGAAGCCATCCAATGTCACGAGATTGGGAAGTGAATACATTAATTCATCTTTAAGAATGGGATTTATTCCCCAAGATTTACATTTTCCAGTAGTGTGAAGTAACACTGAGCAACATTATTCCCTCCCTACCAAAACAGTAAGAGTCTGAATACCCACCCCCAGCGCAGTGCCTGCTCCGTACTGTGCCAATGGAAACACTAAGCAGCTCACTTGCTAGTGACAGCCTGGCCACAACAGGAAGGAATTCAGCACAGGTTAAACTACCTTGCCTACCCGTCTGTGCCAAAGCACAGACATCCTCAAGACAAAGGACGTCCAAGACGTTTTTAATTTATCTCAAAAATCTTCCTCTCAATTTATTCAATTTATCCATATTCATCAAAATACACAACATACCTCACCTGAACTTTATGCACAAAATCTAAATACCATTGTAAACCCTTCATTACACATCAAGACACAAGTTCTTACTTTAAATACAAATGAGCGTGTTATTGTCAGTCAGTCTTTAATTGCTACCTTACTAAAAAAATGCTAATTTCAAGCATCTAATGAACAATCAGCAATGTATTGTTGCCCTAACTTGTTACAGCAGCTCCGTCTCTGGTTTGTGCTGAAGTTGGTAGGGAAGTGAGCGAGGAGATGCAACTGTCTCTCCTGCCACCTGCTTCTCTCCCACAAATGGCAAAAATCCAAAAATAAAATTAAGAAAAAAAATCAGGTCAGCTCACCCATGCTTTCCAAACATCAGAACAAGGAAAAAGGACTCAATTTGAAAACCACATAGAGATTAGAGCACACTGATGGCCTTGTTCATCTCCAAAAAACATTTTTTCTCTATGGAACTACATATACAGCAGTTCTGTTAAAAACTTTGGCCCAGCATATTAAATCAGCATGAAGTCCACAATGATTTGCTTTAATATTTCAGCTAATACATGATGACAGCTCAAGAGTTCCACATGAGGTTCAGCCACCCTTGCCACGACACCAATCTCCAGTATATGGCAAACATTAAAATCATGCCTCTAAAGTGGTGAAAATCTCTCTCTGCTCGTGAATCAACTACCCCAAAGCAGAGCCTTCCAGGGAAAACAGGCAGACCTTGGAGAAAGTCAATCCAAAGTTTCCACAGGCCTAAGCTACAGCCCAGTACTCACATTTAATACAAAAGGCATAAAGAACACATCGATATTGAATTGAATGATCAATACTGCCAAAGCAGCCGTGGTTGATGGATATGGTTGGTTTTATAAGATGTCTGTGCTTTGGCAGCATTCCCACTGCTAAGCAAATGAGACCGGTAGCAACGCAGCCTGCTTGCAGTAAGGTCTTGTTCCATACACACAACTTAAACTCCTACTCCACTCACATAGAAATGATGTTCTGCAGTTCAGGATAAACCGGCATGAATTATTTAAATTCCTGCAGTATTTACAAGGATTCAAAGACGAAATTCAAGGAGGTGTCTGGCAGGGTGCACTGTGAATGGGATGGAGGGCTGTACAAGGTGAGTAGACAAAACAGCATCCCATCACCTTAAAACAAGTCCTATTCTGGGCAGCACTGAAGGTCAGGGACAGCTTCATTAGCCTCTCCAGTAAGTCTGTGTCAGGCTGAGTCTAAAAGATTTTACAGGCTGAAGAGCCAGAAAGGAGACGGTATAGAAGGCAAAAGGAAGGGAGAGAATTAAAGCGACTTTCCTAGTATTGGACTAGACAATCATTGCGGTCCCTTCCAACCAATATATTATATTTCTCAATATTCTTGCAATAAAGTCAGGGTGAGAATCCACCCCAGCATCCTGGCTAGGGACCCCACCAGTACATACTAGCAACTACAGTTTTCTCCAGGTACTCATCGAGTTAGGTGGTGTGCTTATTTTACAGCAAGAGCACGTACAGCCCATGCTGAGGCCCCTGATGGACGATTTTTACAGAAATTCTCTTTAAAAGGTTTAAGAGTAGCAGTGCAGATGACTATACTCCTATTACTGAAGAAACAGAAAAAGACTTTTTCAAATGCTGAAGAAAGCAACACAAGTCATGATAATGAGCTGCCTGCAGCCATTCAACTCGGGGAGTGGGAAGCCTTGGAGGTGGCCTTGGACTACAGGAGCACAGCTAAAACAAAACAAAACAACACAACAAAAAAGCAACAGGAAAAAAAACCCCAGAGTTTATATTCTCTGTGAGTATTCTCACTCAGCTTTCTCAGTATAGGGAAATAAATCCTGTGCAAGTCTAGGACAATGGATCACCCCAGCTCCCAGTTATGACGTGCTACCTTATAAAACACAAATGCTGCGCCTTTTCTCTCTTCCTTGCAAAAGGGATTCAAATACAGCAGGAGACAACAGACAGGCAGTCACCTAATAGACCCTTCTGAAGTTCTGCTGAATGAATTTAATGTGATGGTATAAATTTCATCAGTTAGAGTGACTTTTGAGGCGATTTTAATTAGAAAAAGTTGCTCAGTCTGCGCTTTCTGTTGTATTTGAAGGAAAGTCTCTTGTATGATTTGCTGGGAATGTATTTGTTCCAAGGGGAGTGGATCACATGAAAAAGGATATTCCATTTTTCCTTGGAAATATGTTGCAATAAATGCTTTTCTTCCCAGAAGTAGAAGATGCTCCAAGAATTAAAGGGTGGCAGGATTATGCTAAAGATGCAGTTATGCTGACCTCCTATAGAGATGAGGAAGCTTGAGTGACCATTTCTTTATTTTTATTAGCTGTTATCATCATGCATTGGGCTGGCCAGTCATCCCCACTTTCTTCCATTTTTTCCCCTGAAAATTTGTCTGAGAAGTAGCACACAAGAAAAGGGTTGCTAATTGAGAACAAGCTGTCATTACAGTTTTCATTACCATACGCTCTCAAGCTTTGTTCTAAAGCAAGCTATTTAACTTCCCTTGACTACACCTATTAGTAGACAGTTAGAAAAAGTTGCCTCAGTAGTGCAACTTCTTTCCTGTCTAGTTTATAAATACAAGGAGATTTTAGTTCTTCCCAAGATCAGAAAAAGAAATATCTCACTAGCTTCCATTTACACCACTGGAAGTAAGAAATTAGCAGTTCCAAGATCTTCTTATAAGAGGAAAGCACCAAGCTGAGCATGACAAACAATAATTTTCATTGCCCATGGGAGCAGGCAAGGAGGGACAGCTTTCCTATGCGTCCTCTTTCCATTTTCAATATATTAAAAATCAGCCAAGATCCCAGAAGTATGTGTAATGCATCTTTATTCCTCAAAAAATTTATTTTGATAAGAAATGCTGCTTCAAAATAAAATATATTATTGTTTGTATTTCACTAATCATCTGAACTCAGAACGTAAAATCAGTGTTGACAAATATAACCTAGTATTTAACATAGAAAAGGAAAAAGGAGACCCTAGCTTTTATACTAAAAAATAATGAGAAGGAGCAAAAAAATCAGAAACTGTTTAAAAGAATAAGTAAAAGAGCACATAAGGTAATCAGTGTGGGAGGAGGGAGGAGCAAGAGAAGGCTAGACTCTACTCCCCCGAGTCTTCTTGCACGCTCAACCATCATCTCCACTACAATAATTAAATAATGTGTTTCATAGACTTTTTAAGAGAGGGTGTCCAAGTCTGATTCTTCAGAATCTTCAAGCCATCTGTTTTGGAAGTTCCAATCTGCAGAAACAGCACAAACATATGGAAAGACCATACCCTGCATTGAGGAATTTCAAATTTCAAACTAAGTCCTGACGTGTGAAAAAAGCCAGGTAGATCCAACAGAAAAAGAACCACTCATCATATGGAGTCCATATTTAGGTGCCTACATCAAAATGACCTGACATTTACATGATTCTTAATGCTCCTGTGTAGGCATTAAGACAATGGATGGTCAGGACCTTTAAGAAAAAAAAAAAAAAAAAATCAGGCCACTTTTATTTAGAAAGATACAAGCACCTAACTTTAGCTTATCATTTCTAGAATTATTTTTCCCCATGAATAAAACATTGCACATTTTGTACTTACATTACAATTTCAGTCACATTTATGTTAAATGCACAGTTATTGTATGCAAAACGAGGCCTTAAAAAGTCTTACACTCCAGGGTGCCATACTTCCCCTGAGATCCTGCCTGATACTGTGCTAACCTCTGTCTTTAGTGTTAACTAACAGGTTATTTGCCTGAAGCATTTGTTCTCCAACTTCCAACCTTGCCCCCTGCTAGACAAAGTTTTTTGCTTATTGATATTGGCAGAGGGTAGGGGAATTTGGAGTGTATTTGAACTACAATGGAAGCACTTGGAAATTTCTAGCATTTTGAGCTATTTTATGACTTCTAGAAGTAGTCTGTCTTAGTTTTAGAGAGAATCAGCAAAATTCTGCATTCATAAAAATATTTAAGGGCAAGTTAACTCACAACTAGTTAAAAACAAAAGCATGTTAGTAAAGTTTACTGTCTTCATTATCAGGTGTGAATGCAAGACTTTCAGGATTCTCAGTTTGCAGAAATCTGCATCTGTCATTAAAAAAAAAAAAAAAAGGTGCACACAATGATAAACTGTGGCTTCTCATTGTAAAGCAACTATGTTCTCAATTGCTACAACAGGAGCTTTCAAAAATTTGTCCTGTACATGTCCCTGCAAGGAATGAACACAGAGAACTGAAGCACAGGTACAAAACAACAGAGGATTCATTAATATTTTAGGCATCCAAATCCAAAATGGTGGTCATTAAGCCTGTGAACCTCTCTCCTGAAGGACGGTTCACAAGGCACCACCTGATTTCTGCACAGACTTGTCAATGTGTATAATTGGGCAGGTAGGAACTGTCACCCAGTGGTTAGGGACAATTACCTGGAAGCCTATCCATGGGGGAAGAAGGCAAATCTGAGTTCCAGCATGCAATCCAAAAAAAAAAAAAATATGTAAAATACAGATCCCAGCAAATCCTGACTTCTTATTTGGAACACAGCAGAGCTTCAAGAGGCAGAAGGAACACTGCTACCATGCAGAAAAATATACAGGATATATACATACAGTAGCTTAGCTGACACGAGCATTAGACTTAAAATCTCTGTCACGTACAGACTCCCTGTATTCCTGTCAACTTCAGGAAGGGAAATTTTAAGATCCTGTTGCCAGCAACATTTTCTATTCTATGGCTCCAATGTTCTAGAATACCTTGCTTTCTTTTCAAGGTACAAAACAGAAAGTTTATAAAGAAGAGCCAAAATAGGCAGACTGGACACTTTAGGAGTGACATGAAATGAAATGAAACTGTCATCTTCTTCAATAGGACCATCAAGGCTATAAAGAAAAGTTAAGCACCTTGTAAGGCTTGTGAAGCCGTATATTGAAGACTTGGGAGATCAATTTAAAGAAACTGAAGGTAAGCCAAGTCACTGACTACAAGGACAGCAAACATCAAAGAATGAAGTAGTTGCCCAAAGAAGGTAGAGCTGTTCTTCCAAGTGACCAAAAGTGAACTTTGCATACACTTACCTATTATGAACAGATTGAAGTATGGTCCCACAAGCACTAAAAGATATAAAAACACTAATAATCAATTTTGTCTGTTTTGCAACAAAACCAAAGTGCCAAGAAAGGACGAGCAAAATCTAGGAAAATCGCCTACCTTTCCTACCACAACCTAGAAAAATCTCATATTGTTTCCAAAACCTAACTATTTTTAAAATAATATTTCAAAGAGCAAAAATTTCCAGCCTTTATTTAAATATAAGACCACTGACAAGAACAATTTCTCTAGCAATTAATGAATTTGCTGACTCAAAACACAATGAATTTTTTTAGACCTAAATATTCTGTTAGAAGATATTAAAAAAAAAGTTTAATTTCACAATAATAGTGTGCGCACACTATCAACTGAAACAATTTCTATTTATTTTCTGTAGTAGTCTTCTGATAGTTTACTATGGCACTATGGCAACTGTCTATATTATATAGCCCATACAGTCACTCCCCTCCCCCAGACTCTTAGTATGGCCCTACCTAATCCAGCACAAGATTGACCACCCCATGAATGGAAAAATCACACACAAAAAAAAGGAACTAAATAGCAATGTGAAGTAGTAATAAAAAATATTTGAGATTACTTGCAAGCAAAAAAGGTCCAATTTTTAGGTTTGAAATATGTATTTGCCATCTGACTTTGGGCAAGTCAGCATTAGTCCCTCAGTTTCCTTTTTGTAAAATGGGGCAGGGGAACTGAAATCTGTTTCTGTACAGCAGGGTAACAGATTGAACTCATTAAGATTTGTAAAGCACTTAAACTTGCTCATATGACTACTGCTTTAGATGTGTAAATATGTCGTATTATAAAAAGGAAGGTTAAATTATGTAGATCTCCAAATTATAATAAGCTATGTGCAAAAATACACCAGCAAAATTCTTTCAAACGAAGGTTATGACAATCACATTATGATGTTAGAAAAAATGGCAGAATGAGGACAATGCTGACATGCAATCATCTCAAAGACAATGTCAGTAAAACCGAAGAGAAACAAGGTTTGAAAGACAACAGGAAAATTAAAATATAAACACCATTATTTAATCCTGAATTTGATACATTCACTTTTTCAATATTGGTCAACAGAAGCAAAATATAGTTATAAATAGTAATAAAATAGTTACAGAAGATTTCATTTCTCTGTATAAAACTGAACAAAAGGCAAGGTCTACAGAAAGCAACTTCCATGCTTTGGACAATTAACTCATAGTACAACTACTCTTAGAGCAGCAAGATTATTGTTAACTACACGATAACTGTAATTATATGATACTTTGCTCAAAAAGTTACTATTGGAGAATTAAATAACAACAGCTACATTGTGAAGTTCAACATACTGTAAGTAAGAATTGCAGTAATAAACAACATGTAGATGAAACATAGAAAGTGAAAGGTTTATCACCATCAACAGCTACTACTACAACAAAGGATCAAATCAGGAGAAAGAAATGCAAAGGGATCTATAGAAGTAAAAACCACAGTAAAGTCCTTAAAAAGAATGCACATTATTTATAAAGAAAGGTGGGGGTGGATGGGATAATTTATTTAAATAAAGAGTCTCAAATTATTCTGCCTTACCAGAGATCTTTTTCAGACTATGGAGATTCCAAACAAAAGCAGCTAAAGAGGCATTTCAAGTACAGCTGTTAAGATGTGTATGAATAACTAGAAAGCTATGAGGAAATTTATACATCTTTAGCAAAAATTTCAAATAATACAATTCTATGGAATAGCAGAAGTGAAAGAAAATTAGCCGGTTTGCTAGATGATTAAGCAGTCAAAGGATCACTTATACAAGATAAACACACTGCAGAGCAGCCAAATGATTTATTTGCATTAATTATTCACAACGGATATCAAAGAATATGTTCCCAGATCTGCTCTTTACAGGTGAAATAAAATTGCCAGTTTAAAAAGAGGTGACACTGGAAATGAAGAGGCAAAACCCAAATAGTTAACAGAAGGTTATACAGTCTAAAATTTAAAGAAACTTAAATGGCAAACCTCAGTCTATCCTAACATTAACAGAAATGGAGGCTTAGGTTCCATCTATTACTTCATCTGACATGCACAGGGTATAAACTTCTGTTCAGTCCTGAGAAAAAGGAAAAGCCCAAGGGCTATTGCGGCAGATTAATTTTGGGGTGTTGCATGGTGAATTTCTAAGCCACCTTTGCCAGGCAGATAGTTAAGACTCTACTAACATTACCTGAATCTCTCTCTTCCTAGAAGAAAATCCACTCTTAAATTTATGAAAACTTTTCCGCATCTTGTTCAGAGCAGTTATTAGAATGGTTTACAGTAATCATCATACTTCTGAAAAATCTCAGTGGGGTAATGCAGTTCACATTGATTGGTATCAATAACTTTTCCCAAGTCCTTCAAAAGAAGGGCTATTATGAAGATCAAATAGTCATGGAGTAAGAGACTGCAAAACAAAGATAAACTTGGAATGAACGGTTCATTTTTAGAACAGCTGGCTATAGTCAAGTAATTTCAGACTCATACTAACCTTTACATCAGAGTGGAGAACCCATGTCTTACAAGCCATGATAAAAATAAGTCTTAGTTATTTTTCATTACATTACTGAATAATGCTAAGTCTGTACATTAACATCTGACACAAAGGTATTTGAAAAACCTCTTGGGCCTGGGAAAGGTAAAAGGTTCCCTATTCCTGGAATACTATGTACCACTTACTTACAGACAGCTAATCAAATGTAGGTCACTTCTCAACCCCAGTGCACAGTACGCATGACTCCCCAGTTAATCTAAACCCAGTACACAGACATGTAGTTCTCAATTAGGAAGACAAGAGAGTTTTACATCTTCCTATCCACTAAAAATAAATAAATAAATGATGATGACAATCCAGTGAAACTTGGGTAAAATTCTTTAACCAAGGGAAAGTAATTGTAAAACTCAGTGGAGAACACAACATAACCCAACTTCTGAACAAGTACATCTGTACACAAACTATTCTCCCTTCTAGCCATGCATCACCACTTCTTAGTGTCAGAATCACCATGCTCTTTCATATAGTTCAGTATGTCCAACCAATACAGCTCACAGTACAAAGCTTAAGTTAGTTAGGCCAAATATACATGATCTATTACCGTTATCTTCACTTGGAGCTACCTTAATATTTCTCACAAAATCCATAGAAAACTGCTAAAATAACTAGCAAGGTACAAAACTGATCTTGGTAGTGGCTAAGAGTTTCATATTTTGCCCCCAAACCAAGTCCTTTATGGTAAAAGTTCAAAAACCTTATTGTTTGATTTAAAGAGATCAATATTCAGACTGAACTTGATTATTGCAATAAGGCTAATAAGCATGTACTTTCACATGAACTTTTCTTCATGAAAATTTAGTTTAGTGGAGGCGAACAGCTTATTAGGCCTATTAGTAAACTTACGTTACTTAGTATCTTCAGTCCTTTGCTTCCAACACTGCCTGCTAAGTCTTAACTTTATATAGCTTTTATATATTTAATAGTAATACACAGCTTTATATTTTACTATGTACAATAGCAACATTCAGAATGCGCTTACCATATATTGATGGAAAAATATCCAGTTAGACTAAGTGGACTTAAAAAGAGGGATGGGATGGAAAATCATACTAGAGGATTCAAATAATCTGACTTGAAGGAGAAATTTCAGTATTTCATTTTAAAAAAAAATGTTTGTGAAATAGAAAATGAACAGAAAATGAAAAAAGTTCCCAGTGCACCAGTGTTCTTTATCCCCCAAACTAGAAATATGGTAGAAATTATCCACATACTACTCTACTTTCCCAAGAAGTCATGTATGAAGATCGGGAGAGAAAGAAATTTCAATATAAAGTCACTCAAAGACACTTCTGGGTTTTGTTTTCTGTGTACAACAAAGTTAAGGGCAGAATGTTATCAGCCTCATGTTTGAATAGCTTGTCCCTATTTATGTCAAAGCGCTAACATTATTTAAATGAGGCTTTCTGTATTTAATAGTGCAGTTTGTCCAACATATCCTTCGCTTGTCAGAGATAAATAGAATGCTGTGTTCCAGCACAAGAGAAAGCAAATCTGTTACTGCCACATTCTGGCTGCACTCTATGTTTCTGAAGAGATACCAGCTATAAAAAGAAGTACCTATTGTTTCTACCAGGTTTTTGACACTATGTTGCTGGTGTCTCAGTAGACAAGATCTCTTGCTGAAGCTCAGGAAGACCAAGTCCCTGAATAACACCATTAAGAGACCAGTTAGGTTCCCATTTCCTTTGCAGCAGTCCTAAAATAAAATTTTAAATTAAAAAAAAAAAAAATTTTCTTAAAACATTCTTTCACTTTTACAATTTTATACAGAAGTTCTGGCTTGAACTACAACACAGCTTCAAAGCAATAATGCCTTTGTCATCACCTTTATCACCTATGTATTCCCATGGAGGTCACCAGAGGAGAAAAGAATGTAGACTCTCTGAAGACCAAGCAAAGTTTAGATTTTTAGCTGAAGAAGGTACAGTTTGGAAATTTCTCAGAATTTCTGGAGTGGTACAAGGAATGTCTAGAGCAAATACAACAAAGGCTATGTAGGTTAACCCACTATAATAAATAGTTGTTTTAGAATGCTGAAGCACTTCGCCATTTGGTGTAGACCAAAACACCTGCTTTGCTGGGTCAGACTACGACATCCTTCCAGGCCAGCACTGTCTCTGGGTATCTGTTTCTAGTCACTGATGGTATATAACAGCAAGGTTTAACTGCTGTAGAATAGTTATTCTGACAGAACGTTTTATCCCTCAGCACTTTTCAACTTGTCCTTCCTTTTATTCACATAGCATTTTTCCCTCCGGCCAAAGCATAAAATCCAAATAAAGAGTAAATCCTACAATAAAGTTAGTAAGTCTACTCAAACCATGTAAAACCTTCAACTGTACACTGTCACATTATTACAGATTTGTCAGCAAGTTTTGCTGACAAATCCAAACCACTACAGGAACAGAAAAAAAGCCCAGGAGCACCTGGGCATGGAAATCAGGCCCTGTAATTGTCAGCAAAAATGTCACAGTCATCTAATGCAGGAGATGCTCACTAAAACAAGTGAACAAAGCGGAACAAAAAGATAACATTAAGTGGATGATGTAGTAATAAGGAGAGACTAATCATTTCAGAAATTCAGTGTATTTTGACAAATTTACCTCTAACCATTTGTTCTAAAATGGAAATGAGGTATGTAGACTGAACAGCCTTCAGTCGTACAGGAAAACTGAGAAGTCAGTAGCACATTTCTCATCTCTAAACATGCTGTGATACCCTACATTCAGAGGTCTTCTGGGTTGTCTGGCTGCTGCTTCTCTTCCCCACACATAAGCTATGTTCACATCATCATAAATGTATGTATTTTATTTGTGTTATGATCATCCTAAAAGTCTCATCAAACAAAAAAATTTTGCATACCCAAAAGGATGGTGACAGACACCAATCCAACAAGTTACAATCAATAGGACCAAAGGAAAAATGACAACATTGAGGGCTTGCATACGGAGCTGGCGGATAATTTGATGAGCTAGATAAGTCTGGCTGTCAAGCTAATACAAGACAAGCAGAGGGCTCCAATTGGTATTCAGTCTAGATACCGTTTAATTGCTAACCTCTTGGAGAAGGGAATTAACTGGTTCAGAAAAGCAGTCTAAGTGGTGTAAGAAAAAAGCACTATGTTATGTTAGGGCAAAGGTCGGAGGTGGAAATGATACAATATGCAACAAGAGTGATGAAACAAAGACTGTGAAGAAATCAGAGTATGCTGAGGAACAGGGGAAAAAAGAGGATTCTAGTAGGAAATAAAGGAAAAGCATTAAGGGTGTCAACTGAACACTTCCCCCCGGGTCTCAGTCCTTCCTAAGAATTTTAGTGGTGCCAAACAGAAAAGGTATCAGCAAAGACACAAATAGCAGGAAGCTGTAACCTCAGGGATGTGCAAAGCATGGGAAAGAAAGGAACCAAAGATGTCTCTCCAAGTTAACATTTTTGACGCCTAAACATGTGTATTGGTAGAGATATAAGTCAGCAGTCCAAGACAGCCATTAGGATCTGCCAGAGAGAAGAGATGACATATGTTATAAGAAATATGATGAGAGCCTACCAACTCCGGCTCAAGAAACTAGATACGTATTCGTGGAAAGCGTGACTCACCTTGCTTTGTACTGTTCCCTAGGCACCCATTATGTGCTGTACTGTACCAGGATAAATCTGTTCTCATGTAACTGCTTTAAACTATGAAAAACAGGTTGCCTTGAAATAACGTAATCATAAACAAAGGGTTGAAAGCAACTGAATAAGGGCAACTTCAAAAAAGAAACTTTAGGAAGTCACTACCAAGTGTAAGAGACTAAGATGGACTGGAACCAGGGTAAAATTTCCAGTGTTACAATAGAATTATATTGGTTCAGAAGTTTTGATCATACAGTCATAACTTCTTTTTTAGGTCCTTATGGCAGCTTGTGTTTTGTTGGGTTGGTCCTGCCTCTGTTCCTGACCCACAGGCAGAAAAACAAGGAGTGGGGGAGCACAGGACATGGCTAGTACCCATAGCAACAGCATGAAAATAAGGAAGAAAGAGAGCTAAAATATGAATAATTCCTTGGAGCACGGTGATGAATTTTCTTTTTATACATTAGTATATCTTCAATTTATCAAAAGTAAAAAAAAAAAAAAATCTTCTAAATTTTCAGGTACTTGCTTATGTATCGTAGCATGTTGAAAGTAACACATACTGAACACATGTAAGTAAGGGAAATCTGATTTTTTCACATAGGACTGATGCCAACACCTTGTGTGCAGTTTGTTGAGTTTCTCCCTCCCTGCAGCAATGCAGCATAATCAGTATGGGGTTTAGCACCAGTAGAAATAACTATTCAGCAATAGCTCTTGATATACTTCAAGGCTAGATAACACAAGTCTGAAGGTCAAGTTCTGACTTCTTGAAGCCCAATTTATTCAAGAGGAGACTAAAGTACTAGAGCTAGAAAATGGCCAAGCACTTTCTTCAATTGATGAAAAAGCTGGGTTTTTTCCAAAGGATTTCTGCCAACAGAAAAGGATTATGAGCAGAGTAGGGCACTAAACACTGCCAATTTCCTTGGTTACTGTATGAAGAATGTTAGATGTTCAAAGAAGGCAAGAAGAAACTGAAAAACATATCAAAGATTTTTCAAGATCTGAAGACAGAGAGGAGACAGAGTGCAACGTTAATTGTGCCACTAAACCTTGTCAAACTATACAAGGGACAAGTAATGACCAAGTGTATTAAACCATTGAGATTTTAAAAGACTTTTTAAAAAGCTCCGTACACTTATTACTCACTCTCTCATACACACACACACACACACATATCCCTATCTACCTTTCATGGCAACTATACAGCATAGTGCTATACATTTTAAATTCCAAGATCGTTGACAATTTTGTGTACAAAATATTCTGTAAAATTTGATTGCTTGTAGAGACTGGAATGTCACAGGATAGAAAAAACTTCCCTCTCCACCCCAGTAGCTGAACCATAGGGATTGCTAAAGTTAGTTCCATTTTTATTTCATTTGTACATGTGGGATCATTTTTATACACAATAAAAATGGTAGAAAGCTTTACTGGTTTCATGTTATTCAAAGCAGGAAATATGACTGGCCAGCCGGTATATGACTGTTACACCAGAATGCCTGCTTGAGTATAAAGAGTACATATTCAAAGCAAAAATTGGTCCTAGAACCCTTCTCAAGTCAGATCTACATTTATTTGGCCACCATCATCAGGGAGGGGAAAAGTCCTGCAATATCTTCCCCTGAGGAGGCCCTGTCAGTAGCTGTCTCCTAAACAGTCCCTGGACCTAACCAGATCTCTTCCACAATGACAGAAAATGCTAGTCTGCCACCCTCCTTCTTCCCTGTGATCCACAAACTGAATCTCTAGCATCACGTCAGCCTCTATCATGAGTAGGTAATTTAGTATCTGCAAGTACAGTATGACAGATGACTGAATTCTAGGCAGTTCATGAATCTTTTCATACCATGAAAGTTGTATGCTCCCTCAAACAAGTATCTGAGGGAGACACTTACAAAACTAGTTTCACAAGTTTTTATGTATTATCAAGAGGGAGTAAAAATTCCAGATCTCCCCAAACAAAATGCAGCTATCTTAGCACATGTTAAATACATAAAGGTGGCAAGACCTTTCCTTGAGCCTACATACTAGCTTAGCCACCTAGCAATTGTAAACATAAACTTCTTCCAAAAAACACACTACCAGTCTCCTGAATTCAGTTTGGGTCTCTGTCCATTCCCATATGTATTCCTCAACCTTCCTCAACTCTTGTTCTGACTCAAAACCTCTACTATTTGTATCAAACTCTGCAGATCTAGTAGCAGCATATCCTGATGCTTTATCGTAGTAATTACCCCTAAGATCTAATTCTATACTGAATTTCCAGTCAGGCCCATCTTACTGCTTTACCTGTGGTTATCCCCATTATCTTCTCTGAGATCCCTCAAAAAGTCATGAAACAAAACATTCCATTAAGAATAAGACCTTACAGTGATACAAATAATTCACCTCAACCACCACAGTTTTTCTGAGCACTGTTCCTAAAGTATTTAAAGCACTCTCAAGTCCATCCCCCACTTAAACCTCTCATCTGTTTTCAAATCTCTGTGGGATGTTACCTTTTCTTTTACTTTATTATTGCATTTATTATTATATTATTTATTATTGTATTTCCTTTAGTTTTATCACTGTACAAAAGACAAAGAGGGCATGGGTGTTGTTTATGCATCATTAAATGACTATTTTTCAAACTGTCCTTACGAAAAGATGTTTCATACATGAATGCCTGCAGTTATTTTGTAAAAGGTATCCATTTAATGACACCATTACCATGTCACTTAAAGTGCCTTATATAAAATTCCTGGATTAGCACATTGGCCTTTCATCTCAGGGAACCCAAATGCAAAACCGAAAAATTACTTTCATGCTCTTAGCCTTGCAGACAGACATTACTAATTCTCAGTACAATTTGGCTTAAGTGACCATTTTTCCCTGGGGGAGGGGCGAGTGTTGATTAAAGCAGCATGTGATTTCAGGCCAGAAAAATAGATGGAATAAAGATGCAAAAGAATCTTGAAATTTGCATGCTTACACCAGTCCTAGATTTGAGCAATCTAAACCACATCCTCATTTTCTAATCAATATTTCTTCCATTTAAAAGACACTATGCAATCTCTTCAAGAATCACTGGAAATCATTCAGCTGCAATACAACCGACCGCCTATGTACACAGGCTTTTTAACACTGTGACCTAGTATGCTATGAAGTTCTCAGCTGCTGTGGAAAAAACTATGACTCTCACTGTTTATACATCTTGCATCCAGCATCAGGTGCGTAAGTACTCTTCTACTTATCGCATAACAAGTCTAGTAGACTTGTGGGTGTTTATCTTGAATAAATGATTTGTCTTGAACTGACTGTAAAACAATGTTCTGAACGCATTATGACCTTTTAAATCTAATTTCTTAAAAACATTTTTAGAGGAGTAAAAAGTTATTCATACAAAAGATAAAGAAGACATTTACTTTAACTGTGTTGAATTAATTATATGTCTAGCCTATATACACACTATAAATCTGGTTTTAATAGTATTCAATATGCATAATTCCCCATGCTTATTAAGCAAGTCATTTTTCTGCCTGTGCTAAAAGACCCCTTGGAATCTAGACGAGGCCCTGTAGCTTTAGTTAAAAATACGTTACTTAAGAATAAAACACGTAAACTGTGATAAGTATTTCATATCAGATTTTAAAACAGAAAGAAGTATGAAATAACTTTGGACAAAGCACATTAGATATTTGGAATGAAAATGAGAAAAACCTATGTATTCAAGAAACTGGCATAACAGCCAGATTAGCACATTGATAATGCAAAATGTTACCTTTTGTGAGGGAGGAAAAAAAGGAAGGAAAAAAAAAGACTTCCAATTTTTGCAGTACCATAATTAGACTTGACTTCTTACACAATTACCCGTTCCATGAACTTAAGAAATAATCATTGGAGATGATCAATAGCCTAAAATAATACTTTATGAGCTAATGTTTAAGTTTCTCTTGACGATGCAGTGCTAACATAACTTATTTACATTTCCAGGTCCTCCTTGCATTGCAAAAAATAGAAGTTGAACTACTTTAAGTCAAAGGTGATGTCTAAGGTTCTAATGCCCATGAGAAACAAAACAAATTTACACATGCACATGCATGCACAAATGTCACCCCTTACAAACAAGATTCTCTCTTGCCTGCCTTCCTGCCTTCCCTCCCTGCAGTATTCCAGTTCCAGAAATTAGGGTATTGCTCCAGAAATAACAAAAGCAGCTTCTGAAGAGAGAGCAGAGGAAGTCTACATGCATACATACAAACATCACAAGCATAAACAGGACTATTAAATTTGGCATACAGTGAGGGCACATGCCTTTGAGAATTTTTGCAACTGTGTGTAACCCAATACCTACCTATGGCAACACCCTGTGCTGCTTCCTCCTCCTACTTCTATTATTTTTATTTTGGGCTTACAAAGTGCACAGATAAAGAGAAGTAAAGCCAATAACTGTTGACATCTAATTCAATATTAGTGTGAAAATATGTGTGTTTTAAAACAGGAGAGAATGCACAGAAAACGATCTTACTCACCGTGCATTTGTCAAAAGAGAAAAACCCTTAAGTTTCCTCGGAGAATGATGCTCACCTCTCAACAGCAACAAAAGAAAAGCAATCCATTAAAATATACAGTACCATTAAAACTGAGTTTCCTAGCCTTCTGAAAGCTAGATTGAGCAAAGTTACACATCTCTCCCCTCCCACATAGCTCCAAGCACTGCTGTGTGCATACCAGAGGAGTCCAACACAACTACATGCTGCAAGAACAAAGACCTGCATCTCCAAACATACAAATAATCAAAGAACAGCCAAAAATAAAATACCTATGACAACTGAAGATGTGAGACCGGGTGGGGTGTTAGGGGGAGGGAGAGAGAAAGGGGAGGGAACCACGGGATTGAGAGGTTAAACATAAAACACAATTTTTAAAAGAGTATTTTTGAGGAGTGTAACCAAGATATACCAAATTGTTAGGATCAAACAGTGTAAGAGCACATCTTGCACACATCTAAATCTGAAAGGGAAGTTACTATACCAGAAAAAGTAGTATATGATCATGTAATTAAGACAGTAGTATAATCTAATCTGTACCAATCAATCACACTAAAATTGTATGTTCACAGGCTTTCCCTCCAACTCAAACAATGAAGTTATCTGAAAGAATACCATACATCCCAAATCAATAAGAGCTAAGTGTTCATATACTACTTTAGACCCATTGGACTTATGCCGTAAGAAGTATATGCTGTCTCTTGTGTAAATTGCTGATGAGAACCATTTAATACTATAGCAGTATCTCAGTGAGATTTCATTTTTCACACTGCTGGTATATTAAAAGCCTCTGAGTAACAGAAGAGTCTATTAACAGTGACTCAGGCACATTCTGCGGCAATGAATTTTTTAAAAATATCTACACATTTACAAAATAAATCGAACTAATGAATTACTTACAGTTTGTTTGAACTAACTTCTTAGAAGTTAATATATCTGGCTTAGCAGAGAGTCATATTTCCATACTTCACTTCCATGTGTATTTTTAACTTCATAGATACCCCCAATGCATAGAGTTACAGCAGGCAATCCTAGTGTACATAGGCATAATGATTTTGCATTGCTTCCACTTTTTAGCGAGATAACAAACAAAGGCAAGCTACGGTGGCTACGGAGAAACACTGTACAGTGTTACCCTGATCCCCAAAATACAGGATGGACCATCCACTATTAAGGTGTTAGCCAGAGAGGGTGAGGAAAAAGTATGTTGTGCTTAAGGCTGATCCAAACCCTGTGGAAGCAGACTCCAATAATCCTCCACTAGGAACAGTACCACAGTCTTCTAAAGAGGCATATTTTCATGTACTGACATGTAATTATGACACTTTATATTTAAAAACTACATTAATCTGTAAGCAAAATCAATTTCTTGCACAAGGTACAGAATTATAGTCAGAGAAAAAAGCACAGTAACAAACATTCAATTATGTACACATATATATGTATATTATGTAAACATATATTTCACATAATGAAATAAAACAATCTACATTTATGAGAAAATAAAAATTCTTACTAGAGAAATAAAAAAAGTGAAAAATGAAATATAGCCTTTTTTATTTTAAACATTGTTTAATTACACTAAGCAAATGTATTACCAACCATACTAAAATCAGAATTACAAGACTAATTTAAATGCCATACCCATTTCTGCAGAGTTACTGGCATAACTGCAGACAATGTTACTCTTCTTGAAGACACACTCATGTCTGCTTTTCACAGAACTCGTCAACCTTCATCCAGGTGATAACATGAAGCAGAACAAAGTAGTTCGCAATATTCCGTGAAGCCTAACTTCTCATAACCCAAATATTGCAGAGTCAGTGCAAAGAAAAGACTAAGGATGTAGTAAATGTCACTCTGTTAATGTGAATCCCATCCTACTCAAAGCCAATTACAGAAGACACTGGGGTAGGATTAACTAGAAATCAACCAACCAAAGAGCTTGAAAACTTGTCTTCTGTCCTTGAAAAGGCCCACACTGATATCTCTGGCTATAAAAGCAAGCAGAACAACATGCACTTCTATCACTCAGAACTCTTGTCTTCACTGTCAAAACAAAAACAAAAACCAAATCGTTAAAAGACTGTATTCTAGCACTTTACACTGAGTGGTTACAGTGGTGTTGGGTTTTTTTCCTGGCTTTTTCCAGCAAACAAAATATTCTTGAGTGCTTCTGATCTTACGGTTTCAGAAGAATAACTGATCATAAGAATAGATGCACTGAATCCATGGAGTTTAATTCTATGAGTCTTAACTACCTTTATTCAAAGCAGCAGCAAAACTCCCCTTGTACTTAAAGTAATGCAATTTCTACCTCTGCAATGTAACAAAGGCCTGAAAATGTGGCACGTGGAATGTTACAAGTGAGTGGAATTTAAGACTGTTTTATGAACTCAAGTTGTTGATCACCCCCACTTACATATTTACTTTACGTATCAAATATCTGCATAACAAGTCTGGTTTCATTAACGTGGTTCTGCTAAGGAAGCCAGGGTTTTTTCTTTCCTTCTTTGTCAAAAAGGGTAAGATTTTATATTGCTTATATGATAAGGCAAGTTATAATCTTTTTTTTTTAAGGTCTCATAACATGCTTAATAGCAGAAAAACAGTTTTCTGTTTTTATGCAGCATGAGTAAGCAATAATCCTGTTGTAAACCAAATTATTAAACAAATGTTAGAACTGTGATATTGGATATTTCTTTTGTAATTCTTGAACAAGCAGTTCACATCAGCAACACTGCTCGCCATAGGTGAAGACCGCAGACATTTTACAAAAATTATTCGTATTAAGTATTCATAACATCTCAAACAATAATGTATCAGATATGCAGACTACTGTAGTTTCATAGAAAGTTACTGCAAGTGTATTATTTAGCACACATCTGATGTATAGTCCTAGAAGCACTCAGAACTGACTTGGCAAATATTACAATAAACCACACTAAAATTCACTAGATATATTGATAGTGTTTTTCCCCTCAGTAATTGGAGATGAGCACACTCTGTAGTAATTCCAAAATGTCTAGGAAAAAAAAACCTCGTCTCCAGGACATAAGAAACTATATACTGGCAAGTTGATAAACAACGTGATTTCATGTCATTTTCTGCTTTGAAAGTTTTCTAAGTGGCAAAAACTACATAACAAGTCACCGGCACCAGTAAGATACTTCAGAATCCATGGATTCAAAGCATCTGTTTTCATGCTAAATTACTTTCTTGAAATCCTAAAGTCAGTGGGGCTTTGGTAAATTCTGTTGATGAACAAGAAGAACAAACACTGTAAATACAAAAAGAATACAGCTCCCTCCCAAAAACTATAACCTGCAACGCACTGGCATTTTACCTACAGCTCTCAAATAGTAATAAAATACTGCCAAGGAACAGGAACTAAAGACAAATATTTTCCTAAACTTTCAAAACCTGTTGTCCTTGATTGAGACATACAGGGTGGAAAAAACCTGAAAAGGCAGTGATGCCAAGTCACAAAGAGAATTTGTTTGGAGACAGACATTTGATCCTTGTTCAGTTAGCTTTAAAACAAGAGCTTTTCATAAAGCTATAAAACCAGTTAAAATACAGCAGATATTAGCCATTTCCTTGGCTCAGTAATAAAGGTTCAGTTTTAACTTTGACTCATTTTACATTGAGTCTATAGCAGCAACAGATGCACAGCAACTAATCTTCTAGGTTTAAGGTATTGTATTTATTTACTTTTATTTTTCTCTCTTAAGCTCCAGTCCAAAATTCATATGAATGTTTTAAGAAATCAGAAGAATAAAAAACTATTCTAGAGATCAAGTTTAAAGTGTTAATTCTGTAACATTTGGAATGAACATCCTTTTCTACTAGAGATAACTATGATAAATGTCAAGTGTTTGCAATTAGGTTTTTACCTTTCAGGCACAAAGTTTTTATTTCCTATGGGAGCATGTTCTCAAAATTCTATAACATCGCTTCAAAATTTTGCTGTAAGATTCAGAAAAGAGCTTGTGATACCAGAGCCTGATCCTGTAGGCATTTTGCCCCCAGGAATATTAGACATGCCTATGTTTGCAGCACCAGAACAAAAAACTCCCTCTACAATCTTTTTTCCTTGTATCTTATGGAAAACTGTTTGGGAAACAGTAACTGTAAATCTCGGTGCATTGCATTAGTGGCTTTACTGGGAAAGAAACAAAAATAACCTGAGCCATTTTTCCTTACCCCTGGGTACTGAAGGTCCTTGGCTCTTGAAAAGCACGTGCAACTTTTTATTCTATGAATAATACTGACCTATTTGTCTGCAAGGTGAAGCAGAGGATTATTTTCCTCAGTGAGACTATCAGTATTTTATCTTCTCCAGTCAGATATACAGACCAGACCTATTTAGAAAGTAAGCAAACACTTAAGTGTTGTGTTTGACTTTGTAATAAAAATCCAACATTCAGATCTGACTTGACTTTAAACAAAAATACTACAGTAATTTACTTATACTAATGAAAGTACACATCAGTTGCACCCAAGAGTACTAAAAATGACATTGAGGAATACCTTCATCTCTTAAATTTCACTAACACCGATTTAATAAAATAAAATAAAACAAACTAAAACAAAATAAATGGCATCTCAACTTCTAAGTGCAAGCCTTGTAGAATCACTTCACCATCTGAAAGCCAAGAGGAGTTGTGTTGATAAATGTGAGGTACAGAAAGGCTTTGAAAGCCAATTATGCCTTCAAGGAAACATATATAATCACTTTTTTTTTCTACAGGTAAAAGATTTGACTTGTCCATGGCAGGTTTGCAAAGAATTTTGCTGGTGCTGGTAGATAGGAAAGAAATCAGATCCAGCTCACTTGCCTGAGAGCTCTGTAAAATGAATATGTTCATGCAGCTTTTCACTCCTATTTTTGTCACTAAGCTACCAGATACAGTTCTGAAAACACTGTGCAGATACTTTTTAGATACTTCAAAATATAAACCACTTCTACTTCTTGCCACTAAAGAAAGCATGACTAAATTGAGTGGGCAAGAATTGAAAAGCTCTTACTAAGAGTTAGTAGCTCCAAGTAAGGGTTTTATAACAACATATGGAATAGAGATATCCTGCTAGTAGAAGAAGGTCAGTGATGTACTTAAGGCACCAGATATGGAGTCACAACAGCTGATCTATTCCTGGCTCTGCCAGACATAACACAGGAATGTGGGCATTTATAGGTAACAAGAGCAAATCAGACTCAGCTTTTGCTTCTGTAGATGAAAAAAAAATCTAGAGAATATAAATTCATTAAGGTTTATAAAAAACTTCGATACTATTTTTTGTACTTGCTTCTTTCTTTAAGCTAAGGCAGAAGATTATTCCACAAGACCAACATGAAGTCAGGTAAGTTATCTGTGGTACTATCTGCACTTCCTTGACAGAGTGCTCCTGTCTGCTTGGCACAGACGGTCACCCTGTATCTCTACCAGAAGAGTCAGTTAATACCATCAACGTGACTGTGGAAACACATACAGGGTATTTTTTGCGTAGGTACATTTGCTTATGTTTGGCAAGTAACTATTTTCTTTAAAACCACGCCACAAAAGAAAGGTTTCAAAGTGATTGAGTGAGTTGTCTTTCTCCTCGTATAGTCCCTTATACAAAGAAATGTAACAAGGTCTTATTCCTCAAACAGAACACACAGTGCACCCTCTTAGAGGGTTGATAATGATTGATTCCCATGCAGAAATAGTTGCACTAAAATAGACTATATTACCTGTAAAGCAACATACATACTACAACATACACAGGAACTTCACAATGAAGTTTGAGCCATCATGACCTCTCCTCTTCTGTCTCTTCATACAATTATCCACCTATTAAACGCTTCTATTTTAAGAGACTAATGCACCACAAAAAAGAACCAGCACAATTAATAGCTTCCAGCTCTTCCTCTGCTAGCCTTTCCGTGGATGAGCCAGGCATTACAAACAACACACCATGCCGGAGCACTTTAACAGCAAAGCAAGATAACCCTAGATCCCAAACCATGCATTGAAAAGCCATCTCCAACTACGTCACTCGATAGTTCTCAGCAGATCGCTGTCCTTTTGCTGGCCAAGAAACATGTACTACACGAACTCTGAACTCCTTTTTAATGCTAACCTTGAATTACTAACCCATGTGTCAGCTTCCTTCTTCCCCCTGGTTATAGCTATGATATAACTGGGTCAAACTGACCCTTAAACGTTCTTAAAACAAGATTCTTGGATAAAAATTCTCAGCAACTGTACTTTCTGACAGTCAAGATTACAGGCTGGTTGTATTAGGGGAAAAAAAAAAATTGTTATCAAGTGTTAGTTTTCCACAGGAAAATATGTTTAATAATACACACAGAACCAAAGCAGAGAGAAACACAGGTTGCAGGAAGAAAGCGAATGGACAAAGACACATAAGGCAGCTTCTTAGTGCCACAGCTGCATCACCGGCTTCAGTTTTACTGTCTCCATACATTTGTCTTCTGAAGGAGCTAGTTTCATTTGAGAAAAAGAAGCCTTTCTCATGTTAGTATTTCTGTTACACAGAAATCAACCAACAGCAGTCAGTCAAGCAAGTACAAAAGCTCCACAAACCACGTATTTTCCTCACTGTACATTGAGACTGCTTGGACTGAATCAGTAACGTGTTTTATGTTGGAGTCACAACAGTATATATTCTCTTAAATCTTATTTAGAGGAGTCTATACAAATAATTTCCCAGGTCATGATTTTTGTATTTGGGTAAGTACAATCCCTACTTCAGAACTGTAATGCTCCTGGAATAGTTTAGGAAAAGATTAAAAGAGATTCATTTAAGGTTTGTACCAATGTATAAGCCCCAAATACAAAGACTGGGAGTATTTTTTCATCACTTCTCCACAATACCTCTATAGAAAAAGCCTAGACCTACTCAGTCCCTTCCTCTCCGCTTACATACTGCTTATTTGCAGTTATCCTACAAATGCCCCTCCTTTGGGCCTGAAAATCTGAGTAGCTTCTGGTTTATAAACTCATTTAGGATTTAGGAAGCCTCCATCCCTGAAGAAAAATAACACCCAACCATGATGAGTTTGTTATTCAGCTGTTCCAAAAAACTCTTACTTTAGCATATCTACATGTATTCTACATGTATTCCACATGGCTTAGTTGACACAGCAGTTACACTGTCCAATTTTCCATAAAGTCTATTCCTTATGGAAGTTTTTGCCAGCTACTGCTGAAGTGTTAACAGGAACATTACAAGATTGACATTATCTTTCATCCCAATGAGTCTTCTATCTGTTTGCCCAATGCCTGCTAAAAAAGAACAAAGTTACAAAACTCCTACTGGATACTTAACTTACTTCAAAAATGTATTAATGCTTAATCTTCAATGTTATTTAATAAGGTCCTTGTAACGTCCTTGTCTCAAGGGCAGAACTACAAAAGACAAAGTACAAAACTTTCTAAGAAGTAACTTAAGAGGAACCCTTTTCCGAAATCCTTTCAACTCCTGACCTTATGTTAAGAAAAAAAAAAAAAAACAAAACACAAAACACCAAAACCCACCGCATATGCTTTTCATGGTTGCTTCTCACTTCCATGAATGAGAAGGATATTATCCTAAGATCATACTAATGAGTAGTTATGCGAGCATGGGTAAAAATGAATCACATTGCCGAGCGAGTTGCCCAGAAGAGACAACACACAAACATCCTTTGAAAGCTCCATGTTCTGAAGTGACCTGAATACAATAAACTCAAAGTAATTTACTGTTACAAAAGTGACTAATCATGGACTAGAGCCTATCAGAATACTGCCAACTAAAACTTTTAGCTGTGAAATATATCTTTTTTCAGAATTATTAGTTATAAAAACACTAGGAAGAGCCAGCTTTGCTCAATTTAGAGCAATGACTTGCTAACCGGATCACTTCAAATTGAGGAAAGGATTTAAACCTTCATCTTCAGCATCACCAGCAAGACGTTTAATCTTCAACTCTGTAAATCACTTCTTTTTCCCCTATTTGAGAAGTCTAAATGACCTTGCTCTCTCCCAGGTCTATCCTAACTGAGCAATTCATGTTTTACCTGGAAAATTAACATCTTAACACAAATCTTAACACAGCGCTACAACAGAAGTAAAACAACTTTCCAGGACAATCTGAAATTAGATAGGTGTTACCTCCTGAACAAGTCACACAAACACCCCATACTTCGAGAAAATTTCAAAGAAGAAAATCACTTTAAAATATAATGTAATGAGAACAATCAGATATAAATATTAAGTGCAACCAAAATAACAGATATAGGAATTTAGTTAAAGTATGAAAATCAGGATATGGACACTTTTCCTTTAGCTCTAATGAGTAATTATTGTATTAGACAGAAACTAGGCAGATCCTGTCTGCTTACCACAATGGAAGATACTATTCCTGTATCCTAATGCTACAACGCACTCAGAGAGGGGTTAATGTTGGAGAAAAGCCTAATAATGAAAATCACACTAGCCTGGAAAAAATCTCTTACCAGATTATTCATCTCCGGTCGAATGATTATGGAAGGGTTCACATTGCAAGAGCAATGGCAAAAAGCTGAACACAGCTCTAAATTCACAGTATCAAAGAGCACAATGCAGTTTTCCATCCTTGTCAGTTCTCCTCACAAACTTGTGGGATCTTAAAGCCTTGTCACACACGCTCCTTGCAAAGCTGCTCAGCTGCCTATTTTCGCAATCAATAGGTTCAAAAATTGAAAAATCATACTGATAACAAAGTTCTGTCAATTGAGTTATAAGAAAACCTTCATATTGCATGGGCTTCCCTGACACTACATAGCAGTAAATTCTAGTGATCATGAGAAGAAATTCTTGCAAACTTCCAGCCTGTTTCTCAACAGTTGATACCATTTCTGTGCCATTATCAAGTGCTTGCAGCTGTTCATAAACTCCAGGTCTTAATGTAATCAGTAACAGGAGTTATCATAACATAACTAATATAAAAAGGCTATTTATAGCCTAAGAATGTACTCATTGAAAAATCCAATTCTGATCACAAGGCAATCTATTGTATCTTGTTTTCCTGTTGATATAATATCAAGTTAAGAAGCAAACAGATAGACATACCAGTATGCAGCATGTGCATATATACCAGAAATAGGCAGGAACTATCCATCAGTATCCTAATTAGAAGCACAGGCATACCTCTAAGATAACCAATATACATTTCTCTCTCTCGAGACTTTAAGTATTAAATATAATGTACAATATTGGGCTAAAATATGAGCTGATTAGCTGCAAATGAATGTTCTGTGACTGAAACAGGAGAAAAGTTCACGCTGTTACTAGAGCAGAGAGGTCTAATTTCTTCTCCCTCTTAATTCCTCCTCCCACAGCTGCCCTTCTTGGAAAATTGTCTTTGGCCTGATTAGCATTTTTTTTCAATCCTCCCATTTGAGGTGACTCCCATCAGGACTCTAACATGAGAGACACATTTAAGTATGCTGTCTTGAAGGTAAAGGCAGTCATAAAGGCATGAATTCCCTCAGAAGTGACAGCTTTAAACACATTGAAGACAAACAAGGAGAATATGGCCAGTGGTCAACCATTATCTCCCACTTACCATTGCAGGACCTCATCACTTGCTAGAGATATATCCCATCTTGTTAACAGAAATAATCAGCTGCTAGAAAATTCTGGAAGCCCTGAGCCCTGGAATCCCCAACTGGAAGCTGTATCTGTTCTTGCCTCTGCACACACACACATCCCCGCAAAAGAGATCAACATCAGTGGTCAGTAACGGGACTCTGATGCCCTTCCCCTGCCTGGCCATCGTGGTTCCTGCTATACAAAGACCAAACAGAAGACTACTCTTATCCTAAAGATACTCATCTAAGTAATCTGCAGATGTCAAGACACTGATATCAGTTTTCTGCTACTATACTGCATGAAATAGAGTGGTGAGAAGGGTGAGAGATCTCAGGTTTATTGTCAGTTTCTGTACTTTTTCTTACGCAAGGGAAACTTGGTCCTGAAAGCAAAGGCAAGTAAAGCATGGAAGGGATGTAAGGAGGCAACTTAAAACACGAGGAGTCCTTTTTCTATCCAAATAGTCCCATATCCAATTGGTCCAATTTCCCTTACAATTCTAGCTAGGTCTCTTAAATACATTGGCACAGCATAAAGATTACCACTGCAAAGAGTTAAAAAGATCATGAAGCAAAAACTAGGGAAAAACAAACAAACAAACAAACAATACTGTATTAGTGGCTCTGGAATTATCACGTGAAAGAACAAATAAGTCCTCAGCTATCTATTGTAAATAACTTACAAGAAGATACACATGTATAATCAATACAAAATTGTTTTACCAATCGCAAATATCTAAGACTATACTATATGCATGTTCAAGTTAATTCCACCTGGTGAAAACTAACCAGGTTTAATGTTGATGTTTATGTAGAGGTATGTTTTGTCTATGTAAAATCTAAATTATTCTTACTGTGGCAACATTTACACACAGAATTATGATGGGGATATTCTTCTGCTTGTTTCAATAGTTTGCAAGTTCTTATTTGAACAGATAATAACTCTCAGGACATCAGAAATGCAACAAACCAAGGATATGCCAAAAACTGCACCAAAACTCCTAACAGAAATCGATCCGAGTTTGAGCTCCGTTCTTCAGTTAATGCCCCAACACATAACCAATTTTTACTATGATAAAAATCATAAAATTTCTGACCATCATATGTCAGTTCAAGTACTGTAAAATGTATGGTAAACTACTTGGTATTTTCTCCATCTGTTGCACAGCTTTTAATTCAAAGGAGGTGAAAGCTGTAAACCTTCAATAAGAAACATCTAAGTTGCCCGCTTTACCAAACCTGTAGCATTTCAGGTAATTTAACTATTGATCATTGACTACTCTCATCGCATTCAATACTACACAACTATCAAATTGTTTATGTTATAAAAATAGCAGAACATGAAATAATGGAGATGTTCACAATACCAGTCAATGAGATGACTAAAGTAGAGCAGAACAGGACCACAGAGGTTTTATAAGAGCAGAAAAGAAAGTTGAGGAAAAATAAAATGGAGAAAAAACACAAGAAATAGAAAAATACAGAAGGCTCAGTCTCAATTTTTATCTGGTTGAAAATGAAAATTGCTGTGGCTGCAAAAAAAGAAAATTATATATGGAGCTCTCACACACATGCAGACATGAACTTTTATTCTAAATGTACGTGCTTAAAAACACAGTCATTTAAGTCTTTTAAGATTGTAAAAAACAATCCTTTGGGGAATGGAAAAGCTCTCAATACTTTGGGAGGAGTACTGCTTCAAAAAGCAACAGAATTTGGGTCTTCTAGTTTAATAATGCCTTTATACAGCAATCCACATAATTTCTTCAGTATGAATCATAATGTTCATCTAGAATAAATGATACAAATTATGAATGTTACTAAAAACTATTCTGATTAACCTAGACTGTGTGTCCCTGAATTGAGATGGGAATATTTCTCTGTTCTGATCAAAAGACAGTTCAGACAGTGGTCCGTAAAGGGAAGATGTCAATAGCGTTCTGTTGTTACAATACCGATGTCTTGCATGCCCCACTTATCATAGTATCACTTACTGACAATGCCCCCAGTGAGAAGCCACCTGGAAAAAGATCTGTCAATATAATGTTTATTTAATCATGGATCTGTCTATGGCAGGTATGGAGCTTCTACAAAATGATCTAAACTTCTCAGTTCTCCAGTCTAACCCTAAACAAATGCACCCATCCCTGGGAACAATTATGAATAAGAACAGTGTTAGTATCTATCACATCTCATTCCCTTCTGAAAATTATGAGGATTCAAGCTCCATTCACCAGAGTTTAATCTTTTAAAGCCAAACTCAATAAAACTGAGTTATTGAAAGTGACTCAGCAACATTAGAGAAGTTCCCTGCAGTTTCAGCTGGCTTTAACTGTCAAGTCTCTTGTATATTCAAAGAAATTGAGACTGTTTTTATAATTGTCTGCTCTAGCCACCTCATAATTACATAGTACTATAGAGGTGTCACAGGACCAAAATACCAGGTAGTCAGCTCAAAATTCAAAAGATGAATATTAAAGAACCGCTTTTTGGAGAACCAAGGCTTCCAAATTTACAGAGAAGGTTTTCTACACAAAGAATTAGATCTACTGCAATGTACCAGATGTTTCTTGTTCCAAATATAACTTCCCAAATGGCAGAGAAGAGGCAGTTTCTTGTATTGAGAAAACAGTCCTAACAGAAAAGATAAGAAACTTCAGTTTTGACTTTTGGGCTGATGAAGCCCAAAACAATCAAAATCAAAAGGATGATTAAAATTATTCCAATTTGACAAACATTGGCAAAATGTCTACCAGAATCTTTGACAGTACTGATGATTATTTTATTTTATATACCTACAAATAGTAAAAATTTAAGCCTAACATTTGCCTGATATAAGTGAATTAAACAATGAGCTTGCAGAGGCAATATCTTAGTAACCAGAAAAGTTAGAATGACCTTGTTTTCTTGCTCATTAGAAAGGAAAAAAAAAAAAAAACACCAAACACAAAACCATGCTATTTTTGTGAAGTTAGAATGTTTAGAGTCTTTGCTTGGGTTGTTTTTGGACAATAAGAAAGTACAAGGTTAATTTGTAGTAACATTGAGGGTTGAGGTGAAGTTTGACAGAAAGCAATTTCTTTTCTCCATAAGAAAGATACACTAATGAATGAACCAATGTAAAGAAGATAAAGTAAAATACAAAAAGAAAAAGAAAAGACACAAACAGGTGATTATTCTGAAGTTTCCCCAGGCTGATGTATCAGACAGCTTGTGCTAGGCCACCTCAGTATAAACCAGGCAATATTCCTTATTGCTAAAATGAGAAGTTGTTCAAATCTGCCTCCTGATTTTTACCTGTATAGACCTGTGACTTTCTGTCACAGTGTTAAGGTGACTGGTCAAAGCACAAAGGTACATGCATTAAAATAGAAAGTTTTAATAGGGCTCTAAATAATTTTAGTCTAATGGAATAGCAATAAATCTTTCCTTGGTGGGAGGGTACAGCCATTTAAATGAAGAACAGAGCACAGAAACTGGAGCAGAAGACCACCGGATGAGACACCACAAAAAGGAATCCAACGGAATCAAGTCTTACATTAAAGACTTCACGTAAAAACCTTGAGCTCTTTATGTTGGTTCTGTATAGGATGTTTTTTCTGTTAACCTGTAAACTGGTTGGAAAGACTTTTTCCCTTCCCTCCTGCTTTTCGAACTCTAAGTCTTTTTTGTGTAATTTAAGGGGAAGACATGGGAAAAACAGATATATGTTTAGGAGCTGGAAAGAAAAAAAATTGAGAACTGATAAAGGAGGACATGTGCAACACTCTCCAACCTGGAAAGAAAGCTGGCAAGAAACAGACAGACTGGAATTACAGAGTAAATTTAACTAATGCATCTTCTGGTTGGAAGAGATATTTCAACCCTTAGAAATTGCTTGCAAATTCATGAATTATTACATTTCAATAAAAAAAATCCTTTCATTTTTGCACTGTTTAAAAGTCAAGAGAAAACAGGTATTTCAGCCAAAAAATCTGTCATGAAAAAGTCTAAGTACCAGATACTTAGCCATTTATGTCTGCTAATAGAATTATATGCAAAATTTTGAAGAATGAGGTTTCAGGAGGGTACACTAGGAGACCCTGAACTATAGCTGTAAAAAAAATAAATGGTACTCCAATTACAACAGTCAACGCTCAATATTATTCATAAACTTAGAATAGCACACATTTAAAGAAACATCTGCTCTTTGTCATGAAGTTCCTCTCAGTTCTTCTTTGCCAAAGAGCTTTACATTAAAATCTTTGTTAATGTAAAAAGAGAAGTGACGTTCCACTACAATCAAATGTGTATTTGAGGCCTGTTTATACAATTGATTTCCTGGAAAGAACATTGTGGGACTATATTTGGATTCTAAATGATAAAAATATCTACTTGTTTAGAACATCAAGAAAGACAAAAGAGGCAAGATAAAATTCCAAAGAGTTGAGTGTTCTTCACCTTGAGATTTACTTGAGTTTTATTTTTGCACTTCTAATTTAATTTAAAGAAACAAGGCACTAATTACCTTGAACTACTTTTGTGATGAAACACTTTTTGGCTTATCCTTGAGCAGGGCAAGAACTGTCACCCCAGTGCAAACGATTCAGGTTTTGTTTTCAGAAAGACTTAAAAACTAAGTTTTCATAAAACTATAGTAACCTCTTTTTAGTTCATTTCACCAAAGAAAACCAAAAGTATACTAAAGAACAGAGCATGTTTTCTTACAGTTAACATTTTTCCCTACTAATATCCATTTCGATCATAATTAGAGACAACAGTACAAAGCGTTTTATATTTTCAGTTCCTTGTCACTTCTTAGAGAACGCAGACTCCGAGACACAATTAGATTTTCCACACAAGTTCACATACTCTACCTAATAACAGCAAATGATCGATTGATTCCTCAGAGGAAGGCAACATTTCCCACCATGAACCTAGCTCACCATGCTGTGTTGGACATGAGGGGAAAGCTGGGGTTTTTTGCCTTTTCAGATGAAAGTCTTCCACCCTGAAGCATAAAATTCAGTTTATCGGAACATATATAAATATAACATTATCCGTGCCAAAAGCACCCAACTCCCTCCTACATTTCTTCCACGGATACCAAACTTGATGATTTCTTACAGAATGCATTACGCAATCCACAAAGCGGCCTTGCCATCCATACGTTCAGCTGCTGATTTCACTTCCATATTATTCCCTTGAGGCTGAGGACATTAAATACATAATCCCACTCCCACTTGTGAAATGTCTCAAAGTTCCACCTTCCCAAACACGGCTGTGACACCGTAACATCAGCTCCACAGGGTCACCTCCATGAAATGCTCCGCTGAGAACAGGTCATCTGAGGCACAAGTCTGCATGCTCTCAGCAGCTCAATGCAGGTCTGTCCTTTCCATTCTCCCAGCTCCCAGTCCTCCTCTAGGATAACAAAATTTGTCACTATACTGACTCTATACTTTTACTCCTTATTTTGATCCCCATCATTCCCCCTCCCTGCATTTTTTAACTTAAAAGAGAAAAAAATAGTCAAGGTTGCTTCTTAAATAAAGTTTCTTCTAATTACTGTTAACGTGTCATGATCATGAGTCTGTGAAAAACTCTTCCAAACTGCAGGGGGAGAAGGAGATGTACAGCTGTCTTGATGAGGCAGACTAACTAATGTTCAGACACACATATGTCCTACTTCCCAAGCACAGACGCAACTCATTATTTTGCTCTGCGGCTTTCACCAATTTGCTTTTATAAACTTATTTCCAGTAAGTCAACCCCACAAATAGACATGCTGTTCCAGCAGCAAGTTCAATGTTTTGAGAGGCTTATGATAAAAGATCATCAGAAGACAGTAAGAACTTCAGCTTAGAAAAACACGAATTCAAAATAATGTTAATAATCTATTCAGAAGAGAAAAGATTTCAGATGTCACAGGTGCCATGAATAAGAGAGTAGGTATTTGTGACAACTTCTCTTTTCCCTGGAAGTGGAAAATCTTTTCTGGAGAGAAAGAACAAGACAGAAGAGGCATAACAACTTTTTTTTTTTTCTTTTAGAAACACCTCTTTTGATAATAGTTACCTACTACACATAGGTAGAAATTCACTCTGTAATTTTTCTTTATTATGCCTGAAACTAAAAACACAGCGGAAAAAGAAACTAAATCAGAAAGAAATAAAAGAAGAATCACTGAAAACATATGCAGATCATCAGAGAGGCAACAGAAAAAATTCTGGCAGCTGTCAACACTATGAAAAAAAAAAAGCGTAGCTGGTTTCTCTTAAGAGTTAGGAAACTATCAAACTGTAACAGTAATATTCATGACCTTGGAGGCTACATTCATTTAAATCTTTGTATATGGATTAGGTATTTGCAGACAGAGCTGTTACAAAGTTGGGAAAATAAGAACACAGGGTGGAAACATGACATTTCCAAGCCTCAACAGCTAACTGTGGGAAGTCAAAGTCACAGCCAGTTCACTTCTCCTCTCTGCACACCTGCTTAGCAATCCCTCTCTCTCCTTTTTAAACCTAAGTGATTTTATAAACATATTAGAAGACCTCAACCTGAATTTCAAAGATAAAAGTTTAACTCAACAGTTGCCATTTGGCCTTAACCTTTAATAACTTTAGATGAAGAATGTAGGAACAGTCATGCAGAGTCTGACAAAAGGTCTGCTTAGCCCAGTACCATTTCTCCTGCAGTGGCCATAAATGGTGACAGGCCATAAACCTAGGTGACAGGCTTTTTGACAGAAACCATCGTCTTGTTAAAATGCCTCCAGAAAATAAGAGGAAGACTCCTCTCAATTCTTCTGGTAACTGGAAAATGGATCAGGCCCTCCATAGACACTATGATTATTTTAGCTCACTTCTGTCAATAAACCAGTTGTTCTTGATCCTGCTTTTACCAGAGACAGCACTACATTCTTAAACAGAAAACCAGGAGAAATGGAAGGATTGCGAGCAGAAATTGTCACAAAAGGTATGACAAGAGCCTTTATGAAGAAACAGAAGTGAAATGAGTGAAGCTATGAACTTCAGTTTCTGAGAGACTGAAGCTCACACTTAGCTGGCTTAACTGATCAAGCCAGTCAGTAATTTTAAACATGACAGGCCACAAAAGCAGATAGTTGACCTTTGTGTCTTAAATCATGCTTGGGAAATCTACTTCCGAGTTGCAAGCACAAAGATTACCACAATGAGTGCAATTTAAGCCAGCAACATGAGTAATTTAAACTAATTTTTTTAAATGTGACTTCTAGTCCTTATGTTCTGAAAGATAATGTTACCAATTCAGTGTTTTTCCTGCCTCTGCAAAGACAGCCAATGCTTCCACCTTGCCAAAGGATGAAACCAGCACAATTTTACTCCACTGCATTAGCAATGTTTAGATACACAGTGACCAGAAATGCTTCAGATTAGTATTGCTGTTGTAGGAAAGAACGAAAAGCAATAAAAGTAGTCCAGAAAGACACCGTAGCTACTTTTAGAGAACACGCAAAATATGGCAAGATAAAATCAGTGCAGTTTCCCAGACACATACATGTTTTTCACCGGAGACAGGGGGAGAAGGTTCCTCCTTAAGGTGCCAGCCAAGACTTTGGTAGTAAAGTTCTCTGGCAGGTGCACAGAAACAGCCATGGCTGGTCAGCTTTAGAAAAGTCAATACAACTACAAGAAACTTCAACTTCCAGACAATTTCTTAATGCAAATCTAAAAACTGAATAAGTAGCAGCAGTGTAAGTTCTTACACCTCCAGTATCACCCCTAAAACTGTTAAGACAGGGATCTCGCAGACCACCAAAAAAGAGAATATGAAGGAGGTAGTGCCCTTAATCCCACAGGTGTTCCTTGTCAGAACTCTTTTTAGTCTCAAGAACAGAAAAGAGAAATGAGACAGGTAAGCTTTCAAAGAGTGAATCAGATCTTCAACACCAGTAGTCTCCATTAATTGGAAACTCTTCCTCTTTAACCTCTACCCCTGCTTGGGTTAACAAAGACATTGTGTATGAACAATATTAAGACAGAGCACTGCCAGGGCTGTCTGCCCACTCAGAACTTCCCTTGGCTTACAGTTTAAGGTATTTATGGAAATATAGCAACATCAGCCATACACAGGTAAACAAGCATACATATAAAATATAGCCATGTACACAGCATTTTCTCCTTCCCCATCAATTCTGGTTTTATTCAATTATCCTAGCAAAATTAGACCTTCAGACAAAAGAAGCTGCTCAGTGACTGTTAAAACCCTCCGTGTTATAGCACTGATGACAGTAACTGGAGGTGGGGAGGAAGGGAAGAAAGAAATTAACTTCTCATTTAAGGACACAAAGTACTGCCTGCCTGCCCCTGGTTCTGCTTTACCCAAAAAAAATTGCAGTGTCACATGTAGACTCTGTGAAAGAACAGTCACGTCTTAAGGCACAGATTCTGAAACCTCATTTTCTACAACAATCGATGACCTACAGAGAAAATTTCACCAAATTACAGAAATATGGAACACCTTTATTAGAAAAATAACTTAATAGGTAACTGGGCTTTTCCTCAAGCTTTCATGAAACCAATTTAGAATTTGTCAAATAATAATTTATAAATCTTACCTGCTTTTTTCTTGAAGTTGCCTTGGGCAACAGACTGGCTGACAAAACTGATGTAAACGGAGAGCAACACAGCTCGGGAAAAGGATTTGGAATTGATGGGATCTCCAAAATACTGTCATCTTTCTTTTTTCTCCTATTTCAACAAAATACATAATATCAAGCAATAATTGTAACAACTGCTGTTAAAATTGCAATATCCAACCACAACGCATGAAATACTAAGGCACTAATACCATGATACTTCCTGGTTGCAGCAATTAGCTTTTTTGTGCAGTTATTTTTTTTAATCAGTAGGCTGAATCTATTAACATACAGTGCTTAACACTACTTGAAATCAATCCAAGTATTCAGCTCTGAATATAAAGTTGTTCGAATATGTGTAAGTCTTTGCAGAGTAAGAGCACAGATATATTTATATTGGCTCCTAAAGACATTAGTAAATATTTTGTTGTCCCTGTGTTCATGCCATTCCCTATGTACACATATTACAACAGTGGATGCATGTAACTTCTCGGTAACACTTCCCAAGTACATCACAACTGTATTTTAAACAAATGGAAACTTTTTCCCCCCAGAATCAGGAGTCAAAGTGACTGACAAGACAAAATAGTGCAAAGCAATACACTCATTTCTGTTTTCAATTACTTTTGCATTTGAATCTCCATAGCTCCATCATAAAATAAATGTCTCAGTAGTTTCTGGCTGCTTAAATCTGATTGTGTCACAAATATCACCAAGCAGCATTTATAATAGTGAAGATAATCACTACTGCACTTGCTGAAGAGCTCAGTTATGCACTGGTTTAAAGTACTGCATGAATAACGTGGTTGCTTAGATAGGTATGTTACCAGCATTACGTGGTTTTCTCATGTAAAATATGGAACAGCACTTTGTCTCCTTGATTTCATTTGGAGAGCAGTACCCAAAGAACCCCAAGTATTGGAGTCTGCCAACATATAATCAGATTTTTCCACATGTGTGAGTTGATGGCTCCAAGCTTAATATTTAACTTTAGTACTTTCACTATTATCATTACAGATTTCACATACTAATTTGCACAAAGTGGGGAAAACCATCACAGTAAGGTAATGATGCAGAATGAAGATGCTTTACTTTCTGGAAATCCTCACCAAACATTCATTTGACGTGATATTTAGCATTAAGAAGAAGTGAAAAATCCTGTATGCAGTATTTTTAGATTTTCTAAACTTCAGTCTACCAAAACTGATCAGACGCTTCATGAAAAACCTAGCTCACAGTTTCCTTTACTAAGAATAGAGACCAATGCCTTTAAGAACAGCCTGAGAGGTACAAATACAGGGTGCACATCACTGACAGCAATTACAGCGGCATCGCTAACGGTGAAGCAGTTTATCTCACAGACATTATAAGACAGACACTGCAATGAGAAAGTAGTGGCTCGGTTCAGTTTGACAAGGCAGGCTCAGCAACGTCGTCTCTTTTCACCTCAAACTGGGAAACCTCAAAAAAAAAAAAAAAAAAAAAAAGAGGGGGGACCCACACACGCATCCGCAGCGGAGGGAAGTGTCTGCATGGCCGGGAAACAACTTTTGAGTTCCAGGGAGGAGCGGGCCGGCCCCAGGCCAGGCCGCTCCCCTCCTGCCGCTTCGCCCCCTCCCCAAACCGCCGCTACCAAGCCGCAGGGCGCCCGCGCCCCCAGGCCCCGCCGGCCCCGCGCTCCCGCCCGCAGGACGCCTGCCGGCCCCTAGACGGCAGCAGGCGGGCCCTCGAGGGAGCGGGCAGGGCTGGCGGCGCCCGCCCGGGCTCCGGCCTTACCTGTCGGGGGGCGAGGGCGGCGGGTCCCCCCCGGGAGGCCGGGGAAGCGGGCAGGGGGAGCCCGCCGCGCCGCGGGGGCCGCCGCCCGCGGGCTCTGCCGCCCGCCCTGCGCCGGGCGGCACACCGGGCAGTGGGGCGGCCATCGGCGGCGGCGACGTCCTGGCTGGGCGGGCGCCCGGGGGGGAAGCACGTCGGTGAGCGGCCCCGGCGCTGCCGGGCGGAGGCTGCTCTCCGCTCCCGCTGCGGAGGAGGCGGGGGGGGGGGGGGAGCGCCGCCCGGGCGGCGAGCGGCACCGAACGCCTTCCCCGGCACACGTGCGCGGGCGGCGGCGGGGGCGGGCGGCCGCCGGCTCCGCGCTGCGACGGGGAGGCAGCGCGGGGCGGGCGGGGAGTGAGCTGTGCCCTCCCGGCTGCCTCCGCCACGCCGGGGCGGGGGGAGCCCTTCGCTCCGCTCCCAGGCGGCAGGGCGAGGCGGGCCCCGGCAGGTGCGCGGCCCCGGGACGCGAGGCCGCGGTGTCTTCCCGCCGGCTCGGGGCGTCGGGCCGGGCCTGACGGCGGGACCGCGGCGGCTGAGGGGAGAGGGCGCCGCCGTTTGCCTCCTCAGGAGGCGGCGCGGGGCCGCCCCGCCGAGCGGCCCACAACGGCCCAGCGGCCCCGGGCGCTGCCCGCCGTGTGCCTCGGCCCCTTGGCCGGCGCGGAGGGGCCACGCTTCCCGGCGCTGGGCCTGGCCGGCACCGCGCACCGCCGGAGGGGCCTGGCCCTTGTCTGAGCTCCTGACGAATCATTAACTAAGCTGCCCCATCCCTCTCTGAGGTCGGGAATTTATGGTTATGCCTTGGAGAAATCAGGAATGAACAAGGCCGGGGGACGGACCCATTACCTCTGTGCCAAACAAGCAGCTGGTGGGGAGGCTGGGTTCCCAGCTGCGTCCAGGGCTCGCACTCAGCCGAAGTCCAACAAGAGCGGAAAGTGGAAAGGTTTTTTCTCGTGCCTTTGGCTCCTACACTACAGCTTGCGCCACTGGGGAAGCCAGCTCCTACCCTGCTCTGTGTGCACAAAATCCTAAGTGGCAATTCCATGGCCATCCTTACAAGCGTTCATCCCATTGCAAAATTAAAAATACCCCTTTCCTGTATGAAGAACAGTTTGACGGCACCAAGCAGAGTGGGTAAAATTGTGTAAGTCAGTCAATTTGATAGAAAGTCAAATAATTAAAGCCCAGCCCCTGGTAGAAACAGCTGTATGTAGAAACCTTCTGACTATACTTGGCATACACAGGGGCAGTAACTGAGATGTCAGACTGGTGAAAATACAGAACGTTTTGGGACATGCGTGCTTCGCTGTTTTCCTGAACCCACCGAAGAAATCCTCACACACAAGCTAAAATTTCAATTCTGGAGAAAGATTTTTCTGACATTGAAGCAATACTCACAGTTTTCATTTTGGCTGAGTCACAGCTGATTTTGCAGGACGTTTATTTTCAATGAAATGAAGGATTTCTTGTCCTCTGAACAGCTCATTCTCTGTTATGCTGACAGCAGAAGTGCAAGTCCAAGTTGATTAACAATTCTTATATACAGAGACTGGCAAACATTCTGGAATTTTACAGTGTCAGATGATTGACTGGATTTGCTTGTTGTTTGCAAACAGCTATCTTTTTACACAATTGCACAGACCAGACCACTGTTTGTTGCCTAGTTGATGTACTGGCATAAATGTGGCATGTTAAACCTCACTGTCTTCAAAAGAACAGAAGGAAGGACAACTGGTGTAGGTGCTCTAGGTAGAAAACGGGAAGAGATAAAAACCTTCAAGTGGCAATCGTATGCTGATGTTAATCAGCATTTTAAAAGTTCAGCCACAAAAAGAAAATATGTTTTTACTTTTCACCCAGTCTTTGCAACTTGTTACATAGCTGCAACCTGACATACATGGTATATTTTTGTGTCTTTGGCTTAGTCATGTAATTGTTTTAAAATGGCAGGCAAATAAAAAACACAATTAGAAGGAATATTAGCAAACAAATTAAATATTTCTGTGTTTGAAAATAACTTTGCTAGGATTCTAATGAGTCATGACAGCAAAAATGCCACTTGTAGGAAAGATCAATAAAAAATGTAATGCTATTATAATTTCACTTGAATGTAGTAATTTAAGAAACACATTGACTTAAAAAAATTTTTTTTCTACTTCTCATAGTTTGTCCTGATGCTTGCTGCTTTCAGTGCTTTCTGTGAGAATAGCATTGTATGAGAAAAATACAGTCAACAGAAAACTGAGGCACAGAAAGACCTATGTGATTGTTCCAGTGTAACATTGGAAACGTTGCACAGGTGAGAATGTGAAACTAAAGTTTCTCCTGACTTACTCTCTCTCCTTGCAAACAACTGTAAGGATAAAAAAGATTGCCTGAGCTTGGCTAAAGATATCTGAGAGCATTTGACCTAGACTCTGTTCAAATGTAACCTTTTTTAACTCTTTCTTTGAACAAGTATAAACCCAGTAATCTGTTGACAATTAATAGTGTTGATATTAAAAGGCTAGCAGATTTCTGCTAAGTCCTGACACCAAAATACTTGCTGAGCCGTGTGACTTGGCTTCCTTTTTATCATAAATACACCTAAGCTGCCTAGTCTGTTTTTTCATACTTGCTATGCTTCTGCAGCACAGTGGTCCTTGTTCTAGGACTTACATTTCCCTAAAACTAGATTTCTGGGCATTCTTCAATCCTCAACTCAGTAGTTTTGTTTTCTCTTTTAATTTAATCCTTCTTAGCCCTAATCAGGTCCAGGTGTTTATCAAGTAAAATTAAAAATATATATTGAGAAAAACACCAATGGATTCAAGCTATTCAGTATGCACCCCACTTCCAGAAAATCAAGCTCTCCAGTTCTCAAAAGCCTGTGTGCTATTTAGAACCACTGCACTTGATTAATGTGACAAAATTATGCCTTTAATTAGAGTAAACTTTCACAGTTATTACTGACAAAGCGAAGCTTTAAAAAAATCCAAACTATCTGTGATTATCTCTGAAAACTGTAGAGGGGTTTTGTTGGATTTTTTTTATTTCACCCTTCCACACATCCCCCCTTGCTTTTATCAAGATACTTTCACTGTGGTTTTATATGTATAATGGCTTCTCCATAAAAAGCTTCACTATAATTTCTTAAGGATGGTTCCACTAAGAGAACTACTATCATACCTTTACACCATCTTCTGTCATAGCCACAGTAGCAGAGAAAAGAATTCTCTCTACTGAAGTACTAGGTTGAAGCCACAGAAATACCTAGTGTTTTCCAGTGCAAGGCTATAACCAGGCCTAAATCTGGTCTCCCAATACGATGTTTTCTCTACAAGCACCCCAAAATAAATTGCATCAAACCTAATGATACAGAGGATCACCTTAAGAAAAAAAAAGTGATTTGTCCAGTAAAAAAGGCATGCCCAAAGATAGAAACCTGAATTTGTAATTTATGTGTATTTATTATCTCAATTTGTTTAGAACATGTTGAACACCTATTATGGTCCTGATACAATGAGCTGTGCATTCTTGCTCTTTCCTGAGCATTTCAAAAGCCCATTTTTAACTTTGAAAACTGGCCCATCTGTTTGGGCAGTACTTCATGAGAGCCAAATTTATCCAATGAGCACAAGTAGAGATATCACTAGCTTACTTCTTGGCAGTAGTGCATAACTCTCTGAAAATTATCTGTGGTTGAATGTTTTGTGAGGAGTCTTGCTGTTATTATAGCTCCCATTGAATGTTAAGTTTAGAATTACTGTTAAAATGTGTATCTTTTATTGCAGATAAAGGAAGGGTTCCAAGGGATTATACCAGTACCACCAGTCTCGGTCATTTCCAGAAGCTGCTTTTCAACCTAATCTGAAACTGCCTCTGTGTGCACTTAGCAAACCACAGCACGGTAATACTCTGGTGTTTCCCCTGACTGATTTTTCCTTTTCTGCACTTACTATCAAGAAGCAGATTTGCACTGTCTTTTCTGTTATTGTTTGGGTTGGGCTTGGGATATTTTACCTGTTGAAAAGCATGAATATTTTAGTGTACCAAAGAAACTTGAGTAGAGGGATGGATTTTATTGCTAGCTTTGACAACAGTGTTTGCTATTTCAATAGCAAGTTCTGTGATTCCCTGTGACAGCTTTGTCCTCAGCCCAGAACATCCCCCTGCTGGAAGTTTGCCTTGAACTGTAACACAAGAACAGAATTAAATTCTGTGCAGGATTTTGAGAATGATACCCTTCAAATCAATCAAGTCAAATCAAGAGCTTATGATTTCTGAAAGGTCACCGTAGCTAAAAACAAATAAATGGGTTCAGCATAGCGTTGACTGGGTGGCATGTAGCGCCTGTGAGATGCAGGTCAGACAACGTGACATACTGGCTTCTGCTCCTTCGCACTAAGGCTGCATGAAATCAATCAGCAGCGTCTATAATAAACTGTGTATTAGGTGATGTGATCTGCACTGGCCAACCTTGAGCTTCTATAAGGCATAAAGTTCCTTCCTAGAGAGAACTGTAATAGTCCAGGGTGAATATTACATATGTATGGAACACAGTGGCTGGGTCTTCATCTAATGGGTCTAAATCTACTGGACTAGATGTAATCTTCTAGGTAGTTACGGCTGAATGAACCGCATAGTATACTGATGCAGTTATTTGTGGAAGTGAATTGACGAGTCTCAGGGAGCTGATTTAGCAGTGGCAAACATTTGTAATGACAGTATTGTAATGGAAGAAACATTTTTCTTTTAATACATTTCTCCGTTCTTATTAATGCCTTATAAATATTTGTGATAATTAATGCTTTATTAGTTCCTCTGAAATAACTGCTGTGAAGAGTGGACAACTTTAAACATCACATCAGTGATAAAATATTTACATAAATTAAAGAGGCAGTGTTTCACAACAGCAGACTACTGCTGCTACTTTTTACAGCCCTTTTTCTGGAACTCCACCTTACACAAAGAACAAATTTCTGACCTTATATACCTTCACAATACTGCACACAAACACGTAATTATTATGGCGGGAAGGGTGCAGGTGACTGCTATCTGGTACTCCTTGTGTTTACCCAGCACACAGAAGTTCAGTTTCCATAATGTGAGTTGTTGGGAAATCAAATTCAAGATCCTTTAACACTAGTCATTTTGTAGAGTGGGAAACAAAATACAAGCATTTAAAAAAAAAAAAAAAACCAAAAACTAACCACAAGAAATGTAGCGCTAAAATGACTTTTCACAAACAGCCACACCACTCATAAGTCTCAGCCATTTCTGAGCTGCTGCCAAGGACACTGAAGCAACAGTACCAGAAAAAGCACACTAAGAGTCTCCAGATATATGCAAAGAGGAAGGGAGATGTTGAGTTATTTTGGGCAAAAAGAAACAACATACCTGGTCAGACTCAAGGCAGGCAGCATTCCACTTTTGCTATTGGAGTACAAGGCTGATACTTGAAATTTGAAGACAAAATGAATTCTGTATTTTGAAAAATTGATGTATAGAGATTTGTTTGCCTAAATGCAGGCATCTAATACCAATTTAGATACCTATGCTACCGTGCCCTAAGATGGCATGGGTTTCGTGTTGATCCGATGTCACGTGTGACAGCCTAGTGTGGATGTTTCAGATATCCTTGGACATTAAATGTGGCACCAGACACTTGTATTTAGGTCCCTGAATTTCACTCATATTGTTCCTTTTCTGCTTTGGTAATGTGCAGCTCACAATAGACTATCCGTGACTTCAGGAAACAAAATTAAAGTCCAGTAACTTCAAACATATTGCATTGTGAAATTGGGTTTTGGAAGCTTTCATTAGATTGAAGGAGATTTTTCTCTAATTCTGGGAATAGTGAGAAATTAAAATGTAATTCTATGCATATCTGCATACATGTGAAGAGAGGAAGAATTTTTCTCTTCCAAAATCACTAGAACGTAGCCCAGATTTGCACCCCCAAATTTGCACCAGCCCTGATTGAGCAAAGCAATTGCCAAATCAATCTACCTGTGCATGTGCAATTTAGAATGCCTTGAAAATGGGCTCTGAAATGGAAAGCTCTGCTGAACCTTAATGATGGAGTAATTACGTTCCTCCCAAATGACAGAAAGTAAAACAAACAAATGCTTATCTGGCCCACTGAAATTCCTAAGGTCGTAGCACTGTATGATAACATATCTGCCACCATTTTAATACATCACCTGGTAGGACATTTAGTACCCTTTGGAATGAATTAATCCTACAGGGTTTACACAGAGAAGGGGCATTTTCTCTGTCTCAAGAGTTTTTCCAAGAAATCTAGATTCAGGGAATGAGGTATTCAATAAAGCTTTGAAAAAACAACCTACCATTCATGTTTTAAAAGCATGGTGCTGACTACTTGGAAGTTATTATATTAAAAGGTTATTAATGCAAATGTCTAATTCAGGAACCCTATCTAACAATGACAATCTCAGCACTTACTATGAACCTAATTATCACAACGTCAGTGCACCTAACATTTTAATGTATTTATTCCCTTCATATGGATGAGTAAATGTTTGCATCTTTATGTGCCTGAACATGTTTAAAAATTAACCCTAAGTGGGTATTCAGAGTACCTGACTTTAGACACTATACCAGGTTAGGCTGGCCATTTAACATAGAGGCATAGAACTTCCATGGGGAGAAACAGAAGACTCCAGAGGTCAACTAAAAAACACATAGGGGTTTTAGCGCTGACATCCATCCCAGAGTAACTTTTTCTTTCCTCTGACTACATGGGAAATGTAGGGAGAACTGTCTTCTGACTTAAGCATCTCAGCTGTTGAAAATTAGACAATGCAATTAATTTGCTAAGTGATTTTCTCAAGATGTAATGGAATTTGTGGCTGAGTAAGGAATGCAAACTCTGAGTCCAAAATTAGTACTCTTAACAATCAGGCTGTCCTTCTTTGTAACTATAATGAAGGTTTCTTGTTTCTAAAAATAAAAAGGTAAAATGTATTAATACTTCAGTACTCCTGACAATAAGTCAGCTTTAAATCTGGTCCAAAAGGTGATTTTCCTTTGAGCTGGAGAAGAAAGTACCTTTTCCTTTGATTTCATGTTTACTGAAGCTGTGCTCTGGAGTTGTTTAGCAGCTACTAAGTGATTTTTTTTTTTTCTAATAGTCCTAATTTTACCATGACAAATAGAACAATTTCATAACACTGAATGCAAGCAACCTTCTGATTCACTCTTCTGTATTTATGAAGGAGACGTGACACAATACCTGAATGATAACATATAAGATAATTCCAGACAATTGTGTTACACGCAGTGGCCCTGTAAATTCTCCTTAAAAGTCAAAAAGTCTTACAGAATTTTCTCTTGGGGTGGGAGGGGAAATGAGAAAAATGCTGGCTACTGAACAAGTTCATAAATAATTTGCACCTGACTTCAAAGAAATTTAACATCATCTGATGTATCTGAAGCATTTGGGAAGCAGGAGTACAAACTGAGATCACATCTAAAATTAGGAAAATTGTTATAGCCGTGCAACTCTTTTAAATTCAACCTTCAGTGTTCTCCATCAATTCCATAAATTTAGCTCAATCCAGTGTACTTGTCTGAGAATCCAAATATGAGAGAGCAATACACTTTTTTAATAAAACGATAGCAATGCAGTTTTCAGACTTCTAACCTACTTGAACTTTCATCCTGTCATCCAAGAACAACTACTGGACTAATACGTTCCCTTTTCATAAAGTCCAGGTTTTATAACTCCACACTAGACACAAAAGTCGGTATTCTTTCTCATAACTGGATTTCTGTGCTACTGGATCACGCAAGATGACATACCCGTTCCACAGAAGGAATGAGCACACAGTCACATTTCTGTCAAATTAGCCACAGCACAAGATAAAGAATCTGTAGCTGCTTTATGTTTCTGTGTTGACTTTATGCAGGCTGTGGGAGAACAGACAATATCTGATCTGGCAAAAAGCCTACTGGTAAAAATTCAACCCATTGAAAAACCTCTTAAAAAATCTGAACTAACAAAGTGAGTTTGAGGATTCTTCTTCCTGTGGCAACTCTTCAAGGCCTCAAGCCCATTTTAGCATGTTGTCAAGCTATGGCCTCAGAGCCAATACCAAGCCTCTGACCAAGAAATCACATTAAAGCCAGAATGCATCGCTGAAGGTGATAGGCGGAACTTCCTAACTGATAAATTGTACTTTGTGCAAGTGTTAGATGGTGCCTTAACTAAATTCCAATTTACATGCCGCCAGCCTGCATGGTTTTAGTTGGAGAAGTTACTTTGCACTGTAGCTGGAGGTAGCCTGTTGAATATTGCGTTCAGTCCAAATGTGATCACAGTTCAGCAAGGGGTGAAGAGAGTTAATTGTTGCATGGGATAAGTTTTGCTTCATTGCAACTTGGATTCAGGCGAAAATGGATGTACAGTTTTAACAATGTTTTGAGTTTCTGTGGGGAGTAAGAGGCCACCATCTAAATATGAGGCTTCCAAACATTCTACTTTCAAAGTGGCTTCAGAAGAAAGGTATATTCCAATCATCTCTTTTATTAGCACAGGCCTTTCAGAACCTTTCTCCTTTTGTTTATTTGAAGGGAAAATCTACCATTAAGTGATTTGTTAAGACTTTAAAAACCCATTCCATTTTCTACAGATAGTTTGGCTGGCTCTCAAGCAAGAACGTAGGCTTCTATTATAACATATTGGGAGCTTTTAGAACCAAAGCAATTCATAATAAATTTATTCAAATTGACACATTTCTGGTTACAACGTCTTCATTATTTCTTCAGAGTTATGAAACATGAATTATAACTCTGTAACCACAAGACTAGTCAAGGAAATCTAATTTGCCGTGAAGTCTGTTTGTACAGTCATCATGTAGCTCAAGGCATACATTCGATTATTTTCTTATACTGTTTCTTATATTGGTGTTATTCCAAAGGCTATAGTGGTATTATAACCTCATTACATCTAATTTTAAAAAATATTCTTACACGGCAGGCTCTAAAAATATATAGCTACTTAACAAATTAGAAATAATTACATCACTAAAATCTATTAGGCATACATTGAAGTGTATTTCAGATTATTTTATATATTTCAAACACTTTCTGTTTAAACAGTACATGCATTTTATCATCATAGCCAGCAAGCTAGCCAATATTTTATTCAAGTTAAAGCTGAATTAAATTAACACAGCATAGAATTCCTGAATCATGAGAACAGAATCATTAAAATGATCAACATAAACCAAAAAAGGACTTTTTAAAGCAAAATGAAAAGGTTCTCCATAAGTATCTTTTCTCTCTTATACTTTGTTTATTAAATTCTTCTAACAAGAATGAAGTGAATTATAATTAAAAAAAAAAGAAGCTGATAGCCTCTTTTACAGCTTCTTAAGATGGAAAGATTTTTTTCTCTCTCATTTTGCTGTCAGAAATGAAAGCCTGAGCTGCAATTATTAAAGGTCTGAATTTGCATTTTTCAGCAATCCAGAGAAATGAGAGCAGCTATTGTTATGATCATTATCATTATAAAGTTCTTTGTCTATAGATCTTCTAATAAACTTGTTGATCAGCTGTTTGTTAGATGCCTTGCCAGTTATCAGATAATCTCATAGTAGATCAAAAAGAACAGCAAATTAAAATGATAGCTTTGTATACTCACAGATGGTAAATTCTCTATAAACGAAAGCAACTGGATGCAGCGCCTAGTGCTAGAAGCTAATGCAGGAAATTTGCAGAAGCTAAAAATATATTGATGGATTTGTTTGTAAATAGCTGATAGGATCTTGTCTCCAAACCTGGTTCTCTTTCCCCCCAGTCCTTGTTGAGACAGCTGGACTAGACAACCTCGCAGAACTAAAAACTCCCCTAAGCCAAGACCTCTCAAGCTTACTGTATTTTGAACAGTTATTTGAGGAAGAATGTTAAAGACAAAAAGACTCTTGATAAGACCTTGCTGGCCTGAACTACCAGGGAGAAGGACCAACTTATAGAGAATGCAAGATCCCTTCTGGAGCAGTAGAAGAGGGTGTCTTCTCTGCCAAAAGTCAGACAAGTTCACTTGGCTCTTTAGGTAACTGAGCTGATTGAGTAAAATAGACAACCCCAGTCTTATTCAATGAATGAATCTTTACAGGCCTGCCTTGGAACATCTCCAAAGCCAGCTCAAGCAGACACCCACTGAAACGGTGTCAGGAGCTTATCTGCTAAAGTACCTGACAGGAAAAAGTAAAAGCCAAGCAGAAGTTTACTGTTCCTAGGGAGGCTGGAAGGATGAGTATTTTATTTCCAGTTTTCCCTTACAAAGCGTATTTACTTGTATTATTTTTCACTGTAATCAGATATGTGCATATCTCTAGTCTTCATGTGAAGCCAGTCTGGAAAGATGGAGTCTCGCATAGCATCCTCTGATAGGTCTCTGCCCTGTTTCACTCCAAATTCTGTTGCTACAGCAGTTGCTGTGGAGGACTTCAGTGGAGGGCTACAGCTACAGACAGCCTTCTTGCCACTGGCAGCCTTTTACAGAGCCTTCACCCCAGGGCCTGTGCAACCAACTGGCCATGTTCAGTGTGTTACAAGGGAGAACAGGAGAGATGAAGTGAGGTAGTGGGTCCTCATGCTTTTGTTTTGGAAGCGAGGCAAGATTATATTCCTCTGCACAGGCTGTTAGGTAATCAACACCACAGGAATAGGTGTTTGCTTCCTTGTCCTGCACAGAATGGGAGAACAGCTGAAAGACAGTATCTGCATTTGGTGGAAGTTCCCTCACCACCTCTTTGGCTACCTCTGGCAGACTGGTGGCATGGTCACTCTTCAAAAGCTCTTGGTCCACCTTGCTGTGCTATGTATGCACTGCAAGTGAGTCACAGATGTGCTAGAAGGGCCTCCCAAATACATGAGAGGTGATGTGACACCGCGGTGAGGCAGGCATTATGCAGAACTCTTCTGAGTCTGCTGCATGGATGTGGACAAAGTCCTCTGACCTGAAAAGGTCTTCTGAACTGCTTGGCACCAGTCATATAGAGCAGTTGAGGTATTGTCATTGTTTCCAGAGTTCAGGGAATTAATGCATTTCCAGTGTCCAGCTGCTGGATAACTAGGGAAACAGAAATAATTTAAGAGGTACCGCAATTTGTTTTCATACTAGGATTCCATTTTTTAGGGAGTAATAGTGAGAATATATCAAATTGTTGACCCTTTGCAAGCAGGCTTCAACATAAATTAATTGTTATGTAAAAAACTGAATTTAATGTTTACAGTGCAATTTGTCACTGAAATGGAGGCTCAATTAGAGTCTCAATGATTTACTAAAGACATTTTAGACATAATGTCCAAACAATGCTACATAAATTAAACATGATGTAATTGAGTGTAACACTAAGTGGCTCATCACTGTTGATTCATGTGGAAATCAGAGAAATTTTACTGATCATTATGCATTCATTCAGTATTAATGTAGATACCATATGTGCTTCCATAGGGATTCTACTGTTACTCAGCATTCATTAAGTTTTAATGTACCATTAAAAAGGCATCAAAAGACCCATATAAAAATAGTGCCACAAAGGTAGTTCATTTAAAGAGAATTAAAGAAACATGTTTCACTTTAACATTGCAATACAAAGTAAGTTAATAATGAATCAGCAGAAACAGTTCAGGAGAAAACACTGCGTTTGATTGCAAGCCAGACTAGAAAGAATATTTGAACTAAAGACTATGTTCTCCATGTTCTAGATTTCTGGACAGCTACCTGTATTTGTAGGCAAAAGTGCTCATTATGCAAGTACATGGTCTTGATTCAGCTGACGCTTTACAGAAACCTTCAGCATAGTGATTGACTACAGTAAAAATGTGATCTTAAAAAAGGGGAGAGGGAGTACAAATCATGGCCATATTGCCTACTGCATTCAGTTTGGTGGATGGGGATTGAAGGGGGACGAGAAAACCACATCAGTCTTAATAACTTGCCCACAGGTCCCTGCTTTTCCTGCTAGACCTGGTGTGCATCTGCTCGCAAAATGTTTTTCCAGAGGTGAACTCTAGCATATCTCAAGTATTACATTGCTGTAGCTCCTTCCACTCAGGGGCATACTTTCCATCAGAGCCAGCTATCAAGGCCCTAAGCACATCCTCCCTCATCTTGTGGGTTTGGCTGCCTCAGCTCAAGGCCAGGCCACTGCAGCTGGTGACCTTGGGAAGAGCTCTTCAGACAGCTCGGTGGGGAGGCTGTAGTCAGGGCTGTCCCCTTCCTGGGGAGCTGCTCTTGATCCGAGGCTCTAGTGCTTTGTCCCCACTTGAGCTACAGTTTCTGCTGCATCCATACCTGTGTCTGGTCGTGGACCTGCTGGTCTGCACCCAGAGCCACAGACTTTCCCGCCTCACTGTGAACTTCTCTGGTAATCTGGACTCTTGGCTGACCCTAGCTGCTGTCTCGTGGATGCTGAGTTACATCACTGGGTTCTGACTTGCCATCCGTTTGGGAGCAACAGCTCTTGGTGCTCAGGTGGGAGGTAGCAAGAATGTTTCCTTGGGAAGGGTTTGTTGTTGTTGTTGTTATTGTTGTTGTTAAGCTTCTTCATTTCTTATCTCACTGTTGGAAATCTTATATATTTATGCCTTGATAACTTCCTGGGAAAATCACTAATGGATGAATTAGAAAGATCAGATGAGCTATTCTAATCAAACATAGTACGTAAGGAGTGGATTTCAATAGAAATTCCTATCAGAAAAATGGATTGAAATTTCACATGTAAAGGTGGCACATTCTAGCTGCCAAAGCATCTCATTATTTTAAGTTGAAACTAATGAATAACTGTCACAGTAAAGTGAGCATCCTATGTATCATATCCTCAAGTGTTTAAACTCTTTTTTTTCACTGGCCAGAGAACTGAAAAGATCATCTGTGAATCAGATGATCACATCTGTGAATAAATAGGACTTCACACCTGTGAATAAATAGGACTTAGCAAGGTTCTATTCAGCTGGATATTTAGTACTTTAGAAGTGTGACACACAAACTTCTCTCAGACTCTTGATCTTGTACAGAAGATAGGTGTTATCCTGCAGGTCACTCACTATGGCAAACAGCTGCAAAAGGAGACAGATTTGAAAAATAAATGTGGCTAAGAGAAAATATCCTCTTCCCAAGATATTGAGATAAGTAAATCATAAGGCATACTCTATATCTTTGTTTTGACAAACCTCAATGACATCTAACAGATAAAAAGGCAAAAGTGTACATGTCTCAAATGCCTATGGTGCAACCCCTTACATTATGTAAAGACATGAGTGGCACAGAGAATGGGGATTGATGAGTTAATGTCTCTTTCAGAGAAAGAATAGGAGAGGATAAAATTAAGCTAGCAAGTGGAAGTTCACAACAAACAAAAAAATGGTTCTTCAGATAGTGTGTCATTAAGTCAAGGAACTCCTTCTCACACAGTACTGCCACTGCTCAAAGTTTACAGGAGTTGAAAGAATGAGTAACCAAGTTCTTGAACAAGACGACTATTAAATACATAGAAATCATCTTCACTTAGGCATTCTCAGAGCTAAAAATTGTTGAAGGTTGAGCATACCTGGGGTAAGTATTACTTTGTGTGTTTTATAATCTTATGTTTTTCCCTAGGCATGAATTTTTGATCATTGACAAAAGCCAGGTAACAGGCTAAATGAACCTTCAGTTTGACCCAGTACAGCCATTCTTCCATTATGCTCTAAAGCTGGAACAGACTATTGCTTGAAGATGCAATGATTAATCACTTGCCTTGGTGTAGCGACTTTTTTTGTGTTGAAACATGGTTATGTCATCCTAATCAGTCTTCCTTTTTTTTTTTTTTTTAACACTAAACCAACCTCATTCCTTTAATCTTTCTTGACATGTTTTCTAAAGGTCTTGTAACTCTTGTTTTATTCTCTCTCTTGCCCAGATTGCCTTCCACCCTTAGATTATCAATCTAAAGAGTCAGAATACAATCTAAAATATCTGCTGCTTTTAACTGCTTCCCCCCCACACTTTCTGAGACAAAAATCGTTCCTGCTGGTTTACAGCTTGATTTCTGCTATGTTGTTTTCCCCACTGATGATCAAGCAACTTACATTTCACATCACCACCAAATTATGTGTTTAAATTAATGTAATAGTTGCACAAGAAAAACTCACCTACTTCCTTTTCCTGACAATATGGTCTAGCAGACCCTTCCTTACCTCTCTTTTCAGCCTTTTATCTTTAGTGGGCACCAAAGAATATGCCTTTTACATCTACTGAACTTCCAAACACACCTGACAGCCTAGAATATTTTTTTTTATTTTGAAAATTCTCATTTTTTAAAAAAGCATTAATAGCAGACACAGTTTGAATAAAAAAAAAAAAATTAAACCCACCATTTCCAGGTAGAGCCCTGAAGCCCACTTTCCGCAAACCTCCCTCTCTCAGGGTCCCTTGTCCTGATGGGCCAGCCCCAGGTGAACTCCGTGCATACAGCTCGTGCCTGATAACTTCTGGTAGAGCTCTCACGCAGCTATGTGCAAGAGAGTTGCCATACAGTTACCAGCAGCTACACAAACTGTAATGCTCTCCTCTTCCCAAACCCTCCATCATCTTGGTAAAGGGAGACTCAGGTAAACAGCGTCTCTATCAGAGAATTTTCTGTCCTCAGCACTCCCGAGATGGTTGAAACATGCCAGCTCTAAGAGCTGGGGCCACCAGCAGCTCGACTGCCTGTTGGCTGCCTCCCAACAGACCTTCTGACCATTCAGGAATTGACCCTAGCAGTACTGCAGCTTTTCATAAGGGTTAACAGTATCCTAACCCTTGAAAGCAAGGCACCTAACTGTGCAGCTGCCTGGGTGCCCATCTTTCTCCCAGTCCTCTACAATTTAAAAAGGAAGTCATCTGCAATCCACTTCAGCTTTTGCTTCACCTCTTTGTATCGCTTAGGTGCTGGAGTTCAGAATTACAGCAGCTTGGCATACATACTGTAGGGACTTACTTGCTTGGTATGTGCACTTTGTAGCTGCAGGTGTCCCCCGGCGTGATCCACATTTGTGTGGCCAAATACACTTCAGTTTGCAGAACAAGTGTTTAATTAGCTTTTAGCATTTGAAGAAATGGAATAGTGTCTGCTGATGGGATCTGTCATGCTGTTTAACCAAGGTGACCAATTGCAGCTCTTTCCGCATTCCTTCCCGTCTCCCTGTTTAGTTGGAGTGTTTCATTTAGAAAATTGCAATCAGCTTAACCATTTTAAAATTATTTTCACTGTATTTTTGATAAATCAGAGCTATATAAAGCCTTAAGCAACTGTGAAATAAGTTAATTTGTCCTGGCTTTACCACTTCAGATTAAGTGTGACTGTAGCCATCATGTCTTAGGTCTCACTCAGGATCACATATGGAAAAAAAAAAAGGGAGTAAACAAACAGGCAGACACACACATATAGCTGGGGGAAATTATGAAATTCTGAGCCCAACAATAGTTTATTAATTATTTTTTCAACTAGAAATATATTAACCATTAGTAAGTACACTAGTAGTTAATGTACACCAGCACTAGTACATTAAGTACACTAGTACTTGCAAATAGCCACTGTTGGCCAGATTTATTCTTTAACAGCTGTTGCAACTGCAGATTCTCTGGACTTAATTCTCCCCCTGCCCTGAGCTGACTGTATGCTTCAACTCCTTTACTCCTCTGGATGTTCACTATCACATATGCAAGCCCATTCTTTAACATTCCCATTCTTTTAACTACTCTGTCACTTGTGAAAATTTCCTTGTCTGTACTGCACTTTAGTGTGTGCTCTTGTTGCTCTGGCTATAATGGTATCAAATACCACAGGCTAAGCAAGGTCAGCCCTGCTTAGTACTCGGAGAGAAGACTTCAAACAAGTGTCATTACCCCCTGTGTGGTACAGGAGAGGTGCTGCATTAGCTGGTATTTTGCTTTTTGACTTACTGCGTTACAGATTGGTAAACAGTACTAGAAAACCCTGCTGTATTAAAATTCGCTTATTTTTAAAAAACAGGACAGAAATGGAGGACTAAGAGCTCTGTTCAGTCACTAGACATGACAAAGTCAGTTCTGTAGGGGTGGAAACATCAGCTCTCCAGCCATACTGTCTTCTAAGTGTGTGTGTGTATATATATGTGTGTGTATATATATATATATATATATATATGTTCTCCATACCCAACTTCCCTTTGACACTTGCAAAATACTGTTTTACAACACTTTGTTGCAGTCTACACCTGACTGATAAATACAAAACAATTATTCACAAACTTCAGTTTCAGTATTTCAAATCATTCCAATCCTCATGTGAGCAAAACTCACCTGTAGACTGCTTTAAAGTACTCGCATAACCTGATGTTTTGTCTTTGTAGTTAAACCTCACTATTTATAATACATCACTAATTCTATGTTTTCCCCCCTCTGCTTCTGTATCAGCTTACTTCAAAATTAACACAATTTTCTGATATGTATGTTGATGGAGTACACTCTTTCTTTTCCATTATTAGCTGTAGGAATTCAGGTATCTGATACCCACATGAAAATAAGGTACCACTGCAACCCTCTAACCCTATGTAGTGGTAACATTATATAACCTCATGCAGTAATCTCTGCATCAAGCCTATAATTTGTGATCAAGTTAAATCTCAATTCATATACAGAACGTAAATAATGAGTAAACCTAAGTTTCTGCAGGAAGTTCCTTTAACGGTTAATTAATTTCTTTCGTATTAGTAATGTTGACTTCCTTATGCAAGTTACAGAGTGGCACTTACTCTCGCATTGGTGTCAGCAGCACACAATGTTCTCATTCATAAATCAGAGCGGGCTTGAATTTACATCTTAAAAATGACCAAAGACTGTTGTAAAGGAGCCATGACTACTAAAACAGGAACAGTTTAATATTTCAAGAATCACTGACACGGTATAGACGTCCTCAGGTGCTGTTCTAGTCTACTTAATAAGGGAATGCCTCTAATCAAAGCCACTGTATACCTTAAGTGACAGTATTTCATTAATGAATAAAGTGATTAGGTCCACCTAATTATATACCATTAAACATCTGGAGATCCTTCACACTTAAAGATGTTAAAACATTTTAAAAATTGCGCATTTGTTCAACATTTAAGTTCAATATGAAATTCAGATTAAAATATAAACAAAGACTTAAAAGTATAAAAAGGTGATGCCCCATTGCTTTGACATTCTCTGAGCATGGCAACAGCAGAAGCAGAACCCCCTATACTGACAATTGCTCTATTTTTAAAGTTTAACTTGAAACTTTGAAGACTGATGGAATATTTAATGAGCATTTCTTGGCACACTGCAAATTCTTATCTTCACAGTAAACTGAGATATAGAAGACTTTTACAGACTTACAGTTCACACAACCTGATGCAACTAGATACCACAGCTGCATAAAAATGCAGACAAATCATAAGATTAAATCTGTGAGTGTTTGATAGCTATGTAAATACTTTTGAACATTCCACATGGTGATCTATCTCCATTTTTTGCCACTAAATAACTAAGGGAATATGATACTTAATTCATACGAGGCACATAGTTAGGTATACTATGAAGAATCATGCCAGTCCAATGAAATCAAAGATTAAGGCTTTGAAATTTAGATATTTCAGTTTATTCTCTCCAATGGAAGGAACAAGGGAATGGTCCATCAGCAAGCTGTGGGTTTTTTCTGGAGGAGTTCAACTGCATTGATCTTGAAGCTTCCCCTCCCTCACCCCAACCTCCCCCCACCTCTTGATGCCCACTTTGTACTGAGAGAAAGCTGGGTCACTATTAAAACGAATAACAAAACAATGCCGCCTTACATTTCATATAAGACAAGACTAGAGTGTGTTCTTCAGAAATGCCTAGTCTTCCACTCTGATTTGATAAGTTTTCTTTACCCTCTTCATCTATTTTACCAGTTTCTCTGAGGAGTATACAAATGACAAAGGAGGAACCTAAGAATTAGCTTCCCACCCTACCCCTAAACACTTGTTTTAAGCATTGTTTGGGAATGCCCATGCACTCATGGAAACTAATGCTTTAGAAATTGCCAAGCAGATCATTTGTTGAAACAGAAGACAGTTGTCCTTCACATGCAGCAGCTGATATCAACAAAACGGCTACTAAAAATTCTCACTATACAATCACAAACTGGTAACCAGTAAACATCACTGGCATTTGTGTATAATCACATTGGCTGTAGTTTGTTATTGGCACTAGACCATTCTCAAAGTCTGAGAAGTTCACAGAGGAATTGGCAACTGACATCATATCCAAATCTTTCGGATTCTTTTTGGCACTGAAGTTGTATCTATTTCTGTTGGAGATGACACAGTCCCTGTTATTTCCAGGCCCTAAGTTATATGTGCATAGTCACTCTGAAATAATGATTACCAATAGATGTAGTTAAAATTTCCTAATAGTTTTAGTGTCCTTTTCAAATACAGTTGTTTCTCCCTTTCCTAATGCTAAGAGATTTTCTTTCATTGCTATATTAGCAAATGCAAACAATGCCTGTCCTGCACAGGATTGCATTTTCATCATTGTACTGATTACATGAATGGGGATCACAAGTTACCAGGCTTTCAGAGTTAAGCTTTTAGTTTCTGGCTTGTACCCACACGTTCCAAAATGGTACAATATTTGCAGAACCCTGAAGCCAAAACAGAAAACATAAAATATGAAAGGTGGGGGAAGAAGCAGCGCTTCCTATTGTAGGACACTGATGAAGAATACCAAATTCATTCAACATCTTCCACTGAGAAGCAAGTGAAGTCATATCCTCAAACTGATAATTTGCCTGTAGATTACTCCTTTGTGCATTAAACAGGGGAGGAGCAGAAATACCCTTCTGCCTGTCCTCACAGAAGTGGTGATTCTCCAGATCAAGAAAAGCAGAACTCCTCTTCTTTTTCTCTACCTCATCCCCTCTCCTTCCCCCTCCCGTTAATTTTATTCTCTTAAGCATCTTGAATAATTTAGGAATAACTAAGTCCATTAACAGTTTTAGTGGTCTTTCCAGGGTGATGGAGGGAGGGGGGAAGGAAGTGTTCATCTACTCCTCTTTCACTTAAATACTAGCTGTTGTACTGTTATGTGAACGTGAGGTTTAATACAGCTGAAAAGAGAAAATTATACATCTCTTCCAAATCTGCTCCTGAAGACATATACACACCAAAAATGTTAAGGTGTTAAGTGCTTGTGTTAATGAGCAGGAACAGCTGACAAAAAATAATGCAACTTTATGTACAATACATTGTGATAGATTCTTGACACACAGTTCCTGTGTTAGTTACCATGTCACGTCGTTCTTGCAAGGAAGACAAACCAAAATGAAGTATTTTTTGAAAGTGTAGTATTCTGTTACTTGCAAATTTCATGTCATTTTAATAGGTACACCTTCCCTCTCACAAAGCTACCTAATGAGAAATTTTAAAGGAAAAAAAAAATCCACTGTACCTGTGATTTTCAATTGGGTTGTATAAAATAATCCACATAGAAAGCTTCCTTTTCAATTAAAAGCTGTGAAGCATTTCCATTGGTATTGCTACAATCTTGCTTAATCATCGAAACAGACTTTGCAAGAAATCAGTCTGTAACAAGTGATGTTTCAGATTCAGCTATCCAGTCAGCAGCCAAGCTGAACACAACATTGCAGCTTCAGAACCTCAGACCATTCACAGCACCCAGAAACAGTTGTTGTGCCTGTGAAGATGGCAGCTCCGGTCCAAACACACTACTTTGACTTCAGCCTCACATTCTGTTAATGCGGACATAGACAATTAAATTAAGACACATTCTCCCTTCTGCAAAGAGCTCTATTTGCTTGGCCACCAACCCATCAACTTAGTCATTTACAGTTACTCTTCAATCTAGTTGTAGTTGTCCAACACGCGATAGATGCACTCTGGCCAAGCAGTACATTCAAGGATGTACACCCTACTGCTCAACAACATCTTTTCTTTGTTTCTATTTAACAGAATTCTTTCAACCTTCTCTGCAACTGTGTATTAAAACAGGATTCTAAGCAGCTCCAACTGAAAATGTTTGCTTTGGCTGGTAACAGGTGCCTGTACAAACTTAAAATTAAAAGCATTAGCTGCTCTCATGTTATATTCTCATCCTTTACCTGGTATGTGTGATCCCATGCCTCTTGGTCCGTATGCAGGTCATTTTAATGTCTTCCTTGCTCTTGGAGATCTTCATGTTGTATGCTACAATATGCTAGGGCACAAATCACAAGTAGGTGGGAAAAACTAGGGCACTGGTTACTAAACATACTTCCCAAAAATGGAGACATCCAGTGGTTTAACATCATTCAGCTGCAAGTATCTCTTGCCTTGGCCTTAGAACCTCTAGTCACAACAATATTTCCAAGTATTATCTGGTGATGCTCTCCCAGCAAAACTGCTCCCTTCTCCAGGTACCATCTGTAGTCTTAATTTTACTCTTCTGTAGAATAAATAAAAATGATATCATCTATAATAACTAACGAGATCATTTTTACTATCTCTCTTCTTTTTTCTAGCCCTCCTTTACTTATAAAGTCTTGGAGTCTGAGATAGACCAAGATCCCACTATGCTACATGAATATCTGCTGCTTCTTCAAAGAACTCATGACAGTAAGTCATATATTGGGGCCTGCTATTTTGTCTGCACAATTACACTGATGTTCATTTACTGCAATATCCTGACTTTCCTTCCCTAAACATTTTGACTGCCATTCAAAAGCAGCAAGGGGATTGTAAGTGATGTGGCATAACTAGTTGCCTTCTCTTGGAAGACATCTGTAGTACAGGTTGCCCAAACTGTACATACTCTTGGGCCAAAAAAAAGTGTGTTTTCCCTCATGTAAGGCATCCACAACAAAAATTTACTGCTGTCTAACTTGGGCTTGCAGTTGCTAGAAACACTTACTCATTACTTGAGCAGAAATGTTTTCTTGTTTGAACAATGAATAAACACGTCAAGTTAATCAACAAGAGTTTTTCTGGTAGAATTTAATACAAGAGTATAAGAAAAAATGAGTCTCTAGATATACAATAGCAAGATTTAAAAATGTCTTACATATATATGTCAGAAGAATGGGGAAAGTTTTGCTAAACAATATTGCCAGCTAGTAACAGAAAATCTCATTGAAGAGTTTCACAGTACTATTGTGTGTAGACATTTCAGTTAATTATCAAGCGAGTTCAGTTACAAAGACAAGATACCCTAAAATTCAAGCAAGGTGTTTTTAGTTTTAATCTCTGTTACATATGATGATATTTGCCTTCAGGAGTTCACATAAAAGGGCAATGTACTTTTAACATAGGGGACTAAGGAACATACAGTAGTATAGTTCTGTAGTCAAAAACAAAGAAAACAACAACAAAGCAAGGTTATTTGATCTTTCCCCCAAACCAGAATAATTGGACTCCACCAATTTGGTTGAAATAGTGAAAAGTCACGTAGACTTGTATTACCACAGATGGAGATTAAATTAGTCCTATGAAATAACTTTAGTCACCTTGACAGAGAATACAAAGGTTTGAGAAAAAACATGTAATCCCCTTCCACCCAAATTACAAACAAGGAGATTCCTTTTGCAGTGCCACTTCTCCGTGGCAGTTACAGATCAGCATGTCGTATAGGAATGCTTAAAACATGGCCTTCAAATATCACAATGAACACAGACACTAGAGTCCTGGGAGAGTTACAATTTTCAAGTCTGTCCCTCAAGACACAGTGAAATCTAGCACATAAGCCCCAGTCAGAAACTAGAAAACCCCCTACCTCTTCCCCCTCACCATTTTCAAATGAAGGATGAAGCATTCTTTTGCAATCAGACCCTGAAACAGATCTTTTTAACTACCATGTGGGCTCCCCCTGCCCTTGGAATTAGCCCTTGACTGGAGGCAAGAACAAGGTGGAGAAGCAAGTGGTAATACACATTGGCAGGGGACGAAGATACAGGAGAGAGAACAAGAGAACAGCAGTGAACGAATGTTCATCAGCTCTCTTTATGAATTTTTAGTAAATAAAATGTTCCTTGAAGGGTGGCAGCATTAAGTTAACACTGTTATTTGTAATCAATAATTGACTCTGTACTAGAAAAGTAATGAGACCTCTGAGATTATTGCACAAAAACCTGACAGCAAACCATTAATAACCCTTTGAAATGCGCACACAGATCAGTTTCTGAAACTGAGTTACAGAATGTCTCTAAAGTACAAAATAAATATATTGTTAAAGAATAGAAACTAAATACAATTACTTTTATTTAAATCAAGTCCAGCAAGAAAATATTTTAATACGGCAAATACCCCAGCACTTGCTGCATGCCTCAATAATCTAGCTATTTCATCATGAGTGTGATCATATTTCCACCCCTCTCCCCAACATGTATAATCTTGACAAGAAATGGAAAATAGATAAAATATAACACGAAGCATTTTCTTTTAATATATATTCCCATTTTGGTATTTAATGCTTAATCTATAAATCAGACATAAGAATGCTTTGTAAGTGTGTTATTGTGCTGTCTTAAGATTAAAATATTTTACATTAATATGTCCAAAGCAGTTCATTCTTTAGTCATACTTCCAGTGAAAAAAAAGTCTTCTAGTTCATTAAGTATCAAAACTGGAATTTGCATTTTATCAGTAAGTGACTATATGTTGATGACTGCTTTAAAATAATGTAGTTCACAAAAAGTATTGCTTCTCTGAGTGCTAGGTACATACTATATACAGGTAGTCAAAGAGTAGATGAGAAACATCATGTAGTGCTACTATGAAGAAAAGTTTGTAAGTAGTACAAAAATTTCCAATAATTTATGTCCTGATTTTTTTTTTTTGTGTGTGCTACCAGGAAAAAATTAAAGGAGATTGAAAAAAATAAAAATACTTATTCCAACTACTCTCAGCTGATGGAACAAAACCATCAATTTTTTAAAGAGAAACAAAGTATTGCATATAATTAAGATTTTCTACTAATTACAAATTTTATTTAACAACGTAATATGGAGGCAGCACGTGGTAGATTTAAATTCATACAATCTGTTAAAGTAATACACAATTGAAAATTAATGATCTAAATATCTTAGATTGCTTTAAATCTAATTTCAGTATAGTGCTACATATTGTTCAGTCTTGAAGGCTAAAATCAAGGATTTCTGAATCTCATTCTAACATAAGCAAAGCTCATCTGCACCTTCTCTTATACCTTTTTAGCAGCATAGTTGGCTTTATAAAGAGAAAAAGGCAAAATATTACCATAATTTACATATTCTAATAATCTTTCCAAGGCATCAAAGGACCCAGCTTGAAATTCCTATAACAATTGACAAAAATATATTAACATATACTTGCATTTACACTTTCAAAAATTTGTAGTTAGTATTAAGTTGGCCTATGAAGCAGTAGTAAAGTGCAAAATATTTGGTATATCATCTAGTGATTAGCTTTTGCTTCTGTGGAATACAAATGAGTAAGCCTGGCTCTTCCATTGACAGATATGGTGTTTGATGGAGGACCAACCTGGAGGCAGGGGGAAAGAAAAGGGGGGGGAGAAAAAAGAAAAATTAACCTAACGTTTCATATTCTTCTCTCTGTAGTACGTTACACAGTATTACTTCAAGGAAACAGAAATGCTGTTACTTCAGTTAGCATTTTTCTGATCGCAATGAGAGACCTCCTATATGATTTCTGAAGAAAGCACATATGCTACAAAAGCGGAAATATAAGAAATTACTTAAAAACGTATTTCATCCTATCTAAAAATTCCATGTATAACTATTCAAAACATGCATAATTTTTAGTTTTTCTCCAGACCTGGTTGCAGAGAAATACTTGAAAAAACATCACTAAACCAAACACTTTTTATTAAATATTGAATAGAGCTGATATCTAACAAAATCTTCTAACGCTCCTTTATACCATGGTAATGTTTCTTTTCTCAGGAGCAAACTGTAACTTCTAGGATAGCAAAGACCTGATTTTCAGGGGGGCTGCATAAACCAACAACTCCAATTGGAGCTAATGGGAGCTGTGGATGCTCCACAGGCATGCGAACCACATACCACAGCACACAGTTTACTAAACACAATGAAAACATTCTGAAGACAAAGATGGTTAAAAAGAAACCTCACTTGACCCATTTTAGGTTAGTAATTACTGAGGGCCCTACTGAACAGAAAAAAACAGCAACAGAATAGGCCACAGATCTCAGCACTGCATACTCACAACTTATTAAGTAAAACAGAGGAAAAAATAAAGAATTTGGCTAGTGGTGCCAGCATTTTATTTTTTTAATGATTCCCTCACAGAGCTGAAAGAAGGCAGAGTATGGTAAGAGGTAAAAAGAGAAACAAGCACCTGACAAACCTCTTTCACAATTCAAATGGATCAGGTTATTACTCCTTTTATTGAGTGCAGCGCCAACAGTGGAAGCTATGAGGTGAATGCATTTAAAAAAATCTTCTCAATACTGGAAATCACTCTTGGGTGCTAATAAGTTATTGATACAAAATGCTTCATTTCTCTGTTTGTCCTACTACTGCCAGTTCTCCATGTTAAACATAAAATGAGGCCATGTTTTTATTAAATTTGCTACAGGCCAAAAACCCTCTTTCTGCTGTGAGACATACCTGTACCACAGCATATGTGCTCTGGGTAAGAGTGAAAAGAACAGCATGTACAATTTGCTGTTTGGCAACGTTTCAGTGGGTTCTTCACTGCATTTTTTCTGTGTGTGTTTCAGGTTTTTTCTGAAGCCTGTTTCAGGTTTCTGTGTTGCAAAATGGTTTTGTTTATGCTTACAGCAACTTCATTATTATAATTTCTCCTTGAAAAGTATAGCCCTCTCCTCACCCCCAGCCTCAACAGATACTATACTGAGAAAGGACATCTCCCACCCACAGAAGAGAAAGGGAAGGGAAAAAGGACTTCAGTCGTCATCTCTCTCTTCTCCCCATGCCATTCTTGTACATAGACTGATAAAGACTATATGGGTCAAATGTACCCTAAGAACATTTCTATTAGAAAAGAATGAATAACCACATAATGAAGTTTTTCTTTGTTTTCTTTCTAGTAGAAATAGACTTCTTGAATTTTGAAAAGCACATTATGAACTTTATTTTTTAAACCAGTTATAAGCTACTGTGCCAACAACTTTGCCTATGCATACTTCCCATAGAATCATAAAACAAAGTTCACACACTATGCAAAATAAATCAAGTTTAGTATTATTCAGAATGTAATCATGCACTGGAGGAAAAAACCACCTTAATAAAAATATATGCAAACAAAATCCAAACAATATTTCTGATAGCACAGATAGATTTGACCTCTAAGTGACTCTGAAAAATACAGCATTTGCTTAATCTTATCCTGTTTTTAAAGTGGCTGTAGTTAGTGACATGTAGTTAGAAGTAATATTATGTACCATAGGAAGATTCAGTTTCCCGGAAAGGTTACGAGCATGTCAGGCATTAATATAGTAATTTTGAAGGAAGTACCATGTGTTCATTGTTATGGACGCAACGATGAAAACTCACCCTTTTCAATTTGGCAGCAGCTTCTCCAGAGCGGATTGCAGCCAGCAGGCTCTGGTGGATCTGTTCCGGGTCAGAGCGTTGGAACATCGTCGTGGTTTGTCTCTTAGTGACAGGGGATGGGTGGTCAGTGGAAGCACCTGACTGCACCTGACTCTTCTGCTCACTATTCACAGTGCTGCCTTTCTATAAAGGGAGGACATGGGAGGAAAAACATAACAAAACCTTTTAATCTGAATTAATCATAAATAGAAAACTAAGTCAACCTGGCACAAGGCTGCATATCAAACTGCCACCGTTCTAGTGTTTGCTTCATTCAAGGTTTCAGAGATCAGCAACATTTCCACTATAGCACAGTTTCTCCCTCAGATAATTATGACAGCAAAATTTTATACCCCCGTTCAAGTGTGTTTGCGCCACGATCACTTGAAGCCAAACTGATCACAGTACTCAGAATTAAACTTAAGAAATCAATGCACAGAAACATAAAGAACACATCATAAGCACTCCCAACATAAAAATAGGTATACGCAGTATAAATGATTCTATTTAATTTACTGTTCTTCAAAGTAGGAGATGCTAATTATGGCAAGAAATAATTCTTTCCAGTAATCTGAATGAGGTTGTTTTCACTTCAACATTCCCTGTTTTCCTGTATTTCATTATGATGCTGTGCTACAGCTAGACACCACAAGGTGTTTACACTGTATGAATACAGCACTTTCTGATCAGGGAGCAGTTCAGAGACTAGCCTCTAGACTAGTCACACTAGGTGACAGTGGATCAACAGTCAACCAATATTAGAAATAAAGTTTACCTTATCCATGAGGCTATTTGGTGACCCTCCTGTAATGGTCTGTAAGGAAGGGTTTTTCGCTTGAGGCACAGAGGTAGCCGAGGAGAATTCAGCTGCCGAAGCAGGAGAGGAGAGTTCAACAGGAGATTCCTGTCTCGGTGCCTGGCTAGTGATTGTACGTGTCTTATTGAATGATTGCGACCTTTTGACTGCGGATGAGACAGCAAGAGCAAAAGGGGATGGTCTCGAACTGGAGTACGGCTTTGGAACTGCAAAAGTTCTCAGAGTTCTCAGGTTCAACGGTGCTGGTGGACAGGAGGGAAAACCTGAAGGTTTATTGCTTTTAACAGGAGAAGTGGAGGATTCAGGTTTTTTTCCATCATCAACTTTTTCTTCATCTGCTGGAGGAGAGGAAGTACTTGTTTTATGTAAAGACAAAGAAGTTGGATCAGGTGATGAGATTTTTTTTTCCATCTCTGTATTTTTAGCTTCATTTTGAACAGAATTAGAAGCACAAACGGTACTTCTGGCAATTGCAGATGTCACATAATGACCTGAAGCTCTTCGTTGCATCTGCAGATAAAAAGAACTAGGCTTTGTTGTAGGACTTAATGCATTTGACTTGTCCTGAGTCTCAGAAGAAGCGTTTGAATGATCCATGCTTAGCATCAGTGGGACACGCTGTTTGGAAGACTCTGTTTCCATCCGATTGCTCTCAGTAGTAATCTCAGCTCCAGATGTCACAACATGTTCAGAAATGCTGTTCGCTCTGTGCAGCAGATCATTTGCTGTTGCACATTCATTTTGTGAACCAACTTGTAAGTGACCCACACTTTTTGGAAGATGAGGAATTTCAGCTTGCACTATGAATTCTTTGGGGTCTTGATGCTTCAGAGAGTTTTCTGAAGTAGGTACCTCTTGATCCTTATAATCTGATGAAATTTCTGATTCCCAGCTTTTCATTATTTCTAAGGATTTTGGAGGCACTATTTTATAAGTAGTCATTCCAATTTTTGGTATGTAATCTCTTGTAATTTCATTAGCGGGCTTGGGTTTAGGTTTGGTGTCCTGTCTATAAAGAGGGTAACCTTTTAGAGGAGAGTCATCTGGAGTATTTGCAGTTGTTTCTGGTGAAGCAAAAGTACTGCCATTTATACAAACGTGACTCTGATCTTTTATGGGAATTACTTTTTCACGGGTAACTTCTTGTCTCTCAAGATTTTGTTCTGTTGAAGTATCTTCATCCTCTTGTATTCCATGCATCACTTGAAGAAGGGGGTTGTTTGCATCTGTATTGTGTTGAGGGACCAGTCCTCTGAATGTGGATGATTCACAGCCTTGAGGAACAACAATTTCTTTCTGTGCAGTCCTTCCCAAATTGCTATCCAATGGACCTGTCTGGATTGCAACATCCTGAGTTTTTACTGTGTCCGAGCTGGTTTGATTGGTTTTCTCATCTTGCTTTTCTGGAATCAGTTGAGGATAATTCCTATGACTTAGAGAGATGTCATTTTTACATGCCTGGCAGTTTGATAGTCTGTCAACTTCAAGCTTGTTATTTTCTCTAAAATCTGCTGTTCTGGTTTCGTCTGTCTGAAGTTCTTTCCCTTCTTCTGTTGTTGGAAGGAGTTTTGTATCACTGTGATCTTTAAGTTAAAGAGAGATTCCAAAATTAATACAAATGCCAAAAAGATTCAACCGTTCCCTTACATCACGAAGCCCCACATCCAATGTATTTTAACTACAAGGACTGGCTCCTCACTGATATTAAAATTTTCCTTAATGCTTACTTTTAAAAGCTATTTAAAGATATACTTATCTTTGACTAATATTGCCAAATAATAGTATTCTAACTCAGGTATTCTTCCTTAATTAACAGGTACTGGTGCCATGCATCAAATTCAATAGAAAAATCTGTTCTAGAATCATTTTAAAAGTGCTAATGAATTTCAGTTGATTATATAGGCATCAGTGGCTCCAGAGCTCAAGGACTATTCAATATTCAGTTATATGCAATTTTTATTTAGTTCCACACCTTTGTGGCTTCTCTTCTTTAGTTTTAACATCACAAATGTTATTTGTCAATTACACCTTATGTATTTATAGAAGGGAACAACTGGAAAATATATGGGCAAAAGCAATTTTCCAGCTCTATTTTTCTAACTGTTTAGCAGGTCTGATAATTCAATTTTCTACCCCTGGACTAAACACATGTAGTCCTCCCCAAAATACAGGAATATCTGGGTCAACTTGTTTTAAATACAATACTGGGAAAAATTAAATTCTTCAGGAATAATCATTTGGGGTGGTATTTTGGAAAAAAAAAAGTGTCTCCTCATTTCAGATATGTTATAAAATGGCGGTTAAAACTTATGTCCCATATAAGCAGGACTCATGCAGTATGCTGTTACGATTTATAAACAGAAGTGCACTGAATATAAAAGACTATAGAAGGCCTAATATATAAATCTGAAAATCAGTGTCACAAAAGGGTAAAATAAATCAGTCAGGTCACTAAATCCACAGAAAAATTTACGATCCATTAGATGCACAGGATGTCATCATTTCTTTTCAAATCAGCATGTCACTTTGTTCTATTTGTGTTTAAAAATATTTGCATTTTCATGCTAATTTCGTAAGCGAAGAACAACTGATGGCCTCTCTTTCCCCGCTGCGGTGCGGTGCCCATGTCACACCATGTGGAAGGATAACCTCTGTGTCCAGCCTCCCCTCTCCTCAGCACTGCTCCACCCATACCGCCCTACAACAGCGCAATGCAGCTTTCACTACTGCTATAGGAAGTAATAAAAAAATATTAAAAATAAAATCCCAAAACCCCAAAACTGCAGTCAATTCTTGTCACCTCATCTCAAGGAGGATACACCAGAGCTAGAGAAGTATAAAGAAAATAATCTGATGATAGATTCAAGAGTTGACCATATTGTCATTTTTTTCAAAGAAATAGAAAGCTTCTCTTAACCTTGTTTTGAAGTATTAAAAACGAGTGGTAACTACTCACCATCATTTTTATTTTCATCCAAAACTCTAAGCTTCCTGTCTTTTTCAAATGCAGCTTGCTCACTGCTTATCTTAGTCTGTAGTCTTCTGCAAAGCACAACAGTACATTAAATATGCTGGTATCATTCATTTCAGTAAACGCAAGAAACGATGGAAGAGAACTGGCAATATTCTCCAAACACAGATGGACAAAATAGAATCACTCTGCCAAACATTGGAGTACTCAACAGAATAGATTTTTTTTTTTTTTTAAAAACAAGAGGAAATGCTGCTATGATATTTTACCAAAATGACATGCAGCTTCGCTCTCTTCTGTGTAAGCAGATGATCAGTTTTCCTTTCCCTTCTCCCCCTCCTTTTGTTTACTTGTGCCGTTTGAACAAGCCGCTTTCCAGTAACAACTTCGTTTCAGTGAAGCCACAACAGTGATGGTCTATCACTCATATAACAGTGTTCTTAGTGTGAAGTGTTCTGACACCCCCAACATTTAAAACCTGTCCTTGATTTTGTCCCCAACACGATATACAGGAAGCTGCACGAGACGCTGACTGCGTATGAACATATGAACTGTGCAGTACAGACTTTTCAAAATAGTAATGAAAAATATTCTGTCCCTTTCAAGACGTACCTTGAGAACAACAAAGAAACACGCATCAAACATGTTACTTGCATACTAAACATTTTGCAAACGCATATAATTTCTGTCGTCAGATCATGGGGGAAAAGCGAACTGCACAAATGCTGAATAAACCCCTCATCTTTTGGGGGGGAAATATTAAGCCCTTGGCTTAAAAAGCTAAATGAAGAGAGGCCAAAATACTTAAAATTTCTCTTTAAAAAATTAATAGAACTTCAAACTTACATCTCTTGTTAAGATACTTTTATTTTCTGTAATTACAAATACTGGCATTATGAAAATTCCAATTCATTTGCCACATCAAATGTATTAGTTGTCAGGAACCAGTGCCTTGAGCTGAAACATCTGCTTTGAATCATTTAAAATGATAAATTTCTCAATAACCATCCATCCTCATTTTGCTTGTACAGTCCAAAACATACTGTAAGTGTCCAATAAACCACTAAACAGGAGCATACGCTCTCAAAATTGTTGTTGGAAGAAAGTTAAAGCTCAGTCCTGCGCTCCGTACTCTTGCTTATCTTCATTCCCTTGAACACCGCTGAGAGACTGAACTACAACTATTCACAACAGACTGAACTGTTTAAAAAAAAAAAAAACACCAAACCCAAAAAAAACCAAAAAAAAAAAACCCCAACCAAAAGCCACAGAACACCACAGAGTGTCATTAGAGAAATCAGTGGGTTTGACTGGAATATTACACATGTCCCTGGTTTGATTAAAAAGCACTTCTTCAAAGTAACTAGATCTTATACAAAAGATCTTAATTATCAAAAGGTTTCAAGAAATATAATGTTAGAGAAACCCTAGTCCTCATTCTGGAATCCCTGTGATGTTTCAGGGAAGAAAGGATTGCCAAGCTCTAAAGTTAGAGCCCAGTGCATGCTGGATGATACTTACCAGGATTATAGGCCATGAAAGGCTATTACAAGTTGTGGGGGGGAAGGGGCAGGAGAAACATCCCCTGGCAATTAAGCAAACTGGCCCAATAACACAGGTCTGATAATTTGTAAGTTCAAGACAACTCAAAAATAACATTTGGCGATCCTCCTCCTCATAGATCCCCATAGAGCAGACACACCCAAGCAACTGGCACAGTATTTGTCAGGACAGAGCACCAAGGATTTTTGTAAAGCCCCATTTGGCCTTGGACTGACAAAAAAAGACCTTTGAAATGCAAGTCAAAGCTCTCCATACTACCTTGAAAGTTCTTGGCTACTAGAGCATTCACACATTTTGGCTTCAGTACAATAACTGAAATAGTTCTTTCAATTTAAATTGGGAACAGTACCAGTTTAGCTGCCCCAGGGAACAGAGAAATAGCGAATTACATTAACACAATGGGACTTCTCTGGACAATCAACATTTATTTCAAGCAGGCACTAACTCATGTTGGAAACCTGCTGAGTCAGGTAGTTTAACAAACATGCTGAAGGGCAGCAGCACCAGAAGGGAAAAAGAGCAGTTCAGGAAACTAATGTGTTTATTCTTTAAGAAGGCAGAGTTAACTTGTTTTCCTGAGAGCAGACGGATTGAGTCAGGTCAAGACAACTGGCTAACATATAAGGAAAAGACAAAAGAAAAATTAAAACCAAAACAAATATGCAAGCAATAGATAACTGTGCCCAGAAGAACAGAAATGGCTGATCTACCTTTTTTCCCCCAACTGTAAGAATGAATTTGTAAATTCTCATTTGACTAATCAATCCAAATTTTTTCACAGCACGCTGCTCTAGTAAATATGCTGGGTATTTTAGAGCCAGGTTCAGCTTTTCTGGGGTCCGGCTGCTTGAGTAGTAAGGAAAAGGAAGCTTAAACAGAATAGCCTGCAGAACACTTCTTTGTCATTTTTGTTGAAAAGCCTCATGAATTACTGTGCACAGAAGAGTGCTACAATGAAAGCTAAGCATATTAAGCTCATTCCTCTCTCACAATTCTCTATTCTGTGCTCCACAATGAAACAGCACTCTACGTTTTATTTGCCTCCCCCATTCCCTCCCCAATGCTCCTTTCTTTGTCACAAAACGTACTTACTTGCCATCTGTGCTCATATTTTCTTGTTTTTCTTCCTTGAAGCTTTGTGAGTTGTCTACAGAAACACTGCCAGGAACTGGAGCTGATGAAACAGGATCATTTTTTTCAGTTTCCAGTGGTACCTCAGCAGAGCTGAAGGCTGCAGTAACCTCTCCTATCCCGAGAGAGGTATTTGTACTTTCACTGTCCTCTCTCTGTTGCACACTCATCTCTTCCCTTTCATCAATTTCTTCCAGGTTGCATTCTGAGCTCCTGACACCTACACTCACAGAAAGAAAAAAAAAAAAAACCACAACAAAACCAAACAAAAAACAAAACAACCCACAACTCTCAATGCAGGGTGCAGATACAAAGGGACTGGTGAAGTCAGCGTAAGTAGTTTGAGGAAGGAAAACTGAGACTTCTCTTCATAATTCAGGTAAAAAAAAAAAATGCATTCAGAGTTTTAACTTCACAGTATTTTCTGATTCTTTCCAATTCTCTCTTTTTACATGTGAGAATATGCTCATCGCCTTGCTACTGTCCATCTGTTTCTGCATCTGTAACTACTGTATAACATTCTCCTTGTGTAACCCAAGTACTGGATCTGGATAGATCAAAATATATTTAACAATGTCATAATCCCAAATTTCATGGAGGTAGACAGTTTATTTTACCCAGATTTCTTAATACTTCTATTAGCTTTCCAATGAGGTTTAAAATACATGGTTCCTTTATATCAGAGTAGGTATGTTAGAGAACTAAAGAGCAAACCAAATCTCAGTTTTGCCCATGGTTTGAACAAGTTTGCTCACCACTGTCAAAAATTTCCCATAATTATCTTAAGTGTATTAAAACATAGTTAGAAGTGTCTTGTGCAGTACCCTGTGTTGCAGTAGAAGTGCACAAAAATGAAGTACACAGAAAAGTGTTAATCCATAAAAATAATTAAGTTTTCAGCTAGAGCATAGTTAAACCAAAAGGTTTAGTTTCTGGATTAGGACACACATAAGTTGGTGTACCTGAAGTTAAACTAATAAATCCACCTATTTTGATTTGCAGAGGGACTAACCATCTCTAGCTTCACTTCCCTGCCAGGAATCTTCCCACAACAAGATGATGATTCACATTTTTCAAATATTAGTAAGTAGACCATACAATTAACCTCTTGGCTTTGCAACCTGCATTCTATAACACAAAGAAAATAGTAATTCCATCTCTATAGTGCAATATGGTGCCATGGAAGGCTACTGGCAACAACTGAGCGATACAAGCAGTGCACTCAGCCTGACCTGTCAGCTCTGCATGTACCAATACCTGTTAGTAGAGGCCTTCCACTTGGGCAGTTAGGTTTCAGACTTTTCTAAGTTGTATCAGTAAATTTCCAAGTTTAAACCAAGGCTAACAATGAAAACAAAATACTGGCTTAAAGCAAGCAGTGCTGGAAAGTAGCAGATCCCAGAGTACAAAAAATCTTGGATCGACTTTTTTTGTACAGGCTGGTATCGTACAATGCTTCTGGTACTTCTCTAGAAGTGCACTGTTAACAGAAACGTAATAGAGGACTCTATATATTGGAGAAAATCTCAGTACAGAACAGAAACTTTGATTTTTCCAATAGGTTCATTACTTAAGAGTTCAGTAATACCAAAGTTACTCATTCAGTTACAGAGCAATGACAAAAGCCAATCATTTTACTATTTAATTCTAGTTTTTTGTATTGCACTCTTGTAATAATGCTTTGTAGTTACACATTAAGCAATGTGATCAACGTGTCATAGTGCTGAATGCAGAGGTGATTTAGATCCCTAGGGGAAGAGAGGCAAGACTGCAAAGTGGTGCAGGTGAGCTCCTTCCATGTGATTTAAGCACAGGTGCATACCAATATGCCACACTGGTATTAAAGGGACTCCTTAAGAATTTACTATTAGTAAGGGCCTTCTCTTCCTTTCCCCCCCCGCCAAACCCTTTCATCTTCATCTAGGGAAAAGTCATGTCAGCAGCCTAATACTTTGGGAGATGATTTTAGGGACAGCATTACAATTTTATGTGTGCCAAGATAAATATATATGTCACAAGGCACAAGCAAAGCATAACAGAACGTGGGCAAACATCAAACCTGATGAGGCTAACCCACAGCCCATAACCAGCTCTCAAGAACAGTCTCCTTCACTGATGAGAACTATTGTGCCATGGGCCTGAGCCATCAACAGCCACCAGAACAAAGACTAAGACCTTCAGTCTAAATACTCTGTGGAAACCTGAATTATACAACAAAGCACAGCCAGGACTTCTGACAAGACAAATGGAAGCATTCTGGAGTTGCTATGGCTTCATGCCCAGCCACTGCTGTCATCTCTGTCACTCTTCCTCTGGAGAGAAGTATAACAAAGGCTGAGTTGTATCTATACTGATGGGATGGAAACTTTGCTTGGGTTGGTAGGAGACATTGCTGACAGCCCTGCCATGTGAAAGTCTGTCCTTTGCTGTCCTAGGAACACTTCCAAGCTTTGGAGTGGACTAACCTGACCTACAAATGTGTAACACCAAACAAAAACAGCCCTCAGACTTTTTCCAAAGTGTTCTATGTCATTTGTCAGCATAGTAACAGCCTTGCTTGGAGTTAATTTCAACTTGTGGTTTTTCATCTGTTACTGGATCTCATTCCAGACCTGGGCCACCGCTGTTGCAGCAGAACAAAGTCTAAATGCATTTGATACATAAACAACATTTAATAGCCATCCTTCACTTACATCATGCAGTTAACTCCCAGAGGAACAGTTCAGATTTTATGACTTGTTTCCAAACGCTCAGTTTAGAGTTTTTATATGCAACATATTGCTAGGAAGTACTTATGGCAATACCGGCTAAATACTGTTGCCTTATTGCTTATATACTCTATATGTAAGCACATATATAATACAAATTGCATTTTTGTCTGTGTATAATTTCCTCTGTATGAACATTAGTCATTGAGTTTTAATTAGCCCTAAGAGAACATTGTTAAAACCTACAGGATAGCATCGTGAAGACATACCTGATAAGATGACTGACATACCAACCGCAAGCCTCCCTTGAGTCAGTAAGAATACTCTTTGCACAACAGCCAATAGGCTGACACTGCTCTGTGAGCCATTAAGCTCATAAGCACCAAAGCTGGAAAGCTGACTACATCATGCAAATCTGCCAGTGTTTTTGCTCTTGGCTCTATAGTCCTTAAAAAGGTTCTTAAGAGATACCATAACCAAGAAGATTATATCAAGGGATTTGTTTGATGAGAAATTATTTTAAAATCTGTAATTTTAAAATTATTTTTTTAAAAACACCATTTCACCCTCTTCCCTAGGAAAAAAGACTGAGCATTAATTAAGCTTTGGGAAGGGGAACAGAAATCTTAATTGAGAAAAAAAAAAATTGTTGTTTATAATCCCAAATGTTCAAATTAATTCTCTCTAAATGTTTATTCTAGTAGATGTATGCCTTCAAACTACTTTTGTCAAGGTACAGTCTGTTTTTACACCACGGGAAAACTGTCATTTCCCAACAGAAATGTTGCCTATTCCAAACTGATGGACACGTGTCTGTTAGCTATGCACTGCTTAGACACCAGGTAACATTTATTGAACACTTGCAATGGTTCATTACAGGGCAGAAGGTAACACTATATTTGCTAAAGTAGCAATGCTCAACGGAACTCCTTTGGGAATGCCAGTCACAGCTGAACAAAAACTCTCAATGCTTCCAGAAGCCCGACAATCAAAGCAGTATTGATCCAAATGGAAGGAACTACTGAGTTTACGCAAAGTTAAATTTTGTCCCAACTTAGCAATTAAAGATATACTTAACTATTTTATCTATTTAAAACAATACCCAAATCTGCATAATTTTCAGCCTAGGAATAGGACAAGCGTACTGCAATTATTTTGCCGCAGGTGAATATTGATTCTCACAGCATGATGTGCTTTGCTAAAAGGACCCTTTATAAATAGGCCTCAGGACAGTTTCAGAGATGCCACCAGAGAGCAGCAGTATCCCATGAGAAAAAGAAGAAAAAGGCAATGAAGCTGTGCTATGTGACTTGTCTCTACATTTAAAACAATGCATTGCACTAAGTCTTCAGCATAAAGACATCAGCAGCAGGACTAGAGAATGAAGACTGTCACTAACTGCAGAAATAAATCCTAGGGCTCAACACAGAGTGTTCTAAGCCCAGTGAAGATGACTGCATTTTTCTATTTCTTTCCATCACAGCTTAAATTAAAATATTTAATTACGAAACTCAAATGCCTCAAGCAGAGGTTCCTAAATCTATGGAAAAGCAAACAAGCCATTTCTATGAAGTTCAGGGCTGTTTATCTATGCAGCACTTGGACATTACAGTCATGGGAAATGCAGAAATTCTAGCATGGATCTACAATCTTAAGATAGAAACAAGCTCAAGAAAACAAAAAAACCCCTTGATTTTAAATCACAGAATGATAACTTTGCTCATCATCTTAGACCCATCACATGTTGATAAATACAGTTTTCAACACAGAAAATTAAGTACTAATAAACATCAAGAGCCATTCACTTAGAAGGGACTACCCTCCTTCATCTGCTACAACAACTAGGAAAAGGAAAGGTTACACCTTCATTACATCTTCAACTTCAGACTGCACAGTATAGGTTCGTACCTCCCATTTATTAAGTTACATATTATTTCTATTAATGGCCTTTTCTGACAATGTGCTTGAATTGCCCTAAACACAAAGCAAGCCCAAATTTACTGATTACTGATCTCTCCCCCCCCCCCCCCCGCCCCACCTTTGCCAGAGACCTAGGATGGCAGGTGACTTTTTCAACGCTCATTGTGGTACATTTGTGTTTCACCACTCCAGACAATTTGATTGGCATCCCGAATAAAATAGCTGGAAAATTACTTAAGAGTCCCTGTCAACTAGCACAGAAACTGAGTGTTTAGCCTCACATAATGCCAGTGGCGCTCCACATGCTTAGTGTTTATATATTTCATTCCTAGTGAAATACATTGAAGTGTGATTTTTCCAGACTGCACTGGCACTGATTATTCTAAAAGCTTTTAAAATTTTAGAAGACTCCTAGATGCCGTATCTTGTATCTGAACCCTACAATCTGATGCTTACAAACAACAGTACTTAACAGTACAAACTGCATAAATTAAAAAAGTATTATGTTCAGCAGCTAAAGAATTGTATTTTAAACAGCTGTACTTTTATATAACACATTTTTCCATAGCACCCAACAAATGATTTAATGTACAAACAACTATTTATGCATACAGTTTATATTTAGAACTTATGTTTTTAAAGGCTGTTCAGATGCAAACCAAAAGGGAGACACCGATTTGCTCCTACCCCTAGGTTATGCAGGTCAAGGGCAGCACAAGGAGGGGTTTTGAAAACAAGACTGGGCTTTAGCTTTTGAAAGGCTTGTTATGAGGTATACAAAAATCACAGAAGTTCTGGCTTGTTCTTGTCTACAGCTTGTGGGGGAGGAAGGAAATCAGGGACAATGTTTAGTTTATTAAATGTAAAGCACAGAGACCATTACAAAATATATTGTATGTGTTTCTGTAGACAGTAAAGGTAAAACATCTTTATATTAGAAAGCCATATTTGTACTTCAAAGGAAAACTTAATTGATCTGAAGTGTTAAAAGTAGTTCTATGTATAGGACATGTCTATAGTACAGGAATTTATTACTATGAATTATCATAGCTTGCTATGAAATAGATTTCATCAATGCATTTAGAAAAAGAACCAACCTGTTTCAGATGGCATTTCAGTGGCTCTTTCTTCCACTTTAGTAGGGGCTGATTCTGTTGGCACTGTTACTGCAAAAAGTCAAGTAACAAGCTTTCTTATTGCCTCTCAGTTTCTGCACCAACAGAAGTTCTAGATAAAATGCTAAATTGTGATCTTACAGACTGGCGCGTTCTTCCAGAAGTGCACCTTCTCTTAAGCAACCAGTGCTCACTGTCACATTTTCTAGATATTTTAATCTCAACCCTGAGGTATTTTTGAACCAAAGAGAACTGAATTTTTGTTCAAACAGAAGAATTACAGAAGAACAATACAAAAATTTCTCTAAAATTCTTCTTCTCCATCCATTTCCTATTAAACCTTCTCTGATCTAGAGAAGCTAATCTTTTCTCCCTACCCCAAGCTGTCCATCTGATTAACACAAACACAATTGCTATAGTTAACCTAACTATAATTAATTTGCTGTTTTCTGCTTTTTTCTGATGTGCATGCCTTAAAACCTGCCTACTTTCTCACACTACATGAGCCAATCTCATAAAGTAGTATTACCACTCCTTACAATCTGAAAATGTTTGGCACTCATATTTTTACTTGAAGTTCTTATCTCATAAGGTGGCATTTCTGTAATGTTTAGCCAAATCACCATACTTTCTGTTGCCTCCCAATTAAGCAGCATAAAAAGATTACCAGTCTCATTACTGCTTTCACTTTGATCTTCTGGTGCTCTAGAGGGTGGGGAGGGTGCTTTGCGCTTTGTCCTCCGTAGAGAGGAGTTCATGGAAGCAGTGTCACTGAGCGGCAGAGAACCTTTCCGTACTAACCCCGGAGGGGCCTAAAAGGGACACGGGGGGGAGAAGATTATTAGCAATGAAAGAAAAACAGCAAAATAGCTCTAGTAATTATTCTCCAAAAGTATTTATAATATACATTTGGGAAAGAGAGAGTATATACCTATTACCAAACATATTATGTTTCTCATCTTAATGAGTAGCTTTCCAAAAAGAAAAAAAGAAGGAAAAAAAAAAAAAGGGAAAATATTTTCTAGAGTTATTGAATATATTCACAGTGGTACAAGATACAACAGTAAAAAAAAAAAAATCAGTTGTTACAAACAGTATAAAAGATAATTTGAATTATTTGATGCCTGAAGGCTATTCTACAAACCCCAAATAATTCTTTTCTACAAGTAGCTAAAAATCACTGTGGAAAGAAGCTTCAACTACACCCTACTGCAATGACATGATGCTTTTCCTTCTCCATTCCTTCAACAGCAGTCCTAATTGGGCTGTATACATAATTATTAGGATTTTTTTTCTCTACGAGAAATACTTGAATTTTTATAGAAATTTTTTGAATGCCAGCTTTTGAAACTTATCTTGGAAAGTACAACTGTCTTATAATCATAATACTTACTGAAGTTAAATTGTAATAAGTTGTAATAGCAATAATTATAATACCTACTGATGTTAAATTGTAATAATGTCCTCATTATTGTAGGAAAAGACAAAAAATGTTCTTAATTCACAAATAATCAAAACTGTTAAAAAATGGACAAAGGCTACCTACTGAAGACTTCATTGTTTTAAGAGATAGCAGTCCAATTGCATTTTAAATTGTTTTTAAAATACATTCTGTGTCTCAAAAAGACAGCGGCTGTAAATTTGCCTGCACTCTTAACTGCAGTTTGCCTTATGCTGAAGAAACCTTGTATTTCCACATCTGTTAGAATGATAACGGTCAGGATCCCAGCAATAAAGGAGTGTATTTTGGCATTAGACACAGCTGCCTATTTCTGTAGTAATTCTGATCCCTATCACTTGTCTACTCGACAATACAATAAAATCCAGCAGTGACATTCATTTCTTGCTACAAGGATCCACACAGCAACTGGATGTGGGGTCATCTTCAAGAGAACTTCTCGGTGCTTCAATTAACCAACCCATTTCACAAAGCAGAATATGGAGGAACAGAGATGGCATAAATACACCAACAAATTTTTGTTTCACTGACAATCCTTTCAAAAACATCACTGACAACAGAATTGTTGACCATGTCAATATCCATGGAATAAGATGCTTATCATTTAGAAAGCTACCACCGAACAAATACACATCCTACGGTAAGGGGGATACTAAAGACCAAAAGCTGGAGTATTTGGTTGTACACAATCAAAACTATAAAGAAAATGAATCACGAGAAGATACTGGCACAAGATGTCTGTGAAGCAGTGTTTGGCAGCTCCTGTTAGACCTCAATAGAACACCTGAATGAATGAACTGAGATGGTGAAAACCATCCTCTGAGCTACCCTGGTCTGTTTTGTCCCACCTCAACATCAGGTATATCCCTTAGATATTTTACTGCACTGTAAGGAGCAACACTGTCCAAAATGTTCACACAATTCTTCTACCTATCACTTTAATGCCAAAGCAAGCAACTCAAGCCTTTTACAGCAAAGCAGGACTCGGGGTTTTAAGGAGAAAAAACAAAGCACAAGGTGAAATGTCCTTTTAAGGACAGCAGAGGATATGGACATAGCACTCCACTCCTAAGTAAAAATACTTGCATGCCTGCATAGTTTTTAAACAAGTCAGTTTTCAGATTAAAACGTCACACAACAAAAATCACTTTACACTTTTATAGTTTCTTATTCACGGTTCCCAAATAGTTCTACAAGAAAACGAATGAATAGTATTCAGCATCTGAATTCATGCAGGAGGGGATGTCAAATATAGTATTATTTCCCCAAATTAGGCTTTTTGTATTGTTAAATCATTCTCTTCCTTGCTGTTGGGCAGCTCTGGTTTTCTCCTCTTTGGTAGCTGCAGCCCCTCCGTGCTGCGCACAGATACTGTTTCTCTGTTCAAAGGTCTGCACCCTCATCTGCTTCGCACAGGCTCCCTCAGCTGACTGGGCTGGCACAGAGTTCTGCGCATACTCGCTCAGCTAAACAGATGTCACCAGAGTTCCCTCCTGCACAGAAAGACTATGTGTGTAGGGGGGAAATAATGTTCTCAGCATAAGAGCACAAATGCTACTAGAAGATTTTTATAAGCCTTTCTACTGCCCTTTGCATCCAAAGAAACAAACGATTTGCAAAGAGAGATTTCGAGAAAGTACTAAATGTTCCAGTTAAGGTTCAAGTGTTGAACAGATTTTCTCAGGAATTATTCAACATATGAATATTAAGAGCTTTCAAATCCTAACAAAGGCTGTAATGTGAAAATAGTACTTTAAACAGATGGAAAAAAATAAAATAATGTTATTAAGATATATCTGACAAAGTTTTGGAATATACATCTGGGTGTTCATGTGTCATACCAACTGCCAATGATAACTGTGCTTTATCAGTTACACTTCAATTAAAAAACATGTTAGAATCACTAAAGTAATTAACTGTGCTTCTGCAGAAACACCAGTGAACTCTGTCGTAACTTCCACAACATATGCAGGAGTTCCACTTTTAACGCTGTACACCCTCCTCATCTTGGAACAAGAAAGGGTGGACACGAAGCTTTTTAGCCTCAAGTATGTACAGACCAATGTGGCACCAAATCCCACACCACCCCAAGCAGACACCTGTAGAGGCCAGTGCTTCCCAAGTGCCAGCCTCTGTAAGCAGTGGCAGACATGGTGCCTGGTCCTTCATATCATTTCAAAAAGCAAAGGAAAGGTCATTAAGCCACAGTAATTTTGCAGCTGGAATGGAAGGCAAAAAAAAAAAAGTACTTGGGAAAGAATGTAGTGGTAGTGGAGGATTTCAGTGTGCTGGACAGCATACCTCGCACCACGGGTCACTACGTACACATTTGCATACCACCAGTACCTCTTTTGTTCCACAGATAACCAAGTTTAACAGAAGATACACAGGCGACTGGGATATCAAAGCACATTGTTAGTCATATTGCTAGTATTTCTTTCTTCCCTTCCTACAAATACGCAGCAAACGTATGCCCAAGGAGTAACAGGAAAAAAAAGTTGTATTTGCTCTTACAATGATTAATGCACTCAATTTCTATTACATGACTTAAGCTTCCCAGAATACTTAAATGTAGCCAATGTACTACAGAGGAAGTAATATATCTCTGACTTATTGGAAAAGACGGACATACAGAATATATTTGGAGAAACTCAGCTGATGTTATTCTGTCCAAACACCCGATATTACTATTCTCTCCTATGATTTATCTATATACGTGCCGGTACAGAAGCAAATACAATAAGGGGACAAGGTTATGCATTTGGTATCCTGAAAAGCAGATGCATGCAATGTTCACCACCAGTTCTGAATGGTATCAGAATTGTACCAAATGATCTTCATGCAAACTTCAGCAAGAGCAAACAGGCAGGCCTGAGCACTGGCTTCTCCCAGGTAACACCGGCTCTATTCAAGACCTCCCTGATGTTCATAGTGCTCACTGCATCACTGCCCAACTTCTCCTTTAAAGGTCTGGCCATCAAGTTTCAGGCAACTGAGCCTCTGGTGTAACTTATTAAGCATGGAACTCATCGCTCCCAGAAATCTTAACTAAGCTGTTCCATGACAGTGGCTAATAAATCTTTTCAGATATACTTGATGGTGTAGTTGCTTCCCTCCCTTCCCCCATTCTCCCACCTTCTCCTTCCCTTTCTTTTCTAAGGGGTAGACTGGAGATTTCAATTTCTTTAGGAGTTAGGGTTGCGTAAATATAAGCAAGCTGTATTTCTACAGTTGAGAAGCTTCTATCCATCATTTAAAACTGTAGATGTTTTGACTAAAAATCTCCACTTAATTGTTGCTACCCAAGCATAGTTTACGTATGCTCCTTTACAATAACAGAAAACACTGTAAGGAGACAAACATTCATGGGATAAAATGAAGATATCACAGTCTAGTTTTTATAAATAAAGCATTAGGAAGAAAATCAGCAATGGCATTTTAGACATAATCAAATGCCAAAAGAAATTTTCTTTTAAAGAAGTGTTATTACTAGAAAATTGCATCCACTTTTATGGAAACTGTGAAGATACACATACCGCATTATACAACAGCACTTTGCAAAAACGCTTGAGAGTCCTCTCTACTTGCAAGTGTATTTAAACTTGCTAGTGCTAAACATACTTCTGGCAAGAGCCATCTTGCCCAAAATTAGAACTGACAAATAAGTGTGGGATTTCAATGTTAGAGACTAACGTGCTCATTTCCAATCTGATTTAACATAGAAATTTGCTGGACAAATATTAACTATTTAAGCTTACTAGTCATCTTCTGAGTCTCATACAGAATGAGCAAATCATGCTACATACTAACTTGTAAAAGTTACCCTTACATCCATTGTACTAATTTCTCCCCTAAAAATAGGAATGTAACTCCAAAAACTAATTCTATAATCACTCTGAAATTGAGGCAGAAAAAATTCCAACCCTCATACCAGAATGTAACTGCTCATATAAAGAGAAAGCAGTTTCTTTTTTAAGGGAAAAGAAGCGGAGGAGCTGTAGGAGGTAAACATTAAAACCCTTTTTCATACTGTGAGAAATTGGACTACAATACACTGTGAATCTGAAGAAAGACAACAGTGAGAACACTGTTCCCTTAAAGTTGGCTCATTTCACTGTTTTCTGATGTTACTACTTTGGCATGTTTCTATCAAAACCAGGCAAACAGTTTATCCAGGCAAAACTGACATTTCACTTTGTCTTCCTTGTGGATGTTACAAAAGAGATTTGTCCACAGTAAGGCACATGCAGAAGGTCATCCTGGTCCACAGAAGAAATAAAGTACATATCCAGTCTGCCAAATAAACTGAAGGGCAGGCTTCAGAACTTAGGCATTCTTACAAGCAATATGATTTGCAAGGAAATTCTTCTTGTAAGGCAAAAGCAGATAAAAAGTAACCCTTAAGAAAAAAAAAGTATATCCTAAGTAAATTAACTTAATGGGACACTGCAATAGCAGTGAAGCTCCCAGACATACTGAATAGCCCAGCAAACACACCAATCAGTCTAGTGAGCAACCCGAAAAGGACTTTAAATCCTACCAGCAGGATGCACATTTTCAATAGTGGAGAATATGAGAGACCAAATTCTTATATTGTTTACAGTGAAATAATTGTGGTCTAGTGTGACCATTGTACTTGCTGCACTACTGAGAACTGACTTGGATTAAACGAGTATAAATTGGTCACTTTGGGTTGAGAAAACATTGATGCACATGATACAGATGATGACATGCTGTGCAACCATCAAAACTGACTTTATTCTACAATGCTTATAGGTTTCATTTCAAATTCTGTATTTAGAATGTCAATTCTTGGAATAAAGACTGATTCTTACTAGGTATTTAAATAGTGCCCCATTTCATTTATAAAGTTGCAAATCCTGTAAATGACATTTTTATTTGAATAAAATTATTTTACATTGTCTCTCACTTAGCACCTGCTGTTTTTAAGGGAACTGTCCTTTATTTTACAGTTAAGTGAAACCAGAAGTCTCAACATGTGGAGATACCTTTTTGTTTATTTTAGAGACTTCAGTGGAAGCTCTGAGAAACAAGCTTCCAAATCTTCCCCTTACCAGCATTACTCAAGCAGTGCCTGATCGCACAGCTAAAACAAGTACTTGTTGTTTTCTGTTAGTGATGGAGCCCCATTGTATTTTTTCTGTCTCCTAACTGTGTGCGTACAGTTTTGAAAATCAAGAGTCTAATGCACCCATGTGAAACAGAAACATCTAAGTTGGAAGGGACCTTTGGAGATCATTTGGTCCAACCCTCTGTTGAACACAAGGTCTTAGCTTAGGTTATTGCAGGAGCCTGTCAAGACACAGCCTGAATATTTCCAGTGAGGGAGCTTCTACCACTTCTCTTGAGCAACCTATTCCAATGTTCAGTTGTTCTCACAGTGATTAGTTGTCTTCTTGTATCTGAATGGAATTTCCTCTGAAGCACCTGGTGCCCATTGGCCCTCATCCTGTCACCACACATCCTTGTGAAGAGTATACTTCTACTTTTCCTGTAACACCTTCTACGTTAGCAGAAGAATGTGATTAGATCCCACCTGAGCCTTCTTTTCACTAGAACATTTACATTCTCCAACCTTTAAACATCATGGTAGCCCTCCCCTGGACTCTTGCCCGTTTTGAATCTCTATCTTGAACTGCAGGAACCACATCTGGACATAGTAGTGCAGGTGTGGCCTAAAAAGTACTGAGTACACTGGATTCAAGGTGGATCACATAGCCAGACCCCAGCCTGTACTGGTGCTTGGGATTACTCCATTCTAGATAGAGAATTTCACATGCATCTTTTTTAAACCTCACGCAGTTCCAGCCTGTCACTGTCTCCCTGAATGGTGGCTCTTCTGGAGTACCTACGTCTCCACCCAGTTTGGTGTCAACTTCAAGATTGTTGAGGGTGCATTCAATTACATCATCTGGGATGTTTATAAAAGATATTTAACAGTATTGGCCATACTACGAACTCCTCAGGAACTCCACCTGACAACCAGTCTGACTTTGAGCCATTAACCACCGCCATTTGAGCCGTAGCCAGTTTTTTGTCCCACCTGTCTAGTCCACACCGTACTAGCTTTCCAACACAAAAATACTGTGGTAGACTGTGACAAGCACCTTGCTAAAATAAAGGTAGATGACCTCATCCTTCATCCTTGGACTTCTGCTTGCCGCTAACTTACAAAAGCCTTCCTTGTTATTCTTGACATCTCCTGCCGCTTCGAGCTCCAGGCTTGCCTTTGCATTCCTAACTGCATCTCTGCATGTCTAAGAAGTATCTCTGTATTTCTTTTTGGGAATTGCTCTGTCCCCTTTCCATCCCTCACATGCTTATTTTTGCACTTGAGCTCTCTCAGTAGCACATTTAAATGGGACTGTTTATTTTTATGCCTATTCCTTTTCCCGCTTAGGGGAATGGACCACTCTTGTGCTGCAGGAAAGCTGCCTCTGAAAATATCTCAGCACTCTTCCAAGGAGCAGCTTTATCCTCCAAGGAAGTCTCTCATAGGATCCCTCCTAAGAGTTCCCTGATCAAGTTGAGCAATATGTACTATGCAGTCCAAATACATCCATTAGATGATATTTGTTGGAAAGTAGATATTAAAAAGACAAAATATTTTACATGAATTAATAAAATTCAAAGCACAGAGCAAATATTTGCCCACATTCAAGTCCCAAGCTCTCTATTACCTGATAAATCACTGCAATCAAATCTTTAATCAATTTAAGAAGTCATCTTAAAAAACACATGCCAAAGGCTTTTAAGTTCTAAGGGAACTGCACAAAGTAGTACAAAATGGAAAATACACACAAAAATATAACTTAATCTGGACTTCCGTCCTTTCTTCGTGAGCTATTCAACTTCAGTCAAATCACTTCAGATGAATAAGAAACGTCAGTATAAAATAATAAATCTAAGCAATTTTGTTGAGTGACAGATCCTAGCCCAGCAGTCATACATTACTGTTAGACATAATAGGATATTAATCATTTAAAGCGTGTTGACATTAATAAATTATTTTCAAAAAATTTGAATTCAATTAAAAGACAAACATGATGAGGTAAAAAAAAGATCATGACTTTTTTTCCCCACAAAGTTCCTTTTATCAAAATACAGAAAGAAACCTTTGTCTTCTTCAAATGATAAAGCTTTTCAGCAGGACACAATACACAAATTCAGAACTTCTGTTAAACAGTGCTCTCTTGTGGTTCTGTGCATCAATGAAAGAGTAAATCATTGTATAAAGATAAAGGAAGTCACAGTTTGAAATTTCTTGTATCTGAGTCTAACACAAAATTAATCCCTCAGACTTGTATTTCATTTAGTTCTGCATTTTATTTTTCTAGCATGCCAATAATCTCATTTATTAAAGCCCACCTTTAGATACTGCATTCAAAGCGAAGTATGAAATAAAAAAAAAATTATAATGACAATTTTAGCCTTGATCTTTAATTGGAATTCACAATTGACAATATGTGCAATACTTAATGCATCAGTTCCCCCAAATTCTTCTGGGAGACTTTCTGCACCACATGGGATATATAGGTTACTTAAATATGTAGCCCACATCTCATCGCTTCAATTAAATACATCCCTATTTGACTAAAATAAACCCTTACTTTAACTTGCTGGGAGCACAAGAACTTTAAGACTACTTCCCAAGATTTCCACCTTTTTCTAGTAATGTAATGTAAAGAACAAACCACTCTTTATCACATGTAACTAAAACATTAAAAATGACTGGAAATATCAAAACATCAGTTATTAGATATGATGATAGAGTGAGACAATGTTACCACATTTAAATATATAAACCATTCCTTGAAGAGAACAAGAAGGTGCTCACAGTACCAACTTGTATGAGAAGTTGGTTTTGCCTTTTCAAAATACAGCCGGTACTGTGGATACAGGATATGAAGTTTCAAAGGAACGCATCTTTCAATTTATGTAGTTATTTTCAAACTACAATTTTTAAAAGCAAGTACTACACTTTTATTTCCCATTTATTTCAAGCCTCAGCAGATATCAACAGGGTTATCAGGATTATTATGTCTAAACTTCTTGATTTAAGAGAAGTGAAGCAAACGTAACTAACCTGTTCATTCCTATCAAGGCTGTTAGATTTCACAATATCAGATGCCAGTCTGACTTGGGCTTGTGCGAGTTCCTGGGGAGCACTCTGAGAATTTGGCATAGGCGGTAAAGGAGCTCTCCGTTTCTTCGGCATTTCAGATGGCAGAGTGTTTGAATCATACTGCTTGCTAACAGTGTTAGATCTCGTGACAAATGTTGGCCTTGGCTTGCTCATCAATGGAGTTGCTGGGGCACTGGCAGCCTTGGGGTGCGGGGGAAGAAAAAAAAAAATCCAAGTTACTTATACTTTCTGGAAAACAGCCAACAGTATTGATTGATCAATATGAATAAGTTTCTAGAAGCTTTGCTTATATAAAGTTACATCTTACTTGTTCTCTTTTCTTCTTGCTTCGTTGAAAAAAGCTGAAAAATCCTTTGTTTTCTTTCTCCTTCAGAATATCTAAGTTTTCAGATTGGTAGGAGTCTAAAATAGAAAACAATAGTTCTAGATGTTATTTATTGCACAGATTATTTCTCCTGCATTCTTACTATTTCACTGTCTGTCATAAGCCTCCTGGAAGGATATACAAAACACATCATAAATCACCTATATTAATAGTTTTTCTAAACGCTGCAAAACGAACAGGCTTCCTACCATCCATGTTCTTCCCGTCTTTCTCAGAACTCGGAATAGATGAGTTTCAGCTGCCATTAATACCCCCAGCACTTAATCCAGCCCATCCCACTTGTCATATGTTATGGTTCATATCACAAAGGCTGTAAAAGGGAAGAAGAGGATCAGCCTCTCCAGCTCTGAATTCCTAACAGTTTAAATTCACGGCAAAGTGTGAAGTGGGACAAGACAGGCACAAGCCTGCACATGGTATGACTCTGGAGAAAGATCACTGGAACACCTGATAGGTGCTGCACACGTAGCTGCATGGCAGTCATAGCAAAGACAGTCAAGTCCATTCTGGTATCTTGCAGAACTATCCTCCTTACATCATTTTATTCATGCAGACGAACTATAAATCTAAAGGTTGTCTCCTTTTAATTTTTACTAGATTTTACTTTCTTAAAGAAATCCCATTGAATGGAAATGCAATAAGCAACAGAAATCAGCAAGGCCACTATGGGCTCTTGGTACAAATATCAATATAAACATGAATGTACATTTAATCAATTGATCTAGGGTAAAACTATACAGAAATACTTTATATATAGCTGGGTATATCCACTTCTGTATTACCTTTTAAAATATGCATTTATGATAGGACAGAGATAATTACTCATGTCACAGTTAAGCAGATGTTATAATAGGAGCGGATGGTAATGTCACTTAAGTGCAACAGTTTCACCGCCTATTTCAGTAAATCGTACCTTGCAAAGACGGTAAATTTAAATCAACTGGTGATGTGGCTACAGAAAGACAAAAAGAAAGACAGAAAATGTGAATCTGAATCAAGGATGCAGTTATAAGTTACAAACACAGAAAGCCAAGCTGAACCTTCAACATTAGGAAAAGGTAACTGGGTAATTTCCTGAAGTAAAAGGCTGTGTATCTGTACTACCTAATGCTATAAGCCATTTAAGAACCTGAGCCTGAACAACACAGACTGGAATCTTGTAAATAAGGAGAGCAGATCCACTTATATTTCTGAAGGAAAGAGGAAAACTACTATATAGAATAGTTTGCTCTGTAAGTTTTGGATTGTCAGGCAGTCCAAACTTGGAAAACAAAGAGGAATGTATAATTAAAATATAATCTGGATAAAATAATATTTGAATTTAATTTCTATTAAGTAAAGGTATACCTCACCATTTACTTTCATAGAGAGAGCTGAAAATTCAGAGCTTTGACATTGTCTGCAAAACTGAAATGCTGAACTACTCTGTGTCAAGAGAACTGAAGTATATCTAAATTTCCTAGTGAGGTGCTGCCTTGTAGAAAGTGTATATGCCCTCATATTCTCTCCTAAGGATTTTTGGCTGTTGATTCAAATGAAGCACATGTCATACTGTGCAAAAGGCAGCTCTGCCAGTCTGTAGATGAAAGCAGTAGCCAGACAACAAACAAGACAATGCACTATGGGCACATGTAGTCCAAGTAACATGTTTAGGCAAGTAAAAATATGTTGTTTTCCAGTGAAGAAGAGAAAGATATTTGATTTTTGTTTTCTCCATGGGAGAATGACGTATTTTCCAAATCTGTCATTCTCCTGTTCCTCAAGATAACTGGCCTTTGGGAAGTAATTGAGAGAACTCTTGAAACTGTAACCACCAAAGATAAGGTTACCATATTTACATAGAAGGGGGAAAAGACACAAACAAAAAAACCCAACAAAAACTCCAAAGTTTTAGGGCAGAAAGAAAAACAAGCTAACAGAACAGTGGTCAAGAACAGGAATGAGCCAATATTACTGCATTCTATACTGAGGTAAAATTTCCTGTGAGAAGTGGCTGAAACAGAACAAACCTCACTGTATAGAATTTTTAATCATAGTACAATAAACCCTTCATGAAAAAGACAGGCTTACAGCTGAAGTTAAAACCAAACATAGGAAAGTCTGTAAAAATATAAGGATGTTAGTTCATAGTGCCCCAGTTGGACCGCAATTAAAAAGAGAATTATTATTCCTTCACAATCTATAAAATTAGCAAACAGCACTGAGAAATAGACATAAACACTGTCAGAATATTCTAACACTTTTAAAATTTGAAATAATTTAAAAACAAAACTAAATTTCTTTAATGTTCCTGTTCTTTTCAGCTCATCATGATTCTATGTCTTTCCTATGAGATAAGGGAAATACAGTGTTGTTGGGCTTTTTGGGGAAGGGGTGGGGGAAGGAAAGGAAGGGGCTGTTTTTAAGTGATGATTTGTACTTAGCCACCTTTGCTGGTACCTAACACTTTGTTGGAAAATAAAACGTTTATATAGCACTTCTCAAACATAAAGTACAGGTAAACTTGTCCCAGTTTCAATTTTGTGGAAGACTAATGAAATATATACTAAATTGCTAGAAATGAACTTCTTCATAAGTAAAAAAACCCAACAAAGCATATACATTATTGAAATACTAAGTAATTATCTTTTCTATAACTGCAATTTGCAAAGTTATCTTACCTCGACTGATATCCATGGCATATAATTCTCTTAGTCCAAGGTCATTAAGAGATTTTGTCACATCAAGGGGTTCTTGAGACTGGTAATTCTTCAACAGCAGAGTGTGTGAAGGATCAAACTCACATTTACTACAGATAATCGGTAGGAGTTCTTGAAGGGGTGAATGTGGACTAACTCTTACTACCGTCTTCTGTGTCTTCTTGTAGTTTATCACTACCCTTACTGTTTGCTAAAGAGAAGAAAGTTCCAATAAATACCAGCACAAATTCTGAAACAAATGGCATTTTTATAACAGGCTTACAGTAATCATAGGAATTCTCCTTATGGCCAACTTCACCAATGTTATCAATTCAGTAACATTACAAGAGAAACTAAGAAGTAATTTGCAACTCCCTTCTACTGAAGAAAAGAACACATGAAACAGTCTGCTCTTCCTGCAGCATCTCCCATTTGCCTGTCCAGCAGCGTACCTGTCTGGAGCCAGAGGCCCTAGGAGGTTACATCAGGCAGCTGTAGAAGCCAGCCAGTGAGCCACGAATGCGTGCGTGCGTGCACACACATAGGAGGGAGGTAAAAGGGCAGCAGAAGAGCTCCCCTGGCCCTGTGCAAGTGCTTGAGATAAATTTGGAAACAGTCTTTTTCTATACAGCAGACAAGGTGGAAGGAAGGATTTAGACAACACCCAGAAATTGCTTTAGTACTTCTAAAAGCTCCTGCCTTCTTAAGGGTGTATAAAAAAGTCGAGTAACAACAAAAAAGTACAGTATGTATTAAAGGAAAATGACCATACAATCAGAAGGGCATATATATCACAGCATGACAGATGGTACAAGCTGCTGATTTTCAGTTTGTGGAAGGCTGTATTCAGCCATACTTCATCTGCAGAATTTGTCAAAAGGACAGTAAGGCATAGGATTTCAAATAATATCATAATGTTTCCTTCTTTCGGCAGCAAAGACGTTTGCTGCAACAAATGGAGATGTATTTTACCTAAGAGGAGGTTACCAAGAACATGGAGCCAAGCATTTCACAGGGGTGCATGGTGAGAGGATGAGACAAAAGGAAAAGCTGAAACAAGAAGCTGAGCTACCTGCTCAACTTATCGAATACAACAGTGATTCTAATATCTCAATACACTTTTAGTTCTCACCTCTGGTATAACCGGAGCAGGTTTCTTCTTATCCGCTTGTTTTGACTTTACAATCACCTTTTCCACTTCAAGCATTCCCACTGGTGTGTTGGGTTTGAATTTAATCTGGCTATTTTCTGCTGATACCAACTCTATAGTATAACTTGATGGATTTAAATGATACTGTGCACAGAGAAAGATCAGCAAGTCCATCATGGGCTTCCTGTAAAAGACAAATGGAACTGTCACAACAGATGACAATTAAGCAGACTATAACAAAACGTGCTGCTAAACATTTAACCCAAGTCATCCTTTCCCTTCCATGACTAAATAATTACTGCCAGGCACCAACTTTAAATATCTTCAACATCAAAAAAAAAAAAGCCAACCCCCCAAAAAAACACTAAAAAGAAACCAGCTTGCACAAAAGCATGCCAAGCACTTGAGCAAGGGGGGTAATTTTTGCTTGTGTGAAGTGATGCTTTTCCTGAGGTCAGCAGGGAGATGTGGATTAGCCACCTCATTTGACATTTAATGGGAACTGTAGCAGTGGTGATAAATGCCCTGCTATTCATTAAGAAAGTTTCCTTCCAAAGCTTGAAATTTTTATATCCATTCTGAGGTTACAAGGGACTTTATTTTCAGAAATTCTGAGCATGAGCCATTTGGAGGAAGCAGGAGGAATGAAGTTTGAGTAAGTAACCTTTTAAGGATGTCTTGCATTCGGGATCCCAAAATGAGAGCCAGGTGTTTAATACAGACAGAAGGAAAGAAGCTAAATGAAAATATAGTAGTTGAATGCCATTTCTTGAGAAGCTCTGTGTGATGCAACAGATGCCCTTTTCACAATGAAGTATGGCAAGCCGAATTTTTCGTACGTAGTCACTAACTGTATGTCCTTGTTCTCTCAGTGCTCAAAGAAGAACATGCAGAACGGCATATTAAGATTGGCTGAACATTCCCAGTTGCTACTGGAATATATTTATTATATTGTACTTTAAACAGAAGTGTCATAGAAGTTTAAATAGACCAACGGTAAGGAGAGTATTCTAACTTTGCATGTTACAGCAACTGAATAAGGTTATAGTACTATCAGGTCACTGGAACTGGTCATTCCTCAATAATTTTTAGAGTTGGGTAATCATCTGTAAGGAGCATTTCATTTTGACTTTGATGCCCTCGGTATCTCTCAGTTACAGCTACAAACAGGGAAATCCATCACCTGCTCTGTCTCACAAGGATATTATGAAAAGAATTTAAAAGTCTGTGAAGCAACCAAATACCATGTTGAAAAGAACACTGAAGTGTCTAAAAGAAAATTAATTTAGGGTTTGGCTGGTATGGCTTTATCAGAAATCTTAAATTCTAGATGTAACCTCATGACAGATGCAAGTATTCTGGTAGCATAGCCAAATGTGGAAATAGATAGCTTCTACAAAGAGCCATCAAGCTAAGCACAATTCTACATAATTTAGAGATTGTGAATACATTTATTAAGTAGGAAGTTAAAACAGACTTTTCATACGATATGGTTCTGTAAAAAGAATTAAGAATGACTCAATGTTAGAAATTACTGTGAACACTGTTCCCCCCCTCCCCGCCCCGCTTTAATTAACCCTACAATATCAATCCTGTTTTCACTTGGTCTTAAAGAACAAGTGTTCCTTAAGCAAACTGTCTTCTGATTTCTAGAAGCAGGGCTGGACTCTCTGGCGCACACGCTGCATTTCCATAAGATGGAAACAGTTTGAAAGCTGACAGATATAGTTACTGCAGACCTATTACTTTTTTTTTCCCCAGAGGAAAGTTTCTGCCTGCTTCAGTGGCAGGAGAATACTTGCCTCAGGAGACAAAGGCAGAAGGAACAATAAAACCAAAAAAACATACAGAAATGATGCTCCAAGGTGTCAAAAAGCAGCTATCAGATGGTCTGAAGAGGTATAGAAGAATGTAATATACTCCTGTGCCTTCATCTAGATGATATATATCAGCCTGAGGAATACCATGGGAAATGCATTGAGCACTGCAGAAAAATAACTATTCCTCCCTTTTCACATAGCTAAACCAGAGTGTTTATTTCAATTCTTCTCTCGCATATATCACAACCTGCTCCGATTAGAAGAAAGAAGAAGGAACTACTCTATTTCTCGTACTTCTAACCCCTAATAGAACAAGTACATCCATCTCATTCCAATAAGAAAAGAGCTGCAAATGCAAATCATGTCATTCCCCCGTTTGACTGGGGGCAGGGCAGGGGAGGGGAGGAGGGAGCCAGAGGAGACAGCAGACACTACTTCTCTAGTGACCTTTCTGGTTATCAGCCTATCCAATAAGTTACCCATTACTTTTTTTCTGGTGCATTTTTATACACTGACTAGCTTTAAAAGCTGCCCTTCCTCTGGCCTTCAGTTGTTGGAGAAGGGTAAGAACACCGAAGATGACCAGGACAAGAATTCACAAGCAAAGATCGCAGAAAGCCGTCCTATGGAAATGCACCACCACGACAGGGGCAAGCCCTCACGTTAACCAGACTCACAAGAAGTGACAGAATGATAAGTGAGAAACATAGCTGCTCACAAACAACAGACAGGTACATGCAAATTAGTACACGAAAACAGTGATTCAATGCAAATTTGCTTTCCATTGGTACTTCCAGAAATGACCTGCTTGACTGGAGGATGCTAGACTTTAAGCGCCCCCCTCCCCTGGAGGGCAAGGCACCTTCAACAACTGCTTTAGGCAGATATTCCTACAGTGATAAAAAAAGCAATCTTTTTTTGTAATCACATCCCCCAAAACTTGTAAAACTATTTTTGCTAAAGCCTTCAAGGATTGCAGGTAGAGGAATACCTATATGACAGTAAATTTAACCGCTTCCATAAATAATGTTCAGTAAAATTCCAAGAAGTGGCCATCAGCTGTCTCAGAGTACATCATCTGCTTATCCTCCTTTATCTAATTTCAGTAAAATCTTTATTTGCAACTTCTTTAACTTCATCACATTACTTAGTTTTCTGGAAATCTCTGATCATAAATTTATTTACGTATTCCTGCACCCCTTCAACCCTCATCTGTTTTCCTCTGGTTATTCCTACCTGACTAAATAACAATAAAAAGTGGCTAACAGCAGCCTCGCGTTACATCACATAATAATTAAATGATGACCTTCACCTAGAAGGTATCAAACCATGTTATGTTTGTAATCAACAGTGAAAGGTGTCACTTCAAATACTGGATCAAGCATTTAAAGGAAAAATGCATCAAGTTTCTACACTCCTCTCCAAAAATGAGGGCTAGAAACTTGCTACTTTAAAAAAAAAAAAAAGTTGAGATTCTTACACAATCAGACTTTAGGAACAAGGTCTTCCCATCATGAGACTCACAGTAAGCACCACTGAACAAACAAAACTCTGTCAGTAGCGACCAAAAGTATTCCGAGGTAGGGGATGGAACGGAAAATAGAAGAGGAAGAAACCTATATACAGTTTGTCATTCTATAGATCTCTGATTACTTAAACCTGTAGCTTCATGGCCTTTCTTCCACAAATATTTACTAATCCTATTCTCTAAAGAGAAAAAGAGATTTGTTTTCATGGAGAACAACAAAAACACACCAAAACCCCCAGAATTTGTTACTAACAAATGTAAGTACAATAGGTTTTGAAAAGTAGGGCAACACCACAAAGCTTGTTATTCACTAGCTAGCTATACAGCGTAAACCAACAGTTTATTAAGAATACCCTAATGACTGAAAATACTCAAGAACGGATCAAATGGAAACTCACAAAGGACTCTAAGAAAACAAATTCAGCAAAGCTAAGGTCTCTCTGAAAGGTGTCTGAAACGGAAGCCCTAAACACACTACCCTGCAAAACTCTTTGTTTGAGACACCATTTCCAAATAAAATGCATGTCACTACCATACTGGCCCTTGAAATCTCTAAGTTACTGCTGATGCATACAACTGAAACTATTCCATTTCGAGAAAACTTTGTCAAATGCTGCATTTCTTCCTTGTGGGAAAACAAAAAGCTAACTTAAAATGATCAGGCTGCTAAATAAAATAGTTCTTCAAGTTGGGTTGTTTTTTTTTTCCTTTGGCTGCAGAAAATTCTTCAGTCCTATGCTGTATTTAGAACCAATGGAGAAGATTCAGAAATTTCACTCTGAAAAACATTCCAATAAAGAAAAAAAAAAAAAGCTCCACTCATTCCTTCCTCTGAACAGTGTACCTTCGCTTCCTACCACTCACTGCTCTTACCATGTTTTTCGGGGGGGGGGGGGGGGGGGGGGTTGTTTGTTTGTTTGTTTTTAAAGAACTGTTTGCCCGGACCCCTCTGCAGGAATCCTGGTGATAGGAGACTGCGAATGCCACTGTCAGATTCTGAACAGATGAACTGAATCACTATCACCAACTACTACAAAACACAAATTGGTGTCTAGGCTTAAATAAGAGAATCCACCCATGCCTGAAGTTTCAGAATGAGCTATTTCAGCCCTCCTCCCTTTTCTCGGTCTCTCAGTTTTTTTCTTTAATTGCCTATAGAACAAATCAAGGATCAAAAATTATTCTCTCTTGTAATCTTCTTCTCTAAAACCCCTTTCGGATTTCATTCTGATCCTCTTCAAAGTCACAGTTTTGCTTTTTCTAGTATGAGATTTAAAAAGGTATTCTCTCCTCAGGAGCTTTGAAGCTGCTCATCTCTGATTCAGGAAAGAGACAAATTAGCAATTTATCTGTTTATGTCATTTCTAGAGGGATCTTGAGTATTTGTCCACAAAATACGACTATCGAGACAGAGCAAAACTAGAAGAGAAAAGGTAGTTTGAGGTATATTTCACAGTGGACTGCAGGTCCTGCACAGTATCTCCCCTCATTCTAAGTAAGGCTAGCAGTACTAATACGGGTTCTTGGTTTGCAAGAGAGCCGTTTATGAAATCAATCACATACAGTATCTTGATTGGAAAAAAAAAACAAAAAAAAACCCAAAACAGTAACTCTGGGATAATAAAACTGATTGGGAAATGCGTGCGCTTCCTGATAAGCCTGTGAGGCCTGTCTTGAACACTGAGTAATTATACGCAATGTAATCTGACCGAGTGAAGATACATGCAACATTCCTTTTTGGCACTTTGTTATGTGCAAAGCAAGGTAGAGGGCACACGGTACTCATAAGTGTGGACAAAGAGAGTGGAAAGAAGAAAGAGAAGTGCCTGACAGTGTACACATGGAGTCTCACCTTTAAGACATTTTAAAGACAGAGAAAGGCACCATATTTACAGACGGCAATATTCCTTGCTGTAAGCAAGCTAGCAAGAACACCGTAAAGCATCACAGCAGTCACCAATTATTTCAGAAAATTTCTTCTGAGAAATATAACCTCAGATTTAAGTTATCCTGAGAATCACATGGAGTCGGAGTTGGGGGTGGGTGGGTGGCTCATCCATTGGATGCTCATCCATTGGAGCTCTGGTGAACCAGCTCATCCATTGGAGCTCTGGTGAACCAGCTGGTATTTGATGTCTAAGCAACGACCTCATGAACTCTAGCAAATGACAAAGCATGCAAACAGACTTGAGCCACAAAAGTCATTATCTCTCATTAAGAAGTGAAGTAGGTGTAACTACACATTTACATTACCTGGTTTAAATAAATAAATAAATAAATAGGTCTGCTTGCTTTCAGTAGCGAAGACACCGGTAATACACTAACACAAGCACAACATACAAATAGTTTATTTCAGCTTAGGAAAGCAACAAACTGGCATCCTAATTGCTCTGATCCATACAAAGCCTTGCATAGGAGCCGCCTTAGTAGACCTGCTATGATAATTAATGTAACATTTTAAGTCCCAGGATTTATGATTTCAAATCACTAGTCAATGTCGAGGTCTTTCTGAACTAAAGGTGACTTGAGAGTTATATGCACAATCTATACTACCAATTAGCAGACTGAAATATGTATTTCAAATTAAAACCAGCTTAAGCAAAATATATGTTAAAAAAAAAGTTTTCCAAAGCTGTAGCTAGAAACTATTTCTTTGAAACATTATAGATTTGTCTGAAATGATGACACCTTTTTTATAGACTACTAGCAGTCCTAGGTAGTAGTGCTGAGCATGTGCTGAACACATGAGTTTGTACCCAAATAGGATGCGGGAACTCATCTTTAAGTCTAACAAGGAAAACTTATTTGGGAAAATTCAGTGACTCATACAAACCAGTATTTTTCTAGAGATTTGCAGTGACTAGAAAGAACAACAGGTATAGCTATGCATCCTGATAGGTGCCATAGAGAATTTCTGAATCTCAAAACCAAGTCTTCCCAAAAGGTAGGTAAATGTATAAAGTATATGTTTCCACACCTACCTCAGCCGCTCCTCATAAGACTTGTGCTCTAGACCCTTCACCAGCTTTGTTGCCTTTCTTTGGGCACACTCAATGTTCAGGCTTACACAACTCATGTATTTTACTGAATGATTAAAACCTAGATGAAGGTTGAAGTAAACTACAGCAAGAACAGAAAATTAAACAAAAGTGTCATTCTGTGTAACTTACCTCCCATTAACTGTAGTATACTTGATCACGTCTCCTGGCAGGACCACTGATAGTTCAATATCTTTATCGATTACATTCTCTTTCTGTTCCATGATGAAGTTGGCTGATGCCATGTCATCAAATGGAGAAACAGCAATGGGTTTTGTTTCAGATGGAGGAGGCGGCGCTTTAGATTTTCTTCTGCAATAAATGTATAAAAATTAAAAAGTCAAGTATCATTATGCATATGATTCCATCCTGGCAAACTAACAAGTCTCAGAACAGGAACGAACCACACTTAATTCTTTTCACTCAGACTGTGTAAGTGATATGTACAAGGAAGGGATGAGAGAATATTTTAAACATACGCTCAGTGGTGATAGAAGATACAACAGGCTAAGGTATCTATTGTATTAAAAAAAAAAAAAGTCCAATAAACATCAAGCCCAAAACAAAAAGGTTTTTTTAATATATATTAAGAAATTAATTACTTTTTTCCTCCCTTGGGTTATGCAAAGGACCCTATTTGTGCATCCTCCAAACAGATTTACCGCATTAGTATAAACAGAAATACTGTACTATGCAGTATGAAGCCAAGTTGCACTGACAGTATGTTTAATATATAGGATAGATAGGCAAGGGAATAATCACGCTTTTCCTCCCCAGATTTTTCTTTTGATTAAAATTATTCAAACAAATCCTACCAGCTCTAGTCTATTTACTTCTATACAGTAATAAAATAGCAGTATAACCAATACTACTGTGTCGTAATATTTCTTGACATTTGAGTGACAATATGCTCTCGTATTTTCCCTTCACCTATGCTGATTTCCTATTTTAATTTTCTCACTATCCTTTCCCATCTTCATGACAAGCCAATGTACTCTTGAATGCAAAGAGTAATCACTAAATAAGTTTCACTTCTTTCACTTAAAAAAAAATGCAAAATGGTATAAAAGGAAAATTCTCAACATCTCTTAATGTATTTATGTTACAGTAAATTCTGAAGGCAGGACTCTCATGTCCTACAACATATAGTCCAGCATTCCCTTTCATTCAAATAACTTTGCATGATTCGCTTATCTTGTCACAAGGAAAAGATACTATTATTAAGAATTTCACCATTAGAAACAAAACCAAAACACACTGTGGAGATGCATTACCTCATGAGAGCTTTTTAATTACTTATAAACATTCTTTGAAAAGCTTGAATGGAGCCACGTTCACAGAAAGCTAAAATACATTTCAAACATAATACACAAAGGTTCCAAAAATATGCTTGCAATTTAGATTCTGGAGCTATACCAAAGTTTGTTTACTTTAAACGTAACCAAAGAAATTAACTTCTATAATTGCCCGACAGAATTAAAACAAAAGATCTAGTGTACAACAATTAGAAACACACATCTTTCTTGGGAAAACAAAGTTTAAAGTCACTCACAATAAAGAACAAACAAGGTCCAGAGCAGCACTACAAAAGACGACTGTATAATGAGACTTCACATGACCGATCTGTTGCTGAAAGTGCTTAGAGTTTTGAACTTCAGAACTCCGTGCTGAATAATTAACTATTCACAGCCCCTCGGAGCTAATCGGGAGTACTCACAGACCTCCAAACACGCTGAATGAGGATTCACCATCACAATTTATACCTCCTCTCTGTTAATGTTTTAGATTAGTTTTGGTGCACTCTGTGTACAATTCGAGACGTGTGGCGTTAGCTGCAAATTCAACTTTGGTCTCTACAGCAACTCGCCTGGGTTGTTTCTGAGTTCTGTGAACATTGCAAAATGTATGAATCAAACTTCTTTTTACTCCTCCCCTGCTTTTGTTTTTTTTGCATGACTTTTAGCTTTCATGAGACTGCCAAAAAGAAATCATTAGCCAACATAGAACATCAATACAACTATTAAAAAAACCCCCAAAACTAAAAGCTCACCCTATGACATGTTATTAATACCAAAAAAAATCCAAACCTGAAGTAAAGCAGTACTGCATTTCCCCTTCTATACTCATTCTTACATTTCAGTGACTTCAAATGACCGTTAAATGATATTTATCGCAACTGAACTCAGAATTTAATCCTTGAAGACTACATGCCACAGAAAGATTTGTTTGCAAATGCTAGTGGACTCTATTTTCCATTAAGCAGATGAATGCAATTTCATTGCTGGAACTCTACTATCACTAGAGAGTACTCAATCACACACAGCAATAAATGCACAGTCCACATCAGGAAAGTGACTTTATTTACACAGTGTCTAACTTATACTGTAAAGAGCTAGAAGTGATAAAATAGTCTTGTCAAAACTTGTGTGCAACAGCTATATAGATGAAGTTCTATGTATTTATAAAGAACACATACACACACGTGGGGTCAGGCAGTCTAACGAGGCTGGCTGAATCCCTACATACACCACTGCAGAGCTAGGTACCCTACCCATCTTTAGCACATATGCATGTTCTTTATGGTTAGTTATGCTTACGTTTCCCACCCCACACAAAGGAGGAAAAATCTTCAAGTATACCTTCTCAGAAGTTATGTCGGCTTTTTGGCAGCCTCTTATTAGAATCATATAGAATCATAGAATGCTTTGGGATGGAAGGGACCTTTAAAGGCCATCTAGTCCATCCCCCCTGCAATTGGCAGGGACATCTACAGCTAGATCAGGTTGCTCAGAGCCCCATCCAGCCTGTCCTTGAATGTTTCCAAGGGTGGGGCATCTACCACCTCTCTGGGCAACCCATTCCAGTGTTTCACCACCCCATCGTGAAAAATTCCTTCCTTAGATCTAGTCTGAATCTACCCTCTTTTAGTTTAAAACCATTACCCCTTGTCCTATTGCAACAGGCCCTGCTAAAAAGTCTGTCCCCATCTTTCTTATAAGCCCCCTTTAAGTATTGAAAGGCTGCCATAGGTCTCCCTGCAACCTTCTCTTCTCCAGGCTGAACAACCCCAGCTCTTTCAGCCTTTCCTCATAGCAGAGGTGTTCCATCTCTCTGATCATTTTTGTGGCCCTCCTCTGGACCCTCTCCAACAGGTCCATGCCCTTCTTGTGCTGAGGACCCCAGAGCTGGATGCAGTACTCCAGGTGGGGTCTCACCAGAGCAGAGTAGAGGGGCAGAATCACCTCCCTCGACCCGCTGGCCACGCTTCTTTTGATGCAGCCCAGGACACAGTTGGCTGCCTGGGCTGAGAGAGCACATTGCCAGCTCGTGTCCAGCTTTTCATCTATCAGTACCCCCAAGTCCTTCTCCTCAGGGCTGCTCTCAATCCCTTCATCCCCCAGCCTGTACTGATACCGGGGATTGCCCCAGCCCAGGTGCAGGACCTCGCACTTGGCCTTGTTGCACCTCATGAGGTTCACACAGGCCCATTTCTCTAGCTTGTCCAGGTCCCTCTGGATGGCATCCCATCCCTCAGGTGTGTCAACTGCACCACTCAGCTTGGTGTCATCTGCAAACTTGCTGAGGGTGCACTCGATCCCGCTGTCTATGTCATTGAAGAAGATATCGAACAGCACTGAAAGAACAGGGATCCCAATACTTTCATTTTCTTTTTCCAGATGCCGTTTCTTTTTTCTTCATTTTTCACCAATTCCTTCATCTGTCATTCTTAGCCCAAAGTATTTACATCTGGTCTTACATCTTTTTCGTTTCTTGAGTTTGTGTCTCTGCCTTGCCACAGGAGAGGCTGCTTGACAGGTAAGGGAAGCCCTGCACTCCCAGCACCCCACAGCTGGTATTGGGCAGCAAGAACAATTCCAGTTACCATGATTACACCTACAAATCAAAAAGCATTAAGTGACAGGATGGTGGAAATACACTTGCAGGGGTAGTTTTAACCTACAAACCCTCCCCTCCTCTTTTGCACTATGGGGCCTCCAAGAAGCTGACACAGGTGATTTCTCTCACAAAGGCATCCTCCACATGCCATTTTATTCATACACCAAAAAGTAAAACCAGCATTATCCAAGTAACTCCAAGTCTACGCCATCATTTTAAACACTTAGCCATCGTAAAGAACAAACAAACAAAAGCCCAGTTCTCTCTTGCCTCTTCACATTTACCAGGTACTCAGCAAACCAGGAGAGCTGCTGGTTTTTAATGAATTTGCTAAAAAGACAGAGAGAGTGGTTAAGGTAGTTTCTTCTCCTGAAAAGAAGAAACCCCTTAATTTTTAGTAAGACAAAATATAACCACAACAAAGAGAATAAATTCCCAATCATATAAAAATAACCCTTCAGAGGTCAGAAAAAAGCTGGTCGGTAAATGGTCTCACTCACAGCACCTTTCATGTTTAGATAGTTTCCAGATGTGCTAGGAGCTAAGCAGACCTATTCTAATTTTCAAAGTAAACATTAGAAGGAGTTAGAACAACCAAAAACATGGTCTTTATTTTCATGACTACTATAGAACTAAAAGCTGTGGGAAGAATAAGTACAGCTTATTTAGCTATGACATAGAGGGAGCTAAGAGAGAAATTTTAATCAAATAAGGCCACAGCTCATAATAAGAATGCCTCTGGAAATTGTGCTGCAGTATCTAACACCATATAGGTCCTCACTCCTTCCTTGTCTCCATAGGTCCCAGCCCCATCAACTGACTGACCTTCCCTACACCAAACATTAAAACTGCCAATCTCAACTCATCTGAAGGGATGCGTTCCCCACTGTTCATCACCAGATAACCAATTCGAGCTACCTATTACACTGCAACAGCTTGAATGTCATCTTCTGTTTAATCAATTGCTTAAGACAAAGCAGGAAAGGGGCGGGGGGGGGGGGGGGGGGGAATCTTTCTTCTCTGATTCTTCCTAGCCCAGGAAAAGGCAGCCAGAGGGACGCCTACAATGCTCTCACAGGGTCTCACAAACACAAGTTGGTGCACCCTGGGCAGAGTTTATATTCCCCTTGTTACCACTGCACCTGGAGCCCACTGCTTATGCCAAGTCTTTCAGCTAGCCCTCATCTTGGGAGATTATATTGTTCCCAAGAGAATTGATTCATATCTCTTAGAAATTTAAATTTCTGAAGTCCCACCTGCAATTCCCACCGGTCTTTGTGACAGAACACAGTTCCTGTAAAGACACTGAAGAATTCTTTCAGCCAAATGCAGATAGAAGACTTCATCATTTTGTTAAGAAAAACAATACATCTTTTAAAATCAAATGCAAGGCCACTAAGTCAACATTTTATGTGCTTCAGATCCCACTTCTACAGAATAAAGTGTCATTGCTGTATCTCAACATATTTCCTGTTTACCAAACAAAAAAATTGTAGTGTCAGTGATCTTTTAAAATAAAGGTCTGGCACAGTAAATAAATAGAGCATCTATTTATTTGATTTTCAAAAAATTCCTGTTAGAAAGTTAGAAATGTTTCTAACTTGTGTTAGAAATACACAAGCAGTGTATTTTTAACTATCAGTAAGTAGAGAAAGGCACTTTAAAATAATGAGAAATAGTTGAACTGACAGTGACCTGGATATTCCAGTCATCACCAGCGCTTCCTTTCGATAAGGATCACTTTCCCAAAGAAAATGGATAAAAAAAAGAAGAAATCTATCTGCTAAATTTGTGCACAGCCAAAGGCTAGAGCATAAAAAAAATCCACCTCTTCAAATCTTGATATCAAGGAATATTAATGTTTACAGCACTTCCCATTTTGAATGCAATTATATGAGACACTATACAAAGATGGCTTGGTAGCCCTCTCACTTAAATTATTTTGGATCTAATGTCCAACATCAGAACCATCTTTCAAGTCTTCTATAGCAACCACCTAGGACAGGAAAGGTCATAAGGGACCTCACCTGCAATTCAGCCATCTCTTAGATACTGAAAAACTTCATTAAACATAGTACAATAAAAACCTTCTACTGCACAACAGATAGATTTAAGTTTGTTAATTTGACTTATGGCACCACAAAGAATACTGGTTTATACAAAGAGCAACTACACTTTTTTTTTTATATCAAACTTTACAAAATTATATATGCCAAAAGTACAAACAGCACTTCATTTTATTTTCACTCTAAGTCAGAAAAGGATCTAGTTCTACTAAGATCGTGTCATGAGAGGAAAAAGGCCACTGCAATAAAGTTTCTTCTAGAGCCCTTCTTGCCTTTGACCTCTTACCCCAAGCAATTATTATAACTCTTTCTCGATTTTTACAATAATGCTGCTCCACTGCTACACCATAGTAGCAGACACCCAAAACCTTGCACACCATCTGCTCAACCAAGAAACAGCTGAACAAGAGTTCAGGCTTACATTAAGTACATTAATTGTTTTGCTTACAATGATACATCAGTTTTGGCCAACAGGTATACAAAATATTTAACCCCCTAATTTTGCCTATAAGCATTCCCAGCCCAATAAATACTCACAGAACAAATCTGTCTTCTGCACTAAGCAAAGATCATGAAAGTACCAACATTCTTCCTGTTTATTCAGTTCCCTCTTTGAGGACTATGGTTTCACAGCATCACCACTACACATCTTTAAGATCAAACACTACTTGCTAGGAAAAAGCTTGGAGACAATTGCTGCATTACTATCTGATTCTGCTCATCATAGTCCAGCAAATGAATGAAGTCATCAATGCAAGTCACTCAAAAAAATCATTGCTGTATGTTTCAGGGCATAGGTACAGATAATCTCTTTATTTTTTTTTTTTTTTAAAAAAAAGAAAAAAAAAGAAGAGGGGAAGTATTTCATAAGACATAAGTGTTCGGTAATCCACATTTTAAGTTAACTTGCTAGCTGGAGCTCCCAAATTTGGACTTGATAATTACATAATCAAACACATGAAAAATGGAGTATTTTACAATAGTGTCTATTGTCTACGGACCAGTCCGATATGCCTGTTTCATCTGCAGTATAATTACGGATGATACTTTTGGTTTCTTTCCTTTCGTGAAATGCAGCTCGATTTTCATTTTCGTTGTTCTTAATCTGAATACTAACAATCGCATTGACATATCTATTCCACATGGAGTATTTTTCTTTTAGCTTGAGAACTGGAATACACAGCTTTTCTTGTTATAGTAGCTACAGAGATGTTGTAAAGCCACTCTGTGTAACCTTGTGATAGACTGAAATGAAAATACTCAAAAACAGGACCATTACTCTTCTCACTCCTACCCCTCCCCCCCCAACAAAATATATATGAGCACATGATTTATCTTCTGTGCACGTGAAGCTTTTTTTCCTGTCTATGATCCGATACTTGGCATCTAGTCTCTTAAAGCAAAAAAAAAAAATCTTCCAGAGATCAGTGAAAACACAGAATTTAACAATGAGTAGTGTGTAATAAGGTATAAATTTTCATTAAAGAAATCTGTATTTAAAAACAAAACCTTAACAGCTAACATCCTACAATAGATGAGTTTCTATTTTCCTGTGTGCTATTAGCAAAGAGCAGAAAATTCCCGAGTCCCTAAATTACCTGTTCATCGTTATGTGGAAACATTGCATGGTATCAGTTAAAGTCAACAGTATCATAGTACACACAGCTATGACAGCATACATACAGGTTTATTGCAAGCACACATCTTAACATTTTGCAATACTTGATGGTAAGTCCACTTGCTAGCACATCTTTAAAATGATATTTATTTCATACCACAAAACAAGGTTATCTGTTTTTCTCATTTTCAGAGAGTCTTCACTTTCACATCTTGGATTCACCCATTCCCATTCTGGCTTCTTTCAGCCCAAGTCTAAAGCTGACAGAAAGAGAACCGACTGGAAGTCCTTTGCTTTACACTGCCCAATGAATTGGAACTGTTCTCACACAAAAACACTTTTAGTTTTTTCCAAAAACGGAAAAGGCTATTTTGCTTATAAGCTTCTAGAGATTCTCCCCCTTAATGACTGTTATACTCAGAAAATAGAAGTGAGAACATCACCTGTAACTATCTACACATCTTAACCACCATTCACTGCTGTTTGCTGCATCCTACCTCCTCCATACACACATATTTCTAACAAGTTGCTTGAAACGAATTCTACAATTTTTCAGTCACTTATAGTTTTAGATCAAGAAGTCAAAAGTTATGCTATAATTGCATCAAAACACTCTCTACACAGCTGTATTATTCTTGTGATTCAGCAACTGAATTTAATACTAACTAGTATCAGCAAAAGTCTATGTATTTTAATCTTCAGTAAGAACAAGGACTCACAAAATCCTCCTGCCAGAGAAAGTACAGTTGCTTCTATACAACACATTTTATGTTATGGCACAGTCATTAGCAAGTTACAGTTCACTGCTTAGATTCCCTGATCAGGGCTTGGAATGGGAAGTCCCTAAATTTACTTACCTTCTGCTACCTTTACAGATGCATTGTTCCAATTTTAGCTGTAATACTCCTCCAAATAAGACTGCAAGCCATCAGTCAATCTAATGGAGAACAATGACTGCAGAAAAGAGTATGCTTTTAGGAGCACCTCCAGATGAAAGAAAACTTCTGAGATAAAGAATGTCAAATAAACCATTCAGAGACTAATATAACATCTCAACTACTCCTTCTATTTTCTTCAGAGTCACTCTGTTAGTTCTGGATGTTCGGTGCTGGTTTGCCCTAAAGCTGCTACAAAACAGAATTCATACCATGACCATCCCACGGCGGGAAATGGGCACTGCGCAGTAGAGGTACGTGAAATGACCAAGACATTTTCTTGAATCTTTACAGCCTGCTAAGCACATAAGGCTATGAAGGCAAACTCCCAGAACTAACAGTCAACAAGTAGACTTTGCTCCTCAAGAACAGAGTTCCCACCTTGGGGTGGGCATGAAGATACAAAAGTGAGGCAACTCCTGAAAACTACCCTTAGTGGAGTCAGGGCTTACAGCAGAAGCCCATGCAATGGATCAAGTTAAGTGGCTGCCATTTGAGAATGTGTGTCCTTTCTTCAGGTAAAGTTACTGTCTACTGGTAGAGCCCATCATGTGTTTGGGTCTTGCACTGAGAGACTAGGACAAATGAACATCTGAACAGGGAAAAAGGCTCAGATAAACTGGGAAAGCAAACCACAACAACTTGCAAGGAGATCAAGAACCAAGCTTGAAATAAACTATGAACTAGAGAAACTAAGCAAACAAACCAAACAAAAAACCCAAAGTGCTGAAAATGTGAAGGAAAAAACCAGAAACTGCTTTTTCCTGGTCATTGTAAATCTGTCATAAAGACGACCGAACTGAAGAGTCCAGACATCTCACCTCAAACAAGTATCACAGAATGGCAAACATCAAAAGCATCACAACCACTCCCAGCTTTGACTCACCTTTTTGTAATACATGAAATAGGTATACAATCATTAGACTCAGCATGAATCATTACCTTTGCTTCAGACCTATGGCTGTATGTATACACCATCAAACTTCTTTGTTCCTCCCTTCTTACATAAAACAGTCTCAATTTTTCTTATGCAAGGAAATTAAACATTGAAGATAGTCTTGAATGGCATATTCAACTTTTCCTTTCAATTCCAGCACTGCTTGCCAAGAATCTAAACAACACACACACACACACACACCCGCAAATTTGCAAAACTGATAACATTGTGTCTTCCGCTGGACATTGATTACTGTGTTTCCACATAACCGCATTTGAATCACAGAAAATAGACTCCTCAGCAGTATGTTGCTTTCTTCTCTAATGCTGTAATACATTATCCATATTCATCTTTTAATGGAAGTCTTACAACAATATAGTTTTCTTAATCACAAACCTCAAGACCAGACAACTTCTGGCATATGACAGAAAAGCTATTCCAAAACACTAAGATTTGTTCTGCATATTAGAAGACTTACAATTTTATTTTTAAAGTATCAGCAGACCATAATGAGCAGTTTCCCACCCTCTGAGTGAATGTCTGAACTTCCTACTTAGGTCTGTGGCTGATGTTTTGTAAGAACAGAGGCCCACATGGGACTGAAAACATAAAATTCATCCAAGAACTATTCTCATTTCATTCCTAATAGAGCTTTTTCACCATATCTGGCATTCTCACACAAAGATTAACCTGAAAACATTTAACATTTATCTGAAGACTTCCACTGAGTCTCTAACTTGCCATCACCTCTACTTCTACTTAAATCACGCTCAAAGAACAGTCTGCTGTTGCTCATGAAAAGCACCTCTCTTTTTGGGGGAACTTAAAATAATAATTTTTAATTGGAGTTTGGCTAGTTGAAACGTCACATTCTATTCATCTTGACTAAGTTATTACCAGACACACAAGTTTCTACGCAAAATTTGGGTTGCCAGAAGTGCTGGAAAAAAGGGTTACTTTTAAGTTAAACATACTGTAGTATTCTAATATTTATCCTTAACATTAAGCAGCCCAAGTATTTGCTGTACCAGCCTCATGGCATCTATATAAAGTGCCTATCAGCCTTGATACTAGGTTTTCATCTCTAGATCAATATCACTGTTTGATACACAGTCTCTCTCTTCATTTCTACGATAAAAGCACCAGCTGGATGTTAAGATCAAGGTATGGATCAATGAGAGTCAAGCACTGTCCATTCTTAGGTTATCTCTCCAAGCCAGGCTTATGATACATGTAGGACAAAATAAAGGAAAAATATTTGCTGTACCTGCTCCATAGAGAAATATGAGCTTTCATGTTCTAAACTCATCCTCTTAGTTATTTGGGGAAGATTCCGAGGTTATATTGTATGGATATTGTGTCTAGCAGGTGGCTCAATAGGTACCAAAACCCGCCAAGTTCAGAAACACATTTTAAGTTCAATTTCCAGGTAGAGGAACAAACACGAACAATTTGTAAATCTTTTGTGATAATGGGGTATTTCACAGTGCACTTCTCTATACAGATTCCCAAGGCTGAAAGGAGACCAATATTGCAAATAATACTGGTACTTCAAAAATATTACATACAAATAAGATGGTACTAGAAACGAGGCACTGAGTAAATAGCTCTCCCAATACAAAAATGTGTTGTGCAACTGATATACCAACTGATATGCCAGTAGTAATGCTATGGGTGATAAGATTATTAATAAACCGATCTTTGAAGATTATCACTATGAGTTTACTCAGTGAGATTCCAGCAAACAACAAATTATCTGCAGATGTTCTCTGACTTATGCCTATATTCAGATGACTGCTACAACGAAAGCAAAAAATGTAAAATACCTACGTTTCCACTCTCTTTCCATAAATAAATTTGATCAAGGAAATGAGGCATCCCTGGAATCAAGACACATTTTCAAAGCTCTTGCTAGAGAGAAGTTTTTCCTAGTCAATGGGATGCGTGGAATCCCCCCCTAACTAGCCTCATAGCTCTGAAGAAAAGAATTTTTTAAGAAAAGTCTTATCCTAGAGAGAAATAAATCACAGGACTGGGACGGTAACCATGACAGTAAGGTGAAAGCTTAATGGAATCTTCGGACGTCTGGTTCACACTAAAAGCGAGAAAGCAGCAAATGAATCCTCCAGTTCCCTCCAGACCATTTGGAATGGACACTTGCCCGTCTGATTGTCTGTCCCCATGGCAGTGGCAGTCTTGAAAACAGAAGAGACTGTATTCGAGCCATAATTCATGCAATGTTTTCTCTTATTACAAGGAAAAAGGGGAGATTCAGAGGCAATGTAAACAGAAATCTCTATGGTACAGGCATGTTTTTAATTGTGCCCCTCTTAGCATTAAAGGGGCACCAACTCCAGTATAAGCTTATGTACTGTAATTAAGTCAAGTGCAAATTTAAAACTTTTCTAGAAAAATGATTCATTCATTGATGTTCAAAGCCAAATCCTAACTATTATTATGATGACATTCTCAAACTCACTTAAAACCTATGAAAGACTACCCAACTCCTGAGAACAGATAGCCACTGACTTAGTGCTGTCTTACACCATGCAACAAAACATAGTCAGCTCCTCTCTAGGCATAAGAATTGCCTCGCTGTTAGGAAGACAGCCAAGAGCTAAGAATCCTAGCATGCAACAGAGGATAAAAAAATACTTTATGCTATAAATTAGCATAAAGTTTATTATTATTATTACTGAGGAATTAGAAATTTTTTTCTGATACAAAAGTTCCTTTACAGCACATTCTGTTGTGCCAGAAGAAGTATTTTTCTCCTAAAAAAAAAGTAAATAAAAAAACAAACAAAAAAAGAAGAGGTGTAGTGGAAAACTAGTTCCAGCAATGTTACTTCTAAGGAGATTAAGAACCTAAGACTTCTGAAGTAAACAGGACTAACACAAAATACAAATACAAACTTGGCATGTCCATGTGCAACATACCTCTGCAGTAAACAGATACTTATATCTATTTGCAACCTTTTCACAAAGTATCAAATGCAAAAAATAACCCCGATTTACTACCAAAAGAAAGTACAAAAGACTTGAATGACATTCGAAACTATTACAACTTCATATGACTCACTTAGCCTTTATTATATTTACAGTTGTGAAAACAGCCTGACAGAAAGGAAGGAGAGCAGAGAAGAGAAAGCAGTAAATCTGTAACAGTAATTGAGTAATATATAACTGGCTGAATAAACAGGAAAAGAAAACAAAGAGCAGCTTGAACTGAAAGGGGGAGCTTAACCTTTGATACACTAATAAATCTAACAAATGCTTAAAACTGAAGCAAACGTATGTTACCTCCACTAGGAACAAACCCTCAAATCTTTTTCAAGAACTGCTATAAAAGGATGCTCATACAGATGTTTTTCTCCCATGACCAGTAAGAAAAGTTCAATTAAGGGCTCTCAAATAGAGCAAAACCTGAATCTGCCCTTCTGGCCATTATCTCCTAGTCATGAAAGCAGGTATAACACCACTGTCTTTTCAAAGCCTGCAGATGAAACACCTAGCTCTGCTCATGGCTTTTTCAGCTGCTATTCTGAACATCAATAGAGGTACGAATTGTCAATTTATCTGAGCTTTGCTGCTACTGCTTTTCTCTCCTGTTCAAAATCGTGTTTTAGAAGTAACACTGGAGGCAGGCACCAGATGGATTTAGAGGCTGGGAAAGGTATGGAAAAGAAAAGCACAGCCACACAGCAGCCAGGAAAGAGGCTACTATGGACCCTTCCCTTTTCCTCACATACACACATGCCTCAAATACACGTATGTGGGTGTAGGTGTGTGTGGGTAACATAAAAAATAATGCAGGACAGCAGCTACGAAGCTCTGCAGTAACAACAGTGAAGACAAACTTTACTCCCTCGTCCTTTCAGTGGCTATAAAAGGTTGGGTTCAACTGCGACAGTCCCATTTCCCAGCTGAAGGTTCAGATACAAGAAGAATAATTGAGCCAAGCACAGTGATGTGACTTTGGAAAGCACTGCAGCTGATTTCTGTGTTTTATGCAGGTGTTTGGAACAGAACAAGCTTTATCCCTTGTAGAAAGTTGTTCAGCCACCAGGAGCCTTCTCTTAGCAGTTATGTCCTTTGCTTACCTAAGTTTGGTAAAACTTCAAAATGTTTGTTACATTTGCATAACCAAGAAATAGGAGGGTTTAGTAAATTGGAGAACAGACATGATATTAAGCATTGGAAGAGAATGGGAAGCAGGTAAAGTTTCCTATCCTGAGCAAGAAGCTTAAAAAACATATATATATACACACACACAGATGCTATGTGACACATGAAGAATGGACAGAGTTCCTACACAGGCAATCATGTCAGCAAACAAGGCATCCCAGTTCATTACAGGAAAGAAAATGAAAGAGAAAAGTTAAGTTCAGGCTAAGAAATTGTATTAAAACAAGCATTTTCTTTACTAGATTGCAAGAGAAGCATCTTGGCAGTTAATAACCTGAAAGCTAGGATGTAATAAAGAGGTTTCTCCCCAGGTATGAACAATGTAGCTTTAGTTCCCCAAACAGAAGTACTGAGCATCTCGGGCTAACACTCCTTGCAAAACTAAGAAGAAATGCTTTGAGTACCTATCTGCCACCAGATTCTTCTGCTCATCTTTCACAGCTTCTTCCTCAACACTCACTCCACTCCTTGCATCCTTCTCAGAAAGCAAAGTAGGAAACCCTCTTACCTTCAGGAACAGGGTTGCATTTACTGCCTCCTCAAATGTCAGTGCTGCTGCTGGAGCCCAAACCCAATCTCTTATGCACTGTGTGAGGGGAGATGGGTGGTACAAAGCACAGCCAGAAGTTCTGTCCCAGCTCTCTTCATAGCATAAGCCCGACCAGCAGTTTTCATAACCTCCTTTGCTGCCGCTGACAGAAGAAGCACCCTCCCCTTTGTCCTACTTTAACTAAAACTCCCTCACTGATTGATTGGCAATTCAGAGCCCCAAATGAATGCTCTGATTTCCTATCCAAACTCATCCCCATCTACATACAGGAGCTGTCATTAGCCCCCTTCTCTGCTTTCTTCTGCACGCTCAAAATCCCCTAGATCCATTTCTTACTGGATTCTTGCAACAGGCAAGGAAGGAAGAAGATATTTCTTCAAAGAAAGCTGGCTCCCTGCATGACAGTGTTAACACCTAAGGTATTTTGGATGACCCATTACTTCCATTAGTAAGCCTCTGCTCTTTCTGAAAAAGGGTACAGGACTTCAGCATTTACTATAAAGTAGGAAAAAATCCTTTAGGAAAGGGAGAAGCATACTTCTTACTAACCTTTGTAACGATTATAATCAACAGCAGCAGTCTGCTCTGAGGAATGTAGAGAAACTTTCCTATACAACTATGCTGATGAATAATTTGCTGTTACTACTACGCTTCACTCCTGTATTCACCCCGTCATCCTTTTCAACTTTCACTATCACAAGTTTACACCCAGTATTTTTTGCTGTTGAGTTTTTAACATATTAACATATAATTCAGTGCCAGAAGCATACAGACTTTTACAAGAAATTCAACTGAACAAGATTTCTTAAATTTTTTCTTTGTTGCTGTAAGTAAAGTGCATCTTGACATTGTGCAGTTATTTAGGTACCTAGTCTATTTAGGTATTACAAAATTGTTTTAATGCTTTCCATGATAAATGAAAGTGAAATATAATATTCAAGGAATACACAGAATACACAGCGAGGACTCTACTATATTAAATGCTAAAGGCATTGACATTTACAAGTTATTACAAACCACAAGTGTTTTTCTTCCAAACAAAATTTTAGATCAAAATCAGATGAAAGACAATCGAAGTCAGAAAAGTCTTTCAGTCTGCATGAAATAACAACATTCCTCATTCAAAATAATCTCAATAACCTCATTTGAACTTCTAGGCCCCAATCATCAACTTAAAGTAAAATATGGAACAGCTTCTATACCCAGAAATGCACCACTGACATTTCAGCAGTCCATCCACATGGAGCCATTTACAGGTCTTTATACACCTTCATCTTTGAGCCACACACAGGATAAAAAAAAGCTTTTGTACCTTGTACTGGAAGAATTACCTACTTTCTCTGAAAACAAGACAACAGATGTTAATTCTTTCTTTTCACAGGCCTATGTGAGTTCTTGCAATTTATGTATTGCCCTACACCCAAATTCTGCCTTCCCTCAAAGAGCAATGACTTAAATGCTGCGGCAGATGTATAATAATTGGTAAATATTTTTCCTCACAGCAGGTGTTAGGACAAGTTCAACCAAACAAGCAAGGAAATGCTGTGTAAATACCAACATTTGCATCCTTAGTCTTGCAAAATATGCCTCACTTTACATCAACAAACACTTCCAGAATTCCCATTTACACCAACCAGAACAGTTCTGTGGGTCAAAGTTTCATCCATGTGCAGCAAACAAAATTAGTGTTAGTATGACACTCCCCAGTAAGATAACACAAGTATTACTTTGAAGCCATTCTGCTGATCATCTAAACAAGGAGAGGGAAGAAGAATAGCTAAAATTGATTAAACTACTTTTCTGCCTACCTCCAAGATAACACAGGTTTTTCTTCTCCATTAAAGTCAAGTGAATGTCTTTCAATAGCATATATAGGTAGAAGGGACGGAGTGTGTGTGTGCATGGCAAGCTCACTGTTGTTCCCTTCTGCTGCTGGTGACATCAGTAAGCCTACCTATTTATAATCCTACCACCTGACCAAACAGCCAACAGAGTACATTTAGAGATTTGTACAGCCATTAATCCTGACATATCTACTTCAGCCAATTCAGAAGAGAGTATTAAGTAGCTTTGTTATGTCTTCTGTGGCTTTACACCATAAAAAGAACCCAATCCTGTTTTCCATGCCCCTTTTATTTTTGCAAGACAAGTTTAATGGGAAGTTTTAGAATTGGGACTCTTCCTTCCCTCCATGCTTTTTAGCGTTCCCTATTTCTGTGTAAGATACCCAACTAAACAGTTCAGGTGAGCAAATTTTAGTGATCAGTGGAATACTTAGGCAGCAGAGGCAAATACTCATTTACATCCTGTTAATTTGATCATCAGTACTACCTACAAAATTATTGAAGCTTAAGATCTTGACGAATCAATTTTACAAACAAAAGTACAATATTTATGCTATCAGGAAAACAAAAAACAACTTTGCAGTGTTTGAAGTAAGATAATTTACAGAAGCATGACCTCATTGTCCATTAAAAACAAAAGCTGCTTAAAAGCAATTCTCACCACAGTTACCTCTTCCCAAAGTCAAACCTAATGCATACAGCCATGTGAGGACTGCTTACAATTAAGTCTGCCCAGGGAACGGGAAGGAATGCAGTCAGCAAACTCTTGGGCAAGTGCTGTCATCAATGACAACAACCTGCAGGTTCCTATCATTGGTAAATGTTGCTTCTAGATCTGTATCAGGCCACAGAGTGTTTTGAAGTGGCTTGCGTACCACTTCAGTGAGAGGATAACATCTGTGTGAGCGCATGTGTGCTGAGTGAACAACATTACTGACAATTCCTTATCAAGCCTCTCTTACCTGAGAAGTCCTATCACCAGCATTCATCCCCCATTACGTCAGACAAAACAGAAATCTAAGTCAGTTTTACCTAATGTGTGTAAGGTTGAACGAAACAGTCAGATCAATCGTTGGTTGCATTCCAACTCAACTGCACTCTGCAACCAAACTTCAAGAGGTAACACTACAAAGAATAGAAATCCCTGAAACAATTTTAATTGCTTGAAAAGCTGGGGACAGCAATAATGCAGGTGCAGCCAGACTTGCACGACTAGACTGCCAGTAGTAAAAGTTTCAGTGCAGACAGGGTATCAATGTTGTTTAAAATACCAACACATTCCCTATGGCTAGTATGTCCTACACAGGACAAAACATTTGGGAATTTCACTTGGAGGCATTAATTACTATCTGGGTCTAAGGGCTGTTAGCTAGAAATATTCAATTAATACTCACAATAATAATTTTTTTTTTTCAGTCCTACTGCTATCTTGCAGTACTAAATTTTACATAGTGTTTATCTACTTAGCAATTCCCTTCTTATGATTTTCACATATTAAGCAGAAAATCTATCACGGTTGAAAAATCATGTGGTTTTCATTCAGGGAGTCACCAATGGAATTTAATACTATTGACCACGATAAGTAAGTGCCTAACATTTCAGATAACCTGAAATGGAAGACAGGAAATGTTTTCCATTTCTGCAAGTATGTACCTGGCTATTTCCCCTGCATCTCACAGAGGTTACTTTTACTTTTTCCCCCCACTGATATCACTCAGCATAGGCTACTAGTATTTTTGGTTTTTTAAGTTCCTAGAACACTTGTGAAAGGTAAAATGTTGAGAATTTTAAAAGACGGGGTGGGAGGGGAGCTTAGACAGCGTATTAGGGGGGAAAAAAAAAATCTAAGGGAATGGAATTAAAATGTTTTGTTAGAATTTCTTTAGGATTAGAGTTTTAAAATGCTTCTCGTTTTTCCATAAAGCATCTACTTAAACTACTCATCTTGGCATTGCTGTATTAGCAAACATTACCTAAAAAGGAAACATCAACTGACTAGTATCAGCAGCAAAAGGGAATGCATGTGAATGGATCATAAATATGGCATTTATTTATTTCTAGTGTGTATGCTTTAAAAGAAGTAAACAATCTAATTTTGCTAAATACAATGACACTATAGTGCTAAATACAAAACACTTTCTAAAGAGGTCCCTGTTTAGGTCACATTTTTAGTATAGATGTTTCATGTTCTTTAATCCACAGAACTGTTTCCAAGACCAAAAGGATATGAAGACATGCATATACTAGTGAGGACAGTAAAACAAAAGCTTCCCAAATATTCATTTTTAGATCTTTAATACCTTTAGATTCACTTGTCTGTGATTACCCAAAGCACTGAGTATTTCTGCATGGGGGGGGGGGGGGGAACACAACACAAAAAACTCCAAAAGCCCAAGAGGCTGTTAGAACTCAACGGATGTGTATCAATTATCTGTATATGGAAAAGCTGGTCAGAATTATTATCTGTTTTTTAAAAATCCCCAATAGGGACATATCTGTGAAGCTGGGAGCTCTTTGAACCTATTGTCTCTATTGTTATAAGCAAAAGACTGTTTTTTAAAAACTATCTGATATTTCATCTAACCCTAAAATAGTAATGATTATTTTTTTAAGATAATATCCATGAGAAACTAAAGTCTGAAAGCAGCAAGAATAGCAGGAAACCTGGATTACTAGGCTAAGAATAGGCATTCTTCCAGATTAAATTCCTGCTTTATTAAATACTCTATTTCTTCAGTTACTTTGTACCTACTGAGATGACATCTCATCTGTGATGGATCAACACAGTCAAGTCTCCAGGGACAGGCAAATAGTTTTGTTCTATCAAAAAGAACTGGAGAAGAGAGCATAGACAAGAGGCTTCCAAATGGCTTGGAAGCAGACCAAGAACTTGTTTTTCTTATGCAAGTCACACATCAACAAGGAAAGTTGATTATAGATAGTATAATCACTCAACATTAAGGGGGACTTCATTATTTTTCCACTATTTAACATTTGGTTTAAGGATTTTATGCAGCATTATTAGACAATTCTGTTGCATGTTCTCTTTTCACTTACTTGGAACAGTTAGAACACAAGAAACTGGCACATGTACAAATGGTAAAGCTAAGAACATGAGAGCCGAGAGACCACATCATTATATCCCTTATATGAAAGCCATATCCCACCTTTGACCATCCCTGTTGATCCTCTCTGAACCTTCTCCAGTTCTACTATATCCTTTCGGAGATAACAGAGATCAGAACTGTGCACTGTATTGTCATTCTAGATTTATACAGTGGCATAATCATGTTTTCTCTTTTCTTCTCTATTCCTTTACTAATACACATGACAAACTGATTCATATTAAATTTATCTAAAGTGAATTTAATCTCATTTTGTTATCCATTTATTTTTGTAAAATCCTTCTGCAAGTCTTCAGAGTCATATCTCCTCTAATTACTACGAATAATAACTTTTTACTGTCACCAAAACGCCACCTCACTATTCAGCCACTTTTCTAGATTATTAACGTGTTGAACTAAAGAGTTCCAGCACAGATCCCTGTGGAACTCCAAGGTGGCCTCCCTTCACCTTCATAGTAGACCACTTCCCACACATCTGTTCTTATTTTGGGGCAAATTATTTAGCCATGCAAGTTCTACTGTCTTATGCCATGTTTGTTTAGTTTTCCTAAAAGGCTTTAGGTTAGAAGCAGAAGCCTTTTGAAAGGCCAGAAAGACTGCATCAGCTGGCTTTTCTTCATCTGTTTGGTCAGCACAGCACTTAGATTCTTTTTATATTTTTACAGCATTAAGACATTTACATTGTAGATATACTGCTATATCAAAGAGTTCCTCATTTTATTCTAACTGTGCTTGTTGCATCACAGTCTGCAGAGAAACACATTTTGTTCCTAAGTTCAGCCACCAAATTTATAATTCTATAGTACAGAATACTAAGGTAGTACTTAAGAGCCCTCACCAAAGCTATGCTAGTTGCTGAGCAAATTCAGGACAAAAAGAGAGTGCCTACTCAGAAAACTTTTGGGGACAAAAGGACAAGCCCATATTTTGGGCTGCCTGCCACAGTGTGACTTCCCTTAAACTGCTGCACGACCCTTCCACCTCTCTCTCTCTCTCAATTACAACCTTTTATCCTCATTTTCACATCATAGATCACTCCTCTCTCTACTCAGCACTAAAGGTAATATGCAAACATTAGCACATTTTATGACATTACTAAGTCATATTTCATTTTGGCTGCTAAGGATCTGCCTCACTATCCCACAGTTGCTTTAGTATTTTCTTCTGTGCCAACTCTCTTCCCGAGAGCAATTTTTGTAACTTTTCCATGGGACCACCACCTTCTCACCTAAGGCTCCACCTGCATGATACCTACAAACATCTGACAATTAAGAATCCATAATATTTCTTGTTAAGTGCATGGTAATACATTACAACTTCCCTACTGTTTGACCTTAAAGAGAACCACAAATCAAGGGACTTGGGAAAGTTTGCATGGATTAAGCTCTATAGAGGAACACAAGGGTTAAGGTAAAAGGAGCAGCAAAAACCCCAGCAAATGATGAGAGCAAAATGCTTCAATTCATGCTCAGTATTCAGAGAAAGAGAGAATACTAATAGATGTTGTCCAGAAGTTTTTTTTCACTTAAAACCAAAAAGAACTGTAAACTGCACGACAATCCTCAGCTTCTGAGTTTTGGTGATTCAGACATGTTTGAGAGAATATGACACTGAAATTGCAGGGTCATTAATTGCCCAGAAATTACCATTTGGGAAAGTCAGCACCTCTTCCCAAATATTGAAGTTACAATATAGAAATTGTAAACTAAACAAAACATATCATTTAAGGAGTAAAGAACACATTAGTACGGTGGTGGTACTGCCATGACACTAGTGGTTGCCACAAGTAAAATATAAGAAATAAGAGACAACTGGGGTTGTAAATTGGGGGATTTTTTTTTTTTCTAATATTTTTCGTGTCAACTTGATACGGCTAGGTAACAGATGGTATATTATGTTTTTCCTGCCTTGACACAATTTAAAAACAGGCTGCAGATGGCTATAATGAAATCCTCATTAACACACTTATATTTTCACAGTTTAGTATAGCAATAATGAAACTTTCAGGTCTGGAATTTCCTGTTGGTTAAGTAGTAGTTGGGTAATAGCCCAAGGAAGTGCACAACCCAAAAAGTTTCCTTATTGTTTAATCATATAATTACTATATTCATATTTCTGGGAAAGCTTTCAAGACAGATTTAATGTCACAGTAAAGCTACCTTTATAACCCTCCCTCTGTTTGTGAAACAACTGTATTATTTTATTTAGCAGAGCGTGTAGGCAGGAAAGCCATGAACAGGCCTCATTCAGCTGCCTCTGGGAAGTTTCAGCTTGCTTTTATTTTAGAGATACCAACTTATACTTACAGAATTCTTCAAATAAACATTACACTAAATGCTCTACAGAAAAGCTAGGATCAACAACTCTTAGTCTATTGCTACAATGTTACCATAAGATCATTGATTAATTTTTAAATCCCAGTTTATAATCCTCCACAAAAGCTTGAAATATGACATATGCTTAGCAGGACACCGAGAGATCACTAAATAGGGGATCTAGAAACAGAAGAAAAAAAAAAAAGAATCACCACAAATCTTGTACTCAAGTTATTTCCACAAATGAAGCTGCTGCTGTAACACAAACAGGCATAACACTAGCTGTAAGTGAAACAATATGATTAAAATAGCAGTGAAGGATAGAATCATAGAATCATAGAATTGTTAAGGTTGGAAAAGACCCTTAGGATCATCAGGTCCAACCATTAACCTACCACTGCCAAGTCCACCACTAAACCATGTCCTCAAGTACTGCATCTACCCGTCTTTTAAATACCTCCAGGGATGGGGACTCAACCACTTCCCTGGGCAACCTGTTCCAGTGCCTGACTACTCTTTCAGTAAAGAAGTTTTTCCTAATATCCAACCTAAACTTACCCTGGCGCAGCTTGAGGCCATTTCCTCTCGTCCTATCGCTTGTTACTGGGGTGAAGAGACCGACCCCCACCTCTCTACAACCTCCTTTCAGGTAGTTGTAGAGGGCAATAAGGTCTCCCCTCAGCCTCCTCTTCTCCAAACTAAACAACCCCAGCTCCCTCAGCCGCTCCTCATAAGACTTGTGCTCTAAACCCTTCACCAGCTTCCTTGCCCTTCTCTGGACACGCTCCAGCACCTCGATGTCCTTCTTGAAGTGAGGGGCCCAAAACTGAACACAGTACTCGAGGTGCGGCCTCACCAGTGCCGAATACAGGGGCACTATCACCTCCCTGGTCCTGCTGGCCACGCTATTCCTGATACAAGCCAGGATGCCATTGGCCCTCTTGGCCACCTGGGCACACTGCTGGCTCATGTTTAGGCGGCTGTCAACCATCACCCCCAGGTCTTTTTCAGCCAGGCTGCTTTCCAGCCACTCCTCCCCAAGCCGGTAGCGTTGCCTGGGGTTGTTGTGACCCAAGTGCAGGACCCGGCACTTGGCCTTGTTGAACCTCATACAGTTGGCCCCGGCCCAACAATCCAGCCTGTCCAGGTCCCTCTGCAGGACCTTCCTACCCTCCAGCAGATTGACACTCCCACCTAACTTGGTGTCATCTGCAAACTTACTGAGGGTGCACTCGATCCCCTCATCCAGATCATCGATAAAGATATTGAACAGAACCGGCCCCAACACTGAGCCTTGGGGAACCCCACTCGTGACCGGCCGCCAACTGGATTTGGCTCCATTCACCACAACTCTCTGGGCTCGGCCATCCAGCCAGTTTTTAACCCAAAAAAAGCTGTGGTATTCACAGCTAAAAGCCCTCTGAGGTTTAGTAATCCACACACTAGTTACTGATGACACTGCATCTTCATTACTGTGTTACTTATGCGACAAGATTAAAGCTGCAGTGAATAGCCATACCCACCTCCAGTCATGCCTTCACTGGGTGGTACAGGCGTATCCCCAGATAACTGATACCTGCACTGGTGCTATGGCACAAGAAAACTGGTAGCTTGCAGAACCAGGTCCCAAAAATAATATTGAAGGTTGTTGGGTTTTGTGTTTTTTTAACTGCCATAACCAAAAATTTACACTGAGAACATGCAGCACTCTTGTACGAGCAGTAACATACTAAGTTACCAGGCAAAGACGAATGGAAACACCGTACCGCTTTTTGAAGTGCCAGAGATTCAAAAGAGGATAGCTACTGCCAAGCCATCTTGAAAAGAACATAATGCGGAAAACTTGACTTGTGACTGAAGTAACATATTTAAAGAGAGACAGTATCTGACTATTTAAAAGTTGTAATGCTAAAAATATCTTTTAAGCCCCCAAACTCACTTATGACAGAGAACCACACGGAAAGAGAATTTGGATTTTCTAACAAACACATTATTATTTAACAAACACATTATTATTATGACTATTCTGTAAGATTCTGGAGCCCTCCCATTTCTTCACAATTTATTTAGACAACATTAAGGAGAACTGAGACAGTATTATCCTCCTCAACCAGCGGAAGCAGGAGCCACGCACAACAAAGACTTTCTGGAACACTAAATGTCACTATGGGATTCAACAATCAAATGTACTCAAAAACAAACAACTGAAAAAACCCACAATGTTTTTGGAGATCTGAGAATTACAGCTCCAAACAGAGTTACTGTGCTTCCTTAAGTCACTCTAAGAGGCCTAGAAAGTTAATCAAAAAATGACAGACAAAATAAAGCTCCCACAGTGATTTTCTTCTGGAAAACACCATGCTTTAATTCAGAAACCTTCAGATCCCGTTTCACATACAAGTTTTCATAATCATATCTATTCCTTGACAGAATAGTCTGTACTTCAATGGATCTTTTTATGGCACTGTTGCTCTAAGGAATTTAGATGTAGCTTTAGTAAGAAAGAAGTTGAACGAGTTTCTTGTTCTGAATGCTTACACGTAGTATAATGCTGTTTTTAAAAACCTGTACCTCTGGTCAAGTTTAGTGACACTCACTCTTCTCCTCCCAAAACAAAAAGTTAAAAATAATTGCAATGTTTCATTGCTAAACAGTTTGTGAAGCAAGGACATCTTGTGTTTACTTCATTCAGCACTTACTCACTCCGTTCTTCAGAACTGTGTATCTGGTGGTGTTGTCTTAGTCTTTTGAGTTCCTGTGCTTATCAGATGATAAATTAGAAAGAAAAAAAAAAGAAAAGAAAAAAGAACAAAAGCAAACATTCTACTATAGTTATAAACTTTGTCATGCAAGTTTCAGGTACTTCCTCAAAGTGAAGTAAACACGAGACAATGGAAAAATCATACAGTTGATCACACTGGGATCAATCCTAAAATCTGTAATGAAAAGCCCTCCCCTTTTTAATGATGACGTCAAATAATTGAGATCAGAGTTTGTTTTACAGGAGCTGAAACTGATTTACAGGAGGGCCTTTGTCCCAAAGGGGTAAGAAGCCGTCTGGGGAGTAAAAGCCCACAGTTGCAAAGATGGCACGTGGGAAGGAACGTGCCCCAGGTTCCCTGCTACCCATAAGACAGGAATGAGGAAGAAAAATACAGTGTTCTTTCTTACTTAATATGCACACACACAAACTCCTTACTTCAGATAAGCACGTATCTTTGGAATCAGTATCACAGACAACTAAACTGGGAGTGTACCACACCAACTTCTGGAAGGGGCGGCTAGTCATGTTTGGGGATTCTCTCTAGCATTCAAAAGAAGAAAGCACAAATCAACAAAGTTGAAAAGAAGCGAAGAAAATATGCCTTCCAAAATACAGATTTCATTCTAGATATAGCAGAGACAGTATGGTACTGTTAACAAAACAGTTTAAAATATCTCCAAGAAGATCAAATGTAACAGGCTAGCACCCTGAAAGTGCTATTTGCACCATTATGATTTAAAATTTAAAAAAAAAAAAAGAAGGCTCAAGATGGTTTTGTCTGCTTCAAACCATAATTCTAGAGTAATATTCAGAAGAAGTGCAAGTGCTGCAGTCATACTCAATGTCTATTACACATGTAATAGTATTGGTGAATTTACTTCTTTTATTTTATTTTTACAAAATCTACAATATAATCCTAGAAAAATGCTCCTGCTGTGAGCTATCATGTGTGTGGGGGGGGGAAATGTATTTTACATTGGCAAAAATTGACAAAACTCATGTTTCATCTTCCACCATTCTAATATTTTGCTGGAACGCCCACTTGAATGCAGAAACCCTCCTTGCACTTCCTCAACAGTAGCTCATAGGCTCCTTGAAATTGCTACTAGATAAACCAGATATTCTAGAAATGAGGTACAACACCCTATATTGCATGGGTGTACAGCTCATCACACATGCTATACCATCTGTGCAGCCTGTCTCCTCTGTGCAACAGTACAAAACAGATGCTTAACACAATTCTGTATGTTAAAACATCCCAAGTTCTTATAAGCTCTCCACAGAGCAGGACTGTCAGCTTGATTTTCTGCCTACTCAGAAAAGATTAAAAAAAAGAGGCAATATATTCAAATAGTTCTATTCGTGTGGAGTACAAATACTGAAATCCTATCAAATGAAAAAGCTTACAAAGAACAAAATTAATGAAAGCAGGAGGAAAGAAGAAATGCCAACAGCACAGTTTAATGAAGCTGAGTCCTCCTGGACCAAAAAAAAAAAAAAAAAGAGAGACAGAGAGAGAAAAAGGGAAATATTTACTCCTGCAATAAGAGGTCTCTTATGCTCTTATGCCATAGTAGGTTCACAAATGTTTCTAGGTGTCTTGTCTTGATGTGCTGCTAAAAAACCATTATTGTAGAGCGACATACCGTCCACAGAACATTTGGTCTGCTTACTTGATATTATCTACTTTTAAACTTAGGCACACAATACACCAAATTTTTTTATTTAGTGTTTTACTTTAGCCCTGTAAACTTTGCAAGCATTCAACAGAGAGGCAAACAGTTACGGTAGGTGGCTATTTCTGGCATTTTTTTTTTTTCCTATCAGTGAGTCCTAGCTGGACACAGCATATCACAGAAGTCAAGGAACAGCATGTATCAACACTGGGTGTTTTTTGTTTGGGGTTTTGTTTTGTTTTCCCCTCCCCTTGTGGACTGTTTGTGAAAACCAAAAAGCATCTTCTCATAAAGGTTCCTAAAGAAAGTTTTATAGATGAGCTCATGTGACAATTTTTAAAATTTTTTTTAAAGAAAGATATAGACAAAAGTACCTACTAAAAAGATATGGAAGGGCATACAGTACGGTCATGAATTTCACTTTCTCAACAGCAAGCATGATTCTGTTTCCCAATGAAATAAAGTGCCATCACAGACACTAACAGGCTTTTATTCACAATGCTGCAGTCTTACCAGAACTTCAATCATACGGTTTACAAGTTTTTAAATGTATTTTCTTAAAATAAAATTGCAGTCCTTTTGTGATCTAAGGAATGAATTGAGACATTTTGGTAGCCAACATTCTACTACAGGAAGGACTCAAGCCAGGACCAGTGATACACAAGAATGCACATGCATGCATACATTTCAACATTTTGTTTTCCGTTTTAAGAAAGAGTAATCAGAATTGTCCATGACTTACATCTGAGTCATTTGAAAAACATCCACTGAACCAACAAGATCTAAAGTACAATGAAGTTGTTCCTTCCATTGCAACTTATAGCAGCCTGAAGAGATACTGCAATAACTACCTTAAATCACAGACACTTTAGTTTACACATCCCCAATACTGCAGAAGCCTGATGTGTGGTAGAAAGAGCAAACAAGCTTCCTAAATAAAGATGAGTAATCAAAAACTTCTCCATTACTTTCCCTCATATCCACTTCTACCTTTGGTTGCTACTACCTGGAAATCCAGGCTTCCAAAAAGATGTATTTAACTGCAAGTATTAAACCACTCAAAACAGTTTTATGAAAATAAAGTACAGTCTTTCAACTGTTTCTTTTTAAGCCTTTTGTTCATCATTTTGCTTAGATACACACTGCATTTATATTAAACTTAATTTAAAAAAATGCTACACTTCTTGTCAAAGTATGGAAATCCTTCTGCCAACACTGGAAGAAGAAAACTCTGCATTTTTAATTCTCACTATTTAAGACTTCCCAACTCCACATAACAAACAGTGCAACCTACAGGTACGGACTATAGTATCAGACATTTCTACTGCTGGCTTTAAGATTCTGCAAGAACTCAGACCCCCACATTCACACACCTCTACTTACAGTTTACAAGCAGGATACACAACTTCAGAAAAAGACATATTTGCCTTCTAGAAAATGCCAAGTATAATTTCTATAATTAGGACACAAATGTGAACATAAGCACCTGCTTATGAGAGAAAGCCTATACACATTAAATCTACAGCTTGATACTTACCACGCTCTCACATTTCACATTCCTGTTACAGAAAAATACAAAGCCCTCAATGAATACGCCAAAGCTCAGAAGTGTCTGAACAACACATGCCGAGGCTTTGCTAGCCCAGACTCGATTTGTCCCCTTAGTCACTCGTCCTGCCTCCGCACAGCGCAAGTAGCTCTGGGGCAGGCAGCAAGCGCTCTGTGAAAGCAGGGAAACCAAAGCAGCACAATTATTAAAATAAGTACTTTTGTAGCAAGAAAATACTGAAAGCACATTCAAAGCATTACAAAAGGAACTCTTACAACATTAAAAGCACCAATTTTAAACGCTCAAAAATGTAGCCAAACACCCTCCTTGGACTGGAGAGTGGCAGGTCAGCTTTTGGTACATTGGGGCCAGGTGGTGGGCTGTGGTGGTAAAACCCAGGGAGCTGCTGCTGATGCTCCTGCATTGAGCCATGATGTCAGTGATGCCACCTAGGCAGAAGGGGCAAGAGAGGTTGTTCTGTTCCCTGCCAGAATGGCAGGAAGAAAATACAGATAGGTAAAACCCTGCCTTTCATCCAGAGATGTTAGTAAGGCTAAGCTGGCTGGGAGGAAGAAAACAGATTCTGCTCTCTGAGGCAGGCCAGGCAGGTGAAGTGCTGAAAAGTTCCTTCCTATAGGCTTGCTTGGCATGGAAATATCCTCAACGTTGTATTACTTCCTATACATGAAAACCACAGTCTTAAACCTGCAGGTACTTAACCCAGCAAGATTTGAGCGACTCTTTAAAATGGTGCAAGGCAAAGCACAACATATCCCTCAAAGCATAATGCTGCTTTTAAGAACAAAGTCTCTCTGACATCCTTCAATTAAAGTCAACAAAAACGCAGATGTCTTGCATGCACAATAATATCAACTACCTCCATAAGAAATGCTATGTCTACCTAGACAATCTAATTTTAAAATGAAACTATCTTCCTAGAAAACTGACTACCTGGAAATAAACTACATGCATACGTAGCATTGCTGGAACAGATGAGACCAATTAACATGCTCCTTCAAGTTACTGCTGTGAATCGACACTTTTTTTTTGCTTTCCAGCTCCAATGTGATCTTTCCTTTTCAATGACCAAACCAGCTATTGCTTAGTGATTTGATGTGGTGGGTGAATGAACCGGTATTGCTCAGAAGTCATCTTGCTGGTTCTCCATCTAAGCAGGTTTCAGCAGGGACAAATAATGCTGCCTCACAGAAGTCAGGCAAAGAAATGTGCTGTACTATCCTGGTTAGACCAGGTCTGCAGCCAGGAGTACAGACATTTTAGAAGTTCACAAGTAATCTTCCCGCTGGGGATGAGGGAACAGAAACTGGTTAGTTTAAAAGAAGCCATGAAAAAAAAAAAAGCCACGAGGTGGCACTGCAGGTAAGCTATATTTTGAAACTGCTTGGCTTCTTACTTTTTTCCAGGCAAATCAGAGCATATCTAATCCATCTGTATAAAACAGGAGACTGGTTCATTAGCTTTTCCTCAAGCATTGTATTGTCCAGCAACAAATATCCCTAGACTATAAATCGCATCTTAAAAGCAGTACTCTATTGCAGAGATATCGGGGTATAAATTCATTAAATGGTATTTAAGAGCATAACACAAGAATGCTATTGTAAAGATACTCTAAAACTTGATGCATATTTTGGGTTTGTCAGTTAATTTTGAAATAATTTAAGAAAAAAGTCTTCATAAAGCTTGTGTATTTTCATACAAAAGCTAAAGAATTTTCTTTGTACCATGACTTTTTATTAATATTGAGGTGGCAAAAATCTCTAAACAGTTCTCTCTTCTTCTGAAAGGAAGGACAGTATTAACTTCTGAGAAAGCAAATGAAAGTCTGTGAAAGTCTTAATACTGCATTCAAAACTATCACACCCTTTTAAAACATTTTCCTTCTCATGTATAAAAGAATCATCCATCATTTCATCCAAAATAGAAGACTTAGTACAGCAATATTTCAAAGCTAGACTTAGCAGTCTATTTAATCTGCTTTGTTGGCTTCTTCTCTCCCAAATTTCAAATCCCTGGCATTTGAGTTAAAAGCCAAAACATTTGCAAGAAAAGCTATTCCTGTTCATTTAGTGAAGAAACTGATTTTCAAAGGAGATTTGGCAGTCATCCAGGATTGCAACAGTTACTTTCCCCTTTATAAAACAAAAGGTTTCTTCAAGGTATAAACCCAATATTTCAGTAGATTATAGTAGATTAGTAAACTAACAGATAACATATAACTATGCACAACCATTTTAGTCACCTGAAGTCCTAGGTCATTTTAAGTTTTCAGTTTGAAAGTATGATCAGCAACAGTCTTCCTTGTCAATGTTTGTAGTAATAAATGAAAATAGGCAAAAAGTTGTATTTTAGTTCAGTTGCATCATATTACAAACTAGAACACCAATTCATCTGCTGTCATTTTTCTTACCCCAGAGGGCAAGAATTCTAAAAAACAAAGTTTTATTCCCTCAGACAGAAGTTCAGGTGGATTGGTAATTATTTCAACTGCCAAGTAACTATAAACCATTCTTTCTGCTACAAGATTGCTCCTTGTATTTCTTAAACTGTTTGTGTATGGAGATAATTTTGCTATTAGATAGCATTAATATATTGGCACAGAAATACGCCAATATAGCAGTGACTTTAACATTTGATAAGGCAGATGATTATGTAACAGTATTGATTTCCAAAGCTATACAAATTTGTTTTGAGCATATTATTTACCAATTTTGCTGACTCTTATACTAAAGCACTCTACATTCTAATAACCAGTTTCAGAATATGTGCCTGACAAATACTAAAATAACAAGTTAGTGACCTGGTAAAATAAATTGATTTTGGTACCAAAAACTCAGTGCCTGGAATCAGTATTTCTTAAAAATCATATATTTAATAGAAAAGTATTTAAGACCCCCCAAAAAATCCCACCAACCAACAACAAAACTCAAAGGAAACTACTTATTACTGAAAAGATTTAGCTATTATTATTTCCTCTGCTTGGGTTTGGAGAACAAGGGCTTCTGCTGAAGTGTTTGCCTGTAGACACTGAGTAACTATACTTACAACACTTCATATCATAACTTCCCAGTTCATCAATTATGTAAACTGTAATATTGTTTACATACAACACAACAAGGTCATGTGCTGATGCAACTACTGGAAGTGATGTCCATTAATTCTAAATAAAATAAACTATTTAAGTTAAAAATAGACACACTAGATGGGATCTAATAGTGATTCAAATAGGCTTTCTGTCCACCTCTGTTGCCACCTGTATCATTATTAACAGAAAGCTAAACGGAACTGTACAAATTTGGGAAGTAGGTACTTTGCTCATTAAGGCCATACCCTTAAAAGTATGGGTTCTGAGAAAGCTGTGTATAATGATATATATGGAGGAAGTAACTAGCACATCTTCTATTTGAGTTCTGTTTTCTTCTGCTTTTTAATTTCACTTAAGGCAGAGTAGTGTTCATAGTTAATCTGTACATATTCTGCACAGGTTTGGAATAACACCTCAGGATGGCACTAGGAACCCTGTGCAATTGAATTGCTAATTTTGCTAATCGTATTGCTAATAATCAAACTGCTAATCATAATTTCAAAACTAGCCAATGCGATAAGCTTTCATAGTTGGTCATTAATAACTTGAACAGCACTTGGTCTATGATATGGCATTACAGAACTTTTCAATTCTAGACGAGAGGTTACAAACACACACACCCCAAGAAAAAAAAATTCAAATACTAAAATTTTAACTCACAAAAATCAAATACGAAAAAAAGGATTCTGCCAATCCTAGTCCTGTCTCACCCACTGTAGAACAACAACAAAAACAACAAAAAAACCAAAACGACCCCCTATGTTTTCACATCTCAAGTATCCGAGATCTTCGTATCTATTTATTTATGCAGATGACTAAGAAGTTCCCTTCGTTTTTCAAATATCCTAGAACAGAATTATTTGTTCAAGAACATAAAGAACAGAAATTAAAAACGGCTGCATAGCTTTTGTCACTGAAACACAAAACATTTATATCCAATTCTTAACAACTGCAGCATCACACAATTTTATGCTCTTCCTCAAAAGTGCAATCAATATGTAGCCCGAATTTCTATACAACCCACAGGAATTTAGATATAAGAAAACAAATTTAAAAAAGCAACACCCCCCCCACCCCCCCAGCAACTATTCCTAGCCAGCACTATGAGACACATTCTTACATTCCCATGGCAAGTTAACAGCACAAGGAGCATGGCCACATGTTCCCTTGAGGCTGTGCACAACTGAACTATTGGACAAGGAACAAGTTCTGGTCCCCGTCACTTGCACATACACATAGATCATGGGAACTCATTTTCTCTGGGTCACTTGGCTACACAGCTGTGTGTGTGTCATTTGTTTTTAGAACACAAATGTCTTCCTTTAAACGAACAACCAATTACTGCAATATCAAAAAAAAAGAAAATCCAGAAAAGACAAAAATATCCGTATTGCTAGTATAGCATGCTTGACAGCGTAAGCTAAAAACATATGCAAAACTCCTATTTCACTGAACAGTACAAGAGTATCTTACAAGTACAAATTCTGCCAAATTAAAAACTTAACAGTTTAGGCAGGTGACTATTTTCATCAGATCACTCCCAGGAGTCCAAAAACTATGCTGCAGAAGCCTCATCACACTATGACAATCTTGTCTCTGTCTCTTGCTGACATGTGACTGAAACTTATGCTAACTTTCTGCATTTTTCTAGGGGAAATAAATTTCCTTTATCATCTACTTAAGAGAGAGATTAATAACAGCTATCTAATTATTATTATTATCTAATGGATCAAAAATGTATTTCCACTCCTGGATTTCTACTCAGTTTTAAAATGTAGCCTGCATACATGAAGACTTCTTTAACGATTTCAGTAGAACTGGGGAGTGAATGTGCATGGAAAACTGATGTAATCATGTAACTGCAGCTACCGTAATACATAAGTGGTTTTGTGTTGAAAGTGCTGGGACAGCCACAAATTAAGTTTATTAGACAAAGTTGTCTAATATTGACTCAGCCATACAGATAGGGATCAGAAAAATAGGCTATGGCTTTATTTGTCACTTCAGGTATGTACAGAGGACCAAACAAGCTGTGACTTACAGCTAGGAGATACCAAAATTCACCTGTCAAACTAGGGATTACAGTAGGTAAAGACAAAGGCAGCAGACTGCGTGATTCTGGATGCCTTCGCCCTCCTCTTCATAAGGTCCACCAACCCTTCACCATCTTCTATATCTAAGGACCAGCCACTGACTACACAACCTCACTGAACCCCACTGCTAATCACAGTATGAATTACCAGACCACACCTTCTAACTACTCACCAACAGCCTGGCTGAATCTGTTTCCTAAACAAAAAAGAAAACTAACATGGCTAAATAATGTTTGTTCATAAAACACCTCACACCAGCGCACTATTTCTGTGTGTGCAGTCACATGATTTCTCAAGCTCGCCACTATTTTAGTCTTATAATTCTATTTTCTGCATATTTGCTGATGTGAAACTACAGGGTTGGATGGGGGATGTATCTGTCACAGTAACATTGCAGACTATGTGAAACATTTTTTTAGACCATAAGTTTAAGTATGATCCAGCAGCCTTTAACAATATTCTATACTATTAGCTTTCTGGGGTCAAAAGCAGCTAATAAGGATACCAGGTGGCTGTCAAAAGCAAAGAATCATAACAATGGCATAAGCTTCTGAGAAAATTGCAAGACAAATTTTACAGCTACGCCGAGCTATCATTTCTCTATCTTTTTACTGGTCTTTTTTGGCCCCAATTACATGGCTGCGTAACTTTATCACAACTGATGCTAAGTGATGCAGCTTTGTGACTGGTGAAGGAAAAGACAGAATCATAGAATCATTTAGGTTGGAAAAGACCCTTAAAATCACTGAGTCCAACCATAAACCTAACACTGCCAAGTCCTCACCTTCTTCATTGGAGGGGTGAAACCGCCTCTTCAGGTTGTCCACTCCTGTTCATATTCTTTTAATTTTTTTAAAATAAGAAAAAGAAGAAAGGAAATCATCCCCACATGCTCATAGTGGGCAAACCCACAACATCCCGCTGGATAACACTGGCTAGAAGTCCCAGCCTTCCATGCTTCTTACATGAGGGGGCTGGATATGAACAAGAACACATTGAAACTAGAAGGAACAATCTCTCTGCTCTTCTTGAGCCTATGTGAAGCTCCACACTGTGGTCAGTGACAGCTGTCACCACAGATTCCTGAAGAATATGTACATTGAGCATACTGGTTTTTGTACTTGGAATTCAAGACACTTAGCTTTCTTTAGAAGCTATGTTAAGGAAAGTGTGCATCAGAATTAATTTAATGTTTGGCGGACTATTTCTACTGTTGGAAACTACCAACACTGACAACATATACAATACTGTTATCTGAAAATATGCAGAACTTGTTAAGATTAAGCTCTAGAAAACAAAGGAAAATGCTTGAATCAAACACTGTCAGTGAGTATACATGTATGTGTAAGCATATGTAAATCAACAGAACGAGTCAAATGAGTAAACAGCAATTCTAGTAGTATTTACAGTTAGATCCTTTCAGCTGCAAAACATTCTTGCTTATATGCCACAAACAAATATGGATGGATGAATGGATAGCTTAATTTCATTAGCACAATGAAACACAATTCCATACATTCACCAATAATAAGGCTTGGTATTGTTATGTCTGGTCTTCTAACCAGAATTTAAGATCAGTCTGACTTAGTAGCAGGAGAGCGCAGTCTCAAGATGTACACTAGAACTTGTTATGATACTAGCCTGAAGTTTTTTGGCTTTTTTAAACATGTAAGTACACTGTAAAACTCAAGACAGTAGAAACTGAAACAAGCTGGCTGTTTGCCAGGACAGAGCAGACCCTTTCCTGCATCCTGGAAAAGGTACATACAAGCTTAGGTGCCAGAGGATCCAGTTACAGGCCTTGGTACCCCAGCCTGTTTTATCATGTATCTCTTTCTGAAAAATCTGGGTATTTTATAGCCAAAATCAGATCTGAAACTCCCACTTATGGAAGCTCAAGGGATGTAAATCATCTCCTTCCTTTCTTGGCATCCCCTGCCTTCGAATGTGAAACTATTATGTTCAAATCAGACCAAATTACCAAGTCTAGATATTTAAAGTCACATTAAGCAGATAACATTGCAGTCAACCCTTTCAATTCTTTGAGATGCCACTTTTATCTCTCACCAGTCTTCTTTATTTCCAACGAAATTATAATAATATAATACAATATAAAGAAACAAACAAAGCAGATCTCAAAACTATCACTGTTATTTCTCTGGATTTGCTGTATGTGATTAAGCTTAAAAGCAAGTTGAGTGATCTCTTATACTTACTGCTATTTCAGTATTGCACTAATTGCAGCAAGAATCCTTACACCAGCAGACCAAATTAAACCAGAAGTCAAGGTATATCAGGTGGGACTATGAAATGCTATGGTATAATGCAAATATTCTACCTAAAAGGCAATTAGCCAAAACAGATCAGATAAATAAAAATTGGTTAGAGTACCTTCCAGCAAATACACTTGAACTTTTTCTGATGACAAAGCCAACATTTAACAATAGGAACCAGTGGTATCCCTGACTGTTGAAGTTTAAAGCCTTCCATGAAGCACCAGAGATGCTGTAAAAAACATGCTCCTTATGGAGTTTTTTAATCTTTTTATTTATTTTTATTACTGAGGATCTTCACATGTCAAAACAGAAGCTTGATTAGTGAAAGAATTCATCAGAATTTATCAGCTCCTTATACTTAATTTCTTCTTGATTTAATTCCCAGGATAGCAGTTATTTTTCTGTTAATTGTAAGGTCAAAGAGGACCTCATGGAAGCAATAAGCAGCAGGAACTAAATAAACAGAAGACCGGATCTTTAATGCAAATGTGTTTCCTGGAGGAAAGGAGTAAATCAGTGCAGATAATGTAGCACAGAAGCAGGAAAAAAGTTTTAAAAAAAAAATAAAAATCACATGTTCTAAAACAATCTGTTCAGAAGATTTCTCACTGGAACATAAGCAGCTCTTCAAAACCAGTGCCCTGCTGAGGAATTTACATACTTGTCAAGGTTTAAGTTACTAATCAAAAGCAACAGCTATTTGCTTTGTGGATGAAAAGTTGTGATACTTGTTCAAAAATTTAAAAAACCAACCAAACAAAAATAATTACAATCATTTTAAGGTACAACACAACCTGCACAATGAGAACTCTCTGTATGAGTGTGCAACTGAGACAAGAACTCCAGAATACATCCCCCTTCATTAGAAGTTTTAAGTAAAATAATACTGGCAGTACAATTAAGAGGCCTTCAGAGTACTGGACCAGTTCAAATAATGCTTAATGCTTTTCAAATCCAGCAGTTACAAGGTCACATCAGAGTAATTCCATGGCATCTCTCCTGATAATCATGCTTCTGGCCTGTTAAAGAACACCATGAGTTTATATGAACAGCTAGAATTTAAAATTTATCTTTAACGACCATAGGGCACGACTACTTAAGAGTTATATGCATTTTTTCAAAATCACTGGTCTACCCTAAATCATTACCTAACCTTATTTGATGAACCACTGCTACAGACGCTAAGACATCTGATAACTGACAAATATGTTGTCAAATTAGTTTCTGGCCCCAGAAAAGGTTCTTCCTCCATAGAAATTACATATCTCTACATGTAATATGGTATCCTCCCAAGTACATCCAATATAACTCGATCTGTACTACAGAACTCATTGTGTTTCAACAAAAAGACTTCATTCCTGATTAATTCCTACAACTGTTTAGGACACACATGAAACAAATTCAATATTTTAAGACTTCTTCCTCCTATTCCACCCCTGTGAAAAAGCAGAAAGAAGCAGATTAGTGAGGTCCTATTTCTTAAGAAATACACCCATTAATTGATATTGGCATACAGTTACATCCCAGTTTTAAATCTAAAGTTATTATATCAGCATTTATGTTAAAAAATAATGGAAAGTGCTCCAATAGGTATCCCCTGAGAGCATCTCACCTCCAGTACTTTTGACTGAATAGTTTTCTAGTGTACACAAATAACGTGTGCACAAGTGTGATTTAGAAAATAGCTCAAATGCCAGGAGCGCAGCTTGTTTAACCTAATACAACCAGTTCTCTCAACTGAAAATTTATAACAGTTATGAGTGATGTTCCAAAATAACAGCACTATTTAGCCCTTTAAAAAAGTTGCCATTTCAAATGTGCTACCGGCTGAACAACAAGACTGAAATGCCTTTTGGAACATTATATTATAGACATATTTTTCCTTAGGTATTATGATGACTTGTTACATAAGCCTAAACAGCTCCTGCAACATCCTTCTCTCACAGAACTTCAGGGAAACGTAGATAAGCAATGGTAAATAATAGAAAAGTCATTCTGAATATCAAACTTCAAAAAAAAAATTTGAAAGATTAATTTATAATTCAGTATAAAGTAAAATCGATATGAAAACAATACTAAGTTTATGCTGTAAAGCCTTCAAGAGTGAAGTTTCTTTCAAGAGCGAAGCAGATCTGCTTTCTCTTACAGTTCTGCGTAACTGACTCACCACTGTTGTCTTCTCACTTTCTTATCAGACTCTTTGTTCCTCTACCCTGTAGGCATCAGCAGCATGGACTGGTTTCAAATCTGATTCATGGTCAGGAGTTTTACCGCAGGAAGGCTAACTCTGTACTCGAGTACAAATACTAAGAGGTTGACAACTCTCTACTAACCAGTGTAAACTGCTATGCTAAAATCACTCTAGTAAAATAGTTCTGGTTTTGAGGACTTATCCAAAAAAATTTTCTATAAAAACACATGTAATATTACAGGAACATCAATTTAACCTTTATTCATATACTTATTGTTGTTCTTCTGCCTAAGAGAAACTTATTTATATTTCTTAAATAACAATCTAGGCTATCTATCTGTACTACAGATCTACTGTGGGGGTTGGACTAAATGATCTTCAAAGGTCCCTTCCAACCCAAACAATTCTATGTTTTCCCTGAAGAGAAAAATAAACTGGTGGAAACCAAAAGCAGAAAAGTAATTTGACATATATATAGTGCTTAGAAGCATAAAAACTATTAAATTAATTTTAAAAACGAAATTAAAGGCAACACCATTCTAGTTGGCATTGACAAACAGTAGAACAGTACATCAAGTGGAACAGGGGCAGAGAAGCGCTTTAAAAGACCTTATGAGAATAAACGAAAAATGGCTTAGCCTATCAAACAAAAATGTAAAGGGGCTATAAGTGAACTCTTAAAAAAAAAAAAAAAAAAAAACAGTTAGGAGAAGAAAAAGTCAGACATTGGCAAGGGAAGAAAGCCACCTGGCCATTTCCAGATGACACGACTAAGTGGACACAACTTGAACTGGCAGGGTTTAACAGGCACTGGGGAAACAATCCACATCCCCTTCAGTAAGCCACCTTTGGCTTGAATATAGGAAAGGGGTTTTCTATTTGTATAATCTAAGGAACCATAAAGAGATAAAAATAACCACATTCTGTTTGTCCTGTTGAATAGGGGATTAAAATAACTGGCAACATTTTAAGTCATGAACTAGAGGTGGATTCACAATTCGAAAAGGAGAACTGCCAGTCCTTGATAAGCATGGCAATTACCATTCTTTTATACACAGAACTACTCTAAGGGAGTACAGCTTCCTTACACAGCAATAATAGCATATCCTTTGATTTATACAGTAATCCTCCAGCAATACAACCAACATCCTGTTTTCATCTTAAAGTACAGCTGGGCAGTTTGTCTACGGGCTTTATTTATCAGAGTTCCTCTAACTGAGTCCCTTCTCATTATGAAAAACAGCACCCTCCAATTTAGCAGCATTTTATCTTCCCGGTTCTTTCCTTCTGAAAATTCTAATATGGTACCTACCTGATCTACAGAGTGTATACTAAGTGCTTTCAAACAATGTGACTGAAGTTTATAAATATTAACTAAAAAAAGTAACACACTTCTCCCACCCAAGAAGTCATGGAACGACACCCAGGAAAATCCAGAGAAAAAAGGATTTTCTTACTTCATGGCCTTCAGAGGAAAGGACAGAAATACTGCTCAAATGATCTAAGCTGTAAGATCTCACAAAGCCCTTAAAACACACACACAAATTCCTGAGATCTGAAACCATCTCTGAAAGTTCTCCCTGGATTTAGAAGTTTTCGCTGAATATAACAGAGAACCTCTGTAAAATGCCTAAAAGAATATATGTATGAAAAATTTTTATTAGACACCTCTCAAATTATTTGAAGTATTTAATAATTCTGTATCCTGTGTTATCACAGTAGTCCAAATCCTGTCAGAAATCCAGTATTTTCCACATTCCTACCCATGAAAGTAACCAGCCAAATAGCATTTTGAATTATTTAGATGCTCATACTCTGTAACCATGCAGTAACTCATGAACATGCCATTCACATGTTGTCACACTTTAGAAATAGAAAGACCAAGGGTGCTTAACTGCTAACCACTGTACTTGTTCAAAACAGTTTTAGAAGAAATTGTTGCTTGTTGAATACATTAAATCACTAAAAACTTATAAAATGCAGAATGTATTGCTTGTTCTATCTACAAGACATCCACATTTTTTACCAATTTATCTTCAAGCAAGTGGTAAGCACCATGCCAGCAGAATGTCAGTGGAAACAAAAAGGCAATTAGTAATACCAACATAGGGCAAACTTCTTAATTAGAAACTAATGACCCTAATTCAAGAGCACTAGAGAACCTTGAATTTGTCTACACTGGCCAAAAAAGGCCTGGGGTGGGGTGGGTGGTGGAGGTGAAGGGGGAAGGATAGGCAAAATTACCACCAACACAGCTACAGCAATAGAAGCTTCAGTGACAAGGTGTGTAGGTCAGAACATAACCTAGACCAGAGCTTCTACTCTTGTCCGTAGTGGTAGGAGCTAGGTCAGGGACAAGCAGCAGATAGTTCATTTGCTAAAATCTCTCCAAAATTTATCCCAGTTTCCCCAAACTTCACTGCAGTAGATCACTCCTTCACAGAATGCTGTTATAAAAGTAAGTTAACATTTGTTCAGTTTTGGACCCCTCCCTACAAGGACATCGAGGTGCTGGAGCGTGTCCAAAGAAGCTCAACGAAGTTGGTGAAGGGTCTAGAGCACAAGTCTGACGAGGAGTGGCTGAGGGAGCTGGGGTTGTTTAGTTTGGAGAAGAGGAGGCTGAGGGGAGACCTTATTGCCCTCTACAACTACCTGAAAGGAGGTTGTAGAGAGGTGGGGGTCGGTCTCCCAAGTAACAAGTGATAGGACGAGAAGAAACGGCCTCAAGCTGTGCCAGGGTAAGTTTAGGTTGGATATTAGGAAAAACTTCTTTACTGGAAGACTAGTCAGGCACTGGACCAGGCTGCCCAGGGAAGTGGTTGAGTCTCCATCCCTGGAGGTATTTAAAAGACAGGCAGATGTGGTGCTTGAAGACATGGTTTAGTGGTGGACTTGGCAGTGCTAGGTTAACGGTTGGACTCGATGATCTTAAGGGTCTTTTCCAACGTTAACGATTCTATGATTCTATGCTGAAAAACAGAGCAGGTAATCAATCTGGAAAAACGTTCACGGGCTGCTATCTACACAGAGGACAGAAGCAGAAAGAGACACAAACAAGATAGTACTAAAATTTAGCTGCAAACTCTGTGAAATTGAAAAGTTCACCCTCACTTTACTGAGTAAAACTCTAAGTGCCAGTAACCTAAACCAAATCGACTTCTTCTAAGTGCCCCATTTTCTCTCTCCCTGTAAAGGTTGGGTTTCGAACACCACCCAAAGGAGGAAATCCATGGAGAGAACTCTGGCTTCATATCGGAGAAGAGATTCAAGTTGTGGCTAATCGCGATCCAGCTGTTCTTTTGACACACATAAAACAACCACCAGAATTTTTAGAATTTTTATTACATAGATATAAAGTCATTACCATAGTGCTGCTAGCTTAAAGAAGAAAGGCTCTCTTTGGATCCAGAAATTCAAAGCTCACACTTCAAAAACATCCCCAAACTAAAAGAATACCCTAAGGTGAATACAAGCAAGGGAAGAGGGCCTAAAGCAACAAAAGCCTTGCCTAACCTTAAAAAGAGAAAAAGGAATTACTTCAGACTTTTGTGATTACAAACAGCTTATCATTGACTTCTAACTGAAGAAAAGGACATGAAGAAGCTGCAACAAACTTACTCTACCAGCTCAACAGCAGCAGCAAACCTACTCAGTTCAAAAGACACAAACTTCCTCCCACCTAGATTGTCCATAAGGGGGGGGGGGGGGGACGACGACACACACATATGCAACCTCTGTTAATTATTCAACTACTATCAAAAAAACAAAACAAACAAACAAAAAAAAAGGGTGGGGGTGGGAAGAGTGAATCTCCATATCCAGCACCATATCTCTGAATGAATCAGTCTTTCTCATAAAGAGTCACCAAAGCACTTCTTTCTAACTGCCACCTAAATATTTAACTGAAAATATTTGTTAATTAAAGCCACAGATAAACACAATGGTACATAATACTGGTACAGTTGCGTCAGTTTGAGGATGTGATTCACGTTTTCTGACAGATCTCATTTTACTGTCAGAAGCCAAAAGTTCTTTAATGGGTTGAGCTTAATGACTGCATTTTCACAATTTCAAACACATGCTATACCATGTTTAGCTATCCCTTCCTACCTTTCATAAAGTACCACATGCACTTTTACAAACAGACTGAAGATCTTTCTGCTACATTGAGCATTTATTCACATGATACCACAAACTGACTCAAGGAAACACTTACTCTCAGTGTATGACTGAGATGTGAAACGTGATGTAACAGGATGTAGGAAAGACCAATAACTGTAGGTAGAGTTTTCCAGAGCTCACTGGGTTTTTATTTTATTTTAAAATGAAAGTTGAAAACTCATAAAATGATTACTTCTAATCTTGGAGCTTTTGTTAACATGTAACAGAAGAACTCTTTACATAATCATTTTTCCTTTCTGAGAGCATGTTGCTGGCAAATGAACTGCACACTTCTCAATTATTCAGGGTAGGATTTTGCAAGGGTATTTCTATCTTAAGATGCTATTCCAAGCGGCTCTGACAAACATTTGTTTACAAAATAAACAATTCACGAGGCACTTCATTTCCTACTACAGATCTCTGCACCACGAACAGGAAAAGGCAGCATCAGCTTGCTGGAGTATAGACAGATTTCATTCAGCAAACGTGAAGGAAAATCCAGACGTTCTTCTCCAGTGGAGACAACATGTGGGACATCTGTCTCTTCTGCAGAGAAGCAGAGCTTTGACTGACACCATATAGATCTTTCCATGACACCACTCAGTCAGGGTACCAAGTAATTTTAAAATCTCCATCTACAGTCAACACATATAAAATACTGCTTGGCACTGTATAGGATGAAATTTCAGCATTTATGTTATGTGTCATTATTTCCAAACATTCTCAATTCTACCATAAAAACTTATTCTGATTAAGTGCTGTCTGTAAACCCGTTAGCTGGCAGGCTTTACGTATTGGAACTACAGAATCCAGGAAAATTTTTTGGTAAGTAAAAGCAGGAAGAAAAAAAAAAAAAAAAAAAAACACAGAAGCCTTTAAGCAGTATCTTAAAGAACACCATCAGAAAGAAAAAATAAGAACCGATTGATTTGTTTGAATATTTCTAAAACTATCATAGCACCAAACCCCATTTTTTTTCTAAAATAAATCATTGTGTATTTTTATAGTTTCATTTCACATTTACAATTCATTGCATTTCCCTCCTCCTTTATTCATTTGAGATTTACGGATAAAGCGGCAGTACAGCAGTGTATTTTGGGAGGAAGACTGGAAAGTTTGTAAGAATGTTTGGGCAGTGGAAATATGAGAACAGTCAAAGAAAGATGCTTAGAAATAAGACAGAGATTCCAACAGTTCAGACAATGATGTCAGATCCTTATTACTTTTCCAAAATAAGCTGCTTCAGATTCTCTCCTATCCCCCTCACTACTGACAATCAGCTCTGAAGGAGTGCTTATAAAATGCTTTTGTTTTTCTATACCTTCTAGATTTTCACCTTGCTTTTCTATAAAAGCGAACAAGCATTGCCTCATGTGTTGAGACTATTCCAGTAACACTGGGGCGGGGGGGCGGGGCAGCATATGTGCCCTACACTGCAGAAGAACAATCAAAACAAAACCCAAAAGTTACCTAGATTTCAAAATCCTCTGATCCCTGTACATATCACTTGGAAGAGAAACAGACCCCTCTCCTCACCCCCCAAAAAACCCAACCAACAAGAAACAGAAGCATTAAGGAACTGAAGGAATAAAGACACATCTGACCCAGTTCCATCAATTCATTTCTACAACAAATGTCCTGATAACCTGTCATGCAGACATCAAATTAAATATATCTAATTCTGAGGAAGGACAGCATATAATTAAGAAAATTAATGCTACTGGCCCAACAAAGTCTTAAGTAAACTCTGAGTTAGTTGAAAGGAGGAAAATAATAAAATAAATCCTATTTCATGTCTCTGGCTATCACTGCTCCTTAAGATCTCAGCTCCAAGTCCTGCAATGTCTAAGTCATCACTCAGCTGTAGATAAGTCAGCAGACGAGAACAGCAACTGCAAAGACAGGCAATGACCCCTCTTTGAAGTGCCATATGAAAGGGCCTGGGAAGCCCTTCTCCCCTTAAACACTGTAGTGAAAATACTCTCCATGCCCATGTAAGTACAAGGGAATAAGATGCATTAACCTAGGTAAAATGTGATGCATAATATTTAAACGAAAGCTACATTTAGAAGAAGAAGAATCTATAGTTTCAGAATGAAGTCAGAGGAAGAGAAGTCAGATACAGGTAGAATGGGACACAGGTAAAAAATAACAGATGGAAGAACCAAGCTGAAGGGCCAGGTTCTTTTTAAATCTCAAAATTTAAAAGAATGCAGAAGAACAGAATCAAAAAAGCTAAAAGCAGAAGGATTCTATGAAAGAGTTTAAGGACAGGGTCATACATTGCAAAACAGTTTAAGGTAACAGGAGGAAGGAATCTCCTCCCCCCATAAAGGAAGAAAAAAAAAAACCAAAACCCAAGTGTTGTCTTCAAGAGCATCTGTCACCAATAAAAGCAGCTGGGGAAAGACCACTTTAGCTTCCCAATGTTTAAAACCACAACAGTTAAGGTGTCTTAGGAATTGTTGTAATTCTTCAAAGTTCCTAAGCATGATCTATGAGAAAGGCTTTTAGAAAAGAAGCAGTAGCACACTGAAGTTTAAGATTCAGCAAAACAGGACTTTCTCCAAATAGTGAGTACTTTAAAAAATGAATGAGGTAAAAATAGCTCAAGGAGGGTGCCAAGGATGGAATTAGTGAGGCTACTTTGTAGTGTGGGTGGAAGGAGAGGACCAAAATTGCAGGCAAGGGGAAGTGAGAGACCATGAATCAGAAACCAGCAGAGGATACAGACAAGTTTATGTCTGGAGACTTCATAGAGTAGATGGACAAAGCAATAACTCTTAAGGAATGAAAGTTTAGGAACCTAGGGACAACTTTCAACACATAGCGGTACCTGATTTTTGAGGAATTAAAGTTTCTGAATTTAAAAAAAAAAAAATTTGTCAAAGCCCAGATTTCTGTCATGGCTTGAATTTCTGATTTCACACGAACTCCTGAAAATCATCAGAAATCCCACCTCTGGAAATTCTACCTACTACACAATCACCATCAACTAACTAATGCCTTGTTTGTCTTGCAAACTAAAGAACTAAAAAAAACATACATCCATGCAAATAGTTTCTATGCTCTCAAAGCCAGAATGGTTTCGTATTTAATTCTGCACAACATGCATTTTTAATTAAAAGAACAAAAGGTTTAAGTCCACAGCTAGTAGTGAAGAAAGATGTACTTCATTTTTGCCTGAAGGGGTTACAACCCAGCATGGTGAGTTGTAAACATTTGTTTTCTCAACTTTGTTACTAACAGACATTTTGGCTCCTCTGTTTTTTTTTTTTTTACTAGATCCAGAGACAAAACATTGTCAGTCCCACGTAAAAAATGCTTTCAACATTGCTGTGACAAGGACGGTTAAACAATTGATACCTCGGTAGATTATCTTCTACCTGCAGTCTTACGTCCAGTTGTTTTGTCAGTCTAGCATGACAGTACAGAAGGACTGTACTAGGTTTTACAAAGGTCAAGAGCAATACAATGATACTTAAACACAGGGTGAAATAGTAAATGACAAAACCCAAACTTGACACATTATTCTTCCCTATTGCCCTTCTAATTATCTTGAGACCTACACATAGAAAGTATCTCAGCAATAATAACACAAAGTTTCCACTGCTACCCTACTGATGGTCCCATATACTAGAACATTCTTATTTAACTCACTTTATTCAGCAAAGCTCCCAGCACATCAAACTGGTGGGGGGTGGGAGGGGGTGGGGGAAGTCAAACTGGATGCAACATATAATAAAAAACCAATTCATTTTATGAAAATTACAGAAGAAGCAGTCCCTCCAGGCAACTTTGTCAATAATATGTTTGTATTATAGGGACAACTGAAAGAGTTGCTTATGCCTCTCCCATAGCAAAACATTTAAAAGTTACCTGCTAAAAGCCCATGTACAGAGCCTTAGTCTTTGGAAGAAAATGCATCTGAAGGTCTGACATGAAAGCCAGGTAAAATACCAAAAGGGAAAATTAATTCCCAACAGGAAACAAGGCCCATGAAAAGAACAAGATTTTTAAAACAATAAATCAATATTCAGGAATACTAAATTGAAAGGGGATTTGATTTTAAAGAAAAATACCCATGTTTCTAATGCTGTTATTTTGAGATGGAGTGGGTTTTTTTTTAATTAAGACAGTATCACTTTGTAGGAAAGATGGGCAAAGAACAAAACCTGTACCATTGTTGGTATTTGAGAAAAATTCAAGCTCACAACACTTCTTGTTTAGCACAGAGTAATTGTTTGCATTGTTTGGGGAGGAGGAGAGGTTTGTTTGTTTTTAAATAAGACTGATCTATGTTTTCCAAACCAAGTAGTTATATTTCCAGAATAGAAATAAAATCTGAATAGATGTGCAGAAAGGATTTTTAAAATACAGCTAAGAAAGTACAGATTGGAAACTATATCTTCAATGAAAACCTCTGTAGAACTAAAGCTTCTAACAAAACCAATGCTTTCTCACAGAAGAAAGTTTATGCCTAGCTAAAAATATTCATGTGTTCTATTTTCTTTAACTGAAAATAGCAATCCTGACAACCCTAGTCTTGCAGCACAGTCGACATATATGCAAGCTCCCCAGGGAAACATTTCATAGACAGATTAGGGATCCATCCTTTAACCATCTACAGCACTCTGATCATTTACAACCACCCAAAGATACAAGTAAATGTACATGCCCCTTCTGAACTGGATAACCTCCTAGCAAATGAAAAACAAATCCAGGAACTCTCAATTCTGTTAAGATTCCCATGGTATTCCACTTCTGATGCATAAAAAATGTTTCTTAAACTCTGAAAAAAATGCATGTTTATCCACTAGTCCATCACCATGCAGATTTTAAGTCAGAACACATCTACTGGAACTCCAGTTAGTAAATGTTTAAGTTTACTTTCATACAAAGAGTTGCATTCTTAACTGTGGGATCTTACCTTAGGAGAGAATTCAGGTGAAACCTCAAGTTTTTAATTGCTTGTTACAGCTCAAAACAGCATGGGGTGGTTTTTCCCCTTGAACTCTCCACTGTTGCATGCTGCACAGTCAGTTTCCTCTTCATTGTGCTAATGCTGGGCACGGCCACAGAACTCTACAGGAGTCTAGGAGCCAACATATCGGCTTCTTGTCATCCTCTAATGCCCTGACGTCAACTCTTTGAGTTTTAGAGCAGTACACAGTGACAGCAAATACTCACAGTAAAGAACAACTCTTTCTCAAACAGCAGGCAGCTACATGAACTTAAGTCAGAGTAGCAGGTCAGCTGTTGGGGAAGCAAGTGAGAGCCAGGTGAAAAGAAAGCACACAAGCAGATCTGTTTTAACTTGCAAGCAGCCATAAAAAAGAACACCCAGCATTCCTTGTATCCACTCCATTAACAGAGCAACTCCTCATATTGGCTTGTTAATTTCTAGGAAAAAAAAAATATTTAGTTGAGCAGGCATGAACATTGTTGGGACTCCCATAGCTGGCCGGATAATTTGCTCCCAACACACATAAAACTACAACAGTGGCAGCTAGAAACAACAGCAATCAAGCTAGAAAAACTTGCATGCTTAGAAACTTTCTTCCAAGCTACAGTCAAGACAGTCAGAAGCAGTACTGGACTTCATGAGGGGAGACCTATTTAGATGTTGCCAGATTACAGGAGAAACCATTTATTTGTGACTTTAAAATATTCCTAGTGAGTTAATTTCTCTGTCAGATGACAGGAATCCTGTAAAGATCTCCAGTTTCCTCTGGAATCTAAGCTTTTGGTCCCCTAAAACAGTCTCTTTTCTTCTTCCACCCAACACAGATGCGCCTACCCAACATAAACAGTGATCTTCAGGTTTACATAAACACTGTAGTCTCCTTCAAAGTTCACAAAAAAATCCAGTAACAATAGAAAGAAAAGAACCTACCCTAAGATAACACTGAAACCCACCTTCCAGTCTCAAGCACTTTTTCCCCTCACATGCTTTTGATACCTCACTAACGACTAGCTCTCACTTTTCCTTTTCACAGGATACCATCACACTTGGACAAAGCTTTGAAATAACTCTGCTGATTTCTCTATTTGTGCATTACCCTCCCACACATTTTTTCACCCTAGTATCCACATTCCTCAACCCCCTAATGTTTCCTTGATCTCATTCCCACAGCAACACGCTCCAACAGTGAACATTATCACTGACTACTCGATAGGCACCCAGCTATGACTTCAGACTTGACAAAATTTGAGTAACCAAACCAGCTTTTAAATACAACGTTCAGTTCATGACACTACTGTGTCATGCAAGTATTTGACGTTGCCTTGGTTAAGGCAGATACATTAACAAGAACAACATAATCACCTCAAGAAGTATTATGTGTATGTTCAGAACTCAGTTGGCAAATTACCCCCTGGAATGATTAGCATTCAAGTGGCTCCTGATGGGGATCCACCCACAAAGTAGCTAACTCCCCGTTTCAACCGGCCAGCAAACTCTATGGTCACAAATTCTCAAAGTTCTTTCCGTTTTGTTATTCCTCAATTCGTTGATCTTTATCAGGGTCATGAGCTAACTATTCATCTTGAAGTCTTCATTCTAAGAGATAAAGCACATCTAAGATCAGACTACTTGTTAGACCCATGCCAGCCCAACTTCTGATCCCAGATAGTGCTACCATTTAGTATCACAAGCCCAAAAGGTCTTGCATTTATTCATAAATATATGTATACAATAACGCAGTATACAAAGCAATAGCAACAGCTAATTCATTGCAAGATAAAAATGTAGTTTTGGCCCTGACGTAAATTTCACCAAACTGAGCAAATTTAGACACGCACATGCACCCCAATCTGCTGCTGTGGCTTGGCAACAGAATGCTTGGTTTGAAGCTATTGCTACACTTTCTGTCCCATCCTACGGTCCACAACAAGGAGGACTTTCATTTATACTTGAACAAATCTGTGGCTCTGTTGTGAACTGACTCAACCAACAACGTGAAAGAGAGGAAGAGAGCTCAAACCAGTATTCTAAGCTTAATGCCAGGTACTTCTCAACACTGAGCCACAGCTGATGTCTCCAGAGATCCATTATCTGAAATGATTTGATAAAAACTCAACGGTTACACACACAAGAGAAAAGCTACATTTCTTTTTCTTTCTGAAAACATCTCTCACTTCCTCAGACAGCCCTAACCACGTGAAAAAGACTTCTCTCCTGTTCTTCTTATCAAACTTTTCAAATACATTCACTAGGCCAAGCAATCAGGGAATGAGAGCATGAAGGCACACGAGGAGTGTTTCTGGCAGTAAGCTAACCAAAGCTCAGTTTGGCTCTGCCCACCCCCCCTCTGATACAACCATCTCTATCTTCAGCCCCTGGAGAGCAGCTGTATCCCCTAAGCATGTCTTCATAAGGCACACAAAAAGAAAAAGACAAAACAAAAGGGATTTGCTTAGTTAAAGCAGGTCAGAAGCTGTTATTTTGAAAGTAAGCATGTAGCCTTAAATATGATTTAAGGGAGTAAATTAAATAATGTAAAATTATCAGAAACTGATTAGAATTCAATTAAAGGGGGACCTCAATGTGCATTTTAATATTTCAAAGGAAATCAATCTTCCGTTTACCGAAATCCAAATTTGCTCCAATATTTTAACAGCATATTAACTTATAATACAGTTTTTCATGGTAAAAGCCTGCATCAACTAGTGAAATCTACTTGGTAATGTAAAAATTTATTTACTCCAGGTACTGGACTGCTATCCAGCAACAGCAGGAAAATTGTGTTCAAGAGGCAGGATACCAACCACAGACACTTTTTTTTTTTTTTTTTGAAAAAAAGTATTAAAACACACATTTTCCTATCATCCCGTAACGCAGCTAATACATAAAGCCAATTCAGCTGTGTGATGAACAGAGGCAGACTGTGTCAACTGGCGTGGCAGGAGCACAGTGTCATGAGTGCTGCTCAGACTCAAGGCAAAATAGATGAGCTATAAAATGCCTTAGAAGTAGGAGAAGAAACTTGGCTGGACCTACCAGAAGAAACTGTGTGTCATGTCCAGCCAGTTACTGGGCACACCTCCTATTCACCATATTAAAAAAAAAAAAAAATCCAGCAGAGGCTGTTTTTAAAAATCTTTACTGATTTACTTTGATCGGATGGCGAGAATAACACTGGCATACACCCCTGCGTTTTTCCCCCAAATTCAAGCAAATATTTTTATCCACAACCAGTTTTAATAACCAATTTTTCAATAGGAAAGCATTATCCTGCATGCAAAAGCACTGTCTTCCAGGATATAATTACAGGATCCTTTCCCAAAGCTTGTCCCCATAGGACTGCTAACAAAATTCCATATTGAAGAGCCCCTGATGATTCAGTTATACAGAAGTTCCAAGGTTAAACAAACATCAATGCTTGAAAACTCACAAAACACTTTCAACACCTCTATCCTTCTTGGCAGTTAGCATAAATAGGCTTTCTAAGCTGTGAAGAATTATCAGTAATTACACCACATAACTCCAAACAGTGATTTAAGAACACATTTACTGGGAAACAATTGTCAGCTACGGATTAACAACATTCTCCACCTAGCCAGACAGGTTAAGAAGAGATATAATGCAGTATCATATCATTTGGTAACTCATTTAAAGAAAATTGCTATTTCAACTGAAATTCTTCCCAGATTGCACAATTTTTTCCCATCATCACCGAGAGAGAACCGCAGTACTGCTTACTATTCAAAAACGTATCCGTGGATCGTTTTCAGTAAACTGGGAGTTGGCGTTTTTTTCCTCAAATCCAGCATTTGGATGAGCAAATGAGACCATCTTCAGGCAATAATTAAGACTGCCAATAAAGAACTCTTGTTGTAACAAGAAAGGAATGGTAAATTGATTTCTTAAGTACCTAATTATATGGGAACAGCTGATAAAAGGCCTGAAAATATATCTGCAGGGCTAACGCAAATAAGCACTACATGTTTTTCAAAACTGAGATGTGAATGCTGACAGATGCTTGAAGTCACATTAAGGGAACAGACTTCTCTTCCTGACTTAGAGAAGTCAAGCAGCAGCCAAAATTCACTATAACCGACAGCTTTACGGCAGGCAATAGGCCCAGAGAAGCTGTCAGACCAACCGAAATTTTGTGCCTTTTTGCTTGTTTTCATGTTCCTGCCCACAAGTAAAGCTGAGGACCTTCAAGACACACTGTTTTAGTCACTTCCTAACCTGGTATCATGCTCCACTATCATACGCTCAGTCCTTTCAACGGTGCTTACATACCCAGAGTCTTAAAAATGCAGTAATAATCTATACTGTAACTGTATGTGCTACACTGATTAACAATATAAACTTCATTTCTCAGTGGCCATACATAAATGTGGAATTGCCACAAGGCCCTAAGTCAATAAATACCCCTCCTCTATGAGCCTTCTGTATTCCCTACAATCATGATGTCAAACTGATCTGATTGCTACTGCAAATACTACAGTAAATTACCATCAACTGCACCTGTTTATCTTGTATTCACTTGGTCAGAAATCCAATGAATCCATTTTTGCATATGATATGGAAGCTTCAAGAAAGTCTTGGTGTTAAAAAATACACTCACCATGTATTTTATCCCTTCTATTTACAGATAACTCCAGCAGTCTTGTCAGTATTTTGAATCTCTCAAGTTCCTCCTGAAGTTACTGCGTGAATTAACTTTCTTCAAACATACCTCACTACCTAACTCAGACAGAAGCCCCCCTCCTCCTGATCTACAACTGGGGTAGTTTTACTTAATTTAAAAATACACTCTTTAAAGTTACCTCATTGACAGATTATAAGCAATTCATCAGAGGAGCCTAACATTTAAAAACAAATAAACCCTTTTACTTCTCCCAACAGATGCTGCTTGTTTATTTGTTTTCCTCTTCCAAGGCGGGCAGTTACCAAAGCACGGAGAAGCGCCCAGCTCTACCACGCCGCTACCACCGCTCTTACACAGAGCAGTGGAAGCTGAGACACGCACCCCTTACAGAAGGTCACACTGGTAAATTCGGCGTTTCAGAGATTTCACAGGGGGGCCGAGCCCGACAACGAAGTGCTCCCCGACAGGTACTGCACTAGCGGTTTCTGGCAATACTGCAGCCCGGCAGAGGCACCCGGACGGCGACGCGGGCAGGCAGGTCGCGGCTCGTCCCTGCGGAAATGCCCCCGGCGAGGGCCGAGGGCGGGCGGTACGGCCCGCACACACCCGCCGCTGCTCCGCCAGGCACCGCCGACCCAACGGACTTGTCCCGCAGCGCCGTCCCGCCGGTCCTCAGCCCGGGGAACCAGCCGCGATGCCGTCGAGGCGCGGGAGACGGCGCTCAGCCCGCCTGCTCCCGCCGCGCCGGCGGCCGTTTAACGGTCGCGCTGCTCCATCCGCCTCCCCGCCGCTGGCCCGGCCCGGCCGAGCCGCTGCCGTCCCGCGCGGAGCTTCCGCCTCGCTCCCTCCGCCCCGAAGGCAGGGGAAGGGGGCCCGCACCGGCCCCCGGCGCTGCGGAGCCGCCTCTCGCCCCGGCTGCCTCCCAAACGCCGCACCGCACAGCCGGACGCGCACGGCGCCGGCCTCCCCGCCCCGAGCTGCCCCCTCGCACCGCGCCGCACCGCACCCGCCCTCGCACACGGCCCGGCGTGACCGCGGTTCCCCGCTGGAGCCGGGGGGGCGCCTGGGCCTCCCGCCCCTGCGGTGAGCCGTGCTTACCCGGAGGGCGGCGGGGCGGCCGCCTGCTGAGCGCGGCCGTCCATGCCGGCAGCTGGATGAGCGCAGGTCGGCTCTCGGGGGCAGGGCGGGCGCAGCCGCTGGGACCCGCCCGCGCAGCGCCGCGGCTCCCCGCCTCACCTGCTCGGGGCGGGCGGAGGAAGGCGGCCCCGCTCTGCCGCCCCCAGCGCCGCCTTGCCCCCCAGCCCCGGCATTCCCCGCTCTTTACAGCGCGGCCATGGGACGCCCTCCCGGGGCGGCGGCCACGCACAGGGCTCCGCTGAGCTGCCTGCGCTGGGGCGGCCGCTCGCTGAACCACACCTTGGGCGGAGGGGAAAAACCACAAAAGCAGGGAAAAAAAAACAAAACAAAAAAAAACTTTGCGGCGAGAAACTTGAAACGCGGAACCTTCCCCGCTCCGGCACCCGCGGAGAAACAGAGACTCCCTGTTCCCGGCCCAGCTCCTCCCTCTCTCGCTGCCCGCCCGCCTCCGCACGCCCGGCTCTCCCTCCAGTGGTGGCCCGACGCCCGGCCGGTACGGGGACGCCGCTCGGTCTCGGCCCCGGCCGCGGGCTGTCAGCGGCCAGCGGGGGCAGGGCCTCTCCTCTCGGCTGGAATTTTCCTCTCGCCGAGCGAAGCGTCCCGGCGGCCGCCGCGGGCTCAGCCCTTCCCCATTCCAGCCGCCAGGGCGCGGGGCGAACTCCCTACAGGTGGGGAGAGGCAGGCGGGGAGCCCGGGGCAGGGGCGGCGGGCACCCTCCGCGCTGGGACCCCGCGCCCTCAGGCAAACGGTTCTGCTCCGCCGTCAAAGCCAGGCCGCCCTGCGCCCGTCGCCGAGCGCGCCGGGGCCGTGTCCCGGCTCTCTGCCCTGAAGTTGCTTGCAGTTGTCCCCCGCACCGCTCAGCCCTGCCCGCCAGCGGGCGGCCGCGGCCCCGGGGCGGGCAGCGGCGCGGTCCGCGGGTGCCGGGGGCCGCCGGGCACCTGCAGCGGCCGAAGCACGGCGTGACCCGCTCGTGTGACGGGGAGCTAACCGCCGGTGTTCGGAGTGGTTGCAGCTGGAGCCTCGGTTTGCTCTTTGGGCACGCCGGCACTTCAGTCGTTTCTGTGTGACAGGCTGCTCCCTTGCAGTATCTAGTGAGCAGATCCGGCAGTGCGTGCTAGGTAGCCGTGTCAGCACAGAGCGCCTTGCCAGCTGTGCCGCGGCATCGGGAGATGATCTTGCACAGTAAAATAAAACTCTTTATGCAGGTAATGTTTTGGCCAGCACTTAACAGAAGTTGAAAAATAGCTAACGACAAAGCATTTATACCTTTTTTTTTTCCATAGGGAAAAAGTGGAACATTGCATTCTAGTATCAATGTCCTTTTTCTGACTAGTTCTAAGATTACATATCTGGAAAAAAATGTTATAGTTGACCATGCTATGTTAATATTATTTGTAATATGGACAGTGTCTCATAGAACACTGTATATAGTATAATAAAGATACTGTACTGTAATAACATTTTGCTTCTCCCTGTATGCCCTTCTCATTTGTACTGTGCTTCCTCAAAAAGATTTTCTCCTGCTTTTATTTTCTGCTTCTTCAATAGAGGTTAAAAAACCCTGAAGCTGTCTGTTTTGACAGACCCTAGAGGTTGTTCACACCCTGAATAACCACATGCCATTATCAGGCACACCCTATTAATCTGTGTATGTTTCTTAAACCAAAAAATTAACCACTGATGAGTCAGATGGGTTTTCCATCGTCCAGTTTTCAAAGAGATGGCGTTCAACAAATTGATCAACAAGAAGAATCTCAAGAACAATCCCACTGAAGACCTTATGTAAGTCTCCGACCCTTTTTCTCTTTTGACAGTCCACTTTCTTTTCTCACGCTCCTCAAATTGTTTGGCAGCTTCCTAGGTTAAGATGAAGGCTGACAAATAAGTCCTTTGTATGTTGACTGTTCCTGCAGTAAGGGCAGGGTAACTTTCTGCATTCAGAGCGTAGCCTCAGTTTAAGTACAAAAGAACTTCACGTTTCCAACCAGCTACTTCTTGGGTAAAACCATTAAGCAACTGCATCTTCTAAATAGTAATGAACCTCACATGTTGCAAAGGTGTGAGATGATTCAACACTACAGTGCTCTTTCAACTGAACTGAAGACCATCATGGCTGATTGTATATTAGTTGGAATAATTACACAAGTTGGTGTGATGTTGTCATCCCTCCTAATCAGCTTTGCTGGACCACCGACAGATAAGGAATTGTCGTACCATTCTCTTAAAAATCTCATTTGAAACCCACTATATGGCGTAGTCTAATTCTTTTGGCAAGTACTAATGCCATGAAGATTGCAATCTATTGAATAGCTCACATGGGCTAATAATAGAAACTCGGCAATGCCAGGGAGAAAAGTGACATCAGGGAAATAACCTAAAAAAAATTGTTAGGGGTGGCAATTTCCAATAGAGACTGGGGAATTATCTAAAAAAGCAGTTCACTGAATAATGCCAATCTCACTTAAGAGAGGAGAGGTTATGCTTATCTTCAAATCTCGGTTGTAAACTAAACACGTCTGAAATGCTGATCACTAGAAACCCTGTAGGCTCTAAACTTGAGTGCCTGCAGACCATGTTCTGCAGTGACAGTTTTATGATGACCAGACTTAAAATAGTGCGTTTTATGAGATACTGGAGATACCATTTGTCGTAGGGATCTCAGTTTTTAAAACCAAATTCTGGACTCCTATGGCACTTTGTTTTTTAACAACAGAAAATCAGTTCTGTGTTCAAGTTTCATAAGATGTTGACAGAGTCAAACTCTCTTTTTTTATTTTTCTATTTTTAAAAAGTTCACAACTTTGTCCTGAACTCAAAATGTTGCTCATATAAAGCAAATGTAACTCATACACAATAAACAGAAGGCTGCAAGAGGGAATACCAAGTAAATGGGCTATAAATACACTATTCATGTCTCTCCAATTGAACAGTCAAAAGAAAGAACATTTAAAGAAAAGTTCCCTAGCTTTTTCAAGCTGATCTGTGAAGATATCATTGTAGCAGTTAACAAAGTGGCAGGTTATTAATTGCACAGTTGCAATAATGTCATCCTTTGTCTATGGTTTGAGGTAAAACAATCATTTAGCTGGAGGCATTCATCCGTGTGACAAGTCGGCACCCGCTGCACTCAGTACATGTACTTGGTGCCATTGTACATTCAGTATAAATGTTTGCAGATTAATACCCAGTTCTGATTACTGTTAGCATAACCTTCAAGTTATGCTTGTAGTGAGAACTGTTAATTCCAACTGCTATTTGAAGGAGAACCTCTATCTTAGGTAGAGACCTGGAGTTCCAGGGAGCTTACTAAGTATGGGGTTTTCATACAAGTTAAATTACTAAAAACAAAGTCCTGCCTGTTCTGAAAAAGCAGTAATATCCCATGGCATTTTTTGTAACAGTCAGGAGTTGTCCTAGATGGCTTTGGGAAAATGTCCGTGCCTCCACCCCTGTGGTAGGGTAGTGCTGGTGGTTGCTCTCCTCTGTCCAAGAGGATGCCAGAAATGTGGAATACAAATATTTTGGGATGAAAGGTGCTGCAGAAATGTAATAGGCCGTATGATTTTCAAACAGGTATGCCCATTATTGCCTGTGGTGAAAGCTATTAGAAGTGTTAGTATTGTAAAGGTCTGTTTACAAGGTCTTTCTTTTTAAATTTATTCACCTACAACAGCGTATTAGTGGCATTTTGTGATATAAGGATGTAACACGAATGCTCTCTTAATGTAGTGCTGTACATAGAAAATCATACTGTATCACACAGTAGTTGTTTTGAATAATGTTGTGCAATGTAGGTGTGAAATCGAATATGGAATTGAAGGGTGTCTTCCTTGTTAAATTAGTTTTATGATGCATAATTAAAATATATTAGAAAGCCGAGCTGTTTTATTCTGCCAGTATAGCAGACATGATAAAAATCAGGTTTTTACCCTTAAAGTATAAACATAAACCAAGGAATTATTATACGACTTGCTTTTGTTTAAATGAAAACTAAATCTGTATGTGATTTTTTTCTACAGAGCAGGCAATCCGCTTACATCGCATCCTGTTGAACAGTTGCCTTTTCTGTGTTGGCATTCCAGCATGTGGGTGAGGTTTTGGGAAGCATGCACACACATGCATATAGCCACTGAAAGTATTGCTGTAGGCACAGGGACGGGTTTTTGTGCCCATCTAAACTGTGCACTTAATGGAAGAACACGATACACACCTCATCTCTAAATACACAAGAGGAATAGTAAGCGTTTTGTTAACACCTTTTTTTCTAAGGAGCTTGGGGAGCATTTCTAAATAGTGAAATGTTACCACCATAAAGAAGTTAAAATTATTATTTCTATTTCTCATGCTAAATAACCTCAGTGCCTGGAGATTACGCAATTTGCTAAAATCACCGCTAGTTAACAGCACAACTGGGATACCACTACTTTATAGCACAACTAGTTGTATTCTCTACTCTCATCAGCAGAAGATCTTAAAGAAAATTGGATTACAATAATAAAAGGCATTTGCCTGGATGGATCCTATATTTTTAATTATTACATGGAAAATTATAAAACTTTTTAAAATGAGTAGGCTCAAAATTTGCATCAGAGATTTACCAAGTAGGGCACTGATACATGGATTTGATAAACATCTGAGCATAAAGACATCCTATGCAATGTGTTGATGGATTTATATTCAGTTTATGGTAGGACTACTGATTTTTTAAAATTAGAATAGAACAGAATAGTTCAGTTGGGAGGGACCTACAACCATCATCTAGTCCAACTGCCTGACCATGAAGAATGACTTATCTCCTCTTACACAAGGCAAAAGTAGAAAATAGTTCAAGTTAGGACTGTCCTATCTATGTGACCCAAAGTAATATTAAAATTACACTACAGCTGGGTTTGTACTGGCATACTGCTTTGCAAGGGAGTCCCATTACAGTAACTGAAGTGTCACAGACTCCGCTAACCTAAATAGGATTACACAGATAGTACCATTTAGTCTTTGTGTTTAATGTTATATTTTAATAATTTATATGTAGGTCATATCTATGCTGGCCATCTACACAACGACAGGTTTCACCCTGAGAAGGAGACGGATCACATTATTCTAAATTGTAAGCAATGCAGTTGTCTGTTTAACACTTTGGCCTGATAGATGAACTACAAATAAGACTACAAAAAGGTACCCCATATACTGTCAGATATAGGACTAAGTAGTTTTTGCCTTTTATAGAGGTTTTTCCCAATAGTTGCTACTACATTTAATAGTAAATGCAGGGTCAGATCGAAAAATATTTTCTTCTTTCATTAATACTGTCCCAAATATATTTTGCTCCTAATGTGTACATTACAGGCATTTACCTTCTTAGAGATACATCCTCCTTTTCGGTCATATTTAAGATTAGCATGATACTATGATGTATTCCCATTGCTACCATTCTGGTTTTACTCTGCTAGTGCTTTATTTTTGCCTTTGGATCATCAAGGTGAATGTTTTACCACATTACACGTCATGATTTGTAAGTTATTTTGCTTGTTGAACAGTGTTTTTGGGAATGCATTAAATAACAATTAGGGAGGTATTCATGTGGAATAACTTTGCACTTGAGTAATATTAGAAAGCTTCAGATGATGCGGAGCAGTGAGTCATTTAAGCTATAGAATCACATATGCCCTGAAGAATCCGGTTGCAATGTTAATTATTTTTTAAAACAGCTTTGTCTAATGCTTTCAACTCATATTAACCACAATAGCTGCAACGAAGGATAGATAAGAGTGAATTTAAATGTTAATCTTACCTAGGGTTTAGAAGAAACTACAAGTTCACTAAACTGCTATCATGCACCAAATTTACAAATTATGAATGTTCATCTATAACTAGGAAAGTATGCTGTGCAAAAATTCTCAACACTGAAGTCTGTAAAGTCTAAACACTAAAAAATACTTATGAAGACAAACACCTTTGGAAAAAAATACATTCATAATATTTGTTCAAGTGATTCATAATGCATTAGCTTATGTATTATTGTATCATAAAATAACACTACAAGAAACATAATCTCCTTTTTCTATTAGAAAAATACACTTAGATCCAAAAGAGATTTGGGAAATTCTTCAACAGAGACACAGAAAATGTAGCAATAGCTAAGCTATCAGTAGAGGAGTTATCTTAGGTCCTGAAAACTATATTGCTATGGTTGTACTGTATCATGAAAGCAAGATATATTAGCCCAGGAGAACCTGTAAGCCGCGGAAATTTGTGTCTCTTGGTACTTTAGCTAGCTCGCTCAGAACTAGCCTGGGTAACTTCACAGGGCTCTGGCTTTCTGGACATCCTCTGAGGCACTCCATACATTTAGGTGGAATCTAGTGCCATATGTTAAGATGCTTTTGAAGCATGGAGAGGGAGTTAAGTATTTAACTTGGATGTTATGAAATGCGTGATTAGACAACTGAATAAATGTGGAGGAGAGAGGGAAGAGGCGCTCCTCCTCTGGAACACTAACAAGAGAAGAGATGCTGCTCTGCGTGCAGTGTGCTTATTCAGGTATGCTTTAGGGACCTACTGCTGGAATGGACCCCAGAACAGAGCTCCAAAGGCAAGTACTTATCTTGTCTGTTTTAAACACAAGATGGTACTGAGATGTTCAACACAGACAGATTCAAGATAATTCTCATCACGTGAATTGCAGGGACCTGGAGAAATCTATTTGTCAAAAAAAAAGGGGCTCATCCCACCTTCAAATGGTGGCAGTTTCAAGAATACCACACTGGACCAAGTTCCATTCAAGTTGCACTGTACGCACGTATGCCGTTTCATAGATCCAGTGCTCTAAGCTTTTAGAAAGCTGGATTTTTTTTTTCCCAATAAACATTTGAATAAAAGTCATGAACAGATACTCACATAAAGGTTTCAGTCAGAGTACCTGGCCGAGTTTACCACCTGTGATAATTCCCACAACATTTTCAAACACATTTTCCAAGTACGTCACTTATTGCTGTGATTCTAAGAAGCAAGAATGAACACAGGTGGGAGCTCAAGGCTGTGAATTACAGCTGAATTTGCCTTTATGTCTAGTATTTGGCTCATCAGGGGGAGATGAAACATTAGTTGCAGAAATTCTTTGAGGTCTTCAGCTGAAAGTTATTATTGATCTGAGTTTGAGAGTTTGCATAAATAATTTCAAGTAATTTCAAAGCCCAGCTTTGACTGTTTCTTTTCTGCAGTTTGCCAGTGTCTCCTTACAGAATTACCTGTTAGTGAGCATCTATGTGTAGTCAACACAGCTTGTGCAGACATGTCAAAGACAGTTTGAAACTAGCAGCTGCGTGAAGCTCAGCATGGGCTAACAACTCATTTTCAGAGCCAGGTTTCCTGGAGAATGTAGAAACTTTATGTGTTTGGCTATGCCTAGCAGCAGTACACAGGACAGGATAGCTCAAGGCTAACACAAGTATATTCTCTGGTATGTATGCACCAGTATATATATCACTGTATCTGCCCTGTAAACAAAAAATTGTAATTAAACAGCAAAGTAGTCTCACACATAACAATAAGCCCATGGCAACACAGACTGAGAAAGCTGTCTAGCCTTTGTGTGTGTTGTATAAAAGCATAACTTGTATGCATACCTATTTGCTATTGATTTACCAAACTGGAGTGTATATATTTAGCATCTGGAAAGGCTTCTAATTTAAGCAGTTAAGTGTTAGATAAGTTTAATTTTATTTAAGAACTATATGGATCACTTTCTAGCACTAGTTTACATACACCATGGAATCACTCTTACTGGCATCAGAGCTGCTGTTATTCTTTTTTCCCTCCAAACTGCTAGCTAAAGTCACTGCTTACTATTCACTGATTGTGGCACGGCTTGGAAAGTTTCATTCGTATCTTGACACAGTCAGGAGGGAAAAAAAAAGGCTTAACAATCTAGTTTGGTTTTGTTCTGTTTACTCTGGGATAAAAATAAATATAATGATGCTTAGAATTCTCACATGCTAATTACTATGTGTACATGCAGCAGTTTACGTTGCTTTTTACTATACATTAACATCTATTAATTCACTCTAGTTAAGTACTGTGTACTAATCAGAGACAACGGTTGCATGAAATTGTCCAGGTATTTTCATTAAAAATAAAGTAAAAAAATGAACAAGCTAGGCTAGATCTTTACATGCTCCATATGGAACCAGCAAACAGAAATGCCCTTAGCTCAACCAATTTGACTGGGGCATTAGACCAGATTTAGAAGACTGTGCAATGTTTTATGCATAGCAGCACAATTAAAAGATTTGAAGATTCAACTTTTAAGTAGCTCATTAAAGGTATTTTCACCTTTTACTTTGAAAAGAAAAACCCAACTAAATACAGCAAAAAGATTTTGATCAGTCAGTCCCACTCCATGACCAATGTGGGGCCCCAGTGTCACACATTTATGCTGGGAGATGTGAAATTGCCATCGTCATTCCACACTGGAGCCATAGGCCACTCAGCTGCTATAACAGCACTACAGCTATTTCTGACTTTGTGGAATGGGGCCAATGTTCTTCCCAGAAATAAAGGTTAGAAAATGAAAAGAGCACCAGTTTTATCTCCCCTATCTCTTCCTGGAGAAGACTGGGCAAGTTAATGGAAAAGTAATCCAGCAAGAGTTATTAAATACAAAGCACCATCTCTGGCTCAGGAAGTTCCTGAACCACAGATTGCTTGATGATAGGAATATTTGTGGAAGTATATATCCTTTTCCTTCGTTTATAGTGTTCCCCTAACATGCATTTTTGGACATTGTCTGAGACAGGATATCAGGCTAGATAAGACTTTTGGTCTGACATAGAGAGGCCATTCTTATGTTCTGAGGTTCTTTAGATATATTTGGAGCTCTGATGTTAAAACAAACAGGCCTCATTTTTTAATAAAGGTAAAGGAGTGCTATAGATGTCTGTGGTTTCTTTGAACCTGCTGTAATTATTATTTCAAGTTTTTCCCTTCAGTCTTATTTTTCACATTGTAATGCACCACACCTTTCAAGCATTAGGCATTCAAAGAGCTGGTAAAGGCAGTTCGGTGGTGTTAGAAGGTAAATTACAGCTCTGCGGAATGTCTTGCTTGGGTATTGACTTTAGAAGCTCTATGTAAATTGGCGATGCTGAATGGCCGTATTAACAACTCTGAGGCCAGTGTGTGTAAGTGACAGCACTGGCACAAGGAGATGTTTTCTCTCTCCCTAGCAGTGTATGAAATGCTTATTGACCTGGTTGAACCTTAAAAGTCAGCCCATGATAGTCAGATACAAGTTCTTGGGCTTCATTCCAGGCTAAGATTCACAAAGATAAACATGTATATGCTAATCCAATACATCAGAGTCTATTTAGGGCAAACAGTTAAAGAGAAAAGATTGAAACAGTGTTGAGCTGCCCAGATGCAGAAGCAGGAGAAAATAAGGGGAAATAAAGAGTCACCCTAAATGGTTTGTACTCTTTTTTTATTTTATGCTTCATGAAACTGCATTTGAGAAATAAGCAGCTGTAGACTCCGGTCAACCTGATATCAATTTGGGTTGAGTTACACAATCATTTTTCAAGTGAACTAACTCTTGTCTCTTGATTTTACAGACAGAACCCTGCTGTGTAACCTGTTTTAAGTAATTCAAGATGCACCTTAGAAAATCCTTGGCCCAAGGGCAGAAAATTTTTGAAACATTTAAAGTGAATGAAAAAGAACAGGGAGATAAAGCTGCACGGTGGCTCAGGAGATAGATTCCTGTGAGGGCAGAAGGGAATTGTTTTAAAACAGACAGTGATTATCAACGTTAAAAGGAAATGTGACATTTTTCAGCATAAAATATGAAGACTGAGATGAGAGGAGGAGAACCGAGAGGTAAAAATGTCCGGCAAGGCCAGACTACATGGAGGTACAGGAACAGATTTGTGGCACAAGTAAAAATAATGTTCTTGGGCTGGACAGATGGTTAACCTTGCATACTGAGCCTTTAATCCCCAAGTCACTCTGTCCTCTCTAGATCAGAGTGACTACTAGGCCAGACTGTATAACTATTTGTCATCATTTCTAGCAAATAAACTATTCCTTTTTTTTTTTTTTACTTTTTCAAGCCACCTTTTTTCCACTTCACATGCCACTGATTAAAAAAAAAAAGCAGAGTGCATAAAGAAAAGTGCAGTACAAATTTTGCCATGATTTCATCCTTAGTCAAGAGTGAGAGAGTTTAATGCTGATACTCTTTAAGGTCTGCACTCTGATGACTTTGATCAACCGTCTCAGACATCTCAGACTGAGTCAGGAAATCAGATTTGTTGCTGTCTTAATGTATGAAAAGAACAGAAGCAAAGTGATGCAGCTTCATCAAGTAACAATCATTCCTATGTAAACTTGAAAGGTAGTGAATGTGAATCTGAATTTAGGTTGTTCAAACCGAAATGGCAGAGACAACTACATTGCTAATTATCTAGCCAACTGCAATTTTTGGTTGGAATTACTGAACATAAAATGAAATTATTTTTGCCCATGTTTTTCAATAAAATAACAGATTTTTAATCCTTCTTATGATAAAAATACCTGTTACAGAATAAATCTGTAGCTGACAAAAAGTAAACTCTAGTTCATAAAGATTTAAACCACTGATAGTTAACCCGAATACATCTTTATTCAGTTAATATGATGCTTAAGAATTGCAAATCAGACTAAATGTATGTTCTGTTGAAAGCAAAGCAAACAATAAAAGTGAACAGTCAGACACCATGGATAAACTCCAACATACTGGCTTCAGGGGCAAGATCCTTTGTGATTCTTAGGGCTGCAAATTTACCTGATGTTTCAAGGTTCAAGCATAGGTGTTTTCAAGGTTTTCTTTCTTCGTACCATTCAGGTAAGAAGTCTAATTTTTAAAAGGTCACAGATATATAAGTCCCCATTTCTCTTTAAATTAGTTCACAAAAGCAGGTAAAAGACAGGACTTAGACAGGGATCACTTAGATGGGGAATAATGAGGAAGAGGGAATTATCTTAAACTATTTTAAATGTATGTGGAAGCTTTTCCATTTTTTCCTTTCTTTTTGCTAATAAATTTTATTATTATGGACAGCATGTACCTTGCTTTATACATGATGTAATACTATCTTGTATACTTTTTCTTTTATTAAGACTTCTAGTCCCGATGCTACTTAGAGCAGTTTTTTCATGCATAGTTTATGACTGAGGCTTTCATCAGAAACCTGTTCACCTGCACAAGGCAGACAGCTGGAAACTTCTGTCCTGTCTTCTGAGTAAGTTTGTACCAGGATTTCCATCTGTGCTATCTATATGCCTGGAAGGGTACCAATAACAATTACTGATCATTGCAAAGATCATCCCTAACTGATGGCTCTTTCAATGTCATTTTTTAACACATTCCACAGTTTTCTCTAAGTTCAGGGAAAGATTTGAACGACAGTGCTGAAGGAGAGAAAAAGCCAGGAGGCAGATTTCAGAGCAACAATTTTGTAATATATTGAAGTTCTATCCTTACACATGTCCATTTTTCTAGTTTTAACTGAGTCTCTCTCTTAACTCCAAATTAAATCACGAGATATATTCTGAAAGTTACTTCTGTGAAAGAATCCTAGACATCTGGGGCCTATGATAAGAAAAGAAGCACTTTGCAATCTTCAGCAAAATAGAAAATGGGGGAGATAGTGAGGGCAGTGTTCAGAATTCATTATCGCAGCCACTGTGAAGAGAATCTTCTCTTAAGAGCTGTAGCAATTACCTGTAGCTAACTGTTACAAACAGGAATCTAAGTTGTATACAGGTCCTTATAAAAAGACTAAAATCAGGAAGCTTTCTCTGATGACTGTGCAAGTCACATATCATCCAGGTAAAAAACAAGAGTACAGCACAGAAAAGGTATCCAAGTTCAGTATGATATGACAGAGAACACCAGGAATCTGTAATGTGCTTAAGTCATGACAAATTTAACCTGATGCTGGGAAGAAGAAAGTGAAATAATATTTCTTAAATCCTTCCATGCAACACAGCTTACTCCTTGTGTTTATCCAGCAAACCTGCTTTTCCGGAGATCTCTCCAGGTTGCACCAGATACCAGCGGGTATCACACATTGCAAAATGCCATAGTAGACAGCAATCTGATTAGAACTGTAGCATTTCATTTGCAAACAGTCTACTTCAGTTACAGATTAACAGAAAGGATTTAATTTATTGAAGGAGAAAATTAGTAGCTGGTAAAAGCAAGGTATGAAAAAGGGCATGCTGGAAATTACAGGAAAACCTCAGGACCTGATTGTAGTATATGTTTTAGTTTTTGCATACAGCTTATCATTTTTATGTGAGAAGTCTCATCAAGACCAAATATACTTTCCAGAGATTATTAATGGTTTAACCTTGTCCAGTGAAAAGCAGTGATTTTACTGATTTGTAAAAGTCAGCTAAACACCTCTTAAATCAGGCCTCAAATTTATATAGTAGGCATGACAAAAAATGGGACCTATTTGGAATAGTGGAATTATAATCTAATCTATTAAACTTTTTATGATTGCCACCATGGAACTGGTGGTAAAGGAACGGGGTGGTAATGCCTTTTCCCACTTCTGCTAGAAATCTCACTCCTTATCTGCTTCAGGATCTACTTCACCAGCAGATCCTGCTTGAATAGTACTCGTGTTTAATCTGCAGTACATGAAACAGAAAAGAGGAATAATAAGATAGGTAGAATCCCCTGCCAAACTTACAACAAACAGCAAGTTCCAACAACTCCTCCCATCCGTCCATTCGCTACCCAGAGGCATACAAAAGTCAGGTAAGTGTTGCGATTTAATCTCTTTAGCAACATCTGACCTGGCAGACCTAAGAGTATTTTTTGTATTCCCATACCTAGATATGTGCAGTAGGCATCACAAGCCTAATTTACTAGACTATTATAGAGTCCATTGTAAGGATGGGGGGCTTCTACAGAAAGAGAATTCTGTGTCAGCCAGCAAGAAAAACTTTCCTGAATTTCTTCCACCTGGCAATCACTGTAACCCTAGTCACTTTTCAAATTGTTAAGGCTCATAAACTATTTTACTGGAAGTGTGAAAAAGCAGCAAGGCCTCTGTATTAAAAATATGATTGAAAGCAGCAGTCTTAGCACACCATCTGCAGTGATTGCACTCAAATATTTATTATGTAAGTTCCACTAAGGAATAATCAATAAGCTTTGTCAGAGAGCTGATGAGAGTTCAGAGGAGAAAGCTGTGTGTCAAGCAGCTTGTGACAGTATAAAGAGACTACAGAAATATATGCATCCAAGGGGAGAGCTGTCAGGCACTTAGAAGTTGGAATATAGCATTCAGTCACTCTCAGTTTCATGAATACACGCTGGATTATTACATGAAAGGAAACGGCAGTTCTAGCGATACTGTGTTCTGCAATACAGGTGCGTCTGCTGCCAAGGATGACCTTCCTGACAAGCACCTTATCCTCATCTCAGTGCCCTGGATTCTCAGTGATATACTTCACAGTCACTTTGACATAATGAATACAGACTTCCTCAGAATATTGTCTTATGGCTTGTGATAAGAATGAAGGCCCAGAAGTAGAATGACTAGTCCCACAAAGAGGCAGAAACTCCTCTTGTTCCTCTCTTTCTCTGTTTCTTAAAAGCTCTACTTTCAACTGTTATAGACTGCTAACTTTCTAACAGCCATCTTCTCTTCCAGAGGCATCTAAGGACCAACAACTATCTCATTAATAGGATCTCAAGTGTTCTGTTTCTGTCACCTTGTTTCTTGCACTGGTTTTGGCTGGGATAGAGTTAATTTTCTTCATAGTAGCTAGTATGGGGCTATGTTTTGGATTTGTGCTGAAAATAGCATCGATAACACAGAGATGTTTTCATTATTGCTGAGCAGTGCTTACACAGAGTCAAGGCCTTTTCTGCTTCTCACACCACCCCACCAGCGAGTAGGCTGGGGGTGCACAAGAAGCTGGGAGGGGACACAGCTGGGACAGCAGACCCCAACCGACCAAAGGGCTATTCCATACCATATGATGTCATGCTCAGCATAGAAAGCTGGGGGAAGAAGAAGGAAGGGGAGGACGTTCCAAGTGATGGCATTTGTCTTCCCAAATAACCGTTACGCGTGATGGAGCCCTGCTTTCCTGGGAATGGCTGAACACCTGCCTGCAATGGGAAGTAGTGAATGAATTCCTTGCTTTGCTTTGCTTGCATGCACAGCCTTTGCTTTCCCTGTTAAACTGTCTTTATCTCAACCCATGAGTTTTCTCACTTTTACTCTTCCAATTCTCTCCCCCATCCCACCGGGGGAGGGGGGGGCAGTGAGCGAGTGGCTGTGGGGTTAAACCACCACACTTGTGCGGACTAATACTGCCCTGCCAGTGTTTGTTCAGCAGTTGCCATTGTCTGATACAATGGGCCTGGGTTACCATTTCTCAGACCTGTTCTTCCAGCTAGTCTACATTCCTTGCCCTCTCCACTTCCAGGATGGGGAGATCCTTTATGAAGATACTTCCTGAGCCTCCCAAAGGGGCATGCTCCGCCGTCTTCAAGAAAACAACAATAATCACTTTCATAATAAATTTAAAACTGAAACAGATGCTTTGAAAAATATTTTGATTAATAGCCCTGAAATAATGATCTTTTTCCTCTTAGGCTTCTTGGTTCCAAGAAAATAAAATACCATCTTTCTACACTCTAGCTTGATTTCACTGTGTCTTTTCCAAAATTTTCATATTTGCAACTTTTGCTGCTCTCTGCAAGTTCAGTGTAGGCTCTGTGGAGTAGCTTTACTGAAAAGGAGTTTAAGAGTTTAGCACTGTGTACAAACTAAGAGTAAAAATTTATTAAAATGAAAAGGGCTAGAAATTAGTAATAACAATAATTTTAGAAACTTTATAACTAAAATGAAAAAGTAGTTCAGCAAGCAAAATGGTATTTTTGTTTAGGAAAATTTTTGACCATCTCTTACAGCTCATCTCACAACCACATTTTTCAGCTGTTTCATATATACCCAGCTATAGGTTCTCAGAGTCCTTACAGAAGGCAGGTATGCTCAGTAAACTAAGTATCACAAAGCTCCTGATTCATTCACCCTTAACTGAGATAACCGTAAATAATCCCTTGAAGTCACTGTTAACTGGAGAGGAATGATGTACTGAATAGTATGAATGCCCTCTGCAGGTAGAACAAGAAACCGCTGTAATTCTGGGATTTATTTCAGTTTGTCTATTTATTAAGTAGGTACTAAATAAACAAGTCTATATTAGTCCTTATTAGCCTGTACTGACATTGTCTGGAAATTGTAAATGGTACACTGGTATCTCCCTGATATCGTTGATAGTTGATAATCTATCAGAGACTTTTCACCAGTCATAAAGGCAGGCTGCGTCTATACTGCTGAATTATATAGGAACACGGAGGAAGATTGAACCCTGCACCCTTGTTCATCCATGCTGCTTAACTGTTACAACATTCCTGGCATGGTTTGACTGTACCAGCTAGCATTCTTTCCCATACCCTCTGTATAACTCCATCTGTGAGTGTTTTACAAGTCCCATGAGCTGCTGCACATCCTTCACATAATATTAATTTAGAGCTGAAAAAATATCTCTCTCTCTCTCTCTCTCTCACACACACACGAACATGCACACACAAATTATGCCTAGAGCCATAGCAGTACTCTGTTTTGTCCAGGGGACATCAAGGGCCAACTGATATGTATCGTGGATATAACCAGTTCTGTGCCATTTGGCCTCTGATCTAGACACCAGTCCCCTCTCTCTAAAGCCTCAATAACCTACTGCAAGAGCCAGGTTTTGAGGTAATCCACACTGCATTTTCCTGAAGGGCCAGTTTAGTGTGGGGGACACCATATGTTAGGTAACCCACAAGCATCAGGTGAAAACAGCTTCCTGTTGAAGCTATTATCAAAACAGATGCTAAACCATCAAGCTTATATAGGCCTGCGCTGAGCCTACCACTGTCTCTGTCCACTACATGTTGCCAGAAGTTTCAGAGCCTCTGTCACAGCAATCTCCTATTCTCCACAGAAAAACAGCCGTCAGCAACTATTGCATGCCTGAACTCCATGACATTCAGCCCCATGACCTCCATCTCAGCATATCCATGCTGGTTTTCTGATTGGCTGAGTCTACTGTGGATGAGATCAACAAAAATATAAATATATGCACTCAGTTTAAGAGAAGAATGATCTCATCCCCTAGCCAGAGATGAATGTGAATAAAACTGTTTGAAGACTATTATGAATTCAGAGCAGGAAACAAGGCTTTTAAACACAGTCTTTACTGGAATAAGAGGACGGATGGACACCATGTGGAGCACAGTAAATGTCATATGCAACAAGAGTAACGAAGCAACAGAAGTACGAAAAATCAAAAACCAGAAAGGATGGCAGCGTGACAAAGAAAAATCCATGGCCATGCTTAATTTTAATAGTCACCATCATCCTTTTTATTTCCAAATGCGCTCCTGACCACTTCCATGAGAACACGCCCAAAACATCTTGCTTCAGCGTAGATGCTCTCTAACGAATGGCCTTGATTTCAAGCTGCACATGAGCTGCAGTTCTGACTTCATATGCAGTACAGAGTAATAGCTGCATTCAAAGACTCGAGCTGTATAGATAAATGACTTGCTTCTATTTTTCCCTAAGTCTGCCATGGAAGCTCAGGTAACGCATACAGTCCACAAAATTAATATACACCATTCCAATGCTTGTCTGTTCACTAAAAACATGAACAAATTACTTCATTCCTATATTTGAGAAAGCAAAGAGAGGTGTTCTACATACAGGAGCTTAAGCTGCCCGCAGAATAAGAACTGAGGAACAGAAAACTGTTTGATCAGCTTTGAGTTCAAAGGCATGTCACAGCATACGTAACTTCCAAACTGGATTATTGTGACACTGGCAGTTACAAAAATACCTTTCTTTTTCTGTTCATGCCTACAGCATACTTGAAAGTCTGTCAGTCTCCATATACATGGCTTTGGACTTGCTGGGTAGTCTGATTCATTCTCAGTCTATTAAAGATCTTAAGTCATATTTAAGGTCCATGAAAATCACGTTGTATGTATGCTTACGCAGTTTTGAATTGAATCCTAATTTACATTTTAGTAATTTCATTTTTTCCTTCTGGAAATGCAGCAGTCTCAGTAGTTTACAGCAGAAAACCTAACCAGAGACATGCTTCTCATGGATGCTGCAGGTGTGCCAAGCACTGAAGATTATACATAGCAACTATAAGAGCTGTGATTATTTGAAAAATGCTTTTTTAAAGGTCCTATATTAATGCCTCTCCTTTTATGTGCAACCTAACAGAGAGCAGATAAATCTTTACTTTTTTCCCCTGAGGCATCTGTTGAAACACTAATGGAAAGTTTATCTTTAAGAGTAAGTCTATAACAACGGGCATAGCAGCAAGAGACAAAGATGGGTACTTTGTTTTATTTGCATGCTATGTAAATTATCTTTTTTTTGGCAAGGTTTTCCTCTTAATAAATTGCATTTTCTCCTTTCTAAAGAATGCATGGGTGCTTTTGGTTTTGGTTTTTGTGTGTGCGTGTATGCACACATATAATTTCTACTTCCTAAACTCCACTGTAATGCATACTTTACTTGCATTTTCCTGGAATTTAGGTAACTCAAAATTTGTTACTTGCCATATACTCCTTACATAAATTGTGAGTTCTGTAGCTGTCTCCCCTGATATGCAAGTTAGCACTCTATACAGCCTTGTCCTGCCAAAGACCAGTCTAATTCATTCTTCCTTCACAAAATGCTGCCACCAGTATACCATTTGTCACATTTTTGATTCTTTGTCAAATCTCTTCTTTCCAGTACAGCTACCTCAAGGCAGTAATTGCCAATGTTAAGCTTTCACTATTCAAACAAAACAAACAGCTTCATTAACTTGCCAATACATGTAATTAAAAACAGACCATACACCTTGGGTGGGGTTTACCAAAGCTCCCAAGCTAGGTTCCTTTTCACATTCTGTTGCATAAACTGAAGTGGGTATTAAGCAGGGACTTGAAAGCTGGCAGCTGTCAAAGTACCTGGGCAGATCATTCGCAGCATCTAGAATATAGCATGTCAACAGGTTGTCACAGCCGCAGGCTGAGACTTAACAGGATGGCAGAGCATGTCGAGTTTACTGCATTTTAACACGGGCCAATGCTTGCTTTGTGAATATGAAATTAACATTTAATTTTCTGATTTGCAGAAGGTTTTATGGTTAATATATTGTGTATAAAATTCCCAAGGCTCTTAAGATTACTGGTGTATCTTTGCAGCCTAACTACAGTTCAAGCAGGGACTTTTTCTACTTTTTTTTAATTTAAAAACTGTCCTCTGCAGCTTCCATCACCCCTCCAAACATCATTACAATTATTCTTAAATCTACAAGACAAAAAAATCAGTCTGATTAGGAGGAAAGCAAGAGTTTTAAGATAAAACTGTTAACATTTGAACTGAAATTAAGTAATATAATAAGATGAATGATGAAATTAAAACCAACAATTATTGCTAGTAAGGATTCAGAGATTGATTTCCAAGAAGTGTTGGGTATTCTGTTCTTCCATCCTTATTCACATTTCCATTTAATTAAGAAATGTGTGTAATAACCATTTTATAAAGGATAAAAAAGAAAAATAAATGAATTGAAAATGGACCATCGCAACTCAGTTATGCTGTGGTTAATTTTTGAGCACCATCTGCTGGTCTGCTTCTAAAACAACCACCAAATTTCTTAACTGCTGGTAACATCTAGATACGTATCAAGTGTGTATTGACTTATCGCTTATTTTGTTAGATATTTATTAAAAGTTCCATGAGTCATGCATTATCATCATACTAGAGGAAATAACAGAATTCATGTAATAACGGACAGCTATAGAGGAGATGTGTTGGAAAGGTTAAAATAGCTGCTCTGTGGTTAACATAGGTTGAGATAAGCCTGTCACAGTGATGTTTTTAAGCTGAGAAGGTTTCTAAAGTACACTGAAAGTGAAAGCAACTTGGCCACTCTTTTCATCTTAATGTACCATATGTCACCCCTACCACAACTCTTGTCAGCAAGGAAAGAAGAGATATCACTGCCATCTTTTACTTCTTGCAGATTCTCAGATACTACCGGAAAGAGCTGTAGAGAAATCTACAAAGACAGAACGTCACCCTTAAATATATCATCATGATTACTTCTTGCTCACCTCTTGCTCCTAGCAATACAGTGCCATCTGCTTTTCTTGTCTTTCTCCTTACTCCATTCCAGAAAGAGAAAGACCTAACATTTCTACTAGGACAAGATGACAAGGTCCCACGTTAGAAGCCTGGATTCTGACGGGTTTAACTATTAGCAAATCTGGAGCCTTATTCTTTCCTCCTTCTCCCTAGAGCACTAAATAAATATTTGCTTAATTTTGCACTTACCAAAATATTTTGTAACATAAGAAATCTGTACTTGCTCTCTGTTAAAGATACTAATTTCCAGCTTGAATTGCCTTCTAATGTCCAGTGTAGAAGAGAGCATTTGAATCTTGCCACTTCCTTCCCACACTTCTGACAAATATACTTAAATACCACACACACATGTAATGAACTAAGGTATTTTTTTAAATACCAATTAATTTAAATGAAAATTAGTTTCAGTATCAAACTGAAGGTACAATCTTCAAGGCCTAGATATAAAATGCTGGTCCATTGATATGCTGAGCAGTTATTTGAGTATTGAATTATTGAATAGTCACTAACAATTATAAATTGAATTATTAATTTATTCCTATTCCACAATTGCTTTGTCTACTGCCCAGAATATTGTAGTCAATCTGGGTACATTCTGTGTAATGGTCAATATTTCACAGTAGACTGTTGTCAGAGTAAAATCTTGATTCGTACAATATTCCAAAAAAACCACTTACATCTTTTTTTCTTTTTTCATGTTGAAGAAAATAGGACTGCTCCTGCATTTTTAGTTAACCATATATGTTCAGGAGTGAGACTTTGGAGCCCTGTGGAGGCTCACAAAAATTTAAATCCAAGTTGTTAGTCTGGATCAAGATGGTTCTAAAAAGAGAAAGTGCAATGAATTCTTAATACCCATTAGTAATTTGCAGGAGTCCCAAGGGCAGAGTTTCATTTACAAGAATACTGATAGTAGAGTTAGTCCAAAAGTGACGATCCTGGAATAACATAAATAGAAATGTTTCTGCAATTCCTTTAATATTCCAATTAAGACATTATTTTTGCATTTGCAAACCAGCAGTTTAATGGTGCCTAGTGCTCTTTTCTTTTTTCTAAAAGGGGTAGGTATAGTATGAGGAAAACATATAAACAACTTTTTATTTATCATTGTTCTATAGAGAAGGAAAGTTAACTAAAAAATTTTAACACAACAATTTATCTAGTTGCCTGGTCGTATCTAGTTCTCTTCATCTTTTCACACTAACAACTTCTTTCTCTTGGGTCACAGTGATATTCTTCATAAACTTGTACCAGTCCCATGATACTCTGTCTAGCACCTAGTAACATCCTGATGCATGGGATCTGTTATAATTCTACACTGGCATCATCCCACTTATTATAGGAAATGGCTAGAAGCTGTTGCATAAGTTACTAAATCTCATCATAAGCAATAATTACTTGTAAAACATTCTTACCTCAACAATTTAAAAATACAGTCCAACGAAATGCAGTTTACATTGTTAAAATACTGATGTTACGAATGAGTTCCAAGTGAGTTCCCAGCTTATATCTAACTATAGCACAAGCAGCACAATGCTGGGGGTTTTTTGGCTCTAGTTTTGGAAGCATTAACCATCAGTTGGCAGTATTTGCAAATTTTCAACAAAGTTCCTTCCTCAGTTCCAGAAGGCTCCTCTTTTGATGCCCTACTAAAGTTTCAGGATGTTTTTCTTGTTGCATCCTGCTTTGGTTCCAAGATATAAGCCCTCCTGGAAGCCCCCTACGAGTTTCACAGTCTTCCAAGGAAAAAAATTACAATAGAATGTCCATCTAAGGAAGAACTGCATCCTAATAAAAGAAGGTGGGAACAGACTACCAGCAATTAATAATACAAAGTAGCAGGCAACAGAACTTGGAGAATCTTTTGGAGCTAATTCTGCTCTAAGAAGTCCACGGTTCTTTCCTGTTACAAATTGAGTTATGTGTGTATTAGAGGAAACAGTATTCCTCTCTATTAAAGAAATCTTGCATTTTAAATGCTTATATTGATTTCCTCGTTCAGCTGACATTTAATAACAGCAGATGCTACCAAAGTGGAAGACTAGTTTCAGGTTTACTTGCATCTTTCTGCATTTCCCTGACTTTTTAGTCAATAGTTGTAGTGGGCTTCAGACTAGACAGAGGTGATTAAATCAATTCCAAAAGCTTGAATTTGTTTACAGCAAGCAGAATTGTTAGTATCTTTACCGTTGGTATTCTTAGGCAATACAAGATTGGATATTTGCAGAAAGCAAAATAACAAGCTCCCTGTGCCATGTTATCTGTATTTTTCATGTGGAAGAACTGAAATAGGGTCTCTTGTCCAGTTTCACAATGAGAACTCTTGAAATATAATGGCATGGGTCTTCAGTGCACCTGCAGCGCCAGCAGGATCGACAGCTACACCATTCCCTCTGTCTAAGTTTCTCACACTCTCGTGTCTCTACCTACAAAGTTAGAATACTGATCCAGCTCACTCACTCTTATGGTCTTTTCCTATTACAGTGCCCTGTAAACCACTTAACGCAATAGACTCGGAACACAGGGCTGAAAGGAGAATTACGAGGAAGAAATGACTGATTCCCACTGGTTTTATAGCTGAACCTAAATTAAGAAAATTGGCAGTGCTTCACACCTCTAGGGTCTAGCTCGCCTTCCTCTCTCCAACGTGCTAGTTTAAGACTGCTGCATCCACATGCTTTTCCCACAGTTGGGGCAAGTCCAACAGAGCCTACCAGCAATTATTTGATATGCCACCAATGATATATTTGCATTTCAGCATTGAGGCCTACCCTTCTTTTATAAAACCTGGATTAAATTTCATCTGATTCCTGAAAGAATGAAAATGTCAATTATCCGATGATAACTGGGTAGCTTCACACTTGTCCCACCTCTCCAGGCAGGCTTCATGATGGTCTATGAAGTCTCTGGAAGGACCAGCACTCTATAAACTGTTTTGATAATCAGATTTCTGCACAAAATGGACTATACCATAATCTTTTTGCATAGTTTAAAAATTACTGTCTTATTAGAAGAAACAATCTTTTTTTTCATCCCACTGCCCAGTCATTGGATGGGAACAGATTTAATATATACTGTTAAATATATGAATGGAGTCTAAGAGCATCATTTATCTCACACTGCAGGCAGACCAGCACTGTTACAAATGTTTGGTGCCAGCGTACAGCATGCCGCTGATTTAAAATGCTGTAAAATACTGTGTTATGGTATTGTCTTATTTATATCTTACCTCCTTCAAAATTTAATTTTAGGGATTTATCTCTTCTCTGGAAGACAGCTAGCTACATAGTCCTGGGAAGGTAATAATCCTTCTGTGAAAACTCATGTTAATTTAAGACATCTATTATTCTGTAGTAGGCCAATGCCAAGAATTTTACTGTAAAGAAAAATAGATGGAAGAGAAAAAAGACTTTGCACTTCACACATCAGAGCACTGAGCTGGGATATAAAAGGACCTGATTCAAAAGACAGACAATCCTTTCTATGAAAAAGTAAAACAGAAAAGATGGAAAGAGAAGGAGCAAATGAACAGAAGTGAATTTATGTGACCCAAACATTGTTTAAATACGTTCACATTTTATCATCTCTTTTCCAGGCTTTTTTTTTAATGTTAGTGCGTAGCCAAGTGACTTTTTCAGTCAAACAGCGTAGGAAGATATTTGTATTTGCTTCTTCTCAGCTAACGTATCTCTTACAATATGATAGAAAAGAGCCTGAAACTTACTTGCTGAAGTGCATTAGAAACATTTCTTTTCTATGATATGTAAAGGTAGGATGAAAGGAAAAAGCTAGTGCTCAGCATAAGGGAGAGAGTTTTAAATATAAGTCCCTGTAATCATGTAACTTTTTTGCCTGGTATCTTAATAATTTAAATTTTATCCAAGCAGTCAGTTTTGGCTTTAAAAGAAAATACTTGTCTTTTGCCCTCCAAATTATCTTTCCAAATGAGTTGATATGAAAGAAGGCCAAAATTAGACAGTTCTCACTTCATCAAATGTCACGTGACCCCAGCCATGCCTCCTTTGATGAGCATAGTGTTCCAAGTTCCATACACATAGTGTTCCAAGAGGGCCGCAACTGCCCTGTATTTGAACATACTCTGCATAATGGGCAGGGTACTGCTTTTTCACAGGAGTTCTCATGCAGCACTACAAACACTAGAATAACTACTAACTGCTTTGGCTACATAAATAAGGTATTTGACACCTGTGTCCTTTTCAGAAAAGCCACAAAATGCAGTAAACCAAGTATGGAGACATCTTCTAAGCCTTTTTTCCTCCCAAAATATTTGAGCCAAAAATAAAAGCAAAGGGACCCTCTGTCACCCAGTGACATATGTAGGTTACTCATTCATGATAGGGACAAAATATAATGATAGAGAAACAGCACAATATGGCCAAAGTATAATTACTGCTTATGTTACTACAGCACCTAGGAGGCCCTGTCATTAATCAGAAGCCCCTGTACTAAGCAGTATATGAACATGGAAAAAAAATAAAATAGCCCCTGCCTCTAGAAACAAAACTCATGAGAGATACTGTCCTGGTTTTGGCTGGGATAGAGTTAATTTTCTTCCTAGTAGCTGGTACAGTGCTGTGTTTTGGATTTAGGATGAGAATAATGTTGATAACGCAGATAGTTTAGTTGTTGCTAAGTCGTGCTTACACTGGTCAAGGACTTTTCAGCTTCCCATGCTCCACCATGTGCACAAGCTGGGATGGAGCACAGCCAGGACAGCTGACCCAGACTGGCCAAAGGGCTATTCCATACTGTATGGCCTCATACTCAGTATATAAACTGGGGGGAGTTAGCCAGGGTCATCAATTGCTGCTCAGGGACTGGCTTGGCATTGCTCGGCAGGTGGTGAGTGGTTGCATCACTTGTTTTTCCTGGGTTTTGTTCTTCTCTTTGTTGTTGTTTTCCTTTTCACTAGAATTTTTCTTTTAATTATTAAACTGTTCTTATCTCAACCCATGAGTTTTCTTACTTTTGCCCTTCCAATTCTCTCCCCCATCCCACCGGGAGGGGGAGGATGAGTGAGCGGCTGTGTGGTGCTTAGTTGCTGGCTGGGGTTAAACCACGACAGATGCGTACAACATAACTACCACAAAATCTCAGTCACTCAGTCTTGGCAAGGCAGCAATATCACCACTGTCAGTTTTTCTGCTGCCATCAAGACACCATTGAAGAGTCAAAGGAAAATAGGAGGAAACTGAAGCAGGCTGCATGGAATTATTTCAGTATAGAGCTTTCTACTTGCTACAGCTGAGTCTGCCAAGTGTCCTGCTTGTGGCAGACATACGCTTCCCATTGAAAGCTGATTTGCCTGATCGCGCCTAATGCAAGTTTTACAGAATGACATCTGTAATTTATTCCTATGGTGTCTAATAGTAATTTTCACTTAGTTTCTAACTTTCTTTTTGTCTTCAGCTCATTACTTCAGTACCTGTATGAATTCAGTAAGTCCATGAATTTTATTGGGAATTTCCAGTGTTTAATGGCCGCTGTCTCCTTTAGGTAACCACATGTCAAAATGCAGACCCTCCTGAAGTTTTCTTGAATGCCTGCTGCATGTGATTTTGGAATTCTATAGAGCAACTATAGATTTTCCATATGGTATTGTCTTATGAAGCACCTAGAATCAACATTTTTAGCTAGGAGGGAAAAGAAAAATAAGCAGACAGCGGAATAATCAAATAATCTAATTTCTTTCCATGCAGAGTTTTGAGTCAAATGTTGAATTTGTACTAAGCATGTACCTGAATCTCATCTTCTCCAATAGCACCCAATGACAGAAACTGGAAAGCTTCTACTTGTTTCCTTCACTGGCCTGAATTCAAATCCTTTACTTTGTAGAATTTATGCCAATTCTAAAAAAAAATCCAAACAACAAATGTTGCAACACAGTTTCTAGGCTGAAACTCAAGAATTGCTTTTTAAAATTAGATCTTCATGTAGCAGAACTACTATAAAAATATAAACCTTCTGTGCATTATGTTTGTTTTTTGATTTCTCCCTCCTTCCTGCTATGGGAATGGATTCAATCTCATGTTTTGCACTCACAATACATTTGTTTAGTCTGCCACTTTTTTTGTCTTTCTCCCTAACTCCCATGCAGTGTTCACACCAGACAAAGTCCAAATAAATCCTCACACTACATTTAAGCTTTGTTTGCTACTGAGTCACAAATACTAAATAGTTTCTCTACTAAATAGATGATAGATCTACTAAATAGATCTATCAGATCCAGATAACGTGAGTGATATGAGATATAAAGATTTTGTGTGTGAAAAATACATAGAATTATGTCCATTTAGCAAACCTGAGCCATTCTGTCCCCCCTCCATAGAGAAAATTGAGGAGGAAGGAAAATTCTCTAGGGAGTCCACTGTACTACATGTGGTTTGCTCATCTGACAAACTTTCAGAGAGAAAATATTTTGTGCCTATGTGGAAGTCTGTGATTGATAGGAAGCACATTGCTCTAGAAAGTTAGAAACTGTCTGCTTAGCTCCTGTAAGAATGGTAATTGTACATCTGGTGTCCTGAAATGCCTTCTCAGCTGGAGAGAGCAACATGGAAGAAATAGTGAGTCACACTACCAGCTTTTGATGTGAAAACCCTGCCAGCAAGTGCTTGTGGAACATTGCTGTTCTCCCTCCGCCTGGACTCTGTGAAGTCCTGTCACCACAGAGCATTTGGAGTTCCAGCATTCCTTCCACTTTAGTGCACAGCACACCTCTGCTTGATGTACTATGGTAGCGGTAAGATCCTGCACATGCTGAGGCCAGTGAGAGCACCCCAATGGATTTTACAAAGCTAGAACAAACCCCAGTCTGCACTGTTAACAAGCCAAGATAAAAATCTGAAAAGATACTGAGATGAAAAAGGAAACTATCATACTGAAATATAAAGAGCCAGAGGTTGTGATTTGTTCAGTAGTTAAGCAATGCTAAATACCTCTAGCTTACCAACAAAACCTGCTTTGTACCTAAAAATCTAAAGTATACTCTTCACTGCAAAAGTCTGTCCAAGAGTATAACACAGGTAGTAACTAGTTTTCATTCGTTCTCAGTGAGCTGCATTAAAACTACCAGATTGTAAATTGCTGCTTTTGCCTGATTTTTTTAGTCACAGAAAGACACTACTTCTTGAAGCTTAAAGTAAGTATATTTGCTAGTAATTCTTTAGTGTGGTTGTACTTTCTTTGCTGTAATGTTTCCTTTCAAGTTTACGTATCTTTCTTTTCTATTGCATCAAGACTACCTACTGTCATATTTGTAACAGCTTTATTTTTATATCCTTAAATGCTTTTTGTATTGCTTTTGATGATAGCTACAACTCTATTTTTGGGAGTCTTAATTGTTTCCAAAAAACATTGACTATCACAATTTTTATTATGAAATAAAAAGGTGCCTCTTTCTGTGTTCAGACCTCTTAGGTCCTAAGAAAGCATATAGCAGGTTATTATTATTTGCCATTTCAACAAATATAAGTTATACTATGTAATACTGGAAAGGAAGGAACCATAGCTTCCATAAAGCCATTAGCCAAATAGCAGTTAACTTTAAATTCTGGCATCCATGATGTCTAACTTCCCTTTTTCAGTATATTTATGGCTGGGAGAGCCCCATCGTCACCTAGCAAATTCATGAATGAAAACCACTGAGCATATGATTGCATGAATGCGACCAGTTTTGGCAAAAGAAACTTTAAGAGCAGAAGAAGCTTTATCAGCAATGAAAACATTTAGCTGAACATTACTACCTCAGACTTTACACTTTTTAAATTACGAAGCATCATGAAATAAATTTTCTTTAAATCTGCATTTATAAAGTAGAAAGGCAAAGAAAGACTTGTCCTTCATAAAGGGCATGTAAACATGATTTAATATTGACATAGCCTCAGTAGAATCTTTAAGTTGAACAGGCAATACTACAATGCATCCTATAAATTATTCCATTAACCCTCTAACGCAAGGATAGCTTATAATTAATACTTGAAACAGTAATACACTTCAACAAAAGAAATTTTAAAAAAACAGAAAAAAAGAACAGAAAAGCTCACAAGAGATTTCTGATTCATCAGAAAGATCTCATCAGGTGTCACGAGGAAATATTATTTAACTCCATTTGGCATAGAAGGGGAATCCATCCAGTGACTACTCACCCACAGCTAAGACAAAATCAGCTGCTGCTGTATCTAAACTGGTGAAAAATATTCTCCAGGTACCTTGATAGCAGATAAATTATCACCCTCAAAGTTGACTCTATGGAGGGAAATTAAAGCAGAATAACACTTCCAGTTCTCTCTAATAGCTTTACAACTTAAAGAGAAACAAACAAAACAAACAAAAACCCCTCACCACCCCTAAAAAACTCAATACTTAAAACATTTATTATGAATGCACTGCTTTTAAAAAGTGTGTTATTCTTATGAATATTATCATCATCTAGTGACCCGTGATTAAAGATCTATTTAGCTAGAAGTCTTGAATGAAATAGCTTTGTCATGCAAGATGAACTGGACAAAAACCATCACCACCTCATTTAGCAGCATAAAAATAGAGTAGTATTATACATCTAGTTGTCAAAGAATGGTTTGCAAAAGGAAACGCAACGATCATAATAATACAAAAACTAACTCAAAGTACACAGTTTGATTTGATAACAAAACATTTTCAAAATCCCAGCACTGATATAGAGGATACTCATATTACTCATTCTCAACTTCAAATTACTCATATTCTATAGACATATGTGTGTGTGTATTTTTATATATACATATGTATATAGGTACCTACATACACACACACACATATATATGAATCCTTAATGTTAAATGAATTTTGGAGAACATAAGAAATCACCAAAATTTAACAAACCGTGACAAAAATCAATACCCACATATTGAAAAGAATCAGAGGACTAGAATGATAACCAAGTTTAGAATGTTTTCTTACAGAATTTGCTCAAGCTGCACATGCCTGGCATATAGCAATGTTTCAATCCAGTCTCAGAAAAAATAAATAGGGTTATAAATGTAAGATGTGTTTGTTATGCACGTCATTTTCTTCTCTGTCAATCTTGAAATTTTTACAAAGGCCATTTACTTGCATCTTTTTAAATTCTCCTGTGTGGATTTATTCATGCAAAGTCTTTCTTTTAATTAGAAGACCACAAATTGTAACAGTTACAGTTGAATTGTATCAGTTACAGTTCAGTCAGAATACAAAATTGCCCTTGACTCAAGACCCAGTACAAGGGATGTTTTCAGCACTAAAGGACAGTTATTGCAAAATCAAAGACAGAATTAATAAGGGTCTTTCAATTTAACAGCAGAAGTTTAATACACAGAGAGAGACCCAGACATATGTTTTTCAGGACTTCAAAAAAAAAAAAAACCCAACCCATACTATAATGTGCTAATAAATATACATTAAAAGATTATAAAATTAATAAAAACTAAATGACAGCAATGAAACATGGGAGATGTTTACATTCCTAAACATTTCATTTATAGCTTTTAAGCAGCATTGCAGACTAAGTTAAAAAAATGCAGCCTTTTTTGATAGGTTTGCAAGTTATTCAAGTAATGTCTACTGAAACGCACCTCTGAGAATTTCTGTTTCAACAGCTAAAACTTAAGTCTTATCTGGAAAAGGATGGCAGCATAAAACCAAGTATGTAAATACAGTTATACAGTTTAAAATTCTTAGTGCATATCAAAACATAAAAGCTCTTTGTTCCACTCTCCTTTAAACTGGCATGTATGTCTTGCTGCAAGATTAGTCTGGAGATTGGTGTGCTACCTATGGCAGAAGTGTACTGTTGTGAAAAGAAACATTACTAGGGAAGCAGTAGAACATTTCTTTTCCATGGCTACATTCTTGGGGATGCAAGATAGTCAAAACAAACCCAACTGTCATCACTAGCACACCGACAGCAAGAATCAGGCAGGATATGAGGTTATCTGAATGGTTCCATCGCTCTTTGGACAGCCTTAGATAACACGCTGTTGGGATGATAAAAACAAGTGGGGTAGCACTCAGAACTCCCTGTGTGTGGGAAAGAACAATAGAAAAAACCCTCATAAGCATGTATATTTAGATGTGAAGAACAAAAGCCTAAATTTTTAAATGATTGCAACAGTAAAGCCAGAGAATAGAGGCCTTTTCCAGTGTTGCTATATGGAAAACTTTCTTTTCAAAGTCACAAATAACTTGCAAAAATATCTGTAAAACTATTTGAAATAATTCAGATTTATTTAAATGTTTTTGCTTTGCTGACACAGAATAATATTTTATGTTGCAAGTACTATTAAATCTGATTACCAGAAGTTTCTCAGCTTCAGAAGTACAGTAAAAGTTCAACCATAATAGTTCTGCAATACTGCAACTGACTTAAAATATTTTAAGATCATTCCATGTAGGAGTCTAGATATAATACTGCCTTAAAGAAAAAAAAAAGTGGAAACATCATGTAGCAGTTCAAAGAATTCTGATCAATTTCTACATTTATGACCTGATTTAGGTTGACTTCCCTATGAAAGCAAAGCTCACTTTGAGAGAGTAAACCCCTCCCCTCTTATTAAAATTTCAGCTCCTCTTTAAATTGCTCTCTTAGATAGGGACAGATAAAAAGCACCTGCTTAAATGCTTTTTATAGTAAAGCCACTGCAGATTTATGTATGAGTTACATGCCAAAAGAGAGCATTTTTATGCAGAAATTTTGAATATTTACTTTGTCGCATACTCAACAAACACTATGTTTCAGCTTAATTATGGTGAGGTAGTAATACAGCCTACTGAGTATCTTTGCATCATTGTTTGTACAAACTTTTTATGGTAGAACCTGTTAACAGTGATCAGTACAGACATCAAAAGTAGGTACACGCACAAAGTATCTTCTTCATAAAAACTGAGACTCCTCAGTATGTGAAGCAACACAAATCAGCATCCCAGTAAAAGAATAGCACAGCACAATCCCTGGACCCTTGACTCCCGTAGAATAGAACGGTTTCCCTGGGGAATTATCACAGGGCAAACACAATGGCTTGTGTTTTGTTTTAAACCCAGAAAGCAAGGAAAAAGTAAGCAGAATCAGAGAAGCAGCAGCAAATGCCATCTGTGGCGAAGAGCCAAAAGACAGCTCTTCTGCGGGACAGAAAGCCTGCTGAGAAGATACATCATCTTTCTTTCACATGTGAAGACTGCCTATTCATTTTTCTCCACTTCTGGATATCGAGACCGAGCAACTTTTCTAAGCGCAATGATTACATCCAATAAATACGTACAGATGTATTGTCAAATTCTCTCTTTAAAAGGGAAAAAAAATCCACAAGATACGAGCTACCCACTCAAATGCCTGGCTATCAGCTTCTATTCATAACTGAATCAAGCTATCAGCTTGACTATTCAGTAATTGCTTAGGCCTCTCTGGGTAAAGATATTGCATTGATGGAATGTTTGCTTTTGAGTGATTATTTTAAAACAATTTAATTCCAAATAGGAATCACACATATTTATTCATGCTAGAAAGACTCACTGGCAGTTCTCTGGTGTAAATCTATTTTTAACATATTATACCATATCATAAATGTAAAACACATATACATATATAGACATACATGGGCACATATAGTTAATTTGGTTCATTATACCAGTATTCAGATATTTGGCCAGAATAGGCATGTGTATATGTATGCAAACATTTAAATACTTTTATTGGTGTGTAGATACACACACAGGTGAATTTTCTGCACTTGTAATGTAAAAAGAGAGGGAAAAAGAGACGGAAAAGAAATTACCAACAGATGCTAGGAATGAGGGATTTTAATGGAAATATGCATCCTGATCAAACCAATAGGAAAATTGTTTATTTTGAACTAGTTACAATTTGGAAAAGATTAACTGAGAAGAAACTATGTAGGTAATTATTTTAAATGGAGGGTAATTGGAATATTTAGACCTGTTCTATAATATTAGTGCAAGCATGACCTGCTAAATCACTTCTACAAAGTCACTCGGTACTGCTTGGTTAGCAGATGAACTGCACTGTGGATCAGAACAGTGTACATGTATCATAACGTACATACAAATACATGTATCACGTAGCACAAAGAACAACTCCCTCTCTTTTGTTCCATCAGTTTTCGGTAAGCATGCACTATATGGCTTGAAATTGTCAGTGAATGCACAGACAGGGATGTAAGGAGGCAATTCTAAAATACTTCTATAAAGAAGCAAAGGCTGCCCTTAAAAAGTTTTCTCTACCTTCTAACTATTATATCCTGGAGCATGATATTTCCACATCTGAATTTTTTATTAAACATAGCTGACCTGAAATTGAAGGTAAACTGTTAAGACAAACAATGTTTATCATAAACGTAGATTGGATTTTTTTTTTAACATTTCCTTCAATTAAATGTACATTCTGTGCCAAAACAGACTGCCTTCATCTAGTAAGTCTGCTTTGCTAACTAGTAGTCTAGGACTCCAGTAGACTACATGGCAGTTCCAGCCAACCAAAAAAGTTACATAAATGTGTTAAAACTGGTTCAAGTGAATAAGTGCCTTGTGTGGCCTGCCTGGTAAGCTCCATCTCTGCTATGAGGTGATACCAGACACAGGAATGTTTACTGGCAAATAAAGCAGTTTCCTCCTAAAAATCATACACTCAGGTTATGAAATTACTCAGTTTTGCTCCCTGTTAAGCCCAAAGCAGGGAAAAATTCCAGCTACTATATCTACAGTCTCACTACTACTGGTTCTTTCTTTCTCCCCACCCCCTACCTCGCTTTGTTTTTTGCCCCTTTGGCACAAGGCAGTCATTAGGATGGGCCCCAGTATTTAGTAATTTGCCAATGTCATCAGAAGCAGGGATTAGAAACAGAAATGCTAGATTCAGTCCCGCAATACAGTTAGGATGAGTATTTTAGTGATTTTCACTGCACTTTAAATACATTTGGTAAGTCACAGCCACTTGCCATATCTCCAGAACTGTTCTAAAAGCCCTCCCCAACCATATGAACTTTACTTCCTGAACTTCCTTTCTCCTTTAACTATCTAATTTCGAACCACTGAATAATTCCCTTTTTCCTACTAACATTTCTACTGACTACTATGACAAATTACATAAGATTTTCAGTAGAGCTGTGGATTTTTCAGAGTTCTGTTTTATAAAAAAGGGATTTATTAAATAAAAGACTATACAGGTTCACTTACATTTAGCTCTAAAACTATTCCAAGGCAATCATACACTAATGAGACACCAGTCGCCACAGCAATAATAATCATTGTCACAACAATGTGGAAAACTGTTGAGAGGTTCCCATGGAAAAACACATTGGCAATCACCTGAAACAGAACCACAATTTTAAACCTTGATTTTGCTCTTTATGCTAACAAACAGCTTATTCCAAATCTTCTAACCTTATGAAACTAAAACAATGGGTGAGAATACACGGACTGAACTTTACCTATCTTGCTTCAAGAAAACATCTTCATCCGCTTCCACAAATAAGTCATAACAAGCCTTACTAAAATTGCAGAACACTTGCAGGACTGACTTAGTTATACCTGCAGGATTTAGGGTATACATACTTTCTTCTCATTTGCCCACTACAGAATAAAACCCACTTACAATTATTTATTGAACAGATGGATTTCCAGGACGGAGATACTTTTACAAAGCAAAGCTAGTAAGCATGATAAGTAGGCTATTTTCGGCTATATTCAACATAACAACAGTGACATTTATGCCAAACTTGGAATTTTAAGCAGTCCTGATATTAAGAATTATTAATATAATATTGGATAATATTATAAGAAATGTAATACCTTTTATTGCCAGAATCTAAACAGTACAACTAGTACCTCATAGTCATTGCATGCAGCAGGATAGGATATGCTGATATTTATTACAGATCAACCATTGACTTCAGCTACAATAGGTATTAATAATGTGAGAATATTTTAATATTTATCAACATTGTTAAAGGGAGAACGTAATAAATGCTTACCTCTCTGGTCACAAAACATTCAAGGGGGAAGGTCAGAATTACAGTAACTCCATAACAAAACCTTCCAAATGTAGCAAGGTTGTCATCTCTACAGTAGTTTTCAAATATATCTCCTGAGGCATAGCAAAACATCAGTTAGTTTGAACTTAGTGTCATTTGCCTATTTGCAAACTGAAGTGTAAGTTACTGGAGTAATTGAGACCTTCTGATCCCCTCTCCTGACACATATCAAGAAACTGTAGTTACAGTCACAAATTACATCCAGGAGGAATTTTCACCCTATCCTGCTAGTAGCAGTGTTTTTATTTCAGGTAGCATTTATCTTTCAAAAATATTTTAACATACACACATTAGAGTTTGTCATCTGTTATCTTCCCCTTAACACATATTTTATACAAGATGCTGGTGTTTGTTTAAATAAATGTGACAGATTCAGAAAGAAAGCTTGTATATAAAAGATACATTTCCTTTATAAATGTAATTCCTAGAACAACAATTACACAAGGAAGACCAGGGAGCTACCTCTGGAGAACTGCATTTCCCTGGTAGTATCTAATCATAGCTGGTAAGCTGCAGTGAAGAATTTCAAATATTCTGACCCTGAAAACCCATTATAAACATATGGATTATTACCTAGCAAATCTGCTTACATCTAACAACAAAAGCATTGCTAGAGAATTCAAATTATCATCTTGCTTAGTGTTTACCACAAAGAATCTGGAATAATGATCTCTGAGGCCCAAGAGACACTGCAAGACAGTGATCAGATGATCTACCAGGTCTTTTCTATCCAATTACTATACCGTCTTATGATTTACTACTTTTAGGATCACAATGGCACTGAAGAAGCAATAAAGTGTACTTTAGAGAAAACAGCCAAAACATTTTGACAGGGGAGACAGAAGGTAAGATGGAACCTGCTTACAGTAGAGTCATATGCCGAGGGATAGCTGCAGTGAGAGCTTTCCATACTTGAAATATCTCAGCCAGTTTGTGCTTAGTCTAGCTACAGTTGCATCTAGGGCAGTAAGATATTCTGCATAAACAGCACTGGAGGCAGGAAAAAAGGAGGACAGATCAACCAGTAACCTCCATTCTACAATTTTTCTGTTCTCAACTACATGCTGCTGCTCATCAGGAACGGAAAAGGCTTGGAAGCCTTCTCCTACAATTTGGAACAGCACTAGGAAATAACAGAAAATCTGCTTGCTTATAAAATGTGTATTTTTCCTGAAGAAGCTAGTGCACTGAACAAATTTACGCCTTGTTCTTCTGAAAGCACCTTTTCAACAAAATGATGTTAAATAGTATGATATAACATTGATTACATATATTTATACATATATGTATATTCATATACACACAGAGGTGACAGTAGGATTAGTGACAGCAGAACAGCTGTTATAAAGATAGGAAATATCTCTAAGTCAGAGCTAGGATGCTATATTAGCACAGACAGGAAAAGATACAGGAGAATGTACAGAAATATATGCCAGGCACCATATAGAAAAATCAAGGCCATTTTTATTCTTACTGCTCTCTGCTAGTGAACCATGTGGCTAAATTACAGATGTTTAGAACTCAGAAGTATTTTGATTATGGAAGTATTCAAAGGGGACTTTCACTGGTGAGGCTTAAACTTGGGAATCTGACACCTATTAGCACATAGCTGACATCTTTGTATCCTGTTTTGGTTGTTAGGTAACTACAAGGAATGTCCTAACTATTTCTGTCCAAATATAGTATGATTTTGGCATTTTTACGATCACTAAGATATTAACAGCAAAAGTCAGACAGAAAGGTGGAAATATAAGGATTACAGCAAGCACTAAAACTGAGAGATCAAGAAGTTTACCTTCTGTATATCCTGTAAAAGTCATATATCCACATGCAGCGAACACTACACTGATAACAACAGCGAGTGAGACCGACACATGTGTGACTCGAGACCAGTTCTTTAATGTGGGTTTTTCCAGAGACCCATATATTAAAAAGCTGTTATGGTTGCAGATGAATGCTGAAACACACATAACAGTTAAAGCAAATGTATGAATTCATGCATATATGCATATAAAATAAATTTATGGAGTGACTATTCCAAGGTAGAAGAGACACAGCACAGTCTGAATCCACTCATTATTAAATACAAACATTAATCCTGCAATGAATGGCAAAGATAAATGGCTTGAACTTTTACTTACTTATTTGATGAAGGTTTATATTGAGATGATTCTGATTACATTACCCTAAAATGCCATGACATTTCCCACCCTCCTCACCTCCATTCCACCTCTATTTCCTCTTCCTGCTCTTCTCCTCCTTCAGAACCCAACAGCAGTTTTGAGATTTTTTTTTTTAAAACCACAGAGCCATTTGCTACTTTCAGACTTCCTGTGACATCCATTTTAGGCAGCAGCAAGCATTGGGAGGCCTCAGATTATCACAGCATTAACAAGAAGTAATATACCAGATCTTCAAGGCAGGAACAGATTTTAGAATGAGTTGAGACTCACCTGAATGGTTCATTGTGAGAAATGGGAAGCAACAGGCACTCTCGAGCAAATGCACATATTGCAGTCTAAGATTTCTCTGGTAGGGGTTATCCAAGACAATGCAGAACAATCACAGCCTCCTCAGTTTATCAGTTAGATCAACACTATTGGTGCAGGTGTTTTAAGATGACCTGGACAGTGAGCTTGATTCACATGCCACACCACTGTCTCTGCTACAGTGGCAATAGCCTCTGGGGCCAGATGGGCAATGGATGGGGATAACGTCTTAAACCATAACAATTAAATTCACCTATGGATGACTCAAAGTCACTTCATTTTTTTCTAAAACAACTTAACATGAATATAAAAAAATACAATTTAAAATATGCAATTTCTATGTCCCAAATATTAAATAAAGTAATTTTTTACAGTTGAATATTGAAAATACAAAAAAAATTACTTACCAAATGACATCACCCCAACGGCTTGTACTGCATTTGATTTTGCAAATATCCATGCATTTTCTGATTTGGGTCTAAAACAGACATTTGTTTTAACAGATTATCCTCTTTTCAACTATCAGTTATTAAAAAAAATTTAAAACACTATGCTGTAATACAGAACTGCTAGTCAGATCTCCAGAACTCTCTGAAGTAGGCCACAGTGTTCATCAACAGTAAGTTGAAACTAGGGAGATACGCTTCTCCCCTCCCTTGTTTTGATTAAAGTAGTTCTGTAATCAGTTTTTACAGCCAAAAATGTCAGCCTGTTTCAATGACCAGTTTTGTAAATAAACTCTTCAAGTCATTATATACCAAGAAACAGCAACAGGGAAGGTAAAAGCTGTTACTGATTCTGACTAAGGTTATCTCAACCCACAATCTCTTCTGACTATTTAGAGGCAATTTCTTCCTTTGAATTTGCACATGTAATCCATGCAGTCTAGAGATACTTTTTTCCTAGGCTACAAATCAAGTGAGGCAGTTTGCCTTTCTTTACACCTGTTCCAACTATTCCTCCTAGTAAAGGGATTCTGCTAGTTCCCAAAGGAGTGATAAAATACAGTGTAAGAGAGTATATGGAGACTTTTATAATCCTTTAAGATATACCTGCAATTTTGGACCTGTGGTAATTGTAATTCTTAGAGGAGGACCACAGAAAATTATCAATCAGCAAACTTTGTTAAAATCCATTTGATGCATGAACTTCCTCTCTGAATAAAGAACCAAAACGAAGGAAAGAAGGACACACAACATCCTTTTCCAGAACTACAATTTGCTAAAAATATCAAATTAAATTCACAAGCCAGTTGAACGTTATATTTGTAATATTAAAGCACAGACAAAGGAACAGTTCAGAGAAGCTTGCTCTTAAAAAGTTTGCTGCTGCTAACTTTGATTGCTCTGTTTTATTTAGAGGGAAAGCTGCTGCCACCTGAGGCCTTAACTGCTGTTTTCCTACTGTCCTAGAAAGCAGTATGGCACGCAGGCCAGCTCTGTGAAGGTAACAATTGCAGCTTTGTATCTCCCTCTATCTGGTGATAAGTAGCTGGTTTTGACAGCATAGGGGCATGTCCTATGTATGCTAGGTTTCACTGCTTTCAAATGTTTAAACTCCATCCCCACCCGCTAAAAAGAAAAAAAAAAGATAAAAAAGATGTTGCTGTTTGCCCTTTCAGAACTCCTATCTTACTATTTCATGAGAGCTCAAATAGTCAATCCTTCCTTTTCTATATTAAAAAAACAGATTGAGCATCTAATGCACATTCAGTTCAGACTTAGAGCAACTTTTCAGCTCTTAAGCTGTGGTTGCTAAGCTTAACTTTGAAGTGAACAGAACCTGAGAATCAAAATCAAGTTCAGTTTTTTGTCCTTAGATGCAGTATCTTGTCTTGACTACTGTAACATACTGCTTCTAGTCTTAAGCAGATGAATATGGCCCTCCTAAAGCATTCTCAGACTCAGCATGTAGATGTAATAAATACTATGGATGAAATAGAGATATCTGGCATTTGTCTTGTGAAATAGGAGTTCTGACCCGCTATAGCTGCTGTAGCCTCCCTTAACTTGATGCCACTGATTTCAAATCACTAGAGGTGTCTGTGGACAATTCATATTCATAATTTTGAATGTACTATTTTTCAGGAAAACATTCACGTCTGATTAGGAAAAAAAAAATCAATAATATTCCAAAATAAAAATAGAATATAGAAAACTAACATTACAACTGTTCCATTCCATAACCACTAGAGGTCAGCTTTGATATCAAACACACAGAATGAAAATTTGTTTTATTATCCTTTGAGAACAGAATTTGTGAAAGTTTCCTTACCCCCTTCTCTATTAATAATGAACACTTAGATTACCTAATACCCTATAAACCAAAATATTTTTAAAATGCATAGAAATAAAGAATGCTTTTGCCTGAAACATTTAATTTCTGTGAAAATGGTACATCCCGTGCAACAGTATAGCTATATTATAAGCTCCTATAAACAGGGATTTAAAAAATGGAATGTAGAAAGCATGTGAATTTCAGCTGAAACATTTTCAATAAAGTGGCCAAATAATCAATTAAAAAAAATATTACAAGAGCTAGTTTTCCCCCTGCACAGTGTTAGCTTATGCACTAGCAATATGCAACAGACCAAAATACAGCTTTGCGTTACAGATGAATGACAAATCAGATTAGGATTATTATTTGCGGGGGGAGGAATCCAAAAGAACAAAATCATGCTTATTTAGCAGCATAAGAACATAAATTCCTTCCATTCTGGTTGCAGAATGGAAGAAGAATTTCAGATCCATGATTTGAAGACTACCAGCAGATTGCTATGTCATACAATGCACATTGGTAGAGATGTCATATGCAACAGTATATGACTATTTCTTACAGTAAATCATATACTGCTGCATGTGTTTCGAAAAACATTTTCATATCTTGGGAACAGAGGGATCTCGCACAGATGCGATACATAAACTAAGAAGTGAAAGCAACACAGTAAGAAATTTCATTTCTAAGCATTTAGAACTAAGAGTAAACAGCACTAGAGTTCTGACCATACAACAACAAATCATCCCCAAGTCCAGTCTGCAGGACATACAGACTTATGCAAAGCTCCTGGAAAAGGGTGCAGGTGACATGAAAGTGTCTATCTAAAATAAGACTTCAGACTGGGAAAGAGAAAATTGTGTCCTGACAGTAACAGTAGCTGTTAGTTATGGAAGAGCCATACAGTGAATAATCACTTAACATGACTCAGAAGACAAAGGGCACCTAATGGAAATATCGAGTGTCAAGGTAAACATACATACATTCATACAAATACATGCGCCTGTGTAGACAGATGCATACATAGGCTGAAAGACTCTATCACAAGAATACCAGGTAACACTATACCTATTCTGCTTTTTCAATCCTGCTGCTACTGTTCAAGATGGATTTTTTTTTTTTTTTTTTTTTTTGAGAAGGGCCTTTGTTCTGACTAGTTTGACCTACATTCCTGTGAGGAATTGTTAGGGGAAGATTTTAACTGCTGCTCATACAAGAATAGCAGTAGCTGCTAATATCCATGAATGACAAAACCAGCTAGTTTACTGCTCCTCACTCAGTGTATAAAAACACAGGCTATGCCTGCATGAACACAGGGGGTTTTTTCATGCTGGAGAAGTAGTTAGATGAAACACAACGGAAGTTAACAGAAAAAATACATTTGTGATATTAAATGCATTTGTTGAGAGCTGTACTGTCTATCATACCTAGTAGAAGTTATAACAAAAAGTAGAAGAGAGGTAATATAACTGTGATTCTTGGAAAAAAAAAAAAAATCGAACAAAAAGACATTCCAAGGGAGATCCCAAACAGGAAAAAGTCTCAGCTGAAAGTAAGAGAACAGCAAGACAGACTGACAGTTAGAACTGTCTGTAGGAAGGTAGCGAAGCCTAGCAATGAAGAAAGCCTAGAGGTTAAGAAAATAACTCTCCTCAGTCTGCAGTATACTTAAGGCAAAGTATAGCACAATAAACACGCTAATGAGTTCAAAAAAGTTTTGAAAATATTCATGTTTATTTACATAAGAACAGGGGAAAATGAAAAGAACAAATGAACTGGGCAAAGGTTAAGACCTCCTAACAGGGTAAAAGGCATTTCACATCCAGATCGTGAGTAAGAGTTGGACAAATTTGTTTGGCAGTCTAAACTAGCACATCTTCTACTTCTTGTAAAACATTTACAATGTAATATTCCCCATCCATGCTATGCAAAAATCTTTTCTGTCACTTATGTAGAAATGCTGCCAAATACAATAGAGCAGCAGAGTGCATCAGAAGCAAAATATCTTTAAGGAGGGCAAGAGAAACATATGTCCCTGATCTCAACCCAGCTTGCAGGTATGAAACAGTAACTGGAAAAAAACACCAGTTAATTTCTAGAGAGGAAGCAAAGTCATATGTTTGACAGGGGAGCTATATGTTGGAATGAGCAAAAGACTTCCATTATTTTGGATTGAAGATCAGTCACAAACCACCGAGTTTAGGTGCAAACTGGCAGTTATCAAAATAATCCAGGAACACGTGGCAGATTAATTCAGGTTTAATTCAATCATTTAGACATTTAGGAAACTAATTGTAAAATTTCAATTCAATTCTATTCTAAGGTAAAATACCCTTTTAGTTTTTGTTTAAACTTTAGAAGTTTAAAGATACTGAAAAAGTTTATACATGCTGAATATAACTTCAATCAATATAACAGAAAGAAAATGAGTAATGCTACATCAGCCTTGAATTTTGTATTAATTAAAGTCATCTTGGTTGTTAAAGAACACAGATGAGGCAAAGCTATATGTCATCCCCACTTAGTTACAGATGCTTTAACTCCTCTTTCTTCCTTAATGAACTACTTAGCAGTTCTGTAAATATATGGTAGCTTAGGTTTTATTTATTAATTTTATCACACATTAAAGTTTAACTTTGCTTACTATTTGATTATTTATATGAAGGAAAGAATCAGCTTTCTACTTTCAAGTTATTTTCCTGAACACTTGGTGCTTCATCCCTGTGATCAGCTGCCAGTTGAGTAATTCTCACATCCTATTTATGTGTAGCAGATGCTCTTGAAGTTTTTCCTAGAGATTTATGTATTATGCAGACACTGACATCATGACATTCTTTCCAAAAGAACACCAAATTAAAATGATCCATCTTTATAAGCTACATAAAATATTGCTTTTTACAGCAATGGAAGTTTCAGCTTTGAAGTATGAAGTTATTTTATGCAGTATTAACATACGGCATATTTACAGTTTGAGATAGTTCTAACCCATTGTTTTTGATCACAGTAGAAAAATACCCAGCTATAAGCAGGTGGAAATAAAGTAAAGAACAGATCATCAAAATGTATTTTTATCCAACATCTCAAACTATTGAGAGTAAACTCTGGGTCCAGAACACTGGATTTTATCTGCAGGTTCGTTATATCCTTCAGGCAACAATAATCATATGGATGATATTAATCAAAAGCAAAACAACAACAACAACAACAACAACAAAAGTACCTCAGTTTTATATTTGTCATAAGAGGAAATAAATTAAACCAAATAATCCCTCATCATAAATACTTTTTTTTCCCCCAAGAACTAACAAGAAAAAAACATTCCTATAATGTCCCGGGACAACCTGCTCCACCTCCAAAGCAACTGAAAAAAATAAATAAAATAAAAATGCAACACTCCAAAGACTTATAATTGCTGTTTTTCAGCCTACGGTTTCAAGCACATCAAATCCGGAAAAACAGTAATAACGTCATTGTTTTGCTGATGGTCTAACACATTGCGGAAAATTTCTAGGAAAGCTAATGTTATCTGTTGTCCAAATAACAGATATAATTTTCAACTAGAACATGAATTGCATTTAAGCAAAAAGACAGTTTTATTATTCCCAGATAATCTTGTACCTCTCAAAGGGAAGCAATCTTCACTTTGAAAAATCAAAAGGTAACTGAAAACTCGTTACTACTCAGAGAGTAATTATCAAAGTGGGAAGATATCTGAATGGGATTCCAGTGGAACCTGATCAGAGCCCAGCCCTTTTGAATGTATTCAGCAGTAATTTGAATGATGGAACAAAAAGTAAGAAGCATCATTAACAGAAAGTATGAAATGAGCAGTTAACACAAGCATGCTAGAGAACAGGGTGAAAAAATAAAAATCATAAATATGTTGGTAAATGGAGAAATCATCTGATAAAGCAGTATTCAATTCTGTAATGACAAATTCTACAGTTATGCAGGGGAAAAAAGGCTTCACGAGAACAGGGCAGGAGGGAACAAGCAAAAAAAACCCCCAAACTTCACAAGAACACAGTAAAAGAAAGGAAAAATTGCCAGCTCACAGTTCTGCAGAGAAGGGCTTGTGCTTCTGCTAGACTGCAAACTCAAGGCATGTCCACAATGTCATGCTATTTTCCAGAGAGGCAAACATCAAACTAGGTTACATAAACAAGAGTGTGGCAATCCCCAAAAGATGCAGTTGAAAGGAACCTTAAGACACTTTGCATGTAAGATACATCAGTCTTTCTTCTCTGCTCCTCAGTGGGAATACCACAGGCAGTTGGGGCACCACAATATCACTTTAATTTACAGAGAACTTAAGGCAGCCATTGAGAATGTTCAGTAGCACAGGAAATGACAAGAGAAACACTAAAGGAATGGCGTTTGTTTAGTCTACAGAAATGATCACCAAAGGGGGACAAATACAGCTCTTTACAGGTGTTTTTTAAACATTTGAAAAAGAATGAACAGTTTGCTGTCCATATTCACTGTGGTTAGGCCAAGCAGCAATCAATATGAAATGCAGTAAGAGAGAGAGACATATGATACACATTTAGAAAGAATTCATAAAAAAAGGTTAGTTAAGAACTGGAATGGGAAATCAGGGAACTGCCAACAACAAACTAGACAATCACCTGTCATCAATGACAAGTATATAATCAGTTCTGCCGTGTAACAATGGTAGGGATTAAACATTCTCTCTTGGTCCCATCAAGCCTTTATCTAGGATTGTACAAATTCTTTTCCTATATGACAGATCTGAGGACTGTTTCATAATCACGATTTTTTTTAAATCTCTGAAAACTTCAACTTCTATTTTATTTTAATAAGGATTCACAGTAAATGTGTTATTTACTTGTTTCAGTTGTTATAATATTATGATGGGACCCATTTTAAATATATTAGCGTTCTTTATTCTTATTGCAAAAAAAGAGATGGCATACCATTATACCATTAACAAAATATTAGGAGAGGTTTTTAATAATTAAAGTATATGTCTATGTCTAAGTCTAAAATACAAATAGTAAAAACAGACCTTGATAGAACATTTGTGAGGCAAAAAGTTCTGATTAACAGTTTACCAACTTGCTGGATGCATTTTTGAAAACAAGAAGTGTAACGTCAAAAATGGAACTCTCTAAAGAATTAAAAAGTAAAACTTCAAGAATCACTCAAAACCCAACATTACTTATTGTAAGAAAAAATAAAGCCACGCATTCCATAATTTTCAGTGCATCACAACCATTGAGAAGAAATGTTACCATAGTAACAAGGTCATCAGTAACCATTATATATAGCTTCTTCCTTTTTTGACTGGGGATTTTGAGATTACCCTTTCAAATACCCCTTTACCACACAGCATGGAAAACATGCTGCTTTAGAAAGATGGGGGGAGAAGTTCCACACTGTTCTGAGTGCATTACTTTATGGATGATAGACATCATCTCATACAACCTCAGAAACTGCTATTCTAGCCATCTTGAATGGATGCCCCCATATCACAGCAGTAAGACAAATGAACACTGCTGAAACAATCATGGTGGAAGAATTCACTTCTTACAGAAACATTAGAAATACTATATAAAACTATTCCAATAAATAAAAAAGCACATTCAGAAATAGAGTTTGTCGTCTTTATTAATATATCTTCACATTTAAAGGATAAGGAAAAAGACAGACCTTGTAGGCCATAAAGGAAAGATAATAGATTCATAATACTTTCTTGCAATACAATGATAAAAATAGCACCACAACACACATTCATGTGTACTAAATTGTCTAGAACACTCTAATGTCCAATATTAAATACTACTTTTAGAGTATGAGTGCTGGAAAACAGTTTTGCATGCTTCTACTGTTGTTTTCCCAAATGACAGAATAAAGTTTTTATTATTGTGTTCTCTTTTTTCCTTTTCATTATTTGCATTTGATTTTTATTATGAAATCATTATATTAACAGAAAAAGAAATATTCCTAAGATACTATCTATTTTAAGATTGTAAATATAGGCCATCTGACAATAATGCACAAAATTAAAGACTTCTCAAGTGACAGACAACCTCACATGCCCATTCAGGAGCCACCTTCTATTAGCCACATCACCTGCAGTTTCCAATTAATCTGTAGGTTTTTTGAGACTTTTTCTAAATTTGCTTATGTGCAAGAGAAGAAAAAAAAAAGGATAAAGTACATTTTAGCAGTTCATTTTGTATTACTGTTAATATAGATCTATTTTTTCAATTATCTGTCTCTCCCAAAACAGCCATGTTCCACAACTATGTGGATATATGTAATAGTGAAATAACAGATTACAGATGATGAAAAATTCACTTTGTGGAAAGTGTAAGAATACTCACATTTGTGGACTGAATGTTACTGTTCTCACCATCACAATAATCAGGATGACAATGGTTAAAATAAGAGAAATAAGAGATACCTGTAAAGGTAAAAACACGCATTCAGTCAGTAAGCTGCTGAAAGTTTGTCCTCTTAGCAGCATAATGTACTTTTTTTTAAAGAATAATTAACAACCAAGTAAAGTTCTAAATATTCCATGTCAAATATGTATAATTAGAAAGCTTGTCCTATATCATCATCTTTTAATTTGTTATTCTTTTTGAGTAACTAGCCAATTGCAACTATTTGACTAATTTTAAGTGATATTCCTATTTAAATATTGCTAATCAACAGTGTTCAGCATTTTAAGACCAGGCTTATATCACCCAGTGCTTTACGAGATTTGAGTTCTACTAGCAGCAGATGGAAAAATTCCAGTGCTTCATATGGAGACCAAAGTTTTGCCTAAACTATTCCAAGTTTTCTGATACTTCTTGGGACAGAAGACAGTCTGAACTTCTAAAATATTTAACATGCTCTACCCAGATGTAATTGAGTTCAAATACATTGTTATGACTGGCACTTATTTTCTAATGGCATACAGAAAAGTAAACCAAAAATCAAATGCTATTATGATTTACCTTTCCCAGTTTTGCTATGTCTCGATATAAAGATATAGGCAAGGTAAAGATGATGGTGGTAAGAAGAATTATGAAGTGACGGTCAGTAAGCACGTTATCTGGTCCAACTAAAGCAAAAAAGAAAATAATTTATTTCTCTAAGAGATTGACATGAGGAACGGATCAGTTATATTTGAAAGGCTAGGAGTAACAAACGCTGATGTTGACAAGGCTTTTATCCCCTTTATTCAAGCTAAGTAACACTGAAATAAAGACTAGGCATTAACTAACCTTGAGGAAGCCATACACAGCATGTGCATAATCACAAGAATTCTGCAAATTCAAACCAAATGCATAACATATGGGATATATTATACCAAACTTTGGAAGTCTGGCATTTCTACATATAGATTAGTATTAATTTCTTTCATCATGCGTGGGTCAACGTTGGCAGACTGCAAGTAAAACATTCTACTACTTCTTTCTGCCATTTACTCTTCAGGATTTTTTTTACACTGTGTGTTGACATCAATTACTGTGCTGTTGAAGATAAGCAAATTCTTAAAGAATGATCCTAAAATGAGTTAATTTTGAGGTTTCTTTTGAGCACCTCCTTTCTTCCTGTCAGCTGGCTTCCACTTGCAAACTACAGATTACCATGTGAAGGCAACAATAATGTTATAATATTCCTTGCAATCAGTGGGATTTATTTGTACAACTGGTGTTTTTTTCAAGCCAATAACAACTTAAAATAAAGCATATCTCGTTTTCAGTCAGGCTACCATGAATCATGGGCTTGAATGAAAGCTTGCTGAGTAATTATGGCCAGAAAGTGACTGGCAATTGACATTGAAAGTCTGTGTTCAGTTCCCTCCATTCTATGTGAGGTTATAATGCTTTCCCACCTCCTTCCAGGCAGGTATTCTACCAGCCAGGTGAAAAGGTGTGCCATGCTGGGGGTTCCTCCTACACAGAAGTTGTATTGTATATAAATTATTAGATATTTGCTGTCACTTATCAACCTGATTCACAGAACAACAGAGTGTCAGTTAAGACTGCATCCACACTTTGCAGGCTTCACCTGCTGAAAATTATAGTGCTCCTGTGGAAATCAAACAGTTCATACAAATACTAATTTCCACTTCATTGCAGACATGTTCTTTTTAGTTTAATTTGCCAGTGAAGAATGTTTTAACTTAGCTGGCTTTGTGCTAAAGTAGATGGCAAACATGCATACAAATTGCTCCACTGATTCTGCTGTGAAAACTTACAGCAGAGGAAGGCTAACAAGTGCATGAGTTAGAAAGCTCAAAATGCCACATCTGGTTTTACAGTGAATATCTAAGAGAACTGAGTTACATATGCAGTTCATGACCAACTATTACAGATATGCTTAAGTAAGCATTAAATCCATTATATTATTTGCAAGTAATCCAGAATTATTCACTAGATAAAGTGCAGTTTCAGTATTAAAATTATTATTACGGGAAATATCTAAAAAAGATGACAAAATATGACGACCTTGTAAATATACCACTGTGAAAGACTCTTTCTATTTGCTTAGTATTGCATTGAAGTATGTGGTCTCTTCACTAAGTCCAATGATAACCAAGGACTAGGATTCATAGTTTTTATTTGAGAAAGACTTATTAAAAAAAAAACAAACCACAAAAAAACTCTCATACAAATATGCTTCAAGTTCTTAACTTGAACTATATTTAAGAGTAATTTAGACGCAAAGTAACAGGCAGGACTTCAGACTGACATAGGATGCAAATCCCTAAATACTTATGCTATACTCCTATCCAATACATTTTCCCCATTGTAGTGAGGTGGGTGTCGGTCTCTTCTCCCAAATAACAAGTGATAGGACAAGAGGAAATGGGCTCAAGTTGCACCAGGGCAGGTTTAGGTTGGATATTAGGAAAAACTTCTTCACAGAGAGAGTGGTTAGGCATTGGAACAGACTGCCCAGGGAAGTGGTACAATCACGGTCCCTGGAAGTATTCAAAAAACATGTGGATGTAGTGCCTAGGGACATGGTTTAGAGGTGGACCAGGCAGTCATGTTAACAGGTTGGACTTGATGATCTCAGAGGTCCTTTCCAACCTTAATGATTCTATGAAATGCATCTTACCTCCAGGAATTCTCTGAAAAACTTTAGTTAAAGTGTCTCCTGTTATTATGTTGTAACTGATCATAGCTTAAAGAAAATAAAATTTTTTGTTAGTACAAGTTAAATATGAAATATTTGATAAACATTTAATAGACATATTTTGTAGACTTCGGGATTATATGCCACTATCCCTCTTGCATGAATTCTGGCTAGCACCAACAATTTCTAAGTTTCAGGTTTAAAACAAAATTAAAAAAAAATTCTTTAATGCTCCCCTTTATTTATTTTTTTTTTTAAACAGGTACAACCTAAGCAAGAATCCAGTCTGATAAGCAAGACTGTTGTGATGATTTGCCATATAAACCTACTTCAGAAGAGGGAAAAAAAGCTTTTTAAAATTGGTTGTTTCTAACAGCAATTCTTCGTCAGTTTATTTGTTTCTGTTTGGTAAAGTTCCTGTGTTAGTCTAATAATCAGCCCTGCAATCAAATGCATGGGATTTCCTAGCTCATGTAAAAAGTTAGCAAAATCTTTAAACCAGAAGAAAGGAGGAGAAAATAGATGAAGATATCGGATATGGACTTCCCTTCCTTCCTCTCATTAATAAGAACTGTAGTCTTAACATTCATATTCCATTGTTATCTTATTCTACACTAGAAGTGTGTATATGTATGCACGTGTGTGTATACATACACACAAAATATATTTATATACTTATGTGGTCTTCACCATTTAGACAGCATACATATAGGTATTGACCTTAACTAATGCATAAACATACACTTTTGTGAAATTGTAAGTCATTAACAGTACTTATAGAAATAAATTCAAGGACATACATATGCATAACTAGTTCCATGGTAAGGACTGAGATCTTTACAATTCTTTTCCATATTCTCTATGAAGTAGTAATTATACTCTTTTTTAAGTCAACATGTGCAACATTGTTGCCTGCAGTAACAGTAAGTTGACTGCCTTAAAAATCTCAGCTACCTGTAGTAAATTCAGACTGATTATTCCCAAAGTAGGAATTTTGATCTGGGACTCTGTGGTCACCACGTCCAGACTCTTGGTATCTCAAGTCACCACCTCCTGCAGCCCCGTGTGTGAAAATATCAAGCTTATTTAAGATTTGATTTAATTATGTTACTACTGTAGGGGACTGATTCAGAATATCACTTTATTTTGAACTTCCAGTCCAATTAATTCATGCCCAGATTATACCTGTTGTTTACTATTTCTTCTTCAAAGGGGTCTTGACTGCCCAATTTCCTAGTAGCTCATCGGGTATGAGGCTGAATTAATGCTTTTGAAGAGCAATGACAGCACATAATATTCAAGATCTGATCAGTGGCTTCTCCAATGACAGTAATACTACATCTTTGGAAAAAATATTAATTCAATATACTCCTAAAGTCATATTTTCCTTTTGTTTCAGGCACATCAAATCTGTGCTGTTACTCGTTCTAGAACAGAATCTCTTCTTTGCTATTTCTCATAGCTACTTTTGTTATTAATTTTTAAGTGTGTGATCATGAATTTCTCTGCCGTTACATTTCAGCTCATTTCTATTATTCTGGTCCTCCAATTCATTGAATTCTTCCTCCGTCATTCTTCAGAAAAATTAAGTAATTTTTAATTTTTTCTTTATAGGAAAGAGGCATATACAGCATATTCTTTACAGAGTTCTTAATGCTTAACCAGTGAAAGAATGAGGTAATGTGAAAAAGCTTGTTATTTATAAAACTTAAGCATTAATATTTTATGTGATCTTACCAATAAATGGATATAAAAATTGAAGAGTTGAAAGAATTAGATAACCTACGAGACCATATGTTTTTCTGACCAGCTCTTGATAGGTGTTGGTACTGGAGAGGTTTCCTCCTTTGATCAGTAATATAATGGAATAATCTGTTAAAATATAAAATTACTGTTAAAGACAGTATGAACCAACTTGTGGTTGGTTACTGCTCATCTTTTTCACTCCTTAAAAAAACAAGTCTGTAAAAAGGAAAACAGTGGCACTGGGAAGAGCGGGCATAAGAAATCTCACAAAGGATCTCAATCCACCAAAATCAGGAGTTATAGGCTCATATTAGAAGGAAATTCCAGCTTTCCTGATTAGGGACAGCAAAACCAGACTAATTTGCATTGGCTTTCAGTATGGTCAACGGGAACGAGAACTGTCATGAGCACGAAAAAAGGAAAATTCAATTAATAATGCAGAGGGTTCCTCAATGGATGAAGCGTTTGGTTATATCCTGAAAGGTGGTAACATGCAAGGACTGCCTGTGTCATGGTGCTAGAACTCCCAGTCACTTTACTCAGCTATTTATCTAAGTTTGTGAAAGATAAAGCCTACTTAGTATTTTGTGTCTTCTCCACTGTTTACAATAAAATATTATAAACATTTTTATTGGATACTTTTAAAATAAAACATGCGCAAAGTGATTTATCTGGAAAACCACGAAGCAATGTGCCTTGAAACAGAGCTGATGTCACAGATGGAATTTCTCCCAGATTGAACCTCAACTTTTTATGAAGAACAGTTTGAAATATTGCTGTTATGTCAAGTTATGCTTTACTATTCATTTGAGCACAATGGGATTTTCCAGTCCAGATTAGTTACAGCACAGAATTGATTAGAATTACCTTAGTGCAGATGTCTTGACAGGTAGTACCTAGACCTCCTCTATTCCTCATCTGGCTTTCACTTAGCTTGTAATCTATGCTGCAATAGGAACATCCTTTCTGTGAACAGTATTGGTGTTTATTATCTTCTGGGAACGACTAAAATTAAGAAATTTTCACAGTCTTTACAAAGGAGATTTCTACCATCTGTTAATGTGAAAGCCAATCCAGAGATTCCCATGTGCATATGCAATTCTTACACAATATATACTCACACTATAATTGGAAGCAGACAAAAGCAGAGATACAGAAGGGTTCATTATCAATTGTGTGGCATACTGAGCTGATCTTGTACAAGAAATATTAAGTCTTTGTAGCAAGGGATCCTAGACCCACAAAACTTGAAAGAGATTTATCGTTAAATGATCTAAAATTGTATTTGTCTGTCAATCTAGGACTACACGCACTATAATTAAAAAACATCCCCCAAAATGAAATACAGTGAGAATTGCTAAATAACAGCTATTTGCCAATTATTCAGTAAAAACTATGGAAAACAAATGCTAATGTTACATACTTAGCCTGTACTTTAAATGCTACAAGTCAAAAAGTTCTAACTATAGTTATAATTTCCTTGTGCAAGATATATTGAGCCACATCCTTAACATAATAAAATGCTGAGTTTAATTCACAGGTTCTGGGCCTATGGCTATAAAGTCTTCAAAATGCTTAGAAATGCAAAGGAAAAATCAAATTTCCTACAGAAAAGTAACTGAAATTATTGAGCTATGTTTATGTTATGATTTCATGAATGTATTTTGCCATCAGCCATAGAGAAAATTTTCCATTCATAAGGAACATATTCTTTATGTTATATTGCTCTCCAGTCAAACCTTGATCATTTAGAAAGGCGAAGGCCCAGCTAGAACTTAAACTGGCCACTGCTGTCAAGGACAACAAAAAATGTTTCTACAAGTACATCAGCGACAAAAGGAGGGCTAAGGAGAATCTCCCTCCTTTGTTGGATGCAGAGGGAAACTTGGCCACGAAGGATGAGGAGAAGGCTGAGGTACTTAATGCCTTCTTTGCCTCAGTCTTTAATAGTCGGACCAGTCATCCTCAAGGTTTTCATGCCCCTGAGCTGGGAGATGGAGATAGGACACAGAATGTAGTCCCAGCTGTCGAAGAGGTGGCAGTCACCGACCTGCTCCTCCACCTGGATGCCCACAAGTCTATGGGGCCAGACGGCATCCACCCGAGGATACTGAGGGAGCTGGCGGAGGAGCTTGCCAAGCCACTCTCCATCATTTATCAGCAGTCCTGGTCAACTGGGGAGGTCCCAGATGACTGGAAGCTAGCTAATGTGACACCCATCTACAAGAAGGGTCAGAAGGAAGATCCAGGGAACTACAGGCCTGTCAGCCTGACCTCGGTGCCAGGGAAGGTCATGGAACAGATCATCCTAAGTGCCATTATGCGGCATGTGCAGGACAACCGGGGGATCAGGCTCAGCCAGCATGGGTTTATGAAAGGCAGGTCCTGCTTCACTAACTTGGTCTCCTTCTATGACAAGGTGACCCGCTTAGTGGATGAGGGGAAGGCTGTGGATGTTGTCTGCTTGGACTTCAGTAAGGCCTTTGACACTGTCTCCCACAGCATTCTCCTGCAGAAGCTGGCTGCTCACGGCTTGGATAAGTGCACTCTGAGCTGGGTTAAAAACTGGCTGGATGGCCGAGCCCAGAGAGTTGTGGTGAATGGAGCCAAATCCAGTTGGCGGCCGGTCACGAGTGGTGTTCCCCAGGGCTCAGTGTTGGGACCAGTCCTGTTTAATATCTTTATCGATGATCTGGATGAGGGGATTGAGTGCACCCTCAGTAAGTTTGCAGATGACACCAAGTTGGGTGGGAGTGTCGATCTGCTGGAGGGTAGGAAGGCCCTGCAGAGGGACCTGGACAGGCTGGATTGTTGGGCCGGGGCCAACTGTATGAGGTTCAACAAGGCCAAGTGCCGGGTCCTGCACTTGGGTCACAACAACCCCAGGCAACGCTACCGGCTTGGGGACGAGTGGCTGGAAAGCAGCCTGGCTGAAAAGGACCTGGGGGTGATGGTTGACAGCCGCCTAAACATGAGCCAGCAGTGTGCCCAGGTGGCCAAGAGGGCCAATGGCATCCTGGCTTGTATCAGGAATAGCGTGGCCAGCAGGACCAGGGAGGTGATAGTGCCCCTGTATTCAGCACTGGTGAGGCCGCACCTCGAGTACTGTGTTCAGTTTTGGGCCCCTCACTTCAAGAAGGACATCGAGGTGCTGGAGCGTGTCCAGAGAAGGGCAACGAGGTTGGTGAAGGGTCTAGAGCACAAGTCTTATGAGGAGCGGCTGAGGGAGCTGGGGTTGTTTAGTTTGGAGAAGAGGAGGCTGAGGGGAGACCTTATTGCCCTCTACAACTACCTGAAAGGAGGTTGTAGAGAGGTGGGGGTCGGTCTCTTCACCCCAGTAACAACCGATAGGACGAGAGGAAATGGCCTCAAGCTGCGCCAGGCTAAGTTTAGGTTGGATATTAGGAAAAACTTCTTTACTGAAAGAGTAGTCAGGCACTGGAACAGGTTGCCCAGGGAAGTGGTTGAGTCCCCATCCCTGGAGGTATTTAAAAGACGGGCAGATGCAGTACTTGAGGACATGGTTTAGTGGTGGACTTGGCAGTGGTAGGTTAACAGTTGGACCTGATGATCCTAAGGGTCTTTTCCAACCTTAACAATTCTATGATTCTATGATTCTATGATTTATGCAGACCCTTAAATGATATTTTAAGCAATGAAAAGCATCAGCTGCTGCTCAGCATACAGGTAATAGAATCTGTGCCATTCATGTTGACTTGGTTTGTTGTTCCAAGACTTGAATCCACAGAGTCTTTACAAAAATTCTGCTTTGATGCCAATGGATTTACTTATGTTTATTTACCACATGATTTCAAAACTTGTCCCTTTTTGAAGGTAAATCCTTTTTTTTTATGAATGATAATTAAACAGAATATTCAAAATCATAGTACAACTAAAGGTTTTCATTCTGTGGTATATTTAAAAAAAGTGATATACAACCCACTCAAAGATCATTCTCTTAATTAGAGTAAAAACAGTGGACTAAAACAGGTGATTATGAGGCACAAATAAGAGCTGTTCTTCCAAATGTCACCTTGACCTAGCCTAAGAAACTAGGCTTTACGAAAATAAAATACATACAAAAAGCAGCTTTATATGTTGTACAGTATAATTCTCTGTGTTTACTAATCTGCTCAAGGGATTAGTGAGGTAAGGAAAAAAATTGTCATTTTTATTGTTATAGATATACTTGTTTAAGGTATCACTAAGCTCAAGATCAGCTAAACGTTGCAAGACTAATTTTCACTTTACAACAGAAACTGCTTTTAGAATACCTGTGATATAGGCAACCACAAATAAAAGCAATACTCCTAGTGGAAAACCAGCTTCCTTCATTGAATATGGCAATCCTGTAAATAAGAAAAGGAGAGATTACAGAAGAACCCTTCCAAATACTTTTTTGTGATGACCAAAATAAATATTCACATGAAAAAAAAAATGCTATCAATCTCCCAAATTGGACCAGCATGCTTAATAACCTCAGAAAGATCATTTTTAGTGGACAAAATGTTGCGTGGGTGTCAAGTTCAGTCAGTACCTGCCCAACCAGTTCTCTCTGATCATTATGGCAAAGAGGCTGTAGGGTATTTATCACTGTGAGATGTAATCTCAGCTGACACCTCTGCATTTTTTGCATAGTAAGCAAATTAAAATAGAGAAAAATCTTTAGGAACAGCAGCAGAAAGTAAGACGACAGTGCTATTCTCCAAACTGCATAGTCATGCATACACAAACAAGGCTGAACACAGGATAGTTAAGAGAAGTATACTTACCTATAACGCCTGATCCTATGATAGAGTTGATAATGTTAAATCCAGCTGATGCCAGATCACTGTTTCCTTTTTTACCGGGCTTACTAACAAGGGCTGTTTGGTCATCTGTTTCTACCTATTTCAGGAAGACAATGATAACATTATACATGAGAAAAATAGGGGAGAACAAGGATTTTACACACAGTTTATTCCAGATTAAAAAAAAAAAATCATAGACCCAGATTTGTAGCGGTATTTTGATAACTAAATCCCATTTTTTTCAGTGAGAAATCAAAGGAGTGCTAGGCAACTAATTCCTGTATAAGTCTGACCCATAATCTTCTGTAATTAATTCTTCTCTGAAAAAAAATAAGTGGAAGGACAGAAATGTATATAAACTCAGAGGTAGGCTGTTAAACAAGGAGCTTTTTAGTCATGTTCCAAAGGCAGAAATGTGAATCAAGTATTTTTGAAAATATTTTGGCTAATATGACTGGTCAGCAAAAATAGGCCCCTGAATCAGGTGAATGAAATCAATTTCAAGAGTTACTCGTAAAGTATGCCAACATCTGAAGATGCTCTAATTCAAGTTTTATCCAGCATTTTAAATATTTCTGTGTCATCCAATGGTTTAGTTCATTAAGAATAGTTAATGACACTATAAAATTCGCTAGTCCCAGAAAGTTTCTGTGGGAAGGTCTGGTACAAACCAAAGTTCAAAGCACAATCTGTAGCCAGTAGCTTCAAAAATTAAAGTTCTTATCTTCAAAAAGCATTTCTTCATAAGCATGCAGTGGTCGCTCCTCAGATCACCACTCTGCTGTCAGAGAACATTGTAGAATCATTCATTAGAAGGCCAGTATTTTAAATGAAGTCGTGTAATTTAAAAGAGGAACATGCATTTAACGAAGAAAATGCCTGCCTGTGTTCTACAAAAGCAAAACATTGTGTACTTACCATGAAAATAAAACCACTATTACATGGATGCAGGAGCCTATTTAAGATACATAGCAGGTAGTACAAACTCAGATGCTTGTCACTAATACTCCTGGAAAAAAAATTAAATGACTGATAAATCTAAGTCATCTGTAGATAGTAGTATAAGCTGACAAGCATAAGAGTGCCTCAAGGAGGGCTATATATTTAAGTGGAACCTTTAATCCTTAAGCAGTAGTAACATAAAAAGAGTAATACTGGCTCAGATCAAAGGCTAGTATAGCCTGGTATCCCATTTCTGAGAGTAGCCGTGGAAGATGCCTAGGGAAGAGTATAAGAACATGAAAAACAGATAGTTAGCAAATAACTTTCCTGTCCCAGCTTTCATCAGTTTGCATATCCCAGACTTCCTAAAGCAGATATGCTCTTGGCACATCACATCCCTTAATTGATTACTCCTTGAATTTGCCCCTTTTTTGAAGCTACATATATTTTTAGCATCTACAACATAGCAATGAATACCACATCTTAATTATACATCATATGAAGAGACAAGTGCTCTTCTTTGTTCTGAATGTACTATTAAATATTTCCATTTGGTGTCTCAAAAATTTTTGTATTACCACAGACAAATCAACTACTGTTTCCTACTTATCTTCTCCATATCACATGCAGTTTTATAGGTAACATTTTCCCTCAGCTGTTTGTCATCTAGACTTACAGGTGCTACATTTTATTTCACCACTGATTTGAGCAGCAGAAGCATCACTGTCATTCTCTCCTGAAATTTTAATGCTCTCTGATCCTTACAGCACAGTACACATGAAATCGCACTGAACTAGAACAGTCCAGTTCCCTCTTTTCAGTCGCTACAAGAAAATGAACACAATGTGCATTGTACAGCTCAAAGACTCTGTCATGAACCCTGGTCCCTTCCCCACTTGGAAGAGACACATTTGAATTGGTAAAAAGGTCAAGAAAGGGCAACAGAAATTGTGACACAGGTGAAATGGCTCCTGTGTGAAGACTAGTGGTCTTGAAGGTGCGCTTGGAGTGCAGACAGGGGAGGGAATGCCTGTTGGGAGGCGTGCTAGTGAGCTACGCAACGTGGAGCGCTGCGGAAGAGGTGAACAGGATGCATTTGCCTCTCGTAGTGTCCTCTCCCAGGGTCTGGCTGCAGACCATGAGACAGCCAGGGCCACCCACTATCGTACTGATAGCAGCGGGCTCACCAGGAGATAGGGTGCTCAAGTTCTGGTCCTCAAGCAAGACTCAATTTTAGCTGTGCCAAGCAGCCACAGTTCTCCTACCTCACAATAAGGTCCCTCAGATTGCATTTTTTTTTCCCCTGCGTGGTACCTATGAGCCTTTCTTCCTGTTATGAATTAGGGGGAAACCGAACACAGATGAAAAAGCCATAGCTGCTGTCAGCTCATCAGCACAGCCGGGGAGCCGGGCTGAAGAGGCGACCCGCCCGGGACGCTTCAGGCAGCTGGGCGCTATAAAGCCCGCCAAAACCGGCCGCGGCGCCCCTCAAACGCTCACACACCCCATCTCTTCCCAACGCCCCGCGATGACGGGCCGAGGAAAGTAAAGGGAAGTCAGGTAAATACCAGCTAGCCGAGCTGCGGAGAGCCTCCCACATCACCCATCCCTGCCGCCACTCATCTCAGCCCCGGTACCTGGTGAGCAGCGGCCGGCAGCGGCTCCGGCCCGCCGCGCTCCATCGCCGGCTGCCGCGGGGGAGGTGCGGCGCTTCCCTCCCAGCGCCGCTGAGCTGCTGCGGGCTGCCTCTGCTGCCTGAGCCCCGCAGGCCCCGGGGGAGGCCGGGGAGGGAGCCGAGAGGCGCGGCGGGCGGGCGGGGAGTGGTGGCAGGCGGGCAGCGGCGCGGGCTCCTCTCAGGCGGGCTCGGAAGGGTCCCGCGGCACCTCCAGGGGTTTTGGAAAGACCTGAGCTTATGGGCCTGGCTCGCCGGCGCCCCGCCTGGCACCGCGTCTGCACAAAGACCTGTAGAGTCGGTGTCGGGGGCTGGGCGGAGTGGCGGGGCCTCGCGCGGGCGGGCGGCCGCCGCCTCGGGGCTGTGAGGCGGCGGCTTCGGGCGCCCTGGCGTGAAGGGGGCGGAGGCCCCTCCTCCGGTCGGTCCTTCTTTTGAAACTTCCCAGAAAGTAAGCACTTCTGCCTTGTGTTCATGAGACTCCGAGTTTACAAAATACTTGTTTATCCTGAATGCACGAGGAAAGCTTTCTCTGTAGGGTGTGTAGCGAAAACTGGCTCCAATGTCAATTTGCTTTTCAATATCGATGTTATTTAGGATGTTATCCAATTGCTTTTCAGTATCGATGTTATTTACGAGGCCTCGCTACTGTAGTCATCGTTTTTTCTCCTCAGGGAGAGCAAGCTACTGTAGAGAGCGCTAAGTCAGCAAAATGGGAATAAGTCAGATAAAGACCATACTGGGGTTACAGTGAAAGTATAGGAAGAGGCCGACCTAAGTAAAAGATGCAAAATTACAGTGCTGAAAGTTTAGAGTCTGTAGACACCTCAGTTATCTTGAGCTGAGACCAGGCAGTCTCCAGCAGAAACATGCTTTGTAAACATAGAACAAGCCACACAAAGAAATGTACCTCTTAAACAAAAACATGTGGGAAGTAGTAAACAATAATAAAAAAATTGGAGATGGTCATTCATTTTGTGAAGTATTACTGGATGTAAAATTTAGGGCCTACAAGAGTCAAAGAATAACTTTGGGAACTTATTCCAATTACTGGAGTGCCCCACCAATAGAATGTGGACCCAGAATTTTTAACAAATTAAATCATTATGGGGAAAAAAAAACCTGAGAGATGACAACTAAATAGCAGAAGAAAACAGAGCGTGCTAATTTCCTCTATATAGTCTTAAGAACTCTTACATTGGATAATACTTTGCTAGGGTAAACTGCAGTGGTTAAAGGAGTGCATATGCTGTGCATCGGTAATTTTGTCCTTAAAGATCTATGATGCATATGATTTAATATGGAGAACAAAGTGCACATGAAGAGCATATATGACATTTTTGTTCAGTAGCTTAAGCACATTACCTTCAGTGCCTTCAAAAAAAATCTCTAATCAACTCCATGACAAACTACAAGCTGACATGTATTCTTGTGTGACCAGTCAGATGACATGACTCAGCAGAGAAAACTTGAGAGGCCTAAGGTACAGGGAAAGTTCCTGTGCTTTAGTAGCAACATTATTTATTTTTCTTGGACTGTACAAAGAATTCTGTGTAAAAACAGGGAATTAAGCTGTTTTAAAGCTGCATGTAATAAAGCGTGTAGTAGGTTTTCATGACCATATTCTACCAGTGTTTAAGTACTGTAGCAACTTCCTCACAAAGACTTTTTATCTAACACCCACGTGCTTTACAATAGTCCCTCTGAGTTCTGCGATTTTATTCTAATTCCAGTTTGGAGCATGCATTTGTTACTTCAGAAAATAATTTCTGTTTTGTGCAAATGCTTTCTCCTGCATGTCCTTGTTATTAATAAGATACATTCTTCAGGCATTTGTTCGACGCAAATTAAGTCAAGCTCCTGCTATGCAGCTCTTAATATGTGAGGGGGCCGGTGCCTGAATGTAGCACCCACTTATTTAAGAGTCCTAGAATTTTACTTTTATCAGTCATACTGGCACGATTCCGAGCAGTGTTTGTAAACTTAAAAGCTTTAATTCAGTATACTAGCAGTGAATTAGGGAAAGGAATTGGCACTTCCCAAAAGATTGTGTAGAGGGTCTTTTTCCTGTACTATGAGAGTAGTCTTTGATCACTTGGATTGCTCTGTGCTCCTTGCTGTGCTTTGGGATGTGGTTATTGTGTGAAAAGCTTAGTAGTGGTTTTAATCTTAGCAATGAGACTAGTAGTACATTGTGAATAAAATTACAGGGTGCGCTGAAAGTCCATAATCCAGTGTTTGCATTATGTTCTTTGGGAGTTTGCTGTAGGACAGTTTGTACAATTGTTTACTCCTGTGGTTGTGGTGGAGGGCCAAGCTCTGAAGGACACCAACACAGTTAAACCACGGGGGTAGGGCAATTACAAAAAAAAAAAAAGGCATCTTCCAAAAAGAAGGACACAAAGGAAGTTGCGTCCAAATAAGGAGACAGAAAGGATGATAAATCTTCGTGAAATGTGGAAACACATTAAGGCAGGCTAAAATGAGTTAGAGCAACAACCAGCAAAAAGGAATCCATACTAGTAACTTTAGTATTTATGAGCAGAAATCCTGCAAGAGAATCCTGAGGATCCACAGAGAATCAAGGTTGGGTGGGAAGAGCAAGCATGATAAATCTAGAGCAGAGAAAGTAGGGAAGTTTTTTTGTTCACTGGAGAGTGTCTTGGGAAGAGTTCTGCTATGGAGGACCAGACAGAGAATATGCCTTAAACTGAATTATCAATAGAGTGAACAGAAAAGATAAGCAATAATGATTTGGGATGATCAGATGTATTAATCTTGGAATCCTAAATTAATTTGTAGCTGGGGAAAGGGGAGTGCTAAGTTTTTGCTTAATATCAGTGGTACTAAGTGGTATTGGAAAATGGCGAATGTGACATAAATATGACTGCCTAAAAGGACTCCAGGAATGATCCGGGAAACTACATACCAATATGCCTGACATCTCCACTGGGCAAGATAGTAGAAACTATAATAAATAATAGGATGCGATAGCACTGAGATGTGTTCGCAGAGCTTTGTGGAGAAGCCTGCACTGTTACAGCTTTTGCTTTGCTAGTGTTACTGCTTGAGGACTAAATTTCTACATGCCAATAAAAATGCTGTCATCTTTCACAAGCATTACATGTATTAAAGCAAACAAGGCATTAAAAAAACAGAGAAAACTCAATACTATAAGATCTTTGTGTACTCCAAGGATGTGATCTAGATCATCTGAAAACATGAGATAAAAGATGTAAGAAAGATTACACACAAAGCAGGCCTAGAAAAAGAAAAGCCATGTGATGCAAATTGACAAACATAAGAGAGATTTCATTTCCTTTTATCTCTTTCTTTAAATGAATGAATAAAACAGAAAAAAAAGAGCATTTTTTTGTAGGGGGTGATTGTTTTAATCACATGACACTTTAATGTCAGACTTTAGTCCTTCCTGAAAAGGTCAGTAAGCTTTTGCTTTTTAATAGTGTCTTTCTCCATGAGGCAAACATTAAAAAAGAACTACTGTTTTCAACAGTAAATTAATTTAGCTGTAACATACCTAATAGTCTGCCAGTAAGAGTGATTATGGACCACTTTTTAAAAAGATTTTGCTGAGAAATGAGCCTTTGCGATGTGTCTGAACAAGATGGAATGAAAACCGCCCAGCTCAATCAGGTTCCCCTGCAAGGATGGTCAGGACTACAGGAGAATGCAACCTCCTAATGTTACAGCTGTAAGCAGTCTGCTTGTGTTGCTTAGTTGACGAGCTTAATAAACACCAAGCACCTGGTCTCCACCGGGAGTATATACAGCATTAGAGAAACTACTTAAAAGAATTGCAGTTTGAGGAAAATGTTTGTTTACAGTCTAAAAGTTCTAACCTGGCCTTCATGAGAACCTGCAGTCTTTGTGAAGTTAGTGGACAAATGCTAAACAACTAAGCTGGAAGTTACCAGTACAGCTTTTCCTCTCCTATGAGTTGTAGTTACCATTATCAATCTGTTTTGGAGAAACATAGAGTCTTTAAACATATAGGTGATAAATCTTGCGTAGGCAGTGTTGGTAACCTTTTGTTGATGGTTCTTATTGTGGATCCTGGGTCTTCAGTCTTTTGTGATAATGAAGATTTTCTGCTGCATGTATAACATGTCCTGCACAGCTGTGGTCAAAAGAAGCATCTGGAGGAAAAAAAAATCTTGAACTGCAACTGGATCTGCCTTACTAGTTGGTTGTGGTCAAATACGCTATTTGTTTAATTTAAATCTCACATAAACCCAGCTAAATAAGATAATTTGAAGTTTTACATATGATTTTTTTCTTATGGCAAGTTTGAAATGTAAACTCGTCATTTCTCTCTAACTCATTAAGTCGTGGGATCTGTATCTGGGAAAATCAAAACCAAAATTCTTCTGGTTCAAAATAACTCCAGTGAAGCCCAGAGGGCAGGCATGTTGGTGTGGGAGAGCTGTACTAAGAACTCCTGACTGTGAATTTGGAACTGCCTTGTTGTGTTACACCCTATAACTTTACAGCTAAACTGTATGAGCTCAAAAAGAGCTAGTTATCTGCTTTCCTAGATGTTTTGTTCACCTTTCTTAGAACTTGGTCTTTTTTTCCCCCTTTGTGTACTTTTGACTCCCGGTAGCTCTACTGTTGATTATTTACTATGATTGAGGAAGTAAATATGAGAATAAATGGTTGCTTCATATTCAGATGACTCTAAGTGAACAGCATGTGAGTGCAGCTAACTGTGCTTGTACTTAGCTAAGGATTGAAGTTAATATCACACTTTTGCCTGCTGGACCACGTACATTGGGGAAAAAAAGAAATGCTGAAAACAGAAGCTAGTTATGTCTGCTTGATTGTTTACCTGGGTATGAGTTAGAATTTGAATGAGGAGAAGTTGTAAGACTTGGGATTTGCTTGAAGTGTTGCTGTAGCAGGTCTGGATATTTCTTTTTGTGCTGCTTGACCAGATTTAAAAGGGTAGGAGAAAGCAGGTAAAGTGTGGCCCTTCGCCACTTGAAAAAAATCTTTCATCCTCAGTCTGAATAGATCTGACTTTCTTACCAATAACAATAGTAGTGAATTGTTATGCCATATGTCTCAAACTTGTTGACTATGTAAACATACAATATAGTATGGTTATGAAAGTTATGTTATTAATGTAGGTGTAAATCTTTATCTGGGATCATTGCACCTGGCTAATTCCCTCTCCATCTGAGTGTTGGGTACGTAGAGATCTGTAAATTGTGAGAAAGATTAATGATATTGCCTGGTCTACAAAAAACTTGTTTTCCATACCCCTACACTATGATCCTGAACATACAAAGGAGGGCATTGAGGGCACTGATTTAACAGTACAAAGTTTGCAAACTTTATTTACTAGGGCTGTTGGGTTATAGGAAAGTTTGATATTTCTACAGTTCCAATATAGAACTTAATATAAAATCTGCAAGTGGGGAAAAAAAACACTCTAAAAAGGGTACTTTGAACTGTGAACTGATTGTGAAATTTTCACAAACAGAACTTTTCAACAAATGCCTAAAACCTATCACATTTTGCTTACAGGAATGCAGAAAAATATCTGGGGGAAGAGAAAGTATGAAAAAAATCTTCCCCTCCTTCTATTCCCCAGAGTAAGTGTGCCAGCTTTCACTGAGCCTGGTGCCAGGAATGTGGAAGAACAAACTGTATGGTCGGGTAGCAGTGAGCAAGGCATATGAGAGAAACAGGGTCTATCTGTATCCCTGAGAATTTGATAAATTGGGATGAAGTTGGAAACTATTTGGAAGAGCGTTGGGGTTGATGAGTTACATTCTTCAAAGACAAACTGGTGAGGCAAGGTGTCAATCAGTTTAGAATTTTTTCTTCCCGTTTTACTTGCTATTTCACACCAAAATTATCAGCTATATCTGGAGCTGCAAGTAAATGGTAACAGCCATTGTTTTCCAGAAACGAGTCAGGTTTGTAGAAAAGGAATGTTCTTGAGAAGACTTTTACAGTTTCTTCTGCAATGGTTTTGGTCTCTCAAAAGCCAAGGTAAGATTTTTTTTCAATGTTTTCAGCCGGGTCTACAAAAAATTATAAACAAACTATCTCAATATGCCTCATATTGAGCAGGTAATTTTTTATACTGGTAGCTGGTGGGGAAAGTTGACTAGTTGTCAGGAAAAAATATTAAAGCAATTTTAATTCATGAAGACGTATAAGAACCGATTTAGGTAGCTGCCTGAAGCTGTCACCAATATAAAACCAGCTTACTCAGTTATGTCACTCTGTGCCCCTTCAGTGTTGACTAAATGGAGACAATGGTATTTGGCTACAGCCTTGGGTTAAGGAGGGTGACTTACCCTGCTTCTCCATTAGAGGCTTCGGCTTTTAGTATCTACTATCTTTTTCTTCTTATTCTGGATCTTACAGATTTATTTGATAACAATCTCTGTTCTTCTTCATACATGCTCATGTTACTGTAAGCCCTTAATGTCAAAATTATTTTTTTCCTAGATGATAGAGATTGCTGTTCTGATAATGTTCAAAGGAATTATAATGTACAGTGTATATCATAGGTTGCTTACTGAATGTTCAATAGCAGATAAATGGGTATTGTCATGAGGAGTTGAACTGTGGGGTCTTCAGGCTTTTTATTTAAACTTCTCTTCTGACTACTGGATTATAGACATAAAAAAATAATACTATAGAATTATTTTAGATTAAAGTATATAGACATAATAATTACAAGTAGGAGACCTGGAGGCAAGAGAGTAAGGTGCAAGTGACTGATAACACGCTAGCCAGCAGCCAGCCTGAAGACATTCAGTGTTCAGGGTATGCAAGGTAAGGGCACAGAGATGTGTTTGGTGGGCATTTATTTATGTATAAAGGGTGTTTTTGTGAAGTGTGCTAAATTTCTTTGCTACATGCATAGTTTTGATTTATGCTGAGTGTAATGGCATTGTGGTTACCGGTTGGTTAGCTAATTGCTTCATTTCTCTTTCTGAACTGTAGCGGAAGCAGGTGATACTGCAAGTGCAGGTGTTCTGCTGGATGTTCATGAGTCACTGATGACATGAAGCCATGTGCAATCCTAGAGCTTTTCCTATAGTATTTCTCCAGTACCTTACAGATCCTATACAGAAATAAATAAAACAAGTTGCTTTGATTACTACTTACGTGCTTTTGTTTTCAAAGGGTTAAAATTGGTGTTACTGTATTAATTTCTATTACTAGCACTTGCTGTTTTGGCCCTGCTTTTCTGTGCTTTAATCCTTGAATGTCTTCAGAACGAATACTAATCAATGTCATGATTCCCTTGCTTTTTAGGGAATATCTCTTCTGTGTTTTCTGAGGTGGAAGGAGAACTGAATGCCTTTAATATGCCTTTAACTGCTGCCTTTAATGTGATAAGCTGTGGGCTTATTTGGAAAAATAAGGTCAATTTACTCAGTATTTTTCTTCTAGTTAAGAACACAACATACTTTGAGTATAAAAAGACCCTTTTTCCTCATATTTTGATATGCATATCCCTTGTATCCCTAATACACAATATTAATTCTTTCCTGTTCTTTGCTAATGTTTTTAATTCCTCTTTGCAGAACTGAGTGGTTCTTACTCAGGTATATACTCATACAGGTCATTTCTGAGCTATATTGCGATGAACTCACCCAGCAAGGCTTAAGGAGCACAGCTTTTTGCTGGCCCTTGGAATTATGCATTACCACAATCCTCCATGCTTCCGCTGCAAATTCGTATTGAAAGACTGTTATTGTGAAGGCATAATGTTAAAAGTCAGTTGTTCGTAAACGACGTGTTTTGTCCTGCAGGCACTAGGGGGCAATGTTTGACTTCTTTTAGTTGCGTACTGCAAACCGCTAACGAACCCCTGTAGGCTATCGACGTGTGTAGCTTAATGTAGGTGGTATCTGGTAAGCGCTAAAATCAGTGTCAGGATTCTCACTTACTTCAGTTACTGCTTATACAGACCCTAGTGGAAAAGTTTTCTACAAACACAATGACAATTGAAAACAAATGGTGAAAACTGTGCCTGAACTCAGAATCCATTGTGGGCACTCTGACGTGCTCAAAAAGATTTGTCAGGGATGGAAAATAAAATCAAGTGATACTGTTCCAATTCTTTTTCTCACAAGAGAGTGTCATAAAACATGACAAAAATTAAGTACAGTAAGCGATAACTGTCTCAGATTAGTCAAACTCCTGTCTTTTGTTGGCTTGTTCTTAACAGTCTTAGTAACTTGGCATTCCTTACAACTGTTCGGCCACTTATAAGTCTTGATCATTTTCAAACTCATGTTTCACTGTGTTTCTATGGAGAGGGTGAGGAGATAAGATGTTGCAAATCTGATTAAGAAAGTTGGTGTTTAAATCAAGCTACAGAAGTATTTAAGATGTTTACAGTGTAAAAAGTTACAGGCAATAAATAGATTATAGTTTATTTATGATGTACCAGGTGACTGAACTCTTTTGCTATGCTTTTGGAAGCTGTGAACTCCCCATAAGTTTTTGCTTGTTTATTACTTTAAAATCTGATTTATAGATAGAATATTAATGATGAAAACTTGGACAAGGTGAAGTCAATGGTGTAACTCCTAAATGCACTATGGTATTTTATGAATATAGCATAAGAGCTAACCAATTACATACACCTGTAGGATGTAATGGATTATTTTGTTATGCTCCTTTTGTGTGGTTTTGTTACTTGTATATCTGACAGAATTGTTTGTATGTGTAAAGTCCTGTAGTAGGCTCTACAGTAATGCAGGTTTGGAGGGGGTTAGTAAGTGAAAGACTGATGTGTTTTGAGAAGGAGTAGAAGAACAGGTAGCTTTTGTTTTGCCAAAAGGGCTAGCAAGGGGAAAGAGGAAAGAGGGAGAAAACTAGAAATGGAGTGTGAGAACTGTTGATTTTAAAATGATAGGACAAAAATAAGTGGGAGACAGTTGGGCTTGTCAAATGCTGTTTTGCTAATGACATCCCTGCCATTTAGTTTCTTTTTTGATTGTGTTTGCAGCCTCTCAGGTTTTTCTCTCAGAAGTATTTTCTGATTTGCCAGTCATAACGTTTTATCTTGGTTAGGTGATTAAGTGCTTCCCAATCACCATTCAATTTGTAATCATATCTGATTGCTCATTTTAACCCTAAATGAATACATTTCATTGTGAAAGGCAGCCAAGAAGTTTTTGGCAACAGTTCTTGATTTTATTTTAGAGTGAGGTTGAAGAGCTACATGCAAATATGGTTTCCTTATTTTTTCATTATTATAAATAAAGTGAAGAAAGAGGAATGGTCTCAAGAAGAAAGAAAAAAAAGTCTAGCAGCTTTCCAATGTGTTGTCAATATGTCTATTTAAAGTTCAGTGAAACAGTAAATCTCTTTTAAAGTATCTTCTCGATATCCAAGGGATTTGGTTAACATAGAGAGCAATGTTTAGTCAAATATCCCCCTACTGCTATGTAGGGGCTCCACATAATCGAATACAGTGATTTTCTATTAGCAGTAGGATGTGGTGTGCCTTACAAATCTCTTCTGTGTCAAAGCGTAAATGACAGATGGTATCAGTGACACCTTAGTTCTGTCTCCTACTTCAAAATAGACTTGCTGTCAATTAAGTCAGACTAGGAGTAAATTAAATTTGGTTATCTATTTTTTTTTCCCGTTAGTTAATACTTAGTATTTTTAGCATTTCCAACTCGTTAGTTTGTTAAGATTTGGCAGAATGAATCCTGACCCATGACTGGGGCTCCTACCCATTAAAGTAGTATGATGAATAAAATCAAATCAAAAAGTTGTGTTCAGCATTCCGTTTAATTAGCATCATGGAACAGCAGTAAGAATGTATAGCAATATTTGCCAAAACACTGAAAGAATTAGAAATGAGAAAGATTGTATTTTCAGAAAGGTATTCCTGATTTCAGCATAATCTGCTCTTATGATGTTGAACATACAGTACACTTTCTCTGTGCGTATGTTCCCTATTGCTAAAATGAGGATAATGTTTTGCATTTTACAGAACTATTGTGAAGAAAATTCCATTAATATTTTTCCTCAGATATTAATGTGATAGATACTGTAGGAAATGCTACAAGAAAACAACAACCACAAAAAACTGTTAGCTTGATTGAATTTGAAAAAAAGTGTATTTTCAGTAAGAAGTTAAAGAATAAATTCCCTTATAGCCATGAGCTGAATTTATTTCACTTTTAATCCATTTGGAGAGTGACTTATGTAGGAAGAAATCTGAGAGAAGTTAGAAGTTGCTAATGTGGAGCCTGCATGAAGTTGCTAAAAAGGAAAGCTATGTAGGAAGAGCCTATAATTTTCATTCCTATCTTTGGACTTGGATTAATGCCCAGAATAGTGACAAATACAGCGTCACTGGGGAAAGACTAAGAATCATCTCCATTGGCAATAACAACTAACTAAAGGAATGGATAACTGCATACAATTATAACAATAAAGTATTTGCTAATAAAAACAATCTTTTTCTATTTTCAGTATGGGTAACTGACAAGAGAGACTTTTTGAACACTCAAAGTAGCATTTTCAATGGGGTGAAGAAAAGGAAATGTTGACAACTGTGTGTGTGTAACTGTGTGAATATGTGCATGATATATATACACATACCTATTTTCAACAGAGAAATTCAGCTGAAGGTATTACAAAATACTGTCTCCCTCCCAAGGCCAAAAACATACTTCCTCTGGGTGAGTTATTGAAGAGGCACCTTTTTGAAGCGCTTGGCATACAAGGTGCATAATTTACCTGAGAACATCTCTTTGATACAAGTAGAGGTGGCATGTAATATGATAGTTGTATTTATTTAATTTGTCCCCTCTGTCATTTGATCTTTCTTTTTTTAAAAAAAAAAGTACATATAGACACACTCTGGTTTACGTGTTAAGTACTTCCCACACATTTTAGTCCCATATTACTGCTATTGCTATTCCTTCAGAAGCCTGAATTTACCCTCTGCTCCTCAAGAAACACTGCCTTACCTGCACCCCCATTTCTGCCTTCCATCAGAAGACCTAGAGAAAAACCTCCTTGTGCTGTCTGTAATATCCTTGGAGAAAATGGTAATGGACTTTTTTTGGCTGTCTTTGGAGCCTGAGGGAATAACAGTGGTCCCTGTAGTTCTCACCTCCCTTACTCAAAATTCAAATCATTCTTTCTGTCTGGTTTGGGGGTAAAGTATTTGTGACTATAAGATACAATGGCTCTGACTGTCTTTTGAAAGGGTTTAGGAAAGTGAGGCTCTGGCAAAAGACTAACAAAAAGAGGGCCAAATGGAGCGAAAGGGTAGTATTTTGTAATGAATAACTGCATAAATTATTTTTAAAGTTGGTTTTGTTTTGTTTTGTTTTTAACGTGGTTGCATTATATGGAAAAGGGAAGAAGGTCATACCAGCTAGGTCTGTGTATGGAACGAGATGTTGCTATAGTACTGCATGAACAAAAGTTCCCCTTGTGTACTGAGATATTAGATGTATTAAGTTTGGGGTTTTTGGCTTCCTTGTAGTGCTTTTGAACCATGGTTGGTCTAAAAGGAATGTAGACTTGTAAGAAGTCCACTGCTAAAACATCAAGAAACAAGACATGAGATTTGAACCGTAGACATATTTTCCTTATCAAATGGAGAATTTACGGAGATGTCAGCTTCTAAGTATTCCTGCTGCTGTAGTATTCTCTGACCTTATGACTTTCCTTATTTCTGAACATTGTTACTGTCTTAGGAAAGGGATAAATTATAGATGATAGAGGGTCTATCCAGGTTGGGTCTATGTTGAAAGACCAGCTGACTTCACTGAATCCAGTTCATACTTAGTATAACAAAAGTAGTCTTCCAACACCCATTCCTTTATTATATGAAAGTATGCTAATGCAAACATGCTTCCAAAGTTAAATACATTATTTTTTAAAGTCCTTGTATATTTTGCACTTTTTTCCTAGTGAATATAAAATTTGATTGTGACTATTGAAACAATTTTCTCTAAAGAATTTCACAGCTTACCTCTTCTATTTGGGGCACTCCCTACTATGCATGTGGCGTAAAACTGAGTAAAATATAATAAATAATTTGAGTAAAATATAGTAAATATGAAGTTTTAAAATTAAAAAAAAACAGCATTTATGTTTACAGTAATAATTTTCACTATGTGGTTAAGTATTTTAGGCAATTTAACATATCTGCCATGCTTTGACATATAAAGAGGCAGTATTATTTAAGGCAAAACCAGAGATATATATGCATATATACATTTTTATACTAGAACCAAGGCTTAATAGGTACCTGGCTTAGTACTAGCTGGCAGAGATCTACTTTTGGGCTGAAAGACCGCAGTAACTCAAACTAGTGACATTGCTGGGGAGGTAAAGACCTGTTTTAAATATTAATTGGTATGAAGTATCTTGTTGAAGCCTGTTGTTGACACACGTTCTTCAACAACAACAAGAGTCTGTTTGCAAGCAGAAATAGGAACATGTGATGAAACAGCTGAGCAAAATACAGTTCTCCATATTATGTGCGGTTGCTAAGGATATAACCCTATCAGTGATATCTCATTTTAGGAGTTCAGAGAATGAATAATAGCTCTATGACTAACTATTAATGATATGGAGTGAAAAAGAAGCACTGTTGGGTAACAGAAGGTAGAATCATTTTACTATATGCAGCGATGAACATTACCTTGCACAAACAGTACAGCCTTGAAGTAGGGTGGGTGGAGGTGCAGCTGGGTGGGAGGCAGAAAAGAGGATTGAGAGAATATGATTTATGGGTGAGAAATACAATCCTGTAAATAAATTTTAACATTAGATATTTAACACTAGAGATGCTGCAGACTGGGCTTTGAGTTTCCAGATGCTCCCTGCTTTCAATTTTGGATTAATGACACTGTTATTTCCACAGCAACCGTTAGTGACATTGCAGAAAGGACTGCATCTAGAGTTTCCATTGTTAGATATAGTTATGGATTACTGCTATTGTAGTTCTAGCTATTTAAGATGATCCTTCATCAATTCCTTTCCTCTTTTCCTCGCTACATGTTTTTACTAACATAACATATGCAAATAAGCATGTACTCTGTATAACTGAAAACTAGCTGAACGGCCTTGCCCAGGCTTTCCAAATGTTGTTTCCTGGCATAGCAGTAGAGTTATCATATTATTTAAATGCTTTTCAAGATGATTTTAAGATTACTCGTGCTACCTTAGAAACATAAGCACAACTGATTATAAAATTGGAAACATCTGCATGATCCAGGTAATGGCCAGCAGGTTATTGGCACAGTTCACCAGATCTGGTTTGGAAATGCATTAATGTGGTCACAGTCATTATAGGCAGAATATGCACAGATGTGCTTAAAGCCAAGAAATACACATCGCTATGAAGGAGTTGAATATCTTGCTTCCTGTTAGAGCTAAGAGATGGAATTGCATAATGAGTTACAGCAGGTTATTTCCACTTAAAATCAAAATACTTTTTTTCATTATTATTCTATGAATAATTGTTATTGAACCATACTACGGTATTAAAAACTTGTCTGACAGCTTTCTCTTCTGTCAGTTTTATTTGCAAAATAAATATTTAGTAGTCCTGATCTACAGTGCCAGTTCTGAAAAGAACACTTGCAGATGTGTTAAATCCGTTTTTCTTGCTGAATCGTCCAGCAGCAGCAAATTAAGGCCAAGGAGTTCTCTCCTATGCATGCAACTGCCATGTCACTCCTTTCCCATTGTGCATCTCTGTATTGAAGAAACCGCATACTATTGAAACAAGTCATCTTGAGCTATTGCATTACCACACTAGCTCACAAGAGTGCAGTGTAGGGGCAGGCTGAAAGGATGTCGTAGCCAAGAATTGAAACGTAACTGATGTAGTAAGTCTAATTAAGTGGAAGAGCCTCAACAGTTTCTTTACAAATAATGAGAAACAGACTTAAAACTATCTCAGTAGGTATTATACATGAGCGATGTTCTTTTCAGTGTTATTTTTTTATGGTCTCTAATTTGTATTTTGTGTATGTATTTGTAGACTTTTTTTTTTAAAAAAAAAGTTACTTCATTCTGGTTTTCTTCTCAAATTGTAAGATATTTCAGTCACAACTTCCATAATATTTTGCAGCTATCTGGGTGTTTCAATACATTCCACTGCATTACATTTTTTTAATTGATGTTTAATAGTGTAAGATATTTATTTTACTGAAGATGAACATAATCTACAAAGCAGATATCTGACATGATACATTTTAAAAACACCTTCTTGTGGGCTTTGTTTTGAATAGCTGTTTCTGAGAATTTTATTTCCTTTAAAGTAACAGCAGCTTTGGTACGTACAGCATTTTAAGGTGTTAAGTCATTTAATGAAGTACTGCAACACATCTAGTACATACATAGATATAAATACTTTGAGTGGGCGGAGAATAACACCCAGCTAAATGCATGTGCAAAATGTATGCTACAGTATTGATCACATCACTTAACATCTACAAATAGCAAAGAATCAGTTTATACAATATTCATCTAGTTATTGGGCAACCTTGGCTCCAGAAGTATAGCTCGCACACTATGTTTACCCTGCTGATTGCATACATTGGACTCAACTAAATGAAATTCTCTATGCCTTGAGCTAGATGAAGGACCTTTTGAGCAGTACATCTTTGATAGCAGAACTCTACCCAGTATTGTAGAAACTGACCTGGTGTAATCCAATTTCTGAGTTTGGTCCTTCCTGAGCTGCGTGACAGCACTTAAGGCATGGAGGATTTAAAAAAAAATATATATTTTTACAAGAATATTTCTTGGCTTGTTACTTAATTTCTCCATTTCTCCCTCACATCCCCAACCTGAAGAACCAGTGAGTGGTGTTGGTGATTGTTTGTGGTGGTGTGGTTTTGTGGCTGTGATTTTTTTTTTTAATTGAGCTTACTTTTAGATCGATTTGGTCTAAAGGGCACTTGATGGAGTTAACTCTAGTGACATAGACCTCGATGGTGTTGGAGCACCTGAACTTACCTGCAGAAAATCCTGATACCAGAAATGTGATGTCAATAACTTCAAGTATTCTTCTGGATAATGGTCTTACTACCTCAGTGACTGTGCATGAACTAAAATGTGGGATTATGAATAGTAAGACCCTTTGGTCTCATGGCAAGGGTCCTGTAGCCTATGGAGCTGGAATTCAAGCATGTTCCCCACATGCTTCACTAGCAGTTCTAAGTGGAAAAAATGGTTTGTGACAGAATTTAACAGCAGGTGTGCTTTCAGAAGAAAAGGGTCTTACAGATTTGGCTTCCTGTTGTGATACTAATATCAAAAAGAAAATCCAGCGTAACCTCTATATATATTACAAGGCCAATAATGGTAAAAACAATGCTAATGGTTTAGCTTTTACATGCTGCCCAACATTTGAGATGCTTGTTTTCAAACACTTACTCTGCTTCCAGATCTGTACATGTTTATGGAGACCTAGTTCTGTCAAAAGGGAAACGGTGATAAAATATGCATAGCATTGTTAATAGTACAAAGATAGCATGTTATAAAAACATCTTTAGAAATTAGTGCCACAGATTGAGGACACAGTGACTTAAACCTGCCTTTAGTCTCTATTTTATATCTGTGTGCTCTCAGGCTTTGTAGTATGCAGATTTCTGTTCCATTTTGCTGCAGAAAGTTCTTTTGGCTGCAGATGGTCAAGTAGAAGAACTGTACTCACAAGTTATTTAATTGATAGCATATGTATTAATATTTATGGAATTTGTTGAACCAAGAAAAAATATAAATAATGAATTTGAAGCAAACAAACCAAAGTTTTCTCATGTTAATTGCTGAAGAATAACATTATAGCACAAAGTTCAGCTGCAGCCAAGTCACTAATTGGTGTGTACCCCAGGGATTGATATTGGGGCCAGTACTGTTCAACCTCTTTGTTAATAACCTGGTGATGGGGCAGAGTGCACTCTCAGCAAATTTGCAGACAGTACAGAAATGGTGAGGAGTTACTACACAATATTACACACCAAGTGGTTGTGCTGCTATTCACATGGACCTGGACAGGCTGGAGAATTGGGCAGAGAGGAATCTCATGATGTTCAATAAAGGCCAGTGCCACATCCTGCCAGTACATGCTGGGGGCCAAGTGGCTGGAAAGCAGCTCTGCAGAGTGGGATTTTGGGGTCCTGGTGGACAATAAGTTGAACATGAGCCAGCAAAGCACCCTCACAGCAAAGAAAGCCAACAGCATTCTGGGCTGCATTAGGAAGAGCACTGCCAGCAGGTTGAGGCAAGTGGTCATTTTCTTCTGTATTCAGTATTGGTGAGGTCATATCTGGAGTACCATGTCCACTTCTGGGCTCCCCAGTATGAGAAATATGTGGACTTCCTGGAGTGAGTCCTTAGAAGGAACACAAAGATCATCAAGGGATTGGAGCACCTGTCATAGGAAAAGAGGCTGAGAGAACTGGGACTTTCAGTCTGGAGAAGAGAAGGCTCAGCAGGGATCTTATTATGTGTATGAGTACCTGCTGGGAGAGAATGAAGAAGAGGGAGCTAGATTCTTGTCAGTAGTGCCTCCTGATAGAAGAAGTGGTGATGGGCACAAATTAAAACACTTGAAATTCCCTCTGAACAAAAGAAAAACCTTTTTTACTGTGAGGATGATCAAACACTGGAATGGGTTGCCTGGAGAGGTTGTGGAGTCTCCATCTGGGGAGATATTCAAAAGCTATCTGGACATGGTCCTGCACAAGCTGGTCTGGGTGACCCTGCTTGGCACAAGGGAGTTGGGCTAGATGATCTCAAAAGGTCCCTTCAAACCTAATCAATTCTGTGATTTCTTACCTTCACATAATATGCTGGAAAAAAAATTATCACAATGTCTGTATATGTACATAAATGTCAGGTGGTTGTGCTTAATGAGATTGAAATGTGGAAAGAAGCTGCAGTGGAGTCCATCGTTGGAGCAGCAGTTCATCCTGTGCTCATGTGCTTCCCCATAAACTTCTTGAATTGTGCTTAAACTAGTGGATTCTGGTATCTTTCCCACCATGACTTTAATGCTCCATGCAGATCCATGAAAGAAATTTTCCAGTTTCAGTTTTCATAGGTCCAGCCTGTCAGCAGTGGATAGGAAATGTTTATCTGGCACTGAGGTGTGACGGTAAAAGAATGGCCTAATAAAATGTTTGCACAACACTATTTTCACTTAATGTAAGCAGCTTTGATGGAAACATTTACAGAAAATCTGAGATATTTAATACATTGAGAAATTCAAAAGTGAGAACTATACTAGTCGTAACAGCTGGGTGGGCACTATAACATGGTTTCTTTGCTTTCAAGCCTATAGATCTCAGGTTATCTCTTTTTCAGTTTTCAAAGGCCCATTCTTACCGAGATAGGTAAAAACTTATAGTAAACATAATTTTGTTAAATGTTTTTATTCATCAGCACCAACTCAGATAAGATTTTATGGTGTATGAAAATTTTTATCTAAAACCTGATTTTTACCATTATATTTATGAAAATGCTTTTATTCTTTTTGCTGGGCTTTTCTGCCTAGTTGTAAGCATGTATAAAGTGTCAGTTTTCTGCTATAGTAGATAGAAATTTTCTGCACTTGTAATCTACTGCCAGTGGTGCAGCTACTGGCAGTAGATAATGTTTTCAGCATTTGCATCAGTGAGCACATTTTACAGGCACTTTGAGCTATCTTACCATGCATTTGAAGGAAACATTGTGTCTCTTTTGACCACAAATTGAATTTACTTGCAGGTCTCCATTTTATAAAATATAAAAAGATGTTTGGTGTCCGCCAAATTCATTTTTGTCTTTTAAATTCTCTCTTCTTAAGTTAAGCTGAAAGGCATTTTGAATCAGGAAAATCCTTCTTGCTTTCCTGTCAAAAAATGAGGTGAAATTTGGGAGATGAATATTTGGGGGGTGGGGGGACAGGGAGGGAGCTGGAGAATTTTTTTTAAGTAAAAACCATGATATGCTGTAAAAACTAAGAAATCAACTTAGTTTATGCAAGCATCTGAAAACAATAATTTATAGTGCAATATAACGTCCACCTCTACAAACATAGAGAAGGTCCTACATGTATCAAATTCCCTGCGTATCTTGGTGTAGCCAGGTCTTTAGTCTACTGGGATCAACGTTCTTGATTCTAGTTTCTACATTTGCCAGCAGTGATTAGCAAGACTTTCAAAAACTAGAAACTTAGTGGACTGCTGAGAAGTAAATTAATGTTCATAATTTTGATCAATATGGAATTTAACTAGATTCAAATCTTTAAACTGTTTTATAATTTTAGTAAGATTTCACTCATCTAGTTTACCCTTCAATAGTTGTGTCCCATTTCAGTACAGTTAATTCTGAAATCTGTAGTGAATGAATCTTTCAGTGTCACCAGAAACAGTCTGCGTTCGCAAACAGGTAGAATTCAAACCTAGAAGTTACTGGGAATTAAGTATTGCTTTTGTTTCACAAGATAATTTTGTCTCACCGCCCCGCCCCCAAAATTAAATTATTCAAACCAATTCTTTTTTACTGTCCCATTAGGTGCTGCATCCTGAATAGTGAAGTTCTGGCAGGTCTGGTCCTGAGTGCCATTCACCTTCTTCTCCCATTAAAACTGACGAGGAACAAATATACCAAGAAAGGAGAAGTTTAGGGATACGTAGAAGTGCTGCAGCTCATGATGTGCTTCAGCAAAGTAAGTTAATTTTGGTTTATTTTCAGAGGCTACCACTAATAACTTCTTTTTTTTACAGAGACTTTTTAAATTGTGTGCAAGCAGCACTTATTCAGGTCTAAGAAAGAGAAAAAACGGAATGTTAGTCTGGAGAGGAAGAAGTGGGCATGTTGGAATTCTGTGAATTCCTGGAATATGTTAAAGTTTAGACAGTGATTTTTGTTGGGTACTAGGATGCTGCAGAATGTTTTGGTTTTTTAATTAGCCTTGTCAGACAAATCTATATGCAAAATGGTGCTTTTTGTTTATGATGATTTATTCTTTGAAAAAACACAATATATTGTTTTGAGCATTGATTTGTTTTTCACTGTAAAAGGCCTAGCTTTCCTTTCAGTAAGTCAGCAGACAGAGCATGCTTCCTGTGGGTACTGATATATATGTAAAATCTTAAAATGATTGGCTGTATATTCATGTAAATAAAACGGAGGGAAAAGGAATTTACCCTGGCGGAGATCAAGTATACAAGCAGTCAGAAAATTTCATGAAGAAACTGTTCCACTTTTTAGTATTGAGTTCATTTAAATACATTGAGTGAGTAGATCTTGTGAACCTATTTACAGTGGGTAAGCATCCTTCTTTCAGGAAACATAATTTAGGTATAACAGGAACGAAACACTGGTGTCAGCGTAGCTTTGTTCTATTTGCTGGACTAGAATAGCTAAATAGAATGTTAAGGGCATACTAGGACAATACAAAGTGTAAGGACTTTTCAACAGTTAATTATATTAATTTCTTTCCTTGTTAGTTGAATTATTTTGTAGATGATGTCATATGAAAACATTTCCAATAGGTTATTGTTTAATTCTGTAATTTAACTAAATGTTTTCTTGTTATAAATGACTAAGTTTGCTGACCCTCCCAAAAGGGTTATCTGTTTCTTAAAGGGGAGTAGCATTTTTTCGTTTACAAAATTGTGAACATAAAAATGCAGAATAAGAATGTAACAGAATATTTTATTTTTGCAGATGTCCCCACAGCAAACTAGAATTTAAATATTTTTCGAAAGTACTAAAACTTATTCACACAAAATTCTGAAAATGTCTTAAACAGTGGCCATATAAAGCTTTTATAAAATATCAGAAGTACTATAAAGTTGTATTTGATGATAATATAGACATTATATGTTACAAAAAGTGCTTTGCTTGTGTTGAAGTTGGGGAGGAGACAATTAGATTTGAAATCTCTGTAGAACTTCTGTACTAACTTAATTCAAATTATTTTAAGGCCACAGAGTATCAACATAGATTTTGAATTGTGTTTTCGTTTTAGGGTTTTTTCTCACCTTCCAAAGAAGTAATTTAACCTAACTCGAAAATAAGGGATTTTTTTTTTTTTCTCCTGTGTGATTTAGGAATATTGGGAGGAAATATTTAACAGAACTATGAAAACTTTCTTCACTGCTTAATTAACTTCATTTTTATTTTGTCTTTATCATTCAGAGATGCAATAATAATAAGAAGCATAGCTTTTTGAAGTCTTGTTGATTCAGATTTTTTTTTCCTGAGACTAAGGTATTCTGCAATACCAAGTCAGTCAGACTTCCCATGTATTTCAGTCAGTCAGACTTCCCATGTATTTCAGTCAGTCAGACTTCTCATGTATTTCCCCTGTAGTGCTAAACCATGGATGATTAGATGGAGAAATCCTTCAAATTTTCTGTGTAGTTTTCCATTTAAGGATAGAATGTTATTTATTCCAGTTCCTTCATGATAGCAAAGGAGAGTATACTTCTAATAAGGTTATAATACTACTACAGCTCGCTTAGGGACTCTTACTCAGATCTTGCAAAACTTGAATCTTTTTGTATATTTTTTTCCCATGGGTCCATTTTCCCGTACACCATATTTACAAGAGTCTGCATCTAACTCAACTCAGTTTCAGATCTATCAGTGTGACTCAAGGACATACCCTGCCAAATGTATTGCATCATGTATGTATCTAAAGTGGTTTTCAATGGAAACTTACAAAAAATACTCCTTTCTGCTGAATGAAAATCAGTAAATGATAAGACCAAAAGCCCTGGACAGATAAATGAGTCTTCCTTTCAAGACTTCTCTCTTTTAGGAGCCGTAGAGGTAATTTTTAGCTATATCCTCCATCTGTTTGTTTAGTTGATACCTTTGCAGAAATATTCTATAAATCATTAAAAATAAATATATACCCAATGTTTTACAGCTCTGATGCTGGTGTTATATATATTGTACACTCTGTTTTATTGTTACGTTTTTATCTCTTTACCAGTGTGCTTTGGCTAACACTAATTTCTATGTTTATAAATCTGAAGCATCCTTCCTGTTTTGAATAATTCCTGTCCTACAGACTGTGAAAAGAAATGCTTAATCACTTTCCTTTTTAAATGTTCCCCATCTATTTAGTGACTTCTACATTATTGTCCAGGAACTGGGTGAAAGCGGCAAATTTTCAGCATCACTCTTATTATCACTGAAAACATGCTGATAAGAATTATTTCCATTCTCTGTTATGATTATCTGAAGAAATTTGTTTCTTGTCTCTTAGAATTTGCAGGAGTTAGTAGGTCATTTAAATCAGTGATAGTGAATAGGAGAAGGGTACTTGAAATGGGTTATATTTGAATTGTTTCTTTTGCAACTTCAGGTTCTTGAATTAGGAAGAAAAAGTCTGTTTGAAGTGTCATTTAAAGGCACAATAAATGTTTGATCAATTTTGATACAATAAAGAATCATTTGTATGGTCTAATTTCTTATTTATATGCTAAAAAAAAAATACATGGAGATTTGGACTCCAGTGAAAGTATTTTGTTTCTTCTTAGGGTATTTTTTTTCTTTATCAGGTTGATTACAGGTACCAGTCAAATCTAAAATACAGGCATTAGAATTACTTCCTATGTACTTTGAAATTATTCAGCAAAAATGTTATAGTAGTAAGCACCCTGGAGGCTGGGGAATGTGACCAAATAGTTATTCAGTATTCAGCCTTAGAGGTACTTTGTGTTTGTTTCTACATGTAAATTTTCCAGGCTTAGCATTTTTAAAGAAGCACATCACATCAACATTAAAAAAAAAGTGCCACCTGTATCTGAGAGAGAAGCAACAGCAAAAAAGCAGTGGGCAGAGCTCAAAGATAAAAGGAGAACTGGTGGTGGTAGAGGGCAAAGAAGGGAGAATCCAGAGCTAAATATCCTGTCAGCTTTTACTTTTAGAATGTGTCCTAATAATTTAGAAATAATATGATCATGATGCAAAACTTAGGTTTTTGTATTCAATATTAAAACACAATCACAATTTAGTGAGTTTTTAGTAAACAGTGACTAAACAAATGGCTTTCCTTGTTTTTGTGTGCCATGTAAGGTAGTCTAGTGGCGTCAGAAGTTTGAGTCCATGTCTTAGAGCGGTTGGTGATTGCTTCCCCCTCTTCTTAGAGCACTAGTGGTCTATTTTCATTCTGCTAACCCGGTATCTAAGCCTGTCCTCCCTCTCTCCATATCCTGTAGGGCTTGTAAGGTTCCAGTCCTAGGAAGATTTATTTGTGTAATGCTATATAGAAGTAAGGTTTTTTTGTGTGTGGTACAGTTGAGCAACCTCAAGATTACCTTGCTTAAAATTTATGGAGCTGCCAAGCATCATTAAAATTTTTAACATATCCCTTTTTCATAGCTAGATAAAACTTTTGGATCTGACTCTTACACTTCTGAAGTTACTTAAGTCAGTTGTTTGCTTTAAAGAGGTGCATTTCACTTTGGAAATTCTGAGTTTAAAATTCTTTAGCTTATAGAATTTAACTGCTTCTCACTTCAGTTAAAAAAGAGGTCTGATTTAATTTTTTATGGAACAAGATCTGTTCACCTCCTCAAGTGTTTTTTAAGTATCTTAAGAAATCTTTGCAAAATCTTTTGCTTTCCTTGATAAATAGCATCTGTATGTGAAATTAATATGTATCATGTGACTTGTGATGCCTTTTTTCTCAGGACCTTCTAATTTTTTGTCAAGTTGAGTTTTGCAATGTAGATTTTTAATACATATGCTTAACTTTTATACTCTGAAAACGAAACTGCCAGTAAAGTTGACTCCATGTGGTGTCTCCAGACTGTAGCAGAAAGTGAGTGTTCACCTGCTAAAGTTCCCAGCTCTAATGTAAAGAGAATAGGGAGAAAATAAAAGGATCATGTCAACAATCTGTCAGCTAACCCAGTAAACAGAGATGGAAATGTCAGCAGCTTATCTGCCAGAAGGGATGAATCACTTGTCTCCCTGTCTGGAGAGAATCAGGATGGAGCTAACTGGCTTGCCAGACCATCTGCCCAGAGGTGCTGTCCTACAAGGGAAACAGTCTGCTGGCTAATAGGTTCTGGGATGCTAATCTGTAATTGTTTCTCGGATGGTACCATAGGCAAATGAATTACATAAGAGAATGAGGGAATGGTAGAAAGAAGAAATCCAAACATAAGTCACACTAAGGCAGAATTCTGCAATAACAAGAAGTATGTGATTTAAAGAAATATCTTTTAAGATATAAAGCTGTAGTAATGGTGAAAGGATATTGGAATCAGGCAATTTGAATTCTAATGTATGTAACTTCAGGTGGTGATAATACAGTGAATCCAAGGGGAAGTTTCTATGAATTTTTTTCTTAAACTTCTAATTCTTGTTATTTCCTATTTCTTGAAGGGGTTTTGATTCTAGTATTTTATCTAGTATTCCGGTAATAACTCTAATAATTCCTCCTCAGGATATTAAAAGAAGGTATATAAATCATACTTAGAGGTGATTTTACAGAGCTGTAGCTCAGACTTTTTGTATGCAAGTATTCTACAAGAATCCTGAGATTCTGCATTAGGCTTTGCATCTATTACTAGATTGTAATATTGAAGAGAACAGCGTGCAAACCATATTCTCTCATAACACTTTACGTCTTAAAAATGTAAAAGGCATCTCTTTTGCATGTAAGAATGTTATTATCATCTAGATAATAACATTGCTTCAGTATTTAGTTGGATAAAGTAATTAGTACATGAAGTACAGTTTTCACTCTTCATTATTTAAGATCTAAAATTGTTCCTTCACACTCTTTTTGGTTTTTGTCTTTCACTTTGTCAACTTTTTTTTTCTCAAGTGAGTATGCCAGAATGCGATGCAAGAGTATGTTCCAGTCTATGATAAAGGTGCCTATGTTACTGTTGGCCAAAACCAGCCACATAGGATCTGAATGTGAATGCTCCTTTGTATTAGTAGCATCTCACTTACATTTACCTTTGGATACCTGTAATTTACATAGATATAATTGATTTCAGACCCTATACAGATTTTTTTCCTGGTATTTTTTTTTTGTCTCAGAATGTCATATAAGCCTATTAAAAGGCTTCTGCAAGGCATTTGATGTCAACACAGTTACTTTGATCAAATAAACCTGTATTCAGAAAAAAGTGGTGTTTGGCAAGACTTAGTTCTGCTAAAGCTGTTCTGATGCTCATCAGTTATTCTAGCATCTCTAATTCTAAACCGATTGCAGTCTTTACCTTCCATTCTATGATTTTACCCAGGATCAGTGTCAAAGTAACCAGTGTGTATTTACATGGCTGTTCTCTTTCATCCTTTGAAAATACTTTATATTAGTAAGAGAAAAAGGTCAAGGTTGTAATTAAAAATAAAGAAATCAGGACAATTCGAAGAGTGAATTTAAGAGAAATATAAGGATCAGAAAGTACATAAATATACAGTGAAGAAATACTAATAGCTGACATTTCTGCATTAATGGCAACCTCAGCCTCTATTCTTCTATGTTCTTTTAATGCACCTGAGACCAGTTATTTATGTAGCCAGATAATTTATTTGTATATTGAATAATCTTTGAGCTTTTAAATGTAAGTTCACAAAGAATGGCAACATATACTTAATTTTAGAGAAGATTTAATTTCCTGTGAACACTCTATTTCCCATCCTTCATCTTTAAATTTTCAGTTATTTCTCTTATGAATGCCATAGTCTATGGAAGCAGAAATCTTAAGCATTCATAGTATCCTGTGCTTGTCTGTAGGAGGCCAGATTTTGTCTTCAAAATAGTTTGTATGCCTTACATAAAATAAGTATTTTCATGGGAAAAGTCTAAAACACTTGTTTATGTAGATGTTAAAGTGTGTTTGTGTAAGTGACATTTGGACACTCAATGCAGAATAAAGTAAAGAAAGTACATAACAGTCTTGGTCAAAGGTCTGAAGTTCTGTAGGGGAGCTGGTAACAGAATATAGTCCTTTTGACTTCAGCATTCATGCTTTAACTAAAAAGCCATCCTTTGGAGCAGTGACAGGGATGGAGCTGAATTTGCTCAGAGTAGTTAGTATAACATACAATAATTTCTGGCACCTTTGTCTTCCAGAACATTTTTCAGGACACAGAGGTATAAATTACTTGGGTTCTTTAGCTTCTGTGAAAAATGGGTGCTGTAATGCCCCTTAGTCCTTTGACAGTTTTTCCTGTGTTTCCCTGTGTTTGCCTGGTTTACAGGCTCTTTGGAACGGAAATTGTTTTGGTTTGTGTATCACTTTTCAGCTTGTAATAAATAACATGTTCAATAAATAACAATAAATCTATTCTGAAGTGCATAGTTAAATAATAACAGATGCAAATGCAGTGAAAAAAATTACAAATAGAATAAAGCAGGAATAAGTTTGCCTATGTAAATAATTACTGATGTTTAAAAGTCACCTTTCATGTGAAGTGTTTCTCTGTTGCAAGTTGAGTGCCTGGAGTTTTAATTAATTCCATACAAAAATATGCAGGTCACTTTGTTCATCAGCTCAGAGCTTATTTCTTACTTGAAGAACGTTCTGTGGAATTACACTTCCTTTACATGGTTTGATTTGAAAGGAATTGCCCACCCAAGTCTCCTGAAATGTTTACTCCTACTATTCTTGTATATTTCTGCATATGTTCTAGTACCTGTCTGATTTGTTTTATTCTCAAAGAATATGACTGTTAATTATCCTCTGTTATTTTGAATTCTGATGTGACTTTGTATTATTAGTTAATGCATAACTGTGTTTTCACAGAAATTCAAGGAAAGTAAGAGTTTGTTCTTTCACACTTGTTTAAATTTTAATTGCCTTTTCAAGTAACAAACAAGCTTCAAGCTAAGACTTGCAGATGTTGAAAACTAGGTCATCTTGTTTATGTACAAACTCTGCTTGCTGTACTGCAGAGTGATGGTCTATAAAAACAAATTAGAAGGATTTTCCTAGGATTAGGTAAGTCAATAAGAATGTTTGAGTATCCTTATTGCATCCTGCCATGAACTAACCATTATTTTTTATTAGTTATTCACCTATTATAAGTCTATTTTTTACTTACTTTGACTTACTTTAACCGTCAGACTCTGACTGGGTAATTTTTAAGGAGATTCTTCACTAAAAATGTAACCCATGGAAGCAAAATATGACTGATATTTAACCAGGATTGATCCAGTGCTTTCCATAATTTGGTCCCCTTTGTAGGGTAACCTTACACAGGACTGGTCACCATGAAGAGAACAGGACCATGCCTGATTACGTAGTCATACCATCTTTTTTACCATAAGATTCACTTGAAATGTGGTGACATAAAGCTGTTTCCTTCCTTTACATCATATTAGTCATACCATATCCCCAGTAAGCCATTCAGTTTGCTAAAGTGATGCATAAGCAGGCTAATAGTTCTTGTTTTCACTGCAAAACCTTATTATTTAACCATTAGTCAGAAGTATGAGGGTAAGTGGTAAAATGCTGACATCACAACTGGTGATATGGAGACTAAACATGAAAATGATGTTTAGTGTCATGGCAGCAGTTTATACTTAGCTTGTGCTGGTTTTTAGAGTTTGAGCTGTCATTTGTTAAGAGAGAGTAAAAATTTCAGGATCACATGTGGTAAACTAGGGTAAACACTCAAAAGGCATGGTGAGATTTCTGAAAATTTTACTCTCCTGTATCTATGCTGCCTATTCACAGCCTGTGTCATCAGTGAACTGATTCTAGTGAGTTAAAATGCAACCTGGTTTCCTAATGAAGACCTACTTGCAGTTCAGTTTTGTTTTCTTTTACTGAATCTCTTGCCTCTTTATGGCAGCAATAAGAAAGGTATTAAGAAAACTTTATCAGATTTCAGTGCTTTTTTATGTCAGCTTGGTAAATAGCACAATAGTGCTTCATTTACCCCTGTTAGTTTCCAGTCTTGTTCAGAACAAAAATGCAAAGTTTCATGAGAACTGGAAGAGAGAAAATTGTTAATGTTTTATTAGTCTTAAGTGTTCCATATTATTTATCTCAGACTCTGTAGATGAGTGGAGTGCTCATGCTAAAAGCTGTATTAATGCCAACCTAAGAGACTGAGTGTTTGTCTCCGTGATGTACCTTTCTTTTGCATTTGTCACCTTTTTATTACTCAGAAATAGTATAGGAATAGATATACTAGAATCTTACTGCAGTGCTTGGTAGGTTGAGTGTATTGTCCACATGAAAGGCTTATTATCTCTCCGTTTCCCTGCTTCCTCCAGTTCTTCTTGCTATCTTCCCATCTGCTTCTATTTTAGAAACACATGAATATATGTAAGTAGATGATCTTGTACAATTTGTGATTTATTTAGTGATTCCTTCACTTTCTGATAGTGTGTGGGGTTTACTCAAAGCATTAGCACTTCAAACTCAGTGGGGTGATAGAAGAGAAATGGAGGAAGTTGGCTTTGTTATTTAGAATATTGCTTTGCTTGGAAAACTCATTTTATTATTTAAGATTAAATTTGTAAAAATGATTAGGCGAGGTTGATAGTGTTCTGTTTTTCACTGGATGACTGGATTTTTAACAAAGCCTTTTCTTTATGGCAAATGGCTAGCTCCTTTAAAACTAAATAACTGAAAACTGAAAAAGGTCCTGTTTTCATCTGAAACTTCCAGTGTTTCAATGTGAGTAATACTGTAGTAAGTAAATAAATAGCGTTTTTGATGCCGCTGCTTTCACTTTTCTTTGTATGCTGGGTTCTTTGACTTCACTGTATAGTCTGCTGTGCATACTGAATCTTACTCTTCCTTCTTTCCCCCACTTCACCATCAGGGAAGAAATAACATTTCCTAGTTATTTTATTCATCACTCCTTTACAGATCAAGGCATATTACAAAGAAAAGCTCAAGGCAAGGAGCACGGTCAATAGCAGCCATGTGACTTGACTGTCCAAGGATTAAAACAGAATTTAACCCTTGCTAGCATTGTATCAAAGTTTTAACCTGTGATGTCTTTTATTCATTTACGCACAAATCTCAGGTGCATCACTTGAGTAACTATGCAGTGCAGTCTGTACAAATGCCATAAAGTAATTGGATAGGATGTGTAAAGTGGAGCAATAATCTCTTCATCATGTTGTCTCATTCTGAATTATTAAAACAACTACACAGAAGTTGTTGATAATATTGACTGCGCATGTCTTACCTACCAGATGCTAGATTGGAATTGTAGGTACAGGTGATATCTTTTTTTTGGAACAATTAGTACAGTTGGCAAAGTGGCATTTTGTCACAAAGCCCTTTTTGCATCTGAAATAGAAACAACAAACTTCAAAACTAAATACCATTGAGAATCATTGGTCTCAGATTATATGAGAAAGGAGATAGCTGGTTCCTATGTAGTGTGCAGCAGGAAGGGAGGACAGAAGCAGGGAAGAGAGGTGCCAAGGTGATCATTTACTTGGGGAGAGTGTTAGGTAAATTATAGCCTGTGGGACAAGAACATGTTTCAATCAGAGTCTGTAGAGAAGCCAGAAATAACTTAGCTTGACCTTCAAATTCTGTTTCTGGAATTTGAATTGGGAAAGGAAGGGAAGCAAACAGAACAACACAACTTAGTGAATGATTTACTTAAGTTTACTCAATTTGCAATCCAAGTAAACACAATATACCTGAGAAGCACTGAAGCAACAATGCTATTTTAGTGCAATTTTAAAGGCATTTTCTTCAAAGGAGGTTTGCAGTTATTCAAGTTGATCTGAAACATCTTTTCATGTATTGTGTGTTAATTTTTTGCAAATAAAATACAAGACTGTTGAATAGGCTGGGGGTTTTGGTTTGGGGTTTGTGGTGGTGTTTTGGTTTTTTTTTTTACTGTTCCAGCAGAGATATTCTTGATGGCATTTGTCCTCTTATAATACAGTTGACTTGCTTCAGAGACTATGTATCCTGAGTGTGTGTATCACACACAGACCCCCTGAAGTTCTTTGAAATCAAAGCAGTTAATGACGGTGTATTATGTGTTGTACTGTAATTCTTACTGCTGATGCTATTTGCAGAATATCTGCTTTTTGGGCTAAAACTAGCTAACTGCATGAACCATCTTGGTTTTTCCTTTCTAGCTGTAGTGGTATTATTTATTCCTTTTCTCAGATATCCATGATGTATTGTAAAAGGCATTAAATTAGAAAAGTCATTCACTGAGTTCTGTTTTGATACTGCTGTTCAGATTCTACTAGTGTTGTTACACTGGCTTGTTAATAGCTGGTTTTGTTTCAAAATTTTTTTTTTTCATCAGTTTCATACCTTTTCTCCTTTTAAAAAAAAAATAATTATTTTTTTCTAAATAGTTTGCTGATTCTGTGTGCCAGGTGTTGTCAAGCACATTGTCTCTAGAATATGTCTCTGATATTTAAGAAAAGTGTTTGGGAGAAGGAGCTGGTATTTTTGTAGCTCATCAGTATTAGAACTTACTGAAGCTGCAGTATCTCTTGATGAAAATGCATCTATGAGGTATACGGTATGACTCCATGATTTGTATAGCACTGGCTCAATAATATTTGCAGAAGAAAAAAACTACATAGTGTACTGAAGATAGTGCCTAGCTATTTTTGAGGTTATTTCTCTTCTTTTGATTCACACAAAACTGAACTCACTACCTGTTTGCCATGGCAACTATCTCTTGATGAACCTGTTGCCTTATCTGTATGAGTCACTCTTGACAGGTGTGATCTGACTTGTCCTAAATGGTGTAGAAACATCCTTACACCCTCTGGTGGGTAGGCATGAGGCATGCTCACATACAGGTGGCAAGGAGAACAGAATCCCTACATTCAGGTTACAGATTCAGATTTAATGTCTATTTTGACCATGGGAAGACATCCATACAGTCTCTAGTACCCATAAATGAGACATTGTTGTCACTTTTGTCTGTGTAATGCTGCTGAATCCTTGTATATTAAATTCTCTGAACTGCTTTTTGTATAAGTATATATAATACATGCACATAATAAGGAAAGACAAAATTATAGATAACTGAAGAAATTGATTTCATTTGATATTCAGTGTCATTGTGTGAAGCTTTTTTAGACTATATTTATATTCAGATATCACACCAAAATCAGTGTAGGATGCCATGACTGGTACAGAGATATGGTAAGAATTTTTATTCAAAATCACATCCCATATCTAGAATTTCGATTTGCAAACAATACTTAATTTTAAAGTGAACTGAACCAAAGTCTTGGCAGTAATTACCCTTAAAGATTAGTAGCTCAAAATCCATGTCTTAGTTTTGTGGCAGACTTCCATTTCTGATGATATTTAAGTGAAATTAAGGTATGCCCCATGATCTAACTGATACAACACTCATGAAGTGTAGCAGAAACAATCCAAGTGGATTGTACAAATAAATTACAAAATCATACATTTTCTGCTGTATCTGTGTCATATCTGAATTTGTATGTCTCTTACAATACTTTTTTTTTTAAAGTGGAAAAAGACATTCTCATCTTTGGCCTGATGGGTATAATAATTTTTTGCATGGGTAAGGCAGAATTTTGACTCAACAGGCTACCAGGCTAGCCTGCCATGAAAATATTTAATGTCATCATTAAATCAAGCGTATTATTATATTGGCCTGTCCCACCCCCTCCTCCAAATCAGCTACACTGGAGGTGAGAGGTGACCCAAAAGAGGTATTCTGCCAATCATCTTTTCCCTGTGACATAGTTTTTGTACCCAGCCAGATTCATTCAAGGACTCAAAAACAGCAGCATATCTGCAATATCTTTTTGTCTATCTACTGCTAGGATTGTTATCTTTGGGTAAACAGCCAAAAGCTCTGTAGACTTTTTTTCTCAACCTGAGAATACATCCCAAATGTTCATTACAAAATTTTTTTTTTTTTTCTTATGAATAGCAGTTTTTTGTTTGGAGGGATGTAATAAACTATCAAGCCATACTTTATATTGCTGTTTCTTCAACCTTTTTCTCACTTTCTTGAGGAAGCTGGCTATTTTGCTTTAGCTAGCCCATAAGGATTCCTGGTTTCTAACCCAAGAATGAAGCTAATTCCTCAATCCTGCTTAAGAAAAAAGTGAATCTCTTCCAAAGTACTTATACAAGTGACATGCATCATGGCTCTAAAAATGGTGGTTTAAAAAGCTATTTGCCCATAATTTGAGTCCATTGCCCATAATTTGAGTCCATTTTATTGCTTTTATTAAAGCACTCTAATTGTTCAAAAAGTGAAATGTATTAGACACGTGACATCTCCCTACTAGAGTATTACTCCTATCTAGTAGAAATACTCCTATGAAAGCACCACAGAAGACTTTTAGCTTTGCAAATAGTCATCGTGATCAGAGATGAGGAAAAGTGTCTTAATGAAGGATTATATTGAAATAAATTTTCTGTCCGTAAAGAAGAATCAATGTTTTACTGTTAATTTTATAAAGAGTTTCCATAAGTCATGACTAGAGAGAGATTTTCATTAGAATGAAAACAAATAATAATGCCTGTGAAGTGTGATAGCAGTTTGGGAGTTCCTGCCAGGGACCAAGATTTCATGACGCTATTGAAATTAGTCACCAATTAAACTAATTTAATTTCATGACATTGTTTTGTACCAATGTAACAATATTCCACACAGGAAGAAAAGAAGAGCTGTTTGCATTTTAGAGCAATATTTAAGCACATTTGAGAATGTATTTTTTTTCTTTGGTCATACCTTGCTGACAGTTATATATATGGGTAAACCCTTTTCATGGATGCCATTTGGACTTTACCTTTGCATTGATGCTTGCTCTATGCCACATCCAATTTAACTGGCAGCCAAAGCTGTAACAAAGTTGTTACTCAGCAACTCATGAAAGTGTACTTTACAACTTGTGTTAAGATCGAATGCAGTAGTCGTTCCAGGTGGATTTAATTTATTAATAGATAAGTTTATTAGCCAAAAATAAAACCCAAGTCTCATTGTACAGCTAGATAAAATTCGCTGCTAGGTTTTGATTCCATTTCACATTGAAGAGATGACAAGTTTTCTTGATTGATCTTTCTTCCTGTGTTTGGAAGAAAGAGTCTGACTTGTTTTTTTCTTTTTTGAATTATTATTATTACTAATATATGATGTTGTTAAGTCATTATTTATAACTATTGTTAATTTTTCAGAGTGACCAAGAGTCTAGCCTAGAGTGTCTGCCCAACTAGAATTAGTACTATATCTTGGGCAATATTGCTCTGTGGTTACTTCTTTAGGACATACAATACTCATTGTGTATGTCTTACCTACCAGATAGTAGATTGTGTTTGTATCTCCCATTTTTGATTCAGAAATCTTTTACTGTCTACTCCTAGGCAGTAAATTTACAAATAGAAGATACTAATTTGGCTGTAATAAATTGTATAGTAGATATTAAAAAGCAGTGTATTGTGGTATATACCCACAAGATGGCAGATTAACTTTAGCATACGTGACTGTCAGCATTTGCTGAATTTTGTTTTTAGATGTGAAGCCTTAATGTTTTATTGATGCCAGAAAGCCTCTGCCTGCCTGTAAATGGCAATATGTTGGAAAGAGAGTGACTATAGGCAGAGCACGTAAGCACCTCCCCTTTGTGCAGTGGTAAGGATTAGTCAAAATTGAACCAATAACATATCTGAGAGCACCGAACCACTCTTTTCATTCTTCCTAACTTCATCGAAACTCTTGTCTTCTCTGCTAACCATTTGAAAGATATAATGTTTACTGTTTACAAATGATGTAGGAAGAATGGAAGAACATCTTCCACACTGAAAGAAGTCGTCCACAGTGATGGGAAAGCCAGCGCATGTGAATGGATCCCTAGGAGCTGTAGGTGTCCAGTAGCTCCTGCCCACTTAGGGAAATAGAGGTCCAACCCCATTCAGCAGCACAACCTCTGGAAAATCTATGTATGGTCTCTGATGATAAAACTAAACCACAAGATGGAGAATTCTGCAGCTTGCCTTTTAGTCCTTACCCTCCAGTCACCCATTTCAGGGAACCTGTTGAACACTGAAAATCCATACCAGCCTGCATTTCTGTCCTGGGGAAACCCAGTGTGCTGGGAAGAAAGAGGAGATAGATACTCAACTGTGTCTTGCCCAGTGTAAGGTCAAGCTAAGGTAGGGGCATGCACCCACATCTGAGAGCTGTGAGGTGCTGCCTAATTCCACAATGCACATGTAACCTATGAGATAAGTAGTTGTTCCTCTGTTGCCATTCTGTTTAGGCTGTCTTCTGTCTGTGCTGGGATGCATTTTGCCTGCTTAGTTCATTATTTATACTGTTTACTTCTTCCCTTCACTGTGGTAGTAGTTTAGTCAGTTTGTGATTTTTGGTCAGCTGATGCTTAGAGTCTCATAAACTGACAAAATGCTGCAAGCTGGACACTGGTAACTGCAGGCAAACAGTATATAATAATCTGCCTGCATTTCACCTGGAATAAAAGCAATGTGTAGTAACAATTGCAGCCCATTGTAAAATCTGTTTCTGTAATGCCTGCATTTCAGACTTTTGGGCATAAATCATCCCTTTTATGATTTTATGCTCAAAATTCCATTTTGAAGAATGTGAAACATCCATTCATGTAAATTTTCAAGCCACTGTTTGTTTTAATGATTCATTTTCATAAGCCTTTATTAATAAATCTGGAACTTTCTTCAGATTTTATACTTCGAGGGCTGTTTTCATTTTCTTGGGTTTCTGTTAGGATCAGGTTTATTTGGAAATGTGCTGTACGCATTCAGCAGCAGCAAAACAAAGCTTTGTATTCTGGCTCATTGCCTCAGTTGCAGGGGCAGACAGGTGGTGATGTCCTGTCACCATGACTACATACAGCCCTTAGGGAGGGCTCTTGTAAGATGATAGTAATTCCTGAATGGGGGGAAGGGCATCAAGATATACTCCTCCTAGCTATGGCTTCTTTTGTATGGGTTGCACTTGATTACATGCCTACCCTGTCACATGCGTGTGTGCTCCCTGAAATGTAGGAATCGGAAAGAATACATCACTACAGACAGTGCGACAGGGGCTGCTCACATTTAACATTTAAAGTCTTTACGTGGATTAGAAAGGCAAAAGGACAATTACAGTCAGACTACCTGAGCTTCTGCATTGTATTGATCAGAGGTTTTCCCAGAGTCAGGGGCTTCAGAAGGAAAGGTATACCTGTGCTGAGGTGAAAACTGGTTAATATGGCAGCAGTTTAGGGCATTGGTCTGAACGGGAAGGGAGGGCTTTGTGGCTTTGACCACATCAGTGATAGAAAGTGGTGGGAAACGCTAATGAAAGCAAATGGAAAAAGTCCTTCAGCTCTGTCTTCCCTTGGTATGTCCCAGCAATTTAGGTAAACAGAATTAAGAAGCTGGACTGTGCCTAGCGCACACAGACTGCCAGCCTTCACTTGTGAAAGAGGTCTAATAGCATTTTCAGTGATTAAATGTGGCTTGACCTTGTTGATGTCATAGCTGAAAAATGGGATTGCCTCATCTTTGACTTCATATTCGAGCGGCTCAAAAAGTGCCACATAGTGAATTGCCACTGTTTTCCCTCTACATGCTTTTTGGTGGCCTGACCTGGCATGGCCTTGTTTAAACTTCTGAGATCTGCCAAGACCGCAGCTGGAGTTGGTGTTGCTGCAGGATACTTGTCGTTTCAATTCCACTCCTTTGCAGCAAGTGCAGGTAAACGTGTCTGTTACTGGAGGAAGTAATGTATTTGAGTAAGGAGAGAGAAACGAGAGGGGTGTAAGAGAATTAAAGAACGTAAACTGACAAACAGTAAAGGACTGTCAGACTTGAAGGGACAGAACAAGATAAATGAAAGCTGGCCTTGTAGTTCAGAAGGGATTTTTTTGTTGTTTACATGACTGAAATTTTACTTTAAGGACCATGCAGCTGTCATTCTATATGTCTGCATGTAATACCTGGTGAAGATGAATTGTGGAAAAGAGTTTGTAATCTGCGATGTTACTAATGTTATTCAGTGTTGGAATTTTCAGCCTGAAGTTCAGCCAGGAATGCTGTACACATACAACACGAAGGTCTCCCTGATTCAAATTTAATGTGGGCTGACAGGAAGAAGGAGACTATAGTGTATGAGGAGAGTAAAGATGAGAAGAAACCCTGCCTTTTTAATGGGGAATTAATTAGAGAGAATTGGTTAAATGGAAGAAAAGACTCCAGATATTACTTCCTTGAAGTGTGTAAGTCCCCATGGTGACTGAATGAGAGTTACCACCTGGATCTTAGTTTCCCAAGGGAAGAGACTCTGTATGTTTTCAGTGACGTGGAGGAGTGCAGGAGCAGTGGTGAGCTGCGGAGAAGGATGAGTCTCCTTTGTGCTCCATCTTCAGATGCAGCAGTTCCTTCCTTCAGTCTGCTGTTTGCACCTAATGATTTGGGAACAGAAAGCATCAGTGACCTAGAAAATATAGAAGTACCATTTTACTGTAAAATATTTACAATCTCTAGCTTCAGCTAGACAAATTCTGCAGAATGATGAATTGGGAGCAGCCATGCTAGTAAACTGCATTGTCTTCCAAAATTGTCAGTTACATATTTTAATCTGAAGTACAAGGACCATTCTTGTATATACATAGAATCTGTGAAACAGAAGTAGAATGCTTAGAACAAGAAATACAGGCTTGCAAAATCGCTTTGAAAATTTTCTAGCCCAGCCATCAAATTGCCCTGCCTGCTCCATTGACAATTAAATATCATAAATCACCTAGCTAAAAAACATTACTTGTTCTGGGCAAGTATTCTGAGACTAAGAAAACAATGGGGGGCTTTGTATTTTAGTTACCTACTAAGTTTTAGGACTTGTTCTTGCATGTCAATCATGAAGACATACAAGGTGTCAACATCGGAGTTCTGATGAATTCAGATCACGGTATGCAAAAACAATCATGCTGGGTCTGGGAACTGAGAATTCCCTTATAGGGCTGTCCACTGGAGCCCAAGTAACCCTTAAGGCTCTTTGCACTCAGTATATATTTCCCTGTGTATGGCCAGCCAGTGGGATGTTCCTTCATGTCCCCATTTGGAACTCTTGAAATTCTTCAGCTGTGTATCAGAAACCCAGAGGGCATGAGCAGAGGATGCAGGTAATTTAAATACCACTGCTGCCTTTCCGCATTTCCTATTGCACAACTTGGATGGACCAGATAATTTGTTCTTGTTCTTTGGAAGAAAAGAAAAAAAAAAAGTGTGCTAAATGGAGCAGTTACAGGTTTTTATGTCTAAAACATATAAAATTGAAAATACATGTGTAAATTAAGCATTTAAAAATATAGACTCTGGGTTAAAATGCTGCATTATGAAACTAAGATAACAGTAAAATAAAAATCATTGCTTGTCCTCATTTCTGCACAAACTCTGCAACACATGAATTAAGGATGTGCCTGGTGCAGATGGGAGATGTTAGTAACATCCTTTCTACACAGCGCACATTCATGGAAGTAGCATATGCTCTGCCAGTTTTGTCCCTTGTCACTTTCAGAGTTTGAAAAGAATGTGCTGTTCCCTGGAGCCTGGAGTTGCAGTAGCAAAATCCCATCCAAAGAATAAATGATACCTATGATGTGTGTCCCACATGTTCGGATCTGACTATGCCAATTACAGCTACCATCCCTTTTTTCTTCTGTATCTTCTTATGCTTATGTATTTCATTTAATGTTTCTTAGTTGAGAGAGAGAATTTATACAGCTTTCCCATTGCATACTTTCACATGCTTCTCAGATCTTTCTCTGCTTATTTGCATGAAGGGGTAGGATAAGGCCTTTGGTATTCAGCAGAGACGAAAAGCTGTTATTTTTTCTGGGTCAATCAATTTTCTTCCTTAGATCAGAGCTGGGATCTCTGAAGTGTACACCAGAACTGAGCTTCCTGCAGAGTTGTAAAATTAGACCCATCACTGTCATCCCCCTGTAATAGCAACAAGAGAAAAAATGTGAAGAAGTGTAAATTTTTGTGGCTGTTGAACTCAGTCAATCAGTTCCCGTTCTCTGGGAAAGAAACTCATAATACAACCACTTACAGTGTTTGTATGACATAATTAAAAAAACCTGTACATGTTATCTTTGAATATAGCTGCTATTATATGCCATGTTTTTAAACTACTTCTTTTGGTTTGCTGGATTTGATATCACTGCATTAGACTGAGGGGAAAAAAACCAGCATGACCCACTTTGATTTAGGATGGCCGATTTCACTCATTAAGACTGTACTTTGCTGTAAGCACATACCTGGGGCTATGCCTTCTGAAAGCAAACCCGACATTTCTACATTAGGAGGCTGGTGGGGCAGAGTGTTTGTGATCCACGTACAGGCTGTAAGGGTTTTAGAATAGAGTAAATAACCCTCTGATACTGAAATTCTCATGAGAGGCTGATAGCTTTATAAAAAAACAGGAATGCCATGTAAGGTCTGGTAAATGCTTTTTGTATTTTTTATATGGGTTTCCTATAAGAACGAAGAATACCTTTTAGGGCTGATACCATTTTTCCCCTTACCACTTAATGCAGGTTATGAGAAAAAACATTAAATGGCTTTTATTATACAGGAAATGTACTTGAAGTGTAGAATGCTTGGGAACGGATGCCTGCTTTACTGCTATAAATTGTTCATGATATGTCTTTTCTTATATGCATCAAACATAGCACTTGCTGCAGAGATGCATGTGATTTGTCTTCTCTCCTGAGAGATGGTAATTGGCTTCAGTTTACTTAGGCTACTGCAGTACAATTTATTTTCTTAGCTTAGCTGAGGCTCATGTTGCAGCATGTTTTCTTCTATGAGGGTGAAGTATTTAATTTGTAAAGTGGTGGAGAGTATGCGTTGCGTTACAAAGACAAAGCACATCCCTGCTCTGTGGTGTTTAGTGGAAACAGATCACAGCACTCCACCATCCCCCTTTACCTTATCCTATCTTGTTATTAAATTGCACATGAACTAATCATGATCTTTTAGAAAACATCCATTGTAACTAGCTCAGTAATTTGAACACGACTAATGAACTGTGGTTACTATTTGCTTTGTCTGTTTATAGTAAAGTATTTGTGGTTTTCAGCCTCAGTCACATGGTGTTATTTCTCTTTTCTGAGTCTTATCTCTGTCCAGATAACCGAACATTCTTCAAACAGGCAACAAATAGAAAATAATGAAAACTTATTTTAAGTATAAGGTTTTGTTGTTCAGTGATCTCTTTTCCTGCTCAAATTTCTTTATGGTTTTTCAAATTTATCTATCTAGATGAAGAACTAAAGAGTTGAACATAAAAATCACAACAAATGGCACTTTGAGACAGTTAAGCTCTTCAATGTAAAAGTATTCACACAATTGTAACAATTCATGTAGCAATAATAATGATGTAACATGTAAGTCATATACTGGAGATGAACTCTCTTGAGTGAGGGCTTTCTTGATTTTATTAATTCCTATTGTAATTTTACTTTCTAAATGATTGCCTTTTTTCCCTCAATAAGGTACAGTATGCAATTCATAATGGACTAAGAAGTGCTGAGTACTCACAGTTTCCTTTAATGGATTAATGAATTCCACAGTAAATACTTTTGACTACTGGGGATCCTAACTTGCCATAACGGCAGTCCCGGTTATTGTTATTGTGGCCAGTCTGCTCCTTCTTGGAGGAAATGTTTTGGATTGGTGGGGTTTTTTTTTGCCGCCACACGCTGAGCTTTCCTCCTTTGGTAATATTACTTCAGTGCTGAATTAGCTTCAGTTAATTCTGCAAGCTCATTACTCTTTTATGACTGTGCACATGTTAGTACTGCTGCATTAGCTCATGTGAGGCATTAGGACTTCTGGGAACACTTCCTTGGGAACAGCATTAAGCTGTGCTGCCCTGTGAATTAATTTGCAATGTACTGAATAAGAATACGTCTCCTTTCTGGGGATCCATGTGGAAATTTTTTAATCTAAAAACTCATTAAATAAAAGCAGTGAGTAATGAACTTATAGTATGAGAGTGACCTGCCTCTACTGTCAGCATTACTAATACTCTCGTTTTGGCAATACGTGACAGGTAAGAGGTTTAATACATAGTGGAAGGTGTTTTGTCTGTGGTTGGAAACATTGAAAATTCCTGTGTTCGTGCACATGGATCAGTATAGTCATACAACGAGGATTTTAGTAGCCAATAAGGGATCCTCCTTTGCTGACTGGAAACTGTGGAGAGGGACTACAAGCACAATGTGGTGGGAATATAAAACCATGCTTGACTGGGATAACCATCACTACTGGCTTGCCTAGTAGCATGTAGGGAGTTCTTTCAAGTGGCATTTCTGTTCAAATGCTCTGGAAGCATAGGAGAGGAGTGTGTAATGTGAGATTTAAACTATACAAACTATTGATTTCTGTGGAAAAAGGAACAGGTAGAAGGGAAGAGGAAGTTCACAGAAGCAGCAAAGGGTAACTAGGAGGACATACGTGCCCTCAAAGCAGTGAGCCTATTTCCAGCCCAGGTTAAACCAAGACCCTCAGCCATTCCTGCTGGACGAGGCCAAAAGCATTGTCAATGTTTTCCCACATACAGTGCTTGGTAACGAAGCTGGGTACAGTAATCTTTTACAGAGTACTGTAAGAGACTCCAGGTTCCTGCAAATGAATGATGAACTGTCATTCCTCATCAGAACACTTGCCAACCTGTTCACAGAGCAGAAGTTCTGAAGATTTTATGTGCTGTTTTGAAGAGGTAATAAGAATAGGTATGAGTACAACACAATTGTTAGATGTGAAGTCAGGGACAAAAGAAGCAGAAGAGCTCCAAAAGTCTCTGGAAGTAAATTGAATCATTTATGAGGTTAGATAAGGGAGTCAGAGGAGTGGTGGAATAAATAATGTACATAACTTTGACTTCAAGGATTTACATATTGACATTAAGACAATGTGACTAGAGGATTCTCTAATTCAGGCCTGGAGGCAAGGTACTTGTAAGGGTGCCCGGACAACTGTGGAAGGCCATGTCTTGAGCTTTAACCCAGTATTCTAAGAGGGCCAGGGACCAGCTGCAGGAACTAATGGTATGAGCAGGCTAGACAATTCTGTGTGTTCTTGGTAAGGCATTTCTTCTGGTGCAGGTAAAGCCATTCCTGTAAGCAAATATGGCTTCCCTGTTCCATGGTACAGCAACTCAGAGACTCTGCTGCAGTGACTGCTGATGCTCATCATACTAGAGATCTTAATAAATTGTAGTGTTAGAATATTCCATCAGTTATTTCATGGCTATCCAAGCAATTTAATGTTTGGCCAAAATATGGCTAGTATGGCATAATATCCACAGATGAAGAAAACACTGAAAACACGTCAGTGAGAAAACTCCAGGAATATTCTACTTACTGCTAATTTTGAAACATAATATTTAAATTCAATAAGATAATATTGTGTTTCAATGTACTATATCTTTCTGCTCTTGAACAGCATGAAGACATCCGTTATAAGTCAGAAGTTACTGTGTGACATCCGGATATTATGGCTATGAACACTACTTAACACAGCTGAATTTCAGTGTGGTCCCTTTCTTGTGAGATCAAGTGAAATGGTATTTATTACTTTTGAGAACTACTGGAATAAAAAGAATCACTGTACAATTAAAAACAACTTCTATCTGTTTGCAATGAGGCATGTGGCTGAATGTTATACAGGACCAAACAGAGGAACTTTGTTGGAGAGTTTGTTTGCATATTTAAGATTCATAAAGTGTGGGCAGCTTTGGTAGCAGCATTGTGGCAAACTAAAACAATACCTTAGATACTGAGCAGTGCCTTTATGGTTTGGAAGTGCTCTTGAGGTTTGACAGAAAGGCTGTTGGGGCAGAATGTGTAGATGTCCTTTGTTATCCCCAGACAGTATGCTGGCGACAAAGAAGTAGAAATCAATGGGGTGTGGTCAAAGTTCTCAGATTTTTTAAAAAATTGTTTTACATAAAAAAAAAGTTGAAACATGAAGAATAAGGTATTTAGCTCTAGTGATAAAGAAAGCATTCTTTACTTGTACCAAAGCCAGTTTTTACCTTGCTTTAACCAAGAGAAGGACAAAGAAAAATAAATACAATAAAAAATGAAATCTTTATTTTTTGGCTCATTTGTAATATTGTTTACATTGCTTATGATAATAACAGTTTCCTGCATGCATTTCACCAACACATTACAAGTCAAAAGCATTTGTAAAAGAAATATTCTACATTTAATGTTAGCTTGTGTATGAAACACAAAATGTCCTGATGTCCTTGATTATACAAATGTGCCATTTTGTTCTTGGGAAATATTGTGGATCCTATTTGTACAAGTCTAGTGCAGCATGATTCAAAAAGAATAAGAATAGGCTATGTAAACAGACACTGCAAGATAGCAAGGATTTCATGAACAATGAGACTATCTTGGAACTTCTGATGCAAACAGTGCTAGAAATTTGCACATTCCCCTAATACTTGCCTTGCTATGTCCTGTTACCAGATATAACTATTTGGAAACAAGCTGGGTTCCAGATTTACACAATTTACTTCACATTGAAATATATGTAAATATAATATTAAAACAAGATAGTCTACAAATACTCACTTTTTTTCTCATAGCGTGATGATGCCAGTTTGAAATTACCGTGGTTAGAAAGTAAGCCAAGTGAATGAGGAAAGAAATATAAGAAACAGTGATCTAAACTTGAAGACACTTTTCTTATCTACAAAACTGTTGCCAAATGGTATTTCTTTACATTATTTATATATGCTAACCACATTTCCAACAGGTTAAACAGTTTGCAATATGGCCTGTACAGTCTGATTCTACACCATATAGTAGTCACTTCAAATTTAAAATGCAAAACTAAAGAAGCTCATAAATAGCTGCAAACTATTGCTTAATGATTTGAAAGAATGAGGTCTGATTGGACAATTTGATTCACTTCACCACTGACACATGGCTTCCTATAGTGGAGACTGTGGACAGTGGAAGGAGCAAGATACAGCAGCAAAAGCATTGACATGCATCAGTGATACTCTCCAAACTATCTATAATGACACAGAATACAGCACGTCCTGTTGAGCTCTTGCAAATTACCCATACTGTAGTACATATCTGATGCAATTCAATGTGGCAAAGCCATTTAATTCTACGCTCAAATATGCACGACAGTATACCGTTAATATTTACATGGAAAAGGGTATTTTATTGATTCATTGGATGTTGGCCATAATGAGAGAAGACAGTAATTAAAGAACAGTCTAGAAAAAAATTTGAGCTGTTTAAAAAAAAAGAAAACAAAATAACTACCAGGTATATTTTGGTGAAGCTATTTTTCCAATGCAGAAACACCACAATATTTTTTAAGCTGTGAATATTTTAACAAAAACAAGAACTTGTTCATGTTTAATGATTTGCATAAAAATGTCATTGCAGATTCATGTAAATTAGAGGAGACTTTCCAGGCACATTAATCTGGATGCACATAATCTGGATGCAGCCATACAAGTAGTCAGAACGCCTCAAATTTAAGAGCAACCCTGAAACATTGAAGTTCTTACAATCTTTAGCTTTGTGCAATGTCATATTTTTATTTACGTATGATTGACAAGTGCAGCATGCCTATGCAAATCACTTCTATCTGTACATTATAGAGATTCTGAGAGTAGAACACCTGGTCCTCATACCTCTTTCCCCAACATAAAACCTATTACAAAAATAGTCACATATAATAGTAAACAACTTGTGAATTAAAAAATGATAAACACGCTAATACTGATTTTGTAAAAATGTGACAAATGTAGCAGTTGCATTACAAACAGTGAAGAGAATTGCTGTTCTACGTGTTTTGCAGTATGTGAAAAAAAAAGTATCGCTTTGCACTCATTTCATGCTCCGTGTTCTCTGTGGAGCCACTTTTTCCCTCATCCTTAGCAGTGTCAGCTGTAGTGAAAACAGTAACCTCTTGTCAAGTTTGTTACCCTGATTTACAGAGTCACGGTTTGATGATAAAGGTTCACTGTTTTGTTATAGGCACTGACCTTAAGTATATATATAATGTATATATATGCACACATACGCGCGCGCACACACACACACACATATATATGTGTAAAAACTGTCAGTTTGGCATAAACCTCCTGCAGCAGTCCAGTTGATGCTTCATTCTGAAAGACTGTAAACAAGTTGTCCCACAAGCAGAATTCTTAGATCTTTATTTTTTATTTTCCCTGACATCTTTACCTTTGTAGTTCTTTTCTGCTTTATCTTTTTCATATTTTTCTTTGTCTGGCTTTGTTACACTGTCATAAGAAGGTGGGGAAGTTGTAGAGGAACTCTCATCCGTTTTTTCTGGAGTGGAGTTCCCATTTAGTTTATCAATAATTATCTCTTTTATAACTGGTCCATCTCCTTCTTTGTTTTTATTTCTGTTATATATACTAGACACTTTTTTGACTTTTTGCCTTAAAAGGTAATGCCTGTAAGCACGCTGAATAATGACAGCAGATACTTCCTCCTGTTTTCGCTTTAATGTGGTTGTAATTGGTTCATAGGAGACTTTTGATGGATTGGCTGCCATAAACCGGTCTTCCATCTGTATTCTGAGGGCATCCATCTCCCCACTTTCCCCCAAAACACGCTTTGTGAAAGCAAACAAGATGTCAAGGCAGTGAATTCTGTCACCGCTTACCATGGGCAGATCCATTGCGATAAGCTGGACTTTGTTTGGTTTTGCTATAAGAAGAGGAGGATCTAACGAAGCTGCAAAATCTGATAGTTTACTGTATTCTATGAATTGTGTTGCATCAGGATCAAACTTCTCCCAGACTTCATAGAACATCTCAAAGTCATCCTCACTCAAGGGCTCAGCACTTTCTTCAGTAGCAACACTGAAGTTCTCCAAAATCACAGCAATGTACATGTTCACCACTACCAGAAATGATATGATAATGTAGCTGACAAAGAAGAAAATCCCAACGGAAGGGTTGCCGCAGTCGCCTTTCACAGAGCTCCCTGGATGATCTTTATGGGGGTCGCAGTCTGGCTCCCCACTGTTAAGAATTGGGGCTAGCAAACCATCCCAGCCAGCAGATGTGGTAATTTGAAACAGGCAGATCATGCTGTTGCCAAAGGTTTCAAAGTTGAACATGTCATCAATCCCCACTTCCCTCTTAACATAGGCAAAGTTGGACATGCCAAATATCGCATAGATAAACATGACCAGGAACAGCAGCAGGCCAATGTTGAACAAAGCAGGAAGAGACATCATCAAAGCAAAAAGCAGAGTGCGGATTCCCTTAGCGCCTTTAATGAGACGCAGGATTCGACCGATTCTGGCAAGTCGGATGACTCTGAATAGTGTGGGGGATACAAAATATTTCTCAATCATCTCAGCTAAGAACATACCTAGAGAGAAAAAGTATATATTTAAAATATAATTTTAAATTTATTCATTCATTACCTATAGAAAAATTTATTTATTGCTGTCTCCAAAACAATCTATATAGGGAATCTGTGTTACAGCAAAACATCATACAAGTTATTACGTTTTATTGAAAGGTGTTATTAAGGTGAAAGCACCTTCCTTATGTTGAAATGCTATCTAGGAGAAGGGAAATAAGTAAAAGAAAGAAGACTGCTTGTGGCAAGGTAGCTAGTGTCTGTCTAAGCTTTCAGTTATTCTTAAAGCAGCCTAGAAAGAGAAATCTCTGTCTTAGACATAATTAGTTCTTGAAGCTGAGCCTATTACCACTGTCTTTTATGAAGGACTATATTGGCTTAATTTCTGCAAATTAGTGATTTTTTTTACCTGAGGATCTACACTGTATCAGCACAGCCTCTCTCAGGTGTATCACTCTTTAAGACTTAAATTTTGTCACACAACTAATTTGCACCTCGGACAGTCATTAACTTTTAGTTGACAGAAATCTAAATATTCACCAAGACCTTAGTTAGCAAAAGCAATTAAAAATCTCACCCCCTTCACATACTTTTCAGTTTTAGTACTGAAAGTAAATTTGTGGTTAGTTCGCATATACCACTAAACATTCCTTTTTATATTTGTACATGTTAATCTAACGTGCCAAATAGTTCCTTTATGTCTTTTGATGTGGATGATGACAGTGAATGTAAAGGGAGAGAGAAAAATCTTACATGCAATGTTTCATATATTGTATGCTATAAAGTATGAAGATCTGAATCAACATGTAAGTCATATAGGAAACAGAAAATTTCATATTCAGTATCATAACATTCTTGAAACAAACATTCCCTTTTCCTTCCACTAGTTCTTTCTTGAAAGGGAATTGCTCTTACCTACTATGGAGAGAATCACAACCACAAAATCAAAAATATTCCAGCCTATAGTGAAGTAGTAATGGCGAAGTGAAATCAATTTCAGGACACATTCTCCAGTGAAAAGGATAATGAACACAAGGTTAATCCGGGATAAAATTGTTTCCATTTCTTTACTCTGGTCATCTGTTTCTACCATCATTGTGACCATGTTAAGGCAGATAAGTATCATGATGCTGATGTCAAATACTTGTTTAGTTACAAAATCAAAGACCATGCCTTGGAATTTGTTCTGCAAAAACAAAGATGGAATACAGTTTATACTCTGAAAATTTTTGTCTTTACAAATGCCAAATGGGAAAGCAAGTCCCTACAAGATTTAGGAGTGCAGAGCAAGACTCATTCACAATACATCTGTTAATATACACCAAACCCATGCTGGTTTGTGTCTCATCCTGTTAGAGCAGATCAAGAAGTGTACCACTGTTGGCTGAAGGGACGGGAAGGGAAACAATGCAATAATAATAGTAATAACATTGACAATTAATATTATTGGTGTAAAAAAAGGTGGTATAACTTGATACCCAGCAAGAGTACCAGCCAAATAGAAACTCATTTTCTCATCTTTGTTCTTAGCTGATTTTAGAATACTAATCCCTAGAGATGTCTCTCTCTTCCTTAAATGAAATGTGCTTGGTGAGATCGTTGGACCACTGAAATTGCATGTCTCAAACACACCATGACTGCATGACTGCAATATCCTAGCTTTCCTTTAGTACTTAGCTAAATGTTTATCGCTGTATGTCTCTCCTTAGAAAGACTGTTTTTAACCACTCGGTACATAAGGTGCAACAAGTATTTTATTTTTTCCAACCACTGTAGGAGTTCAGTAAATAACAGAGTAGTTTCTTATCTTAGAGACAAATTTATCCTAGTTTATGCTTTACTCCCTAGGGCATTCTTTTATTCTGTAAGATTATCTGCATCTATCTTTCTCTTTTACATTAGGTGACCACTGCCCCCTTCTGTCTTCAGCACCAAGGGCCAGTGCATCCCCATTTCCTACGAAATCTCTGGGAGGAGAAAAAACAGAAAAATGAAGTTTATCCATGGGTAACAAGAACCAATAAATCATCCAATCAACTGTACTTTTCTAGGATTTAGGTAGGGAATTATGAAATTTATCACATTAACCTTATTCAATCCTACAGTTCATACTTCAGAGTGTATGTTTCTAAATGAAACATGAACGATCTAGCCTGCTGAACTAATAAAAAGGGGGACAAATTCTACCTTTACAAGAAAATAAATGGAAAAAATATTTTCTTTCCAGACATATAACCTTCTCTCGTTGGCTAAAATCATATTCCCAAATGAGTATTTAATATTAGAGGTATTAAAATCAAATCACTCTTACCACTGGCCTCGGTATAGGTTTCTGTGGCTTTTTGGATCCCAATTTTTTCATTGCATTGTAATATTTCTTCTGTTCTTCTGTCATAAATATATCCTGACCTCCAAAGTAAAGAAATAATATCAAAGCTGATTACTATCATGTCCACACATAAAACACAACTATAGTATATCTCTCTGTAATATAATATTACATTTATATTTGATTTATATAAAAAAAGTTATTTTTTCAGGTATTTATAGCGTGGATGCTTGTATGCATTCCTAACACACAAAAATCCCCCTTACTAGTGCCTTGCCAGGCTGATGGTTGAGTTTTTCCAGTGTCTTCATGCTCACTTTTGCTGATATGGCTAAAATGGTTCTTACTATACTGATGCTGTTAAATAACTTGCTGATTAGGATATGTTTAGTGCATAGGAGCCCAACTGGTGCCTTACATGTCCTAAATTCTAGATAGACTTTTAGGATTACAACTAGCCAGGCCTAAAAATGGGGTAACTTTGAGGGACAAGTTGTGTCAAGGGAGAGTATTTGGGTCTAATCTGAGAGTTTTAATGACAGCAAAAAAAAAATCACCTTTGATATAAACTTAAGAAAAGTAATCCAAATCATGCCATAGCAAATTCTTAATTAAAACACCATTGGAACCTTGACTAACTCAAATTAGCCTTTGTTTGCAGATGTAAATGCTGCCATCCAGATGTGCAACTGACTGACTGAATTTCAGTATAAAATAAATTGTGCTTATTGATGAGTCTGAACTAAATCAGATGGAAACCCAATGTCAAAGTCACTGTCTGCTAAACTGGATATCAAAGCCCAAAGCATGGCATAATTGGTAGAAACTGAGGAAGTAGCCCCAGATGTGTTTACGGCTCTTTTAAGAAGCTAAAGAATGTTTTCACAAGGAAAAATTTCTGTAGTTCAAGATTGACTTTTACCATAGATTCTGTTTGGAACTGCTGCTTTTTATTTGGTGATGGGATGAAACCAGATCGTATGAAACTGCTTTTTCACAGCATACAAAGATTTAGAATGATCCCGAGGTTCTAGTTCTTTCTGCAGTTGAAGGCTAAGAATCGTGAGGCTTCAAAATATTTTAAATGTGTTTATTTGTACTCTTAAAATTATTTTAAGTAAAACTATATGCATTATCAATGTAATTATTTTAAACGTGTATGTCAAATGTATACAGAAAAAAAATCCTTCCTTTTATACTGTTGCTTTATTACTGCTAATAAATTATAGATTGTATCTGTGTCTAACAAGTTCATCTCATTTCTCACAAAAGTGTTAGAAAAATAGAGCTCTTTTGTACACATTTTTACATTTTTCTTTAAGCCTATTTCTGTGACGTTTATTGGACTTACTCTTAACCCACTGTTTAACCATTTTGCAGAACTACTATCTCTTGTATGAACACAGTGCCATACTGTATCTTCATTAAGTGTCAACAGTTTATAAGATTAATTAAAGTTAATTTATCATAATTCTTTAAAGTTAATTAAAAAAGAAACTCTCCCATGGCAGATAATATTACATCTAATCAAAAGAATAATGCACATTCCCTTTTTGCAGCTTCATTTTAGCTCTTACACAATTTGCAAATTATTATGAACCAACTCATGATTCGTCCCTCTTCGCTTGTCAAAATGCTGAAATGCAAAGGTCATATCACATCCACAGATTTAACACAAATTATGTTAATAAAAGAGATATTTTTATTCAAGGACTTGTAATAACTTTTGATTTTTATTAGCTTTACATAAATAAGTTATTAATTTATTATAGGTAATAATTTATAGCACTATGGAAATATTTTAAATACTTATCTTCTTTTTTTGTTGGTTGAAGTTGTCTATAATGACACCAATGAAAAGGTTCAAGGTAAAGAATGATCCAAATATGATAAAGATGACAAAATAAAGATACATATACAAGTTGTCCTCATACTTAGGCTGATCTTCTACCTACAAAATATTATAAATTTTATTACCCATGAGAATAATAGATGTAAAAAACAATGTATATAATTTATGAATAGATATATGCTATCTCAGCTAGAAAAGCTATAAACTGCACTCAGTTATTAACAAGACCCAACATGTCCATTCCAGTCAATATTTGGAGAACTGGAAGCTGACAGAATGATTACTCATATGGAATTTTAAAGTAAATGTGCACACAGATATGTTTATGTACATACATATACACAAAGTTCCTCATATAGAATGAAGAAGCGTTGTGGGACTGAGAGCAGTCATTAGTACTTAAAATTTTAACAGCACAAATCTAAATATTTTATATTGTGTTCAGTATATTTTAATGCAACAGAATCAATCAATTTTACTATCGCTCCCTGGAACTCTTTCAGTCTTACATGAGTGTTCTTACATCCAGCTAAGAACAGATGCTTTCCATAAATTTCTAGTGAGTATAAGTTTTGTGAAAACCATTAAATTGAGGCAATTTTTTAAGGAGGATTTTGTTCATGTCTCAATTCTTCCGGATTCCACATCTCAACGTCTGCACCTCTAGTGCACAATGTGCTAGAGTGTAGAAATGTTGAAGTTAATGAAACAGGTAGTACTCTGAGAGACAAATATCACTGCATGAAGATGGATAGCACTAATGTGACTATAACCTAGGTTGTATAGAACTAGTTCAGGCATCTGTGTTGCACTTTCTTGTGCAAGGTAAACATAGTTTTAGTTTTGTAGCCCAGATAAAATTCTAATCCCTAGAAAATTTAGCAGATGATCTTCAACCTTAAAATGTAATTGCACTTAAATAGCTATGTAAGTGCTCAACCTAAAGAAACAATGAAATGCACAGTTACAAATTATAGAAACAAGATTAATATATTCAATATGTAATAATTACATTATATAATCTTAAATTAATTCATTCTCATGATTACCAAAGGAAGTGGTTAAAAAACCTCTTCTTTGTTTTTCTCATTAATGTTAACTTTTCCAAAAAAAGTCCAGTTAAGTTAATTTAACTTATTTGGCTAAACAGAAGGAAGTGGGATTAATTCTTTCCACTACAAATTCTAAGATTCATGAAGTTACATAAAAGTTCCTTTCTAGGCTAAATGTATCTGGAAGAAACATGTATTGGTGCTGATTATAATTCTTAATGTTATTGTATGAGTAGTTGTTTAAATTCTGTACTCTGTAAGTATATCAGAAAATAACCAGTGGATGATCTTTGAAAGTCTTACACTTACATCTCGTGAATCAACAGCAGCATACATAATATCCATCCATCCTTTGAAAGTAGCCTAGAAATAAAATACAGTTGTTTATCTTCCCTATAAAGATTCATAATGTGGAAAATAACTATGTCACAGCATTTAGACCTTAACTTTTAATAAAATCGTATTTAAATTAATAAACCACATCTAATAACACAGTCATAATAAAATATTTTTTCATAGTGATACTAGATTTTTGAGAAATTATTTTTTAGGTATTCCAAAAATATTAAAAATCAGGCTCTGAAGGTCTCAGCAAGGCCACGGTGTGTTTGGAGCTGCAGATGGTCACTTTGCAGATGAAGAATGGTAGACTCAGATAGACATTAATGCTGGACATGTTCAGGTAGAATCTACTAGAATCACTCCTGGTGCCAGCCATTTTATCAAGTTTACAGCATGAATTGATGGAGTCAGCAATACAGCTTCTGGACAGATACCAACATGCTTCTGAATGTTTTTGCTATGGCTAAACTGCCATGGTATTTTTAGAAATGTTTTAATCCCAAATAACTAAAAGGAACAGACTCTCTTCATAATCAAAACGTACATTGGTTCTTGGGGGATAAGATTTAGAGAAGACCAAGAAGTGCACTGTGAAAGAGCTGTGATTAGCTTTTATGAAACTTTGGGCGGAGTTCCTATAGAGACTTTGTCTAGGTAGAATAAAGAGTAAAAAAGATATGCCATCATTGCTCTAAGGAGGTGATTTTCATGGACATGGAATGTCCACGTTCTGAGGAACACCAAAGGGCTGGTGTGACATAGTAGTTGAAGGTGTGAGTGCCTGCTCGCTAGCCAGATTTTTCAAGCTTACTCACAATAACGAAAAAAAAAGAGCTAAAAAGCCTGTGAAATGAACAGATAAAGAGCATTTCTCCTGAGGAGATTCAGGAGAGGAACCATCCCAAGGAGTATATTTGCATCTGTGCTTGCCAGAAGTGAGCTCTGGTACTTTGGTACAGCTGCTAGTTTTCACAGCAAAAAACTTGCACTCCAGGAGTGTTCATATCCTCTTAAATCTTGCAGTGCAATACAAATTTACTAAGAAGATATGCTTGGAGCCAGGCTTCATAGATCTTTCTGGCTCAGTTGACAATTGACAGCTATTTGGTGCACTTTGTGTAGCACCATTAGAAGAGGAGCAGAGTTTGATAAGAGCAATAAATACAGAAGAGTGGAGAGAGAGAATGTTAATGGAGACAATCAGCTTAAGAGGTGACATGATACATGCTCAAGGATCCCTTAATCTCTGCAGGAAAAGTAAAGGGTGGAAGAGAATATTTGAAAAGGAAAATAATGAAAAATCAGAACAAAAAGAAATAAGAGAAGAAGAACGAAAGGTCCACAGTAGTGATGTAGTAATTAAAGACCAATACTGTCTGGATGGGTGACACAGATGACATTCAGACACAGCTTCAAGAGACTAGTTTTCCTTACACATCTTCAGAGGCAAGAATTGGTAATAAGATGGTTGGTTCACTTTAATCTCTCGTACAAGGATAGCAATGAGATCAAAAGTCAGACAATTAGAGTCATCATTCAATACTACTACTCAGCACATGAGAGTCACATTACCTTTAGAGGCAAAACATTTTAAGCCAGGTAGTTAATTTGGGTATCAAGGTCAGCTAGGGATACTGCTCCAGAATAAAAGGAACAAGCATATCATTCTTAGATAACTCGGCGATACCAGAGCAGTAACAATCCCATGACATTTCTGACATCTTTTCATAGAGTGAAGCTGTATGTCAAGTTATAGACAAGTGATTCTATAGAGCTCAATCATCTAAGCATAATTGCTTGCTTTCTTGCTTGTGTTTTGGGTCAGATATCAGCTATCGGAAGCTCCATTCTAAGCCAAGGAGCCTGTAAAGAGCTAAGGTCTTTATTTCTCTGGCATAAGTAAAAGGTAGGCTTAGTACTTAGAACAAAGAGGTTTCTGTATCACGGTGCATAGGAAAAAGACTTGAAGAGGAAATACAATTTACAGACTTTGTATAAGTAGCAGTAATTAATAGAATGAATATGCTATGCAATACAATAACATCTAATACTTCGCAAGTATAATACTATAAGCAACAGAATATTTATTTAGTATATTATAATGACTCTTTAACAAGCATTAATGGAATATGATAGTTATAAATCATGACTATTTTTTGTCATAAAATATTTTACATTTTCCTATTTTACCCACAGTTTAATGTCTTTGTAGTTTCACGTGCGTCTTAATGAAATATATTTATTTTAGTAGCAAGTGCTGTTTATCTGCAAACATCAAGAGAGTGTTATATGATTAATCAGACCTAATACTCAATTAGGATCTGTCTACCAGTAACTACACATATTCTTCCTGTGGGCAGCTCCTACTTCTCTCAGATGATTTCAGAACTCTTAACACAAGTATTACGATAATAAAGAATTGGCTCCATGCTACATGAAACATTGGGTGCCCCAATATCAGATCTTGCATTATTTATGATTCCTTCCCTAAACCCACTTCCAGGTCTGGAAAATCAAGCCCTTATTAAGCAAATATCTGCACTGGAGACACGAGGTTGATATATTTTTATTTTTACCATCTACCTTACAAACTGGTTCCTTAAATGAGTATGGACATGAAGAAAAATCCACTCTACCTTGACCAGGCTGTTGACAGAAGAAAAATTATTTCACAGTGCCAAAAGTGCCTAGATTAATGGTTTTTGACTGTGAAAGATGTTGCAGTGAATGTGTAATGATACCTAGGAACAGATTATGTGGGAGGCATTGGCGGTAGTTGCTCACTTCAGACCAGACAGTCAGTTAGTATGTCTGCCCTCTTTTAAGCTGCTGTCTGCCCTCCTGTCTTAGAAGACAACTGAGCTCATAAAGGAGAGGAGAGACCTTTTTAATAATTAGAAGAACCTCTGAGCCTTGTCCACCATGGCTGAAGTTTATGTTGTGCACCACTAAAAAGATTCTTGTACCTTTTTCACTTGTTATTTTCACATTATTATCATCATAATGAGACTGCATTCCTTAGCCTTGGAATGGAAAGTTACTCTACTATCATTAATACAAAAATTACAGGTAACAATGCAATAGAATTGTGTAAACTGTACATCATTGCTATGAAGAAATTATTCCTCTACTTAACAGTCTTAACTTGCCCATTTTTCCTAGACTTCTTTAAAAAAAGCAAACCCAAAATATATAAATTTACTTACTACTTGAAGCAGAGCAAGATATCCAGCTCCTACATTATCAAAGTTTACTTTCACATTTTTCCACCGGGCACTTTGATTGTTTTTTATGAGTTCCTCACACTGAGTATAATTGTTGACATCACTGACATCAAACATCTCACCAGTTGTGGTGTTGACACAGTGATAGAATTTGCCAGCAAACAGATTTACTCCCATGATGCTGAAGATGAGCCAGAATATAAGACAAACCAGCAATACATTCATGATAGATGGAATTGCTCCTACAAGGGCATTTACAACCACCTATTGTACAAATTAGACAAAATAGCCACTTAGTTTATGAACAGAAAAATAAAAATACTTTAAAAATGTTAAAGCAGTATTAATATGGAATGGACAGTTAAAATATTACATTAAAAATTTAAGAGGGAAGCATTATTTAAGGTTCAATAAAATCACTAATGAGATTGCAAAAAGCAAAAAATAAAATTATATGGAAACCAAGACAATGCAAAAGTATGAAAAAAACTCCAAAAGCAAAATAAAACCTGTTAGTAGCAAGATGAATTCTTAGAATTTGTGTGCTCTAGAGAAAAAGAGAGAAATAAATGTTAAATTCCAACAATACAAATCAAAATCTATAAATAGAAAATAAATTCGGAAGAGATCAAAGAATGATGATGTGGAAGACTGAATAAAAATGTCTGCATGTAAAATTATCATTACAAATGATTTTTTTTCTCAGAAACTTTATGTATATATTGGCACCAGTGTATTTTAGCATCTACATACAACGTAACATATTTAAGTACATCTCATTTAGTTTTTATTAACAGCATCTGCTGTAAGTCTTGGTTTTAAATTGCCTGGCTCACTATAGTTGCTCTTACACTTATCCATGAGGGTTTTTTTTAATTGGCTGCATTTAATACAATTGAGCTATTCTATATGGGCAAGTGGCAGTAAAAGATCAGATGAAATCCCTTGACAAAAATTTTCTTTTACTTACTTATTGTGATTGAACTAAAAGAAAGCTGCAGATATTCAGACAATAATTTTCTCCCAGATCAGTAGAGACTGCAGTAGTTTTTTGTGTATGGGTTTGAAAATAGTAATATTTTTCAATGCACTATTTTGACTGAAAGTAGTCTAAGATCCGTAGAGGTTTTGACCGTTTATTAGATAGGGACTTACGTGTTGTTTGCAATGCAAATCACGTAAAACATAGTGGTGATGGCGATGTGCCACAGGACACACACCCCTACACTGGCTAGCATGGCCACCTGTGGAATATCAGCAGCCTCAAGGCAGACAGGAACCACACTATTTAGTTGGAAACTTAAGACCTATGACCAAAAAATAAACATGTATTGCAGCATCTGGGTATTTTGAGGTGACAGATTAAAAGGAGATTTCTCAATAACATTACCATGTTAATTTTTTATGCATCATTTTTTCCAGGAAATAGCGTAGTCTGCATTTTCAGCAGACAGCTTGCAATAGGTTGTTTGGGGTTTTTTTGTCAGATTGGCAGAATATGAAAATAATAATTTCCTAAACAGGAAGGATTTAGCTGTGTAGGAGGAGAGGTAAGATGGCAGTAGATGCATTTGTATGAAGTAAAGGACACTAGCTGAGAAAATTATTTCCCATCTCTCCCCTTCTGTACTTCCTGCCCCATCCTTATTTCAGGTATCTGTTCAGAGAACCTTTCCCTAATACTACAGCATTTATTGTGAGATTTTTTTTCTCCAGGCAAGTAGACAGGGAGCCACAGGGAGGCTTTAGTTTCTGGTGTGCACTTTTGTCAGCTTCTTCACCTTGTTTTGTTTTGTTTTGTTTTCCGGCTAATGCTGTTCGATCTTGGACCACTGACAAACTAACAGAGAATAGAAGTTAGCTACAGAAATTTATAAAATAAAGTCCCAGCTAAACTGGAGAAAAAAACCCCAACCCTCTGTTCTAAAATTTCTCACGTCCTTTTACTTTTCTATATAGGTCCACAAATCAATGGCAATTTTAACAGTCAGGGGGCTGGGATAACACAGCTACGCAGCAGTGAGCAGGCAAGTTTAATGAGGTCAAGGTCTAATCTCCAAATGTAAGCTGTACACATATCTTTTGTATAAGGACATGTTGGAAGGCCTTTTTTTTCCCCACATTTTTGCATGCATTCCCATTCTGGAGTTCTTTGCAGAAGGCATGAGTGTCACACTTCTACAGTACTTTTTGAATGCATACATCATTCAGACTCATTCATTTTATCTCACCCTCATTCCTTCAAATCGTGACAAGGCTCTTAAAGGTCTTAAAGCTCTTAATGTCCGAAGCGATTTAATGGCACCAAGTTCAGAATAGCCCAAAGCATTGGCTATTAAACTAACCAATGAGACCTATAAAAATACAGAAAAAATATTATTATAAAAATTGTTCTATACTGTTTATTTAAAAAGAATACAGATTCAATCAACAGAAAGATGAACGGTGACAAATGGAAGAACAGCATTCTTGCTTATAGTGACATTGGAGGCCCAATCCCACAATTTGCATACTTGCTGGAAAGGCAAGAGGTCATATGAAGGCATGTTTGAAAAAGGAATATATGCCATTAAATGTCCATTATAGCTGTATAGGGTTTAACAGTCAGATGGAAGCACACTGTCGGTGAAGGATAAAATTTTCAGAAATATTTAAAGACAAAATAGCCATACTTTCAGTAACTTCATTCAGGTTCAACCTTCCAAGCAATTTAAAATTCTGAATACATTAAGATAGTTTATTGACTACTGACAATATTATTAATATATATAATCACTAATAAAATGCTAAATAATGTAGTGGTTAATTAGGTTTTGTTATAAATATTACTTCTAAGTCACTCAGTTCATAGCAACAATAGCCAGGGTATCTATGAAATGAATATTGACAGAGGTGCAACTTCCTCACTTGCCTGACACCACTCTCAATAATTTTTTTTTCTCTTCTAAGTATAGGAAAATATTATGAGATAGGTATTAACAGATGCTAGCATTATAACAGTAAGTGCTTTATTATCTACAACTGTAGTGAGCTCCTGATTCACATTACCGGGATTTTATTACAAGCCAGTCCACTTCAGGAAGGAGCAATTAATTTGCTTCTCAAATGGAACTGAGTTTTAAACAGTGTTATTGTGAAAGAATTTAATTTGCTTACTTTGAGCCGTTTTGGAGACAGGAGTGGGGAAATATCATACGTTACTCATATTTTATTCAGTTCTACCACCAAAAGCATAGAAGACACATAAATGAACATAGACATATTTCAGTCCTTGAAAAAATCCCTCAGATGTTCATTTCTGTACCTCAATCTAGAGTTCTTCAAATAATTGGCTGTACAGAAATAGGCATTCACTGATAATGGTGGAAAGATTTTCCTCATTATATGAAAAGGTGGTTTCCTATGTTACTTGTATCCATAAAGAACAATTAGATGAATCACAAACACAAGAATGACAAGATCATGTCTCAAAAGGACAGTCTGAGAGCAGATAGAAATCAATTATTCATTACTATGTTGCTATGTAAATTAATCTAACAGAAAAGAGTATGTTGGTGAATTCATATCACTGTACCTTTCAACTGGATTACATGTCAGGATGTAATTCTTTTTATCAAAGGAAAGGCTTATTTTGTTGCTGGAATGGATAAGTTTGTAAAGGAACTTGCTGTGATTTATAAGCATATTAAGAAGAAAATCTTACTGATTTTCTGTACTCTGTAACTGAAGTCTGTTCACTTACAAGAGATAACATTATTGTTTCTGCTATTACATTAATTATTCTCATTAATTGTTATTAATAATTGTCATCAATATAATTTATTTGTCCTGTGATTCTACAGTGAGAGAGTTCTTTTTTATCCTTAGCCACTCTTAATATATTACAGAGATAACAAGACGTGGAATTCTCTGTATTTTTAATAGAATATTCATTGATTCAGTCAAATCAACAAGATAACCAGACATGACAATAAACTTTAGTGTAAAGACAGCACATTTTACAGATTAAAAATAAACCGTGATATATATATTAAAAAAATATGTCTCTCACTGGGAGCGCAAGACATCGCTCTTAAAATTGAACTCACATTAATGGCTCCTTCATTTTATACTTTTCTCCCCAAACTAGCACTGTGCCTTAGCTATCTTTTGCAAACAAGACTCCATACAAGCTAGTTGTGTAGCTGTAGCTCCTGTAACTTCAGTGGTACTGTGTATATTGGCAGTTTTTAGGTTCTGTTTGTAAGTCATTCTCCAGCCTAGCTTGTGCTTTCCATTTCAATCTATTTGCAGCTTTCTTACCATGGTGCTAGTGCTCTTACATCATAAACCTGAAGCTGCTTCACAGAGAAATACTTCATCTATTGCAAACAACACTTTTTCCTCTGAAGGACAGTTCAAATGAGGGGCTTGGAATTCTATGATATTAATTTTATTGTATATACAGCATACATATAGACAGCTGTTCTGTACTGCTCTGGTTTTCCCAGTCTTCTTAGCTTGGTCTTCTGTCATCTGTTCTGCCTGTTTTGTTGTTAGTAGGTGAGAAAATAAATGTCTCTGTACACTGATAAATAGATAAATTTCTTTCTTTTGAGACAAGAATGCATGCAGATGCAGTAATTTTAAGAAATTAAAATGAACTCAAAATGCTGGAAGTAACTTTTGCATTCATCTCCTAAAACTGGAGGGTTGTGTGTCCACATTTTTGTGTTTTGAAACTTAGCAGTCACAGTTAGCCCTGCTCAAGATCTTCAGTCAGGGTTGTAATCTGAGCCAGATTGTTGGTCATACAGCTCCACATTGACTTTCTATTTAGGCCTAAAATTTTAATCCATATGAATTCTGTGTTACTTGCTGAGGTGGCTAATTTATGTGATTTGATTCCAGGTCCTCAGTGGCATATCGCCCTCCTCACTTCTGACACTGCTTATCCTATCTTTCATGTAGTTTAAGTGTTCAGGTATTACACTTAACTAGGAATAAAAATAAACTGTAAGATCTGGAAAAAAAAATCCAAAGATTTTTCTTTCTATTGAGAAGTTAATGATTTTTCTTATTTTTGAAAGAGAGATACTATAGTATCAGTTTTCCAGGCAGGCATTTTTGACACTCTCGGAGATGACATTGGACCAATGTAGCCTTTCTTATGCCTTATGTAGCATTTCTTATGTTATGGTCCTATGCTAAGATAATACCAATTTTTCTATATGTACTTGTTGAATAACTCTTAATTTATGGTATTTTACTGGCAAGTATTCAAAATTCATTCTGTTTAGACGCATAACTACAAGTGATGATTCTGTTCCTAACTTGCTGAACAAGAGCCTTAGGTTTCATGCATATATCATCTGAATATCCCTTTGAATTAATTAATTAATTTCTGGATTATTCAATGTTATCAGTGTACTATGTTAGGATACACATAAAGACATATGTGACTGTCTAGGAGACGAAGTGACATCTCTTTTTGTATCTGGTTTCCTAACACATCAATATTCTCATCTTCTTATTTCTTCTCATTTTTATTATAAAGTTGTCAGGGCAGTTGCCTTTTACTCTGTGCATACAGCATTTAGTATTTTAGTATAATGTGATCCTGATCTTTTCCATAATGTTGCTGCTGAGTTAATTGTTCTGTAAAGCTAATAAAAAGGTTGAGAGCACAGTTTAATTAAATTACTTTAAGTGTTTTAACAAATAAGCATGAAACATTTTTAGCTATATGAAGAAATATTATATAAGCCATCAATATGACCAACTTTTAATGTACTATACAAAAAGCCCAATTGGAGGGTTGTTTTGCTACATGTAATTGTTCAAAAACCGTACCCATTGGAATTTTACCAGTGATGAGCAATTTCAGGAAGGTCAAAAATGTCATTCCACTTACAGGTTCATTACTACCCCACAGTATTTGGCAAATACATGATTTGTTTTAAATGTTACATATTTCCATTTCATTCAAGTACAAATTAACACAATCATTTAGAAATAAAGTGTCTATACTAAATTACAGGACTACCTTATAAAGTTCAAAAATATACAGCATAAAACAGTATCCACTTAAGATTATCTAAGATTACCTATTATAGCAGAAAACTATACAAACAAATTTGATTTAATAAGTGACAAACTCATTGGGTGTTCCCAGATTCCCCATGTCCTTCCCTGATGTCCTGTCTCCTAGCTTTGTAGGTGGCAAAGAGAACTTAGAGTCGTTACAGCTGTACATCAAAACCTAGACATAATAAACTTATGACAGATGGCTTCTGGAAAAAGAGGTAAGAGCAAGAACCAAGGTACAGGATGACATGCTCTATAGCATCTAGTTGTACTGGATTAAGATATGACTGTCTCAAGGCTTTACTGGATACTTCTGCCAGAATTAGTCTCCCCCAAAAAAGCAAATATGTCCCTGCTTCTCAGCTGCCTGCATCCAAAATTCAGTCTCTTAGCTTAAACCACTGATAAATGTGTTTGAACTAATTTACCAGATTGTGATTTTCGGTAGATAAGGCACTCCACCCAAGTATCTGCTCCTTGCTGCAGATATTATTGCATCCAGCAGAAGAGTGGGGCGGAGAGATGGCATAATAAGGTCTTAAACTGAGGTAGCCAGATATACCAAGAATCATCTGTCATGACAGAGGTGAAAATTGCCATTTCTTTGTGTAATTATTAAAATCTAATTTGGTCATAATCACTGAGAGCAACTATGGCTATTTCTCACAGTGAGAGACTTAGGTATGTAAGATACTAAAGGTCAAAGCCCTAAAGGACTATCAGTGTATACTCGAATAATTTTAGAGGATGGAATTAAATGATTTGATTAACTTTAATCACTTCTAATGAAGAAGGCCTCACTGGTGTTCTCACTGGGATAATGCTACTGAATCACACCTGTTTAAACTGCCTGTTAAAGCAGTGTTGATTCTCTCCTTTTCTATAGGAAGATAACACGAGTTATATTTCTTTCCAGTGCTGTCTGGTGGTGCTGAAGGAATTGCTGAATTAGCCTTAGGCACAGTAAGATATTTTTTACCACTTTCTGGAACATTGAATATAAATCTTCAAAAGTAGAAGGTTCCAATTTCATTTAGTCATGCTTTTGTTTATAAAATTAAAAATTATGGGTAAAAATTTGGCAAAATAAGCCGCTTTATTTATGATTATGTTCTTTGTAATTCTGAGAGCCTGCTCAGATAACAGCATCTCTGAGTCAACTACTATTAAGAAACCATGCAGTATGTCTTAGAATAATCTGTTTAGGTTTTGTTACGAAAAGAATAATTAAAACATGAGTTGTAGTTTATCTAAAAAAAAAATCCATTCTTAACATAATCCTGGAAAGGAGCATCTGTCTTCTGCACTAACATCCTCTTAAGAAAACCATTCACACTGCTCCTTTCTAGTGTAGATTTTCAGGACAGAGCTAGAGATTAACAGTATAACAAAACTAACTTGGGCAGGTTAAAAAAAAGAGAAGGTCTTCCATTTTGAGTTATGGGCCAATCTAGCTAGTTTTTTTTTTCTCTGGGAGTCACAAATCCGATACATTTCTATTGTATATTCATAAGGAATAAGTGTTTATGGGACCAGGATTTATGCAAACTTCTCAAGAAATACAGTAGCTTGGGCAGAAATTACTGTAAATGCACATTTGCCCTGAGATGCCATCTCTCAGTTCCACACTGAGGACATGTATAGCCAGTGAACTGGGTCAGATAATGTGTGAAGGCAAGAGACCAAAATATTCTGGGAGTAAAACCAGCTTTGATCCCTTCTGACAATATAAGCAAGGCCTTTGCTCAGAAGTATATCACAGCTGGGAATGCAGCCAAGAAACCTTGTATTCTCTTCTATCATAAACGCTGCCAAGTCATAGCTGATTTAACTATTGCAGATTGTCAGCCTATTAAAACTAATTAATTTTTAGACTAAATAGCCACTTTCTGTTTTACTGAAAATGATAATAGGATAGTTTTGGGGGATGAAGTTCTGAGAACTCAGATGAAATCTGGACCAAATGTATTGTTTCACTTGCAAAGCTGCAATGTTTGTAGAAGAAATTTGCACTATGTAGTGTATTATTTGCTAAGGAATAAGGTAGTGTGATCAGAGTCCATTAAAAATAGCATGTTTCAACATCATTAGTTTTTTTCCTCATAAAACCTCAAGTTTGATACATCCTGGCAACAAAATTATTAACCATGAAGAATGAACAAACCGATGGCCAGCCATCCTTTTCCTTTTGGCACATAAATGCACTTTAAATAACACATCCAGATCACTGCAGGCTATCACTAATGCAGTATAGCTATACAATGTGAATTATTTTTGCCTGTTTATAAGAAGATTACTTAGAAGTAATGAGTTTTATAACATAATGGACCTTACTATAGTGAATTTTAAAATATTAAAGACTGTGTACTTACATCAACAATCAGGAAGTCCAGCCAGCACCAGGCATTAGTAAAATATATTTGAAAACCATATGCTACCCATTTTAAAAGCATTTCCAAAATGAAAATATATGTAAAAACTTTGTCAGCATATTCCAGCATAGTCTTGATAGTTTTGCGCTGTTCAATATATATATCTTCAAAAGCCTATGAAAAAAATATATTCAGGTATTACTAATGTTTCACAGAATATACATGATAAAAATAAGTAATAAATAATAAATAATAAAAATAAGTAGGTCAGAGCTAATCTTTCCCCTTGTTCTTCTGCATCCTCTTATTTTACGTATTTCCCATCTTTAACCATACTACAGACTGGAGCAACTTTATGTATTCTGCCCTGTCTGGGGTTGAAAATATATATATATATGCTATTTTCCTAATGAATGAAGAAATAAACTCAAAGCATGAATTTTCATCTGCTGTGGTATTAAGAAACTCTCACATACACACACAAAAAAAAACCCTTTTTTATACAAAATCTGTTCAAGATATGTATATTCCATTCTAGAAAACAGTTAGGGAGATTACATTTCTATGCTCTATCAATCAAACTTACGTCTAAAAGTAAAAATAAAGAGCAATGTATTTGCTAGAATGTACAGTATGCACATTGATACTGTAGCAAATGTTCAACTTGGGTAAAGCTGGAAAAGTGGGTAATGTAATCTTGTTGGAAAATGGTTGTTAGGTTTAATTTGCCGTCACACTCTTCCCTATCTCCTGCCTCCAAAAAAGGAACAGAATGAAGTAATTATTGCATTTTTTGTATGGTCTTTCGTAAGCAGAATCCAAGAAGTGGCTGAGCCTAGAAGGAATTAAGGACTTAAAATCATACATTTAGCTATATACTCACAGTTAACAACGGTCCTTTGTACTCAAATCTCTTGATGAACATGCTAAAAATTGGCAGGCAATTTAAATCTTGGGTAGCTATGCTGGCTTAAATACAATTGTGCCAGCTTTACAGTGGTAAACCAAAAGTATTACTAAGAAAGTGCAAGTGAAATTTAACAAACTTTTTCAAGTTTGAGCCCAGTTTCATTCCATCCCAAAATGATGGAATGCAGGTAGTTTTATACAGCTCCAAGCAAAGCAAGTCTTTCTGAAGAAAATTTGAATTTTGCTGTTGCTTCTAAGGAGATATCTAAATATTTCAGCATCTGCAATTTTTTTCTACTTACTAGTGCTCCACTGCTGAGGAGAATCATGAAGACAATGAAAGTCTCAAACCAGTTGTGCTCAACTATGCTGTAGCAGGTTTTTCTAAGATTCCACCAAATTTTTCCTTTGCCATCCTCTATACTTACTTGACAACATGGAAATTTCTGCACACACCCTGCATTAGATTAAGAGATATTAGGATCCAAAAGCAAATTATTTCAAAGTCAATATTTACTGTGATATCAACATGTTAGAAGCTTTAACAAATTTTATAATAATTTTTTAAATTAAACACTGGAATCCTCTTTTATAGGATGCTGAATATCTGAATTTAGATAAGTAATTTGTAGAGAAACTAGACAATAGTAGACATAATAATGAGTAAACTCAATCCAAAAAAACATTGATATTTTTGACTGTTGGCATGTAACTGCTCCATTTGTTGATGGAGCCTCACAAAAATTAATTTGTTCCAAATTTCAAGGGCCCTTTCAAATAACTGAAAAGCATTTTAAGAATAGAAAAGTTAATGCAGCTTCTTAGCTACAAGATGTATGCAGTGGTCAGGCAGATAAAGTTACTCAAAGCCTAGGGAAACCTTGTTTTGGCATGATTTCCAGCATTCTAGGCTGAGAGTATTTTCTTTTGATTGTTGAGGTCATGAAGGTCCACCAGATTTGAAAGTCTCAAGAACTTAAATATGCCTAGTAATAATGCCATTTTACTAATACATCTCTTAAGTCAAGTGTTATTCTACAACCTTCTGTAAAACAGGCTTCTGGTTCAAGAGCTTCTTCACTTTCAATTTCTGCTTGCTCGCCCTCTCCAGGAGGAGCAATATCAACTGTGCTGCCTTCTGATGAACTGGTTGCATTTAGTTTCTGCAAGTAAAGTTCCACAGAACAATTTTTTCTCATTAGATACATACTCTGTAAAAGATGATACTGAATCAAATCATGCCAGTCTCTGACTTTTGAAGAACGCTAAATTTATACTGATAAATATGCATCACCATAAGTAAAAACATAGTAATGACATGTATATTGTATTGTTCTGTTTCCCAGTTTATTTTCTTATAGGGAACGATTAAATATAATTTCGCTACTAACTTGATCCATGTATAAGACTTCTGAAGTATTCTCAGCAGTATTAAAACTGGAGAGCTTGCATGTACCACACTCTCAAGTTATTTAATTTTCTTTACTATACTGGATTACACTGAAAATGTGCCTTAGTTTTCCCAGCGAAATGAACTAACAGAAAGCTCCACATATATCTTCATGTCCACTACAGGTGGTGTTTTCATAAATATACACCATATCTGAATTAAAAAGTTGTAAATTTAATGGCATGTAATGGCAAATTTCTGCACAATTTAATTTTTGCAGAAAGCACAAATTACCAGATCCGAAATATCTTCTTTGCATTCCAGTCTCCTGTGCATATTGAGAGACCTTCTGAGATCTTTTCTATCCTGAATATTTCTATCATTCTACTACTTTTGTGTACAGAGAAGTACTCTAGTCCTTACTACAGTAAAAGCACTTCTAGATCTGAAAACTGCAAGAACTGGAGAGTGATATAAAGTGACTGAAATTAAGTAACTTTTACTAAGTACATCGAAATTTGGATCAGATCAAGCTGTTTATCAGTCACACAAGACTGCCCATAATTTTGTCCTTTTAAGAAAGCATATTTTGAAAGGACAAACCTGCTAAAGATGCACACAACTAATGCAATAATTGGACATAGAGTTTGTAACTTGTTTTCAGCTGTCAATACTGTTTGCATCTTTAATTGCTTTCATCCAAAATACATTGTCTTTTACTGTGAAATAAGGCTTGTAATCAGAAAGCAACATTAAAAAAAGCATGGCAGTGAAATACTTCTTGTTTATACCATGTAGCAGTAATACATAGGAATTTCAAGGGAGATCTAGAATGCACCCCTAACTTAAATACTCTAAATTGTACAGGCACCAATTACTTTTCACATTTAGTTTTCAAGACAGTGACATTTTTATAATATTAAAAAAAATACTGTTCAGATGATTTGAATAATTTTGCAATAAATGATAAACAATAATTTTTTAAAGAGGCATTTTCATGTATTCTCTTCTTCAGAGACACTGCTGCAAATTAAAACTAGTTATTTAACTCTTCAGTTAAAACCCAGTCCCTTCAGGAAAATGCATTTGGAGCTAAGGGCTTTTTTCTGCCAGAAATTAAATGGCACATATGTCTTTATATAATTTGGTAAGCAATTCTTTCCTCATATTCAACTCTTACATGAGATATGAAGTTTAAAAAAATTCGTGTTGGGTGATGAATAATTTCAGGGTTAAGTTTCAAGAAGCTGCCCTTCACACACACATGCAAATGTGGTCAATATAGGGTCACTCAGACCTCAGGTTTCATGGCTGTTACTGCACTGTGACCAAAAATAAAGGACTTGTCACATAATAGAAAACATTTCTGACAAGCATACAGGTATGAGTTTAAAAACCATTCTCTCCCTTTTTAAATATCATGATCTGTCATACATGGAAAATCACGCTGGCAAATGTGAAAGGATTTGGATAAATACATTGACATTTGGATGTTTCTAATGGTTAAGTTTTGCTTAGTAAACATGTTAAAATATCATATTTCCTTCTTCATACTGCACTTCCTCTATGATTTCCAAAATTTATATATGTAAAATAGTTAGAGCCCTATTGCCTCTAAGTGGAATCATTTTATTACTGATCATGTAGATCAGTAAGTCTGAAATAAAATATTGTGTACCTCATATAGTGAGAATATTTTAAACTTTGCTTTCTGTATTACATTTACAGACTATAATGCACATTAATGTACACTATATTAAGCATTATTAGCACACCACCTTATTATCCACATATAAGGCTCTCTTTTAAAAAGGAAATAAGATTTGTGAATTAACTCTCTTATTATATATCATTGTAATATAAAGAAATAAGAAGTCTGAAACGTGTCACTGAAATTATAGGCAGTTTCTTCATTAAATGAAAACCAAATATTGTGAAAATAATAATCTATCACATTCAAGTTAGGAAAATTAAAACTAATTCATGGCCTGATCCATCATCATTAAATCAATTACTGACTTAATAGTAGCAAGATAAAGGTTCATAGTAAGTGTCAATTATTAATCTATAAGAGTGCCAATTAAAAGGCAGTCAATTTTTTAACTGCATCTTCCCATGTAAACTCTGTTGCAGATAGTCCTGTCAGCATAGTTGCTAAAAACCAAGTGACAGAAGTGCAATTTATAATCAGTACAAACAAAACCTACTATAATTCTCTTCATTATTTCTCACATAAAGCATACTCTTCGTTATTTTTCAAGTAGTCTCAAACAATTGCATTATAAAAAAAAACTCATTAAGTCAATAAAACTCCTCTTCTTTGCTTCAAGACCCTAAATTAGGAAAGAATAATTGCATTTCAAATAAGCTGACTTTAATGATCTTTTTTTTCTAGCAATAAAACTAATAAAACTAATAGGAAACTAAAGATACATGATGGATTAACACAATCTTCTTTTCACCTCATAAATGTGATTATCAGCCTCTAGAACACGCCATGCCCTGTAAATACTTATTTGCATCTTCAGTGATAACACATTTTCCTTTACAAGGATACATTTGAAAGCAATTGCTTATGATGCAGCATTCTCAAGGCCTGAATCAGCAAAACAACATGCTTGACTAGAGCAGAAGCCTGAGCAATACTGTGGAAATCACACACAAAAATAAAATAAAAAAATAAGACTACCTCAATGGGATTATATTTTTCTGAAAATAGTATTATAAATATTATTGTATAGGATATAACATAAAAAAATGCTTCATCACCAACCCAAATACTTGGTTCATATATGTATAATCAGCCTCCATACTGTCCTTTCAGAGCAGTGCATCTTGTTTCAACAGCTTAGGTCATTAAAACAAGCTTTGACCAACAGCATGTTAATGTGCCCATTTACAAGAAAATGCATTCACTTAAGACCTGGTCTTGCTCTCATTTGATTTTATTCTAGATTTCAATAAGAGCAAGAGCAGGCTACTACAATTTTAAGCTTTACAAACGGCTTCATGATTCAAGTGACAATAAAATAAAGGGATTCAGCCATTACAAATTGCCTTCAGTAATTCAGCCATGTGGTTTTATCCTTTGAATCTTGAAAGCTGCACTGTAATTGAATGACAAAATATAAAATAATGGGGATCGATGATTCCGAAGTGATTCTAAACTGACTTTAAATCTCAGATCTTATGATATTTGACTTTTATATAATATTAAGAAAACCACTTTAAAAATCTCTTTCCGTAGAGCTTTATTTGATGTTTGAAGCATATCTTGGTTTAAAATTTAATCAGTAAAATCTGAGAATTTCCAGAATACACACCAACATTAATTTCTGTTGACATCTCTGGACAATTTATACAACGATATCATATAGGCAGATCATACTACACTATAATCAATGGTACAAAACGAACCATTTGGTTATCTTTTTGAAGCCAGTGAGACTGTGCCTGAAGGAAACAGCTCTGAATCCTGCTATAGGACTGAAATCTCAACAAAATTTTGACACCTGGTTTTACTAGGCTCCTGTGCAATATTTGCTGTCCCTATTCCTGAAGGCTCTGCCAATTATGCATCAATGAAGATTATACCTGCCTATAATGAAAAAAACCCCACTAGGGTAAATACACATGGAATTTTATAAAAATGATGCCAACTACTCCATAGTCTTTCTAATTTACACCAAGTAAAGTCCCCCAACACAGTCACAGACTGCTATCATGAAACACATTCCAAAATACCACTATTTATGAAGGAGTTTAAAGTTTAAAAAAAAAGTATTTGCAAAATGCTTTGCTTTGAGAGTTTTTAGGGGGAGTTATTTGCTAAGTATAATTTTAGCAATTATGAAACTGTTTGCTCTGCTTACAGTTTATAAATCTCAAGATATGCACTGCCCAAATGAATATAGTACATAGTTTGTAGCATCTTGAAGATTTGCATTACAGTGCATTGTAGATTTAAAAGTATAACAGTGTAATTTTTACGCAAGTAGCTACTGCAGTAGTTTAAATGTTATTCATGACGGAGCTGAAGTTGTGGCAGTAATCATTACATAAATCACTTAACACATTTCATTAAATATTTACATTTATAAGGGCTGAATCAAAAAGGGTTGTTTTTATTTTTTAAAAACTATGCATGCTCCCTTTTTCTTTGGCCTCTTTAACGTATAACATTCCTTTTACGATCCATACTTCAAAACCTGTAGAGCATGCAGTTATTGCTAAAGACTATTAAAATATCCAGAAAAATCATTAGCAGAGTTAAAAAAATGTATGTTGGCGTTGCCAATCCCTCCTGACCATGCTGTGATGTGAGTCCCATGACTCAGCAGAGAGCAGCTGTGCATGTTTCTACTGTCTTGCAATGGATAGGGAAGGTACATAGCTGAATAGCATGCAGGCCAGTCAAAATCCATTAAAAAGTGATTATATATATATATACATATATATGTATAACTTGCTTAGGTAACCTGTGTGAAAGTGGTGACACGTTGCTCTACCTGGTTAAAAAGCACCAGAGCTGCATTCTTGATTGCTCCAGCTTGGTTTTACCCCTGTGAGAAGTAAGAATGGTAGGTAGTGAAGTTCAAGACACAGGATCTCTAGTTTTCCTCTTTTTGGAATCTCTAATTCAAACATGGCTTTAACACAATTAAAACATAGTTATTAAATATTTTATGATCAGTTGGCAAAAAGGGAAATACACACCACCTGAAATGTTCAACAAACTTTTCTACAGAACTTGTTAGTTTATTTTAGAGAAATAAGAAATGCAGAAGCTAGACCTAATAATCCACACTCTAAAATTGTGATTCATAAATAAAAATACAATGAATTAAATTAATAAAGACATGGTTAGCAGATTTGGAAAGTATTCCAGTATTTATATAGTGCTTAATGCATATTAATGAAAATTTTAAGGTTTTTTTGTTTAATGTTCTAGTCTTCATTTAACTGACTATGTGATTATCTGTTTTATTTGCAAAAAATGTAAGCAAAATACTTTGAAGATGTATGTCTTCCCATTCCTCCTTCATCCTCTAATAATGGTCATAGAACTTATAGATCTCAATGAAAATAAACCTCCTTAATTTCGGTTCAAATTAAATGTGAGGAAGTATCATATTGTGTAAATTTCTAGTTTAGATTTAGTATGCTATATACTTCTGACTCTATAATCTCTCTCCAATTCTTTCAAAAGAGGATTGAATCAGTGTCTGGACAGTGGCCCATCAGTGTATCCAGAGATGTGGTTTCCTTCATTAGTTATCCACAGCTAGTCCATAACTTAAAAAATCTGTGACTTTTGAAGATACTGTTCCAGAATTGGTCAGTTTTAGTAAAGGGTAAATTAGATTGTTGGATATTTTAAAAGAAATCTGATAAAAAATCATCCAACAAATTGATCAAATCACTACTGGGTATGTTTTGGCTAAGAAATTTATTGCAGCCCAATGGCGATGCTTAACTTTTGGGAATGCAATAACTGTGTTCCTGTCTTTTTACTTCACCTAGTCACAAAGGCATGAGAGAAGCCAATCAGAAAACTGAAATTATTCCTTTTTTTGAAAATTCAGTGGATTAGATGATGAAGGATATTTTTAATTTTATTAAAACCATCTGTTGTGATTTCAGAAGTTACTGAGCAGCCTTACTTCTCCAATCTGAATTTGTACTTACTGTACATATACTGTAGATAGAAAGGCTTTTGGAATTCTGCATGATAGAGGCCTGTAGGTATATGTATTTCTTTAGTTGTGAAATAGGGTTTCCATAACTGATTAATATCTTTGAAATTATTTTTCCATGTTGAAATCCAAAACTTTATTCATAAAGTTGTGATTCAGATATAATGAACAAGTGGTACGGAAATACAATAGTTAGGAGTCTTATATTTGGTAAGATTAACATAGTCCATTCATTTCACTGATTAGCAGGCATATTTTATAATAGAAACAGCATCCATAATGCTAACTTTAAAAAACACCGAATTATCCCCTTTAGTTGCTTCTAATTTTCTTATTATCTTCAAAGTTAATTGTCTTGAGTATCTTACTTTCAGAGCAGAAATCTGTTATTTCTGATGGTTATTTCATTGGGTATTGCACCTCTATTTTCTGATAGTAGATATTAAAAAAATCCTTCTTCAAAGTATCAAAAAATGCTCACTTCTTTCACATATTTTCAGCCAACTATTACTCTAAAGCAGTGGGTAGCTTTTAAATCTACTAGATGTTATTGTTCTGTTTCATCCAAATGAAAACTTCCCCAAATTTCTAGTGATATGTATTAGGAAGATCTTGTTTCAGTCTGGAACTTGCAACCAGGTTCCAGAATAGATTCTGGCAGATTTGGGAAGTTATTAACTAGCAAATTAATTAGAAAGTGTTTTTATGAAAGGGAGGGGAAAAAAAAAAAAAAAAAGAACAAGCCTTCCAAAAGAAACTTGGTGGCTAGAGTAATTTTGTACCATAGTATATCTGATAATAAAAATAGGAAAAATTACAATTTGTTCCTTACTCACCCACAGTTACAATTTCTATAGTAATTACCGGCTCTTGGCACATTCCTCAGGGGCACACAGCCCCTGCCCCACTTCTAGCATGACCTGTTATTGCTGACAGACTTTAAATAATCATTCTGCTCTTAACATCAGTGACAGTGAGTAAGACACCAGAAAAAATTTTTACAGTTCCTGCACAGATCTAGCTTCCCGCAGCTCTGTTGTTAAAGAAAAAGTTATTAAAAGGGACACCTCCTGAGGGTATTTTAAGTGCTTAGTACTGCCACAGGTAAGGCAGGGAAACTCCTGCCCCATCTCTTACCCTCCTTTTGCAGACCAGGCCTTCTCCTAGCAGGAATGTTGTCTCAGTAGTATCCCTTGAGAGGCAAAATAAAGCAAATGATGGTGTACTGTTCTAGAGAGATAACTTAAACACTGCGCCAATATACTCTTTATCTTCCTCAAAAGACAATCAGAAGGCAGCAAAAGATTCAACAGTACTGTTGACTTGGTAGGAGAACATTGGGAATCTTCACAAATTCCTGTCACACATTAGAACATCTGTTCATATATTACGAAAGCAGGTGGATTTTTATACACACAATAAAAAAAAGCACTTTATCCTTTCCCTAAAAATGATCCAGAAGGAATGGAATAAGGAATCCAGAATGGAAACTGCAATTAATATAGAATTCTCAATTTTCAGGGCACTGGTAAAAAATTCCTGTCTTATTAGATACTGTTCACAATATGCACACTTGCACTGTACGAATACATATCAAATAGTTAAACGGTAAACAGTTGTGTGTGAGCAGACCTTGAGGGAAGTGCTATTGTGCCAGCTTCATAATGGTAGTGATTATTACATTCTATGGAAATCTTGAGGCTCCACAGAAGTCCTAGACTTATCCCCATTGAAAATTTCTCCGCAAGTTCTTAATATAAACACCATCCTTCATTTACTGGCCGATTTCCCACAGTCACCTGAAATTTTCACTTTCAAATTGCTTATACAGACTTTTGGATTTGATTTCTCTTTCTGAAGACATATGGATACATCCAAAGGCCATAAAAAAAGGCAAAATGCCTTTTGATTTATTACGGTCCTGAAACTTCAGGATGGCCTTAGAAGAAAAAAGCATGATGCCTGAACCAAGCAAAGATGGGAATGAACAGAGCAATTGACTTGTGAACGTCACCTTGAAATTGGTATCATTCAGAACTCAGCACAACAAGGGCTTTTACTCCATTTTCTTGGGGTGTACTTACATCATATATTCACTTGGAAAGCAGAGGAGTTTCTGCCTTTGCCTTGCATTTTGTTTTGTCCTCAACTGTTCTGATGGAATATATGGCAGTACACTGTAAACTGAACCATTCAATCTATCTTAAAGAAGAAACAAACAAATAATGCCTATGGGATGATGTTATTTAACTTACACCACTCCAGTGACATGCCTTATAGTACAGACCCACAAGCACTGTAGCAGAGAAAGTGCCAGGGGATCAGGAGCCAGGTGTGGATGGGAACTTCCCAAGCCAGCTCTCTGCTGGGGCTAACATGACACATAACCACAAATTTAGCATCTGCACAGCTTATAAGCCTCCCAACTTCCTAATGCATATTACAAACTTTTTAAAAAGTAACATATTAAGGAAATTTTTAGGCATGTAACTTCATAAGATGGAGTTACTAGGAATGCAGTCATCACTGTATTTATCAAAAGTAACCACAAAGAAAGCAGAAAACTTATAGTAAAATATCATTTTAAAGAACATCAGAATATATGAAAAGACTTAGAAGACTTCGCTCAAGGTTCATTGGAAAAGACAATTAACTTTTATTAGATCAGCTTACATGAAAAATACTTAACTCTCAGACCCAGAGTCACTCTGAAAGCTTTTTTTTTGATACTAGTTGATCTCATAAATTATATCACTTTACACTTCCGGTATCTCTTATATTCTTAAATTGTCATGGATAAGCACTACTGCTATACAATCTTACACATCTGCATTGAAAATGTCTCATAACTGAGCAACTCAGATGATAGAATATCTTGCTCTTAATCTTACAATTGTTACACGGAGTAACCTTTGCAGTTGCAAATAAACACACACTCTTTATGTTCCTTTATGTTGTTTAGCAAAAAAAACCATACTATGATTAACTGGATCATGGCTATCCATTGAAGTTATGTGGTATACTTTGGTATTGCTGAGGAATACAGCATTATTTGCAAATATGGCAGCTATAAAGCTATGATACAGCCATGAATGCAGGGCTTCTTTATAGAAGAGCTTTCTTTATGGTAAACAAACCCTTATGTAATAATGAGTTATCACACAACATCATAGTTTCTAATCTAACTGAAAACATATTAATCCATGGCTTCTGATCCCTTAAACCTCACAGTTCCTACATTTCTAATGGCATTGAATATAATTATATTCTGTTAATGCATTTATTAGCTTGTCATTGATCATTAATCCAACATACAAAGTTTTCCTTGAATACCATTATCAGCTGTTCATGATCACTTCTGGTATTTGAGCCACTTATATTTTGAGGCACATGGCTTCTGGTTTTTAGACCGACTTCTGTCTCTTTGCACAATAACAATAGCATAAGGCTTTCAAGTAAACTGTTTCCACATGCATCTATCTTACATCTATATTCTGCTCTCCAGGACAACTTGAGATACTGCTTTACCACGACATTGGTTGGTATCTGGATTACTTCAATTCAGCCAGCCATAGTCTCTGAACCCAAAATCTGTATGAATATTACAAAACTTTTTTAGATAATCCAGAATATATCACTGATTTATGATGTCTCAGGGTTCATTTTTAGAACTACCCTAAATATAGGAAAAAATATTTTTTCTCCACTTCTACGTGTTTGGGTATGCAAAGCTGTATACTCTTCATTGTTCCTTAGCCTTCTACAATACTCTTGTTCCATAAATCCTGATCGCATTATAGGTACTACAGAAAGAATGCTTTATGAAATGTGTGCTAGTCCTACAACCTCATAAAATTGTGAAGGAAATAATCATATTTAAAATCATACATCTTCCAAATGCTAATAAACAGAGTATTAAAAATGTAAACTCTAAGGACCCCCTAGTAGACCATCACATGGTATTTTTTTTTCAATTATAATTACATAAAATAATAAAATATAAAATTATTTACATGCAATAAGACAGTTTTTAAACAATTCTGAATATGTAATTAAGAAATACATAAATGCATGACTACAATTTAATTGTTAAGATACGAAAAATCCTACCTGTTTGCTTTCTTCCATATCAGATTCACTGCTAAATTCTTCTGTATTTAAATTTTCAAAATCTGATTCTCCAACTGCAATTGGCACTGTCACAGTGAGGCCTGGGTTGTTTATGAATGACATGTAATCGTTTTCATCGATTACGTATTTTTCCACGCTGCTGCCTGTGCCTACACCACTGGTGGTTCCATTCCCGTCTTTAAGATAATTCAGATCTTTGCTTATTTCAACAGCAGTATGATTGGAAATGCAGCTGTCTTTCTTGTTGTTTAGCTCTTCAAGTGCTTTGATTTCCTCTAAAGCTTTCTGCTTTCTAATGAAGGCTTTTTGGATGAACTCCTGTATCTTTTTTTTAACATAATCTATTCCCTTCTGAATCCTTGCCACAGCAATCTGGAGATTGTTCATTTCATTATCATCATCAGTAGCAGCAAGGTTGTCTGAACTAAATGAGCTCAGCAGCAAGGCCAGAAATAGGTTTAATACCTAAAAGATGAGAGAATACAGCTGTATAGTAAATACATACATATAAGAAGTGAGTACTTTCACAGGAAACTGTCGAATAGCACACATTGTTTTGAAAAACAACATTCACTAATTTTAGACTACCATATAGCACCTTAAATTACAAAAGATGTCCTTACTTGTTTTGATCAGTAATCACTCAGAAGATGAGAACAGACAAGCTAATACCTAAATATTTAAATTTTTGATCTTTGTTTGAAGCAGCATGGTTGCTTAGACTTTAAAATAAAAAAAAAAGTTACAAAAATTCTAGCTATACACATTCATCAGAGGTTTGAAAGGCTTCTGTCTAAATCTCTTAAGATCACTTGGAATTTATGTAGAATTAAATAAACATGATTCATAAAATTAGATGGGTTTCTATGATGCAGATATTTTAGAAATTTATATCAGTTAATGCTATAATAATCTACTTATACTTTCTAACTACTATTTGGAAGATTATACCATGAGACTGTGACATTCTGTTAATTCTGGGCTTGTCTCTTAAATTCTATAAAACTTATCATAAAAGGATAAAAAGAATATTTAAAAAGGAATTTTATACTGTAATCTTGATTATTTGCAATAATACTGTATTATTTGTAATTGGATTTTTTTCCTTTTACACTTGGCAAAAAATGAAAATTTTGTTTGCTCTTATGTAGGAATTTAAAATAAAATGGACTTCTTTCATCAGCAGGTAACAATCTTAGCACCAGTATTGACTGAGGACTGTGGTTTATTGCTTCAGACTTCAGACATCACTATTGTTGTTTTAATATAATCTTCTATAAGCTGTAGCTATTTCACTAAAGCTTATAAGCAATTAATCATTTCATACTTTCAGTCTGATATACTACCAGGCATCAAAAGTTGTCATGATATGGCAAAATGGCATAAATAAACTTCCCCATTGTTAAATGTGTTAGGTCTCTCTTTTGTACTCTCTATGAGATTTAATTCTGAAGAGTTTCACAATTCCAGAAAAGAACCTTGAAGGTAAAAAGGCACTTGGAAGAAAACAATATGAATCTGAAACAGTATTTCTATGCTGAAGCTAATGCTAAAAAATAGTAGAGCAGGTTACTGATCATAAATAGCTTTCTGGGGCTCTGCACATTTCTGCTGATACAATGTCAAGATTGCAAGGTCATGTAAACGACTAGGATACAAACATTCTGAATTCTATTTTATAAAATTTAAATCATATTAAAATATATCACTAAAGGAAGAGAGTTTTGACAGGTAATAGAGTTTTTAGGCACATCAGAATGAACTGCAAAGATTAACAGTAAAAAACTTAAAAATAAAAGTGTAAGTGGTACATTCAAATTATAACATTGATTTCTAAGAAGTTCTCACCAATTCAATATTTATCAATTGAACCTTTGGCATTTTAACTTGTCAGCTTGAATTAAAATTTTTCTATAAAGGTTTCTTTTATAATTTTGAGTTAGAAGCTTTCAAACACATTTTTAGGATGGATGTCCAGTCACTCTGTATTTCGTTTTTGCTTTTTACACCTAAACAGGCCAAAAAGTTCAGTACTTAAATTTAAGATACTGTAATAAGAATAGCTACATTATACTTTATTTTTATTAAGTCAGAAGTATTAGTGCTGGAATTAGCTGTAGTGGGTATAAGAAAGTCCGTCAGATTTTTTTTTCTCCAAAGAAGCAGCTGCCTAGGAGCTGGTGCAGTATAAGCTTTATTATGTCAAGAGTAGTTAGGAAGACATCTGGATTTAAACAGCATCTTTAAATTACCTGCAGCACTCCCATGATAGGGTGTTTGATTTGGCATTTTGGTGTATTCCTAAATTCCTGTACACATAGTGAGAGTACTTCAGTGTATGGAAATGAGTGAAAAGGGGGAGAAGGGAATCATCATATGTTTTTACCCAAAATCTAGCACATTCAGATTTATTTTTTAATTCTAAACAGAAGTATGACAAACATTCTCATTGCCTAGCTGTAAGTTATGTACATTTTGCATCAGAGTTAATGTTCAAAAATGTTCATCACGTACCACTAGGTTTCCAATCACCATGACCAGCATGAAAACAATAAGGCACATGGTTTGGCCTGCAACCTCCATGCAATCCCACATCGTTTCTATCCATTCTCCACACAGCACTCGAAACACAATCAAGAAGGAGTGGAAAAAGTCATGCATGTGCCAGCGTGGAAGCACACAGTCACTGGAGATCTTGCAGACACATTCCTTGTAGCTTTTCCCAAACAGCTGCATCCCAACCACAGCAAAAATGAACACAATGATGGCCAGCACCAGGGTCAGATTTCCCAAAGCCCCCACTGAGTTGCCAATAATCTTAATCAGCATATTTAGAGTTGGCCAAGATTTTGCTAACTTAAAAACTCGAAGCTGAAAAACAAAAACACAGAGGAATCATTAGTGTTAGTTAAGAAATAGAAGCTAGGTCCAAGTTGTTTAGCAGAGCATATCAATTTCTGTAGATTAGTTTGTTCTTCAGTAGGAACATATTGTTATTTTAATGGCAAGCAGGGAGCATGGAGTATTTGCCTAAACTGCAGTGTTCAGCATTTCATCTTAGTGATGCACATAGGAAAAACCCCATAATTTCTGTTTGTACCACATTTGTTTTTAATATTTTTAAACATCCACTTACAGATGATTACTGAACAATTCTTAAAGACCTTTTAGAAGTTTGTATTCTTTTCATCACCTTCACTACACCCTCTTTGCTGGCTTGGTTCCACATTTCCCTCAGCACCACATTACGTCTTCCAGGCTTAGAGGACAATTTTTGAAGCAACAATTTGATGCTGATATTGTGATGTCCATTCAAGTTATAAACACTAACTTAAAAATAATATTCAGTAACCAAACTATGGTATGTGAAGTTGGGTACCACTGCCACTGGTGCTAATAAACTAAGTCACTACTTCCAGCTCTATATATTAGGAAATAGCCTAGGTTTTCTAGTAATGTGATAACTACTAGTAATACAGACTTTTAAATCATGAATTTTGTGCCTCTGGTAATCATACCTATAAATTAGTTTGTGTACAATACTAATTGCTATAAAAAAGACATTTCTAGGAGAAGCTCAATAATATTTCAATTTAACTGTTATCCTAAAGTCAGATTGTTATGACTCTTTGTTATATGTAATGGAGTTACTAAATGTTTATTCTCGGTGCCCATTAAAATTATGAGTAACACAAAGTAATGTTCTCAATATAAAGACTAAAAATGTTATGATTCTTTATGCTGGTGGCAATACGTACGTTTCTACAGATACTCAGTTTTGATAAATCTTAATGAAATCAGTATAATGAAGATTTAAAAAATTCTCAAAAGGTAGCAGTTGTTAGTCTTATGCTGGCAAAGGATATCAGTAGGATAGGATATCAATAGGATAATTTGATACCAAAAGATATTAAAGGATATCAATTGATAACACCTTAAACTTGTATTTATCAAATATGGCTTGCATATTAGGCATACATGAAAAATAGCGCGAGCCATTTAAGTATAGAATATATCTTTACAATACTGGTATTTATTACAGGCATCAGCACATCTTTTTCAAGTGAGACAATTGCATGCAAATATTTAGTTATCAAGGTATTTACCAATCTGAATGACCGAAGAACAGATAATCCTTCAACATTTGCAAGACCAAGCTCCATTAAACTAAGGCTAACGATAATACCATCAAAAATATTCCAGCCTTCTTGGAAATAATAATAAGGGTCCATTGCAATAATCTTTAGTACCATTTCTGCTGTGAATATCCCAGTGAATACCTAAAACAAAATGTAATTAATTAGTTGTGTTATTATGAGAAATTGATATACCTGAGTAAGTTTTTCTAATCCAGTTTGAGTTCTCATACCTGTTACTTGTACTCGTTACTATAAAAACCAGCTGATTGCTACCTCCAAATGGCATCTAAGTATTTTTAAACACTGAAAACTGATAATTAAAAACAAATTACTAAATCAGGACAAATATAGGAGGGCAGAGGATTGATGAACCTACAAAAAGTTATTCACCAGTCAGCAGCTCAGCTCCAGTTCATATTTGACTGGTATGTGCTGAACTATCCATCCAGCAGATGATGCGATACGATCTGGTATTTTCAGTCCTGTTTCTAGAGGATAGTCCCAGTAAAGCAAAAGAAGACTTGACAGCAATTTTTTTCCTTGCTCACGGTCTAAACAGAAGTGTTAGAAGAAACTCTCTAAGGTCAGAGTCTAAGGACAGACTGTTTAAGGTCTATCTTTTAGGTCAGAGTTGAAGAGTATGGGTGGAATAGACAGGGAAGTTGGAGTTTCCTGCATGGGGCTTTTTGTAAGGATACAGAGGTTTCACGCACAGCTACTACTCTGTGTGATAGCTATTTCTTTTTGGAAAAAAGAACTTCATGGTAATAATCTTCTTTTTGAAATATCTGGAAGTGCCAAATGTGAAATTATCAACACTCCTTAGTGTTTTAAAGTCCAGAATTTAAACCGACACTTTCTTGCAATGAGTAGTGATCGGTGGGTTTGTGCAGCATAATAAAGAAGTTTTGGAGCATAATGCAAGACCACTAAAAACATATGAATATTCTGCACAACACCCAAAGGATATCCTAGGTGATCCAAAAGTCTACTAAAGTACAGCAACATCCTCTGCCATTGCCTTGTGATAGTTCTTTACCCAGCTTGCTCTCAGTCCTCCTACAGCAAGTTTTATGGATGCAAAGCTGACTTTCTACAACACTATATAACTACACTCATGATTACCTTTTAATTTAAGAAGATTAGGAGGTGGATATAATGCTGTGGAAACATTCACCATTGTCAAAGTGTAAATATTAACATTTTTAAAAGTGTATACTTTTGAGAAACTAGAAATATAGCAAGAAACACTCTGCTATTGAATTGATATATGAGAGATGTTACCATATAATCAGAAGAATGTAACAGGTGTTGCTATGTGTGGTAAGGAGAACACAACAAGGAATATTATTCTTGACAAAATTGTCATATTTGTCAAAATAATTGGAAAAGAAAAGCAATGAAAATAATTTCATTTTAAAATATTTCCTTCAGAAAATAACCCATTCCATTCACAAACTACTTTTTCTTGAGCATAACTGCATCCCCAAATACACAAAAATACATTTTAACAGAAGTAAACTCAAGTTTTCTTATAATTACTTAGGACTTTTGAATACTGAATGAATTTTAGTATTATGAAAATTAATCATTGCATTTTAGAACTATTTTTCCTTCTTATTAAAACGCTACAGAAAAGGCAGAGTCATATTTGTCACATTTAATTTATCCTCAAACAGACCGTGTTGTCACAAGCAAAGAGTAAGTTAACACATTTTGAATGGAAATCACAAAATTAAGGCTAATAGATTAATACAGTGAGAAACAGAGAATTTAACTGAAACCACAGGAATAGTATTCACTGCACATATATGGTCCTAATTAAGGATACTAGATTGTTACAAAGGTAGTTAAAAATATGACTGCTGCTAGTTTAGAGTAAAAAAAATAAAAATACAAGATAGGAAAAGGCAGAAGACCTTGTAAGTATAAATGTTTGGAGAGAAATAATTCTAACAGTATGACAGACCAACATTTTAAAATACAATATTCTGTAATCTGTGATGAATACAAGAATATGCCAGCAATTAGATCTTTATCAAGGAGAAAGGAAACTGTAATGCACACAAGAACACATAGGTAGTAAGTTCAATTTTAGCTCTATTTTTAAAAGAAGTCATAGAAGGATGTATTACCCATACATATAAAGAAAATGTTTAGACTTTAAAACATACTCTGACTGAGTATTACTTCTCCACTTAAATATTAGCAGATTTTTCAAAACTAATCTTTTTGAATGTTTAGTTCAGAACTCTGGGTTGGTTTTGATTTTCAGGACTGCATGCTGTGTGAGTCAATCCAGACCTCTCCCGTGTAAACTATTGGTAGTTATGAGCGCTGGCAAAAAATTAAATATGTATGAATCTTCTTCTGAAACAAACACTTGCAAGGTTCAGTCCTCTGCTTCCTGAGCATTGGAAGTAAATAGAGAGAAACAGACAAGAACATTTAAGTGTTATGCCACATTTAGGTATCGGCTCAGAAAAGGATCAGGTTAAAATCGGGAAAGGCATCACTAATGAACTTACAGATACAAGGTGCTTTTTGTTAGAGAATAAATAATAATTTTCTAGTTTATTAAGTCTTTTTTAGTTACCTAAAGTGACAAGGACTTACTGCTAACAAGAAATATGCCTTTCTTGGAAATGTACTTTCACCGTAGTGTAACTGAAAAAAATCCAAAAAGAAATTCTGATATCTGAATATCAATTTCTTACAGAAGAAAAATATTTTCTGTGATGGAATATCAATACTATGGTAAAAATTAGATACTCTACCTTAACATTTTAAAGAAAAAAACCAAGGTAGACCTCAAGATATCTGACAATCCAGTAAAGACTGCACTTCCACACATATTCACTTATTTCATTATAGTAGTTACAAAATAGATTCATGAAAGTTAAAGGCTCCAGCAAAAATCACTTAATCTATGAAAGTCATATATACAGTTTCTAAACTGATTATAAAAACCAACCTGGAATAAATTTAAAACCAATGCAATGCATTTATGCATTTCTTCTTTTAGAAAATGGTAGTTTTACACCAATTAGTGCATAACAAACCACTTACCAGGTTCCCCACAGAAAGGACACTGCTAAACTGTTCTGTCATTGGGTAATGTTCCATGGCCATAAACAAGGTGTTTAAAACAATGCAAATAGTTATAGCAAGATCAACAAATGGATCCATCACAACTAGATTGACGATGTGTTTTACTTTTAACCACGGACTCCAGCAATCCCAGATCAAGAAAGTATTTGCAAATCTGTACCAGCATGGTGGGCATTTCTGTCTGGATTCTTCAAGCTCTGAAAAAAATAGAAAAAATTAACAAATAATGAATATTCAAATTATATCCTCTGGAAGTTCTTGTTTAGAATATGTAAAAAGATTAAATCATTCAAACAAACAGCTCACACTAACATGGCATTTCCCTCACCTATGTGTAGCCATCTTAAAGTTAAGCACCTAATTTATTCTCATCTCTAAAGAGTGAATCATCTCAGACATCTATCTAAAGAGAGAAATGGGTTTGTCTCTTTCCCATGACAGTAAGGAGAGTCTAGACATTTAGTTTAGGTTAGTTGACTTGCTTACAGCAGATATCTTCATTTTGGATATTAAGCGTTAACGTAACTCCATTGTCAGTGAGTTTATGTATATAATTTGTATAAGCTTCATAAAATATAAAATTTTTGTGTTAAGTATGTGACGTGTACATATTTTGATTTGAGCTACTAAAAGTATTATATTTGCTACTACACTGAACCACTATTTATCATAACAGATAAATCACTTGATGTGCATACCTATCATTGATTATTTGAATCAATATTTTTAATATACAGCATGCCTATTTTCTTATTTCAAGAATTATCATTTGACTTTGTTTGAAAATGTCTTGTACAATTGCAGTGTCTATCAATTGAGAAACAGAACAGTGTTAGTATTAGCAGAACAACTCTGCTCACAATTAGAATATTTACAAACTATTTTTTCTCCATTTCACTGTCAATACTGTGAAAGTTACAGAAGAATACTAACTTCCTCTGAGTTAGTAACAGCAAGAATGAATGTCTAATGTGATGAGATGTTTGAGGACAGCCCAGAAGGAAGACTGATATTTGCTTAAGTGAGAAATACTTAGACTATGTAAGTAAGACTATGTAAGACTATATGTAAGAAATGGCCACAACAGTTCCAATAACATTTCTACAAAGCGGCATCAACCCAAATCTGAAATTTGCCAGTTTTCAGACATCCCTTAGAGCACAGGGAGGTCTCCATCATCATGACACTTAAGGGTGATTTTGCTAAAATAGCAAACATGCTGGTTTACAGTATTTGCTAATAAGGATTTAATGCTAAACTCTACACTTTGAGGACCAGTGGATTGATTTTTGCCTCTAATATTGTCCTATATAGGTGGAATTACGGGAAGTTAAAAGGTCAGTTGCCACAGCTCTCAAACTCATTGAAACTAACAAGCTCTCCCATTACATCAGACTGTAGCCTCCAGGCAAAAAAGGGTATCAAAAGTAGTGAAAGTCTTCTATAATCTTTATAAACCATAACAAAGAAAGTGCTTCCGATGGAATATATGGATTGGGCAGAATAATCACATTTCTGAACATGTAACTCAGAATGCTGAGAGGTAGGATGGGACTGGCCTTGGACAAAAGTGGCCACTCACACTGGACACTGAGTCGGAACAGAAGACTCCATTGCTTGCACTAGCAACTTCTGAAATAACAGAAATCAGGTGTGGGTAGGAGGTGACTATCAGGACAATATAGTTTACATTGATGTGTTTTTTCTGGCCAGAAGAATGGAAAGACAAACTATTCAGCTGGAAGAAGAGAACAGCAGCCTCTAAGGAAATATACTCTCTACCTGGGAGGAGAACTAAGAATTGCACACTGAGAATCAAGAGGTACCAACAGTTCATGCTTGCACTAAAGTAGGAAGATACACTCAGAAAGATACATGTTTGTGAGGATGGTTTGTGAATACTTTTAGAAGAAAATAAGCGAGATAAGCCATATATTTCTGACTACGATTAGTTTGGGATCTATTTGTTTATCTGAGAGCAAAGGGCTTCAGAACTCACTTTAAAAAGCATATTTCAATTCTGACTTAAAGTAATCTTAAGAACACTGCAAATTTTCTTGGTAATTTCTTGTCCTTTTAGAATGTGTTGTAGGACATCCACAGGGTTTGTCTGACTGTAACAGCTGTCACACTGTGCCAGTATCCAGTAGATAAGATCCTTTAAGCTTACAAAAATATTTTAATGGCATATGTATGAAGTGTGAGTGTTCTCAGTTTCCATTAAATAAGGAAAACAATTCCAACAATATATGCTTTTTCATAGAGTAAATACAGTATTTTTTTTATCTTTGATGTACTTACCTAGGAAAGTTTAAGAAATACTTAAGTAATGCAGTTCATGTGCATTGGCATGGGTTGATTACAGTTGGTTGTTTTCTTTAACACTATCTTTTTCATTCCAATTTCCTATTGTCTATCCTTGGATTTTAAGTCTAAGGGAAATGACTATTGTAGCACATCACTGCCTTTACCATAGCAATTCCTGTGTATCTTAATTGATTTTTCCTGTTGATGCCTTATAGGAAGAAAATCCCTGTGTTCTCTGTTTGGGGCTCTGGCAATCCCCTAGCTATGATTATTTTGCCTCTGTTAGTCCACTCAATAGAGTAACATTTTGGAAGGCATCAGAAAAAATAAATGACTAAGCATTTAGAATGTGTAAATGATCTTAGAAATGCTCAAAAGCCTTTTGTATCTGATGTTCAGAGATTTCACATGTCCAGTTTTACATTTACAAAGGAAATTATGTAAATAATTGCTCTGTACATGTAATTAGCAGAAATTCACTGAACTGCCTGTCAGAAAAAATGCATCAAATACCTTCCATTGTATTTGTAAGTATGCTGGCTATACTCATTGCTCTTTGTCTTGCAGCAGAATCTTCCAGCATTTCCATGGAAATCTGATAAGAACTCAATCTTCTTTTTCTTATTTCTGTTTCTGTAGTGGTGCCCTGTAAATGAAATACTGAGAAATTAAACCATCCTTTTCAACAGCCAATTAACGATATTTACTGTATAAATATTGTAGTGATAATCAAAATCAGCTTTGTGCAGCATAGTAGACTTTTCTTACACACTGAACGTTTCTGTTCCTGTAGGAATTTCTTTGTTTATTGAGGAACTCAGTGGGAATTTTGTACAGTGCTACAAATAATCACCTGGGGGACACAATACCGAGGCAATGTGGGACCAAAGGTGCTTCTCATTTAAATGACTGACTGAACAAAATTTTTGCTAGGTATCTTCTTGCTAGTGATTATTATTATTCTTTCAAGAAACAATGATCAAAGTTGAAACCTGTCACCTTGATTTCCAGCAGCTAGTCATGTTAAATAATTAAAGTGCACCTACAGAAAGAAGTGAACTATTATTTAAGAAAGTAACTCTGATACAAGAAACATGAGTATAATTCTAGGAATTAATTATCTCTCTAATATTATGTACTGCATTCCTAACCTGATAAGTGTGGTTGGAAAATTTTATATAAGAAAAAAATCACATCTTATTTAATATTTCTTCTACCTAATTTTCACCCACTGCAATGCTCATGCAGAATTTGTGATATATTCTTGCAATGAATATGAAAGTCCTCTCTGTTTTGTATGGCTTCTAATTATCTTTTCAAAGCAATAATACCTGGCTCTGATTTAAAGGTGCCTAACATGTCACTACTCTGTAGCATGTAGGTGTCCTTACAGTCGCTTTGCTTTTCTTCTGGAGTGTGGCCTAGGGATCTAAACACAGGAGTGGGATTAAGAAGTTCCTAAATCTTGTTTCCTGCTCTACCACTGATTCTGTGATTCATGGAAACCACTCACTCTTTTTCTCATTATTCTGTCCCAATCCAGACAAAGAATGAAAAACCCTGCAGAACTCATAAGGGATTTCAAGGTTATCTTAGTGTGAAGATGAAAAAACATTTTTGAGCATTCACTAGTACTATTTCTTTAGAGAAGACTCGAGTTAAAAGGCTAAATTTTTCTTCAGGTGAATTTATTTCTGAAATAGAACTATATACGCATAACCTCTGAGGTAATCTGATTGAATTTCTGGTGTGAAGGTCTATATCAAGATAGGAGAGAAACATAAAAAGAAATGCGTAATAGTAGTAATGACATCTCAATACTTATTTATAATGAAAATATTTTTCAGGTTAAATAGAGTGCTATTATAGCTGCCAAAATACCATACTGAATCCACATTAAAATACTATGTATGAAAAAGCTTGCTTTTTTTAAAGTTTGAAAGAACATCTTAGCTTACAGAAGTCTGAAACTGAGACTGAAATGTAATGTAATTGCGAAGGTACATAGGAATTGTATGTATTTTTATCATGAAAGTTATGAGAAAAAATTTCTTCAAGATAAATTCAGTAGGGAGTACTTCTATTAACTATCATGGGAGTAGTAACTGCATTCTGCTTAATTTTGCAGGTGTTTTCCTATACATATTTCCAAGTTATATCCTTAATTATATATCAAATGTCTACCTTTGTTGATGAGGTGAAACTATATGCAAATTGTCAAATTCAATTTATGTTTTTTTCTTTCTATGTGCAGATCTCTTGCTGAAGGCAAGAAGAATACAATACTTTATTGAGGCTCAGACGTAGGAGGTTGAGGACTTTTTTTCCCCTTATGTTCTCTTATTTAGAAACTATTGCAAGTTCTTTCTCATAGCTCTAAGAAACGATAGGGCATGCAGAGGTGAGCAGTAAGAAAAAATTCTGTGCCTGAACCAGACTGTAACAATTACTAGTTTACTTATAATTACCTCTGGTATAAGCTGACCAGTAGGTGAAGTTAGAGTTGAAGGTCCTCCAACCAAGGAAACTACTCCATTGCAATCCACGGTGCTGTGCATCTTCCCATTTACTGGAAGGGCTGGTACCATTCTAGATGACACACTTGCCTGACTAATATTACTGTTGCGCCTTTCTCCATGTCGGTTTGGAACAAAGAGAGAATCTCTTCTGCTCTCATTGTCTTCAAGAGTGCTGTGCTCATCATCAGCAAAGTCATTTTCAGATCCTATATCCTTTGCGCGACCTCTGAAACTGAAAATGCTTGTTTTGCTGTTGCGCCTTGGTGAGAACAGGGAACCGCGAATGCTTAGCAAAGACTGTAAAATATTTAAAACAAAACAAAACAGCATTAGAACTTAAGTTCAAAGAATAGTTACAGTGCTGGAGGAAGGATAGTCACTTTTTTCTTCAATAGTATCAGTGTGTCCATTAGGGGAATGTGCTCATTAGGGGACCTGAAGTAGAGGGGAAAAATTCGTTTTACGGTAATGTAGCAGGACTGAAGAAAAGTTGGGCAGACGACGTAAGTAAGGGTGGACAGTGTTGAGCAGCGAAGGCACGCTGAATTTGTATGGGTCCATGACTGTGCTGGAGACAGTTCTCAACATCACTATCAGGGTTTTGCAGGTATTTGGCTTTTATTCCTTCTTCTATTAGAGGACAGAGCTAAAAATCTTTTACTTTTCTTCCCTTCTTCATCCCCTGGATTCCTAGGGGTAACAACTGATAATGCTCACTAATCGTTGTTTTCTATTCTGTTTGCTAGAGGCAGAAGTGGTCTTAAGTTTGGTATTAAATTCAGTCTAAGTTGATGTAAAGAACTTGTCTGGTCTCTTCACAATAGACTCAATAATGTGGGAACAACGTACGCAGTACTCTAAAACTAGAAGACACAGGCAACAGCATGGGGAAGCTCTGGAGGTACAGTGTGAACATGACTAGTAGCACTCTTGAACATAGCACTCTGGGGGCTATAGCAGGCTGCACACCTACTGGAAGGTACCACTTGGCCATCAGGCAGCTCAAAGCAAGCATTCACCAGGGACACAGTTACCTAAAGATATCCTCTTACAAATGAGAAAAATAAATCGGTGGTTGTTGGTAATTCATCTTTTAATTACAGTAGAAGCTGGTTAACGGAATGTTCTTCTCCCTTGCTACATATTTTATTAACAGCATTCATGAATAAATAACAAGAGTACTAATTGTGGAAAAAGGGAACCTTGCATTAGGCTTTCTTCAATTCTGCATTTGTACAAATCTTTGCATCTTGGTACATCAAAAACCTGGTTTGAGATGATTCTCAATTTTTCACTAGTTTTGCAGGTGGAAAGTGCTCATATGTAATAGCAGTGTTTTTAATCCCAGGATAATTAAAGTGAAAGTGAAAACTGCACTATGATATATAAGCCTATAATAATACTGTGAAAACCAAACACTGAGTATATACATGTATCAATCCATATGTATCTCTGTATACGCATACTCAGATTCATATATACACACACACAATGTGTGTGCCGAACTGGTAGCACTGCCTGTTGTAAAGGCTGGCAGGTGTTTACCATTATCAGATGCACTTTTTCTGCTCTTACAGCTATACCACATTTTAATAATTTGGGCTGAAATTTTCTATGCTGGCTGTCAGCCTCAGGCTGAGTTACTTGAAGAATATCAGCCAAATGGTTTTGCTAACCCATTTATGTAAACTTGGCTGGAGGAAAAGTGCTGTTTTGCTTATGCTGAAAGATAATTTTATCTAAAAAAAAGCTCTAGCTGCTATAGAGCATGACACTGAATTCTGACAAAGTGGTAAACTAATTACTGCACCCTTTGTACGTTTCTTTGTAAATGTATTTGGCCAACCTACAGTCCTTCGAAAAATAACACGCTCACTAGGTTTCGTCTGGCTACCACTGCTACCCTTGTTTTTTTAGAGAATGTTTCCATGGCTGCTATGTTTTGTTTGTAGTCCAGTCTTTCCAATATGTGTTATCATGCTCCGAGCACAGCTAAATGGATCAGGCCCCTCAGGGATTTGGGAGGAGTAATGCCTGCTCTGCAAGTTCCTGCTGGATTGAGACAAAAGATATAAGCCAAAATGGCTGCAATTCTAACACATGTAGAGGCAGAAATGTATGTGTCTACATGCTCCTGGAAAGTCAGGTCTGAAAGGAAAGCTTGGCTTTTCTTGCAGGCTGCATCATTCATTTGCACATGCAATATTGTGTCAAAGGATAAAACCTCTACAGGGACCAAGTGGGCAGATTATCTCCCCTTACCATTCTACCACATTGTTTCTGCCACCCTGTTTCACCAGGGAGCTAACTGCATGGCTAGCAAGACAAACCAGCTCTTCCTTTACCAGTTCTACTGCCCATAATCCTTCCACTCTTGTGGCAGCTCAGTTTTATTTCAGTTATATGGAGGCAACCTTTGCCCCAAAGCATTTTTACAACTGCAAAAACAATTACCAAGACAGTCTTTAATTAATAAATTATCCTCAATTAGATTATTTGCTTGATACAAGTGTCTGTATTTTAAAATCTTAGATTACTTTAAAAAAAAATATCATATGGTCACTTATTTCCTTCCTGCTGTGTAATTCATGACGTCTCAAGATGAGCTGCTTCCCGTCTATTGCAGCATTTCCTTCTTTTTTTTTCAAACCTGACACGTACAATATTTGTTTTGACTTGATTGTAATGAATTTTAATTAATTATTTCTGCAACATGAATTCACATTTAATTTTAATGTTACCAAAAGTAATTTGCAATCCCTTGCTTTCCTAAGCTTCTTACGTTTCTGTGGAAGTTTCACAGTTCTTTGCAACAATTGATAGGGTGAAAGCTTTTTGAGAGATTCAGAGTATGAACAAATACATGCAACAATGTTTTACGGTATGTTAATAAAGCTACAGAAAGTTTATTATCTACAGAATCTTTTTGTCGCTAATTCTCCTCCCCTTAGTATACATGCTTCTGTATTAAGTATTTTTTCTGTGCACCAAAAATGTATTTAATATAAGCATAATATATTCCTTAATCAGTCTCTTCACCAGAAGTATATAAAAGAGCATCAGGGAATTTAGACTAGACAATGGAGAGGCCTATTATCAAGTAGTTAAAGCACAGGACTAGCAGTCAGAAATTCCTTTCTGCTCAGACTTTGTCAGTGACTCTTCTTTAGTGTGGTCAAGTCACTCACCATCCTCATCTATGAGCTACGGACACATATATATATCTAAGTGAGGCAGGACTGTGCAGTCTAAGATGAGATCTTTGGCTGCAGCTCCTTTGTATCAGCCTGACTCAAAGCCCATTCCAATTAAGGAAAGATTTTTTGGAGCAGCTTTGGCCCAAAACTAATAGTACACTTCAATAGATTGGAAATACACTTGTACAATATTACTCAAAGGAGTTGATATAGATTTAATAATTTGTTTTTCTTACATTTTATTTATTTCTTATCCAGAGAACAACATGGTCATTCTTCTTAATTATAATAAACATTTCTTCACTTTCTCAGAAATGCAAATGTATCTTTTTCAGACCAGGTATCATCCCTTATACTTGACTAATTACTGAGGCTTTGTCTCAAATTAAGCTTTCCTCCCCTCAGTGCATGTATTTCAGTGTGAAGTATTTCTGCCACTGAATCTCGTATTTTATATGAGTTTGTAAACTAACACACTTGATATGAACATTAAATAGAATAAACATTGGTAGTTAAGCATGGGTAGTGTTGGTAGGTAAATGTCATCTGTTGTCTGAGACCAGACATGATAATTTTGAAGAGATGTATTTTAAGTGATTTTTCTACAAATACCATAACTGTGAGTAGACTTGAAATAAGCAAAGGTATCCTTAAGCGACGGAAGAGATCCCTTGATTTAAGGTAGTAGAGCTTTGAAGTTTGGACTAAATGATTTCCAGAGGTCCTTCCTAAACTATTTTTTTTCTATTATTGCAATGATTCTTCATCTTGTATAATGAATTTCTAATGCAAAAGAACAGTATGACTAAATTCTTATAAATATAAAGCACATATTTTGTCTTTATTGTGGAGTACTAGAGCTACTTTTCTCGTTATCTACCATTTAAAGAAGCTAATTAAGGAAAACAATAGAAACTAATGGTAGTGTGAAATTTCCTATGCAGGGTATTTTGATGATGTGGTCTGCTAAAAAACCCCACATATTTGTATAGTTTTGAAATGGATGCAGAACAGAGAACCTATGGTTGATTAATGCAAATATATGAGTACTGTATCAAAGAGTCTTTGATTCTTTCTCCAATCTACCAGACATCAGAAATACATTTTCAGAAATGTTCTAATTAAGTTTACAATTATCCTTGGTATGTTCTTTTTATCTCTTTGTTAATAGAATGTGTCAAACCATACCAAACTGTAACACTGTTAACGGTACTACCACTGTTTTTTTCCTTCACTCACCTTTTACACAACTTCCAATATGTAAAGCTGCTGTAATGTGAGTCAAAACCAAATTAGAGTAGATGTACATGATTTAATAAAAAAGAGTGCTGTACCTGGTGAGGAGATGTGAACCTTTTTTCATATGTCAGTTGACTTCCTTCTGCGGAGAAGCGGAAACTTTTCCTTCTGATACTGTCTTCTGACTCGGACTTGGGGAACTTGTCGATATCTCCTTTGTCCTCTGCTTCAGACATTTCTTTCTGTCTTCTTTTCTTCCTTCTGTTTCTTCTTTCTTTAGCACTCTTTGAGCTCAACTTTGATGCTTCTGAAGAACTTTCCAAGAGTTCTCCTAATCCCCCTACACCGCTGAAATCTCTTGATGCAACTGATGCTGCTGCTACTGCTGCTGTTGCCTGTCAGGTTACAAAGGAAGCTATTCTTAGTAGGCCAAAAATGAACAATTTTATAGTCTTTTATCCACTGTTTTTATTATCATTCTGGTAATACTGCTGGTTGTACACCTTTGAGTATGCAAATAAACACAAACAAATTGAACTGAAGATAAACTATTGAGTTGTATAGCTCCTCATTGTCTAGTAGCATGAGCTACTTCAAGCATCAACTTCAGCAGAACAATAGCATCACTATTCCTTAAAGACTTACCACACAAGACACTGGTCTAAAATTAAGGTAGTCAGAAAAGTATAAACACGGTGCTTTTTCATGTATTTCAGAGCTGCTTCCCCATTTGCTCTCAAGAAAAGCCCCACATCATGCTCTAATTCAGCTGATCCCCTCTGAGTCCTTAAAGAGAAAACTAATCCCTAACATCCACCATATGAGTTAATGTATCATAATGCAACTAGCAGCCTGCAAGTGGTTGAATCCAGCCTTTCCTCACTGTCTCCACAGCAAGGGCACTCCCTTCACTTTCCTTCTACCTTCACTGGCAACAGGCACACCCTCTAGACATGTCTTCAAGCCCTACCTCCCTCTTCAAGTTTCCCCTCCCACATTTCCCACTGTAGCAGCACTCTAGGTCTTTGTTATAGATACACAAAGGTACATTTATTGCCTGTTGCTGCTGCAGCCAGAGAGAAGAAAAAGTTTAGGTTTCTTCTCTGATAGAAAGGGATGAGAGGACTTACTGGAGTGAAGAGCCATCCCAAAACTCAGGACTAGTATCTTCAACTACAGATGTCAGCCTACCTGATTTGGTTCATTAGGGAAACTGGCTCATTTAGTCATCAAATAAAGGAAGAACTGAGAGTGTGTCCAGTACTGTTCCTAGAAAGAACTGTCTGGGAGATTGCTATGAAATTCTGCAGTGGAAAATATGTTTGGGAAGATGATAGGCAGCTGTGAGCTTACAAAAAAGGGTGATGTGATAAATGGCAAGAGACTAGGGTTATATAACAAAGATGACTAGTAATTATCCGGCAAAACGTATTATATTCAATGCCAAGTATTTCAGGAATTATGAGATATCTCTCTACAGCAGGAAAGGATAGTTTGAGAGCTCATAGTATGAATTAATGGCTTTCTGCACCGCAATATGCAACCCATGCTATGCAAGTTGACTTGATACGCACTTTTTCTGCTAAATGGAGTATTAAAAGGATTCTGAAGTGTTTATCAATTTAAAAAAGTGATATTCAAAATTTTGTCATACTGGTTTCAGAATATTGTCCTTCAAATGCTCTAACAGAAGCAAAGGCAGCAGATGCTGAGTCATCACCCATCTACTTCATAATACTAACACCAAAGGTCAAACAAGTGGAGCAATCTGAAGACCGCTGTGATGACTTAGGTTTGTGGATGAATAGGTTCATAGAATGATAGAATCATAGAATTGTTAAGGTTGGAAAAGACCCTTAGGATCATCAGGTCCAACCGTTAACCTACCACCGCCAAGTCCACCACTAAACCATGTCCTCAAGCACTGCATCTACCCATCTTTTAAATACCTCCAGGGATGGGGACTCAACCACTTCCCTGGGCAACCTGTTCCAGTGCCTGACTACTCTTTCAGTAAAGAAGTTTTTCCTAATATCTAACCTAAACTTACCCTGGCGCAGCTTGAGGCCATTTCCAAATGGTTCAGTGTCAAGGGAGTGAAGAGATGAGTCCCACACCCATTTCCTGTCTCAGCAACCAATTCAACAGCTCAGTGATCCACCTTGTAATGCACACTTTCTGCTTTCACGTACAAAAGGGATCTTGACTGTAATACTGCTTTTCTTATAATGAATTGAGTGGTCATTCATTTAAAAAAGGAACGACTTTCCTGGGCCTTTGTCCAACCTTCCTTGTAGTCTCTGTTTCATATGGTTCTATTCTTCTTCCTAATTCTGGATCAGCTTCATCTCTGTCCCCATTCTCAAACAGACAAACATCTAGAAGAGCCTCCTGATATCTTTTGATATAATGTGATTTAGTGCCTTTCATGGATGAAAATATCAGATTTGTAAAAAAAAAAAAAAAAAAAAGTACTCTTTGCTGATATTTAAGTGTTTTTTAATTTCAGTTTTGCGGGATTCTGCTTTTTCTTTAGTGATTTGGAAGTGATAAGGTTTAATAACTAAAATAGAGATATACTAATTAGATTTCACAGGTCATGCATAAAGCTTTCTTGTCAAGAAAAAGATGGAGAGTTTCACTTTCTATTAGCACTTTATAGAATCATTCTAACTTAGTGAAAGTAGCTGTAAAATACTACTAAAACTATAGTTTCATAGAAGATTCTAATTTGCTAGCATTTTGTAAACATTGTCCTGTGGAAAATGACTATACACCAGATGAAAAGCAATAGAAAATCAGTCCAGAAATTAGACAGACGTGTGACTCACGGAGCTGAATTCCCGCATATATTTTACCTTCAGATAAGAAAACCTCACATAAAAGTATCTATTAAAATGTCTTTTTCTCATAAAACTTTAAATAATTTTCTTCTCTTTTCAAAGAAAACAAAGATTACTTTAAAAGAATTCTGAAGTAATACCTTTGTTATAAATATTGCTAGTCTGTTCTAAGGATATATAAACTTCTGATTGACTTCAGTGTGCTTGAATTAGGGATATGCTTAAATATCTTGCTGGATAGAAACCCAAATGAACACTGATTACAATCCTTCTCTCTATTTTCTGAATATTGGGGAAGAACTATTAAGTACAGCAAGCCCGGAAATTCTCACTCAGACCGTAAACCAGAAGTAACGTCACTAGACTTTTTTCATGCTGTCCATAAGACCTGTAACATAAAAGCATCATGAACTATGACTACTTAAAGTCAGGTTTCTAGGACACTCTTACCACAAATATTTTACTTTTACAGTCTTTTGGTGAACTTAGTAGCATTCGTCTCTGTACCATTAGCTTGGGTTCTTTTGCTATTTGGTTAGTTCCTGATATCCATTGGCTATTTTCACTTTTATAACTTGTGTGGTAAACAAGACTTTTTACTTCCTGTAATTCATTGCACAATTTATACATGTTCTAATTCATAAAAGATTATTAACCTTGCCTTAAGAATAAGGCCGTTCAGAAAGTACAATTTCCATCATTACCTGAGCTTCTTCTTGTTGCTTCTTCAGTTGTTCCAGCATCTGTTGAAATTCTGCCTCTTTCTGCTCTGCTTCTTCCATGGTTGCTTGATTCTGTTCTTCATAGGCCATGGCAACCACAGCCAGGATCAAGTTGATCAGATAGAAAGAGCCCAGAAAGATCACCAGAACAAAAAATATCATGTATGTCTTCCCAGCAGCACGTAGTGTCTAGGGAGTAGAAGGCATATCTATATATTATTCCACCACTTATCTTTGTTACTTCACCAACATTATGCTTTCAGCTCATGTACAAATAAGCCTATTTATATACTTTTGTATGTCACCTACAGCTTACTTTTTATGTCATAAAAATTTCTTACCAGCTGATACAGGTTTTCCCAGAAGTCCTGAGTCATTAGCCGAAAGAGTGACAAAAAAGCCCAACTGAAGGTGTCAAAACTTGTGTAACCATAGTTGGGGTTTCTACCAGCTTTCACACATATATATCCCTCTGGACACTGCCTATGTGAAAACCAAACAGGCAGTACTTAGTCATAATTTTTATTTCCTTCTAGAACATATTTATTATCTTTTGGAACAATATGCATTATTTTTCCACAGGAAATCCATGAATTACAATTAAATTCATTCAGAAAAAAAGTCCTAAGAAATGAACTAATAAGAGAGTAAATGAAAGATATCCTTTCGATCCGTTCACTGTTTGAAATGACCTAAATATTTAAATTCTCCTCAGTCACATTTTGCAAATAAAATTTTTATTCCAGATGAATAATTTCCTGGGAGAAATAATTGCTAAAATGTTGTTAAGGTTACAGACAGATTAAACAATATTATTAGCCAAATCCAATTATACTGTTAGGGATCTCCCACATAATGCTGAGATGATTTTTTTTTTAATAATCTTCTTCACTGTTGCCAGTTAGGTATCGGAGTTCAGCTAACAGTTCTAGGCTCATAATTGGGCATGCGTGTATGGCAGAATTTGCCAGTAATGAAAAAGAGTTAGCCTTGATAAAAAAGATTCGGTCTTGAACTATGAAGTCACTACTGTGCTTTCCTAATATTTCACGTATTTTCTTTCTCAGTTCTAACCTTTGCTTTCATCCTATTTTCTTCAATCAGTACATCTCCAAAATAGAGTTTACAAGAGTTCAGATTTTATCATTAACACCAACATCATTTCCCAATCAAGCAGGGAGAAGGGCTGTTAATGAGTATTTTGTTTAGCCAGAGTAAAATACTTTGACTTAAGTAAGAAATCATTGTTTAGCAGCAAAACTCTGTGATTTCTGTAACACTGTTAAATATGGAGTCGCAGCTGCTACAGAGAGGTTTCATGTTACTGCTTTTTCTACAGAACATAACAGAGGATTTTTGAAAGGGTCTTACCCTGCATCAGAGCTATTACCACAAAGTAGGGCATCTCTTTGTCCTTCCAGAATATAAAAACGAGCTGTGTAGAAAGCATTAGAAATATATGTGAATAAATCAAATGAACCTGAAAGTATTACAATGTAAAATAAAAATAAATTATAATAAAATCAAAGTGGCTAGCTGCTGATCACTTTGTAGTTTGTTTAGGAACCTTTCTGGTTATTGTACTTGTTTATTGTATTTGGTCTCTGTCAGTCAGTGACTGTAAGCAGTTCTACATAAGGCAGAAATACAAACCGTACAATATTCTTTTTTTTGATCACAGATAGTTACATACTATAGCCACAAATGTATTAAAAATAGTTATATCAGTCATTCTTACTTTCATCCTCAATGTAATCCTTCCAGTTAAATGTGCTCACTGTCATATTAACAAATGTACCATTTTCATCCATTGTGCTATTAAAGTAGGAAATAACAGTTGTTTCAAAAGTAGAATTGTCTGGAGGCCACTGCAGGCATTTATTCCTCAAGTTGCCCATGAACAGCTGCAGCCCTATTAGTGCAAATACACTCAGACAAAAGACAGTCAGGATCATAACATCCGAGAGCTTCTTCACAGACTGAATTAGGGCTCCTACAATAGTCTTTAGGCCTGCAAAGAGAAAAGATCCATAGATTTATCAAAGAGTATCTTTGCCCTTCCCATATAATTAAGATGTCATGCAGACACTTATTTATTTCTCAAAAAGTAAAGCTTCATGAGCAGCCTCAGAGCTTGTGACGATGAATGAAAGAAAAAGCTTCTTTTTTATGAATATGCAATGTACATGTATTCCAAGAAACTGAATATATAATGTTATTCTCAAGCAGGAAATTTTATCAATCATGCTTTCCTGTTATAGATTTGATTTTATTTCTTTGATTTTATTTCTTAATTTTTCTCTGCATTTCAACAGTATGAAGATAATATGAGATAGAATTGCAAGTAATTTTGAAGAAAAAAACATCATTTGCATTTGATAAATTTTCCTGTGCAATATTTATCTCCTTTTTGGTAGCAGTTTTGTTGTTACTCAGTTGTCTTTAAGACTAACATCAATTTTAAGTGGTAAAATAAAGGAAAAAATTCAAAATCAAGGAAGCCATAGCGCTAAAGCTTTTTTAATGTAAAAGAGACAACTTGTAATAAAATGCAGAAAAACAGAGCAAAATAACCCATAGGCTTCATATTTTATGTTTCATGCAAGAATCTGTTAAACTCAAAGGCTGATTTTGCAAATTAAAAGAAGCTAATACTAGAAAGGCAAAGAATCATAATCCAGGCTTATGATCCATGCCTTTTTTTTTTTTTTTTTGGCAACACAAGCAGCAAACAGCAAGACTTATGCTCAAAAGAAGTGAATTCGACTTCAATGGAACGAAAGTCAGCCTCGGTGTTTAACCTCGCTCTCACCTGGAATGACTGATATTGTTTTCAAAGCTCGGAGAACTCTGAATGTTCTCAACGCTGAGACATTGCCCAGGTCCACAAACTCTGTCACATATCTGTAATAGGGGAGTTCACACACAAACACAATGACAGCACACAAATAACAGTTGGAGATACGAGGGGCCTAACACCTTACACCAACTACTTCTTACCTGGAATTACAGAAATAGTTTTCAAAGCTCTCAATACTCTGAAAGTTCGAAGAGCTGAAACATTGCCTAGGTTTACAAATTCTGTTACATACCTGTAGGATTAAATCACAGTTACTCAGAATTGAGGCAGAGCTTATACTAATTATGTGGGTCTTCAAAACCTCTGTGGCAATATTAGCAATCATACTTCAAAATTTACCTGTCTCTTCAGTATACACCTTGCTTTTATAATTATTTATTTTCATCAATTTTGCTTAAATTTCATTGAAGTGAAACCCACTGATTTGTATTTGAACAGCTAATGAAACTAATTAGCTTGTAATAGCACGGTGACATGAAGTCAAAGGGATGGCTTCCATTCTGGTGAGGAGAAAAATGTAGGACATGAAATTAGTGTCCCTCAGCAGTAATTACACTAGCGGCTGACACTCCGTGCTGACTCCTGCCATATTTTACTTTGATTTATGAGTACTAAAATGTGTGATACGGTGCCTAACTTCACAGGTTGCAGAAATTAAATACTTCTAAATCAATATATTTATTATAATAATATTTGCCACTAATTTCATGCCCTAAAAGCTTAAAAAGTTCTTGAACCACTTACGCCATTAAAATGACACTGAAGTCAAGCCAGTTCCACGGGTCTCGCAGAAAAGTAAAACCTTCTAAGCAGAAGCCCCTTGCAAGAATTTTGATAAGTGATTCAAAGGTGTAAATTCCAGTGAAGGTGTACCTGAAAAGCATCAAAGCAGGAATAATGGATTTTCGCATACTTATGCTTATAAACAGTGCCATTCTTTATCAAAGATGACTTATTAGAAAAGAAAAAGTATTTAGAGGAGAAATGCAGAAATCATTAACTTAACTTGTCCCAAATACTTAAGAATGTAATCATTGTTCAGTAGGTGAAATTTGAACCTGACACATATATGCTATTCATTTTCTAAAAGGTTGATTTAACCTCAGTTTTTATGCTTGCAAATAATTTCAGACTCTAGTATTTATAGATACATTTCAGACTTTGATATTTATATGTACATTCTCTGGTACTCACAGGGCTGCCTCTTTGCTTGCATTCACAAATCAGGTAGATGTCTAATTGTTACAAAAAATGAAGACTTTTTTGTTTCAAAATCAGAGAGTTTTATGAAAATCAGTTCTGGATAATAACTATACTCATGCCTATAATACAGGTTTATTTCATAAATAATCATTAAATATAAGAAAGCATGCCCAGACTCCTATTCTTGAAGATGTGGAGCATGATTACCAATTTACCTGGTGTGGGAACAGCCATTCATTTAAAAACACAGAATAGTCAGTTATAACCAGTGTAATGCAGGGACTTCCTGAGACCCACATGGGTCTGTGCAGACCTCCAGAATAAAGAAAATCTACCTACAGACCTTACTGCTCTCCTTTCAGACTCTCAGCAACCGTAACAAGCCATAGTCACTGTTGAGCATACTGGGAATGCATGAATACTAGTGCAGTTTCTAAATACAGCATTCAGAGTAAGATTCCTTAATGCAGTGAAAGAAATAAATAGAAATCAATAATAGCTATTGGAGAACGTGAGGGAATGAAAGAAACCACAAGCGGTTAGAACTAGGTTTTTCATTAGTAGCATTATTTCAAAGAAAAACATAATATTTCAAAGGAAAACATGTATCTGCATTTTGTTAGAGAACAAACCTGCATATATAACCATGAACAAGAAAGAGAAGCAGAGATACTTTGTCGTTTCCTTACTTCTATGAACTCTTTGTTACTCCTTCATAGGCAAGGCCCTTTCCTCAGTGGTTTGAGCTTCTTGTGGTTTGGGTGTTGTGTGTGCTTGCTGTGGCTGGCACTTGTGAGTTCACATCAGTGAGCCACGATGATGTCCCACTGTGCTAAGATCATGGATACTCAAGCAATATATGGCTGGCCTCACCAATGACATGCAACAATTTTACATGCACATTTGAAGTTCTGGAGCTCCTTTTCCAATTTACAGTTCAGAACACCCAAGGACAAGAACTCGTGTTCATACTTCACAGTAGAAGTTCAGATATCCCTCAGACATAATTTTAAAGAACAAGGCATTACTCTTAAAGTATTTAAATTATTCAGGAGGGAACCAGAAAGATATTGATGATCTCATGAAATCTAATTCTTCATGACTCTGGAAAAGCCCATTCCATGCAACTTTCCAAAAAGGCTTCTTGTTTGGAGCCACGCGAAAACAAAGTAGTAAAAATCAAGAAGTAAAATGTTTAACTTACTCTACATTCTTTGTCCAGTCTGGAGGGTTACTCATGGTCATAAATACACAGTTGGTCAAAATAGTGCACATGATAAGCATGCTGAATAATGTAGATTATAGTCAAGGGATGTAACTCAGAAAAACATGACAGTTTTATAACACTGAAGTAATTAAAAATATTAAGTGTATAAAAATATGGACAAAAAACATGACATTCTAAATAAAATCTGAAAATAAAGCTTTGCACATAATTTTATCTATTTTAAATGGTATGCCATCTGGCATGCTATAGTGCACTCACTGTAAAACAATGCATTACTTTTATAATTATGGCAGGTTTAGAATTTAAATGAAACTGAAACACATCCTTAAGTCTGTAAAAATATGAAATGAGTACCCAAACGTAATTACCCATTGAAGCCAGGGGGATCTTTCTAAAATATCTTTAGGCAGAGGTTGGTTGTTTATGCCCAAGTTGTTCTTTGGACATGATTGAAATATATTTGAAAATATTCTCCTTTATTCTGACCTGGATCTTTTATAGGACGCCTACCCCAATGCTGAAAACACAATGCTGAAAAAGTAGGCCTGAAAAAGCAGCTCTTTACTCATGCTCTTTTGTCCTTGCTAAGTGAGTCTAGTTCATGAATAGTACTACTGGTCTTGGTAAAAGTGTGACCTTAGATATATTCAGGTGCAATGGTTTGTTAGTAATTTGGCCTTTAGCTGCAGGGCTTAGTATGGGATCAGGTCTCCATTTGTATATAAAGCCTGATATTTAAACTCTGACAGCTTTAGGTGGTTCAGCAAAGAATCCTCTTGGTAGGAATGAAGATCATACTGCAATTCACATGTGATATTGCTGCTTTTTAAGTGTGATCAGCATAGGTTTAGTTAGCATAGTACACCCACATGGACATAATTTGTATATCCTTATGAAAAGTATTATTTCAGTAATTAAATAGTTTTAAATGGCAACCCTTAAATCAACATTAAGAAAAAAGGATATGAATGTACCAAAATCTTGATAGCAATTTTTCTGATGGGATTAAAAGGAGTTAAGATGTACAAGGCAGATGTGGCACTGAATCGGAAAATTGCCTTTCCCTTATTCAATACTATGAAAGTCTGCAAAAAAGAAATACAAAATTAAAATATGATGTTGACTACATAAATGTCTTTACCTCCTTCTAAAGTATTCCATTCTCCGCCTGGGAGGTTCAAGATCCATTCTACTGTCTACCTGTGGTAGGAAAATAACTGATTTCTATGAATACAGTGGATTAAGCCTTCCACAGCCAATCCTCCAATTTACTAAATTTCTGAATTCTGATATTACTAAAATTGGTGGGAATCATCAGTACTAATGACAGTTTATCAATAATAGCAAAATGCGACATTTCATCACTAAAATATTCTCAATTTTATTTCTAATGAGCTCTTTGATTAAAGTCAGAGTGTCAAATTAATCAAATACTTTCTACCCTGTGTAAACACTGACAAAACCAAAACAGCAAAAGGGCAATTCTAAACACCAGTTTGTATTGGGAACAAATACTTGACAGAATTATATACACATATATATGGTGACAAGGACAAACACCTGTCACTAAACAATTAACCATAATTTTAAAATAATTCTTCTTTCATATTAGATTTTTAAATACTACCAATATAAGTTATATGTCTTCTAAAAATGTATCTGTGAAAAAATAAAAGGGATGAATAAATTGCCAGCTGACATTCTGAGCAGTCTGAGACAAATGTACACCAGAATTTGGCATCTTATAACAACAAATCTTTTCTTCAAAAAAATGCTGTTTCCATTTTTAACAATATGCTGTTATTTTCCCTATATGTGAGCACCAAATGTAGGTAGTTATTATCATTTCAAATTTGACCTGATAAACCTACAGTTCGTGTTCACTTTCATTCTGTTCCTGTTGGCGGTCATCGCCTAAGTGTTTTCATTTTTATTCCAAGTGTATTTGTGTGTGAGCTTTACTTGTATCTTTGGTGCTGTTTGAAATGTCTTCAGGACATGACTATTCTTCATTCCTTTTGCTCTTTGTCGATGGTAATGGCTCTGCTTTGTGTTACCATAATAGAGTCTTTGTTACACTCTCAGCAGAGCTATATAGTATCACTGTTCTCCATGTTGATTTCCATTCTCTGTAAAAACTTGGCTGTGATCAGAAAAATGCTGCCCTCTCCATGGCCTTTACTGCCTATCTGGTCTGCTGTCTCTGGGAGAGAAAGCAAACTACTCTACAGTGGGGAAGTAGACAGGTAAAGGAGTGTTGCCGGTGCCTGTTCACAGAATAATATCAAGTGTAGCATTGAGGATGACAGTGAATGGACTCACACTCATTGGCATTTCTCTCTGCTCTACAGTCCTTCACCCAGCTAGAAATGGTAGAAAGATGTTGCCTGTCCCAAGGTCGCTGCTGTAGCAGAGCCTGAAGACAGACTCCAATTCACAGATGATTTTCTCTGCATTGACAAGTTGATGATTAAGAGTAGTTTCTGCTACAAACTGAAGGAGGGATGACTAATTCTAGTTCATCATTTAAGATGTCCATTTGTTTTTTGTTGAGCACATTAGGCCAGTACGTAACATAAATACAGATGTCACCTGTGACAAAAGATTCTGCAGTTTACTAATTACTCTCGTAGACTAACAAGTCCATCAGTAGCCTGAGTTTTTACACTTTTGTTCCAAAAAATCTGACTACTTTTTCTGATCACTGGAGGTTAGAAAGTATACTTCAGTACTTTTCAGGTTTTTTGATACTTCATTTGTAGAAGACTTGTTTAGAAAACTGTAGTCCTGAACTTATTTATGCAACTTTATTCCTGAATTGTTTTGCAGCTAGTCAAGAAAAAACCTTAGTGCACACAATTATATTATAAGTAAGAATCTGCATGGAACTGTTGATATAACCGAAACCATATAAGTGAAAATAGCCCTTGGCAACAGTCCCGCTCTGAGCTTTCATTTCTTTAAATTTCCTTAATAATGTTAATATTTGCATTATCTACAACACTATTCATTTAACTTTGGTAACTGTTAGGTTATGGAATTACATATGGATTCTGCTTTATTTTCCGTTCCTATTACTGAAGTCATAATTTTTAAACCAGTTTTGTGAACCAAAGGCAACCACAAATTTAGCCACAAAATTGAGAGCACTATTGGCATGATTTTTTCCTAACAACAACAACAAAAATCTTTCTTTACCGTTTAAAATATTTTATGTTTTCTTTTTTTTATAGTTGCTCAATATCAAATTTCTTATCTGGATGGCAGCCTGGAATGCCTCAAGCTGTCATCAGAGCAACTGTGTCTGTTTCCTGCTCTGTTTCAGAGAGATGAGGAAAGATAATCCCAAGCACTTGTCCATAAAACACCTTCTGCATTTTTTAAATTTATGGTTATTATCCACAGCTTCGTCTTCCTTCACTCTCCTTACCCACAACCCTTGGTAGATCTATCAGAAACTGGGAGAACATTTGAAAAGGAGCATGCAGAAACAAGCACATAGAGAGTACAGAGGAGAACCTGCTCTTACTGTCAGCTGTACCTTTTACTAATCTGTGCAGGACATAAGGTATTTTTAACTATTTCCAGGCTGGACTATTTCAGATCCTGGAGGAATTTAACACAGTCTACAACTAATCCCAGCTACAGAGATGTACTTGTTTGTTCCTTGTCTTTCTCTTAAGTCATATAATGGTAGTCTGTTTCCAGATTTTATGTGTCATTGCTACAACACCAAAAACCATATACTCTGCTGCAGATCCTGACTTTTAAAAAGGTCAAGGGGCAAACATTTTACTTGAATGGATCTGTTTGAACTAGTCTTTCTGTCTCCAAGTCCCTGGCTTGCAGGTCATGTGAAAATGAGGACTTTGTACGACTGTGCAAATCAGAAGGGGAAATACACCTCTTTTAGGAGTTTAAATTCTTCATGGAGCACAACTATGCTATTAATGGTCCAGTTGTGTTATAGCCTCACACACGTAACTCAGGCATATTATGTTTCTCTCATGACACGTAACTGCTCTCCTCTTCCTGCATGAAAACTCTCAATTAGTCTTCAGAAAAACAAAAATGTCTTTTTTTGATTCCTTCCTCAAAACCTAGCTTTTCTGTGGTGTCTGCCACAGACTTCTAATTGACATCTGTGCAGCAAAGAACTATCATAGCAATCCCAAGCACCTCAAGCAGCAGTTTTCATTGTGGTAGTTTTATATGACCCAAGATTTACACAGGCCTGTATGCTACATATATATAGATAGATATATTTTTCATACACATATAGATATATGTTTACATATGTTATATAGCTACAACAGAAGCAAAGAATACACTTACAGTCCTTTATCTCACTAACTTGGATGGATGCTACCTGATTATCTACAACCATCTCCACTGCAAAATCAAGCTTGGAAGACCTCATTTGTCATATCCAGTCTTACTGCTACATTGAAATCAGGAAAATTCAGTCATGTTCTCAAGTTCAGGCAAGCTCAGGGAAGCCGTATCTTTCTTACACTGAGGTAAATGACAAGTAATTCAACGGAAATTGAAGGATTCACAATATAGAAGAGCATAAATCAGTTCTGTTAGATGAAAGGATGTTTCTGTATATTTAGTGGCTTGATATAACTATCTAACCATCATATTTTGTGATTAAACTTTTCTAATGTAGAAAATTATATTCTCTTTTGTGCAAAAGATTATTCACTCACTTTTTTATTGATATAATATGGGTCCAGGTCTTCCAAAGGTTCAGATACCATTCCTGGAGGTATGTCACCATAAATAAATGGCAGTGTCTTTCCTGCCTCCAAGTCACTGTTTGGTTTTGGACCATTTTCATCATCATCATCTGTATGTTCTTGCTTGGGCTTTTTAGCTTTTTCTTCTGCAGAACGCTTTTCAATAGCTGCGAGAGACTCTCTAGTAAAATAGCGGAAACTTTCAGGTCCTGGTGGTACCAGCAGTGCCTGTGCCATGTTTTCATCCTGCAAATTTAATTACTTTTAGCCTCTTGCATAAGAATGACCTATAAAAGGAAATCAGATAATTTAGGAAAACTAGATTGTACCAACAGAAAAAAAAAAAGCCAACATTTGCTCAGAAATGCTTTCCAGGCCTGAAATAGAAGCAGCATATTTCAAAGCTGAATAGAAATTAAAAGCAACTGCTCAGAATTTATTTAGATATTTTATAAATTATTTTTCAGCTTTTTCCTGCTGGTCTAGAAAAAGACACTACTTCTGCCCACAAACACTGCTTTGCCTATGTCCTTAGACTCTCCCAGTTAGAGCAAAATACTGATACAAATTTTTTAACAGTGTATCTTTTTTTAACAGCAAGTATAAATGCATACTTTATGAAGTACTCTTGAAAATTGTAAACCTATATTTTACTAGTTAATACATTTTATCTTCCTATATTTTTTCAAGTATCAGTAATCCAACTTTATAAAAGTAAATACTTTCATTAAATGAAAAAGAAGTTTTTGTATGATTAATGCTGTTTAAAAGAGAGCAACTGAATTATGGGAGGAACAAGTGTAATTCTTTCTTACTGGCAGTTTACTGTGCTGAAGGTTAATGTTAGCTACCAAAGCAGGTTAGGTTGCATTTATTGACTGTCTGTGAGCTGTGAATCAAAACCACAAGCCTTTTAAGTAAAAGGAAACAGGATGTACGATCAAGACCATGTGGGAAAAGAATGCTGCTCCTGATTTTCTGCAAGGCAAGTGTCATAATATTATTTCAGACTAAAACTAGTTTGAAATTTAAGACTCTGGTTCCCTATGAATGTCTTTGGTGCTAGTGCTGGCTGATGTAGTCCCTTCTGCTTTTTCCTGCTCTCTGCACCGACCTCTCCACTGTACAACACGTCTCCTTATGAAGCCCTGCAATGCATCGGCTGAAAGTAATGGTTTTTTCTTTCTTCCAAGTCCTTCTGCAGCAGGACCAGTTGCTTAAACTGATGCACTGCACAGCACAGTGGAGAGGTTTGAATGGCTGGAGGGAGGGAATGGCAGAAGGAAGGCAGATCTGATTAAGGAGCAGTGCCACCAAGTAAGAAATGATAGCCTTATTTGATGCCTACTTTGCAAAAGTTTGTGGCATAGTGTAGTAATAGTTTTAATTATGAAAACCAATTTTTAAGAGTGAGTTTCAGTGCCTGAAATGAGTTCTAATTGTATTTTCTGTACATGAAGCCATGTAGCCTTCCCTACATTACCTCATGAATGTGCAACACCTGTATTCTGGAGTTGCCACATCTAGATTTGAGACATAATACTGTATTCATTTGCATTCATTCAATAGCCTTTCTCCTAAAGCTTCTTGCCTGTCTGGAGTAGTTCGTAGAAATCACACGCACACAAACTGCCACAGTAATGATCTTATGAAATAATGGATTTCTTTTCAGATGACCCCCCAAAAATCAAATCATGCACAAAGGTAGAGGGGGATGTTAAAAAGTGCTTGAAGAATCTACAATAGAAAACTGGAGGAAAGAAATGAGACTGCATATTCCTAAATCTGAATTACCAATCCAATGACATGGTGGGTAAACCTGCTCCTGTGCCACCTCAAGTATTTATCTCTGGAGTGGGTTTACAGCAGAGCATCAGTGTGTATGATCAGCACTGAGATCACTGAAATAATTTAATCAGTAGATTATAACACCAAGCATCTAAGTAATATAAGACCAGAACCGAGGTACCTGACCACAAATTCATAAATAAAATATATTGTAATGTAGACATGGAGAAAGCTTTTCTCAAGGAAGAGCCTGGAGAACCATGAGTTAATGTAATGTGTAGAATCACAGAGATCCTGGAGGGGCTGGAAGTACTGATGCAGTATAAACTGATAAATTAAGCCAGCCAAAGTTTCCAGCAAGCAACCTTATCACATGTTGCTATACTGAAACTTCTGAGACTAATTTTCAGTTTGTACAAGATGGAAGCCTTTGCTGATACTTGTTTTGTATTAATGTAGCTCCCAATTATAAGGTTCCTAAACTCAAAATTGTCCTTTATTTGAGAATTAAAAGCACACGCATTCTCTGGATACAGTCCACATTCCTTTGATTATTGCTTTTGCCCATCCAGGATTAATAAACTAAGAGATGTTTGAGGTTTCCCTTTGGTCTTTCTGAATAATTGATTCCTTATTACATGTTTTACAGTTCTGTGATTCAAGCTGTTGACCTAGGTGCCTTTTTCTACGAAACTAGTCTTAAAATATGCACCCTCCTAGAGTCATCAGTGGGTCCATCTTCTCTTTATAGTTCAGTGCATTTGGTCAGGCTGCTTTTCATCCGTTAACAGTTACAGTTATGAATGCTATAACAAAATACATTGTCCTCACTAGAAATATACGTATTTGTATTGCTAGAAGTCCACAAAGAGGCCAATGAATGACTGGGAAAAGTAATATTAGCAGACTTGGGGTTTCACTGTATTTCTCAGACAGTCACAAAACATGCTTTAAAAAAGTTTTCTTGACAAGTTGGAAACATCACTTGAGTCCTGCCTCCTCTACTGTCTAGTGCAATTATATCTTTCCTGGCTGCTCCTATTACACAAGAAGTTTTTCCCTGTACTAAATATACCCCAAGTGTTTTCGTTTAGATTACAGAGCTTAATAGAACAACACACAAATATGTGATTACTGTTGCTATACATGCAGTAGTTTAATAGAACAATGAAAGAAAAGTAATTCTGTTCCCTGCACTGAGCCCTGAACAAGCTCTTAGCAACCCTTGAACTACGAACCATTTGGTTTTTCGTGATAGCTTCCTACTTCTTCCTTCACTGGTTTTAAAATTGCTTGTTATCCTGTGACTAAACTGCCAGGACATGAATGATACTGGGCAGAATTCAGACAAAGAAAGAATTCTGTCTATCTAATGATTTCAGAATAGCTTTCATTAAAAAACTATCTTTAAAGGAGTAGTCTCAAAAATACATACAAGATCTGAGTGGTCCAGGCCCCTCAGTACCTGATACTGCTCAGAGAAAAGAATTTCAAGTGTTTGAAATACAATTTGGGCCTAGATACCATATGTATAATGGTCTACAATTCAATAGATTTCAATGGAAAAAATAAGCTCCAATTTATTAAAGACATGCTTTTACTAAATAAATCCATTTAGTTTTGTTTGAGCATTGCATTCCATAAATCCTTATCCAGTTTTCCTTCAGTCCCTTCCTTTAAATAATAAGATTGAACAATAAACACTATCCATGTGTTCTTAATTTTATGCATATTTCAGTTATTAATATTATGCCTATGGATAACTTGTTACATTTTATTTTTGAATATAATGATCTTATCATTTACACAGAAGATGACTCAGAAACTAAGTGAAATATCTATGCTAACGATGTCAAATTAATTTTTGTGTATCTCTGAAAAAGCCGGAAGTGTCCTGAAGTATCTATTCTTATAATATCTTAAATCAGGCAAATGGTAAAAGTGAAAGTATCAGTGTAAGAACCAGGCGGATACTATGATTATTTATTAAAATCATGAAGTTATCTAACAGGTTATTCGCATTCTGCATGAAACAATCCACATGCACCCTTCAAAATTTTCAAGGTGGAGAAATAACAAACAGTGTTTCTTATGGGCTGGATTTTTTATTTTACAACACTGGTATCAGAATTATTTTCCTGCTAAAACCTTGAAAAAGCTGACTACTGAGATTTTCATTCCATTAAAACTGAAACACTGGCACACAAACATGTATTTGATTAGAGCTGGAATAAGCGCGAGGCTAGCAAATGGAATCTGTAAAATGACCAAATACCATAATTTTTTTATGCTAATCTTTTATTTGAGAGGCTGTAATTTGGGAATAATATCATCCTTTGTGCCAAGCACAGCAATAGCCTCTCAAATGCTAAAATCTGGATTAAAAACTCTGCTCTAAATCACTTGTGTTAATAGGACTAGCTGTCTCACATTTGGCCAGTAAAGATATTTGTCCAAATCAAAAAGGTGGGGCTCCCATGGTAGGAGAGACGGAAACAGGGTTAGTGGCACCACTTCAGCCTCAGCTAGAGATTATTTTCTGCAGCTTTAGAAGTAAAAAGTGTAGCTGTTCTGTGCTGATGTCGTCAGAAAATTACGTCAACTCAAACTACCACTGTCCTGAGGAGGAAAGGAGTACAGAAGGAGTGTATGCAGGAAGATTCTAAAGAAATGAATCATCTTAACTCCCTCTCTTAGTATTTGGGAAGTTGTTTTGCAAAATTCTGGTGTTCTTTTTCTGGAAGTGAAGTTATGTTTAGGTTACTATGCTCTGATGAAATTCCAAATCGGGTAATGCTGCATTCAATTTATTCTAAAAATAAAAGGATGGATAAATATTAGTTTGTTGTGAGGACAATCTAAAGTGAAATATTTTGATTGAAATTTCTCATGCATTTGTGCACAGAGGCTAGTTTCACAAAGAAAAACCTATACTCTTATGTGCTGAAATGCTTTGAAGTATTTTTTTACAGTTATAGATTACCTTTTCATAACTGACATTTACCTTGTTTTTCCTGGCATCTTTACACTATTTTTTACTGCTTTAAAAATATTCGAATAAGAAACAGAACTCCAAAAAGAAAAAGAGAGCCCCAAAATGTCACTGCTGTAATTCAAACTGGTAAATGCAATGTAATGCAGAGTTAATTGAGATATCTAAAGAGATATCCAGTCAAAACTATCCGTGGGTCCTAAGCCAAGGAATCCATGAATGTTGGTTCCACAAAAGTTGGTATTTCCAAGGAAAGGAGTGACTTTCTCAAAGCTGAAAATAGCCTCCAGCATTTAGCACCTGCTCAGAACCTGCCTCTTCTTTAAACTGTAATCTACTAATTTAAACTATGATAATTTTTGTTTATAGATCCTAACTGACTAATATGTAGGATTTGTTTTCCTTTTTTCCATTCCTTCCAACATTTATCATTCATCTATTGTGTCATTTTCCTTAGACTATAATTTATCTGTAGCAATGACTGTCATTTTTGTCTGGATTTGTACAGTCAGCCTCAGTAGCCTGGAGGCATTAGTGTCATGTAACTATTTAAAATAAAAATAATTAAATCACCACCAGGTATTTATTAATAAAATTAATAAATCACAGAAGACAAAAATACTTACTTGTTGTGAGAATACAAAATCAACTAATAAGGGTGCGTAACAGAAATAATATTTCCTTAACAAAACCTTACTTCAAGAAGATTTAGAATGGGGTAGTGATAGGTGGCTGAATATGAATTGGGAGTTGACATTGGCTGAAATCTGACCAAAGAACAGTAAATACAGGAAATACTAAGGAATTAATACTAACATGGATCTTCAGGGATGTTACATGCAATTTTATTTAACATCCTCAGTAATGACTTGCAATAAAGTGTGAAAGTACGTTAACTAAATCTTAAGAACCGCTACCTCAACAAAAGAAAGTACTGTAAGAGTTTGGAAATCTGGGCAGAATATAATGCATGAGGTTAAATCTGACTGGTGAAAGACTAGGCAGATGGGAGAACAGTCAAACCAGATTAGATTAGAGACTGGAAAGCAATCTCAGACCTGTCTGAAAGATCCAGAAGCTGCTTCTCGGAATATCTTTGGACACTGCTCTCTCTCACCAAGACACTGTTATGAATAATCTTTCCCCCTGCTTATTTGCCTTTTCGTACCCGCTGCCGTTCCACACTCATCTCTTTTCTTCCCTCTCTACCTCACTGCAACATTTGCTTTTGAATTAATTTGTTCCTATTTCTTCTCTTCTCCTACCTAGGAGTGGAAATAGTGGCTTATGATTCTTACATCAAGGCTAACGTATGCTGTACCTAGTAAACTAGAGTAATCAAAAATAGGTAAGTTATGTAAAGAAATTAACCTGGATTCCTCAGATATGTACCTTCAAGTTGCAGAACCCCCAAAATAAATCATTTGAACTATTTATTTATAAAAATTGACAAAAACCTCTAGGAATTCTTTAAATGCAAGCCTGGCTTATATTTTCTTTAACGCTATAAGTTGCCTCTGAGCAGGTGTGAAAAGAGATCAAGTATGAATACTTGAAGTATTGGAGAAACCTGAAGAAGGCCAAATGAAAACCATATGCAATTTAAGACGAAGAGGAAGAGGAAGGGTCTCTTTCTTAGCCCATCAACCTAGTTGCAATACAATACTTAATGTTTTGCAAATACCTTCCAATGTTAAAGATCCTTACATTCTAATGGAAAATAGCTGCAATACATGTAACACAAATTTCTACAGCTAGACCTCATTAAAGATGTTAGTTTCATTTTCCTACTGATATTTTAGTGAAGATATATAGCACTATAACAAATGGCAATCTTATGAAGTGAAACATTATTTCTGGCTGAGAAGAAAAGATGGTCTTACCTTTATTTTTCTGAGAAATGCCAAATCTCAGAATTTAGCCACTGGATCTTTTGCTATCATGAAAACAAAACCACTGCATTTCTAGCAGAAAATGGAACTGGTAAGAAAAGTTTCTCCTTGGGAGCTGAAGCTTCTTCAAGACTCTCTCATTCTTTGTTCCTGTGTCCAAAGCTTCTCAAAATTAATTGTGGTAGACAAAGATAAGTACATATTCCCATAGACATTTTTCCAACCTAAGAACAAAGAGATGTAGGAAAAGCAGGATGGAACATGGGTTAGTCCACAAAACCTAACACAGACCAAAAGTACATTTAAGAATATCCTTTAAGTGATATGAGTTTCAAAAATTCCATTTATTCTTTTAACTAAAAGAGAAAAATGGGTCTTGTTGAGATTACTACATGACTAGTGAAGTCTTTAATAGACACAGGGTGACTGTGCCCAGGCTAACAGGAGTGTTCTCATCTGTGACTTAGGGAACTGCACAGTGTATCATTACTCCCCACTGGATTCACTGTCTTCAACCAGGAATAGAAGTTAATTTAGTCTATATTTGCATGAAAATATGGATACTTCTGCATGCTATTTATCTTAGAGAATGTTGGTATCAGTGTTTTTCTTTGTGTGACCAAATTTTTCTTCCATCTCAAGCAATGTAATAGCAGAAAAAGATGATTTCTTCTCCAGGTTCTTCAATTTAAAGATTACATCATTACAAGAGCTGACCAAAGGTTGGCTATGGCTTCCTCAGTCTTTAAAGCTTTAATAATCTGAGTATCTAGTTCATTAAATGTAAACAGTCTACTTACAGCTTGCAAACTTTAGTCTTCAGCCATTGAGATTAAGATGAGATGTCTTTGAGACATTTATTCTCATTTGGACCAGATATATTTCTGGATCTTTTCATACTATTTTATGTTGTTATTTTGTTTTTATTCCTAGAGAAGAAAAGAAAAAGAAGACATCCCTCTCTTTTAGGTCTCTGCTCCTGCCAAAGCAGCCCTTAATAATACTTTTCTCCAAATGTAGTGAGAATGAGCAGCCACTGTAGAAACTCTGTAGATAAAATAAAGAAATTCTGTGTAGACACAGATCGGGTCAAAGAGAACACAAAAGGTGGGAAAACAGAACGTGAAAGCTTTCTACTAGGCCACTGCCTCTCTTATTTATAAAGACAGAAGATCTCCAAGTACTCCTACAGGAAATGTATTTAAAATACTAACCTAGAATTTACCTAGTACTAGTTACTATTAATCTCGAATTACATTTTCACAGAGATACAATAAATGGTACCACAATTACAGGTTCTGTTTCTTTAATAATGTAACATAAAGTCATTCTGATGATTGCTAACAGCAAACTCTTTCAACGTCCTGGTCATTTTGAGTAAGGGACTGATTCAGCACATCTTACTGTGGTGAGTCACTACTGGAGAGGCTCCACTGAAGACATCTGAAAGCTGTGTTTCCAGTACGACCCTCAGGGGATCATGACTCTCATACTGCCACCAATGATACTTATCCACCAATGCATATTTTCCACTGAATGCAGCTTTCCCTGGGGGTACATAGGGGATTTCCCCATCCCTTTGCCTATTGGGTGCATCTGGATTCTGCCTCTGAAGTAACATTGTGGCTGAAATCTGATGTCATGGTCAGATAGAGTGCAAATAAGCAAAAGGTGCAAGTGCTGTTGCTTGCAGGCTTTAAAATAATATGAAAGGGATACTATAGCTTCCTAATAAAAGACTAATCACTAATAGTAAGCATTCATATGACATTTATTTTCAAAAGAGGGGGTGTAACTTCTATCCAGTTAAAATATTTGCCAGTTCGCAAAATATTGAGGAAATAATCTTTAATGTGTGTTGAGGAATTAATCTTTAATGTGGAAATTGTTAATAACACTAGCAGTGCAGGTAATTTCAATAAATCTGTATTTTGAATTAGAGCACAAGGCAGTCACAGAGAACCTTTTTTCACATGTAACCCTATCACCTAGTATCCATCTCCCTATTTATTATATCCCACGTGTGTTTGTACTGGCTGTATCTCCAATGGATAAGGGATGCAGCTTTTTATCTACTAATGCTGTACCTCATGGTAGTATAGTAGTATCAATTGTATCAATTTGTCCTGAATTTATAATAGGCCTAGGCCATGTCAGAGTAATTTCATTACAGAATTTCAATTAATAACTCTTCTCATATAGTTTTAAGCATTTTTTTCTGTATAATGCAAATATTTGCAAAACATTGAAAAAATGGTTTACTTTTTTTTTAATCTAGTGTCTTTGGTTCTCACCCTAAGACTAGAAATTTTTCATAGGCAGGTCCAGATTATACAGTTTTACTGTAGCTGAAGGTGATGATAGAGAATTATTTTGGCTGATATCATGTTGACCAAAATTGTTTTTATTTGGGGTAGATTATCCTGATTCAGCTTCCAAGAGTGAATCATAGATAAAATCTCAGGCCTAGTGAGTGGTGATACCTGATGGACAGACTATATATATTCTTTCCTGCGGGACTCTTTCCTGAACTCTTCTGTCTATATGGCATCAGCATTTATTTTAAGATGGGTTGAAATATCCTTTGAATTCTGAGACATGATATTGCTTCAAAAAAAGGTTCAAACTATGTCCTCATGCACTTGAGCTCCCTTTCAATGTAATGATGAGCTGGAAAAGATAGTTGCGTATTATTGTCACATTGTCCCATGGCGAAATGTGCTGATTCCATCTGAAATGTGATTTAGAAACGAAATGGGGCTATTCAAAACTAAACACTCTTATAAAGACCGTTATAGGACGATATACCAGTGATGGCTTCAACTAAGTGAAATCTCATTTTAGAGACAAATGCCAGACAATGAATGGAAATCTTGGGTAACTATATGGATATTTGAAGTGTTAAGTGATTATAAAAATCTTAACCCAATTTTAAATTAACAAGAAACAGCATTATCCACAAAACTACTTGTCCAGATTCAGAATTATTTGTTTCATGTTCCCCATATTCTAGATTCAATTAATTCCTAATCCTTTTGGTAATGAAAATTTAAATGTGCTGACAAGTGAAACATTGAAACATACACCAGTATCCACTGCAGAGGTGTTAAAGAAGTCACAATAAAATGTCAGTTAGCAATATCTAAGTATATCGCAGTATTGCTTTTGCTCTGTAAAAAAAAATAGAAAGCTCTGTTTGTAAAGTAATACTCTTTTCTAAATTTTTCTATGGAAACTTATGAAAATGCATTTGCAACACAAAATACTGCTTATGAACCTAAAAAGAAATAACAAACTAAACTCAGAAAATTAACTGAATCATTAAGAACCATGCAGCTGGAACACTTACTTTCCTAGTCTTACTTAGCCCCAGAAACTAATCAATACAAAATATGAAAGAATAAACTTTGTATAGCACAAGATTAATGGATTGCATTTAGACTTTGACAGTTGTCTAGGAAACAGAAAGGGAAAAAATTGGAACTTCTGGCTGAGAGGCTTACACAGAATTCTCGGCTGAATGTGATCGTTACTATACAAGGCGGAAAAGCACAGAAAGTCAACATGAAAATAGAGTGCTTTATACCTGTGGTTTAACACAGCCTATGAAAAATGTACATGGATTTTTTCAAGGCATTCATTCAGGCATCATGGAAGTGCCTAATAAAACTTAACCAAGCCCTAAGTTTGGAATGTTTTCCAAATGGATTATGGAAATAAGATTTTGATCTAGTCACTACATGTGTGTAATAAATCTAAAGGAGCACAGCCTATGAGGTACAAGTTCTACCACCTCTTTAAAAGGTGTCTCTTGTAATGCTGAAATTTAAGTATATCAGCTAAATATTGTACTAATAAAAGGCCTTTAGCTTTAAGTAATATACACTACAGAATGATAGCTAGTGTTATAGCACCTACTAGAATTCTAGTATTCTTCCTATTATAACACAAACTAAAGCAACTTGATATGTAGGAAATACATGGCAAGTAACTTAAACTGGTGTTAGTAAAAACCTCTCAGGAAGACTCCTTTAATACTCAGTTACAGCCTCACTCCGTAGGAAGAAATTCCTTCCTAACACAGGTTGATTTTTTTTTATATTGCTTTTGGTCTGAACTTCTGTCTCAGGTCAGACTTCTTCATATGAACATTTTGGCCTTAAATATTAGTGACAGGCTTTTCTTCAGACATTTCATCTGAATGAAGGCAAACATTAGGATTGCCCTCTCCATTCTTTCAGTTCAATCTGACCTTGGACTCTTGAGCCCTTTTGAGATTAACTACTTATTTCTGCCATCAAGTTTATTTCACTTAGACCTAAAATAACATTATAAATAGATTGCTTTTCCTACTGTAAGCCCTAGCGCTTTTGCTATCATCTGTCGTACACAAGTTTTGCAGATGATTGGGCTTTAAGTTAAAATAAAGTGAAACAGAATTTTTAAAAAAAGATTCAAAGCTGGTTTTGATGAGTGAAATTTGCTTTGCTCCTTGATGGGTGTAAGAGTGCAAGTTAGGCATATGCCTTCACTCATCATTTAAAAGTGCTCTCTCTGTGTAATGTAAAAGTTATGACAGAAAACTTGAATTTTTGGATACAGTTTACATTTAGGGAATACTTTTCGTCTAAAGAGTGCTTTTCAATGGAGAACACACTCAAATATCTGTTCAAATAAGAACAATTTATCTGTGGTTAAAAATTTCTCTCTTTGTGAAGTTAGGTTAACTTTTATAGAAGGTATAGGGCTTCTTCATTCCTTCATTCTTAAAATAAGTTATGCTAAAAGACCAGAAACGTTGCTCCTCTCTCATATCAAAAAAGAGGGCTAATATTAAATAAGCAATGTCTAATTTAAGCATAAATCATCAATAAATGGAAATTGCCTGCTATGTATCTCTATCCAAAGATCTTCCTGTTAAGTGGTTATACTGGGACATAGTAAAGGGGATCACAGAGCCAGTAGTACTGATACTCTTCCAAGCCATTTTCCATATTGGCATCTGTGATATCCTTTCAGATTTACTAGTGTCCCTCATACTTTCATTCAGGAAATCCTACAAAGAAATATGAGGATGTGCCTGATGCAGTGCAGGTATAGGGAGTCAGATGCATGTGCTCTTCAGCTCATCTATACAGATGTAGTAACTTCAACACATGTGAAACACATCAGCTTTGCTGAGCTGGTAGCTCAACAGTACAGCATGTATGCAATCGATATATCCGGGATCTGCCAGACTCACTGCATATGGACTACACAGTCAATATATACATATTCAAAACGTCATCATTTGACAAGGATATATGACATCCATCAAGTTGGTGGATCAAGTCAGGAATCCAGAGAAGCAGCAGGAAAAACAATTCCAGGATGAAAAAGGGACCTGTGCACATGGTAACTCTATGATTAAACTTGCCTAAGTAAAACTACTCGGTAAGAAGAAATCAATAACAATGAAGAATGAATGACTAGACAAATAATTAATCTGAGCATAAATAACCTTTTCCTTAAGGTTTTTACATGTGAAAGAGCCTCATAAAAGCTTAAGCTCTTTAATTAAATTTTAACTTTTTTGTTGCATTTTTTACTGTAAAACACATCCCATGATCTGTCTTAGTTGGTAGAGTAAGTGAACAGTAATTTTTTGTAGTAGACTGGTGACCATTTTAAAGTTTAGCAACAATTTGAAATTATAGTTTTGGGGTGGGTTGGCTGGTGCTTTTGGTTTGGTTCTTTTTTTTTTTTTTTTTAACAGAAAGAAATCATTTTGGGATGGATAATGAAAAAATGAGAGACCAGATACTTTTGTGACCTAGAATTTAACTTTCTTACTCCTGTTTAGGATTGCAGTGATAGTATGCACACATTATGGTTACTCAAGAGCATATGGTGCTCCTACTCTATATTTATATTTTGAAGTAATACCGTCCCTGCCTGAACTGCTCTTATCCCCAGTCCCTCTGCTTTATCTTGTCATAAGACAAGGAAAATCAAGCAATAACATTGTCTCAATAATATACTAGGGATTCCAGTTGTCCATAAAGAAAATTTTGATGAAAGCAGATGAACTGGTTATAAGATACCAGCTCCCATATCAAGGTCCTATGGGAGGGCAATCAATACCAACCTTAGAGACTGATGCCATTGGCAATGTGCTTCAGAGCTTTTAATCAGGAGTGGTAGCTGTAATGACTAACAGCAGCTTTCCACTGAAGAGGGTGCAGTTTCCTATAGATGGATTTTATGGTGGTTGACACTTGATTTGATGGGCTTACTGAAGCCACAGCTCAGGCTGTGTACATTTGTTCTGTAAGCAGTCTGAACTAGTGAGCATCCATTTTATTACGATATTTTAAACCTTTTATTTGTTCAAGTAAGGATGAAAAAACAATATTTCCTGCAAATGGCAACAGTTTATAATACTGATTAACAGCTATAAGGTAAAAAAATATAGAAGAGTTACACTGTGTGGCAATTAAGATAATTAGACTTTTGAAAGTTAAGTTTCTAAATTCTGACTAGAATTTTCTGATAAAGAACAGAGTAACTGTAACTTCCTGAACTTACTGTCAATAGTCATTTTCAGAGGTCAACAAATAGATCATCTTAACAAATACAGTACCAAATATCAGAAACTTGCATTTATTTTCCCTTAGGTTTAACTCAAGCAGAGTTCAAGCAATTTTTTCATTTGTCGCCTTATGGCAAGAACAGGACATGGGTAAAAAGGGCCAGGATTTGCACTTTTGAGAACAAGGTCACAACTCTCTTGCCTTGTACAAAGAGCTCTCTTAGTATCTGCTGTTCTCTGATCCATCAAAAGTTGTGGGACTCCAGCAGTGTAATTAATATATAGCATACACATAGCAAATTATACAGGGCTGAGAACGTCAGCAGCAGAAGAAAATGGATACCATCAGTCAGAAAGTTCCATCTTACATCCCACCATCCTTTTTGCTTCTAAAATCCGTGGTCTTCTGAGGGCAAAAAAAATTATCTCCATGCCTCATCTTCATAAGGTACAAGTTAACTTATCTAATGCTATCTGATGAAGAAAAAGAGGTGAAAACACAAAATGTGTCATCAGCATATTGATTAAAACCCCCATACTTTCTATACTTTCTTGTTTCCCTTGATCCCTCCCCACTCCAAGTTACCTAATAATAAAGGGAAATGACCAAATTCTCACTCTGACAGAATCTGAGAGGGCACAGGGGAATTGTTTGATGTTCTCCAATGAAAACGTGAAAGTCTCTACCTCTGCTAGCATCTAGTATTAGCTAAAGAGAACTTTACAATACCGAGCTTATTTGGCACAGCTAAGAAAATCAGTATGGGCTCTTAACTTCTGCTTATTGGAGGGAAAAATCCTAAGCTAACAGCACAAGCACAATTTCTATAAATATCAGGGCCTAACAAACAACATATCTGTTTAACAGGTGCTATGAAGCTTCAAATTACTGCAGCAGCTCACATTTTAGTCTTTAACAATCTTTTCTCCCAAAATGGAGATGTGTAAGAGAGCAAAAATTAAATATTAAACTGTTAAAAAGTCTTCTGCAACTGTTTTCTTGACAAATCAGTTATGAAAGCACAAACATGATATGTTTTTAAAACAAACATCATCATTATTATTATTTATTTTGAAGTTACACAAGGACGCCGCAGGCACATTGATTTGGCACCATAAAAAATACAAATTAAAAACTTCATTCTTTCATATCACTACTTCAGGTACAGGCCTCACTTGCTACTCTGAGTATCACCTGAGACCAATCCTGCTTTCTTTTTTGTATATGGATTGAGATGGTGATATGAAACAGTGGGCTGCTTATTCTGTTGTATGGTTTTTTGGCATTTTTTTATTTCTACTGTTTTCTCTTGGAAATAATTTCCAAATTAATACTATAATAGCATATATAGCTTTAATATGAACATGTGTCTGTAGAACCACTACTGAAAAAAGAATTCACGTATCAAAGTGATCTTCAATAGATATTTTCCTTTTACCTTTAATAACTGACTGCTTTAACTATTACTGGTAACAATGAATGAGACAATAGCTAAGTGGAGAATAACATGAAATATAATAATTCTTGTGCTGATTTCTTCAAACAGTCCTATTAAGAAGCATATATTAAGCTAGACAGTAATGTTACAGACAAAATGTGAACTGTATTGTTGGTGTGGACCTCTGGTTAATTAACAGTTGGTGAGCCCATTCTCTCATACACACAGACATACAACTCTGCAAAAAATGGCACAGAGAGAAAATATTTCCTTATAGATCTTTTACAAAATCTAGCTAATAAGGGAATTTCTTCAAATACCATATATATATATATTGAAAATAGCAGTAACTAACCACATAGATTTTATTCCTGGATCATCAGAATCTGAGATGCTGAGAATATTATGAGACCTGGTGTTCCTGAGCCTGCATATCACCAGATTTTTCTTCTTAGGAAACAAGGTCACTTCTATAAAATTCTAAGAATTAATTTAGTATACCTTGATTATAAAATGATCTGATTTTGCAAGTAAGTCTACTGCATTGCAACATTACATTAAGAGTAAGAGGCCAGATATCAGATTTAACGAGCTTAAAATGAAAAAAATCACACCATCATCACAATCAGTCTGTACAAAATGGCTTTGAATTCCCCATTCCATCTTTGACTCTACCTTAACAGCAAACCAGAGGGTACAATCCGATTCTGAAATGTGGAAAAGATCATATTACCAAGATTTATTATGGGTACAATTAAATGTTTTGCCAGCTTACCTGATTGAAAGAGAATGACAAATCACTGCAAAGCCCAGCATCCAAAAATAATATGATAATGTATGTCTCCTCCTGAAATAGTCCAGATTTCCATCCACAAAGCTTTACAAATTAATTATAATTTCTGTATTCTCAGTGGAAAAGAAAACACAGAGACCTTTCCAGAATCCTCTCTGATTCTGCCTCCGCTTCCTGTTCTCAGTCTCACTCTATGGTACCCAACATATATCAGAAAACAGCTTATTAGGAGCGGGGGGGTGAAGGGTGGGGGAACGGAGGGGGAGAAGTGAAAAAAATGCAGCACCTAACGTGGCAGCTCCACCTACTGGTAAAGATAATGAATATGTACAAAGCGTCAGTTTATGAGGCATCTTTAGCCCAGTTTATTCTGACCTACGCTTCAAACAGCTCCTGTGTAGTAAGGTCCTCCAGGTAAGAAGCAGAACAGACCAACAAAACCACACTGATTATTGAATAACCCTTTTAAAGACTTTTTCTTAAAATAATTAAATTTAAAAACAGTTGTCTGTATACTTTCAGCAGAGCATTTAGTTATAAATGTGCTGTTTCCTTTAAAAATCCATGGGAAGAGAGGAATGTGTAAATAAGAGAGCACAGACACTGACTGCACCCCTAACTGGTGTATGCTGAACTTGCTGATTATCTTTATACTGTCTTATTCATTAAATACTACCATGCATTTTTGGCATCATGTTCATTTCTTCTATGTGCGTAAAATGTACTATGCTTATGTAAAAAAGCATAGCTCAAAGTCTTTTCCTTAGACAGGATTCCTGGGCCTGTGCAGATTTACATCTGATTACCTAGGATTCCTCTGGCCATCCTGGGAAGAATTATTAGAGCAGTGGCTCCAACATCGCCTGGTCCATGGGCAACAGTACTGAGTGAATAATGCGCTTCAGGCAACATATTATTTTGTCCTGCATGTCAGTTTGAGGAGTATGGTGGAAAGCAAGATGTAGAAACGCTGAGCAATGTCAGCAAGTGTGTGCAATATATTGACTCATAGCCTTGGGTTAGAGACCACTACAGTTCCCAGCTAATTTAAAATCAAGCTACCAGCTTTGTGCAGTCATGTGGGATTTAATGAACAAACGTTATTCCACAAAACAAGAAAAAGGAGTATAAGAGACAATGAATATTTTGCTATCTGGTAGCTCCTGTACTTTCTTTAAGTACCTCTTCAGTAATGGCTAGAGATAGTCCCATTCCCTGTCCCAGTGGTCACATACTTTGTTTTGGAAGCAAGGACTCCAGGGCAGCCAGCACGTATCCAGCCTGACGGCCACTACTGAACCACAGCTACACAAAGCAGCAGGAATGGTGACAACTGCCTACAACTGATAGCCCTTATCTCTAACATCATACAGATATCCCTTTTTAAATTAGCATACTTAAACCACAATCCTTAGGCATTTGTGTCAATTTGTGAGTAGTCCTGTTGATTTCAGTTAAGCTTGCTGCGTGCTTGACAGATATAAATAACAAATTCCTGAATTTGGCTAATAACAGCAAACAGAAATACATTTTCAGAGGATGCATGTATTCTGTGTGTAAAGATTAATCTCTGTATATGAAGTGAAAGAGATGTTCCCCCAGCTTGCAAATGGAGCTGCATTACTTTCCTTGTTTTTGTAAAACTGGGGCACACAGGGACGCTCCTGATCACCCTGTTCAAGCAAATCCCCCCTTTCATTTCAAAGAGACTTTGAGGGTGTGAACATATACCACAGTTTTATAAGAAAAAAAAGATTTGTTTTCCCTTTGCTTTTAATACTTACATTTTGAAACTTTCAGAAGTTAAGAAGGAATGAATTTTTAATAAAAATGTTCATTGTCTCTCTCTGCTTTCATAGGATTATGTTACTTGACCCATGAATGAACAGAAGCTGGTGTCTTGATTTTAAACTGCTTAGGAACATTGTTTTGCAACCGTATTGTGTTTTGAAAATGAAACCAGTCCTTGGATAGGACTTTCATTTGCTTACATACTGCATTTCTTTTATTTATTATTTTTAATCTTAAAAATTTTTCTTTGGAAGTTTTCTTTAGAAAGTCTTTATGTCACAGTCCAAATGCAATCATCATCTAGTAACATCCTAGTTAAGGGTGGGTTATACTTGTTGCATCTGTTTCTCCTGGAAAAATAAAAAAATTCTAATCTACATAACAAATTGTTTCAACCTCATAAAAAACAGGAAACATAGTCCTTAATACCAGCACTGTAATTCCAACAGAAAAGGGTGTATAAAAAGCAGTTTTGAACCTGAGCTGTTTCAGAGATTTGATTCTCTGATAAGATTTATAACAGCATATTCTTAGAATGAGTAATTTTTGTGTGCTGATGTTCCCAGAGATGGTTAGATGGATGTCATATTACTAGAGAACCCCCAGTCCTGCTTTTTTGTGGTAGTGCCCTTATATTGATTGCAATCTTCTGTGATGTACCCATTGGCACAATGACTACACATAATGTATTCATCCATACTAACACAGCCCTCTCATAGGTGTAGGATAGAGAAATCCTGTGTCACTGATTCAAACAGTTCAATTATCAACCCTCACACTAAAAAAAAAAATCCAGAAAAGTTTTGTTTGTAGAGATGATCATGCCACACAAAGACATAGTAAGTATTAATTTATGAATATAGCTCATATATCGCTCATATTCTTCTTTAATCAATGTACAGGATTGCCTGTATGGTGATTCAAATTCATTTAAACCAGAGTCTTTGATTTACTGAAGCAGAGTTTGAATCATGTTCTTATGAATTCCTTAGCACTTTTTAAATCTATCAGTGGAACAACAGGGCAGAAACAAATAACTCTGCAATATGCATAAATATACATTTACACTATAAATACATCAAACCATCTATATGGAACAACCCACACACACACACCCCCCTGAATTTTTAAACATGAAAATTTCATTTAAAAAATTATCTTTCACCACAAATCTATATAAAATGTATATATGGGATACATACTATGTATATCAAATGTATACATACTGTGTATATAAAAACTCTCTCCGTCCTTTCCTCTGCCTCACTAGATCCTACTGAACAGTCAACTGGCAGATCTGAAAATCAGAAGTGGTCATTTAAAAGACAACAACAAATAGACTGCTTTGACAAAAGTAATTTATAACAATGCCAGCCTGGCACTTGTTTCAATTTAAATTATTAGTACAACTTTTAGTGAATCATCACTGAAAGTTCATTTCAGAAATTACATTTTAAAATGTAACTTGAAAAGCCCTGACATTTCTAAATAATCTGTTTGTCTGGGAATCCTGCCCCAGGTGCAGTTATGCTGTTATGCTCTCAGTAATGAGTGAATAAATGCAAAGCTATTCAGTCACTTTTAACTAAGCAGCTGAAATAGAAATGTTGAAGTATCTTAGTTGCAAAAGAGAAAAATAATTTTGAAGTGTTAAACATGAATGAATACAGCCCTTGTATAAAGTCTCATATAAGGGCAAGCCCTGTACATAGCTCACATGTAACTTCTCAGCAATGCAGTCATCAGCTTGTTTTAACATCAAATATTTTGTTTGATTAATACCATTATTTTTGGACAATAATTCTCTTCAGTAATTCTCAGGCACTTTTGTGAACACTATACATTATACTACTCATAATTTGTCAAATTAACACATACTTAAAAGCACCAAAATATAAGACATGCTTTCATATCTATTCCTTTGACTACTTACCTGTATTAGCCTTTGAAAGTAACCTGAATTCCAGTATTTAGCTAAGTGTGATGGATCTGACTTTAATTCCAGTTCAAGACTGGCTGATATAAGTGTATAAATGTATTTTTCCACCTTTGGTTTCTTTCTTTTTTTTCTCCTTTTTGTCTCTAGAGTGCAGAATAAAAAAAAAAAAAAGGCTTTTAATAAATTTTGTACCAGAGTTATTAAAGCGTATTTACAAGACATGGATGTGCCATAGTGGCTTTCCAGCTAATAACCTGCACTTTTACTTGAGTATCTATTTTTATTTGACTCCTGCTTAGGGTGGTAAGCAAAATTTAGGGAAGGCAATACACTCAACTGCCATGGAAGAATCTGGTCTAACTTTTAAGGATGATCAGTGGTAGGCTTGCAAAGGAGTTTCGACAGTTTCTTTTTATTCAAAAACTTGTAGGTTGCACAGGTGGAATTTCAAAACTGGGAAAGAAAATATAAAATGTGGCAAGCAGCCAAATGCTATAGAACAGAACTGCAGAACTTCCTGGGATAAAGAGGAGCCTGAGGATACGCCTCAACTCCACGTCCTTGCTGTATCATCAGTAATAACATAATATTCTGTTTGTGTAGGATCACTTAAAAGTATAAAGACTTCATAGTAACTTAAGTCTCTGACTGCTAAAATATTTTAACAGGCTGTAGAGAGCACCATCTGAAAAATTATCTGCTTTAAGGTATTCATAATAATATCACAATAAAGATATGCAATCAGCAATCTGTACTTTAATGGCTGTAGCTTTCAATAATAATACAAAATTATTTTAACATTAATGTTACTAAATAATAGTTAGACCCCTCCTATTCTTGTAGAAAAACAATAGAAAGGCTATACCCAAATGGCCTCAGAAAACACGGTCCCAATAATTCCATCGTTTTAGTAAAAATTAATTAAAAATAAGTCTCAAAGTATAAACCACCCCAACCACCTTCCATATGTGCCTAAGTGCTTCCAAAATATTGACCTCTAGTAACAACTTTCCTGTCATTCACATGAACTACAATCGCAATTATAAAATTATTGTGAGTTGAACAAAATGTACACAACAATCACAGCTTAGAAATGTCTTAAAATATTCACATTATATATACAGTGTATATATAGACACACACTTTGTGTATATAGAAAGAGTAAGGATCTTGTGTATCTGCCTTTTCAATAAATAAGATCATGTGAAACTGATATCTGTTTAGTCCGGTGGTCTAACAGTGGCCAGTACCACAGGCTCCTAAGTTCAAGATAATTAGCAGCAGGCAATAGTAAAATAACTGGTCAATAAAAAGATTTTTTTCTTATGCCAGTGACCCTCAAGCTAGAGGTGGGTCTCGCTGGCACACTACTTGGTTGCAAGAGCTCCACAGCTAACTTTGCGTTGTTAGTTACTTAGTGAGAGAGTTGTTGAAAAGTTCCAGAGGTTAACTGGAAAGATGTAGCTTTCCCACCATACAGGTCCTAGATGTTTCTGTCCTCTAGCATGTAGCAGGCACTGCATCTGCTGCCACTACAGAAGTAGTTTAGGAATTTCTGGGTGCTAGGAGCAACATTCCTTCTAATCTTGTTAGTCTTGCATGATAAGACTTTTTATTTTATGTCTATTTCAGCATAAGACAGGAGAGTCATAGAAGGCAACTAATTCATAAGGAAATACTTTTTTGCATGACATATAATATACCTTAAAAACTTAGAGATATGCAGGCCAAAAGCCTAGGAGGATTCTGAAAAACACTAGATATTTATGTGAGTAATAAGAGCTAGAACAGGGAGCAGGCACTGACTCAGATAAGGGTTCCGTATCTAAGGCTTCCAAGCTTCTTGTGTAACTTCCAGAACATAACGTATGTTTCTATCTCCGTTCCTCATCCATGGAATGGGGATAATACTTCCTGACTTCAGAAGAGCCTATAGGATAAATTAATTTTGTTAGCCAATCATGCTGTAGAGAACAAGACTGAAGAGGTATTTTAATATTCCCTGTAATGTCCAAAGAGGCCAGCCAGGCCTAGGAAGCTATTCTGTTAGGCCCTATATATTCACAGGACACAGACCATGTTCAAAAGAATCTACTATATATATATGACAAGACAAATAAATAAGGACGAAATGCAAGCAAGCACTTTCAGAGTGAACAAATACAATTTCAGACAGACAGATTTTAAGAGGTGGACAAATGAATTAAATGATACCTCAGCAACGAGTGCAGCAGTGCTCTCAGAGCTAGTAACAAAATCTAATAATGTTCTCCCAGGACACCTATAAACACAGAGATTGCATTCATATGTTTTCATTCCATTTATTGCTACTGAGTCATGTGGTTTAATTGGTCAGATGAAAGGTAATCATCACTTGGAGAGAGGGGAGGTTTTGTTAAGCAAACCTCAAGTTATGATTTATTTATTTGCTAGTCTTTTAAAGCTGGAATGCCTAGAAGAATTGCTCTGTTTAATAACATATGCTTGCCAAGTTGATTTTGCATTAGAAAGTTTCTCTGCATCTCACAGTATGCCTAGCAGTTATCTGCACTGAAATAGTACCTTTATAATTAAACCGTGAAAATATACTACACTGAGAGAGATTATACAAAATTTCAAACAATTTACTCTAATACGTTAAAGAAAAATAACTTTTCCTTGATCTGCCTTTGGCCAAGAATGATAAAGATACAGAACATGTAAACTGTTTGGTGCATTGAATTGTGAAGCAAGCACGAGTTAATGCCTTAATGGTTCTGACTATAGGCATACTAATGTCTCAGAGAGCAAAGATGGAAGTGATACGTACTTTCAAAAACTGTTGTACACATTCCTTTTCATATCCGTCTTCACCGTTGGTCATTAAAAGTGACTTCAGTATTAGCCCCAGGCAGGCAAGAAATGACTGCCTTTACATTTTGAAAATATTATGAATGTGATTTAAAATATTCCCCTCTTCAAAAGTATTATCAAGACCAAATAGTTTTCATTACAGAGAAAAATGTTCAGAAATCTTTTAAATTCCAAAGCTATCTTTCTTCTTAGGCGGAGGCAAAAAAACTCGCAGCCTGCACTAATACACCTCAGATGCAAAGACTTTAGATATGAAAACAATGTAACAAAATTAAAAGATTGATGATGTTTCGCAGTCATGAGGGTAATTTCTGTTAAAGTAACTCTGGAACAGGGAAAAAGGTGTGCTTCATATTTAGAATCATCTTAAAGTTCAGTTTCACTTCAATGAGTAATTTGCAAAGGTGACTCTCAGACTTTAAAGGCAAGAATGATGGGCTTTATGATTTCATCAGAACTACATAACAAAGGCTGATAACTTTTGATTGAGATTAATTTATGTCTTTTAATAAGACGGATGACACATCAAGGAACCACGAACCTGTTCACTCTGCAGATCTGTCTCTTGCCTTAGCAATTTACAGATTCAGGTTTAGAGTTTGAGAGTTAAGAGATTTATGGATAAAAAAGACAAAAAGGAAAAGTAAGGGTTCTAAATATGTGAAATAGCTATTTCTGTGAGGCATGTAAAGGACAGGCGTAGATAAGTGTCTGTTGGCCAGAATAGCTACTGGCATTGCTCCTCAGGCTTAACATCCCATGCGCTGTGGAAACTGGAGTTTGACCTTTTGCTCCATCTCTTTGGGTAAATGTTTTTGCCTGATTTAATAGAATGGTTATTTTTTATGCAGATGACTGTTAGCCATGCTCTGAGAGGCAAAGAGAAATTTCTGGTAGAAATGAGCTCTATCAACATAGTTGAATAAGCAGAAAGATTCTTCTAGCTATCCTAGTTTTAAGACACTTAAAAAAAATCAGAAAATGGGAATTTTTCAATGGGTATTTGTTTTCATTCCTATATAATTACTGTTAATTTGATTAATAAAACTATGAATAAACCATGTTTGTAGGTGTTGTTGGAGAGCTTTAGTAGATTTAGAATCAGCTCTGAGAGATTTACTGGAATTTGTTGATTCTCACAGTGGCCTTCTGAATTTTTCATAGAAAAACTCTATTTTCTCACGTACTTGTAACTGGGCAAGTTTGTGCCACTGACAAATGCAGTTTTTATAAGAAAAAGTAAACTTAGAAAATTCCTGTGAATTTCAGCAGTTAATTTTTTATTGTCTTTGACTTATTGTGGCATTTTATTGTGGTATATGTGAGATATTATCATATCTCATTTTTATTATACTCTTCACCGAGGATACAGAAAAGCAAAGCTAGCTTTGCCAATGAGCTTTACCATTAAGATGTAATTGTCATATACCTACAGATTAAAGAAGTGAGAGAGTGATAGACTGAAGAAGGATTAAGATTACAGAATAAAAAAAAGAATAAAAGTTTCTCTGACTTTGGGAGAGAGACAATAGTGTTTATAATGGAGCTGAAATGCATGTTTCTTCCCAGTGCTCCTTGAACTAAAAGGTTACTCTACAGCTAAGAACTATATATTAGTATTATTATAAGTAATAAAGATTCATACAATCTCCAAATCTCTTGTAATACTTTTATCTCACTTTTAATATTTCAAATTTTATTGATTCAAATTATCTTCTTCTTTTTTTTTTATATAGCATAGAAATTCTTGTTTGGTTTATGAAGTAGGTTAAATTAATACTTTAAAATTTAATGTTACATATTCCAATGAGATGATTGTTTTGCAAAAAGTACATTCAATAAATGACTTAATTAAAGCAGGCTTTAGAATATCCGCTTCACCAATTTAGGCCTATAGTAAGCCTATATTCATTCATGGTGTATTTCCATATTTATACAAAGTTGCCAAAGTATATTCAAAAGTATTTGATGTTCCATGCACTTTGGACGCTGGCCATTTTGAAGTGCAAGGCCTTCGTGGAAGGGGAAGATGCGTTTCAGCACCACAGACAGCGCCCACCCCCCTCCCGGTGAGCGCAGCTATAGAAGTTGGTGAAAATTGTCTATACTTTTCACTGAAATCTTTTTTCACGGTATAAATATTATTTTTTATATCACATAGTATTTTAGAGCAAAATTTCCTTAAAACAACATCAAATGAGAGTGTACTTTTTTGTGACAATAGGATTTCTAAAGCACTCAGTCCATGCTCGCCCAATAGGTATTTTGACCTATTATTATCATTACTTGAACTATTTTAGTACTTTGGAATGCTTTCATGGTCCAGGATCCCATTGTAGGGATGGAAAAAGCATAGAAATTGATCTTTTTCCTGAAGAACTGACACTCCAAGGGTTTGTGATAACTGTGATGAATGGTTTCAGCTGATACAAATATGAGTTGCTACTGAAAGGGGGAGTCTCTCCAGCAACGTCCCTGTGTTGACGTTAGTGATTTTTGTGATGAGTTAGATCATGGATCCTATTAAAAATTCCATGGTTTTCATCTAGATCCACTCCTAGTTAACTCTTGTACTTTTTCCTCCCCCAAGCCTCATGTTTTGGTGCAATGAAATTTTCCTTCACAGCTGAGAATTGTTGAGCCAGCCTTGCATGCAGGTGGCTGGTAGCTGTTTGATGTGGCAGAGCAGGTGTAAGTGACAGAAAGCTTTGAGATAAAAGTAGACACACTCAGCTATACAGCATTCCAGTATAAGGCATCCTTTAGTAACAGTAAATCTAACATTGCTATCATGGGGATCATAGCTAGAGACAACTGCGGTGAGGCAGTCAACTTGCATATTAGTCTTTTATAACTAAGAGTATCCAGAGTACCAAAGAGCAGTTTCAAGATGCTATAGAATACAAAAGAGGGCCTTGGACGAAAATAAGTAAAACAGATCACAATAAGAACTCTTTATTGAGCAATAATGTAATAGTCCTGGCTAAATCCAAGCATCCATTCCTTTTGTCTTATGTAACATGTTTTTTTCCTCTGGCTTTCAATAAAGATATAAATGTAATTTATATTTTGCAGAATCAATAATCAAAGGGGAAAAAAGCAGGCACTCTTATTGTCTACTATTTTGTAGTGGTGCGTTCTAATAAAGAATGACTCCTTTATTTTTAAACATAATGTGCATTAGTACATAGTGAAATAAAGATATCTGGCAGAACCTTGAGTTTTCTGCAATTATTTGTATACAGATGTATGCAAATACTTACTTCATTACTAAGAGAAACCGTTGTGCAGTTTAAATCTCAAAGTAATATTTAAAAATATATAAGCATTCATTAGTCCTAACCTACTTACTTTATTTTCAAGCTGTAGAATCAAGGGCTAATATGCGATTTAAAACAAGTACAGTCGTTTTGATAGGGTGTTAAGAATCCAGCTGAGCTCATTTCCTTGCCAGTAGGTGGAGCTAGCACGTAATACGCTGCCTCCTTGTTTCCTCCTCCTCATCTCTTCCCCCCCTCCCTCTTTTTTTCGCCACAACCAATTTTCTGATCGGTGCTGGGATTCAAAGAGTGAATCTCAGAACAGGATGCAGGCGAAGAGACTACGGAATACTGCAGAGGTTCCTTTGTTGCTTTGATGGCGAGGTTCTTTCTTCATTTCTTTCCTGTTTCATTTCAGTGAAATTAAGAGTTTACAAGCTTCTTTGCCCAGGAACCTGAACCTGCAGTAGAAGGAACCTCATCATCTACAAGTGTATGGATATTTCTTATGCCATGATTTGTAATTCTCTCTTAATCAGGTAAGACAATGTGATATTTAATTAAAATGCTTAGGCAACAAATTCCAGTTGTTTTGTACCAAGATTCCTCTCTTGTGCCACACCTAGTTTTCAATTAATATTAATAGAGCAAGAGGAGAGGAAATAATAGCCATCTTTGCCACTGCATGGATTTTTCATAGTATTTAATTAGGTCTTAGCACAATAATAAAAAATGTCGTTCTTTTGAGTTCTCTGGTCCTATGGTTTTTTAAGATTGTGTGTTTATAATTAGAAGTTCTTTTGAGTTTGTATTTTTCATCCTAAGTGTAGTAATTTGCTGTTGTTTTGAAGTGGTCATCCACAAGTGTTTTCTTTTTCTACTGGAGGTTATACTGGTGCTGTATCCAGAATACAAATTGGAGTGTATTTTAAAGCATATGAATACATCCCTGGGATTGCCCAGTTTTAATGCAGAAATGTGCTGTTGCTGCTTTATACCATCCTCAGTCAGAAGCTTTCTTTACTTCCTAAATTCATCATTTTTTTTTTTCTGTGAGGTGTAGGAGATTTACAGGATTCTCCCCTCCCTCATCTCCCCAAACAGCCTCTCCTTGATGGAAGACAGAATGGAGGACTTGTCTGTGACTAAACACGGTTTTGCACTACTGCAAATATCATATGAAACACATGTGTTTTGTGAATCATTTTATATATATAAAAGAATGAATTTTTTATTGTAAAAACCTCATTCCATATTGCATGAGAAAAAAAATAATGAAAAGAATATTTTTCTTAGATGCATGATACACACTGGGAGAGACAGCAGAATGACTCAGGAGGTGGGAAGCTCATGCAGCACCCCCTGACTCTTCTCTCAAATCTTCTATTTTTATTCTTACCTCCCCTTAATTACAGCAATAATTTATTTAGTCGGGAAAAACAACGTAGAAATGCATTGACTTACACAGTCACAGATCAGAGAAAGGGCTCGGTAGCCAGTATGTGAAAAAAAAGAATGTGTGATTAATTTAAATACATTTTGCTTTCTGTTATAAGGTGGTAAGTAGGAAAGCACTGAATCAAAATTTTCACACACCTGTGTAAAGGTAAACTTTTTTTTTAGCAGTGATTACTAGAGCAACAGAAAATTGCCTGTTGGGATTTGAATGCTAGATGCTGCCTTGGCTTTAGATGATTCCTTAGATATGTGTGAAATGTTAAGAAGGTTCACACGCATTCTCGCCATCTATGCATGTTGCCTGCTTAGTTGTATTTTTCTGATTAGTGTTTACAATATGTATATATGGGTATGGCTCAGCCATTGTAGTGCCTGAAGATATCTTCACTAGATGGTAAATGATCATCCATTCTTCAGCAGATCTGGAGAAAAGATGAATAAAAGCATCCAAATGATCTGCAGTTTCTTCCAGTGACAAATGCATTAAATAAATTATGCTGTCTTATGTCTATAGGCCCCAATTCAACAACACACAGGCATGTCAATGGGATGACTCACATTCTTAATATTAGGCAAGTGGATAAGTACCTGGCTCTGTTCTCTTGATTTTTAAACTGCAATGTTCAGGGAGATAATTTTTTTTTTAATCACAGAGATTTTGCAGTATTCATAAAATGGAGTTAGTAGGCCAAACTAGCATATGGCTTCAAAGACAAGCTATAGATTTACTCTTACATTTAAAAAATAAAAAGAAAATCCCTGAGTTGTTACAAGCCTTAAAGGAAAATATTGAAGCTGAATTCTTACAGATTTTGAGTACATTAATTGTGAACGTTAGTCTTTGGGAAATCCAGACACATAAATGGCCATATCAAAGCATGATCCAGTTACCTTTCAGTAGCAATGGCTAAAGTCAGATGATTCTGGAGGAGTTCAAGAGAAAGTTGACCCTAAGAGAAAGCTGGCCCTCCCTACCTTTTGTGAAACTTAATTTTAGGGGATAGGGGATATTTAAGCCTTCTTGTTATTTTTGTTCATCTGAATTACTCTAATTGAAGTGTACTCTGTACACATATAAGCATCAGATCTCCGCAGCAGAGACCAGCAGACCCACTCTGCAGCCAGAGCAAGAGCCCAGCAGCAGTTATGCTGCCAGCGCTCCTTGCTTGATTTCTTCATCACACACCTTGATGAATGGATTTGCTGGGTCACTACCTGCAGCCCTTCTCTACCCTCAAGTAGCCCCTAAACTCTCCCCCTGAGGGGACAGAGAGGGCACTGAAATCTAATATAGCCTATCTGCCTGAATCGTACGAGGCACCGACAAATGCAACTGTAATCCCTCCTTATGCATTGAGCTCTCGGCTGGAGCATGAAAATCACAAACAAGCTTTTTACTGTGTTGCTTTCATTGTTTTAAGGGCTCACTCACACCAACTTCTCCAGAGGACGATGCGGATCCTTTGCAGCGTCAGACCCTAGTCCTGTACCCCCCCAGAGTGGGGGCAGCCTCTTGTCCATAGAGCCCCCCTGTTCCTCTCTTTGCCTTTGGCCCCAGCTTGCTGAGCAGGCGTCGGGGAGCCCAGAGGCCTCCTTTCTAGAGGCTTCCTGAAGCCACTCGAAAGTATCCATTTTTTGTCGCTCCTCTCCTCTCGCTGACACCTACCAGTCTGAGAAATGCTGGGTTAAAAGACATTTCTGCCAGCGATGACTTGAATCTCCTGTTCTTCTCTTATTGTCTTTGAAAGACAAATAATGTACCTGATTTCAAAGAGGTGTTAATGAGGGGAGACAAATGATGTTGTGAATCACTAAATACCGTACGGATAAGAATCATTAAAAAAGCTAAGGAGGAAACTAATAATTCTGTAATTGCTGCATGTTTGGGAAGATATGCAGTAAAGAAGGTTTGGGGCCAAAACCCTGAAAGAGGACAATTTAAAGAAACATTGAATAACTATATTCATGTTATTCAGTTCCAATTCCTATTGTTTCCCAGCTTGCAACTTTACCTCTCTTGTTTCCGCTCCTGTTGTACCTTTTTCTACCCTTACCTCCAATTTAAGTGAGGCTGCTTCCTCTTTCTGCCTCTTACTGGTTTGGAAGCAGCAGAAGGGCTTTGCTTCTGCTCCTGGTTTCAGCATTTGATGCCTCAGCATCTCTCGTTATCAATTGCACTGAAGGGGCTGCTAATGCTAAGCAGAAGTAGTCAACACATGTCAGCTCTGTAAGTATTTATTGCAAGCTGCTAAGAAGCTTTTTCTGAGCATATTTAGAAATTATTTTAGAGAAGTGCTGAATGGCCAGATCTCAATAAATTTAAACAGGAACAACAAAATGCAAACTCTTACATTGCCTGAGCAGCCTACTTGACAAAATTCAGAGTAAACAGATTGTAGCAAAATTTCTTAAAAAAAAAAAAAAAAAAAAAAAGCTGGAAATACATTTTAATGCTGCAGTATTATCAACATACTCATTAAATAGGCACAAAAATAGTTTTTAATCTTCCTATTAAAAAACCAGCAACATAGATTCATTGTTCTTTCCTTTTGGTTTTTAAACTTTTAGATTAGTGAAATAACACTTTCGAGCTCTTCCCAATAAGCAGACTACAAATGTACTTTTTCTATTAAATGGTGAAGGTTTTGTTTTTATAAGCATTCAAGCTGAAAGAAATAATAAGTATCATGAGGACACATGGATCCGCATTGTCAAGTTAAGCTTTTCTTTCTAACTCATTGAAAGAAGTGTCTCACCATTTATAGTGTCATTAAAGAAAGAAATCAGGATGAGGCCAACAGCATAAACAAATTCAGTCCCAGCAATTAAGGTCTGGCAAAGCTGAAGGGATTGGAAAGAGATTCTTATGATGGAAACTACTAAGCAAGCAAAACTGTCAGCTCCCTTCATACTATATAGAAAACAGTGCAAAAAAAAATATTTAAAAATCAGCAATAAGTTGTTTTTTTAGGTGTCTTTATCTGAAGTTCAGTGATTGTTTTTATAGGAAGTTTTCTTAGGTTTTGTGTAGTTGTGATCACAGTTGCTTCTTGATTCTTAGCTCAGCTTCTCTTAAATGTGGGCAGAATCTGATTTTGGCCAGATGAATTCTTCTTTTGACCCGCTAATGCTAGCCAGTTCTCACTCATCATCTTTCCAGAGATCCTCACAGGTACCTCCCATTATGTGGTGAAAATGCAGACCTCCCCCATCAAGAAAGAGGATCATGTTCAATAAGATAATGATCGCTCCATGCAGTGTATAGTTACCTTACTTGGTCAAACTGAAAACACATAACATTAGCAGACATGCGTTTTAGGATGATGGATGTCCAGGTTTTGAATATAGAGCAAGCACTCTTCTTGTGGTCCAACGTGGACCTGTTATATGACAGGAGATGCCTGATTTTTATGCCACGTGGTGCTGCTTGTCTGGTCTTAAATGGAGTTGTAACATACAGCTTTTGAGTACATTCAGAAGATGTCAAATGACCCACTGCAGCCAAAAAAATTGGGTACCATTCAACCCTGTAGTAAAAAGCATGACTGAAGTAGGTTTAGCCAGCTCTCAGCTTAGTCCTTTGGTTTCAAAGGCATGGGTGTTATTTATACATTATTTTTTTGCTATACCATCCTCACCATGTCTCATCCTCCTCAGTGTAACAGCAAATTCTCAGCAGAATTTGACCCCGATGTAGTTTTGTTTGATGATAAATGTAAATGACTCACACTGAAATTAGGAGTCTGACTCAAGTTCTCTAAAGCAATACACCGTGTTCTAGACTCACCCATTTGTCTCGGTAGGATCACAGATATATTAGGAGCCAGATTCCACATATGTATACAAAATGGAGTCAGATGCATGCAGAAAAATTTGACAGTCTCTGATCTCGAGAAAAATAGTGGCCAGAGTTTAATGCATTGTAAACTGCATACAGATAGAGCAAGGTCAGAAAGAAGTGTCCTTTCCCTAGACACGGTGGTCTGAATTTGCTGTTTAAAGATGAGTTCCATACACAGGTGCCAACAAAAAGAAAGCTGAAGTAGCACCCCAGTATCTCAACAGACCATGTACTTATAAGGAAGCATATGGCAAATTTCTGTACAACCACAACTATTACGAAATGAGAACTCTGCCCAGGATATTTGAAATTTCACAGCCCATCTCTAAGTATGCTCATTGTATTTTGTTTATTAGTAAATATTTGTACCAAATGCAAACCAGTGGAAAATCCTACCTCTCGGGCCACAAGGCAAGCTTTGTTAGATCAGTTTTCCCCACTGGAAGTCTCTGGAGAGGTTATTCTAACTGGGACTGTGGCACGCAAGGTCATATCACAAGAGTATAACAGGTGTATTTGTAGAGTGTGTGAGCTCCATATGTTTTCTTTTTACTGAGAGTCAATAATGAAACCATGGAAACTAAAAGATAAGTACTGATACCAGGCAGAATGAAAAAAAGCTTCCATCTGTAGTTGCGTTAACCTGAAAGTGGACATAGGGCAAACACTGCATGATTGTTTCCAGATTGAGACTTCAGTGACGGCTGCACAAACATCCTGATGGCAAATGCATTCGCACAGGTTAGATTTTGCAGTGCAGGGGCAGGTTTCCATTTTGTAGAATGGGAAGTACCACAAAAGTGCTGACGGTAGACAGCCTCCTAGGTACCACAATAACACTGCTGAAAAATTATCCTAGTGAAGCAATGAGATTATGCTTTGAAAATACTGGGGTGAAGGATGAGCTAATGTTTTATTTTAATCTGCCTCCTGGAAAATACTAACGGACAAAATGGAAAGTGCCCAATTTCTCTGTCAGTAGCAATGGTAAGATGCAAATCTTAGTTATTAAGGAAATCAATTTGATTAGGAAGCAATAGACTGTAAGTGTTACCGGGCCATATTTATGAGAGTCACTTTTCAATAGAGTAACATATTACATCTTGCAAACAGTTTGCTTTTGTAGTTTTGTTGGCTAAACATAGGCAACAGTCAGAACCTTTTTAACAGTTATCGTTTCAAATTATTTTTATTTTACAGTTATTTTTATTTTTTTATTTAAATTATTTTTATTTTACAGTTAACATATAAAGCACTCCACAGCCTTTACAACATTTGTGAGTGTAAAAAGATATTTGTGCTTTTGCCAGCTGTAGTTTTTATGAATTACATGGTCTTTGCTCTGAAGCAAAGCTTTGCCCTCTAAGCCAAGCTGAAGGCAGGTTGGCCTTCACACAGAGAAATCTGTTACTCCGCTCCACCAGTATCCTTCAGGAAAAAAAAATTATTACATTTGAATGTAAGCCTCAGGGTATGAAGATGATGACCTTTAATATTATATAGGACACTTGGGTGCTATTACTCATGCTGATATCTTGCTCTGTGGAGTGGCAGAGGCTGGGAACCCAGAAGCATTCTCCGTTGCAGGGAAAGGGATTATACTGCTTTTCTCAGTATTGACCTCGCTTCCAAATTAGTTTAAGGATTCACACATTCTCAAAATAATCTGTCCTTCGTGAGAAAGAAGATGGATATGATGCAGAAATTAAGTGAGCTGGTATAAATATTGTGAAGATGGGTGAACAGCTCTGAAACTGTGATAAGGAAAGGAAATATCCCCTGGGGATCTAGAGAAGAGAGAATGATGGGGGGAAAGCAATCAAATGTACGGGGGCGGGGGGGAAGAGAAATTTTAGGAGGGTACACAAATTCAGATCATACGAGAAAAAAACAGAATCCATTGTAAAGCAAATATTGAAATGTGTATCCATGTTCCTGTACGGAGGTGAGAGGTGTGGCGTGTATGGCTCCAGTGGGAAGATGTCCTCACAGTGGTAAAGCTCCAGGTCGCAGGTGATGCTGTGAGCAAGGAACGTTTCCAAGAACTCTTTGGGGAGCTCTTGCATTCCTGCTAATCAGAACCAGTTTTGCTGGCTCAAACATAGTGGGAAAGGAAAAACTCTCCCGAGGTGGTTTTCAACATCTGCTCCCTTGCTTTATTCACATGTACCAACAAATGCAAATGGCATATACTCAAAGAAAATTTACAGTTAGGAAATGATTCTGAACTGGAGTAAATTGTCAAACTCCACTGAACAAATCTCAGTTCCAAATCACCCAGCTATAATGGGCTGCTGTTGTATTTTAGCCTAGACTTTTGCAGATTATCCTGAGCAATCCTTCTTTTCCCCATAGTTATAAAATGATACTATAATGAACAAGCCTCCACTCCTTTTTTTTTTTTTTTTTTTAAGTTACCTTGAAACTGAATCTGCTTTTTCAAAGACAGTGACTGAACTTTACAGCTGTTGGTTCTCTGTGGTTTGTTTCATAAGTTTTTCCCCTCTTATGAAAAAATTCAGGAGATAAAATAGATTAGTTTGGGGCAGATATATCGTGTAACTGTTCAGCTTTCCACTTCTGGCACATTCCTGTACTTAAAAGAAGAAGTGGCAGAGAAGTTTTCTTAACTTCACTACCCAGGAAAGTGATGTCTAAGTATAAAATAAGGCACCCATTTTATTGCAATAATACTTTGCCATCAGGTAACTTACTAAGGGATTCTTATGAATTTGGCATTCTAAAAAGGTATGTTCCAGCCGAGGCTCATGTTAAATCAGGGGATTGTTATAAGCCATACTGTGCACAATGTCAGAATAAACACTCATAATGATCTCCTCTGATCCTACATTTATGAAACTGTGTTGCTCCCTCAGGCCTTTCAAGTTTCTTGATGGAATAGTGATATTACCTTTCTGCTCTTACTTAACTGCGTATGTCTGCCATATGTACTTTGTCCCTCAGGATACCTTGATCCATAAAGATGTTTTTATAGTGTTCAGAATATTTTCAATTAATGTCTTGAGATGACAGTTAGGTTATCAGGACACTATAAAAGGCAAGCAGAAATTGGGCCTGGCAAGCTCTTTCAGTTTTTTTTTTTAATGGCATGTCTATTTAATTGTGGGCCAATTAACTACTCAGTTTCCTTTCAGATAAAAAAATCTTCTGAATTTAATAGAGTTGTTTAATGCTTCCTAATGTTGTATATCTGACTGAGCTTTTCATTACCCAGAGAAACAAACACGCTGGTCAGGTCACCAGGGAGCACTGGTGATGTTTGCTGTCTTCCTTTGCATGGGAGGCAGCGGGGGATGAAGCTGTAGCTCTTAAGTTTTCCAGTGATTCCTGTATGATGGTCTGGGAAATGCTGTGTAACCATTTGGTTGTGTTCTGCACAAGTCACCAACCCTATTATTCATCATGGGATCTAATTTCATGCTGTTTGGTTTAATTTCTCCTTTTTGGTTGCAAAATTTTGAATATACATCCAGCCTTGTATGCCTCACACAGGTGACATCTTCATTTAAAAGACATACTTACTCAACTGTAGAGATGCCTGTAGTGTGAAGTTTTGGACAGTTGGAAGAACTGTAATAAATCATAACTATTAGAATTACAGTAATTAATATATATGCTAAGTACTACAACAGGAATATTCAGTTCTTACCCTGCCTCTCTTAATGTGTATCAGTATGCAAACCACATATATTTTGACATGTCATTCTGTTTCCAAAACCACGGGTGGTTTTGTTTCTCAAAATGTAAAGTGGGAATAATGTCAAGAGGTGCAAAATAAGTGGCTGATGTTTAATAAAGAGGTGATGGAAGTACAAGGTTCCACTAAGTATTTCACATGTAAAAAATCTCATTAAAAGTGTGTTTGTAAGTGGCAGAGTTGAGCAGTCAGTTATGGGGCACTGAATTAAGGCTGTCTTTACATTCTGGAAATCAGACATACGATTTGTAGCCACCTGTGAGAAGAGCACCTAGAGTGAATTGCTTGCCATCATATGAGAGTACTGAGTAGGATTCATCTCATCTCTCTCCCTTTATAGTTAGTGGAGAGAAACAGGCACTTCTAGGGCACAATTTGCCTCATCTTAAGGTAGATATCTAAAATAGGTCAGAAGAATTGCCTTTTAAAGGACCCATGTTTCTCCAGTGAATATGATAGGAGTTCAGATTGGCTTAGATGTGGATGCCTACAGATACAGACATCTGACACCAGGGAAGGCGAATCATGCTCATGACACAGGCAGAGGTAACATCCAGTTCTCCAAGACGGCATACAGACCTTCCATAAAGGACAGGACTTTTTGCCCACATAGTTGTCATCCTTTTTCCCTTTCCCACTAGTCACTTCTCCCAATCCACGTGCAGCACCAATGAATCAAGGAAGTCTCCAAAACAAATTGCACTGCTTTTAAAAGCTTGTCCATATTGTGTACTACAGAAGACAGTGAATGTTGCATTATAGTATCTACTGACAAATGGACCAGAAGTAAGGCAGATCTCAATTCTAGCATATGCTGTCATTTCAGTCCTTCTTCCTGCAGTAATAGGTGTTTTTTATCGGAGTGTTTGTACACAATTGTAGGGAGACCACATTGCTACCCATACGAACAATTAGGAGTTATTGAATGTATGTTTACACATACTTCACAGGCCTCTGAACTTGTCATCTTTGTAGTTCTCTGTAAGCTCATTTTCAGATCTTATTGTCCATCCTTCCAAATAATTCCAGTCCAGTTATGTCAGCTTTTTATTCCCTCTCTTGTCCATTCAGTCCAAGCTTTTTTCTTTGTCCTGTCTCAGCTTGCCCCACTATACTGGCTTCCCCATTCCCCCACTCCCTTTTCCTTCACTTTTTCCCAGCCTGGTCTCCTGTAAGGTCAAACTGATCAACCTAGATGATTTTCTTGGTCATAATAATCTACAAGTCTTTGAGCTTTTCTTGTCTGTCTAACCAGCCTCCAGGACTACTACACCTAATTTTGAGACAACCTCTTTATCCAGGCAGACAGTTCTTCCACATATCATTTCCCTGGAGGTTTTTTCTGCTGCCAGTCTTCAATCCCAGATATGTCTCCCTTTCTTCCTCCCTCCCTCCTTTTCCTTCTGTATTTTCTTTTGTATTTTTGTTTTAATAACCAACATATAGGATCATTAAGAACACAAAGATGAAAGCCTTCCCACTCTTAGGTCAGCACAAGCCACAAAGACACAGACTTCAGCTGCAAGAAAATCCCCTCAGCTGGACACTGGAACATTAACAGAAAAGGCATTATCTCTGGAATTCACAACTTTAAACCTCTGGTGTGTTCTTCCAAGTATATGCAAACTAATTTTTCAAAATTTTTCAAGTCTGGGCAAGTATTATAGATATCACTCCAACAGAAAAGTGCAAAATTCAGAATGATGTTCTGCAAAAAGTTCTGCAAGACTTCATGTTCATGCTTTGAAAATTGGCAGCTATAAAATTTTAAAGAGAAATATATATCCATAGCTTTTTCTTGGGAATAGTTGCATCATTTGAGTTGAAGCTCCCCTCCAAAAATCAACTGAGACAAAAATGGAAAATTTTAGCCCCAGTGCTTGAAGTTCGGCATAATCAAGCAAGGGAAATGAGGGGGGTGGGGGAGGAGGAAAACAGGACAGGTCAGGCATCTCAGTAATAAGCAGTACCGCCAGCCCCATCTGTAATTATCATGAAACATGACAACCCGTAACTAGTAGCTGGCTTGGACCCATCTGCACTCTATCCCTAAGGATATAGTAACAACTGCTAACCCATAAACCATCATAAGATTAAAAAGAACATTTAAAAGTAAATATGGGACCTCATCTATGATTTAATTTCCAGAATCACTGACAACACTTTTCTTCTGGCCTATTTGAAGTAGCACTTTGCTGAAATAAAGCCAGGTCTTCCATTCCAGTGGCAAAGGGAATCTGGTGGAGACAATGCATGGTGAAGGGAGTTGTGCTTTTTAGTTGTGCTTTTTGCCGTTTCTATCTGCTTCGGAGACCTTGGTGTGTTTCCAAGTGCAGCTGCATAGTAGGACACGCAGGTAGGGGCATGAGTAGTGCTGATGAGGAAACGCAGTCTGTGGCATTCTGCCCTTGGAGGCTGATAGATATCCAGGGAGTTAAGGCTTCTTTCAAGCTGCATTAACTCCTGCAGGATCCCCTTGGCAGCTGGTGCTGTGCAGCTGCGGGGAGCCTGTTGGCGGCAGCGCAGTTCCCGGGGGAAAATTCTCATATATCATCCATGGAGATGTTTGTTTCCCCCATGTGGGATGGTCCTCACGCTTTCCGTGTCTATCATGTTTTGGTTTTAGAAATAAGTTCCTCAAGAGGCAGTTGTGTTTGTTACTAATAAACTAACTTTGCAATTGCAGGCCTATTTAGAGAATACTCCATTTAGGTTCAGATTCGCTTTGTTTATTTTGCAAAGTTACAAATTAGATACGTACCTCCTGATGCTCTCTCACATATACCAAACCTAAACTCAGGGTTATTTGGCATGTGGTGGAGGAGGTTATTTTTTCTTAAAAACATACCAACAGCTTGAAATAAGGACAAAGTCTTTTAAAAGCGGAGATGATGTAAAAACTGTCCCAGCACCCCACTCCCTATGCCCGTTTCTATGGTTTTACAGTCACCATTTCCTATTTAAAAAAAAAAAAAAAACAAACACCCCCACATGAAGAAGGGGAATTGGCTGACTGCAGACAGTAAGCAGCATGGCTGACTATCTGTACCCAATACAGACGGTAAACAAACTTAACAGAAGGAGGAATGATGGTCCCCCGGTTCCTTCCCGCCTTGGCGGTAGAGCGTGGATTTGGCACCATCCCTGCTCCGCTCCTGGGACAGAGGGGACCTCGCTGGCCAGGGCTCCAGCCTCTGCCCGGGCTGGGGCCGGCCCAGGGCCTCAGCCGTTCCTCCCTGTTGGCTCTGAAAGGCGGATTCACCTCATCCCCGCGGCGTGAGGCCCCCCTTCTCCACAGCAAACCCCCCTTCCGCTCTCTGTAACCCTGCCGTTACCTACCCTACGCTAAATGCCTGCTCTTTTCCGCCCCTCCTGCCTCTCCCGTTTGATTAGGTCCTGCTGAAGCAGGCAGGGGGAGCCTTCCTTCTGGAAAGAATGATCTGCCTGGAGCAGGTTTTAACGGGGAGCTTCCGCAGCCCGCGGGCGGCGGCGGCGGCGCTCCCCCTGCGCTGCGCTGTCTGCCAGGCCGCAGAGCGAGTGCCGCAGCCGCCGGGCCGGTTGCTAGGCAACCTCCCTCCCGGCGCCGCTCCGTGCCGGCGGCCCCGCCGCCATTGCAGAGCCGCGTCCCTTCACAACCCAACAGCTCCCCGTCCCTCTCCCACCCGGCTTTTCACTCCGTGTCGTCGTTTCGAGCGACATCGGGCTCCCCGTCTTCCCTTGTTGTAGTCCGGTGTGGCAACGGGAGGTGACGAGGCCCAGGGCGGAGGCTCGGCTGCCGCACCTGAGGCGCCCGGGGGCGGGCTGGGGAGGTGGCACCCCGGTGGGCTCGGCACTGCGGCCTGCGCTCCGCCCTGCCTTCCCCCTCCTCTTTCCGCAACGCCCATGTCACCTGCGTGCTGGCTCTGCGAGGTGAAAAGGACCAGGTGGAAGTGGTTTGGGTTGAAGCGGAAGCTGGCTGCAGCAGTTTACTGAGGTGGGGGCGTCCTTGGCCCTGTGTCCTTGGCGTGAGGGGAGTTTGGCCCAGCTTCGCTGTCAGAGCCTGACCTGGGCTTATGTAAGCGGTAACTGAAAGAGCACGGTTTTGTTCATAGGTTGTGTTTGCAATAGAAGTCAGTAAGAGGCTATAAAAGTGGAAACGCACAGTGTTTTCCATGCTCACTTGCCAGTAGGTTCAGAATCACGATTTATGTTGTTCATCCAAAATTGCTAGGTAGTTGTTAGGGGGATATTAAAATCTCCTATCTACCTGGTGTCTTTTATCCAAAAGGATATAAATTATATATGATTGAACTTTCTGTAGCCACGCTGTAGTTAAGATTAATGGAGATTTCATTCTCAGCATCTTTACATAATGCCCATACTGGGAATGTTAAACTCAGGGTTCTGGTTTGTCAGGAAAGAAATCACAGCATGTTTTATTAACAGCATAAGTAGTCAGCACATTCTCCTATTCAGGCATCTGGAAATATCTAGCTCATCCCATACATATGGCACTTCTGTTATCATTACATCTTTGAATTGTATAGTCACTCTCCCCACACAAACACACTAAAAATGGATATATCTCTAGCCTGACACTTATTTATACAAGAATGTACTTGTGGGGATACATTTCTCACATAGGATATGAGGGCAAAGAGCGATTTGATGAAAAGCCCACCTCAGCTACATGGCTGAAAGGCCTTAATTACTTAACCAGCTTTATTAAGGATTTGGTGAATGCTCTTCTCACATTACTTTGTCTCCCACGTTGCTGTTTGCTTTGGAGACAGACAGTGTATTTCTCTTTTTTTAAAGGGACACTTGAACTGTTGTTTTGAATCTTTCTCAGGTGTGAGTTGCCCTTTGTTGCTCTGGTCATGGAACACCAGAGGAGCTCATCTGAGTCTGGTAGAAAGTTTATTTCACTGTATACAAAAAAAAAAAGTGAAGCATGGTATTTTCATCAAGTGAAAAACCCAAATTGTCTAATGCTAGAAAGAAGGACTTAAGGTCCTCTTATCTGGAAAAACAACAAAAAAACCTTTTTTGTTCACTGACATTTCATTGAAATTGTTCAGAGACCATTTCTGATAAAAGAGGAAAATGGAGTATGTAACTATAACCAAATGCAAGTCATTGCCAATTATTGGCTGACTGTAAGTAAAGATAACGATCAACTGATTTTTACCAATGTATTTTTCATACTTCCTTGGAGTACATCTTGCCATAGCCCTATGGGCAGTACCCTGAAATAAGTTTTAAAGAGGGTGAGAAGATCCATTTGAAGGAGCCCCCAGACTTTCCCCATAGAGGTCTTTGTATTACCTACCTTCACATTAGATGATCTTTGGTGCATATTTTGCCTAAAATGCTGTCCTGATGTCATGATGTCCATGTTGAAAGGCAGAGGGTGATCCTGATCTTGGAAGAGCAGTCCTGAGGCTGCTGTAATGGAATGCTAGCCCAATTTGATGCCTAGATTTACTAGTGTTTGGGCATTTTAATAAACCTTTTTGCTTTTTTATACTGCCTATACTGAGTTCTACACCAGGTACAAGATCTGTGCTAATATTTGTTGACTGTACAATTGTTAGAGCTCTGTTCAGCTCCAGCATTCAAGCATTGAAGATCCATTTATTCATACTCTGGTGCCTTAAGCCCTATCGAGCTTTGCAGTTAGGAGAAGCATTAAAATTTGGAAGACACTGTAGATACATAGTCAGCTAGTCCTTTGCACTCTAAAAGTGAGGGGACATAGTAGCCTCTTAACTTCTTTTCTGTAGTGTGATGGATCAGCTCTTTGATCTGGCTGAAATCCGTCCACTTATTTGTAGTTTTCAGCCAGACCGGTGAGCTGATCTGGCTAAAATGCAGAGGTGCAGAAGTGCCCAAGCCAGCACAGTGGGAAATGACCAGGGTAAGAGTGGGTGGAGAATGGAGCTGTCCCTTCTGACAGCACCATCTCATATTGGCTTAAGATTTTCAGTAACTGCATTTTCAAAGGTGACTTGCTAGTTATACATCCATTTAAAATATTGGACAATGTGTAGGAAGATGTATTTTTATATAGCTCTTCTAAGAGCCATTTGGAAAAATTTGTTGTATAGAAACACCTACTGTTCAAATCTCACGATTCAGCACATAGATACTGTATGAAGAGACCTCTGTCAGAGCTCTGACTACTGAACATACAATGCAGCATAGTATGAAACACACGAACCTCAAGCACAGGAAAATTGATTTTCATTTGCTGTCTACTAATTTCAGCAGTGAAGTGGTGAGACCATAAATCTTGGCAGAGATGCTACACCAGCTGTAAACCTTCCACCTTCAGACTGGGCAATCAGATGTTATACAATCTTTCATGCAGTGCTATGGGTGCTGACACATCCAGAAGGGCTATAGCCCTTTGAAGCAGAACAGGGTTTTTTTCCATCATTTATTTTACCCATGTGTAGCAATAGCAGTCATGCGAGGTGTGAGTAAGAGAAAGGACTATGAATTGGCTCTTCTAAACTTGATTGTTTCAATTTCTTTTTGTCAGGCTAGGGGAAACGGAAAATACTGGAAGGAGAGAGACATGAGTAAAGAGAAACTGGGGGCACCTCTCTCCTATTTCATACCAGTGCTTCCTTAGGCACTCTCATCTCTTTCTCTGTAAAGAAGTCCTTGGGACTTTTCCTGCATCTGATGTCACTTTTTTCTTTCCTGCACCCCACTGACTCTTACAAGAACTTTCTCAGCCAACAGTGACTGAAATGAAAACCCCTTTCTTTTCTGTTTCTCTCTATATAAACAATAAGCTCTTGCTCCCTTGAGGCCTGGGGAGAAACGCAACAGATGGAGCAGCACAAAACAATGAGAAACCTACACTAACTAAGACCCTAGAACAGTGATGGCCTGTTACAAGCTTCTTGATTCTCATCCTGATCAGTTTTGCTACAAATCTCACACTCATCACTGATCTTTCTTTTACAAGGCCTAGCCTTTCTTAAAGCCCTTGAATGATTGTGGTGTGCCTACTCTGTTCATTCTCTATTTTCACTGGTAAAAGGTTTTCCTAACAAATCCCTCTTGCTGCAGTTTAACCCCACAACCTCTTTGCCTATGTGCCAGATAAAAAGAAAACAAATTCCTCCTCTTCCTTGGAGGAGCTTTCTGGACATATAAGGACTGTCATTGTGTCTTCCGTCGATCTTTTCGAAGTAAAATTAAGACAGAAAGAACTCAAATAAATCCCACGATTCCTTGGATGTTTTCTCATAAGTTATGTTTTTATCTCTGTGGTCTGAATTCTTTCCAGGTTGGCCCCCATATTTTTTGAAATGTAGTACCCAAGTTGGACGTACTGCTCCAAATAGAAGAGTAGAAGATCATTTCACAAGTTTATAAATCCCAAGTACTTGCCTTTTTTTTTTTTTAAACTCACAGTTTTCACTCATGCTTGGTTTGTGATCCAGTAAGTACACTGAATCTTTTCCTGCAGAGCTATTGGTGGGGTTTTGTTCCTCATCCTGTAATTTTTCACTTATTTATTCTTGCCTAAATAGAAGCCTTAGAACTTTTATCTCTTGAATTGCATCATTTTTTGAGACCATTTTGTTATTTGTCAGGACATTTTAAATTCTAATACTGTCCTCCTGCTTATCTGTAGCCCTTCCAAGTGTCGTGTCATCTGCAAAGCTAGCAAACATGTTTTTCAGTCATCTAGATCACCATGAATAATTTAGTAGTATAGTAAGTGTTTTAAGTAGCACGGGGGGGAAGAGGTGACAGGAATTTCTTCAGATACATTGTATTTGATTAAATGTATACTATTCGAAAGATGAAAAAGCTCCTTTTTCCCCCTTTACCCCCTTTGCTCTTTAAATGCAAAAAATACTTTTTCATTTTAGAGCATAAACTTCAGGGTTTTTTTTAAGATTAAAGTTCTCAGAGTAGTATTAACATATTTTGCAAACTACAGCAAATACCACAGTAACTTACACTTTGGTCTAGGTTGCCCATCACCATTATAATTTTGGGACAGATTTTATTTAAAATTTAATTAATTGTTTCAGCAAAGAAAGTGGAAATATGCCAATGTAATTTGCTCCTATCACAAAGCTGGGAGGCATTGTCAAAGAAGGAGCAAGCTATTATACAGAGAGGACTAGATGAGCTTGATGACTGGTGTTACTGGAATGAGATGAAATTCCGGACTATAAATGAAAAGTCATGCACTTAGGGACAGTTCTAATATAGTACAGGAACACACAGCTGGAGAGTAGAAGGATCACAGAATGACAGCAAGTTGCCACTTGTGCATTTTAATGCTCCGCTTTAACATTGAACAAAGACAGTTAATTTTTTACAGATTTCTGAGGAGAAGTTGGTAATCTGTTTTCCTTCTGATTTTATTAATCGGGATTGTCTGTAGATGAAGCGCTCCTAGACAGCCAGGAAAAGACACAGAAGTTTCTCTCAGCTCTGCCCTATCAAAAATCATTCACCCTCATGTAGAGTTTCTTTACATATGACACTGAACAGTTCTTCAACTCTACCCTTTATATGGGCCATGAGTATTTTTGCCAAATGAGTAAAAGATAAAGTCCTCTTCAAGCTTTCAGATGTGCCATAGTAGTGGGAAGGTGGATACCACTGGTGATAAAATTATTCATAAAATATACCCATGGCTGTAGGTAGGACGTTAGACAGCAGTCAGAAGTTACCTGTTACCAGAATTATTCTTATTCCATGTTTATATTTCAGGTAAATTTTGACCATGTTTGAACAATAGTTTTTAAATGTAGATTATGTTGGATTGGTTTTTGATTGATATTTACTATTTGATTTGATTATTTTCCCTTCCTATCTCTACTAATTTTATCTGTTACATTTTGTCGTGGTTTAACCCCAGCCAGCAACTAAGCACCACACAGCTGCTCGCTCACTCCCCCCATAGTGGGATGGGGGAGAGAATCGGAAGAGTAAAAGTGAGAAAACTCATGGGTTGAGATAAAGACAGTTTAACAGGGAAAGCAAAAGCTGCGCGCACAAGCAAAGCAAAACAAGGAATTCATTCACTACTTCCCATGGGCAGGCAGGTGTTCAGCCATCCCCAGGGAAGCAGGGCTCCATCACGTGTAACGGTTACTTGGGAAGACAAACGCCATCACTCCAAACGTCCCCCCCCCCTTCTTCCTGCAGCTTATATGCTGGGCATGATGTCATATGGTATGGAATAGGCCTTTGGCCAGTCTGGGTCAGCTGTCCTGGCTGTGCCCCCTCCCAGCTTCTTGTGCACCTGGCAGAGCATGGGAAGCTGAAAAGTCCTTGACTAGTGTAAGCACTACTTAGCAACAACCAAAACATCAGTGTGTTATCAACATTATTCTCATCCTAAATCCAAAACACAGCACTATGCCAGCTACTAGGAAGAAAATTAACTCTATCCCAGCTGAAACCAGGACAATTTACTATTGCTATGTACTATCTAATTATTTGAATATATTTTAAGGATTGTTACTAGGTTCTCTAGATGTACTACCGTGGTCTCCTCTTTAGAAGTATATATATTTCTCTTTTAGACTGCAAAGATCATATTGCATTTCCTGCCTATTCTGTCTCTCTAAAATACTTGTTTTTTCACCTCACAGCCTAGTAAGACTGTAGACCCAAGCATCTAAGGCAATGGGGTACAATGTCCCACTGGCTATTTCCTTTTTGTCTTTACTTATCACTGTCCCTCCTAACACTATGCATGTAGATTGTATAGCACTGGTGGAAATCAAATTGAGATCTTAGGTAATTTCAGACCCATACAATAAGAAACAAATAATCAGACAGTTTAACTTAATATACTATTAATGGCAGAATGAAGCTCCTTTTCTATATTGTGTGAATTAGCCCAGCTTTTCAGGTACTTGGTTTATTGTAACTTTCATAAGCAGCTACATAAAGACATATGTACGTATCTACACATATAAATAATCAAAATATTTCTGTAGTTAGAAGCTCCTTTACCTCTTCTGTAAATCTGTGCTGTCTCATAATCCTCTTATTTTGAGACTGCAGAGCAGCTTCAAGTAAACCACAGTCCTAGTTAGAGCCAGCCAGAAGTTTTCATCCAAAGCTTTTTAACAAAAATATTGGTTGCGTGGAAATGTTTGCAAAATTTCTATTGACTTCATTGAATCATTTATGAAGTCAGAAAACCCTATCAAATAAAAACTTTTCTAAAATGCTTTTAACATTATTTTAAAATATTGTGTAATGCTTAAATGATTCAAAACCAAATCAATACTTCTGATGTGGTTAAATTATACTTCTCATTTGACACATTTTTTCTTAGTTGCTGAAAATTTCAAAAGCACTATTTTGATCCAGTCAAACTGTTCATTCCCTCACCACAATTACCAAAGAACCAAATTATCAGTATTTGTCTCTCTCATCATTGTCCTTTTTTCAAAGCCTTCTCCAACCTTTCTCACTTTAGAGTGACCCTTTGCTTTTTATTGCTTTCCACAGCTTCTATAGTCATCTTCACAGCTGAAGGAAAGGAGATGGCAGAGGGACAGAAGTAAATGACTGCCTGAAGGTCTCAATCTATAGATACAGGAATGTGTTGCTTGAAAAGTTTGAGAGAGATTTGGGTACATGTGAGAGCAGGAGGGAAGGGCAGCAGGTCGATGATGGGGAAAGAGAGAGCCTAAAAAAGTGATATTAGTGCAGTGCGAGAAAAAGTATGAAAATCAGTAAGCACAGAAAATACAGAGAAAGCAGGAGAGTGAAAAGAAGTAGGATGGCATTTAGGTGGGGTGGTGCCCAAAGATGATGTCTTATTGATTTGCCACATGGGAGGGCCTTGCAGTGCTCCTGATCATCCAGTCTTTCTCCCTGCTACAGTGGGTGATTTCTGTCCAGGAATTCACCACTGCAGTGAACACTCAAAACTGCCATCCTTCCCTCTCATCGCTGGCTTTCCTGGATTTAGAAAGAATATACATCAAATACATTGTATAAATTTATTTTAGAAAACTGATACAAGCCATAGTTTAAAATAATCCAGACTGCTGGTAATCCAGTCTCAGCAACTGCTTTGGTCGTACACTGTCTGTGCAACCTCCATTTTTCTATTTCTCTTACTTTGCTTTCCCTCCTACTTTCTTTCTGTGTCACCTTCACAGTTTTAACAGCTATGGTCTCATCAGCAGTAGCTGCTATATATTCAAAAGAATTTTTGAGAATCCTGAGACCTGGCTGGTTATATAAAATCGTGTATTTTAGTCCCAGAGTCTCAGTTTAAGCAAGTGTTCGAGCATGCAAAAATTCTTTACCATTTCTGACAAGAATTTATGGCTGTATATCAGTACCATCTAGTGGCAGTAAGAGTTATAGCACTTAGTAGGCTCGCACAGGAACTGCCAGATTTGACTTCAATAACCAGGATCCTTCAGCAGGAAGTTAGGTGTGGTCTGTAGAAGGAAAATTTGGGGGAAAAAAAAAAAAAGGAAAAAGAAAAAAAAAGAAAAAGGAAAAGACATGATGGAATTTTAGCTGCAGTCTTCCTTGGTGCCATTCCAAACCCACATAAGTGCAAGATTCTCAACTGGTAATGAATTTTTAATTCTTTCCTGCAATATTACAACAGGATTATGCCTTTTTTTTTTTTTCCCTGTAATTAACAATAAAATCTAACAGGATTCTGCAGCAGGACCACTTTCATTTTCCTAATTAACCCTTCTGCTGCTACTAGTCAGTGCAGCTTCCAGCAGCAGTTTGCTACAGACCGTCCATGACAGAATGCACCAGGTGCATTTGCCTGCAATGGAAGAGCATGCTCATAGGGAGACCTGCAGGAGTTGGGCTGTGTGGGGATGTCTGTGTAGGTGTAAATGGCTATGTGCGTATGGTTGAAAAGAGGAGAAAGCATCATGTTGCAGTTTATTTAGCAGGCTTCAAAAATATGAATTTGTTGCAGCTGTCCTGGAATATGTGTATTTAGCGAGACAGTAAAATAGGATCATGCTGATTGTATTCTATCTATTGTACCATTTTAATCTGATAATTGTTTCTTGGGTATATTGTCTACTCAGAAGTTGTTACTTTTTATTGCATTTGCTATATTTTTAATGTGCTTACTCAGGAGAAGGGCTCTTGAGAAAAATTCTTGAAGGCTACGCCAGAGATCCCATTTATGATTTCATAACAAAGTATTTGCATTGGGAATATTTTCCAATTGTTCTTTTTAACTGAACTGTCTGGAGACATTAAGAAGAGATGGTTTGGCTCTTGTTAGTGAAAATTGTGAAAGATGTATGTAATTGATATGGTATCAGACGTAAAACATCTAAGTGTAGTATGTAATGATTAAAGATCATTTTTGTTTAATCCAGCAATTCTTCCAGTATGTTGCCAGGCAGGGGATCTGAATACAGGTGCTTATGCCTGAATCTTGTTTCCTGAGCTGGCAGCTCTGCAAAGGCAGCATATTTGTACCCGAAGAGTGCTTTCAACTGATCCCTATGGCCTTACATGGCAGTAGTGGATTCTAGGAGTCATTTCTGGTCCTTCTAGCTAGAGGGAGGGTTGGTCCAAGGTGCAGCTTCCAGGATAATAAGGAGGTGAATTGTCTGGAGTCCCACTTCTCAACACCGAACCAGGAACACTTCAGAACTGTTGATTCCTCACACTGAATGTGGTGGAAAATATCTCCTACTTTATTCACTGGAATGCATAGCATTACCCTTGATAAAGGCAAGAAGATGTTATTATATTGTATGTGACTTTTTTTTATACAGTCTATAAAATTGGCAATCTATCGTCACAAGCACTAAGTGAATTTTAAACTAAATGTTTTAAGAATTGATACCTTCAAGACAACTCTAAGAGGCCAGCTGCAAAGGAAAATGGTTTGTCTTGAAATAAAAACAAATTAAAAAATCCATGTCACAGCAGCCTCATCTTGGATGATAATTACTGAATGTAACAAGATGTCCCACAGAGAATTCTATGAAGGTATATTCCTTTACATTGTTTTTAGCTATTTGTGTTGCTCTAAATTTTTTCTGTTTTTTGTATTTTTAGCACTTTTTTATGAGAGAGGCTAAACAGTAATTAAGAGGTGCAGGATGAAAAGATGGCACAATCAGTGCTGGTACCACCAGGACCTGACAGCTTCCGCTATTTCACAAGAGAATCACTTGCAGCTATTGAGCAACGTGTCAATGAAGAAAAAGCTAAAAAATCCAAACAAGAACGCAAAGATGATGATGATGAAGACGGCCCAAAGCCCAATAGCGACTTGGAGGCAGGAAAGACACTGCCATTTATTTACGGCGACATACCTCCAGGAATGGTGTCCGAGCCCTTGGAAGACTTGGACCCATATTATATCAATAAAAAAGTGAGTGCATTATATATTTCTATCAGACTTTAAGAAGATTAAAATATAAGGAACCCTCTCACAGACATAGTGTTTCCAGTGTTTTGGACCCGGTCTTTAGGCATAATACATTCCCCCAGCAGCTGATTTCATGGGCAGAAATCTCAATTGTAAGAACAGAAGTTAGTAATGAAAGTTTGTGGGACCTGGTCTGTAGGTAGAGATGCATTTAGGTTTATTTTCATATACCTGGTATTTTACTAAAATTTGTAACTTTCAATGTTTTACACACAGGAGAATTGAAGAAGTAGCACAGGTGTTACCTTTAGAATTATTTTATTAATTACTGTATTATAGATGTGAAAGGCACAGATCTTCACTATAAAACCCATCTCAAAGGTAGCTAGACACCTTCTCGCTAGCTTTCTTCACTGTCACATGGAAAGCCTAGGTTGTATCCTCTTGTTGCTGGGAAGGATAGGGAAGTATGCAAATGTAATTTCTCAGGATAGGCTGAAGATCCTCTTTCATTTTGTGCTCTATAGAGGCATCATATATCTGATTTAGACAGTCTGGGTGAAAAATTTTTCATATCCAGGTTTATATTGTTCTATGATTGTTATCAAAGAGGAGGTGTTTAAAAGAGGGAACTAAATAAAGAGGAGGTAGGAATCCCTCTTGGAGTGTCGACAGAATGTTATGTAATTTTGAAAATATTTTATAGAGATGTTCATTTTGTAAAAAATAAAACCACATATTTTCTGTTTGTTTAAAGTAACAACAACAACTGTTGTGGCCAAGCACAAAAGTGCTGAACTTTACACTTTTGACCAGATGGCCTTGGGTTTCCTCCAGAATTCCAGTCCCTCAGGTTTTGGCATCATATGTATTGCACCATCATTATTCTACTAGTAAAGAGGAAATTACTGATTTTTTTTTATTTTTGTGTCTTCATAATTTTTTTCTTGTGCTTTCTATTCGTTCCTGTGGAAATTAGCTAATGAATAAAACCAAGTGAATTTAAAAAAAACCATGAAAGCAAAAAAACTACTTCAAAGAAAAAGGAAGAAACCCCCCAAGAATAGTTAGGAGTCAAATTTGAACTAAGTAAAAAAAATACAAATGAAGATATTTCCTGCAAGAATTAGGGGTATGCCTCATCACTAATATGTTGAAACAATAACAATATAGGCATACCATGATAAACTAAACAGAAACAACAGCTTTATAAAAATCAGCTGTACCTTAAATGCTCATTGCAGAATTTCTAAAACTCAATTCATGCTATGGAGAATCATGAGTTAAATTTAAAAACAAGGTTTTCAATTAAATATTGTGTTCTGCTCCCTTTACTCAAGTGATTTACCCTGTTGAAGTCTGGAAGTAAGGCAAATGGAATTTGGGTCAAAGTGCTGATCCCTTTCCTTCCTTCTTTCTCAGTTCTGCAGTAGTAAATATCTAAATTCAGTGGTGGAAATCCTAAAGTTAGCACATGTATTATCATGCTTTGGAAACTAGAAAAGTAATTCTGCAATTAACTGTGAACATGAAGTAAAATCCTGCTGAATTGCTTGTTCCTGATTGAGAAATGCATAGCAGTTGTCTTGATCTTTTCCAAAAGCATAGCAGTTTCTAGTGGGAGACGTAAGGCTCCAAACGATACGTGCACTGCAATCATAATTTCTCCTATTATTTTTCTTGATGTTCTTTGCATATCTTTGAACATCCTTGTTTAAGTCAGGCTCCATTTTAATTTTTTACTATGTCTTGATGAGTCAGCATCGCACAAATGATGCTTCCTCAGAGGTTTTGTCAGAGTAAAGGGAACAAAAAACATTTTAAAAACTCTAATTTGAAGGCAGGTTTTCTTGAACTCCAGGAAGAATAGTAATAGAGTTGAAAAGCAATGGTAGCAAAGATAGTACATTACAGACCAATACTTTCTCCTCTACAATAAAGGACCAAAGTATGGCTTGAGAATTAATGGGTATCTGGGAATGCAAATATGTTCAGTTTGGAAGAGCTGAAATTTATGATTTCAGGCAGGGGGAGGCATTGTGTTTTCAGGATTTCAGCTGCTGTATTTGGCACACCTGCTCAGAAAGTAGAGCATAATCTTTACAAATGCTGCCCTCTGATTCCAGCTGAGGTAGATCATGGCTACTGGCAGTGCTCCAGGTTTCCATGGCTTATGTTCCCTTTGGGCTTTTTGGGGCTGCCACAATGCTAGCTAGATCCACTTACCTTCAACGAGCATGAACTTTCACCCATGTGTAGAAAGAAGACATGATAGAAATAGATAGGAATTTCCCCAAATGCATGGAAATCTAAATAATTTTAAAACTTACTGCATGTTAAATAAAGGCTTTATTCTTCTTTATTTCCCAGGTTTTAAGAAAACTATTACATTTATAGATGCTTTTTTAAATGTTAGCAGTATGCATGAGTTATTGCTGAAACTGTGGAGACAGTGAAAATACATGGATTATTGAATTCTGTATTAGGTAAAAAAGTAAAGCATGACATAAGAAAAATAGACAGAATTGCAGGTATGAAACTCTCATAAGAAATAGTTAAAACGAGAAGCAATATGTTATTCTTAGAGTACAGAAAAAACTATCCAGTACATTAGTGTTATGTTGAAAAACTAGTTACTGAACACTCTCAATTTCCTTATTTTCATGACAATCAGTCCTCAAATTTAGATCACTTTGTAGTACTATTGTCATAGTATTTTGATGTGATAATTAATGCTGGTTGTTTGATTCAGGGAATGTTGAAGTTTTGATGGCTCTCATTTTTTTTTAAAGTTATGTACATCAGTGTATATATTATAAGGTACAAAAGCCTATTAATTATTTAAATATTGTGTGCATTTGTACCTTATATACCTGTCTTTGTTTTCTAGCTAGCAATATCAGGATTACTTATGATTTCTAAATAAACTTATTCAAATGTTTTCATGCAATTATATTTGTAGTAATTTGGCTGGACTGTACTATGTGTGAACGGGACAAAGGGATTGTGATTCTGGGGGAGGTGTAACTGGAAGAAGAGTTTGACCAAATATGATTAACGATGAAATGAAAGTGATTCTGGGTTTGAACTTGTAACTTGTTTGTAACTTGGTATCTTTTAAATGCTGTTTTTCATTCTGTGTTTCTTTTTCCAGACCTTTATAGTATTGAATAAAGGGAAGGCAATATTCCGATTCAGTGCCACCTCTGCCCTGTACATGTTAACTCCTTTCAATCCTCTTAGAAAAATAGCTATTAAGATTTTGGTACACTCATATCCTTTTCAAGTGGTTAGTCTAAAACTGTAGTGAATGAGATGTTACTTAGTATTTAAATCATTCTCTGGCACATGTCCCAGGATCAGTATGATATATAGTCCTTTGTCCCTCTTCTCTCTACTATTTCTGTCTTCTGTTCTTTTTCTTATTCCCTTTTTACAGTTGTTGTCATTGCTGGATCTTAATATAGTAATATTAGAAGCCAGACAACCAGTCATCGTCCTTTGCAATTTCTTCCTGTGTCTTTTTTCTTCCCCCACCTATTTTTTCCCTTCCCTCTTATTTTTCCTATAAGCATCACATCTTTTTTTGTCTTTCCCCCTCCTCCACATTTTTCATAAACTGCAGATGTATTGCTCAAAATACTTTCAGTTCTTCACTGATACTTTGTGATCCCAGGTTTGTGCTTCCATGAATATTTAGTGAAAATATGGTTTCATTATTCCTTTTCATTTTCTGATTCAGATCACAATTGCAGAAGGATAGGTTGATAAAACAGCTTAGGTTTCTTGTTTTATTATACGTTCTGAGTCCTATATGTATCTTACATGTCCATTTTATTTCTTGATTCATTGTTGCATTCATTCATTGTTGCATTATGCACTCATAATCCTGTAGATGTTTTAATTTCAGTCTTCAAGTAGATCATGAGATTTCCACATTGCAGATAGAGATTTGCAAAGCTAAGTGATCTTAATGACTGACCTATTATTTTGTCTTTTTCAGTGTTTTGATAGCTGACTATAGTAGGCATCCCACTGGTCTGATCCCAAATGCTGATACGAGCAATGAGGGCATTGACTGCAGCAAGTCTGCTTACTTAAGGAACAAATACAAATGTTTGCACACTTACTTACAAGAGTCTAACATAAGCACGCTGGAAGCAGTTTTGTGTAGATTTGCTTATAGGGATCCTAAGATCATGTGCAATAAATCTTGAAAGGATTTTTTAAAATCTTGGTATAACGGAAATCTGATAATTACAATGGTTCTTATGTGCTGGATGTTGTTATCAACGGCTAGCCTACAAAGGACTTCAGAATCAATCATGATACTACATAGTCTGCTTTGTATTTGCTTGCTACAGGTGTCACTACAAATAATTATTTGTCAATTATATGACACTCCTTAGCATGTTATAGAGCATTATTCAATTACATGGAATAATGGGAGATCATGGGACGGAGATGGTGGTGAAGAGCTAGAGTCACCAAAGTCAGAATGTTAAAAAATGTTTAAAATTGTGGGAAGGTATATATTAGTTATTTCTCTGCTGATGAAAGAATAGTGAGGATTTGCAACTCTGAGATGACATTTCATCAAAAAGGATTTTGAAAGCCTATGTAAAATACAGGCATGTGAAACACTCTTATAAGACATTATTTTTTATGGTTTTTAAAATGCCTTTCTTTCTCTTCTTCTCTGTTCATATATGAATTATATAGTGAGAAGCTAGATTCTGAGTAAAGGATTTGAAATATATTTACTGAGCAGAAAACCCGAAGAATTGTTGAGTGTAATGCCACAGTTGTTTGACAGTTCAGAAGGCAGAAGTATTTACTGTCACTTGAAGTTTTTTTCATTAATGTAGACATGCAAAGAAAACTTCATGAGGGGAACCTCACAGTACTTCCCACCTCATTATACTCGGATTTCGATTTAGGAGCACTGTGTGAACCTGCATTTTAGTTACAGAAGCTAAAGCTCTCCTCAAAATCGAGCTTTGTCCTGTTTATAGTTTTAGGTGATGGTGCCATCATGTGGACATTTTGTGCATCATCTATATGGTTTTCATTTTGGTGTTGGTATTTTCATTTCTAAGAAGAATGTCATCAGTCCTGAGAGTGAAAGGTTGTAGATCCAGAGCAGTTCTGTTAAAATCAATGAAGTTATTTATGATTTGGACCTGTTCTGGAATTCTTTTTAGATTTCTTTTTTTGAGAATATAATGTGCCTTCCCCTCCATCAATATTTATATTACAAAAGCCATACATAAAGCAAACAGTAATAAAATAATTTTCTCCCTAACATTTCCCTATGCTCTCTCCTACTATGTGGTAACTAGATTTCAGTATATGTATTATAATGATAAGCAAAAATGATGATACATGCCAAATTTTATGGTGAAACATAAAAGAAGAAAAGTGAAGAAAATGTATTTTTCACTGTTTTGTATATATGAAGTAGATCAGATTTGTCTCTATCATCCAAAACAAATGCTTTTTGTGTTATTCCACTAAATTAGAAGCTACTACTTCAAACTTCCACATTTTTAGTCAAAAGAAAAAAATCATCTAAGGTCTTCTTAAAATTAAGTGTTTGGGTTTTTTAATATCTTTCAGATTTTCTAATTTTTAGTATGTGATTGTTCTCTTTTAGCTATGAAGCAGTGACTTTGGAAGCTTTAACATATTCAGGGCTTTTCCCTGAGTGTTAATGGAGCAGTGGAGGGATAAATAGCTCCTGAGAGTGGAAATCTGCAAAAGCAGCATGTTATTTGATACTCTTTTTATGAGATTTTCTGGCTTACATTCCTTAACTCTTAACCTACATTATTCAGCATGCTTATCATGTGCACTATTTTGACCAACTGTGTATTTATGACCATGAGTAACCCTCCAGACTGGACAAAGAATGTAGAGTAAGTTAAATGGATTTTCTTTGAATAATATTCAGTAATCTGAAATAAACTGCTGTAAATTATTTTATATTAGGATGGCATCCACTAGCAGCAGCTACCTTGTTGGCATATCCTTTCAACAGCTATTCTGATGCTAGTTTCTTCTGCGTAATATTAAATACATATATTTTACAACACTTCCCTCATTACAAATTGTTCGATGTCCATCCTCTGCAGCACTAGATGGGGAATGTAAGAAGAGAAGCTAGTCTTATGACCATGCAAAAAAGTGGATTATAAATATTCTCCACTGCATTCTGTGTTATGTCTGTGCAAGAATGTGGGGAAATACACTCTTCCATCTCTATTGCAATAACCATTACAGATTAAGGGATCATCTAATGGATGGCTATGTTCACCATAGTGCAGCTTTCCCTTACCAAAAACAGTCTAGCAATGGAAAGTTTGTATGAACAATAAGCTATTAAAAAAGTGGTTTAAGTGGTTGGCTATTCTTTCCATAGGAAGAGAAAACGTCCAATATGATGTCAACTACTTGGCGCTGATATACAATTGGTACATATTTTGTGAGAGTTCCAAGGCTGTAGACCACAGTGTGAAACAGTGCTCTTCATAGTGCTTCATTTTTGCAATAGCATTTTATGCTTCTGCTTCTTCTTCATTCCTAACTGCTTTGGATGATATGTACCTGTTTAATCTTCAGTAATCAAAAGTGAAATCATAGGGCTATTAAAGTCAGTGGAGGCATTCTCATTTTGAGTTCAATATGAACATATATGTATTCAGGATGTTTAGCATATAGTAAACATTTATGAATAAAGATAGCTTGCTTGAATATTTCTTCATGTCATTATATTGTGCTGTTTAGATATACAACAGAAGTCCTTCTCATCTGTTGAGTAAAGTTGTGCAGGCAAGAAATTTTTGGTTTCGTAACTGAACTGAAAAAAATCACATTGGAAAATTGGCTTAAGGTTGGCTCAAGTCTGAAAACCTTTCAAGCCTTTTAAGCAGTTTAATTTGAATTCTTTTCTATTAAAGATATAAATGAAACTAAATTTCAAGATGACATCGTTTGGAGATGATAGAAAATTGAAATTACTCAGAATGCCAGAATTAAATATTTTTACTTTTTACATTTCAACCACATTTTTTAGTCAAAATAAGAAGCTGAATTTTATTGGCATTTGTAAGTATTTTTGGTCGTTCTTGCACAGGATTTGGATCTGAAAACACTCATTTCATTCCAGTACTGTGCCTGTCTTGCTGAAGGTGAAGTACTGGATACACCTACTCTGTAACAAAGTCAATGAGGGCTGATGAGGGTTGGCACATTGTCAGCTCATGATACTAAGCAACATTTCAGCATAAAAATAACATTGAAGAAAGAAATTTTTATCTTGAAGCAACTTCTGAAATCCTAACGTAATCCATCTGTGTGTTTGGTTATAACATGGATTCAGATTGGACATAAACATGCACCAACGAAGTAACCGGGAATTTTGCAGCTGAGTCATTGGTATAGATTATAGAATTTGAATTTAAGCTATGGGTTGTCATTTAGTCTTTTAATCATAATTTGATACCTCCTTCTTCCTTATGGTATAAATTCTTCAGATGTTTAAAGTTGGTTGTAACTTCCATTAAATTCTTATGCCACTTAAAGAAAAGAAGATGAGAATAAAGCAACTAGAGAGCATAATGTGTAATGATAACATGTATGTGTTTCTATAAACTGTCTTGCATATTTTCCTCAGATACACATTCACTGGAATTTATACCTTTGAATCACTTATTAAAATCCTTGCAAGGGGCTTCTGTTTAGAAGATTTTACATTTCTTCGAGACCCATGGAATTGGCTAGATTTCACTGTCATTACATTTGCGTAAGTCTACTTTTTTTTTTTTTTAAATCTTTCTGATAGCATGAAATTAGTGACTAAAAATTGCCTCATATTTTGTCAGCCAGAACATTTGGAGCCTGGACTTCCTGCAGTTTCAATATGTTTCTTCTACCTCTTTTACACATTTTAGTATTTCTAACTAAGCATGTGCTGCAGAGGCCAGCATGGTGTGCCAGCTCGTTAGGATTGTGAATGCCATCAGCCTGAACTGTTCATATCCTGTCTCCTTTCTGCATACCAGAATTAAAGGAATCCTTTTGACTTCCTGCTATAAGCTGACCAAATTAGGTTTCAAACATCAAGTCAATGTGGTTTATTTTGATAAAACTTAATTTTATGGTCAGAAGCATATTTATAACACAGGCAAAATACAGTGAACGGTGAAGAGGTCTTGATCAAAGACCCAAGCAAACAGGATAAAATCTGCCTCAATTCTGAGTAACTGTGATTTAATCCTACAGGTATGTAACAGAATTTGTAAACCTAGGCAATGTTTCAGCTCTTCGAACTTTCAGAGTATTGAGAGCTTTGAAAACTATTTCTGTAATTCCAGGTAAGAAGTAGTTGGTGTAAGGTGTTAGGCCCCTCGTATCTCCAACTGTTATTTGTGTGCTGTCATTGTGTTTGTGTGTGAACTCCCCTATTACAGATATGTGACAGAGTTTGTGGACCTGGGCAATGTCTCAGCGTTGAGAACATTCAGAGTTCTCCGAGCTTTGAAAACAATATCAGTCATTCCAGGTGAGAGCGAGGTTAAACACTGAGGCTGACTTTTGTTCCACAAAGGCTGTACTCACGTTTTTAAAGCATACGCCTTGTTTGCTACACAGTGTTAACAAAATAAAAAAGCAGGAATCAAGACATGTAATTTTATTTAAATTGATTCTTGCTTTTCTTATATCAGTTGTATTTGCTTTTCAAAAAAATCAGCCTTTGAGTTTAACAAATTCTTGCATGAGATATTTGCAGTAAACAGCCTATGTGATTTGCATCTTATGACATCAAGCTTTCCTTTACATGTTTTAAATATAAGTTAATTTTAAGCTTTCATACTGATGCAAATTTTATAATTTATTGCAGGCACTTGATTTAGCAACTCAATTCAGTTTTAAGTCATGTATAAAAAATTAAACTCTAAAGGATAGCATGGGCCATGCATGGGGTATTGTTTTAAAGATGTCTTTCTTCTCCAAACCATCACCCCTCTTATATTGTAAGAAGATTATTATGAGGATATAATTCAAATGTGCACTTATACTGACTTTATAATGGGTTTACTAATGCAGAATACTTTTTAAAAGGTTCATGTAAGAAAGGTTTGGGCAAGAAGCATCAGCAAAAGCAAACGATGCTTTTCTATGTAGGTTTGAGATATAGCATGAATAATAAAATCACTTGTTTTGGCATAAACAATGTGTTTGGTATTATCTACTTTTTATTTCTGTACACTATAAAATAAGCATAAACTTACAGCTTTTCATTCATCTTCACAAGTAATAAGGCTTTTCATGAAAATTATTGTATCACAAATATTAGACTCATTTAGTTGTCATTTTGCATGAAATCTTTATCTTGTCAGGAAAAATCACATGATTTTTTTTGTGTGTTTAGTATCTGTTTAGCATCATAATAAAAATCTTTTCTTTTTGCAGGTTTGAAGACTATCGTGGGAGCCCTAATTCAGTCTGTGAAGAAGCTCTCAGATGTTATGATCCTGACTGTGTTTTGTCTGAGTGTATTTGCACTAATAGGGCTGCAGCTGTTCATGGGCAACTTGAGGAATAAATGCCTGCAGTGGCCTCCAGACAATTCTACTTTTGAAACAACTGTTATTTCCTACTTTAATAGCTCTATAGGTGAAAATGGTACATTTATTAATACAACAATGACAACATTTAACTGGGATGAGTACATCGAAGACAGAAGTAAGAGTTAATTATATCATCTACTGCATTGATTTTCTGGAAATTTTAAACAGATACAAAAGCATCAGTATCTTTCCATTGCAATTAAAATGGTGTAATCTGGCCAAGAGACATGAAAGCACTTATTTTGTATAGTAAATAAACGAAGAGTCATAATGTAGTTTAACATACTTATAATATTGTACATGGTACCAAAATATCTTTTTACCTTTTACCAAATATGACTTTTAGAGTAAATCCACATCGCAGCACAAAGAGAAATTTCCATGCTAGCTTCAAGCCTCCTGAAATAGTGTGACAGTTCTAATATGGGATCTGAAATCATATAGCTACATTAGTGCAATATAAGGCCCAATATCATAAATCCACATTTGAACGTCAGTTAGCTCATGAATCCTGCCATAGCATGTAAATGCAGCTGCTTCTGGAACTTGGTGAGTGTCTCTGCACCATACTCCCTTGCACAACATAGACATGCCTTTATGAGAGTACTGGCAATTTATCCCATGCTTCTTATTCTAGGAAAATAAGAACTAGATTCCATATTATGTATCTTTTAATTTATTTCTTATCTGTGGAAAATTAGCATTTTGGTCTCCTTTATACCTCCTAATACAGTGTTTGCACTGTTTAGGTAGTTAATGTCACTACTGTGTTAACAAAAATTATTTTAAAATTCAGATAGAACTACTCTGAACATATCTATAGTATATTGCTAGTCTGTCTCACAATGGTAAATAGCTTCAGTCTCTCCTGTTTATCTATGCAGTCTCTCCCATTTTTTTAGTGTATTTAGGGTTTTAACTTTGTGATTAGGCATAATCTTCGTTTTTTTATAAAGTCTGTATAAACATGGTAACTGATGCCTGTATTACTAAAAGTTAGGAAACCTCCGTTTAACAGCTAAATGCTTTTGGATCCAAGTCTCATTGCCTTATAATCTTTTAATATACTTATCGTCTCAGCATGCTTATAGTATCATAGAAATGTCGTCTTGGAGAAGATTTTGAATGATAACCTATTCTTAAAAACATCTGAAAAACAGATTCCATTCCATTGTTGATTCACAGTCAACTTGCAGTTCGTGGCAGTCACTGCATCTTTTTGTACAGCAGTGGCTGTGGCCAGGTCCTGTCTATTTTGCATTTACGTATTTGATTTTGCCTTGTCAACTGTAGCATTTTCCACTTGTCTCTGTTGAAATAAATCCAATTGCTTTTGGACCAGCTTGCCAGTTTGTAAAGGTCATTCTAAATTTCAATCATCTTCTCTCCTAGCTTGATGTCCTCAGAATACTTGATGTGTATTTTCTATTATTTCATGTCTTGAGTTGGTAATGAAACTTGTTATGAAAACCGTGTATAGTACAGATCCCTGGAGGATCTTCAGAAAGATACCCGTCTGAATTGACATTGGGCCACTGGCAACTGCTCTCTGAGAATCTTTTTTCAAGTATTTTGTGATGATTCCAGCCAGAACATATCTCCTTTATTTGTTTATGAAAGTGTCATGTACTTGTACATGACAAAAAAAGTACAAACTTGTACCCATGACTGTTGTCCTGTTATTAAGTTGGCAGGAGACAGGAATAGTTTTATATATGGCATATTTTTTATAAACTCATATTGACTATTTTTATTACTTTATCATTATCATCTTTGTATTGAAAAATTTATTATTTAAATGTTTTCCAAAATAGTGGGCTGAGAGTTGAGCTGACTGGATAGTTTAACTGGATCTTCTGCTTACCAGAGGAGGGGCTGTGCCACATAAGAATATGAATTAGGCCCACAGACAATTTTGAAAATCTATTTTGGTGCCTATCTGCATCTTTAAACTTCTAAGCTTTTTAAGTAGGGGTTAGATCTCTCACAGGGCATGACTATGTGAGCACTGGAATGTCTAAAAATCCACTGTTTCCTTATCTGATATCTGAGAATAGATTGCAGATGCATAAATTATGCACATAATCTCTCTCTCTCTCTTTAAAATAAGCAGATTTTATGCTGTCTCTATCGTATACTGGTGGTGACAGAGTAGAAGCAGTCAATAGGAACTGGTTGCAATTCCCTGCTTGTCTCTTTAGCATTAGCCCTCGATTAGTTCATGCCAGCTAAGCTAGTCCGTGCCAGCTGGCAGTGAATCTCAAGGAGCCATCTGCTTCCTGGGAACAGCCAGAACATACCTAATTTTGGCAACGTTAGCTTAATATGCCACCTGACCCAAAAATCTCCACTGGAGATTCCCATTTTACCATAGGAATCCCAAACTAGGAATTGATGGCAAATTGGTTTTCCCTTTCTGCTTCAAAGCAGAACAAAGAAAAGAAAAGAATGTGCCGGCGGCTTTTAAGACTTCCATCTCTTTAAATTGTCTTTTACTTCATTTTAATAGTTAGCCCATTAACAAAATACATATATATACTTCAAGTACATTCCTCTGCTATAGAATTTGGTGTACTAATTTTTTGTAATGTACAATAAAAGCTTGGTTTCTCCTTCAGCTGCTCAAGTCAAGATCCAGTTAGCAGTTTCTTTTGCATGTTGTGTTGTGTTTTCATGCTGCAAAAATTTCACTACTTTTTCAAGTAGTATTTGGATAAAATAGTATGTAATGAATAATAATAAATGAATAACACTAAACAGTATATATCAAAATGCATGAACAAAGGCAGGGAATTGCCCTCATCCTTTGTCTTGTTTTCCTGTATTTGTTGACTCATCTGCTGACATACACAAGTTGGTAATCCACCCATTGTATCTTAGTCATTTGGGTAGGTTACTGAGAATTAGCTGTACAACTACCTTTCTATTTTCTAAAGAAAGGCCAACTTCAAGACTCTATAGAAAGTCATTTTCCTGTCAAAACAGTATTTTCCATGCTTTTCTTATTCCTAATCATTATATATTGCAGTTAAACTGTTTGTTAGCTCTGCTTATTTCTTTAAAGTGTGAAAGTCTATATCATTGCTCAATTTCCATTAGGTATAAATGATGTCTTTCTCATCACCTTTTTAATTTATTTTTTTTTAAAAACAGATCATTTCTACTTCTTGGAAGGACAAAATGATGCTCTGCTGTGTGGCAATAGCTCAGATGCAGGGTAAGAAAATGGTCATAATTTTTCATTATGCATCAAAAAAAACAATTAGCTACTTAGAATAGTTCAGGGGGGCAACTTTAGTATCAACTGTACCATAGAGTTGCAAATTACTGATGTTTTGCAATTGAAGCTATACCTAAATATAACCATCTATGTGATTTGAGTTTACACAGGCACTTTCTTCAGCATCTTAGACTAATTTTGTAAAGGTAACCACATGAATGCTATGTGCATAAATGTTGCTGCCAGTTGCGGACAGCTGTTTATCAACAGCCATGCTAGTTGACATTCTTCTCTTGTCCTGGTGGAGATGTGTTGATATGACAAATTGTGGGGAAGGGTAGATTATTATTAGTTATGTTATTAAAGCATTGAAATATCATTAGGAAATGGAATTAAAAGTTGAAAACCAATAAGACATATATTTTTATCTTAGGCATGTAGAATAAAATTTTACTTGTTCATAATTTCATTAGCAACTGGTACTCCTGAACAATTTTGTGATTTACTATAGCATATCGTAATTTAGAGTAGTTGTTAAAAATAGCATTTCCTCTTCTTTTGTAGTCAATGTCCAGAAGGATATATATGTGTGAAAGCTGGTAGAAACCCCAACTATGGCTACACAAGTTTTGATACATTCAGTTGGGCATTCTTGTCACTGTTTCGATTGATGACTCAGGACTTTTGGGAGAATCTTTACCAGCTGGTGAGGACTTATTAAAATAAACAGCACCATCACCAATACCATTACTACATAGTATTTGCATAGTTATTTTCATTCACGTGTCCCTACGGCCTTTGGGACAGAAATCATCTTTTATTTCATATATGTAAGCTGTCTAAAATAATGGAGGCCTTGTTCATGATTTAGGTTCCCATGTGCTACTCAAATACATAATAAGAAATAGCTGCTATTTTATGAAGGTGGTTAAGCATTATTGTTTCTTTTCACAAATGAGTAAATGAACTTAAGTAGTTAAAGTTTCTTACCCAAACATGCTGTAAATAGATGCTAGTTAAATTGATTTGCAGTCTAGTATAAATATGTTGTCTTTGAAAAGGTTACATCTTGTCCCTGAACTACACATACCCTTAAACTGAAGGACAGCAATGTTGTGCAGCATGACATTTTGTATACTGCACTGTCTTTGAGGCATTGTAGTTTGGGACTGATGAGACAAGAAGGTAAGATGCTGGTTAGTGGCTCCACTACTGTTATATTTAAAGGCTATAATATAGACATATAGTGGGGGCAGCAACTGCTACTACAGATTCTCATTGGCAGAAGTTCTGAAGTATTCAAGCTACAGAATCTTATTTACCTTGACCACAGTAGACACAAAACTTGGATTTTTGCACATGTAGCCAGAATATAATACTATTTGTATATGGAAAAAGTAACTAAATAATCTTGTGCTAACGCAAAGCAATTTTTTAATGTATTTCTAGATTATAACACAGATGCTACCATATTATGTAACCGTATTTAAGTCTGCTAAAAATGTGTATTATCTCTTTTTCCCCAGACACTGCGGGCTGCTGGGAAAACATACATGATATTTTTTGTTTTGGTCATTTTCCTGGGTTCTTTCTACCTGATTAACTTGATACTGGCTGTGGTTGCCATGGCCTATGAAGAACAGAATCAAGCAACCATGGAAGAAGCAGAACAGAAAGAAGCAGAATTTCAGCAAATGCTGGAACAACTGAAAAAGCAACAGGAAGAAGCTCAGGTATCCCTGTAAAGTAAAATTCCTTCTTCCATTCATGATTGTGATCAGACACTTTATGTCCACATATGAGAATAATTTTACTCCCCTACTCCTAACAATATATTACCTCCAGTCTTATAAATTCCTTCATTTTGCAAACAATCTTTAATGTTTTCCATTGCACTGTTTCTGCTGGCTTGAGTGAACCTGCTAATTTGTGAAAAAATTATAACCAATAAGCTAAAATACTGACTTTTCAAATTGGAGACGGAAATTAACTTTTTTACTGAACACTTGAACAAGTTGCCCAGAATGCTTGTGGAATCACCATCCTTGGAGATAATCAAAAGCCATCTGGAAATGGTCCTGGGCAACCTGCTTTAGGTGACCCTCTCTGTGCCGGGGAGTTGGATACAATGACCTTTAGAGGTTCCTTTCCAACCTCAACCATTCTGTGAAATGGAGATGGGGGTGGGAATCCAGAATTCTGCTTCTTTAAGTAACAGAAGCAAAACTATTGTAGGTGCTGTGGAAGAAATATTTTGCTTCAGCTGCTTTTGGCTTTTTCTACTCCTTCCTCAGCTCTCACAGCAGAAAGCCATAATCTTCCAGGTTTAAAGAAAACTGGAAAAAGTGGAGAAACTGGTGGTACAGACATCATGATTACATACTGCTTTGAAATTCCTTTTCATTTTTTGAAGACTCTGAAATCTTTAATAGGATAATTGATAATGTCTGCTTGGCATGTGGCCACACAGAGCAGAAGTTGAACTATGTCTTCCATGTAAGCGCATGACTGAAGTCAGCAATAGGTTTTTTTTGTTTGGTTGTTTAATTGGTTTGTGGTTTGTTTTTTTTTTTACTTGTAAATAAATGTTAATCAAATACTCCACAAATATTCTAAACTTCAAACAGAAACAGGTCTCTAATAGCCTGCAATTTAAGTCAAATATCTGATTATGATTTGCAACTGAAATAAACAATGTTACACCAGATCTTTAATAGACTAGAGTATTCAAAATCCAGCAAAATGGTGTAAGAAAGTGTTGCTTCCTGTTAACAGGGATTTTTCCTGCTGTTTGAGCCATGTTTCCTTACTTTTGCATAGTATTTCAGGTGAAAAATTCATTGCAAAATATTGCTCCAGTCTAAAACAGATGCTTGTTAACTTGGTTCTCTGACAGCACAGTTTTCCCTTGGGCTGCTCTAACTCCTCGTTTATGGAGCAGTGGCAAATTATGGTTCCTGTGGTATTTCACAAATTATACTTATTATGATATGCTGGGTTCAGTGAAGTGGGATCATTGCTTTTATTTCAAAATCTCTATTTTTTTAAGAATGGTAATAAATTTAAAACAGTGAGTGGTGTGTGTTTGTATACATGTTGTAAATTGCATATGTGCTTGTACGTATAGGCAGCAGCAGCAGCTGCAGCAGCTGACTCAAGAGATTATAGTGGAGTAGGTGGAGTAGGTGGATTCTCCGAAAGTTCTTCTGAGGCATCAAAACTGAGCTCAAAGAGTGCTAAAGAGAGGAGGAATAGAAGAAAGAAGAAAAAGCAAAAAGAACAATCTGAAGGCGAGGAGAAGGATGGGGAAGAATTTCACAAATCTGAATCAGAGGACAGCATCAAACGGAAAGGTTTCCGACTTTCCATTGAGGGGAATAGACTGACATACGAAAAGAGATTCTCTTCCCCACACCAGGTACCATAGTATTATTACCTCTTAAACACCTTTGTTGTCTAGTCATCATATAAACAAAACCCTGTAAAGTAGTTTGGTCAATTCTTGCAAAAGATACCACAGATTCTTTAATATCTTTAATTAAAGTATGACCAAGTTAATAATTTCAGCCAAAGATGAAACTGTAAGAATTTGAGAGATTTTGTTTTATTCTGAATTTATGTGTGAAAAATCAAAATAATGTGTATTAATTAAAATGAGTTGTATTTCAAGTTTCTTAATGAAAATGGACCTATCTCCCCATCAAGATGGATGTATTCAGCATGATCAGTGGCTTCAAAATTTGGTGCACACATACAAAGGAATTTCATGTTTTAAATGAGAAAAGTACTAAATCTGGGATGCAAAAAGCCCAGTAGAAATTGCATAAATGTTCATGTGAAATTTGACAACACAATTAATGGTCTCACATCAATTAATTTATCTTAAAGAAGGTGGAAATATCTGTGGCAATGTGTCCTTGCATGTGTTCTCTTACATTGAAACACCAGTGACTCAGAGTGCCATCTGCATCTCCCATCCAGACATTTATTTCATTTGATAGTTTTGTTATGTTATCCCTTCTACAGTTTTCAGAGCTCATCTTCATTTGCTCACTTCCAACCCTCCCCTTAGAACTTCAAGTCCAGATCTCACATCCATTCTGTCCTTTTTCTGCCCCTTTGTGTGCCTCAGTATGCTTCTTCCTTTTATCCTCACCTTCTTGATTCTCCCTTGTCTTTATGACTTGCTTTCTCTCTCTTTTTAGTCACTATTACTAAACTCATTCCTTCCTTTTTAATCCTCCTCTATTACTGTCTCTGGAAAGCCTGTTTCATCCCTAAACAGATCATGAGCATCCATATTCTCTTCATGTGTTACTTCCTCCAGCTCCCATTCTCAAAGAAGCTCAGACCTCTTCACCCAATATTTTCTTATTAAGGACTGTCCTCCTTAGACCATGCTGTGGTGGGAATGTAATGTTTCTAGTTTCCTATTTCTGCCAAGTTAACTCCTCCTTCCACTTACTTCTTAACGTACTTCCTTTTTTAATAGTACTGCATCCTTTTTCCCCCCTCCTTGGTCTGCCACCATTTTATGTTGTTAACTGTCTAACTAGTCTCTGTAAGACCTCATTGCTGAATTTAGTTAGTTCATGATTCATTCTGTTCCTTATACAAATTTTCACACCTATATCCATTGACTTCAACTTCATGTTGAAGACCCATCTGATCCCTTAGGTGCATATTCTTGCTTGTGTCTTCGTTCAATCTGCAGCCTTATTCAGCTGCAGCTCAATTCATCCATCTTTTAAGAAATTAAGCATTCCTCATACAACTTCTCTTACCTTTTCATCTCCAAGTTCACTTACAGCTGTTTACTATGACAGCCTAGCAATCCCCTCCCCTCTGGTTTTCCAACCCTAGTTCCTTTTTACTCTGGGCTCTAGCCACTAAACAGAAATTCCACTCACTAGTTTTTAATAACCTTTTCCTAGACAAAACCCAGGTTTATACCTCTTCTTTGACATTTTCCTTGACATTTCACTTGCCTTCAATATAACTGGCTATTATGTTCTTGTTGAAAAGGTATTCTTCCTAACAGTCATGATTTTGTCTCCTCTTAATTCTCCTGGTTTAGTTGTGCTTTAGAAGATCCTTTTACCCCTTTGACAGTTTTCTAAGGGATTTCCACAAGGCCTTTTGCTAGTTCCCTTCTCTCTCTCTCTTTTTCTTTTTTCTCTTTTTTTTTTTTTTTACTCTACTCTGAACCCACAGTTGTGAATAATTTTTAACTTGGACCTCTTTCCATGTCCCAATTACTGCTGTATTCATCAAGAATGTTGTTGCAAAGAGCACTAACCTATCTCATTGCTTTTACGTAATCTGCAAGTAAACATATCTACCTAAAGATATTTTTATAATACCATAAAACACACATGCCTAAAGTTCTTCCCAACCCACCTTGTCTACTTACAGTAAACAAGTCAAGTCCCAGCTTTGACTGACCCTTGCCAGCATCCATAACCTCCTGTTAAATTTTCAAACTAGTTTCTTTGAGCTCTTTCTGGTATGCTGCCCCTCATGCTTGGAAGAAGCTCCCATGAGTTTCCACAGAACACTTAATTGCTTTCCTCAAATCCCTCTTTAAAACTCTCTTTTACCATGCTGCCTACAGAAAGCTTGACAGGGAAGTGACTTCAGGTGAGCTAAGACCACTGTTTATCATACCCATCAATTTTGCCTCCTTGTATTCCCTCTTTTTGTATCCATCTGTTGTGTTACACTTAGATGATAAGTTCTTTGCAGAGTGCCTTTTTGTTCTGCATTTTGCAGTACCTAGAACAATGGGGCTCAGGTCCATAAAGATAAGTTGCAGAAGAGAAACAAAGACACTGCTTTGTTATGTATCATCTCTGCTATTCATAGAGGGTTTGGGTGAAATCAGGTACTAATGCTAATCAATCAAGTCAAACAAATAACTGATATAAATTAAAGTTAAGAACATGTACAATTATTTGCAAAATTAGAGCATTATTTTGACTCTGATCCTGAAAAGATCCTCCCATAGCAGAGCATTTGCTCACATGAGTAAACTGATGAAGATTAGTGAGACTGTTCCTACAAAATTACAGGCAAATCTTTGCATATTCAGGACAGCTAAGACTTTAAAAAAGAAATAAAAACCTTATTGTGGCCTACTTGACTAGTATCTGAAAAAACATGTATGTTTTTTAAACTAGGCAGTATTTGGGAGCTACCTCTGTGTGCAGACTGAGTCACAGGAAATTTGCCTAAAATTTTATTTACTCAGCCTGTCAGAATAATGCCAACCTGGGATAAATAGTGTCTAGATGTCCTTATTCAGTTTATGAACAGTTGGTAATAAAACAGGCAGAATGGCAGAGGAAACAATTCTGTCAAGCAGTTTCTTTTACTCTAATTAAACCAATGTATTTCATATATCCAAAGTAGTAAAATAACTAGTCTTTGTCTGTCACTTACGTGGTCTTTGTTTACTATCCAAAAGGGAGTGTATTAGGGGGGGGCTGTACCAGTTCATTTCTTTGTAGATGACCTTACTCTTTAAGACATATTAACACTGTGGTTTTTTCCCCTGTATGAAAACATTATATTTAAAAGGATTTTCAGCTGATAATCATTGTTTTTATTTGCCTGCAGTCTTTGCTGAGCATTCGCGGCTCCCTGTTTTCCCCAAGGCGCAATAGCAGAACAAGTCTTTTCAGCTTCAGAGGTCGAGCAAAGGATGTAGGATCAGAAAATGACTTTGCTGATGATGAGCACAGCACTTTTGAAGACAATGAGAGCAGAAGAGATTCTCTCTTTGTTCCTCATAGACACGGTGAACGGCGCAACAGTAACATTAGTCAGGCCAGTAGGTCATCCAGGACAGTACCTCCACTTCCAGCAAATGGGAAGATGCACAGCACTGTGGATTGCAATGGAGTAGTTTCTTTAGTCGGTGGGCCGCCAGCTCTGACGTCACCTACTGGACAGCTTCTGCCAGAGGTGATGATTGATAAAGCAGCCACTGCTAGCAATGTAAGGAAGTCTGCAATAGCTCAGGCATAATGTCCTCTCCCTGTATGATCAGCTACTGTTTCTACAAAATTTAGTCACTTGGGAATGATTCCCTTTCTGGCCAAGCTGTGAATGCTCCTTTCATATATTCCAGTTATAAGCTAAAGTAGGAACTGAAAATATATGCTTATTTGCTGGAAATTAACAGAATAGCATAGTAAACCATTGAATAAATATAGCATGTGTAGTCTTATAGCCATTGATTCATTATGCTAACTGCAGACTTAACTGGAAGATTCCATATTCATATATCAGACAGGATATCAAAATGAAAAAAATTATAAATTAATTATATTTACTTAATGGAATATATTAAATGAATATTTAACGTCCTGCTGACTGTATATGAAACTTTTGCTATAACACTGATAGTACAACTTACATGGGTTGCAATAGTGTTCCTGTCACATAGTTAATTTTTCTAGGGGTTTTTTTTTTGGAGATGTCAACATTTTAAAATATTTTTTCTTTTCTATTGTTTGAAAAAGTGTGCTAGGAAATTGATAATTTATTGTAAATTAAGAGTTATCTTAAGAAAATACACTTACTCTTTGTGCTTTTACTGCTAGCTGCATGGGCTGTGCATTTTCATGTTTAGAAAAAGACTTCACTGCCTAATTAAAAAGATATTTAAGGCAGAGCTCATTGAGAGCATTGTGGAACTTTTTAGAGTCTAAAAACTGTTTATGGTCTAAAATCTGTTTTAATGTCTTAGCCCTGTTTCAGCAAAATACTTAAAAACATATTCTTTAAGCACAAGAGCAATCCTACTGATGTATTTGACTATTTGCTATATACAAAGTTAGGCATACATTAGTCTGTTGCAAAATCACAACATAAATGGAGCATGGTGCAGGACAGCGAGTGTTTTAAACCATTATACTTTTATAATAATTTACAGTGTTATTAAATGAACAATCAATAGGCTATTTTATCAGTGTTTTATTTTCAGGGCACTACTACAGAAACTGACTTAAGAAAGAGGCGCTCTAGTTCTTATCATGTTCCTATGGACTACCTAACAGATCCTAGTGCAAGGCAAAGAGCAATGAGTATAGCCAGCATGCTTACAAACACAATGGAAGGTAGGTAACAGAATTTTGTATGACAATGCCATAAAGTACTATTAAATGTATGATACATTAAGTAGTAGTGGTGTTTTAAGGCAGCTATTTCAGCCTAAAGGATACAGGCAAGATGAGATTTGTATATAGAGGTAGTATTTTTTTTTTAAAGATGGACTGATGTATTTGGAAAAGCAGTCAAGCTTTCAATATACTAATAGGTTTGAGGTGGAATCAGCAAACTTCCAAGTTAAATGCAAGCAGAAAGCAATTGATCACGGCAGCATTTCTCTAGAGAAGTTATGTTTTGGGGTAAAAGCTCTTTTTCGATTACTGAAACAGCTATGCTTCTTGCAATCACAACAACCCCTTTCTACCGATTCACCAGACATGTTGTTTCACAAAGGAATGATCACGTTGTTCTTTCTGTAAGGCTAAATACGATGAATCTGAATCATGGAATTAAGCAACTACTTGTAAGAAAGGGCAAAACATTACTTTGAGGCTTAAATGACTATGCCCAAAATAGCAAATGGGAAGGTAATAATGAGCAGTTTTGCACATGTGGACCTGTCTAAATAGTTGTCTGACTTCAGGTTTGTTATAAATGTTTATCTTTCATGACAAAAATTTTAAATATTTTATTCGTCCTATGTACAAAATAATAGAATGGTTTGGGTTGGGAGGGACTTTAAAGATCACCCAGTTCCAACCCCCCTGCCATGGGCAGGGACACCTTCCACTAGATCAGGTTGCTCAAAGCCCCATCCAACCTGGCCTTGAACATTTCCAGGGAGGGCGCATCCACAACTTCTCTAGGCAACCTGTTTCAGCATCTCAGCACCCTCACAGTAAAGAATTTATTCCTAATATCTAATCTAAATCTACCCTCTTTCAGTTTAAAACTGTTACCCCCATCCTATCACTATACTCCCCGTCTTTCCTGTAGGCTCCCTTTAAGTACTGGAAGGTTGCTATAAGGTCTCCCCAGAGCCTTCTCTTCTCTAGGCTGAACAACCCCAGCCCTCTCAGCCTGTCCTCATATGGGAGGTGCCCCAGTCCCCTGATCGTCTTCGTGGCCCTCCTCTGAACTCACTCCAATAGGTCCATGTCCTTCTTATGCTGGGGACTCCAGAGCTGAACACAGTACTCCAGGTGGGGTCTCATGAGAGCGGAGTAGAGGGGGAGAACCACCTCCCTTGAGGCGCTGGCCATACTTCTTTTGATGCAGCCTAGGATGAGATTGGCTTTCTGGGCTGTGAGTACACACTGCCGGCTCATATTCAGTTTTTCATCCACCAGTACCCCCAAGTCTTTCTCCACAGGGCTGTTCTCAATCCACTCATAGCCCAGGCTGTGTGCCAGATTTCTAAGACAAATTTCTATTTTGCATCCTATGTAGCATTTGCTTGTGAATGGTTATTTTATCTATTGAATATTTAGTATTTCTACATCGAATTTAAAACATAGTGGGACAGATTATTTTTAATTGTAATTTCTTTTGACTGCCAGTAGCCTTGGTTTCAAAAGGTCTACGGTATCAACACAGTTTATCAACAGTGCCTTTGAAAACAGCATTTAGGCCTCAGGGAAATACCCAGGTGATACTGCAATAGAGAAATATGTTTAAAATGTTATTTTCATTTTTCTCTCTAGAACTAGAAGAATCCAGACAGAAATGTCCACCATGCTGGTATAAATTTGCTAACACTTGCTTGATTTGGGACTGCTGTACTCCCTGGCTGAAAGTCAAACATATTGTAAATTTGATTGTGATGGACCCATTTGTTGATCTGGCCATTACTATCTGCATTGTCCTAAACACCCTGTTCATGGCCATGGAGCACTATCCAATGACAGAACAATTTAGTGGTGTGCTTTCAGTAGGAAACCTTGTAAGTCTTTCATGGTGTACCATGTGTGTCAAATGCATTTTTCTTAAATAATTCTTCTGTGACCTATGTACATATATTTAAAAGAAAAAGTTGACTAGATATTTATAGGCTTGGGATGGTTGAATTTGAAGTTAAGCTGTACTGAATCCCTCTTTGTTGACATTTGTGAATTTCACTACTCTTGCTTTATGGAGCAAAAGATAGTAAGATTTATTGAGTCAATATGCATTTTGATTTTTAAAACCTTCAGCTTCTGTCATTGAAGCTGGTTAAAGGAATTTATTTAATATTTTTTCTTGGATGGATACTTACAAATCATAAGAACTTTCAGTTCCATTCCCACACCTGTTCTGCTCCTCACTAGCACCTCCTGAGGTCCAGGGTGTTCCGGGAACCGTAGAGGGGAAGGACCCAGTAAGCATGGCAGATATACTGCAACTCTGCAGGAAATGCTGAAGTGGCATGACAGTGCCTTCCGCAGGTCATCCTGAAGAAGAATAGTTCTGCTCAAATTTCAGTATAGTTTTTTTTCTTAATAAAATAATTGTCCCTCTCATAAACCAGTCTTTATCCCTAGAAGCAAAAAGATGTCCCAAGGGCAAAGATGAGATATAAGGAGGAAAAACTGAGCATTAAAATCAGGAGAGATTCTGCGTATCAGTATTTATACATGCATATTAGCAGGCTAGATAAAAACCATATTTTTCCCATGTACCTGTTTTTCTTTGGAAGCGAAACATTGTGATGCATATGTAAACTTCAAGTCTGAATTTAATTCCTAACCTCAATGTATGGCAATATAGAGAAGCTATTCAGACTATCATGGATTGCTTGCTGAAGATACAACTTACCAAAATTGATACCATTAGTTTTATTCTTTTAAAATATTTTCTCATTAAACTGGAGTAAGAAACTCTATTTTCCTTGCAGGTGTTTACTGGAATTTTCACAGCAGAAATGTTTCTCAAGATAATTGCCATGGATCCTTATTATTATTTCCAAGAGGGCTGGAATATTTTTGATGGTTTTATTGTGAGTCTTAGTTTAATGGAGCTTGGCCTTGCAAATGTAGAAGGATTATCTGTCCTTCGATCATTCCGATTGGTAAATATACTAATAAAATATGTTTTTATGTTATATTTTTGTATTTGTGCATTATGTTTTGCATTTTTCATTTGTACATTATATATTTGGCTAAGACAGAAGATCATTTCATAAGAACTTACAAAATACTAAATTTCATACCCACTAGATGGCATGTGTCTATTATGTAAAGTTTGGTTTGCATATTATCTTAGTAACGTCTATTTCTTCTTCAAGACATTGTCAACATCAATTCTGTTCTTGCAGTCCTTAATGCTGTAAGGATTAACTTTTTTTAATAGCAGTATCTCTTAGAGTCTTTTTCTCCCTAGATGAGGGAATAAAAAATGCAAGAGCCACAGGCCCTCACTACCTCTGACTGAAGACTAGTAAATTGCTTTCTCTTTTTTTTTAAGCCTTCTCCTTACCATCCTCTGCAAGAGTCCATCTTCTGTCTAACAGCTTTTCTGTTTGGAAGTCACTACAGTATCTCTGTCTGTTATTAGATATCTCTGTCATGAATAGGAACTTGAAAAACCCTGGTCTTGCTGAAGACTAAGCTAGCATGCAAGTTGATGTTCAAATCCTCTTCTGAAAAGACCTACACAGTAAGAGACATGAAGCTAGAGTTCCTAGTCATCAAGCTCAACTTTTGCCTTAAATAAAGCAAAAAATATTTAACTTTAAATAAAAGTTAAATAACTCCCCTTTAAAAAAGGAGGGGTTTTAAATTCATCCATTTGCTGGTTCTCTGTATAGCATTATATTGTATTTTGCCCAAAGTCTAATATCTGGATTGACTTCTCCCTCAGTAACAGAATTCTGTTCTTAACTTTGCATCTACATATTTTATGTATGTCTCATCCGATGAAATAATATTTAGATTTAGATTCCTTTTAGTATTCTTCTCTTTCAATTGTCTGAACACTTGCTATATCTTTCCAAATAATTTCATTTTTGTCTGTTTCAAGTTGTACTGTAATATAACACTTTCCTTTGTCTGTTTTTCTCAATGTTGTGTGACAAACTTTGTAAGACACATTATGCTTATTTTAAATGACAGAAAAGATATTGTTAAAGATACTTGCGAGTAATTTGCATGCCTGTCATTAACAACTCTAGCTTGTTTCTCTTTCTAGGAAAACCATTTCTTCCATCTCTCTGCCAGTTAAGATGAAAGAGATCTGGAAGTGTCTAACACTTACAATCCTGTTAAACTGATCACATTTCATATGTGCTGGTTTATTTTTAGTAATATTTTCATAGAGTTAACTGAAGGAGAAAGACTGTTTTGTCCAACTTGTCCAAAAAGTACAACTTGATATACAAATTGATATTTAAAGTCACCAAAAGAGGCAAAGTCTGAATTGGAGACTTTGTGATAATTGCAATGTAACTGAAATGAGCATAGAGACACTATTTTTGACTTTTTATGACTTAAATCAGGACTTAAAACTGCTGATGTCTAGTATTGTACAAAAAACTGGAAACACAAATTTTGTAACTAAAGTTTCTAAAGGTTACATGAGACATGATTTAGACACAGGGTAACTGGAATATGAAATGTATAGCAATAATTTCATTACAATTAGTAACATGAATAACTGTATACTATTCTTCTGTTTTGCAGCTTCGAGTTTTCAAATTGGCAAAATCTTGGCCAACTCTAAATATGCTGATTAAGATTATTGGCAACTCAGTGGGGGCTTTGGGAAATCTGACCCTGGTGCTGGCCATCATTGTGTTCATTTTCGCTGTGGTTGGGATGCAGCTGTTTGGGAAAAGCTACAAGGAATGTGTCTGCAAGATCTCTAGCGACTGTGAACTTCCACGCTGGCACATGCATGACTTTTTCCACTCTTTCTTGATTGTGTTTCGAGTGCTGTGTGGAGAATGGATAGAAACAATGTGGGATTGCATGGAGGTTGCAGGCCAAACTATGTGCCTTACTGTCTTCATGATGGTCATGGTGATTGGAAACCTAGTGGTATGTAATCAGTGGGTATTTTTTAAAACTATTAGAACATATTTCCTATTTTTCATGATTTAGAAATCAGAGATGAAGACTGGAGAAGGACTTTAGGAGAATGTGTAATTCATTTGCCCTTTCTCTAAACCAGGTTCAAATATACCTTGATCATCTACGAAAAATGTTTGTCTACCCTTTCTTTCTATCTTCAGTAAGCTTATAACCTCTTTAGTAAGATCAGTGCTGAATTATGCTTATAGTTAAAAATGCCTTTTGAAAACATAATCTAACTTAAATCATCTTTTACAGCCAATTAAACTGACTGGTCTCAATAGTGATGGAAAACAGTTGGTCTTCATGACAACATTTATATTACTTAAAGGCCTACTGTTTCCACTTTCAGTCTTTCTGAAACAAAATAAGCCTAGCTGTTCAATTTTTCTCATAGGTGATGATTTCTTAACTACTTATCCCTTTTGCTACTGGCCTCTGAATTCCTCCAAGCAGCATTTTGGATAGAGACACAAGTACTGAATAATGTGGAATAATTATACTTCCATGTCTTACACTCAGTGTTCCTTGTGATACATCCCCAAATGACACATGAAATTTCTGTACCATCATTGCTTTCCTGATGTAGCCTATATGCCTTTTTCTGCAGTGCTTCCACCTTGCCAGTTTTCACACCTTCTGTATATGTACTTTTCATTTTTTGTAACCAGTATTTCCACACTAGTACTTCAGAATTAAATGCCATATTGATTTTGAAGCATTTCACCGGTTTACCATGGCTATGCCTAATTGTAGTTCTTTCTTGTTGAGTGCTAGCATCCCTTCTCTTTTTGGTATCATCCACGAATCTTATAAGTATGCTTATCCACAGGCATAAATACCGAGTTTAACTGGACTAATGTGAGACTCCTGTGATATATCTTCTAAAATATTCCGCAAGTTTGAACAGAAAGAATTGACAAATATAATTTAAATATTATTTTTAATCAGTTTTGCACATAGTCTGTCGTAATTACATGTAGTCCAAATTTCTCTTCTATGTTTGTAAAATGTCATGCAAGAAAGTCTGAAATAGTTTCCTAAAACTGAGATCTGTGGACTCATTATCTCTTAGCTAGTTTTCCTGCCCAGAGCAAAAATAGATTGATACATTCTTGGCAAATATATAAGTTTATTATATTCTGCATTAGAGACACTGAAACTATGGTCTGTTGAACTGTAGAAGATGAGTCTGCCTGCATTCCCCTCGCCTATGAACACTACAGTGGATGTAGCTTGCATAAATTACTACATCGTGTTGTAGCCTGCCTCCTTATATCATTCTCCATTTTGAGCACCAGACCTGCACTACTTCCAACGTGAAGGAGAAAGTCAAGGAACAGCTCAGATTTTCACCTATATTAGTCAAGTTAAACAAGCTAAAAATGTTTTTGGCAAATTATAATAAAATACGGGGGACAAGGATTATGGACTGGAAAGAATAGCAGAAATGTGGGTTGAAATAAAGTGCTCAATTATGTCATATTGAACAACCCATTAATGGAATTACTTTTATGACTTAAAAATAAGAGATCCAGTGTATTTTCTCCTTACTGTCTTCTAGGTACTCAACCTCTTTTTGGCCTTGCTGCTGAGCTCATTTAGTTCAGATAACCTTGCTGCTACAGACGATGATAATGAAATGAACAATCTACAGATTGCTGTGGCAAGGATTCAGAAAGGCATAGATTATGTGAAGAGAAAAGTGCGTGAATTCATCCAAAAAGCCTTTGTTAGAAAGCAGAAAGTTTTAGATGAAATCAAACCTCTTGAAGACCTAAACAACAAAAAAGACAGCTGTATTTCCAACCACACAATAGTAGAAATAGGTAAAAACCTTGCCTATCTTAAAGAAGGGAATGGAACTACCAGTGGCATAGGCAGCAGCGTGGAAAAATATGTTGTCGATGAAAGTGATTACATGTCATTCATAAACAACCCAAGTCTCACTGTGACAGTGCCAATTGCTGTCGGGGAATCAGATTTTGAAAATTTAAATACAGAGGAGTTCAGCAGTGAGTCAGACCTGGAAGAAAGCAAAGAGGTAAGACTATTTCTATATTTAAAATACCCTGATACTTTTTCTTTTTTTCTTAAGGTTACTAGTGTTGAATTCAAATCTCTGTTTAATTCCTGTATAACAGTGTATACAAATTTGTAATGGTATTTAAGGTAAATTGATGTAAGGTTGCGGATTTTGAATGAGATGGTAGTACAGTATTGCATTTACAGTAATAATCAAGATGCATAAGACAATTTTTTTGAAAATTAATACTTTTATTCTATTTTATTTCCTTAAATCATTAACAAGAAAATGAATCAATTTAATAGCCCTGGATACCAAAAGTCTTACAAAATGGGGTGTGTGTGCAAGTTTCTCCATGCTTATTTCATCAGTGCAGTTTATTTACTCTTTTGTCTGCTTTCTGGAATGCCTCCTGTCAAGTTAACAGTTCATTCGGATGCTTTTAACCTTTTTGATGTAGTCAAAATACATTTAGATACATCATAACTACATTTGAATACTGGACCACTGTCACTAAATGATTCCATATAAATCACTAATAATCCATCTGATAGTAGCAGAACCACTAAAGAATTGAAGTAATGGCCTTATGGTAAAAAAGTTATGAAGCTTTATATCGCAATATAAGATCCTTTCATATGGCTACCCGTTGTCATCTTTAAAGCTTTATGATATTGGAGTCTGTTACCTACTGTAACCGGAATAAAATGTACCTCTTTCTGGCACAATGTGGTGCCAAATGGACAAATCTGAGCCAGCGCTTAGTGAGTTACAGTGGATGCTGAAGCCATTATTGTTGTGTTAACCCAGTGCTCTGTCCTGCACAGTTGTACATGGTGGAGGCACACCACCTCAGGTGGAGTAAGTCTGTGCTATGCTTAGTTCACTCAGAATTAGCACTGGTATTTTTGAACAGTACTGCATGCTATGGTGTAGACATAAACTAACCTAAAAGTTTTCATAAGTAATTTCCTTGCGCTTGAATCTGAGGTTATAAATGTGGATAAGATTCTAGTAATTCTCACCCTGAGATCCTTTTTTGTACAGACTGCATCACACATTTAGTCATATTTTCTTGTTTCTTATCAGAAATGTCTTTATTGTTATTTTAAAAATATTTCTTTTTTGCAGGTTGTTTGTATTAGTATTTATCTTACTCTTCAAAACCATGACTTGTGTGTAGAGCAAAGCAGAAGTTGTTGTAGTTTAACCGTTAATTATTCTGTGTAATGGAGAGGGTGATTATATGAAAGTTTCTTGGTCTGAATGTAGGATTTTGGTTGATGCTATTCTATCTTTGTACATATGATAAGAAAAAGAATCTTCTTCAGGCACCTTTACACCACACAGAGCTAGTGCATTGTTCTGTCCTTCCATTCTTCTGCTGTTCCATTGTTCTATCCTCCCATCGTTAACTGTTTCAAAACTTACTGCTGGCAAAGGAGCAGCAAATTCTGCTGCTAATCTGATCAAATTCCACCTATCAGCGAGATCATCCATAACGATTCCATATGACAGTAATGGCACAGGTTGTTTTTCTGTCTTTTTGTAAATCACATGGTTTCTTGGTATAGGCCTGGTCCTTCTGGGTTTGTTCTTTTTTTCCCACTAATCATGTTAAAGTCCATCTATCACTTTCAGCCTTTTCCCTGTTTAGCAACTAGTGATAGCCAGAGGATGTACTGAAAGTTTGGGAATAAAGAGTCTTAAGTTAAAGTTCAGTACTAGGAAACAGAATACTTTGGATTTCTTCATCACAAAATATTTATTGCTATCTTGGTGGAGTAACAAATACCTATCTGTCATTCAGTGTTGTCTGTAAAGTTAGTATAGTATTTCTATCAGTTTCAAGGGTGCTGTCAACCTAAACCTATCCTTTTTCATAAAACATTCTAAATGCCTCAATTGGAAAGTGTGAAGAAGATACTGTTACGTTTATTCTGCAGATATATTGTGACTGGCAATGATGGTTCAGATGATATTACTGCATGAATGACACTAAAAGAAAATTTTCTGACACAAATAGTCTGAGATGTTGACTGTGAAGTCCCAGTACAATCAGAATTATGCACTCAGGAAAACTCTTCTCTCTTCACTTCTTATTTGAGCTCCCACCCATTTCAGATTAAGTCTGATAATGTTTCTGGTTCTGATACTACCACTACTCACAGTAGTAGTAAACCATGTTTTAAATTGTCCTATATACTTTTCCTGTGCTTGTTCTTTTTTAAAGGTTATGAAGTTATGTATGTATTAACTGAAGTTTTATCAAAATAGATTATAGCTCTGATAATTTTTAATTGGCAACTTCTCTGCAAAAAGTAATTTGGAAATGTAATTGGATTCTACTAATTTAAATACTATATGTCATTGAATTGACTGAGAAAGAAGTAATTTAAATATTTTCATTACTGATTATTAGATTAATTAGCTGCTGAAGTTTGTTTTTAAAAATGTAATCACAGGACTGCTCTGTACTAGTGGATTATTCTCCACTTCTTATGCTGAAGCTACAATTGTTGTGCAGAAAATAATTTGTGATTCACTGAACGGTGGTAGTAAGAAGGAACATGACTTTTGGTAGTGTCTAATGATTAAGGCATCTGTTTTGAGAAAGAAATCTTTCCCTGCTACAAAATCTGTTTATAATTTTTTAACAGTCAATAGTCAGTGGCTAAAATGCAGAAACTGCCTTGAAATAGGGACCAAAACCTGAATTTCCCATATGAATTCCCTGATCGCAAACATTCTCCCTTTTGCTTCTTTTTGTAGTCCCCTCAATCTTTAACTATTTACTGCACAAGAGCATTATGTTAGTAGAAGAGATGGAGGATGTACCTTATTCAAACTTATAGGCTGGTGGTTAGCAGGACTGAGTATGACCGCAATGACAACGGTGCATCTATTTCTTCATTGTATAACAGGATGGTACGACTGCTGACTGTCTTCATTAGCCAAATCTTTCCTTTTCCCAATGGAAGGATCCTGACTGGGTTATTCTACAAGGTGACAAAAATATTGGTTTGAATTCCTATAGGGAAAATTTTAAAGTGGATTATCCCACATTTGAGACATGAGCTCCAGTCATTAAGCTTGCACTATAAAAGAAAGGCTTTCTCCTCCAGATACAATATTTAAAAGAAAACAGTGTCCTCATTGCATTCTTGGAGGCACTTAATCCTGTAAATGTGTGTGTTAATCATGCTTCAGTAACTGTAAACTGATAAGGTGATAAGACGAAGAAATGCATATTCAGCCAGGAATGAGCTAGTGCCAAGCAGTTTTGACTGGTCAAGCCTGAAACTCTTCTGAGCATATTCAGGATCAAAATTTCTTATTCTTGCAGAAGTTGAAGGTAAACAATTGAAGGGAAATGTTTACAAAGTTCAGGCACCTGCGAGAGAGACACAGCAGTTAAGCAAAGACATTGTGAGCATACTTCTTATTTAAGTGCCTAAATTTCAAACAGATTTTAACCACAAAAGTGCATTTTTTATCTTAATCCTAGTTCCTAGTCTTCACTAGATAATTCTTATCCAACATGGTTTTTGATATAGAGAAGAGTGATGGCTTATTAGTCACATGACCAGCACTCTTGCCATGAAAACGATCCATAGCAAAAGAAGGCATTTTTTTAATTAAAAAAGTGACTACAAATGGCTTTTTGTTCGAGGCTTCCTCTTTTTTGTCATGCCATAATGTGCCTCGCATTTCTACCCTCTTATGTTTTCCCATTTATATGATTCTGTTGTTGCCGAGTGTTGATCTGCCAGTCACTTCATTGCTTATACCACAAATCAGAAGAGCTAAAGTTAAGAACTGCCACCAAACCACGTTCAGTTAGCAGTACCCCAAATGAAAGGCAGCTTAGGCATCTGTGTACTATGAGAACACTCTGCACAAGATAGCCAGATGCTAATGAGTGTGTGTCTGTGTGCTTTTGCTTTTCTCTATGTATACACATGCATACACGTATTCATTATGGTATAGGGCAATAAGCTGAATTTCTACAAAATAATTATTAGCAAATTTTAATTAGGTGTATTAATGTTTGTTGAATTCTTTATTATAGCATACATTTTCTCCAGTATTTTGATGGAAATATTAACTAGATTATGCCTTTCTAGAAACAATACATACAATATTGTACATGCTAGTAAGTGTGAATTTACAAGGAATTTTCTAGAAAATTGCCTGAAACCTAAACCAGAATCATTTATGAGAAAATTGTGTCCATAAGAATGGTAGTTGGGGAATACAATGAAATAAGGGAATTAGAGAACAAAACCTAAATAAAACTTTACCATGGAAGTAGGGCTATTAACAAATATGAGGCCGTTGTCCTATATGTAAAGGTCCGTGGACCTCAGCTGCATTACTGCTATCCAGCATAGAAGCTGTAAAAATAATTTTTCCTTTTTAGGTCCTTAAGTACTATGGGGATGGTTTATATAGAAAATTTTGTAGTGCATGTATAGCTGTGTAATAATTAGAATTTTATGCTAAGTGTAATTTTTAGGCTAGTAATTACACCAAGATATACCAAGTTACAAGATATTTTTAAATGCCTTGAAAAATATGGGATCTCCTAATGCTGTTGCAGACACCTTAATAACGTATATTTTACTTTAAGCAGTATTCAGCGCAAAAAAGCAGAGGTGCTGTGTCCTGAACTTCATTTCCTACCATTCTTACTTCTCACAGGAGTAGACCCAAGCTGGATCAGTCAAGCGGGCAGCTCTGGTGCCTTTTAGCGAGGCAGAGCATCGTGTCACCAATTTTACACAGGTTACCTAAGCAAGTTATACATCTATATGTATATACTATATAATCACTTTTTAACGGATATTGACTGGCCTGCATGCTCTTCAGCTATGATCCTGTCCCATTCATTGCAATAAAGTACAAACATGCACAGCTGCTCTCTGCTGAGTCACAGGACTCGCATCACAGCATGGTCAGGCGAGATCGGCAGCCCCAGTATTTCTGTGGTTCAGATGCTATACGTTCCATGATATTTAATAGTATTTTGCAGTGCATGCTATGTACCTTTCCCAGTCTTGATCGCAAAGTTTTCAGGATTCTATTTCTGAAGGGCTTTCTTTCCTTTTGAAGGAAGACAATATGTAACATGTAAGCTATGTTTCTCATCAGAAGCTTATATAAATCCATCTGTAAATTGTGTTGATAATGAAAGGCTGCTAGCTGTTTTGGAAAATTTTCATACTATTGTATTTTAGCTTATAATGGAGGTAACTTGCAAACTCATGATAGTCACGTTTATTTTTCACAATTTTTTTCTTCGACATGCTTTTCTTCAGTACTTGTATAAGCATTTAGTTATTTTGGAGATTAACATGCAGTACTTGAAGCAACATTAAGCATGAAATTCATTTAATTTCCACAGTCAAAGCATGTGCCCATCATTTGGTTAGAAAAGCTCATCCAAAACTGATATTTGGCTGGTCAAACATTCAGAGATCAGTTCTGCTCTTACTTACGCCCACACTTACAAGTGTAGAGGTGCAAAGAGGAAACTGATAGCAAGATCTGGCCCAATTCAGTCTTACCAGAGCTCTTTAATTTATGCTCACAAATTGACTACCTCCCCAAACATCTAAAATTGTCTGCCCTGAGAAACTTAAACTTATTCTCATCTTATCAGTAATAAATAAAGTTCAGCAGTCTAGTAAATAAGCTACTGATTTTGGACAAAAAGGTCCCCAGCTTCAGCATGATTTACATCTTACCTGTTAAACATTACCATAATATTTACACCACCATAGTTGTATGATGCTGCTTTCAGTTTGGTAAATCAGTGGAGTTAAAATAGATTTATTACATAGCTTTTTGTCTCATATTTTGTAAGGAATAATTTATCTGATAATTCATATTTTGATTTTAAAATATTCATTATCCAAAATCCTTTGATACTCTGAAGAATTTAGGCTTTCGACTGTTTCTGAATTGGTCACATCGTATAGGCATGTTGTGATTCACAGTGGATGATAATAAGTTGTTAATATTAGAGTTAATTGGAGTTCACTTAATTAATCTTTACAAACAGCAGTCACTTGCTCTGTTTCAGAAATATCCTTTCACTATTGCTTGTGTGAATTAAAGAGCCTTTTTAAGTAGCTTCCAGTGGGAGTGCTTTTCCAAATATTTCCACTGCTATTTACGATGCTTTTGCTTTCATCCAACATTCTTGCAAATATTTTCATTTATCAAATGTTCATAAATAAGTAGATCAAAGGAATTATGAATAGCAATAAAGTACAGAGTGGACTATAATTTAGGGATCCTCGTTTTTCGCAGTATTTGCAAACAATCATAGAATGATAGAATCCTAGAATCGTTTAGGTTGGAAAAGACCTTTAAGATCATCGAGTCCAACCGTTAACCTAGCACTGCCAAGTCCACCACTAAACCATGTCCCTAAGCACCACATCTACCCGTCTTTTAAATACCTCCAGGGATGGGGACTCAACCACTTCCCTGGGCAGCCTGTTCCAATGCTTGACTACCCTTCTGATGAAGAAATTTTTCCTAACATCCAACCTAAACCTCCCCGGGTGCAGCTTGAGGCCATTTCCTCTTGTCCTATCACTTGTTACTTGGGAGAAGAGACTGACCCCCACCTCGCTACAACCTCCTTTCAGGTAGTTGTAGAGAGCAATAAGGTCTCCCCTCAGCCTCCTCTTCTCCAGGCTAAACAACCCCAGTTTCCTCAGCTGCTCCTCGTAAGACTTGTGCTCTAGACCCTTCACCAGCTTCATTGCCCTTCTCTGGACATGCTCCAGCACTTCAATGTCCTTCTTGTAGGGAGGGGCCCAAAACTGAACACAGTACTCGAGGTGCGGCCTCACCACTGCCAAGTACAGGGGGACGACCACTTCCCTGGTCCTGCTGGCCACACCATTCCTGATACAAGCCAGGATGCTATTGGCCTTCTTGGCCACTTGGGCACACTGCTGGCTCACGTTCAGCTGGCTGTCGACCAACACCCCCAGATCCTTTTCTGGAGGGGAGTGTTGTGTTCTGTAGTGTTGCATAGGTTTGTTGTTACCCAAGTGCAGGACCCAGCCCTGAGCCTTGTTCAACCTCATACAGTTGGCCTTGGCCCATCGATCCAGCCTGTACAGATACCTCTGTAGGGCCTTCCTACCCTCCAGCAGATCAACACTCCTGCCCAACTTGGTGTCATCTGCAAACTTACTGAGGGTGCACTTGATTTCCTCATCCAGATCATTGATAAAGATATTAAACAGAACTGGCCCCAATACTGAGCCCTGGGGAACACCACTTGTGACTGGCCGCCAACTGGATTTAACTCCATTCACCACAAATCTTTGGGCCTGGCCATCCAGCCAGTTTTTTACCCAGTGAAGAGTACGCCCATCCAAGCCATGAGCAGCCAGTTTCTCCAGGAGAATGCTGTGGGAAACCATGTCAAAGGCCTTACTAAAGTCCAAGTAGACAACATCCACAGCCTTTCCCTCACGCACTAAGTGGGTCACCTGGTCGTAGAAGGAGATCAGGTTAGTCAAGCAGGACCTGCCTTTCATAAACCCATGCTGACTGGGCCTGATCCCCTGGTTGTCCTGTACATGCTGTGTGATGGCACTCAGGATGATCTGCTCTATAGCCTTCCCTGGCACTGAGGTCAGGCTGACAGGCCCGTAGTTCCCCAAATCCTCCTTCTGGCCCTTCTTGTAGATGGGCATTACATTTGCTAACTTCCAATCAACTGGGACCTCCCCAGTTAGCCAGGACTGCTGATAGATGATGGAAAGTGGCTTGGTGAGCACTTCCGCCACTCCCTTGGGTGGATCCCATCTGGCCCCATGGACTTCTGCATGTCTAAGTAGTGTAGCAGGTCGCTAACCATTTCCTCTTGGATTATGGGGGCTTCATTCTGCTCCCTGTCCCTGTCTTCCAGCTCAGGGGGTTGGGTACCCCAAGAACAACTGGTCTGACTATTAAAGACTGAGGCAAAGACGGCATTAAGTACTTCAGCCTTTTCCGCATCCTTTGTCATTATGTTTCCCCCTGCATCCACTAAAGGATGGAGATTCTCCTTAGCTCTCCTTTTGTTGCTAATGTATGTATAGAAACATTTTCTGTTGTCTTTTACGGAAGTAGCCAGATAAGTTCCAGCTGAGCTTTGGCCCTTCTAATTTTCTCCCTGCCTAACCTAACAGTATCCTTGTAGTCTTCCTGAGTTGCCTGCCCCTTCTTCCAAAGGTCATAAACTCTCCTTTTTTTCCTGATGTTCCTGCCAAAGCTCTCTGTTCAGCCAGGCTGGTCTTCTTCACTGCTGTCTTGTCTTTCGGCACATGGGGACAGCCTGCTCCTGCTCCTTTAAGATTTCCTTCTTGAAGAACGTCCAGCCTTCCCGGACTCCTTTGCCTGTCAGGACTGCCTCTGAAGGGACTCTGTCAACCAGTCTCCTAAACAGGCCAAAGTCTGCCCTCCAGAAGTCCAAGGTAGCAGTTCTGTTGCCCTCCACTCCTTACTTCTCCAAGAATAGAAAACTCTATCATTTCATGATCACTATGCCCAAGACAGCCTCCAACCATCACATCACCCACCAGGCCTTCTCTGTTCACAAACAAGAGGTCCAGCAGGGCGCCTTCCCTGGTTGGCTCCCTCACCAGCTGTGGCAGGCAGTTATCTTCCACACACTCCAGGAACCTCCTAGACTGTTTCCTCTCTGCTGTATTGTATTTCCAGCAGAGATCTGGTAGGTTGAAGCCCCCCGCAAGAACAAGGGCTAGCGATCGTGAGACTTCTCCCAGCTGATTATAGAATACTTCGTCCGCCTCTTCGTCCTGGTTGGGTGGTCTATAACAGACTCCCACCATGATATTTGCCTTGTTGGCCTTCCCCCTGGTTCTTACCCCTAAACACTCAACCCTATCGTCATCATCATTAAGCTCTAGACAATCAAAACACTCCCTAACATACAGGGCTACCCCACTGCCTCTCCTTCCTTGCCTCTCCCTTCTGAAGAGCTTATAGCCATCCATTGCAGCACTCCAGTTGTGCAAGTCATCCCACTGTGTTTCCGTGATGGCAGCTATATCATAGTTTTCCTGCTGCACAATGGCTTCCAGCTCCTCCTGTTTTTTTGCCCATGCTGCATGCATTGGTGTAGATGCACTTCAGTTGGGCTATTGATCCCACCACGTTTTTGGGTGGAGGAGCTCTAATTCCTATGTGACCATTCTCAGGCACTTCCGTGGTTTCTAACACATCAATAACTCTTGCATCTTTGCTGCTGCATGGATCTCCATCCCCTGCCTCCACTGAGATGGCAGACCGAAGGACCTTGCTAGCACACCTGTCTTCTCTCATCATTCCCTGCAACTGGAAGGACAGAGAACACTACTTGTGCTCCTGATCCCTTAACCAGTTGTCCCAAGGCCCTGAAGTCTCTCTTGATTGCCCTCGGACTTCTTGTTGCAACTTCTTTGCTGCCTACCTGAAAAATCAATAATGGATAACAATCTGAGGGCCATACCAGGGTAGGAAGCTTTCTCTTCACATCTTTAACCAAGGCCCCAGGGAGGCAGCAGACTTCCCTGAGAAGTAGTTTCAGTCTGCATATTGGGCCTTCTGTTCCCTTCAGAAGGGAGTCTCCTATGACAATGACCCATCTTTTCTTCTTTATGGAAGCAGTTTTGATGCAGGGCGTAGGCCAACTTAACCTCGGTGACACCTCCAAGCTAGATGAACCATCGTCCTTGTTGTTGTTCGGTTCCACTTGCAGAGCCCCATACCTATTATGCAAGGGCACCTGGGAAGGTGGGGCAGTCACAGAGGAGACGGACCTTCTGCGCCGGGCAGGAACTTGTCACCATTGCTGCCTATCCCTTAAGTCACTGTGTTCAGGAAGGCAGAGAGACGATAGGGAATCCTCCGTATCATGTGTCCTGTCTTCCTGTGGGCCTGTCTCAGGGAAGGTAGGGTGTGATTCCAGTAGTCTATCTCTCTCTCGCACTCCCTGATACTCCTCAACCTACTCACCTCATCATCACAGAATTGTTTTGCTTTGATTTACAATGATCTGGGGTTTTTAACTGATAGAGTAGTTATGCCTGACTGTATAAGCACTAGAAACAGTAACATCCAGATTCCACTTAATTATACCAGTGGAACTACAATGATATTTACCACTTGGTCAATTTTATAGGTGATATAGCTGTACTGAAAAAGACTGGATAAGTTTGGATATAATATTGCCATTTATATCACAGAACGTCTCATTCTCATACTGACAGCCACACAGCACTGAGAAAATAAAACCAATATAATTTCCATTATTTAACATTTTCACAGGTATTTGTGAGGAAAGGAAATTAAAAGCAAAACCAAACAGGTGGTTTCTCTTGGCGCCATCTTCCTGCTTATGTCTGTTCTGCTCTTTGCTCCTTCAGTCCCTTAAATTATGATTTCAACAGCTATTAGTGGCATCCTGGCCGATCATGAAATTTCAGGCTTTGTTAAAAATGTTAAACTAAGAGCTGTTCAGCTACTCTCAGATAATCATCTTGGAAACAAACAAAGAAAGAAATGTTAGAAGCTCAAAGTGGCCTGGCTGTAAGTGAAGCAGAATTGTATGAATCTATGAGATGTTGTTGAGGTTCAGAAAGTAATTATGTCAAAAACTTCCTGACCTAATCGTGGCTGCTGCTTTTTGCAATGCTGCTCTGATAGGCAAGCTGCTTTCCACTTTCAATTTCTATCTTGAAAGCTAAACTAAAGTCTGTATCTCATACTGTACTGTATTGCTGACTAAAGCATGACTGGCAATGCTGTTAGTAGATGTGACGTAAAAGATATCTAAATCTCTATGATAATCAGTATATTGCTGCTTTAGAACCGTGTAAGTACTTTTGTCCCCTTTTGTCTTCTGTGAAAAGGAGATGGAGCATGCACATTCTGAGGTTTTGAAAAGTAGATTTCTCTGAGAATAATTTCCTTAGCATACTATTCAGAAAAAAATCTAGCATCGTAACTCTCGAAGGATGTCTAATACTCGACCCTGATAAATCTCTTATAATCTGGGTGACTGAATACTTTTGAAACCTAGAACCATAGTATAAAAAAGGCCTAAAAAAGACTTACTATTATATCAAAGACAACATTTGGGTTTGAGGATTATTTTGTTTCCACAGGTTCATTTTTTTTAAAAAAGCTGTATACATGTTAAGTATATAGCATTGCCTAAATTCCGTTTTTGTAATGCTTGTGAGCCGAGAATAATTTATCAGGTACAAAGGTAACTTTGAGATATGTTAAGGTAAAAAACTGGGACGTATACTACATACCTAACATATCAGGGTCTGCAATTAGGGGTAGTCTAGCTATCCAGCTGGATTCCATATGTGTGAACACAGTAAGTGGTAGAAAAAGTCTTCCTATGTATTAAAGCATATGGACAAAACATAATCAGCAACAACATGGTCCATTCCCAGGTGATTTTGTGTGGAATACATAGAAATCAGTACAACATCCCTGGGTCAGTTGCTTTATACCAGAACAGAATTCTGCTGTGGAAATATGTGATTGTTACTGAAAAGTTTTCCTAGAATACTGAACTTAATTAATTTGGTAAATTCTTAAGATGTTGTATCATAAAACCTTCCTAGCTGTTTGTAATGCATAATTTTATAAATATTGTATAGAATGCCATACAATACCTGCAATGTTAAAAATAAAAAAGAAACAAAGAAAAAAATAAGTAATTATTTCTGTTGAAAATTTTTAATTTTTTCTTCCCCAAATGATACTGAATTATTACAGATGGAATTTATTGAATAATTTTTATTATTTGCTTCTTCATATACTGATCAGGTTGGAGCTAAATTCAGGTATAACAGAACAGCATGCTAAGGAAATACTCTGTTACATCAACAGAAGAGTAACTGAATTCTCAGTGGGATAAGGCATTTAATTGCTGTATTTCAAGTATCAGGTGCTGTTGACTGAATTTAGGATTTTTCTGTTTAGCTTAACTCCTGTGATTATTATTACAGCTCTTTAAAAGAAGCATACCAGATTTTCAGTGAGAAGAGACTTGTAAGATACAACTCACCACATATACCACCCCACATAAATAAAGATGGCTTTCTGATGTTCCTGATAAATGACTGTTCTACTGTATCATTTTCTACCTTTTCTACCTGATCTTTTTGATCTCTCCTTATAGTGGCTATCTCTAATCTTCCATCTTGAGTTAACTGTTAGTCTTACGCAATTTTAGAAATAGGAATTCATTACCCCTTCTTAAAATTAACATGTGCTGATTAAACTAACTGCGTAATATCTGAGTTACTGAACTCTTCATTTTCCTGTAAAAGAATGGACAGTAGGTCTTTCAAATTTATGGTTTAACCAGTTCATAATTTTTGTTTGCTCTGCTACTACTACAGCATTCTGCTAGAAATGCTGTCCAGATCGGAATGATGCAAGCAACATTTTAAGAAAACTCTACATAATACAAACAGATAGTAACTTCTCAGTTTAAAAATTATTTACTGTATTGTATTGATAAACGTTATTTTTTAATACCATATATAAATTTCTTTGGAATGTACCTTGTATTTATGGTATTTCTGGCCTTTCCTCAAACTGATGATCGACTTCCACTGGTGTTTAAGTGCTGTGGTCCTTACTTGAGGACTATAGTATTTATCCCATACTTTCCAGTTTCTCCATTTTAGAGGCAGTATTCCACAATGACCAAACTGCCATGCATCATCTATAATTTGAATACGTTGCAATGGGAAATTTGTAAATAATGATCTGCAGAAAAGTGTGCATCCTTGTCTTTGTACATTTGACCTAACTCACAGATTCTAAAGCTCATGCACAAACATGAGACATGAATATGTAAACTGGGATTTTCAAAGAAACATAAAGGAAATGGATGTGCAGATATCAGTGAAATTACGTGTATAATTTACTCTACAATAAATGTTTCTATTTGTTTGGTCTTCCTCTAAAATGTGGGCTATAGCGTACCATGGTACACAGAAATCAAAGTTAAGCCTATGTCAAAATCACGACATGATATATTGTCAGTGTGATTTGATAAAATCAGAGTGGGGGAGAAAGGAAGTAATCTTTTTGTTTGAAGAACATACTTATTATTGTCTGCAATGTAAAATTCCATTAAAGTCTTATGGTACTTTCTGTATTCACATACTAACATTGTTTACATTTCCTTTACAAAAACTGTATAGAATTTGGAGCTTCTCAAACACATTTTCAAGGAATAATGCCTCTAACTTAAGTTTTAAATGTCAGCAAAGATATATCTTTAATGTTACGATGGACCATATCTCTGTCTAATATTAATTCCCTATAGACTGTATTCTAAATCTGCTTACATCATTCCCTTTATAAAATTAGCTACTTATCAATGCAGCCATTTTACTGATGTTATACTCCACATAGTGATAACATTAGAAGAGTCATAGAATGCCGTGATCAAACTACTTTTACTTATTATAGTACTCATATTTGTCTGTTGCCAACATAATGTGATGGTGTGAAAGAATCATTTTGAAGATTTGGATTATATTATTAATATGATTCATTGGTGCAGTATTGTTTTATGACAGTATTGTTTTAAAAGCATTTGTTTTCACTTTAGTCCTCCAAAAAGAAAGATTTTTTTGGCTTTTATAGTAATTGGACATGTATGTGTACTGTACCAAAGTAATAAGTAGTTTCAAAATGCACAATAAATTCAGAAAATGCATTGGCAAGTGAGAATGCAAAATATCAGCTACTGCTCTTAAAGTAATGTGCTGCTCTTTTGGAAATAAAGAGACTTAAACTATCCTATACAACTCATAACATGTGTTTTCATGTCAATGATAATGAAAAGTTTACATTCAAACTTTTTAGATTTTACAGACTTTATAGAATAACATTTACTTGAGACATGAAAATACATCTGTGCAGCTTGCTGTTGGTTTGGTCATGACGTTGGAAAATTATTTGTATTAACACATACTATCTGAAGTGTAATCTAAAATGCAGCCACATGATTGGAATAATTAAACAGTACAAAGTGTGGAAGGCACCCATTCCTAACTTACTGAAATTTCATTTCAGAATTCTTATGTGTGGCTCAAAATAGTAGTCTAATAATTTCAGCAATTCCTTGTATGAAAATATCAAAATATTTTCAATAGGGAAAATGCACATGATGTAGTTTCTAATCTTGTGACCTCACCTGTAGTAGAGCAATTTGGCATTACAGATTGTAGATAAGAAATTATTTTAATGTCGGAGCATGGAATACATGCAAAATATTTTGGTATGCATTTCAAACATGAACTTCTATTCAAAATAAATAAAATTGAAAAAAAATAATTATGTGGGGTTTCATTCACAGAAATTAAATGCATCCAGTTCATCAGAAGGCAGCACAGTTGATATCGGACTGCCTCCAGAAGGGGAACAGCCAGAAGCAGAACCTGAAGAAGCTCTGGAGCCAGAGGCTTGTTTTACAGAAGGTAGGTGAAGCAAAATATATGCGAGGTGATTAGACCTAACTGTGTGGATTGGGGCTGGATTCTATTTTTATTCAAAATCAAGAAGAAGCTTTGTGATTATAGTTGTATTTTCTGTTTGTATTAGTAACTCCTTCAGAGGTACTGCCATAGACGTACTGTTCTCGCACTCTCTCTCTCCTTGGAAGGTATTACAAGAGTTACAAAGCTTTAACTTCAAGTATTGAAACGAAAATCCTCAAATAGGAGATACTTATTTACAAGCATCTATTGCAGTAGTACTGAAATAAGCCAAATGACTTCTGTTCATTGTGATTCCTCATAAATATTTACCTTATTCTGACATCTCAAAATTTATTATTGCACTTAGGCTGTGTGCGGAGATTCAAATGCTGTCAAGTCAGTGTAGAAGATGGGAAAGGGAAAATCTGGTGGAATCTTAGGAAAACCTGCTATAAGATTGTTGAACACAACTGGTTTGAGACCTTCATTGTCTTCATGATTCTTCTTAGCAGCGGTGCTCTGGTAAATTCAGTGTGGAACTATTGTGTCTATTTTAAGCAGCAAGCATTTAGAATTACAGTTAATTATATAGCTGTAGGTAACATATCAGAATTTAATATCCAATTCATAAATGTTCTAATGTTGACATCTATCCACAAGTATTTGACATGTATTGTAGGATACGTAAGAGTTTGCTCACAGGCTATGAGACAAATTGGCAAGTTCAAAATCTAGTGTTAATGGAAACAAGAAATTAGTTATATCAGACTGGTATTCACATGTCTTCATATTGGTGATAATAGCTTTTTTTTGTCTTACACACATTTAAAATAAACCACAGCTGAGCTAGGAACTTATCAACAGCAACTTGAATTGTCAAACTGAGATGTAAGGTGACAGCATGATTCCGTCAGGTATTTTACCACATTGATGTTAAATCAGGTGCGCTGAGTAAGTACTGAAGTAATTAGTCCCTCATAGCAGGAGCAAAATATAGTGTACTTGCTACGCTTGGGTCAATGCACAGTGCTTCACTGTCAATGTAGACATTTTCTTTTGAAAAGAGAGTTACTAATCTCTGTTCAGGATTGCTTTGTGCATTAGTGTGTATATTTTGGTTTCAATTATTAGTTCCTCAAAAATTCTGTATCACAGAGTCATTATTAAATCCTTCATATAATTTTGATAAAAAGTTGTAGCTGCCACAAAGGAAATCCTTACATCAATAAGACATTGCTATCCATGGAAAAGAATGAAAATGAAATTTGAAGGATGGTATTACAGTAAGTTTTGTGGATCACTGTTCAGCTCAGCTGACAGCTGAATATTGTGTTTGGACCCAGCTTTATGAAAAGACTACAGTATGGCATGAAAGCAAAAGCTGTGCTTGAGGGGAGGATATATGCCCTATCATCACATGTATCTTTACAATACAAATTCTTTCTTGGCTACTATATACCACACTGCAAGATATTTAATTATATCTTCAAAAATCTTTTTCACAGGCATTTGAAGATATATACATAGAGCAACGTAAAACTATCAAGACCATGCTGGAATATGCTGACAAAGTTTTTACTTATATCTTCATTCTGGAAATGCTTTTAAAATGGGTGGCTTATGGCTTTCAAACCTATTTCACTAATGCGTGGTGCTGGCTGGACTTCCTGATTGTTGATGTATGTATTCTTTTTCATGTCTTGTATGACAGGCTCTAAAAATCAGAATATTATGTTTTCAGGATAAGCTTTCTGTTCTATTCAATGGAAACTCTATTTTAAAACTGTTGTTGTGGTATGGTTTTTAATTCTGTTCAGAAAAGAAAAAAAATTTAGATATACTTATTACTCTATGGATGTTTTGTTGATATTCTTTAGTTTTATGAAGTTGTAATGCTTTATTGAAATGATGCGTTTTACTTTTTTTTTTTTTTGTGGTGTGGAAAGGATGCTGTTCATCCTCTTCAGTTTTTACTGTATATGGAATTTAAATATTTCAAAGCAATTTTTTTAAAGGTTTCTAACATTCTAATCAGTTACTGTAAGTGTCCTATCACTTACTCTGGGTAATATGAAAGGAAAATACTGCTAGGAATTCTCAGTTCCATTGTACTATTCAGTACTCTTGCACTTTTCACTGCATCACATGGGGAACCTTAAAGAGACACTTGGAGAACTGTAGATGAGCTCCCTTAGAATGGATTCTCAAATGATTTTCAAAAGGCTGCACCACCAAGGAGCAGACACACATTGTCTGAAGGAGACCTAGTGAGAAGTGCATTATAATTTCAAGGCTACATGCTCAACAATGTATGCACAGTACTGGGCAGCATAAATGGAAGTCTACAGATCTTTAACCATATAGCAGACATTCATTTCCCTTCCATCCCCAATAGCCTGACTGCATCTGTCTGTGCTAATAGAGCATCTCTCAGTTCCACATATGTAATTCCCATGGAATGCAAGGTAAGAATGTGTCTTGAGACACTTGTTTGCTCATTTTGAAAAGCAGCAGAATTCTATAGAAATCACTATGTATCTCCCTAAAACTACAATGACGTGATATACCACAAAGTCTTTACTATACAGAGCCTGAGAAACATTGTAACTTTTAAATCTATACCAGCATTGCAGATCCTGTGATAAAACATGACTACATGCACACTTAGTATTCTGTGGTTGAGTCTGTACCCTTGTAAAACATTTATTGGCTCAATCATCAGATGTGTAAATTACCATGACCAGTAGAGCTTTACGGAGACCCTGTGGACAATGCATTACACTATCATTATATGTGTATTGTATTTATCAACAAATATTTAATTCTTATTTGATAATCTGAGTGACAAAATTAAGAGAGAACAGAAAGGATGGAAGGGATGGGCTTTAAATGGAGGGAAATAGAAGATGGTTTGGGTATTTTTCTTTACTAGAACCACTCCTTCCCCATGGTTTACTATAAATACATTTCTAAGGATTATTGATGAAAGATAATTGTATTGTTTATTTTACAGCTATTCTAGTTTATTTACTCATCTGCCTGCAGACCAGACCAGCGTTATGCAAGCCAGAATTGATGAAGTGGTTAAAGGAGTCACAGGGAATGTAATGAAGTGTGGATATGCCTAACAATGAAGCTTCTACCATTGTCTAACAAACAGTTGGTTATCAGTCTTGATTAGTCTGGTTAAATCTGAACAGCACTGGTAGCTATGGCTGTTGAATAAGATTTTCTGGACACTAGAAAGTTACATTTGACCAAAGGCCAGGTCTGGATGTGGTTTTTGAGAGCTTTTACATTCTCATCAAGTTCTGAAGATGTCATGGGAAGTCCTAAATTGACCATTCCAATTCACCCAACTTTTGGGAGTTTTCTTTTTGCATGTGACTTCATTTTTCTTTAAATACCACCAAATGTTGACTGGTTTATGTGAATTTAGAAGCATTTTTATACCATTCTACCAACATGATTTCATCAACAGGTACCTAGAATATACTTTTATTCTACTTTGTCTGACTTGAAAGATCTTTCTGCATTATAGAGGGATTCCTGGAGAAAGAGGTCCAGCCTTGAATCTTCTTGAGAAGTTCAGGGCACACATCATTCCCACCATATGTATCGAAAGGATATACAAGATGAATGAGCAATATTGCCTTTCTGTTTTTGTGTAGGTCTCTTTGGTTAGCTTAACAGCTAATGCCTTGGGCTACTCAGAACTTGGTGCGATTAAATCCCTTAGGACACTAAGAGCTTTGAGACCTCTAAGAGCCTTGTCGCGATTTGAAGGGATGAGGGTAAGACAAAATGAAAGAATCTGAAATAATGCATGCATACATAGAAACGATGCATGCAGAATAATCAATGACAAATCCATGCAGAAATGCTACACTATCATCCTATATATTTTACATTTATCACTAACATATAAGCAAAAGGCTTCATCTGCTTATATGAATTCATGTGTTATGGCACACATTGTTACACTTATTTAGGCTCCTTGGCCTTTCACCCTATTTCATATTTTCCTGGAGGGCCCAAGGATTTATCAACTGCATGGATCTATGCAAAGCTACTACAAAACTGAATTTATCCCATACAAATACATGCTACTATAGTCAGAATAGTTTTAAAAAAACAATACTTCCTTATAAAAGTGTGTGCACATATACACACATATATATTCACATGTGTATTTCATACAAGTACAGAATGTCATGTGCAGTCTATGAAATATCTTTTAACCTACTATTCTGTAAACATTAATTGGGAATTTCTGCTACAGTGTAAAAGTTTTGTAATGAATTCCTATGTTAATAAGTAAATTGGCAGCATGAAAATACCTTCTCTCTTTCAGATTAGGCCTATTGCATTCTATTTAAGACAACTTTTCTAGTATATCAAAGATGGAACTGGCTTTATGATTTCTGGCCTGAATTGGTTGCTTACTGCTTTCCATATGGATTGTAAAATGTTGATTATAATCTATAGAGCACTAAGCAGCCTGAAAACATATCAGAAGACTTTTGCTGACAGAGTTGGGTATATTTGAGAAGTTACTGTCCCCAGCTGTTTGTTAGCACCATATCAGTTACCACAGCTGAGACCCTCAGCTGCTCAACTGGGCTCTCTCAGTCTATGCCAGTGCAAAGTCAGATTGATTAGTTTAGATCACTTCTTTAGTGCACTGAAATGGACAAAGACCTTACGTATTCTGCTATGACATTAAAGCTCTAGAAATGTTTCTCTTAGGGGCAGTAGTCAACAACTGGAAATGGTAGATATTTGTAGCTCCAGCCACAAGAAGATGTCTGACTTACGCCTTCAGGGTCCATCTGTCTGCCGTGGACATATTGCCATAGACCTAATCAGCAGATGCACCTGAGCTGAAACCCTATTGCTGTAATTAATAGGGATCCTTGTGTGAGCTCCCAACTGCAACCACTGATCTTTGGCACCCCAGGTTATAAGCCGATTAGCAAATTTATAAGTCACCTACAAACTGGTGAGCTTCTGAAGAAAATGTGATGCTCTATGTGTGTGGAAAGTAAAAGACTTCAACCAAAAATCAAACAGGCTTTGATGAAAGGTTATAAATTCAAATGGAAAATACCACCTCCTTGCCTCCAATAAATTTCTAGGACTTTCCTGAAGCAAATTTGAAAATTTGGGATGTTTATATCAGATATAAGGCCTATCTAAAACCTCAATAGTATCTCACTAAAAAATGCATTAGCTGTTGGTTTTTTTCATTAGAATGATTAGCAAAAAACTGAATACAAAATATTACGAATTTTATATGCACAGGAGTTGCTTAAGCAGCAACTTAATGTGGCAAGGAAAAAACAATCACTTTATCATGAAGGTTTATGGGTAATTGTCTATCCCATAACTTCCATGCTGGTGTCAACTTTACCTACTTTGATCCTGATCTGCTAACTGTACTTCTTTGTAAAACACCCAGATAAGGAGGAGATTTATGACTTTATCAAAAGGTATAACAAAAAGTAGTGGATGAAGTTAGATAACTTCAGACTAGAAATGTGACCTACATTTTTATCAGTTAGGCAATTAACCGTTGACATTTTCCTATGGATATAATGAATTTTGCCTTATTTAAAGTAATCAATTTCAGGCTTAATATCTTTAAAGATACAGTAGCTCAAGTTGGTGAAGAAATTAGTATGAGAAGATTTTAAGGTCTGATACATGGAAATTCAAGATGTTTGTTCATAACATAGTAATTTCACTGGCGTTTAACATCTATGAACTGAAAAGATGACAATATAGTGTGGTGCATATATTTGCATAGGCACTTAAAATTACTTCCAGTGAGCATTATACTTCCTATGTACAAGCAAGAAATTCCATTCTACACATCTAAAATTTTTAACCACCATACTATTCTCTAGGATCAGGACTTGTGCCTGCCCAAATTAATAGAAAACATTTCCCCTATGGAAAACATGATGTTTCCCCTGCATCTTCCCTACTATTGCTAGGGGAAATACACTTTAATTTGCACTTGGGACTTCATGAAAGTAGCCTGTGGGAGTATAATTAATCTGTCTATGCTCTGTCCCAAGCAGTATCACTCACTGCTGTATGGTGCTAGGCACATCCTACCTTTTTTTTAACCAGTAAACAATGCTTTTAATGTCTTTCTAATGCTTTCCCTACTTTCACTTGCTGTCAGGCCTTGCCCTCTTTTCTCACATGCCTACTACCAATGGAAGCTAGGAGGTGTCTGGATCAGTGTTTTCAGTGATGCTCAACAGCATGTTTTGAGTGTCTTCACATGATTCATATTACAAGCTGGTCCTGCTATAGCTTCAGGACTCACACTAAAACCAGAGAAAGTAGGTCAGCTGTAGAAATCCAGCAATTAAAGAAAGAAGAACATGACTGGACCTGCAGCTGTAGCGGAAAGAGGAACAGAATTCTCGAGTGTAATGAGGCTGAAAGCTCGAGGACAAGTATTTTCACTTCATTAACTATCCCTTTATATCTCAATAATTATTCCTGATGGATGATATCATTACATTTAAGAAATCTACTTATATTTTTAAGTAGAATAATTGAGATAACTTTAAATAAAAATAATGTAAAAATAAGAACTAATATATATTTGGAAAATATTCCTGAATTGGGAAAAATGATGTGGCATTTATTATTCCAGTCAAACTTGCCACTAAAATCGGCGAGTTCGTGGATTTCAAATTTAAACTAATGCAGCATTATTATTAAACTATTCATTTTTTTAGGTCAAACTACTCCTCATGGCCTTCCACAGTCATGTCATTGTCAAAGCTGAGAATACAGGTCTGTCAACAGAAGACAGCACTGTTGAAATAGTCAGAAGAGATATATCCATTAGTCAGGGAATCCTCTTTGCCTGGCTGATAAGTGATAAAATGCTATATTATTTTTGATTATTGATTTATAGCAGGTATTGCTAAGGAGAATTTTAGTATGAGTAAGAAACTATTTTGATTTTTTTTAATTTCCCCATTAGAAATAAACATTTATTACAACATGGGATTTAAAATATGTGGCAAAAAAAAGCATGGAAGCTTGGACTTCATCCATCATTCTGTGCTTTTATAGAGTGCCAGAGTAATTTACATTAAAAGGAACCTCATTTGGTCCCTCTCCTAAATTTAACATAACAAGAATTTTATTGAAGTTCTATAGGATCTCAAATATTGTCCAAAGTATGTATCACCCCAAAGAGGTATTGTTTTGGCAGGAATGGAGCCCTGAAAGTACAACAAGTATTGCTCCTTTCCTTCAGCCCAAGTCTACTATATGGTATACATGGTGGTGGTTCGTCACCTACTCTAACATTCAAAGGTTTTATTTTCTATTCTGTAAAATGGCAAGGAATGAAAGGTGATCTACCTAGATTACTAATTTTACAAGTAATTGATTCTATGGAACCTAATAATTGTATATATAAATGTAGTGCCAAAATATTTTACAGGCCTAAGCTATGTGTTTGTATTTCAAATAGAAACAAATAACATAGTGTGCTAGAGGATCTATTGTAGTACCTACATCATATAAACTAAATGAATTATAAATAATATCATGTATGTAACACTTAATGTCCTGCATTTAAAAAAAAAAAATCTTCATTAGATTCTAAGGATCTGATTCAGTTGTTTTGGCAAAATTGGCAGCGGTGCTCCAGAGTTATTAAATTTTATATTGTTAGACTTACTTACAAACAGATTTAAAATAGGAGTTAACTAATTTAGCAGTTCATCAATTCAATCATTAAATAAATCATTCTCATTCATAATGGACCTACTTTCTCCCTAATTTTATTTTCTTTACTATTTTATTTTTATTCTGGCATGTTTTTAATCATCGTTCATCATCATAAATGAACTCATTTTCATATTTTTCTTTCCTGAAGCCTGATTTTCCCCAAAATTCATTTGGGAATTAAATCAAGTCTCTTCCTTCTTTAAGTCTTATCTGCCACTTGCCTAAACACTACCAGCTCTTCTGTGTTCAGATACTCAGCTCATTTCCTCATTCGAACGTGTCTGCTTTTCTGGTTTTATATATAACCATCCAAATGAACATGCATACATGCCTGAGTTTTATTTAAAAGAAGTCTTAAAATTACTTTCAATTAAAAATTTGCTCAGTAATATTGATTTGGACTGTTTATCCAGTAAACATGTAATAGAAAAAAGTTCGTTGTGTTTGATGCAGTCATTAGAAATATTATGGATATGGTTTTGCAGACACACATTAAGTAAATATTCTAAAAAAGAATTAATAAATGCTGATCTTTCTCTGATTTTTTTTAGTTTGTTTTACCTGTTTGTTCTTTTTCCCATTCTTTAAAGCTAGCATTTAGCTAGCTAGTAGCATTTGCTACTGTTTGTATGTTTTTCCTTCTAATTAAGTTGACATTTTGTCCTTCCTCTACACTGCTTTCCTTACTTGTTACTCTCAACAATTAAAAAAGTGTAACACAGATATTAGAATTAAAATAGAGTGTTACATTTAAGAAAGACTGATGAAGCATTGTAAGATACTGGTGCCTGTGTTCTTACGCTGTCTCTTTTTGGTTTCATTTGTACTCTAGGTGGTTGTGAATGCCCTCTTAGGAGCGATTCCATCCATTATGAATGTGCTTCTTGTTTGCCTTATATTCTGGCTGATCTTCAGCATCATGGGAGTAAATCTATTTGCTGGAAAATTTTACTACTGTGTTAACACTACAACTGATGAGAGATTTGATATCAGCCAAATCAACAACTATAGTCAATGTGAGGAGCTCATAAAAAACAATGAAACTGCCCGATGGAAGAATGTGAAAGTTAACTTTGATAATGTAGGCCTTGGTTATCTTTCTCTGCTCCAAGTGGTAAGTTACTACTCCTTAATTTCTATTTCTCTTTCTATATTTCTATTGTTTACTTGTAACAGTAAAAAGTAATTTTTCATTTTTTTCTTTCAATTAGAAATCTTGTCTCTCACTTCTTGGTTTGCAATTATAAAGTGTGGGATAAATGCATGACTCTACAGAAATAATACAAAGCATAGAGGCTATGCTGACTATGAGAAAAAATATGTAATTCAAACCTAATTCACCTTAGTTGCATTGAATCTATATCAAGTACACCTACTTTGCTCATACACAGAAAATAACTTTTATATCAGATATTATTCATAATTGATAAACATTCTTAATAGATGCTGTGTCCTCTATAGTCAGATATTAGAATTTGCTTGCAATTCTCGTATATGAATAAAACATACAATAGAAGGCAAGAGTCACCTATTAACATTGCACTGTGCTCATGTTTATGATGAGTGCTAAAGACACTTAGTGTTCAGCTCTTAAACAATGTTTCTGACAAGCCATTTTCCAGAAGAAGCATGAGGTAAACACCAGTGTTCTGTTTATAGGCTACGTTTAAAGGATGGATGGATATCATGTACGCAGCTGTGGATTCTCGTAATGTAAGTATAGTCCCTTGACTCCATTCATTTTGACTGTATGAGCTCCAAGATTTAGGAATGTAATTTTAACATCTTTTAGAAATAACAGTAAAAATGAGAGAACAAGGAGTTATTATAGTTTTGTAGTTAAAGAAAATGGAAACCATACGAAAAATACAAGAGATGAAGAAAACAGAGGAGCAGTCCTAAAGGATTCCATGTTCTCTATGGTGCTGTTGGACCAAAATTCCTCAGTTCCACAGCAGACTTAACTATTGCCATGAAATGCCTTTTCCTCCTCTCATTATGTGCATTGAGGCATTATTTACTTTTGGAAACTGGTACCATACAGCTTAGAGATGATTTTTTGTAACACTGACCTTTTTTTAAAGTTGAGACTTTCACTGTGCTCTGCAAGCCGCCTGACTCCTTTCTTCAGGGCACAGTTCCTATTCTTAACTTGGCCAGTGCATTTTCTTACTCTTTTGCCTTCCCCTTGCTCCTTTGGTGCAAGTTGTCCTCTAGTTCTAAGTAGACAACTGAATAAACTATACTGGTAAGCTCCAGCTCTTTTGGTAAGCTACACTCACAGCGGGAGGCCTGTTGTAGTATAGTAAATATGCATAGCTGTACCAAGAAAACATGCTTACTCTAAACATGGCTTGGATGCCTCTCTGCCATAATCCAGGGCAGTTTCCTAAGTGCCTATAGCAGTGAAAGCGCCACAAGCCCACATCAGGGGCCTCCCACGAGATATGCAGAAAAGTTTGCAGCTTTACAAGCTGGTGTTTCTGGTTGTCTATAAACTCAGACAGATGGTACTATACTAGTTTAAACCAATTGTGTCTTCAGTATTTATTCTAAACTCATATAGGCCAGTTACATTTTTTAAAATGAAATATCAAGTTTGATAGCAAAGTTCTTTGTCAAGAATGTTACTTCATAGACTGAAGATCAGTGGGATGGATATGTGGGAACTTGACCGTAAGAAGCAAAGATGGGAGTGACAGAGCCCTGTATTCTATCCAGCAGATATTTGATTCTATGCTCACAGTTAAACTAAAGCTTGGTTTCTATGCCTTTTTTGCAGGTTTTGGATCAGCCTAAGTATGAAGATAACCTGTACATGTATCTTTACTTTGTCATCTTTATCATCTTTGGATCATTCTTTACCTTGAACCTTTTCATTGGTGTCATCATAGACAATTTCAACCAGCAGAAAAAGAAGATAAGTACTTCATGATTATTCTGAAAAGAAAGCTAAAAAAAATGCTTATTTTTGGTCCACACACAATAACTTTATTCATAAAATATTATTTTTTCATTTTACGATTGTCGTGGTTTAACCCCAGCCAGCAACTGAGCACCACACAGCAGCTCGCTCACTCCTCCCAAAGTGGGATGGGGGAGAGAATCGGAAGAGTAAAAGTGAGAAAACTCACGGGTTGAGATAAAGACAGTTTAACAGGGAAAGCAAAAGCCACGCACACAAGCAAAGCAAAACAAGGAATTAATTCACTACTTCCCATCGGCAGGCAGGTGTTCAGCCACCTCCAGGAAAGCAGGGCTCCATCACGTACAACAGTCACTTGGGAAGACAAACACCATCACTCCGAATGTCCTCCCCTTCCTCCTTCTTCCCCCAGCTTTCTATGCTGAGCATGACATCATATGGTATGGGATAGCCCTTTGGTCGGTTGGGGTCAGCTGTCGCACCTGTTTTCCCTCCCAGCTTCTTGCACACCCCCAGCCTCCTTGCTGGTGTGGCAGTGTGAGAAGCAGAAAAGGCTTTGATTCTGTGTAAGCACTGCTCAGCAATAACAAAAACATCCCTGAGTTATCAACACTGTTTTCAGCACAAATCCAAAACATAGCCCCATACTAGCTACTATGAAGAAAATTAACACCATCCCAGCCAAAACCAGCATAATAGCAAATTAATGTGCTCTGCATATTAAATACCTTAAATTATTAAAGCTTACAATTTGGCTTGACAAGGGCTTGATGGACAAGTGACAACTTACGTCTGTCCATGGTTAGTGAAATATCCAATGTCATCTTTGTAAAGATGTGGATTTGGGGATGGAGTTTATAATAGACTCATAAAAAGGCTAACCATTGAAATAGCTAAATGTAGCTATAAAAACTCTTAGCTATACTACCTTCGTGTCTCAGAGTTCAGCAGTGTAGATTTCTGAACTCTAATAATAAACATTGTGTTATCTTTATTCGTACTCTCTTTAGTCTTCATATTTCATCAATGCTGCCTCAAAAGGTATTGGAGTTTCAGCTGCAGAACTTAACTAAAGTATCTGTCTACACAAAGTGTTATTGGAGTGGTGGAAGTCCTGTTGGATCCATGTGCTGAAATGGGTTGAAATGGAGAGAAATTGGCTTTTTTTTCTACTCGTTCCACATAGTAGTTCCAGGATCTCCTGCTTCAAGTCCTGCCCCAGTGGAGGGAGAAGAAGACGACGTGAAATATGGGTGTCTGGATACCTTCTAATTATCCTTTGGTATCATAGATGTCAGTTCTGAAATTTTGCCAAAATTTACTCTAGAGGAAAAACAAGAGAAGGGGATTGGAATGTTTTATTAGTTTGTGTCTCTGTAATAACTGATAGAATTTAGTAGAACAAAGAAAAAGCACCTCTGCCTCCTCTGTACCTCCCCTCTCCCCAGTGAAAAGCAGAGGTCTACCACAAACAATGCAAATTCAAGAGCCTCTCAAAAAAAAAAAAAAATCCTAAACATTAAGAGTGAGATATGTAAACCAATTCTTCTGTTACCAAAGTACTAATAATCATGATAAAAGGGGATTTTTATGTCTGTTCTAACTTTTCCCTGAGAAAAACTTTTCCTGAGAATGTGAACAAGAGTGATTATTACTATTCAGTATCTTTGTTTATAAGTAATCAATAGAGATACATGATTGTAACCAGTTTTTGTCTCTTTGATTTACTTTGGAGGTCAAGACATTTTTATGACGGAAGAACAGAAGAAATACTACAATGCAATGAAAAAATTGGGTTCAAAGAAACCACAAAAGCCTATACCTCGACCAGCAGTAAGCATAACAATCTTTTCTGTTATATTTACATTTATTTTAAAATGGGATTGTTTCAATTATGCCTTAGGCTGAATTAAATTGTAAGCTAAAAAACCAAGTGATATAAGAAAAGTCTTATTCATCTGAAACCTAATTTTTTCTCTTTTGTAGTCTGAATATGGACGACTCCACCCTTTCCTTTTTTCCCCTTCATTTTCTCTCTGCTGATGGCAATGACATTTTATGTGCCATTTTTTCAAAACACTGGTTTGACTAGAGCAATTAAATGTGGCAGTGTATTTGTCAAAATATGTGAAAGCCTTAGGGCACAGGCTTTTTCAATCACCGAGGGAGACTCTGAAACTGCTGTATGGGGGGCAAGTTACCATATCATTGCCTGAAAAAAAGTCCTTTTGCCCCTCACATTCCTGTTGCACAATCCATACAATGGTTTGCTCTCCTGAGCAGGGCTACCCTAGCACTACAAAGCAAGGTTTGGTTGGGGCAGAGAGTGATTCCACTTTGGATTGTGGAACCTGCTGTGGCCAGTCCAACCATCAGTAAATTGTCTATAGCTGAAAAATGGAAGATTTTGTTTTAAAGGTTATTCTGGTTGCATGAAGAGCACTGAACTCGGGGCTTGAAAATTTTCTAAGTTTTCTGGCAAATGCAGTGTTTTTAACTCTCAGCCTGCTCACATCCCCCCCCCGCCCCGCTTTGCTTTTTTCAAATTTTGCCAACTTCAGCATTCAGTTAATAGTCTGTGTCACAAAAGGGTACAGTGAACTGGTTCAGGGTGGCAAAGTGTCCTTTGCAACTTTAAAAAAATGCACCATGCATATCTTGAAATCATCCCTTTAATGCTTATAAACACAGTAGTTGCATTTCTATTTAATTTGTGTTTACATGTACAAACTGGAAAATTCATACAAATGGAGGACTTCATGGAAGACATGAAATCCCTTTCATACTAGATTTAGATAATTTGTAGCAATTTTGAAAAAGAAATTTTACCCAATGCATATTGTAATGAATCTTATTTTCCCCCCCCCAGAACAAATTCCAAGGCATGGTCTTTGATTTTGTAACAAAACAAGCATTTGATATCAGTATCATGATACTTATCTGCCTTAACATGGTCACAATGATGGTAGAAACAGATGATCAGAGTGAAGACATGGAAAATATTTTATATTGGATTAACCTGGTGTTTATTGTACTTTTCACTGGAGAATGTGTCCTGAAATTGATTTCACTTCGCCATTACTACTTTACTATAGGCTGGAATATTTTTGACTTTGTGGTTGTCATTCTCTCCATAGTAGGTAAGAACAATTCATTTTTATGAAATGGCTAATTGTGTGCAAACTGAAACATTTTTGGCATGTAAAGTCTATTTATATTTTGGTTCAGCATTGTCACTAGAAAGTCTGACCACAATTTTTCTTTCTTCTGATTTCATATTATCCATAAAATAACTGAATAGTGTGGTAAGAAATTTTTTAGCATTAGGTTTCATACACTCTCACTTTTCTATTAGTTGAAATTAGATCTTTATTCTGAATTCAGTAGAAATTCCTCAGCATAGAAACAAACCCATACATGACAGGCAATTTTAATATAAACTAACAGTGGCAGTTGCAGGAAAAGAGTCCAGCAATCCAAAATCCACAAGCAAAATCTGTGTGGGACTTTTGTTAGGCTAGCATGCAAGCACCCAGACAGCAGGGTAAAACCCTCTGCTTACTTCACAGTTTTGTTAGATCCTGAGAAGTTTTATGCCTGCGCTAGAGTGAGCAACCGGAGAAGCAGAGCTGAAGCAGATGTAGTAATAAATACATGGCTCCACTAATCTTTGCTTTATCTAGAGCAGAAAACCTGAAAGAACTTGAGCAAAAATTCTGTCATTTTAACTTCTCTGAACTCCTTAATATGTAAATTGGTTTTGTCATTTTTGTATGGCAACAGGATGTAGTTATTTTTCTGCTTTGAGGCACATAATATAATGCTCAATTCTTCTACTCCTCAGTGAGTTCTAAGAAGCCTTTTTTATTATCAGTTTGTTTATGTTTGGAATTGCTGTGTCATTAATGCTAAACTTGTGGTCACGTTATTTCATGTGTGATTAAGAAGTTGTAGTTCTCTTCAAACATACATGTTTTCTTTGAATACCATACCTTGATTACATGGCATTTTAATACTACTATAAATATGATCTTTCTTCAGATTAACTGAGATTATTTTTGTTACAGTTAAACAGAAAGCTATTCTTCTGGTCTCAGCATTTGCTAGTCTACATACACTAGTTATCAGTTTGTCCTAAAAAAGATTGATGTGTATTCGTGTGTCTGTTTGCATATGTAGTCATACAATTAATAGTTAGAAATGTCATGGATGCAGTTTTTCACTATCCTGCAAATCACTTCAGAATTTCTGCTGGTATTTATGGGTTTCCAAAGCATACCAAACTGTAAAGGTTTTGTAAAAACAATTGAATGGCTAATTTCTAAAATCTGTTCAAATATCCTATTCTTCTTAAAGTTCTACAATGTTTATAGGATGTCTTTAGGAGTGTTTTTTAACTATAATAATATTCTTTACTAATTTAACTTGTTTTTCAACAGGTATGTTCTTAGCTGAGATGATTGAGAAATATTTTGTATCCCCCACACTATTCAGAGTCATCCGACTTGCCAGAATCGGTCGAATCCTGCGTCTCATTAAAGGCGCTAAGGGAATCCGCACTCTGCTTTTTGCTTTGATGATGTCTCTTCCTGCTTTGTTCAACATTGGCCTGCTGCTGTTCCTGGTCATGTTTATCTATGCGATATTTGGCATGTCCAACTTTGCCTATGTTAAGAGGGAAGTGGGGATTGATGACATGTTCAACTTTGAAACCTTTGGCAACAGCATGATCTGCCTGTTTCAAATTACCACATCTGCTGGCTGGGATGGTTTGCTAGCCCCAATTCTTAACAGTGGGGAGCCAGACTGCGACCCCCATAAAGATCATCCAGGGAGCTCTGTGAAAGGCGACTGCGGCAACCCTTCCGTTGGGATTTTCTTCTTTGTCAGCTACATTATCATATCATTTCTGGTAGTGGTGAACATGTACATTGCTGTGATTTTGGAGAACTTCAGTGTTGCTACTGAAGAAAGTGCTGAGCCCTTGAGTGAGGATGACTTTGAGATGTTCTATGAAGTCTGGGAGAAGTTTGATCCCGATGCAACACAATTCATAGAGTTCAGTAAGCTATCAGATTTTGCAGCTTCGTTAGATCCTCCTCTTCTTATAGCAAAACCAAACAAAGTCCAGCTTATCGCAATGGATCTGCCCATGGTAAGTGGTGACAGAATTCACTGCCTTGACATCTTGTTTGCTTTCACAAAGCGTGTTTTGGGGGAAAGTGGGGAGATGGATGCCCTCAGAATACAGATGGAAGACCGGTTTATGGCAGCCAATCCGTCAAAAGTCTCCTATGAACCAATTACAACCACATTAAAGCGAAAACAGGAGGAAGTATCTGCTGTCATTATTCAGCGTGCTTTCAGACGTCATCTTTTAAGGCAAAAAGTCAAAAAAGTTTCATGTATATTTAATCAGGATAAAGGTAAAGATGAGGATGATCTGCCCATGAAAGAAGATATGATTATGGATAAACTAAATGAGAACTCTACTCCAGAAAAAACAGATATGACCCCATCCACAACCTCCCCACCATCCTATGATAGTGTAACAAAGCCAGACAAGGATAAATATGAAAAAGACAAATCAGAAAAAGAAGATAAAGGTAAAGACAGCAGGGAAAGTAAAAAGTAACACAGAATTCTGTTTGCGTTAAACTGTTTACAGCCTGAGAAAGTATGTATTTGTGTCAACAGGACTCCTGTAGGAGGTACATGCCAAACTGACAGTTTTTACATATATAAATATATATATAATTATATATATATATAAAAAAGGTCAGTGCCTATAACAAGACAGTGACCCCTCGTCATCAAATTGCAACTCTGTAAAACAGGGTAACATCTTGACAGGAGGTTGTTGTTTTTATTACCAGCTGACACTGCTGAAGAGAAGATAAAATGGCCAATCAGACTGTAGGGACCAGTTAAAAAAAAAGGTGCGAACCTATGAATCTCTGTGTTTAACATGAAACACGCAGTACAAAAATTGTATCCACTGTTTGCATTTCAACAGCCACATTTGCCATATTTTTACAAAAATCAGTGTTGGTGAACTTATCATTTTTTAATTCACAGGTTGTTTACTATTATATGTGACTATTTTTGTAAATGGGTTTTATGTTGGGGAAGGGGGTATGAGAACCAGGTGTTCTACTCTCGGATTCTCTATAATGTACAGACAGAAGTGATCTGCATGAAGGCATGCTGCACTTGTAGTTCATGCATGGAAAAACATGACGTCGCACAAAGCAGCAGAGTCTGACTACTTCCATGTTTCAGGGTGGCTCTATATTTTGAGGTGCTTAATAACAGTATCCATCTAGTATCTCATCCAGACAAATCTCAATGTGCCTGTAAAGTCCCATAGAGTCTACAATAATAGAACAGATGTTTTATTTTTTCATAAGTCATTTAACTGTAGTTGAACGAACTCTGCATAAAAAATTTACCGAGGGCCATAGAGTCCATTTTTAAGTATTCTTCTGTAGAAAACAGCTTACCTGAACTTGGGGAATTGAATTTACCAAAAACCCACAAAACTTAAGGATTATGAAGTTGTTCTGCTTCACCCTGCAGTATCGTTTAGCCATCTTCTGCTCTCGGCAAGGTTGACATTGTATGTGTTGATTAAAAACGTACCGTCTATGTAAATAGTTATTTTATCCTGTGGTGCATGTTTGAGCAAACAAATAATGACCTGTGCACAATATTTATTGCATCAAATATGTACCACAATAAGTGTAGTTTGCAAGCTTTCAACAGCTAATATGAAGTATTCTGTACCATTATAGATAGTTTGGAAGCTATCACTGATGCATGTTTATCTTGCCTTTGCTGCTGTAATTTTACTCCTTCCACTGTTAAAAGTCTAATATGGGAAGCCATATCTCAGTGGTTAAGTGAAACAAATTGTTCAATCGGTCATCATTCTTTCATGACATCAAGCAATAGTTTGCAGCTATTTAAGAGCTTCTTGCTTTGCATTCTGAAATTTTAAGTGACTACTGTACGGTATATAGTCAGACTGTACAGGATATGTTGCAAACTGCTTAATCTGTTGAAAAATACATGGATAGAATTTTCTAAGAAAATATAAATATTGTAAAAAATACCATTTTATTTTATTTTTCAGCATTTTGTACATAAATAAGAAATGAGAATTATCTTCAGGTTGATGTCACTGTCACTTTTGTTACTTTCTATCCATAGCACTTTTTAATTCAAGATCTTCACAAAATAATAAACAAAGGAAAGAATGGGGTAGCTTTAGGTTTCTGCTTTTTTATTAGTACTGTATTTTTGCACACATTTTAATGTGAAATAAGTTTCAAACTGAGTCCAAAATGCACTTGCTTCCAAATAGATATAACTTGTAATTGAAATGTGGTGGGGAAGATTTGTTTAAAATTCTAGCACTGCCTGCATCAGAAGTTTCAAGGTAGTCTTTTTATTCATGAAATCTTTACCGGTGTTTGTTTACATAGACTATTCTTATTCTTGTTGATTCATGCTGCACTAGAACTGTTCTAAATATAATATGGGATCCACGATGTTTTTTTTCCACAGGAATTAAATAGCAAACTTGTATAATTGATCACATCAGGATATTTTGTGTTTCTTACACAAGCAAAAATTCGATGTTGACTCCTCCTTTTACAAAAATATTGACTTGTGTGTCGGTGAACTGCATGCAGGAAAATGCTATTACCATAAAGAACAGTAAACCACATTACAGTTGAGCCAAAAGAATAAAGATTTCATTTTTTATTGTATTTAATTGTTCTGTCTTTGTTTTCATCACTAAAACCTATTGGCTATCAAGAGGTGCTATGAAAATAAAATACAAATATATAAAATGTTAGAAATAAGTAGTGATTAAAACTCATTACGATAATAGATTTGCAAAAAGTACAAAAAATGAAGCCATATGCTTTCAGAAAGATCCTTATAAGTGCAAATCATATTACTCTTCAGGTTATTAATCCTATTTAAAACTATTCTGTACTAGGATAATGTTTATGTGTACATGATGCTTAAACCCCTTTTTCATGTCAGGTGTTTCTCTAGACAACTAGAGAAACAGATGTTAAAGAAACTATCTAGCTATCAAGGCTGCAAACCAGTATGTATAATTTCAATGATATTTTACATTTGAAGTGACGAATTATCTTTGTGTTATATGAAAAATTTTGTTTGCTACATAATTTGTAAAATACTTATAATTTATTATTTTACTTTAAGACATGAGGAGTAGAAGTCAGCAGAAACTGCTGGAAGTTTTGGTAAAGCATCAAATTTGTAGTTTTTTTTTTTCTAATCTCAGGGTGCTGAATGCAATTATGATGTGAAAAATACTATAATTTTAAACTTCTGTGGTGAATTTACAGACAGAACTTTTCACTGTCAGGGAGCTGGCATACACATTGAGCGATGCGTACATGCCCATGGAAGGGCTGATACCAGAATGCAGAAGGTAGGTGTAGAACAGGCATTGCAGGCGTGGCGGCAGTGGAACTGAGAAGAATTTTGAATTTGGGGGGAAATGTAAGTATTCATTGTGTCAGTCTTGTCATGCAAATTACCTATCTATCTCCACTTTACAGAATCCCTCATGAGATGCTCGGAAGTATGTTGGAAAAATCCCTGGTATCAAAGTATTTCTTTTTCCCCTAGCAGGGCTTCCTATACTTTGAGACACAGAGCAGTTTCCTGAAAATTTGAAGGACAAGAAATTGTCATTAGGCTTTCTTTTGACTTTGACATATGACTATCTTCTCCATGCATTAAAATGAGATTTCATTTACATTGGTGCAAAGTCATCTGTTATCATGTAAAACATGCTAAAAATGGTTCTGAATGAAATAGCATTTGTGACACTGAAAGCAGTAAAGGCAAATTTTTAGGTAGCAATCATATTTGAGTGCTATTTCTAGAAAGAAATTTCCTCTGTTGTAAAGTAATGCCTTGAAGGTAGGATACACTGAACAAATTCAAAGCTAAGGAAAACATGCACAAACTCTAATAACCATCATAGATGTGCAGACTTATCTCTCTGTAGAGTATTGGGAAAACCAGACATACCCAATCACGTATGTGATGCATAAGTCCTAGCTTTGGGTGTGGACCCCAGACCAGGAGAAACACTTGCAAATGGAGCAGTAGGATGGTGCTGTTCATCTCTTCCCTCAAGAGTTTTCAACTAATGGTCTGTTGAGATCGTTTACTCCTAAAATGAGTATTGCTATACTAATGTAGCAAGCTCTTAGGCTGCAGTGTTTCAATTAGATTTTTTACCTCTGCCTATGAAAAAACAGTTATCAAGGTCTAAGATATGAAGAGATGAGAGAATCTGAAATTCTGTGATTTAAGGACCAAAGTTATAGCTGGCTGGTTGGTTGGTTTTGTGGAGGAAAAGGTATTGAAGAAAATGCAGATACATATATTTGTATGAATTAGACCATTCAGAAAATAATCAGTATGCTTCTTGCAGGGATTTATACTTGACAGAAAACTAGTACAATTAAAAAAAAAATTAAATACCTCAAAACTGACAAGCAGGTATGTTTTTGCTTGCCCCCCCCCTTTTTTTTTTACATATCTGTAGATTTACAAAAACCACCTGCTAACGCCGTGAAAACCAACGTTGCCCAGGTTTACCCACCACAGCCATCTCCTGCATTTTACCCACTCGGTTACGGAAGGAGCCCCGCTCCCTCCCGCCCTCTGCGGCAATCGGGGCCGGAATGAGGTGCGCGAGGAGCGAGGGCCCCAGCAGCCCCACTGGCCTTCCCTGGCTGCTGCTTATGAAGCCGCAGCGAGCGCTCCCTGAGGCTGGGTCCCCCTGGGCCCCCTCCCGCCTCGGCCCTTCCCCGCTGCCCGCCGGGGCGCAGCTCCCGCGGCCGAGCGCTGCGGAGCGGCCGCCGGCCCCGCGGCACAGCGCCGCTCCCGGCCGCTCCGCGCGGTGCGCCTCGGCCAGCGCCGCCCCGTCCTCCGTTCGGGCGGCGAGCGCGGCGCGGCATGGAGCGGCGGGCGGGGGCTGCCTCCCGGGCCGGCAGGTAGCGAGCGCCCGCGCCGAGCCCGGCCGCCATCGGCTGCCTCGGGACCCGCCCGCGTCTGCAGCCGCCGGGGCCAGGTGAGGGGAGCGGGGGGAGCGGCGGGCCGGTGGCGGGCGGCGAGGGCGAGGCGTGCCGCCGGCAGGCCGGGGGCTGCCGGGCTCCTGGGGAGGCGGCGAGCTGCGGGCGGGGGCCGCGCGGCGCGGCACGGCGCGGCACGTCAGCGAGCGGGGCGAGAAGGCGCTGCGCGGCGGCCGCGGCCCAACGGTTGCTGAGGGCGGCCCAACGGTTGCTGAGGGCGGCCCGGGAGGGTGGCGAGCGGCCGCCCCGGCCCGGCGGCAAGTGAGGGCGGCCCGGGAAGGTGGCGAGCGGTGGCCGCAGCCCGGCGGCAGGTGAGGGCGGCCCGGGAGGGTGGCGAGCGGTGGCCGCAGCCCGGCGGCAGGTGAGGGCGGCCCGGGAGGGTGGCGAGCGGTGGCCGCAGCCCGGCGGCAGGTGAGGGCGGCCCGGGAGGGTGGCGAGCGGTGGCCGCAGCCCGGCGGCAGGTGAGGGCGGCCCGGGAGGGTGGCGAGCGGTGGCCGCAGCCCGGCGGCAGGTGAGGGCGGCCCGGGAGGGCGGCGAGCGGTGGCCGCAGCCCGGCGGCAGGTGAGGGCGGCGCGGAGGCGGCAGCGGCCTTGGGGAGCCGCTGGGTGTCAGCCAGCCCCGGAGCTCGGGAAGCGCCGCTTGCAGGGCCCTCCGCTGGCGATGGAGGGCCGGGGGCCAGGCGGTCCCGTTACTTGTGTTATTCGTAACTGCCAGCGTAGGACCGAGTAACCTGGGCGGTGGCAGGGTTAGTTGAAATACCAGTCTTTCAGGTGAGGACCCGTAAGCGCGTTGGGTGTTTCTAACCGCGGAGGAGGCTGTGGAGCAAAGGTGCACCCATTGTTAGCCCGGGAGCTGAGGGTTTCTCAGTGAGGAAGAGAACAAACTCCACTAGTACATGGGTTCGTAAGTTGCCCAGAGAGAGCAGTTGTCTGCAAATCTAAGATTTACTGGATGCTCGCCTATAAAACTGTCCTTCCTGGTGTTTCTGATGCCTGAGGGGTGACGCGAGGTGGCCTGCGGCACCCCTTTGGGTCTCTGTGGGTTTTAGCCGTCCCCAGGTGCTGCAGGTGCCCCAGCACCTTCGCTCCCCGTCCCTTGGTGGAAGTGGGCATGCCGTGCCATGCCAGACTGGGGAACGGGAGTGCGGGCGTGCAGGCGGGCGTCCAAGCCTGCCCGCCTCGCTGCACGGGTGGTGGCAGGGCAGCGCGAGAGCGGCTGGTGATAGCCAGCGTAGCCACAGGTGTCCGCTGGGATAGCGGAATAAAAGGGGAATGTTTCATGAGGTTTCTGTGTACTCTGTGGTCCTGGATAAATCCTGTGCTGCTGCAAGACTGTGCTAGTCCTGTGTGAGAAACCATGTTCTGAATCCGCTTAGCGCAGCAAACTCTGGAGTAACAGATACCACCAGTTCTTTCTTTGCCTGAAACACCTGGTCTAAGCAGGCAGGAAAGACACACTGTTGGGCAGGGGCAGCGGCTGGCACAGACTAGTAGAGCTAAGGAATAAACCGGTGGCTTCAGGATGAAAGACATGCTCAGTTTCCCATGGTCTTTCACTCATACTGGTGAACGGTACCCACCTGATTTTGCAGTGTTCTCAATGAGGATGTGTTTGACCGGGGGAAGATGCGTTAACCATAAATGATTGCACATCCACCTTTGTCACCTTTGTTTCATCAGTGTGCAAACTGGAGAATGGATTTTTTACATAGTATGTGTGGAAAAAATAAAGCTCTAAGAAATTTGTAAATTTTGCTATCTTTACTCTGGCAGTGGTAAAGTAAATAAAGGCACAAGGGCAAAGATGCTAGAGTGGCATGCGCTAGGGTGACTCCAGGACAACTGTGCTGTTTAGTCTTGTCAGGGGAAAGCAAGCTATAGTAATTGTGATCCCTAAAATACCGCTTTCAAAAATTGACTGTAAGGAAAGGTCTGGCCTTTCTGTATGTCTGTTCTTATCTGTGGTTTTCATTTTAATGTCATTTTTGTGTTTATTGTTTGAAGCATAGTTCAGGCTAGCCCAGCAACATACCTCACTACTTGAGGGTGAGTCACTAAAAATCTCATCTATCATTTGTTTAAGATAAAGAATGCAATAAAGAGCAGGAAAAGCAGAGAACTCACAGAGATTGTTTCTATTTACCTTTTTTTGTGACTAAGCATCCTTTGGAAGTGTTCTTAGATATCTTAGCTCTTTAGATCTATCTACCTTTTATCATGAAATAAACAGAACTTTCTGCAGCATGTGGTATAAGTTTGGTTGAACCTAGAGAAATCTATTTGTAACTTGAGTTAGGTAGCCTCAGATTTCTGGAATATAAACCACTTGAAGGTAGGCTGGCTTCTTCACTCTGTGGGGACCCTTACTTGCGTAATAGACTGAGAAGTGTTTGCAGCATGCAATGTTACCTTACTGTGAATTTATCATCGTTACATGTCTTGTGCCTTACTGTTTAGATTTTGGATTCTGTCAGGTCGTTCTAATGACAATTTAAAATTATTTCCTGCCTTTGTGATTGCATAGCCACGGCTGGGGGAGAAAATAAGCAATAAACAACTGCAGGAGGTTGTAATTGTGGTGTTAGAACACACATCCACTATTGTAAATTGTTGTACTTTAGAAACAAATGGCCTTGTAGAGAGGCTACAGATTAGAATACAGCCTGGTTTGGTATTTGTCACACTGGTAGTACAGTAGTAGAAGCAGCAGCTTGCTTTAGCCACAGACAGATGTTACAGCACTAATGTAACACATCGATCTATTTGTTCAAAGTGGAGAGGAGGATGAATGGCGCTGAACTGTGGTTTGGTTTCTTTTCTAAACAGCTAAATATAAATAGGGGAGTCTTCTACAGGTGGTTGATGGTGACTAACTTAGAGAAACAGTGAACCAGAGGAAGATGGGAGTTGGATGTCCCTGGCAGCAGACGTCTGCCTAACACTTATACAAATGTGAGAAATGCAGAGCATCCGTATTACTGAAATAATGACTCATCAAATAGATGCAGTGTTAAGTGAAGGACTGATATATGCAGATAAAATTATCTAGAAGGTTAAATATTTTCATGCGTTTTTTACTATTTGTAGTATACTTTATTGTATTATATTAGTTACTTTCTTACTCCACAGCCCTTTTTCCTCACTAGTCATCTCTGACAAAAAGACACTTGTATTTCTTCTAATTCCAAAAACTTGTCAAATGAATAATGCCATACTACTATGAATATAAAATTTTACCTTTAAAAGTATTGCACACTTAACTGTTTCACTTTGTTGTTGTAAATTGCTTGACTTCTTGAGACCAATTTAAATAAATTTGCAATTTTTGCAAGCCATATTAAAGATGCAGGTGTCGCACACAACACACCTACCCACCCCCCAATCATCCTTTTTACGGTATGGCTTTGACAGGTAAAAAAAAAGCCTGTTGCATTTCCCAGGTGAGTGCATTATCCATTGGAAGTGCCTTCCATTACTCTGCATATCCTCAGTTATTTGATGATTTGTCCAAGCATTTCACAAGACCTGTGCAGTTCTGTGCCAGGGTATGCAGGCTAGGTCAAAAAGGAGAGTGGGCATGGCTACCTTGTAGGTAGCTGCCCTAATCTGCGTTCCACGGAGGGCGATGAAAAGAAGAATTAATCAGAACTGATTGGTTTCAGTGGTACTACGTTCTGTATAATGTGCTGTCTGATAAGCAAGTGTTGTTAGAACAGATAAAAAAGTATGCATTTAAGAACACATAAAAAAGAATGTATTTCCTAACTAACGGTGCAGCAGAGCCATCTGGAACCACAAACCAGTCTGCAGATAAGACTTGTACTTAGTTTCCAAGGTTTCTTTTTGAATTTTGTCATAATCTGATACTTAAGTAGTTATAATGTTAAAAGAAAAAATGTATTTAAAAATATATATTGAGACTGCTTTGACATGCAAAAGCAATTTTTGCAGATACTGTTCTGCAAAAGTGTTCTCTCTGGGGTTCTTCCCAACTTCATTGTTTTACAAATCAGCATATGGCCTAGAGGTCACATCATTTTAACAGCAGTGCTATGTAGTACTTTTCATGTGGTGTTCTCGAGACATTTTATATCATATACATATTTGACAGGAAAATAAATCTAGCACCTCTGTAAGATTATAATGGGGTGCTGAAAAGAGTATGTTTGATAGTATGAATTCCATGTTATTAGGAGGACCCTTTGATCAGCGTGTTGTTTTTTTTTTTTTTTTATTCACACTTCTGGGAACTGTTTGTGTTCAAGTGGGAATTGCATGACTCTAGGTTTGACACTGATTTTTCACTTTGCTTTGAAGTGCCAAAAGCTTTCTCAAAAGGCATGATATTCTATTTTAGTAATCAAATGTTACTTTTTGTTACCTGGGGGAAACACAGATACAAAGGGCAAATAGCATGTATAACTAACCTTGAAATATTTTTTTAAACAATTGCATTATACATCTTGCTTTATACAGTCTGTCTTATGCAATATTCTTTTGTGTGCTTCTCATCAAGTGCCTTAGTCTTTTTTTTTTTCCTTTTGAAAGATCTGCTTATTGTCTTACGTGTAGATGGACTGAGCAATGTAAATCATTAGTGCACACTTTGTACCAAGTATATCTGGAAAAGACATATACACAAGTTGGTATTCTTGCATTGTATATAGTGCATCTTAAACACTAATTTGCTTACCTTATTTTGTATAAGAGAGAGAGAGAGAGAGAGAGAGATGAGAGATCAGGTTTTAGTGAAAATTTGCAAAATATTTGTGGAAGGAGAGTTTGTGGAAGTAAGATTTGAGGAAGCGTTTTGTTTTCAGGTTGAAAATACCCAAGCATTTTTATATGAAAACCTGGACTACTGGTAATTTCCCAGCAGACATATTTCTGTTATAGCCTTGCTATGTCATGACTGGCTTTTTTTTGCAGTTCCTATGGCAACAAGGATTTTTGATCTGCAAAGCAGAATACTGTATATGGTTTGAGGGGGTATCAATTTTCTTTATTACAGAAGAAATTTTGATCCATGAAAGCTGATCAGGCACCCTGCTGTCCCCGCCCCGCCAACCCTCCCCTTAATAATCTATGTTCTGCCTGTAAGATTACACATAAATGTGAATTCCTACTTGACAAGAATACAGTTACCTGTTCTGATTTTTTACTTAGTATAAGAGATAGTGGAAAATTTGTAAAGGCTTACTGTAGTGATAGCATGGAAAACACGTCATCTTCCAGGTGGTCTTGACAAACACAAGGCCGTTGTATATGCATATAAATTTGCATGTGTATATATTTGTGAACATTGTCTGTGCATATAAGAAGTAATGAGAGTTAAAGTTGCTCAGGATTTGTGTTGGCTTCTGCTAATGTTTACTTTGGCTTGGACTTGTTTCCAAGATGCATTCATAAAATATTTACTTTTTAAATGGACTTACACATTTTTAACTGAAGAATCTCAAAATACTGTACCTGATTCACAAACTAACATTTGTTATCAGTGGCAATAATCTCGTGTGGTTTTGTGTGTGTGTGTCTATCCCTCACCTTCTCAGATGAATGCATGGGTGGTATGGGATGTTTGGGATGCATCCTTAACCAAATAGTTATAGGAGAAGCCTTGATAGAGTAACTATGCTTAGGGCATGGGTCATTTTTTCTAAATTAGATAGGTTTTCTTGTTGTTGTTGTTTTTTCTTTTTGAGCACTTGTTCCGAAAAAAAAAGCCAATTCAGATTTGTCAAGTTCCCTCCACCCCCTCATTAGTTTATTTTCTTTTTTTTCCTCTCTTTTTTTAATTTTTTTGATAATGGGTAAAAAAGAAAATGGGAATGGTGTAGTTACTGAAACAAACAGCATAGGTAAAGTAGGCAATTACTGTTTATGTTGTGAAAGCCCCTGAATAGTACAACTAAGAACGATCCCTTCATGACATCTGAAATGCAATTTAGAGATGCATTAAAAACAAATTTGGAGAGTGAAGTCTGCTGCCAGTGGGCTGCTGATCTTCATGTGGTTTGGGCTGGGAGACCTCTGTCTCCCCCTGCCACCGTTGCCACATGCGCATGTAGGATTATTATGGAATCATGAAAATGAAAAAACACTACATTGATCTCTGCAACTGAAGCTACTCATCCAAAGACATGCAGTTCTGCTGGAGAAGTATTGTACAGGAGTAAGGCAACCTAGTATTTAGGTAATAACTTCATCCAAATACCTGTTTGTAAAAGATTTTTCACCAGTGCTATCACCTGTCTATGTCATAGGGGTGACAAAATAACTTACATATACATGAGAGAGAAATTGAGCTTCACACCCATATCCAGGTATGATACCCTGGATGCATTCAAGTGTGCGACAGTATCAGTTTTTTCAAGGGAAGCTAGAAGTTCTGAAATGACTAAATTGTTTCTTTTTTGCCACCCACCCGTCCTCTAGGAGGCAGATTGAACACAGTAGGTGTATGCAGTTTAGACCTCTGTGTCACCCTTCTCATGAAGAACAACTTTCAAGTCAGTTCAGTGCTAATATTGGAAAAAAGCTTACAACCTGCAGTAGTGTATCATTCAGAATGCTGTATGTGATTCTGGAGCATCCTTATGTTTGGGAATTCAAGAAAATCAAGGTATGAAAGCTGGAATTTTGAACATGGGTCTGCAAAGATTTATGGTGCCTGATAGCATCTGGCAGTGTGTTGCGTACTACCTCCTCCCCCACCTCCCAACAGAACCTCAACCCATTTGCAAAAGCTTGAAGGTTTATTTTGGTATTTGTTTTTCTGGCTTTGCTTGTAATACTAGGCAGTGCAGTTTTTCACTGAATAATTTGTCCAGTGCTCCCTGAGAATTCAAGAGAATAGCTGGTTGCTAGCTTGGGGTTTATGCTTGAGAAATGTGCAAAGTTTAGGAGAAGGGATCCCTTAAATGCAATGAAAGAATAAGAAGAGTTTTGAGTTGCAACGTCAGATATTTTCCATTGTACAGGGAGATAATGTGGGGCTGGTGATTCTGCATGAAGCTGGGTGAATAGGTCAAACAGCTAGCTTCTGCATCTCTGTTGAGAGGCATTAGGAGGAGTGACAATGCGATGACATAATCACTGACCCCAGATTGTTCTCAGCTATAAATCCTCTGGTTGCAGTCTCCACTGTTCCTCAGCATGTGCTGTTCACGTTTAAGGGCTTTTCAGATCATCTCCATCACCATCTGCTACATAATGGAAACAAAACAATTGTGCTGTGTGTGAAGCCAGCTGACTCCCCGAGTGGAGATGGAGGTTTGCAAAATACATCTCGTGTCTAAGAACTTGTTTGTCTGGTTGGTCTCATTGACATACTGTGCACTGGTCACTAGGCTGTCATTATGGATGAAAAATAAAATGACGTAGTGACTCATTTACAGGGACATGGATGTTTTTCGAGCAGGTCAGATACTGCGTATGTGTGTTCTCATGCTTGTGTACAAGAAATGCTGCACTTCCTAATGTCTCTCTAATTAGAAGAGGGGAAACATAGTCCATATGTGAAACAACTTGTCAGCATGAATATATTGGTAACATTTGTCCTGCATGGGCAATAAGAAGATAAGCAACAGGATTTCTTAACTGCAAGTATTCACTAGGTGTCAGTGCATGATCACACCGAACTGATGTTCTTGCTGAGTTCTTTGATGATCGTGGTACCTCCCTTATGAATAGGGATTTTAAAGAAAATTCCTACTTTTGTCTCCAGGATGTAGTGTGGATTAAATTTAACTAATGATTAATTAATTCAGTCTTGTTTTTTAGGAACAGTCTGATAAAAATGCTGATTTAAAAAACCCAACACGTTTTGTGCTTAATAAAGGTAATTTAAAGACTTAGAATAGCCCCTGTGTTGATCATTATCTGGTTTTCTTGCTGATATCTGCTGATCCTGGGTGTGACTCAAATTCCTATTAAGATGAGAAATTACAGTTTTCATAGTGATACATTATCTGTAACACAAACATATTCACTTAATTATTTGCAAAACTATTGTTTTCTTTCAGGGATGTAAAAGATCAAGTCTGTAAATGCCAGTTGAAGTGGAGGAAAACCCAATGAATATAGCTAAGAAAATCTTCTTGTTCTCTTGCCATATTGTGTCACTAAAACGAAATATCATGTTTATTAGAGTATCTTGTATTACTTGCATCTCAATATTAGATTTTTTTTTTATTTTTAAGCAGATTTAAATTCATAACATTTATCCTAGTTTTTGTGATGGGTGATTAGGGAATGTATCTTTTCAATCTGTATAGAGTGATCAGCATTCATCTAGAATTTTAAATTGTTGCAAAATAGGTTTTCTGTCTTGTATGTGAAAGTATTCAGTGAGAACTGTGCATTAGTAGGTTAAAATAGCAAAAGTAGTCATTCACTTGATAAATGCAGATATTTGAAATGGCTCTCCTATATCTTCCAGTTCGTACTGAACTTTTCCTATTATATTTTAATCCATAGCACTCAGTGAATGGTAAAAACATTTGCATGTTACCCTTTTATATCTAATCTATTTACAAGTGAAGCCTTTTTTAGCACTATTTGCTGATACCCTAAGGGAAGTGTTAAAACTCGTGCTAATAGATCAGAGAAGTTAATTTGGTTACAAATACATGCTTTTTCACTCATGCTTAACACTATGTTGCTACATATTCAGTATATAGCAGAAATACTGATGTGATTGTTTGATGGCAGACCCTTCGGTATTTTCCCTGTTGTTGTAGCTGTATGAGAGGACCATCTTTGGTGCCATCTTTGTTTATTCATACCACTTAACTGTCAGATAGAAAGTGTCTGATCGTCAGACAAAGGCATATTTCTTCCACCCCGGTGTCCCTCCAGTTACATCATGCAATGACATTTAAGCACTGCGTCTCTCATCATGGGACACAGCTACCTGCCTGGCCGGATTTTAAGACAAATTCTGATCGAGCTTGTATAAGAAGGTCCATAAGAGATGCAGTAGGAAGACTGTAGAGATTAAAATAAACCACTGTCTAACATACAGCTCTGCCTTACAGAGGCATACTGAATATAAACACATATAACAAGTTCTAAATCTAGGAGAGCTTGAGTGACTTTTCGTTGCATATGACTCTGACTTTGTATCCCTGAACGCTGAATGAAAGCCCATTCTCCAGCTTCAATTGCTCATTAACTTCACCAGAATTATTATCTATTCACAATGATGCAAAAGAGAGCAGATTCTGTCACTGTCTTAAAAATTGTTCCTAACTAAGGCTTAACAATTTATGTGTAAGAAATGCTGATTTTCGTTTTTAATGACAACTTTGGGATTCTTCCAGGACCTCTCTTCAGAAGTTGATCTGTCTGAAAAGAGATCTCTCTGCCCAGTGACAAATTTTTACCTTCCCTTGTTTGACATGTCTTGAGAAATTTGTTTAAAATAATTCCTGATGCTTGCTTTCTACTGTCCTGCTTTTCATTGCCAACCGTGACATTCTGTTGGTATGGTTCCTTTGAAATTCATGATTCTGCTAAGCATTTTCTTGCAGGCCTACTGCTGAAGGTGATTAAAAAGGCATTTGCAACTCAGGAAATCAATTTGATGGTTCTCTGCAGCTGCAACTTTTAATGTAATACATACTGTGTTTTAGCATAGAAAATAGAGCTCGTGTCTGTGCAAAATATGCAAAGAGAAATCCAGTCATTCTGCATTTCACTGAGGTTTCCACCTTGCTGAGATGGACATACTAGCACAGCAGGATGTCTGAATTCCTGAGCTTCTTTAGAGTATAGGCAGCTGCATGCATTGAGAATCCAAAGCACTGATCCCTCTTCTATGGGTGGAGTCTTAATATAATAGGATTTTCTCTTTTATCAATGATAGACATGTACTTGTTTATTGTAGTTGAGAGTGCTTCCTAAGAAAGTGAGAGACTTGGTTACTGTTCTTTCCTCAGTCTGAAAGTGTTCAAATCCACACCTGCATCTTCCAGAAATGTACCATAATTGACAAGCTATAAAATAATTTGGGGAAGACAGTGCTAAGCAGGGGTCTATCTTTTCTTTTGGGTGACATTAGACAAAAAGGGGCGTAACACTCTAACCTGATATTGGATCATTCAGTTGTGTGGAGGGATATCTGGGCTTTCTTGTTCACAAGACTGTTTTGGAAATAGGGACTAGACTCCTGTTCCCTCCCAAGTCAGTCTTCTCTTTTAGAACTCTTCTGCAAATCTATATGTGAAGACACAGGTGGATCGTTTGCAGGACACTGTTTTCTTTGGTGTGGCTGAAGTTCATGTTGCTTGGGGAACAAGTATACTTTATCAGCAAAACTATGCATCGACATTTTGAACTCCGCCTCAGCTATGACAGAGCAAAAAGGTGAACAGTGACCTTTCTTGTTGGAAGAAGCATGAAAAATAAAGCACCCGCTGAATTTCTGAAAAGGGAACTGATCTTTCACATAATTTCTTTAGTTTTTTTTTTTCCCCTCCTTTTTTTTTAACAGCTCTACTGTTCACAAGTTTTATATTTGTTTACTTTTCATTCAATAGCTTAATTTAATGCTGTACTGTTCATCTGTTAAGATTAAAGATCTTTAATGTTTGTTGCATGTACAATGGTGAATTTTACCTTAAAGAGCCAGTTATGGTTAAAAAAAAAAATACATACTAGAAAAATCATAAATGGAACAGGTGAAAGAATGGCTCCCAGGAAGCAGTAGTATTGAAAGGCTGGTAAATACTGGTTAGTTACATGTCCTTACGGACTGGCCATGATTTCCTCAGATGCTCTCTTTCCTTGTCTGTTTTGGTGAGCTGTGCATTGGCAGCACTGGGGAAAAACAGTGAGTACGATCAATAGCAACAGTGCATAGCCTTTCTTAAAAGTATGCATGGGGTAAAGGAGGAGCTCCTTCTTCAAAGACTTCTGGAATTAAAATTTGCACAAGTGTATTTAACAATGTAGTACTTGTATTGGTAGAAATGTAAAGCAATGTTATGGGTTTTTTTTTTTAACCAGAAATTAGTTTATGAAAAAATGTGTGGTTTATGCTTGTATAATGTACTTGAGGACCAGATTCACCATTTGGTCCCTTCTGTTTGATCACTGTTTGGCATATGGATGTGCAGAAAATCCAAAATCTGAGACAGAAGAAGAGTGACTTTCAGATATTAGTGTAGCCTCATGAGCTCTCTGGTAATGTACGTGGACTGATTGTGAGCAATCTCCGAATATTAACTGTGCCTGAGTATAAGGCTGCTTTTAAGTGAATGTGACCAAGATGTGAGGCTGAGGACAGGGTAGCTGTAGAGTCATGCATGAAGCTGGGCTGGGTGGAGAGGGCAGAAAGTTGTAGGGAAAAACCAAATTAAGAGGGCTAGGACACTGGTTGAAATCAGGATGGTAGCACACAGGGCAAAATTTATCAGATGAAAATTAAGTTGATTTTTAATTTTGTTCTTTGAAAAATGAGAGATGCCTACAATGCTAACTTGGGGTCAGCATCAAATGTTTGGAGGAAATCTATTTTGGTATTATCCCTGTTCTTAATGTTTTTCCATCTTTCCTGTCTGAATTAGATGTTTGTAACTAACTGCAGTATATATTTGGCTTCACACATTTGGTTTTGGACTTTTTATTATGTTGTAGTACTCCATGCAATGCCGATTTCTGAAAGAACTACTAAAGACTGTCAAAAAAGGGAAAAAAATTCATGGTATCTGTTTGTTATTAAGTAACTTCCAAGAACGTTTGAATACACACACATGCACATATGATCGCAAATCAAATTTCAAGCATTTTCTCTAAATGTAGGTTCAGCAACAACATCTATGGGAGTCAATTACCATGAACATTCCATGTAAACCATGCTTGCTTTTGAGTAGGAACTTTGATCCCATATAGGTATTAAAGACTGATGTGGTAGTTCCTTCATCAATAAAATCCCTTTTTCATAGTCCTAAAAGAGAGGGGGGTGGGGAAATATATCTTATACTTTTCATGTATGGTCTTTGGTATTTATTAAAGTAATTATTGATAAAACAATTAAAATCTCCGGGCAACCTGGGACACGTGGAAGCATTTTTTTTTTTTTCAGGCATCTTTATGCATAATTGCCAGCTAGGTCAGAACTGGCTTAACTCAAAATCAGCTTAAAGGTTTCATCAAGTTGGCGCATTAGTAGAGGAAGAAGGCATATAAATAAAAGAAGAAACTTGTCTAACCTGCAAAATAAGCAGAAGGAAAAAGAACCCTTATTAATCTTTCAGGTACTCAGCTGTGGTGACTAAGTGAGATCTCATAAGGCGCCTGTCATAGCAGTGAAAAGTGGTATTCCTCCCTGACCTAGCTGTCAGTCTGTGTCTGTGTTCCTTCCAAAAGGGGTGGTACCTCATCTTTTTTCTTACTGCGCTGTGCCAGCATTATGCTCCTCACTGGAGCAGATATGGCTGAAAACCAAGAACTTTTTTTTTTTACAGCTAATAAAACCTGGGTTAGTAAACTTGTTCAGATTTGCTTAGTTTTGCCTTTCAGTCATGAAGCCTAGATCATGGTTCAAAAGAAACTTGTTTTTAAAGTCAGATGTTTAAGGCTTGTGTACTGTTACTTATTTATGAGAAGCTGATTCCTGATTTTGGGAAGAACTTACGTGACTTGGTATGTAAATAATTAGAATTGGAAATAATTTATATGCTAGAAAGCTGCTTTGTAAGATAGTCACAGGTGAATTAATGGAAATCCATGTACACGCTTGTGCAGAAGTTCTTTGCTTACCTTTTCTCTCTTTTGTGTCCTATATTATACCACTTTTGATTTCACTGAAGGCAGGTGACTATAGTCTTGAGTTGATTGAAGGAATATAAATGGATGTTGGTAAGTGGGTGGGAGTCTGAGGAAGTTGAAATTTATGTAACTTGCATTTCTAAGAGGTGAAAATTAGTCTGCCTTGAATATGTTTCTCAATTTTGCCCTGAGATTTGTTCTCATGCAGTGCTATATTCATGGAGGTTTCTGGTGTTTTTTTAAGAGGAAAGGAGAATTTGTTTTGGTTTTGCTTGGCTTTGTTTATCAAGGAGTAAAAAAAAAAATTACCTATTATAACAAGGGTGCTGCATTACTGCTTCTCTTAAAACTAAGGAAGGAACTAACGCGCTCTGCTTTTGGATTTCAGCTGCACAACAAGCAGTGTAGTGGGTTTGTTTTTTTTTTTTTTTTTCCTTCTCACTATCTTAGAATAGTTTTTACAGCTCCTTGATAGAGAAGTCCTCCTAAAGTAGAATGTAGTCAAGTTTCAGATCCACTGACCAGTATGGTCACTTTCTAGCATGTCTTGTGCAGTAGAAAAAGGGCTTGGTTTGTTACTGTTTTAAACTGGAACAAACACTCTTCGGCACAGCTGCTTCAGAGACAGCAGAGTCTTCTAGGCTCTATTAAAGAGCAAAAATGTATGAATGCTGTGGTAAAGTAATCCTATTCTTCTTTCCTGAAGCAGTTTCGATTTTCAAACTACAGGGTGATGTGTTTTCACTGTGCATTGCCCATAATTATCCAGCTGCTTCTCCAACCTGAACAGTCATCCCTTCAGGCTTCATTAAATGCAGTCAGTAGGGCATTGAAGCCAATATAGCTTGTTGTATGACTTGTGCATTTTAATATGTTGCTATTTCTGACTGGTTCTGGTTTGCTCAGAGACTCATGGAAACTGTATCACACAGGTCTTATTTGATAGCTTCTCACTATTTAAACCTCAGACTATTGGAAGCCATAGTCAGGTGTCTGCTCCAGCACTATGTGCCTTGAGAGATTTCTAAGGCTCATAAATGATGGCATCTGTCCACCATTTGTGAGAAAGAAAGCTCAATTCTGCATTTGTTTTCATTCATAAATCATAAGTAATTTCCTTGCAAATGGCAGCAGCTTCAAATTAAGGAAGCTTCAGCCTGGATTTCATAATCAAACATCAGTCGGTTCCAGTTCTTTTGACCACACCGGATTTTTCCAGGCAGCAGCCCTGAGTGCGCACCAGTAAGCCATATACAGTTCATTCATCACTTTCTTCTTTTTTTCTCTATCAGTGTTTACTCTGCTTGGGGACCATGCTGGACAGTGGATGCTGAGTTGCTGCATGGAATTGGCAGTGGCTGTGAAATTCAGATAGTCTTGTTGCTGCCTTACAAGCTTGGTCCATCCCTCTTCAAGGATCTTTTCACAGACATGTAGGATGCTGAGAAACAAGGTGTTACAAGGTCTCTCTCCATTCAGGAGATCTAGCAGATCTAAAGGGTGGAATGTGACATATCTTCCTTGGATCTTGCTAGCAGAATGGTGAATAACATCCTTATTTCCAGACAATGTGTGAGAAGTGTGTTCTGATGTCTTAGTAACAATCTTTCAGGAGAGTGATTATGCTGTAGGAGATCTGGCCTCTTCCAGCATTAATAGGTGAGGTGATAGCTCCTTTGCTCCTGAGCCGGGCAGTAGCCACTATTTTTCTCAGGCAAATGCCTGATCCTGCGGTCAGTAACCTGGTGAACAAACCGTTAACAGTCTCAAATGTGTGCCTGTAGCTTTCTCTGAATATCAAGCTCCACCTATGTCTTCATTAAGCAGTAGGTTAGAGCTGATCTCACGCTTGACAGAAGACATCTACAGTAATTGGTTTCTAATGAAGGACTATGTGACGAACTGTCACAAAGTTACGTAACCTGGGGATAGCCGCTGGGAATCTCGCACTGTGTGAATGCCTGTGTGGGTTATCCAGTGGAGATGGAGAGGTGTTACTTACCAGTAATCTGAGTTCTTTGAGATATATAAATCTACAAGTACCTTTTGCCCCTGGCCATCGTTTCCCTTTCCTTCTCTTCTGCTTGCAGAGGTTTGCCTTTCAGAAGAAACTAAAATGGTGCAGAAGGTGCTACCCAGTATCCTAAACGAGGGCGGGCGGGAAATCAGCACATCCTGTAGTAGACTGCAGAAAGAAAAAGTGGTCTAGTCTTGAAGTGAATGTATGTGTGAACCATCGGGAACTACAGTGAGTGATGAGCTCTCATCACTATATCCCCCCTTTTTTCCCCCCCCCCCAAAATCTGAAATAAAGGGCACTAATGGAAAACTGGATGCAGAACTTACCAAATCAAGGATCCTCTTTGATATTGAACACTGTTGCAAACAGTTTTTAGTATTGATTTAGCTTTAAAGAATTTTAACTCCTCTGCCTTTGAGTAAGTAAATCCTTCATGGTTCTAAGAAGGAAATTGGTATGTGCACTAAAGAAGCAAGTATGGACCAGATATGGGATAAAGGAGAGACAGAGGAAAATAATCTGATAAAATAGAACAGCTGCAAATATTTTTTTATTAAAAAAAAGTAAAAAAAATCATAAGGCCTACAGAGAAAGACTGGACTACTGATAGAGCCTACCAGGGGAGGGGAGTGGAACAATTAGCTCTGCTAAAGGAAGAGGCTGAAAGCAGATATCATGGGATCATGTTTAGTTTTAGCGGTGTATGTTATGAAATACAAGAGATTTGTTTGAGGTTCAGATTATTTACTAAGCTGTGTCAGTTCATTTCTACAATCAAGGTTGTCTAAACATTAAGGTAAACACAGGTTTTATTTGTGTTTTCTAGCATCCCTGAGTGTGGAAGTGTGTATGGTTTAATCATCATCATAAATAACTTGTACTATATGAGTGTCATTTTGCTTGTCTCCCTTGGGTCTGTGCAGCACCTTTCAACTTTGTGTCTGCCATAGCTTATCATTAACTCTGGAGTGGCAAGTAAAAATCTTGGATGATAAGCGTGGATGTTACAAAGAGCTGTGAGTTGCAAGTGAAACCTGAACCAGGATCCATGAATGGTTTGTAATGAACCAAACCAAGCTGGGAACTGCCTTCAGCCCTGATAGCATAGCTATATAGATGTAGTCAAAGGACACTGGCAGCTTGCAGTTTCTGATTTCATCTCACTTATATTCTTTTAATTTGCTTGGTCAGTACCATTATATGGTAAGGCAGAGTGGATTACTGAGATGTAATTTATATATACTTTCTAAATTTTTTCTCTGAAAGTTTTTTCAGGAAGGAGGTGATCCTGTAGCATGTTATCCTTCCATAAAGGAATTGTCAAAAGAAGCTTCATTCTTTGTATATTCAGAGAAAATGGAAGCAAATATTTTAGTAGCAACAGACATAATCAGGGAAAGGAGACGTGAATAAAGTCATTGCAGGAATCTGCTTCCTGATGAAGCCCTCCTTTTGTCCAATGTAATAGCTCTGGAGAAAAAAATTAAAATGTATGTTGTAAGGAGTATTAAGTATAGAGAAGTTAAAAAAAAAAAAAAGCTGAAATAGCCAAATGAATATAAGTGCGCCCACCGATCACTTGAGTCACAGCAGGGACTAGGTACAAACCTGGACTCAAAAAGGATCCAATTTCCCTTTCTCCATCTCTGTGTATATGTGATTAATTAGTCCAATAATAGCACTTTGGAGCCGGAAAACGTTGTTAAGACTTTGCAGGTGCTGGCTCTGGAAAGGAACGGTTGGGTTCAGGTGCCGTGCTGGGGAGCAGCCAGGGCAGCAGGCGGCTCGGAAAGGGCGGGTGAGCCAGAAGCTGAGGGTGGCCCAACAGTACCGAGCGGGTCAGGCCTGGGCATGGCCGCCAGGCTGAGTCAGGAGCCCAGCGGTCCGGCCGGTAGTGGAGAGGCAGGTCTGAGGCCCCCTGAGGCGGGCAGTCAGGTCTGTGGTCAGCCTCGGGGTGTGGGTCAAGGGGGTGCCTGGCCAGGTCTGGGCATGGCTGTGGCAGGGTGGTAGCGTAGCTCGGGCAGGGCCAAGGGCAACAGGCTGAACCTAAAAGCAGCGTCCTGCGAAGGGTGGGCAGGCCCACAGCGGGGCTGCTGCTCCCTCGCTCTTTCAAGGCCACCAGCTGCGCTGTCTGTAAGTTGGCCTTGTGCCCAGGCAGCCAAACCCCCCACCCCGCACAGGGGAATGTCCTCAGCACCCTGGCGTACTAGCAGAAGTGAATTTCATATGTTTAAAATGCATTTATCAAGTAAATGACTTCATTTATGATGTGTGAAGTGGGGCAAATTTCACAAGAGCTGTCTGAATGTTATGTAGAATTCTGCAGAAGCTGGCAAGTGTAGGTTACAGAGATTGCACAGACGCCACTCTGCTGGGGAGGCTTGTGTCTGTAGCGCTTACGGAGTGCAGGGGCAACAGCAGCCTACTTCATGATAATCATTTTTTGTAGCAAGACTATTTGTGTTTTGTTTTAGAAACAATGACTGTATTACAGTTGCTTCATTCTGGGACTATTTTAGAGGTGCTGGTTTTTTTGTTGTCAATAACCTCCTTTTTTTTCATAGTAGATTTTGCAAGGCATTTTGATTTACTTGTTTGTATTGCCTATTTCTCTGTGATTAGTTATTCTAATAATGCTTCAGGGCTGCAACAGTATTGCACCTTGCATCTCTATTGAAAAGATTTTTATTAAATCCAGTTACGAGGCTACAATTCTGTATGTCCGTGAGACTCCCTCAGCAGTCAGGGTGGTTGAGAGATGAAGCCTTGGTGCTCAATTCCAAATTTCTTTCTGCAGATAAAAAAGAAAATAAAGTTGAAGATGTCTTCCAGGCAGTCACTTACAAGGGCAGAATGTCTGTTTAGATTTTCCTTAGCATTCCCCACAGTTCCTTCCTGCTAAAGAGAATTGTATTGTTTGTTTGGATATGAAACCTAATGGTTACTTTAGTTTTTTAATGCTTGCAGGAATGGATTTCCATTTTTCTAGGCATCTAGGAAGAGGTTTTATGTTAAACTGAGGTAATTTGGTTAAAAAGACACCTACTTTACTTGTTAAGACAGAATCTGAATGTTATGCACAGGATCCACTGGCAGTTCATTATGATAAGACTGACAGCTAATTTTTTCAGATGCTAAAACAGCTATTACTTTATAGTGAAAGTATGCTAATTGGTATAGTCTTGCTGTGGTTAAAGATCAATAATTCTGTGAAGAGGATAGATGCTCTTATTTAAAGGAATTCACAGTGAATTTTATTGGAAAGCCATAGCTGAAGATTGAAATTTGTAAACACAGAGGTATTTGTCAGCTTCTGCTGTGTAACATCTTCCTTTCAAGGGGAAATCCTGGAGTACAAATGCTTTGATGTGGCAGTAAACGTTACCTTAGCTAAGACTGAAGACTCATCCTTGATTTTGATTGTAGTTTTAATTAAACTGTCATAAAATAAATCTGACACTATTGTCTTTAGCTTAGCTGATACCTGATTTATATGAATATATAGAAAATAAAAATTCCCCGATCTTGGAAAACATTTTTTCAACTAGATTTAAGAGGCTACAAATAGACGTAATTGTATATTTGAGGCACACAAATTGAAAATTGTTCACATGGTCATTTTTTGCATTTGAATTCCTATTTAGGTAGAAAGTTTTGTGTGGACGAATTTCACGCAGCACATTGGATTTTGGCTACTGTATTATAAATGCAGTAAAAAAAATGCACACTCACCGATTATACAGGTAGAGCTTTATATAGGTAGAACTTCAAGAAGACGTATCTAGTAATTATTCTTTTTCAGGTGTTTTACAGATACTGCTTCAAACAGAAAATGTATTTAGTTGGAAATTACTAGCATCTATCTCTGAATTATTCTAATTTGCATTGCGATTTCAGATTCTTGCTTTCTATAAAAGCACCGCTGTTATTGTGATAATCACAAAATTTCTTAAATACACAGCAGCACTCTTCACTGAAGATCTGGATAGCTGAGTCACTCTCAAAGAATGTATACAGGCAATAACTGTGTTCCTACAGCTGTTTGCTTGTTTTTTCCCTACAAAAGGGAATTAAAAGGGAGAATTGCTATTCTCTAGTGGACCTGAAGGTTATTAATAGAGAGACTTATTTTTTTTGTCTTTAAATTTTGTCATTACCTTCCAGTACAAAGCGTCCTCACTGATTACTAAGTAGCTCATTAAAGCTGGTTTTTAGATGTGCTTTTTTGTTTTGTTTTCTTCTTGCTGTTTTCCCGTTTTGCTAGCATGCAGATGGGGGTGGGGAATGGGAAATAAGGGAGAGAGCATGTTCCAGAGGATGCCAGGATGACTTCAGTTATTGGATGACTGCTGTCTGATGGATGGAAAAAGGAGGAGTAAACCTTTCAGTCTGCACTGACGGAGCTGAAACACAGAAACCCAATTTACAGGTAAGGGTGAACAAATTCCTCTTCTGAATAGCTGTTTTTGATCCTTGCCGCAACATTTCCGGGGTATAAAAAATGCACGTGCAAGCATCTATTGTTTGTTCCTCATTAATGACTTTGAAGCAGCTTTTCAGGTTGTTATTTCTCCTGCCTAGGAGGTTTCGACCGATGTGAGATCCATAGGCAGTGAAATCATAGGCATGCCTGATGCTGACAACTTTCTCATGTGACAGTGTAGGCATTGCATCTCATTGATGCTGAAGTTGTTCAGTAAGCTGTAGGAAGAGAGGTCTTTTGTGTGATGGAAATACTCGCTGTTGAAAATACAGTGTGTGCTACCAGCAGGAAAATAGTGCTGGAAGATGTGAAAATGTTTTCTTTGAGTTTGGATAGGAAAAGGACTTAAAAATGAACTGCTTCTAAAACCGTATGTGTTTTATTTAGTTTTGAACATACAGTAAGAATGGCTCCTCAGAACAACTCTTAAAGGGTTTTTGTGGATTTTTGCATTATTTTTAGGTTTGGAATGAATGTGCTTTATAATTCAGTAATAAAATTATCTTTGTTATAAGGAAAAAACATGATGCATATAATTAAATTATGTGTACAAGACAGATAACTGCTGTGGGTACTACAAGATTTACATACCAGTTTTAATAAACTGTTGAAATAGCTTGTATGGAACCTGTTCTGCTGAGCTTATGTGTTATCAGCGGCTGTTAGTTCACAGGCACTGGGGATGGCAAGTAGAAAATAGAAATACAGAAAAGTGATTTGTTTATCAAGCCACATTATTTGAGGATATAGGACTACAGGCAGAAGTCCTGGCCCCACTGAAAGAATTGGAGATTTTGATATTGGCCTCACTGGGGCAAGGATTTCAACTTGGCAGCTCTCCATGGACTTATTTCTACGTTTTATGTGTAGCAAATAATTGTTTACTACAGAATGCTGTTTTTCTGGTTTGAAGCAGAAATCTTCATTGAAATAAGTTAATTGTGATTATAAATTGTTGCCAATATATAGATGTGATTTTTTTTTTTTAAAAGAGCAATCAGACATTTGCATTACTTCACATTAGTGATGGAAATAACACTAGAGTGGGAAATAACTTGTTTTAGATAACTGTATATTTGGTGTATTTAATCTCTTGAGTATCTGCAGTAGCTCCTTTACGATACTTAAGTAACTGCTATATATTTCTAATGTGACCTTTTTTCTGGAATTTCTTGAAGTTAATTATAATGTATTATTAAGAAATATCTAATCTATAAGCAATTATCAGTATATATGTTTTATGGAAGAGGTTCCTTTTTAAAATAATGTAAAGCAGTTGTTAATTCTCATGACACTTGTCCATGTCTTTTGAATGCTGTATTCTAAATTAATCCATTGACAGAAAAACTGGGAATGTTATTTGTGAACAAATAGTTTTTAATTAGTTAATTGTTCATCTTTGTACTGCATTGAAAATATAATAATGGGATTATTTAGTTGTCACAGTCCATTTATACAGCACTGAAATAAAGGAAAAGATTAGAAGCTTTCTGCTTGGTTTGAGAGTATATAGTCATAAAATATATTTATAAAAGCTAAAATACTGTAACTTAGTTTTAATAGATTTCAGAGATTGAAATCCATGAACGCGTTTATCCGTTTTTGCTGCATTCATTGAGGGTGAATGCCCTTAGAGCAGACCCAAAATTATTAAAAAGTGATGTGATTAAAGAAAAACTGGACAAGGTCAACAAAACTCTTACTGAGTACTAAAGAGGACTAGAAGAAGCTGTGTCCTCTGTCCGCTTATTTATACACCTTACCAGCTGCAAGCATCTGGAGTGGTGTGCTTTTCTCCTAGCTGTTTCTTCAGAGAATGGAGCCTGATATGTTTGCTAAACAAACAACCCATCAAAAAAATTAATAACTTACAGCAAATGTCAGCGATTCACAAAATTATTCTAAAAGACTGACAAACTGTATTTTTTTTTTTTTTATACTGGAATGTGAACACTGGTAAATAATACTGACTGAAAAATAGATGAGTTGCATCCTAGCATTTGTTGTTTATAGGGAATGGTTATCTATGTGAAAGCATAAGCACAACTGTTAAATTACAATCTCAAATCTATGTATTCCAATCACTTCTCTTTTTCCCCCTCAAATGAGAAATCTGACTCAAAGCAGCTCCAGTAACAGAGAGGAGTTGATGAAAACAGAGATCTAGTTCCACATGTATTTAAATTATTCTGTCTCCTTGGAAACGCCGCTGCTGCAGATGGATTTGGCTTTTGGTGGCTAAAAATATCTACCGCTTAATAGTGACAGCATGAAAGATACTGAATAAAACTACTGTGTTGTCACGTTCCCTAATGATTCAGGTATTCTACGTGAACTCCAGATTTGCATTTTCTGTCCAGTATTCCCTATCAGCTGCTGCCAGCACTCACCAGCTCGGTGGAAATGAGATAAGCTCATTAGCCTTGGTTGGAGACCCTACTGAGAAGGGAGCATGTGAGTGGGAGGTAGGATAGCTGAAGAGTTTGAAAGCAGGTAGAAAGTTGGAAAAAAAAGTTCATGGTAGTGGTGCGGGGATATGCTGTGTCATATTTGAGAACACAGGCTTATTCCCAGTGAAGTCAATGGTAAGAAGAGTATACTTAAGCCCTGCCTTTGTAAGTTAACAATTTGTAAATAAAAGGTGGTCTCTTTATTTGTTGCAGAATCTTCAGTGAATGCTTGCTTAGCAGTTGTATGTGTAGGTGATTTTAAATATCACACGAACCATTCTAAGTCAAATATTAAATTACCTCAAACAAAAGCCAAACCCTAAGAAGAACTTGTAAGCAAGAAATAGCATTACATTACTTAGCATTATTAAGCAATATCATCCTTTAAAGAATTACTTCTTTTTAATTAAGAAAGTGTAGCCACAACTTCTATTTTAATCCAATTCTTTAGTATTTATACCCTCCACATATCACAACTTCTTTAGTTGTTAGCTGGTATTCAGTGTATCTGAAAAATACTACTTCTGTTTTTTTGATCTCTCCATTTCTGTTGGATGGCTTCCTGCTTGTGCCCGGAGAACAGAACAAATGACAAACAGAAAAATGACAAATAGAATCATTTAGGTTGGAAAAGACCTTTAAGATCATCAAGTTGGACTGTTAACCTAGCACTGCCAAGTCCAACACTAAACCACGTCCCTAAGCGCCACATCTACACATCTTTTAAATACCTCCAGGGATGGGGACTCAACCACTTCCCTGGGCAGCCTGGTCCAGTGCCTGACTACCCTTTCAGTGAAGAAATTTCTCCTAGTATCCAACCTAAACCTGCCCTGGTGCAACTTGAGGCCATTTCTTCTAGTCCTGTTGCTTGTTACTTGGGAGAAAGACTGACCCCCACCTTGCTCTCAATCTCCTTTCAGGTGGTTTTAGAGAGCTATAAGGTCTCCCCTCAGCCTCCTCTTCTCCAAACTAAACAAGCCCAGCTCCCTCAGCTGCTCTTCATAAGACTTGTGCTCTAGACCCTTCACCAGCTTTGTTGCCCTTCTCTGGACACGCTCCAGCACCTCAATGTCCTTCTTGTAGTGAGGGGACCCAAAACTGAACACAGTACTCGAGGTGCGGCCTCACCAGTGCCGAATACAGGGGCACTATCACTTCCCTGGTCCTGCTGGCCACACTATGATAGAAGCCAGGATGCTATTGACCTTCTTGGCCACTTGGGCACACTGCTGGCTCATGTTCAGCCAGCTGTCAACGAACACCCCCAGGTCCTTTTCTGCCAGGCAGCTTTCCAGCCACTCTTCCCCAAGCCTGTAGTGTTGCCTGGGGTTGTTGTGACCCAAGTGCGGGACCCGGCACTGAGCCTTGTTGACCCTCATACAGTTGGCCTCAGCCCATCGATCCAGCCTGTCCAGGTCCCTCTGCAGGGCCTTCCTACCCTCCACCAGATCAACACTCCCAGCCAACTTGATGTTGTCTGCAAACTCACTGAGGGTGCACTTGATCCCCTCGTCCAGATCATTGATAAAGATATTAAACAGGACTGGGCCCTGTATGGAGCCCTGGGGAACACCACTTGTGACCGGCTCCCAACTGGAATTCCTCAGTGCAGCATGGTAGGCTAAATATACCTGGTTTATTCTTTTATTTTGTTGGTATATATGTGAGTTGTTGTAGCATAGATGAAAGTTGCTGATTAATTTTCCATTATTGAATGAGGCATTTTTCCTGTTCTGCAGTGTCTCAAAGGCAACATTAAAATATTACAAGGTATTGTTACACATATAAATAATGAATCCTCTGCAAATTAATACTAAAATCCATTTTTAGCTGACAACACAAATAACAAAGGTCATTTAAATTAAAAGTTGAATACTTGGTTTTGATTAATTGAAATGAGTAAGAGGAAAGGACCTGGTATCTTTCATTCTATAAGAGACTATTAACATATTAATAAGACAGATTATTAAATGTATTATAGAAACTTTTCTGTGAGGACAATAAAATTTAATCATAGCAGGCCTTCTTATTGAGAATAATTTGTTTTGTATTAAGATGAACAAACCTGGGTTGCTTTAATTTTAAAGACCCCTTTCCTATAGTATGTAATTTAAGATCTCATGGAGAAAATAAGTAAATCTAAACATTGTTTGAGGAAGTAAAGGTAGGATAAGTTGCTGGAAGTAGCATCTGTGTATTTTACAGTGGTAGTCAAGTTGTGCTAATTTGACATGAATCCTTTGATTTTTGGATAGAGAAGCAGAAGTTCTCATCTGCTGAAAACAGTAATGAGAAAGTTTGTTGCACATTGCCTGTCATTATGTCTAGGTTGTGGAAGATAGTGATGATAACATCAAGAAAGTACTCCTTTTTTTGTTTTGTTTTTTATAACAAGTTGTAGGCAGATGAGCTGAGGTTTCTGCCAGGCTAGGTTTTTCTAGCAATTTTCAGCATTATTTGTTCATGCCTGAAGCGAGTTCCGTGCTATGCAGCTAATGTCAGACCACGTAGGTGAAGACAGACTATCTTACCACATTTGTCACTCTCCAAAAAAACCCCCAAACTATCCATTTGTCTTGTTTCTAATCTCCTAAGATCAGACATTTTTAATCTTGTCACATATAAATAGTACCGTTAATAATTATGGCAAGAACAAGGTATGAAGGACTTGGTCCTTTGTTATCTAAAATTTGCATGTACGCTCCCCTGTAGAGGTGTGCAGGCCCCTTTGGCATCTACTGGTCTTGACTGTACTTTGCTGTACTTTGGCTGGAACATACTGAGATATACATGATATCCTACCATGTTGTGCAGTTCCTCTGCAGGCAGTGCACAAGGTTGATGTTCATGAAAGAACAGTGTGGAAGATCAGTACTGAAACAGTACAAAGACAGGTTGCAGTGTGCAACTTAATATTACTACCTGGGCTAATCTGGGCAAAATTTATATTAAAGACCACTTATTTCCAGCACTCTGTAAGTTGATGGCATTTCCAATCTCTACTACAGAGCTGGACCCTACTGCCATTCTTGTAGCTGGGAGCAACATAATGCAAAGCTGCTGTGCCAAAAACATGCTGAAAACACTACTACCAGTCTCAGAACCTCACTTCAGTTGCTGGGGAGGGGCTAAGCAAGCCAAATGTTTTCTGTCCTTTTGCAAAGAGGTGCACTAAGGATGTGTTGTTAGTATGCTGTCTCCCATATAGCAGATGGACCAGTTCTTCCCATCACCTGCATGCTCACTGTTCTCTAAAAGGATGTATATCTGTAGAAGTCGGTAGGACGGGTGGCACCGTTTTTCTGTTTTCACATTTCAATTTTATAAAGACTTGTGACATCTCCTGGCCAGAGCTCTGCTGCAAGCAGTCCTGCAATACAGTCTAAAATGTAGTAAGTCTTTTCTGGGAGCCCACATGCAAACTTAAAAATTTCTTCTGGGATACAGATACTTGTATGTCTGTAGTGGAGACCAAATACATTGCACTGTATTTTTTTTTTCTTCAAACAGAAGCAATAGAAAATCTTCCACAGAGATTTTGGGTGAAGAGATTTTAGTTGATGAAATTTTATCATCGAAGCTTAAACCCTAGAAGAGAAGTGGCCAATACCAGGTCTTCAACAGCGTTACCTGAAGACTTTGGAAAGGGCTTCATGACAGGCCCAGCTAAAAGTGTTCTAGATGACTTAGATGGAATTCAGGCATTATGAACCTGAGTTCGTGACCCAGCTTCAGCATGATTTTCTCCTGAATCTCTTGTTTGCCTCTGGGACTCAGTGTCATTTATGCATCTTTCACTCTTGTAGAAGCAGTTCTTGCTGCAGCAAGCTTAGAACATTGTTATAAATGAAACACAAGCTCAAACTAAACAGCTCGTGTGGGCAAATCTCATCTTGACAGGAAAGCCCTCTTGCTGAATGCCTCTGAATCCCCTTCTACCAGGTTGCGCCTTTGTCGTTAGAGACCTGAATGCTAAACTCCTGGATGCCTGGTTGAATTATCATTGCCTCTTACTCATCTCATTTTGCTCTGTGGGGAGCATGCTGAGAGACGACTTAGGAGAACTAGCCTTGTATTTTCTTCTGTTGGCCGAATTACACAAGTGTTTCATTTAACTGTTGACATCAGTTGATGTAGCTAAGAATTGAACTCAGGCATTGGAAGGCCATTTCATCACTGCTGTATGTGAGAGTTTTATATTGGATGATGGAGCCGGGGATATTTACATGCTTGGTGCATGTAGGACCTCATGAGATGCTTCTGGAGGACTAAGGGAGCCATATCTACTACCATTGCCTCTGTACTGCATGTAGAGACCGGAGGTGAGCATATGCCAACATCCTTTCTGCATTCTAAATTCATTGCCAGTGGAGCTAGTTGGTGTGTGTTAGAGTGTACAACAATATGTAGGCAGTCTAGAAGATTAGTGGATTAGTACTCAAGTGTGAAATCAGGAGTGCTGTAAAGTGATGGTATAGAAACCCTGCAAAGAGCAGACTTGGCGGGATTTGGCTTGCAATGCCAGAACAGATTCCCCAGGTTGAATTGTGCAGCCGTCTCTTGCAGGATTTACTTAGTGCTATGGATTTAACTAGACTGAAGCAAACAAGCAGAGAAAGACTTTTCCTAGTTTATGTCTGTGTAACTTGACCACTGCTGTAAGCACAAATTTATGAGTAAGATTATACTAATGGTATTCCCTGTGCCTATACAGAGCAGTCTCTTAAGTGGAATTAGCTTGCTATGTGTTTTTAATTTTTACAGATTGTAGTTGTGAAACTATCAGAGCCTACCTCTGGCAACTGGTACTTGTGATTAGAGCTGCCAAATACAGCAAAACATGTATTGCAAACATTAATTTGAATTCTGAACAGCTGTTTGATTCATGTTCATGTACCTCTGTTGTTCACTGTTTGCAAGCATTCATGCAAATGGATTTTTGTCTGCATTAATGCTGTCCTTTACATGAATAGTCATTTTCACAAGCAAATGATATTCTTTGTGTGAGTGATGTTGTCACTGTAGATGCTTTTGGGTTTGACTCTTCCCACCCCTCCCCCCCCATTTCAAACTGTCAGTTACACAGAGAGCAAAATAATTAAGTGCAATATGTGGAACCAAGCAAACACCTTGATTAGTTCACGACTGTCTCTTCTGTTGACATTTATTCAGCAGGTAAGAAAAATGTCTTTAAAAAAAGTCAAGCTTTGTTTGCAAGCTAAGAAAAAGACCTAAATTCAAAAAGAATATTAATCACAACAAATAATCCAAACATCTCTGCTTGTGAGCATCAATATTCATGATTTAACTGTGAAATTATTTGCCAAGTCTCCCTAGCATGTTATAGTACACGCTGACTGGCCAGTGGGTGGGAGTTGTTTGTGATGAGTACTTTGCAGTAATGTTTTATGTGTAACATCTGTTTTCTGCATCCTCCTGTTCAGTTTGCAGTCATTTGCATAGAGGTGTTTTTTGTTTGGAAGCAAATCTGTATTGCTACTACAGACTGTCTAAATTTTTCTGTACTTTCAGTTGCTACATTTGAGACAAGGCAAAATGCAGTGTGATTCATAGGTCAAGTCTTTGTTTGATGCCTGCCTTTTTGCTTTTATTTTCAGATAAGAATTTTTATCCAGGTAGATTTTATCATGGTATGTGATCACCTCTCAAGAAGGAATTATTACAAAATAAGGTTTCATAAATGAATGAAAGAAGCAATTAATTAGATTTTTTTTTTTCTTCTAAATGCCAGTGTGTTCTTGGACTTTTTCTCTTGTTTTTCCTGAGCTTTAGTCAATAAGTGGTTCCTATAGTGAGGCTTTGCTCTAAATAATGAGGATATATAATCTGAGGCAGGGACCTATTGTATTATTTCATATCTGGTTTGTCATGCTTACTGCAGAGGGTACATACTTGATGTTTGTCTTCACAGGTGTGTTCCATACCTGTTCAATTTCCCATGTGGTGTTGTATGAGCTGTATCCTGTAGTGCTGAATTTTGCAAAAACAGTAATTTATTTGAAGATTTTGACCAGAATGAAAATGTCTTTGGATTTGTCTTTGTCACTGAACAAGATTTTTGTCAATTCCCTATTTCAATATTGCAGCTTGTTGTCTGTTTTATTAGTGTCTTTTAGCACATTTCAAAGCAATAGCTGATGTGCAAGTTAGGAGAAATGCTTTTGCCTCTCCCTGTAGTGCCTATCCAGCGTGGTCCTGGTGCTTTTGTTTTGTGGATTATTTTGTTTTACTTTTTTCTGTCCATGGGTGTCAGTGAAACACTGAGGATATGGCAACTTAAAGTCAGGTTTTGTAGAGCAAGTTTGGCAGTGCATGTTATGGAGAAGAAGCTTCTCCTGGGAGCACAGGTAACGCACTGTCACCCCTCCACTCACACAGTAATTCTAACACCACTCTTTTGGGGCTTTTCACTGGGATTTGGAGATACCTGCTTTCTAAAGGACTGCTGCAATGAGATTGTTACATGGTTTTCTAAAGTTTCCAGCCTTTTCAGGTACAAGAGAAAATCAATCCAGCCAGGCTTTTACATTATTTTACTTTGTAGGTTCCAGGTAGTATTGTGACTGTTTTAAATATATCCCCCACATTTACATGGGATTTTTGTCTTCTGGTAATAACATGTTGCCTCTGAACTTTTTAAATGTATGGTGCCTGCCAATTATCTGGCATTGTAGCAAGGCAAACCTGGTTGCCATGGAGCTTCGAGGACTTGCTTTGCCAGTCAGCCTACCTGCAGCTAGAGAACTGGTTAAATGATCTCTTTGTGGCAGTAGTATCTTCAGGGTGGAGGAAAACTAGGAAAGAAAGGAGGAAGAATGGATGGGGGGGTGTTTAAGAAAGATATATCCCTCTCGTAGCCCACATCCATCATATGCTTCTGCTGTGGCAAGTTGCCATTTCCTTGAAGAATCCTTAACTGTGTCAGGCAATTGGTGTTTGAGCTAGAGCTCACAACAATGTGTGTAGCTGATTTTCCTTCCTTCAGTACTGTCCCCTCTGTTGCAACTTTGTTTTGCTTTGCTATGGATTAATGCCACGTTAGCATGGTGAGGAGCGTGGCAGAGGATGATGTATCACATCGCTGTGCAGGGATTTTTTGTTGTGAAGGATACATCAACAAACAGGAAAGCTTCCAGTGCCTGCTTGTTACACAGTTGTGTGAATCAGCAGGATGCTGCTCCAAATCAATCTTAGGTGCTAGACAGCTATTTAATAATTATCCAGAAAGGTTTGTTTCTAAATGAACTTTTCAAGCCAACTTTCTCCCTTTCTCACCTAAACTGACAGCTTGATGTAGCAGTTTTCTAACTGTAGCTGGTGGTTGTTTTTCAGAGTTTGCCTCTGAAGGCTGGACCTCATTGGTGTCCTACTGGAAGTCCAAGAATACTGACTTACCACTCTGTGCATTTATTTTTCTTAGTCGTGTGATGTTGTTTGGTTCCTATAGTCAGTCATGGACTTTTGTGTACTGGATTCTATGCAGAAATGCGCACATTTGCTCATTTTTCTTCAGAATATACATATTGGTATAGTACTTCTGTGTGTTTGAGATTATTCCCATCTTAAATGATGTACTGTCTTGCATGCCAGAATGACTTCTTTGTTAGCAAAATGGTACTGCTGTGTAGTTATATTACCCTTATGATTCCTGTTATCAGATATGAGGTTTATTTATAGTTTTACTTTCCACTCATGTATTGAAAATTTGACTTGTGTAAGTCTGTGGTGCCTTGTGTCCTGAACCTGTAGAGTCTTCAGTTCAGATGAGGTTGGATTTGGATTTCTTTGTGACTGCAGTTGCTTCAGTTTGATTCCCCAAAATCTGAAATTGCTGATTCAGTCGTAGCTATGGTGCAGGAAAAAAAACCCAACAATTCAATTTGTTCCCTGCCCTGGTTCCCTGATTCTGGACTTAGGGCAGCTGTAGAGATATCACAAACTTCATGGCCTCATTGCTGTTAGAAGTTTGACTGTTGCTTACTCCTGTTGGTCTCTGTCTTCCACTGGGATATATCAATCACATCATTAACAGAGAGTGCAAAATAATGCTTTCATAAACAGTATTGGGTTGTGTGTCACCATGCTTATTATCTCCTAGTTCCTGGAAATGTGGATCTCACTGGGGTACTACAGGATGCCTATGTAAATGAGGCGTGGGTTAAATGTATGAGATAGAACATGCCTCATGTACTACTGTGCAGATGTGCCTCTTTCTGAAGAATATTGGCTTATGGAGCAGCAGCTGTTTATACAGATGTTATTCTAAAGGGATCTCCTGCTGGTACATCGTGTGTACAAACAGTTTTAGATACTCTTTAATCTATCTCTGTGATAGTCAAGCTCTTGAGTAATGGAAGTGTCTCCTTTCCCCTGTGTAGCATTTTCCTGGGGAGACTTGATAGTAGAGAGACTAGAATCAACAGATCTCAGGCAAGTGGCAACACCTAAAATTTATGACGACTACTTTGTCAAACAACCTTCTTGATAATCTTCCTGGAAGAGATTCAGAACAAAAATTGGGCAACAATGATACTAAATATATATAATGCATAGCTATGCCTTCTTTGTGTTGTGGTGATACTCAGGTTCTGCAGTATTCCCATACCTCCTGGCTTGTCTTGATCGGCTAGCTGGGTATAGAGCTAACCTGCATGCCGCTTCCAAGGATCCCGGGAATCATTTGTTATGGTTCATTACATAAATCTTCTTAATGAAATGGCTTTACTGCTACCAGGTTGTGACACTTGGTGCAAATGTAGGCTATGCTAAATGCAAGCAAATTTAAAACCCTTTGGTGTGAAAAATATTTGTTTCTGCTACTAGCTGGAAACAGTTCTGGCTATTGAGACTCTCACTATCTCTAACGACTTTACTGATGTGCAAGATGCATGTTAGTCATCTAGTCGCTGTGTGGTATACTTGCAGAAGACAATGTCTGACAAAAGGGCTTTTGTCTGGAAATCATCTCAGGCTATGAAATTAGTTCTTGCTCTCTGACGGTCTGCACACTAGTGATGGTTGCGGCTGTTAGGTTTGCCTTGCAGTGCGGTTATGACTGAGGTTCTTTGGACCTGGAACTTCATGACTCCTGTAGCCACAATTTCAATGGGCTTCGATGTGGATTTGACTTAGGTCTCGCTTGTACGACAAACTCTTTGTCAGCCCGTTTCTCACTCTCTTCACTGAGATGTTTGAGTGTAAGCATTTTCTTTCTCACACTCCAGCTGCTTCTTTACCCTCTTCTGCAGTCAAGCTATAATCCTGTCGTTTTGATATTGCAGGCTGTTGCCATGGAAATAATGGTGATTTCACAATTTCAGTGCTGTAAGCACTGCAGGAGGCAATGGAAAAGGTGGTTGGCAAAAGATACAATGAGGACGTGGGGGACAGTTCAGAACAGTTGTTTCTGAACCTGTTTTTTGGGTGGGGTTCTGCCCCTCTCTATTATTGTGGGTTTTCAGTGTGTGTGTGCGAGTGCTGTTGTTCTCTCTCCCCCCCCCCTCCCCCCAGTAAGTGTGATTTTATTAAAGGTTGATGCTTAACAATTTCATGTATTCTTACATTTTTTTTTGCAAAGGTTATTACAAATTGATGCTAAATGCTTCTTTCCTTGTCCTCATAATAAAAATGCAATGCTTTCTTTGCAGTTTATAGTAATTCATTTTTGGATAAAAGGGCAAAAGTTGAGATCTAAGCACATTATGTTTAAGTCATGTCTTTAGCTTAAAGAAATCCCTTTCAGGAAAACAGTTTTTTCATAAATAGTAAAACAAGCTGAGAACGTTATGATAGGCATATGCATTTAAAGCTGTCTGTGTGACTGACAGTATTAAAACCTAATATATTCGTTATTTAATTTTTAGTGTGCTCTGCATACAAACAAGTTTGGTGTTGAAGATCATCTTATGCAGCATCTGTTCTTAGCATTATGTCACAATTCCACATCTATCTGAAATCTTTTCTCTAAATTAGACACATCCATAAAGGTAGAATGAAACTTTGTGGAGGAAATCAACTTTGTTATAAAATGAATTGAATTGGCAGCTTAACAAGCTGAAGGCAAATGGCATTCAGAAGAATGAGAATTTTTGATACTGTACGCTTGATACGGCAGCCTTTTTTTCCCGAGCTATTTACAGCAATGTTCCACTGATCGGTGTAGTCAGAGTGTAGATATTATCTGTAACTTTAAAATTAAGATCTTAGAATTAATTTTCAGTCTTCAGTAGGATGTAATCAGTAACGATGGTGACAGTAAACTTTAAGATCTCTTTTTAATTAAAGATAGAGGAAAAAATTGTTTCAGCCTGTCAGATGCATTAAAATGATGTAGGAATTGCTTTAAAAATATTTTGATCTTTTTCTGCTTGGTGTTCCATAAACAGAGATAAGATGATCAGCTGTTACATATGAAAGGGAAACAATAAGGAATGTTCAGTGTGACTCTGGCTTTGATTGGGCAGTGTTATTAGGAAGCCAAGTTCATAAGGATAGATTTTTTGATACCTTACTTGTGTGAATGGAAATAGTCTACATGTGTGCTAGTACTCATATCTAAATGTCACAAAAGCTCTGCAAGAAACTTCTGCATAAATTAAAATGACAAAATGAGCCAGAACTGTGTCTGCAGGACCTGGCCTGAAAAGATGTGAAGTATCTCATGCTTTCAAATCTAATTGAGAATGTGAGCATTTGAGAGTACTGAGTATTACATAAATCAGACCTTTAAAATAAATGAAAAGAGAGAAGTTTTCTTTCTGAACTATATTTATTAGCGAATGCTGATTTTCGTCATGCAATGTTTCTTGGTGCCAAGTAAATTTTTGTGTTGTATAAAGGCGCATTTCTACTGAATTATATTGGATTATATATACTTTATTCTTGGCCTAAATTTGCTGCATAACTGAAATATTTATAATTTTTTATGCATGAGATTGGCTATAGAATTTTATCTGCACTGGTAGAATACAGGTAGCATTTACCGTCTGTCTTAAGAAGAAAAGACTGCCCATAAGAAAGTCAGTGAGATGATGAATATACTGATGAGAAGTATTTTTGACTCATTCCTGGAAAAGTTGTTTAAAACTCTTGGTAAGGAGCCGTTTAGCTACAGGTAGTAGTACCCGATTGATATATGAACTCCTCCATGATAAATAAATTTGAAGACCTGGACAGCAGGCAGGTGTTTCAGTGCCTCATTGCCTCTGTTCCTGTTACAGGTGCATGTGACAGCATTGCAGCGATGAGTGGAATTTTAAAGAGGAAGTTTGAAGAAGTTGATGGCACCTCACCTTGTTCCTGTGTGTGGGAATCGGATGATGATATTTCTAGCAGTGAAAGTGCTGACAGTGGAAGTAATGTCCATCCATCCACTTCTAATCATTTTACTCGTAAGTACTAAAGTGGTGTGTAAGGCATGATGCTCCTTTTGATACAAGCTAAGTTCATTTTACTTGGAAGAAATTTACTTGGAAGAAATACAGTGTAGGCTATCGGCTTTTGTTTTGAAGCATTTTTCTGTTTTATTACATTTAAATGTTGACACTGTGAGGAAGTACTTCTTTTTTTGAAAAAGAATTATTTCCTTTGGTGGTAGTTGTTTATGTAAAAATTCATATGTCAGAGTGAGTTTCAGAGGAAACTCCACTTTTATACTATATCCTTTACATCTAGATAGTGTGAAACATTTTAAGTATGTAGGAGAACATCTTCCATTTTGGGTGACAATTTGGGGGAAGAGGGAAAATCGGCAGTAACAAAGCTTGAAGGCTGGTGCTTCTGCTTGACCCTGTTCAGAGCTGTGAGTAGCCTACACGATCTGGGTCAGAATAGCTGATATCTCTGATCATTCATCCTGCCACCTAAGCCAATGCAACCACACAGTCCTCAGTCCTTTTCTTCCATGTGTTACAGGAGTAAACAGAGGAAGAAATGTGTAACTCTTCCTGAGAAGATGTTAGATTCGTATTTGATGTCTCCATGAGACACTTGAAAAACAGAAATCCTTTTCTTGTTCCAACCAGCTGAACATGAATAGTTAATTTACAGCATATTTTTCTTTTAACTTCTCAGGTTGAGGTTACCAGTTACTAAACTCACATAATTTGTGGAATCTACATAAAGCCTCATATCTGCAGTAAACCATGTGTGTAAATGAGTAGCAGTAAGTGATCTGGACTTTTATCTGACAATTCATGTGTAGCAGCTAGAAGGGTGTCTCCTTTTCCTTTTTTTTTTTTTTTTTAATTGTCTGCCTAATAAAGCTAGGCTAGAGCTATTTGTTAATTACAGCTGGCAGTAGGGTTAGTGTAGTTCCTTATCTGAAAAGGAAATAAAGCTCCTCTGGGTTAAAGGACATTTCTGTATCGCTTTCTCTTTGAGTGGACTTTTCAAAAGCACACCGAGGACTTGGCTGTTCAGCTGAGGGTGGTGGTGAAGGGGTTGTACTCTACCTCGAGGAGGCGCCACAGGAGACTGTCCTGAAGCCTGTCCTGCTTAACATCTTTTATCGATCACCTGAAGGAGGTGACAGAGTGACTTGCATCAAGTTTGCAGAGAACCACATTGGTGGGAATAGTTGATGCCCTTAAGGGAAAAGCCGCCATTCAGAGGGACCTAGGCAGGCTGGAGGAATGGGCTGACAGGAGACACAGAAAATTTGGCAAAGACAAATGCAGAGTTGTGTACCTGGGAAGGAAGAGCCCCTTGCAATGATACAGGCTGGGAGCTGACCGGCTGGGGAGCAGCTCTGCAGAAAAGGCACTGGGGGTCTTGGCAGACAGGCAGCAAGATGAAGGTGAGCCAGCAGTGTGCCCTGGCAGCCAAGATGGGCAACGGCCGCCTGGGCTGCATGAACAGAAGCACAGCTAGAGAGCGAGGGAAGTGACTGTTCCCCTCAGCTCAGTGCTCATTAGACTGTACCTAGAATATTGTGTCCAGGCTTGGCCCCCCCAGTGCAAGAAAGACATTGATAAAGTGGAGCAAGTTCAGCAGAGGGTCACCAAGGTCATGAGGGGGCTGGAACATTCACCCTGCGAGGACAGGCTGGGGGACCTGACACTGTTCAGCCTGGAGAAGTGTAGGCTGTGAGGGGACCCAGCAGAAACCATGCAGTACCTATAAGGAGTTTATGCAGAATGTAGGCAGGCTTCCCAGTGGTCTGTGATGGGAGGGTCAGAGACAATGGATGTAGATTGAAACAAGAGATGTTCTGACTGAATGTAAGGAGAAACTTTTCACCATGAGGACAGCCAGGCACTGGAACAGGTTGCCCAGGGAGGCTGTGTAGTCTCTGTCCCTGCAGGTTCTCAAGACCTGACTTGCTAAAGCTGTGAGCAGCCTGGACCGATATCTTAGTTGACCTTGCTTTGAGCAGGAGGTTGGACTAGAGACCTGCTGAAGTCCTTTCCAACCTGAATTATTTTGTGTTTTTATGGCTTGTGTGCATCAGAGATTCAGAGAGAGCTGAAGTAGCACTGCTTGTTCTTGTTCCAGAACTGGGTTCACTGGTAAGCAGAGAGTGGTAGCAGCAAGCATGTGTCCAGAAGCAGTTTGACCAGTGCTGTGAAACCTCAACTAGACTGCTTTTGGGCCTGTTCTGATAAGTCTGTAGGGAGCTGTGTTTTGCTTCATCAATTTACTAGCTCAGGTGTTTGCTACCTCTGGGATCTATTTGCCACTTTCCACTGCCAAATGTGTGTGTACATCCCATGTTCTGATTCGGTACTTCCAGTTTTGCTGCCTCACCTCTGGGAGTGCAGATAGCAGCCAGTACTGAGTGGTTTTGAAAAGCCGAGGTTTTCTGTAGGCTCCTTGCTGAATTTAGAGTGCTAGTGGGAAGACCAAAGACTGGGATGATGTGAGACAGGTAGATGTGAGATGTCCCCTCCCCCTCCCCAACTCATTACCCTGCTTTGATTGTGTTTGAGGCTCTTGCTGTTGGCTCTTGAACTTGAACTCTCCAAATTTAGCAATGGGATTTTCAGCCTGGAATTTCTTCCACTTGGCAGTCTGCCAGTGCTTTTGTCTACTGAATAGGCTTCAGGGCATGATGCAGATACATTTATTTTGCTTAGCTTTCACTTGTTTTTCATTTTTATGTGTCTTTTGGTTTGGGTTTTTTGTTTTGTTTTTTTGTCCCACTTTCATTGTTTCATTCTTGACAAAGCCACAACCTATTTGCTCATGTTTCTGTAGGCAATGGCAGTGCTTTTTTAATGCAGCTCAGTCTAGGTAAGTACTTTGTAAGATTTTTGTGGAAAACCCAAAACATACTTGACTGCTGCAACAGCAGACTTTATAAATCACAAAGTAAATAAACCAGTTCAAGTGTTTTCGTAAAGCAGAAATAAACAACAAAGATCGAATTTAAGGAGCTTGGCTCTCCATAGTTGAATCTTGTACAATTTAGCAGCATCAAAATAGAAGCCATATCTACTTCTTTTTACAGTGGTATTTATATAGGGTGGTAAAGAATCAGACCTATAGCCGCAGAAAATGTAATATTTCATGTAAATTAGCTGAGGAACTTCTGGCTATTTTCCTGTTTGTTACCTCAAAGAAAATTTGGCAATTCCTACATAACAGTTTTATTTTCCCAATTTTACTAGCACCCATTGTTTTTTTGGAAGTATACTTTTATATTTTTCTGGGGAGAATGGGTTTATTGGAGTGATTACTGCAACAGATTACTACTTACTAGAAGTTTTTTAGAGGATCTAGAATTGCGTATTTTGTATCAGAACTCATTTCTTTTCAATCAGATACTGGCAGTAGTGGTTTGCAGATTCCTGTCCTTTGTTGTTATTTTCTGTTGGTTATCAGCTTCTGCAAAAACCAAACGACAAATTTATTAACGGTCAAAAATCTCTAGATGTAAAATGGAAATCAATAAGAATATTTGCAAATAAAGATTATTTGTGTGAGAAAGTTGCAGGGTTGCGTAATGTTTGAATATGGGGCAAAACAAGAAAACGTGCCTTGCTGCTGCAGACAACTGTGTCCTCACTAGCATATGTTATACGCATAACAGCAGGCTTTTAGAACATGTAAGACATGTTTGCTCTAGCCTCATCTGAGATCAGTGTCAAATTCTTTCCTCAGCCCACTTTATGCAGTAATGTGTTTATTCTGTATACATGTTCCCTGAAATCTCAGCTCCTACTGTGTGCCCAAAGCCACTCCGCTCTTCAGAAAAATCTAAAAAGATTCATATAAATTCTTCTCACTCTTCTTTATCAATACAAGTGCAGATTCATTGCTTCTCCAAGGGACTGCTGAGACACACAACAGCGATCTAAAAATCCTCTGTTATGCCATGAGCTCCTGTAATCCCCATCAGTACACAGTAATTCTTTGTGATAGTGGAATGTAATATTATAACAGTTTTTTTATAAGCTGCATGTAGATTAAGACTGTTGTTATTAATTAATACTCAACATTTTACATTAATCTTTATATTTCTTTTCCTGTGGTACCATGTTTTATTAAAAAATAAAAATTGGGCATGTCCAAATCAGTTAAATGATTACAGTAACATTATATTGCTTTTTATTTCCTCAATGGCATCCATGGAAATGAATGTGCCTTTTTTAATAAATAAAAAAAGATATAGGTCTGTGTGTGTGCGTACACATGTGTGCATATATTTATAGCTTGACAAAAGCATAACTATGTATGTGTATATAGATGTAGTTTGAAAAAGCATATATATGTGTTTGTGTACATACATATGTACAAGTGCAGCGAGTGTGGTAATGGCATACAGAAATGTTGAGTGATATTTTAAGTCTAAAGCTTTTGCCAGAACACCACAGAACTTAAGACTGAGAAGCTACAGGGTTTTTTACGTGTTGTTGACTAGAGTCTCAGTCATGGTAACTGAAGAAATAGATCTGTCTCTCTCCCCCTAAGCTTTAGGGATTTGTGTGAAACAGGCACTCGTTTTCTAATAAGAAGCCTGCACGATATATACAGGAAACAAATTAATTCATGCCATTCTTGTTAAGGAGAGGTGATTTGTGGTTGTTTCTTTGTTTTTTCAAGAAAGTTTACTATTTCACCCTGGATTGTTTGCTAATCATTTTACTGGAATCAGGATTTCACTTTGTTTTAAATCAGAACTTTTTTCTAAACTCATGGTTAGGGAACTTGACAGGTGAATTTGTGCTGGCCCAAACTATCTCAGGTGCAACTGGAAAGTTTCTCTGATTTATGTCAGTTAACCTTCTGTGGATTGCTGAAGCATGTTACAGACTGACTATGCTCACCCCTGCCGTTAAGTGTAATTCTTAGGCAAGGTGGTGGTGGGGTGAGGGGTGGTGTCAGTGAAGTTGTTTAACAGGTCTGGAAAGTGTTAGATACAATCATGATAAAACATTTTTATATTTAAGATAATTCTGGAAAAGCATAGGGAACACCAGTACCGGTTTGCTCTCTATTCAAAATAGATGTACCTACTTATTTGAAAGAATAAATTAAAGCTATGGAGTGAAAATATGTCTTAAGGAAACTTGCTGAAAACCAAAAGAAGTTGCTTAAATGTCTCCATAAAACTCAATTCAGGGCTTCTGAGATTATTATTTTTTTTTTAAGATGTGAATACTTCCACATTGCTGCTTTTCATATTATTCATGGTTAAGCTACTCAGTTTGCTCACCCGCAGTGAGGCCAGCCCAACAATATTCCTGTGTATTATGTTTATTTTCTTATCAGCAGGATGGTCTCCGCTTAAAGGGCGAATGGTTGCAGTAAGCCAGTCCTGTCAGTCAGTAATTATGAGGTGTCAAGTGGTTCCAGTAAGAGGGAGGAAGAACTCTCGTGTGTGGAGTTGGTCTGTGATTTGGCCCTGGGAGATGGAGAGCAAAAGGCTCTTGTAGTCTTTGTTAGTCAAGAGCAGAGTTTTATTTTACTGAGTGTCACATTGTAGGGAAAGAACCTGAAATAATGTTTGGCGTGGAGCTTGACCACCTTGGGTGGGGGCAGAGGTCTGCAGATTATAATTCTTTTTCTGAATGGCATATGTAAGAGACAGAAACTAATGGCAATATAGATTTATAAAGTGATTTGCCTCAGTTTGAAATGCCAAAAATGGGATCTTGGGATGCTGAGAACACTGACCAAAAGTCCCTCCAGGGTATCTCAGACGTGTAATCAAAGAAATTCAGTCCCCTTAAGCAGAGGCTTGTGCTGAATGTTCTGGGAAGAGTCTGTCTGCTGTTAATGTAGCCAATGCGTAGAGCAGGAGTAATAAATACTGTTACTTTCCAGACTCTGTCTGGATTATTAAAAACAATAGTCATACCAGTTGTTATAAGATTCTTTGTTAGATTTGGGGAACTGCTTGACTCCCTGGTTAAATTCACTGAAGCATTTCCAGCATGAAAACCTGAGCCAGCAGACATTTTCTATTATCCTGTTGTTATGTCATGACTGACTTCAGTTTTTACAGTTTCTATGACAACCATGATTTTTGATTGGTAAAGAATAAAGTGCCAAAAGATTTTTTTTTTTTTTTGGACTGTACAGTATTTTTCCATCAAAGGAGTAGAGTGAAAACATCAAGATGCTTTTTGCTAATCAGTATTGTAATTGAATTGCTGCCTAAACGTGGATACCTGTTTGTGGCAGACTCCACATACACTAATTTTTCAGATAGAACAGATGAGAAAATAGCCCTATTACAGTTGCCAAATAACTTTCTGGAAAATTAATGATAATTTATACTTACAATTTAAGACCTTCTTATTTTTCAAATCACGTAGATATTTACGTTCCCATGTTAACCCTTAAAGAAATGTACTTATCAAGACATGGCTCACAGCAACACACTGGGTTGTTTTCTGAGATTCTTTGGTAATTTTTGCAAGTCATCAGCAAAATGGTACTTGGGAACTAATGACGGAATTTCATCAGGTGGCAGTCAAAAAAAAAAAAAAGATGAATGAGAACATGACTTGCTGGATGATGAGAGAATAGAGAGTGGGGTCAGAATGCACAGGTGAACAATTAGTGGTTACTGGGAAAATACAGAGAGGAGCTAATAAAGAGCTGATGAGGGTGGTAAGACGGCTTGTTGACTATGTCATGTATGAAGGAAAAGAGAGAAGGAGGCTCCCTGAGACAAGAGGAGCTTGACAAGCATCAGGGTGTTTTTCAGTATGAGCAAGAAAGCAGTGGAAACAGATTTTACTTGGTAAATATGTCAGTTTGCAGAACGGGCTACAGATTGGCTGGCTCATAACTGGGAAAAGAGGGAGGGCTAATGAACAGAATGAGAATGAGCCAGCTTATCAAGATCAAAGGAATTTAATGCTCCAGCAGTTTGCAAATTCTTAGTCAGTGAAAGTGACTCATCCTCTTTCACTACATTGGTGTGTGTGGAACATATTTCAAAAACACATTAGAAAATTACTAGGAAATGTTGATTAGGATTCTATAGCACTTCCGGATCTGTTCCGCGTTTATTAGTTAGAGAAAAGCACCTTGCCCTAAGAGCAGATGTATAAATCCTGGTCTGTAGTCAGCGGGTCTGGAACCATCTTTTGCAGGCAAATCTGGGATCCCTAGTTCAGAATGACACTAACACGATGCGTGAAATGATATTTGCTGATCGGCTCTTGTCTGTGAGATTTGCTAAAAATTAAACATGATGTTTGGATTTTGTCTTTGATTTGTGATGCACAATAAAAATTAGATTCACAATTGGAGTAGTATACCAGATCAAGTCTTAGCCACTAGTTTTAGACATTTTATAGCAGTTGATGTCTTTAGATGCCATTACAATATGCAAAATAATTTTAATAACTTTACACTCTAATTTATAGACATAGAATGTGAAGTTTCTTTTTTCTCACCTGTGACACATGCATGCAATTTTAGAAACACAAAATCATGATGACCGTGGCTTTCTTCATAAAGAGGAATTTACCTAAGCCCAAAGTCTCTAAAATCCTTTCAGAAGTTCTTTTCAGCTAGCTTGGATTTGAACTAGTCTTACCCAACATCCTTTTCTGGAGAAACCATAAGGTTGGGATGTAGATGGGCTTTAATTTAGTGAAGGCTTGTCCATGGTCTTTGGCAAATAATATCAGAGTTTAAAAATGTGTTTCTAAGTGTAAAAACCTTCGATGTCTTGGGTACTAAAAGTAGCTGTCCTGCTCTTCAGACATGAAGAAACATTATGACAACATTTGGATACCAGTGAAAGCTGTGGGTGGCCTGATACCATTATGTTAGCTTCTGTAGGGAAATCATTGATGAATCAAGTCATAAAGGAAGGAAAAATGGATTTTTCTGTTACCAGTTGATAACTTCTAATAGCTTCATTTTTGTCTGAAAAATTTTCTTCATGCTTGCTTTCTCAAGACTGCTCTATCCTAACACTAGCTTTTATTCCTAGTGAGAGTCCCAATGGCCCTTCAGCAGCTTTCTTTGAATTTGCTTTATGTGCTCTTAGAAAGCAAATGAAGCTTCAGGAAGACTCTTATAATATCCTCTCTTCTTATCTAGTGCCATGTTTTGTTTCATACATTTAGTACATATTCTGCATTTTATACTGGTCTATAGCTTTTTACTACTAGTCTTTAAAGATGGCTTTAAAGATATTTTGAAATTTAAAAGCAAGTTAGAATTAGTGCTTTTAACAAATTATATTGTCTTCCTGTCCATTACTATAAACTTTATAACTAATTTCAGTATGTACCACCCTCAGTACATGAGCCATTGGGTAGTGTTTTCTCCTTGCTGAACGCTGCTCTGCTGTTCTTTGCTCACACAAGCAATTGATTTAGCAGTAGGCACGACTGAGGGGAGTTAACACCAGGAGGGACAGCAATATAAAGGTGTAGTTTCTACTGGTACTGGATCTTCTTTTAGAGGTTCCTTCCATCCAGTGGCGTGTTCCTGCTCAAAGGTTTTTTCCCTATCAGTTGATACAGCTTCCAAATCTGTTGTTCATGTGACCATGCTGTAAGAGATCTTAAGTCTCTAGCAGTGAGCTGGGAACAGCATTCTGTGTGGGGTTTTTTTGTGTGGTTTTTTTGTTTTGGTTTGGGTTTTTTGTTTGTTTGTTGTTTTTTTAATAGACTAGCAATTGTGCTTGCAAAGCAGAATTAACAAGGATGAACTTAGGAGTTTTATCTTTTCTTGGTACTTCTTGATGAAACTTTTTTCTGATGCTTACAAGAAAGATGCAACTGTATCTTCTTATCTGTGTTTTCAGTATTATCAGCCTTCAGTGATCAAGAGTTTTATATTATGATTTTTATTATGTCATTGGTATTGCACTAGGGCTTTTTGGCCCTATTGGGCCTAGACTTGGACCTGCTTAAGATGAAGGCCTGTATCCACATACAGAAAATACAGACAGACTTCTTCAAATAATTTACAGTCTTACAAGGCAGCAAGCATATAGAGTAAATGTAAAACTGTAGGGAGGAATAGATCCATGGAAATTACTGACCAGTGAGCAAAAACTTAATTTGATTGAAACATTAGGGAAAAAGACAAGTATTGTGCCTTCTGGAGGCTGTATTGGCTTCTTGCTTTCTTCTTCCTCTGTAGACCAGCTCTATCTCCCACATGTATTATAGTCTTGCTGTTTGCTGAGATGTTCTGGTGCTCATGGCAGTCCACTGGTGTGCACCAAGCATAAAGTGTATTGAAGATCCTGATCCTTACAGAAATATAAGGAAACTGAGTATCAATCCCCCCCTCCAATACCATGGTGACATTTTCAGTAGCTCTGGTTAGGAAAATATACATAAACTATTATTTCTTTGGAATTTGCTAATTCAGTGAAGTAAAAACAGTTACATGGAGTATTTGATTTTTTGCTAAAGCTCTGATGGAAACCAAACAGCTTTCTCAAACTTTGTCTGTTCCATGACAGCTTGTCCATTTGGCTTCCCAGCAATCTTGCTGTGGTGTCTTGTGTTCATCCACCAGTGGTTTTGAGCTTGCAAGAGTTTAAAGCAAGTGAGGGGACATGATTCTTCATCGATGCTATTCAGCACTACTGATTGTCAGCTGTTCACTAAATATGTAGCATTTTTGGTGTTTTGTGAATACTGATGCTACCCTACCACAATGTATTTGTAGCACTAATAGCATTAAGGCATGTGGGTGGCATCCAGACCTCGAAGCTTATATTTCAGAGTTTTCATAATACCTGTAAAAAAAATAGATAAGTAGCTGGTTTAGTCTGAACTCACATAATAGTGAAATGACTGTTCTAAAGGGGAAAACCAGTTAGCAGTTGTCAAGGACGTTGACTTGTCCTGTTATTTCCCAGTTCACTATCAAAGCCAATTAGAGTCTTTTTGTAATGTGGAATCTTTTGTATTTTAATGAATTCATCATCAACTATGTATGCCCCAGAGTAATAGTGGTGAGAAAGGGATTTTCACCATCAGACTGACTGAAGACTATACCACTTCCTCCCAAGTGAGGCTTTAACTGTTGTTATCCGTGGCTTCAGCCTTGTTACATGACTGGGTTTCACTGTGTGCTTGTGCGCAAAATAATAATATGCCAACCCATTAACTCCCACGTGCAATGAATGTACTGAATGCACCATCACAGAACTTGCTGTGTGCTTATCAAAGACGGCTTAACCTAATGTGAGTGCTTTCTGAACTTCTGGATTACTGATGTTTGGTGGGTTGCTCTCCATAAATATTTTTGTTATTTGCAACTTCTTGTAAAGTTGATTTGTCTCCATTTTGGAGACTCCAGGCTTGAGATGCAGACAAAGAGTCGATTTTTACTACTGAGAACTAGTTTTTTGTGTTTCCAAATAGTTAGCTAAGTAGTTTATCTACACAAGGATATTAGGGCATGCTTTTGAAAATGTTAAAGCAGGAGTTATGTTTGGAAGTAAACTAATGGCAATTCCAAGCACTTCTTTAGCTCTTTCTTATTTTAACTGAGGCATGGCTGTATTTATACATCACCTGCTAGCAAAGAAAGCAGCCATAGGCAGTGGTCATCTGTAGAGCTATAGTTCAGCAGTGGTTACTATGGAAACTGTAGATGACCTACATTGTAGCAAAAAGTGATAAAGTTTCTGTGGGTTTTTGTTTGTTTGTTTTTTTAAATGAAGCCCACCTGTTGATTTCTACTACTGTTTATCATCTTTTACACATTGTTTTACTCAAGTAGTATTCTTAGTTTTGAGTGATTAGTGTAGAATGGACACAAAAATCTTGGAGCAGAGATACCATTTCATTATTACACTACTATTTAAAATTAGTAGAAATTGTTAACTTTGCTGTCATGTCTAATTGTATGTCCTTAAGAAGAAGGTAACACAATTTAATTAATTACAGTGTGCATTAAAATAATGTATTATTTATACAGCTACCAGTGTATGGTCTATGATGGCTTTTTGTGGAAAGGCTCATTCTTGTGAATTTATCTATTTGACTAACATTACAAGTCAGTAGACTACTGCATGAATAAAGTTACTCAAACTATTGGACTTCGAGCAAGCATCAAAAATGGCTTTAGTAAATTCAGCTTGTCATTGCCTTTAAGGAAGTGAGAATTTTCTCAAAAAAAGATAATATACTGCAGACATAATAGAGAAAAGAGCAGCCAGAAGAGAGGACAATGTGTGATATTTGAAATAAAGCTTGAATTGGCATTTTAAATACACATTTCTCACAATGAGATTAACACAGAAGGGGAAGTGTTGGGCTAGAGCATGTATCTAAGGAAGTCATTACATGTTGTGATTTGTCTAGAACTTTGGCTTGCAAATGAGCCAGGCCTGGACTTTCAGAAAATTTTGTTAAAATAGGTTCTCAGAGAAAGGATTTACATTTAATGGTTTTTATTTGGGTGGCTTTGTTGGTATTTAGCTAAAATCCCTGTTCTACTTTGAATTGTTTATTGTACTTTGTAGTGTGAAGGAATCTTTAGTTTCACAGAAATTAAGGGCAGAGTGAAGCTAAAATATAGACTTGTTTGGGACCAAATATATTTTTCATTACTTCGTAGACCACTTGCTAATTACTGAACCCTCTCTCATAGCCATCAGAGTCTATCATGACGTTTGGTGGGACTACTAGAGGCTGAGGTGGGACTACACAGGTCCATAACTGCCCATATTTGCAGTCATTCCTCACCGTTCACACCTACAAGATCATATGCGTCCTGCAGCTGATAACGGAACCACATCCTGATTTCTTCTATATTTCCCACTTTCTCTTATCTGCCCACGCGTCCTTTGTAGCCCTCCTTATTGCTCTGAAGTTTATACAGCCTGCTCAGTTTGATCTGTACTGCGTGGCATGCTATGCTCCATCACATCAGTCATGTATTATTAGATCAGCTACCAACTCATGTGTTTGCATACCTCAAAAATCACAACATTTTTTTGTTACCTTCTTTCTTGCTCCAGAAAGCTCGAGTTGTATGCACTGTGTCCATCTGCCTACACTGTGATACATGCAAACAGCAGCAGTATTGGCAAGAAATATTAATTACTTCTGTAAAACAGCCAGTACTAAATGCTTTTGGGAGTTGATCTAGTTTGCCTTTATGATGCAGACTGTAATTATCACCTAAACTTCCTGTTTTATGATCAAAACCTTTGTTTTCCCAAATTATTTTGATCCTAAAAAATCTTAAGCATGCCTTAAAAAGAGAATGGCTCAATAGCAAGTGTTGCACCACTGATGCTTAAGATCATAGCAAAAACAGCATGTAGGAGTTGTGAGCCCAGAGAGTCACGGCCTGTGCTGAAGGAGGATATGAAATCGCCAGAGGTCTAACTGGAGTCTGTACCAAAGCTTCTTCGTAATCACGGTGTTATGAACTCGCTGCGAGCACAAAATACCTTCCAGGCACATTTGAAGTGTCTCTCTACTGCTCCTGGCCATAAGCCTGTCTCCAGCTGTGCTCAATTTTCAGTGCCACAGAAGAAGGTGAAAAATGATCAGTCAAACTGTAGAAACCAGATTCTACCTTCCGAAATGTTGAAATGAATATTCCTTTGTGATCCTCTGCAAGTTGAGTTGAAATACTGACCCAAGATAAGATTTTTGATGTTATTTTAAAGCAGGATCACAAGTGTTAGGGGCCGGAATGGAAAGTGGCACGAACAGGCATCTGTGATGGCAAAGCCAGAACTGCTGCTGGCTTGTGCCTCCAGTCCCTTCTCCCTTTACCACAGCTGTGTCTACAAGTGTGTAGTATGGATCAAATGTTTTTTTCAAAACCTATGTCCAAAAATGTCTTTTAGAAAGATATCAAACCTTGCTTTAAGGACTTCAACAGATGGCAAGTCTGTCACCTGCCTTGGTAAGCAGGATTAATGTTTAATTGTCCTTGCCGTTACTGAATTTTGTTCTGTTCAGTGAAAGACAGGGAGATTTTCAGACTCCCTGTTGTGTCAGAGCAGAAGTAGCTCATGTGTACCAGAAACCAAATGTGCATACTGGCTACATGCTCAAAGGCTGTATGATCATTTATACTAAAAAGTCAGGTCTTCTCTTCTGCAATATAAAATATTTTGTTAGTCAATAATTGTGTGCAATAATTAAATATTTTGGTAAAATAACTTCTGTGGCTTACTCATACATGTGACTCACATGCTCTTCTGACTTCCCCCCCCCCATACGGTAATTGGTTTCATTGCAAACGAACTGAATTTTCTGTTTGTTCTGTGAGTATGCATAAGGCATCGCTAATACTTTGACAGAAATTCTGAAAGTTTGTTGCTATCATTTTAACAGTAATGAGACATGAATTTCATTTTTTTAAGGACAGATTAAGGAAATGTCTACAGACTGAAAACATGATTTCAGAGGTCTAAAAATCTCCTGAGAGAAACTGGCATTCTTTGAGATCACAAGGTCAGTAGTACAGTAGCAGTTATTCACATGCATATATCTATACAATTATGCAGGCCCAATTTCAATTTTGTACCATTTGATGGTACAAAACATGATGTTATATTTTACATCTCTGCAGAGATTTTATTAGCAACTTTAGAACAACATTGTTAAAAAATTCCAATTTCCAGCTGCAAGTTTATATTTAAAAATGCTTAAAATTCATGCTAAAAGCTATTGGATTAGTATACCTCAGCAGCTTTCAATGTAATTAGATTTATACAGGAAAAATGTTCCGAACTTGTTGCCTGTCTTTGTTAATTTGTTGAATTATCACATATTTGCATCTTTCTTCACTTGCTTGCAAAAGTGCAATCTGTTTAATATTTTGGAAAAGGAAACACAAAGTTATCTGAAGAGGTACTTTCAAAGCTTGTATTTTAATTTGTCACATCATGATGTGATTTATTTTTTCCAAAGATGGGAAGTAATGGATATGATTTATTCAGCCACAAAGAGCTAACCAACACATCTCAAGTAGTAAATGTGTTCAGAGAACTGTGTGTAATCAGTATAATATTTTAATAACATCACAAAGTAATTTGAAATGCTTGATAAAGGCAAGAAAATAATGATAGCATCTTCTCTTGGATAATATGTTCATAATTTATTGTAGGTTTTTTGCTCGGATACTTGAAAACATGTATAATTGTTATCTTTTAGGTGTTTGTTATTAGAATGTTATTTTTAAACGCTACATGTACTGATGAAGGAAAAATCAGAAAGCACAAGTGTAGTTAACTCTTCTCCTGAAGGGTCTGTTTGGATTATGGCTTAACCATGACATGAATGCAAAGATTAAACCTGGCTTTTCATGTATGACTGCGGGTCTAAATGTGGTAGTATGCTGCTTATGTACATGTAGGGCAATATTCCATGACCACAGAGTTACTTATCTCCTTTTCCTGTTTGCCTTGTTGAATGTTTTTATAGCCTGACTCAAATGAATTTTTTATATGATTTCTTTTTACCTTATCCGGATTATCCTTATCACACATTACTGAAGGTAGTTGGCAATTGATTCTCTTTCAGTAGCTTAAGCCTTACATTTATGTTGTGTCTGATTTTGATTATCTGATGAGTTTCTGCAGTGAAGAGGAGGATGCATGCCGCTTAATGAAGGCTCACTTGGCCCAACTTTCCTGATCTTTAGTGTATAAGTGAAGATGAATTAATTAGATTTTTCACATAATATTCATTTAAGAAAGAATAGCACTTTCAATATTGAAATATTTTTATTTTGCTATACTCAAGTGATGTGAAGTGTGTTCCTCTTACTTGCGTGCTTAGCATGCAGTAAGGTGGAACTATAATGAAGAAAAAAACCCCAGAAAACAGTACTGCTGACTTAAGAGGTGCTCCATTAAGTTAGGTTGGTAAATGCTCCAGCAAAACTTTCCAAATGATCTTTGGTGTTACCGTTGTTCCAGCACTGGGTGCAATTAAAAATGTGATTTAGCAAGGTAATAGACCAATATTCCTTTAGTGGCTGCATCAGAGAGGGGGGTTGTGAGGAATTTTCAAGTACCAAGTAATTTACATTAAGGCAAGCTGAATAGCTCACTGTTAATTTGTGCCCTTCTCTAGACAGATGGGATATATATGTAAAACTTTGAGAAAATCTTCAGAGGCATGTTATGTTTGTGTTGCAGTATAATAATAACTTGAACTGTTTTTGAATTATGGTTATAAATAAATCTTGCAACATAAGGCTTAATCATACAGTCATTATTGAAGAAAAACTTTTGAAAATGAAGCTTAGTATCTACATGATAATGCTGTATGTGTAACTTTCTTTTCAGGGTTCTGGTGGATTTTTTTTTTCACCTTCCCACACCCAGTTCCCCCCCTTGGCTTCATTAACTGTTAATGGGGTTTAGAGATCAGAGGAGGTTTGGCCAGGACTCACTAGCAATAACAAATCTGTAAAAAGGTTTGGCAATTAATAAATGTGCAAACATATAGAATCCTTTGTATCGTTCCTCCAGAGCATAACACTGGTGATCACCAAAACCAATGCACTAAGTTCTGTTCTGTCAACAAACTGTAACATAATTTTACATTAAAATTCATTCTAATTCAAATCTTAATATTTATATAAAAGGAAAAATGTATTAGGATTTTTCAAAGTACATGATTTAGGAATCTAAGCCTCTTCTAATAGAATGAAGGCTTGTCATTCAGTTGTGTACTTTTATCAAATTTCTGTAAATTAACATTGTGTCACATTGTTCAATCTTTTCTTGGTAAGAGTAATATTTTAGAGCTCAAAGGTATTATAAAGGAACCAGTGTTTAATGTAACCTCAGTTTACTAGATAATACTTGCCCTGATCTTGCTTATCATATTTTAGCATTTATTGTTTTGTTGAAAATGGAAATAAGGAAAAAAAAAAATCCTGCAAAGCAACCTAGACCAAATGCAAACAGTGGAACTGTTTGCAAAATGCAGTTGCACGTGATAGGTAAGCCCCATGCTACCATTTCACATGGAAAATCTGTGTTGCAGACTCAGTGAGTTGAACTTTTGGAGTCACTTGCAAAACATTTACAAAGAAGAAAGATTGTTATCTGCTTTTGTGCAGGTAATATCCAGGAGAGCCTTTCACTCGCTGCCAAATCTGTGGATAAAGTAAAGGACCTTAAGCAACCCCCATAGAGGAGCCCCCGGTTCCTGTAGCAGTCTGAACTCCTAGGCCTCATGCCTGCTAGTAATGCACAGCCACTGGGTATAGGATTTTGTGTTCTCATTCATTGCCATGAATAAACATTTAGATAAGAAGGCAGCCTTCTCCCTCCTGTTTTTCTAATTCTCACAATAATGCATGTAGGAGGAGAGCATGTGATTCTTGACTTACCATGTGACTTGATAAGAATCTTACTTGTTTAAAAATTGCCTTTTAATAAACAAAATGCTTCATTTATTTCAGTAAGCATGAAAACATGCGTCAAATTTTCTGGAATTAATTTCTTAGATGCCTAAATGTTACCGAACTTGTAAAACTTGTTGACACAATTGTACCTAAAATTCTGGGTCATCATCAGACACTGGAAGACAGTTACTGCCTACTACTAATTCCTGGTTGTATCTGCTATCTTAATCCTTCAGTGTGAAGCCCAGCTTTTGTCATATTGTTCTGATCTGAGAGGTGGAGGAAGGATAAGAGTTCCCACCCCTACCCCACTTCTCCCTCTGGTACTTGGGATTAGGTTTCTGGACTATGTAAGAGAGCAGTTGAAAGGAGTTTCCTTTTCCAGGCTTTATTTAGTACATAACATAAGTAACCAATGTAATACATGAGATAATAGCATAAATAACTAACATGATAACAGAAGTTATCTATTTTTTGAATGTTTTTTTCTCCTCACCCTTTCTTTTGTGAAGGGGGATTTTGTTCTCTGTGCTTTTTAAATGGCAGGTTAACTGCTGTAGCTAATTCACAGGAATAAGCAAATTCCAAAACAAGGACAAGCTGGGAAAATTAATAATTTAACCTCAGATAGGTGGGATCTGCACAGAATTACAATGAAAAGTTTTTGCAAAGGCTTTTGTCTTAACCAGTTAAGTTTAAAGTAGCTTTAGAAGTGTTTATTCTGCAGCTGTTTCAAGACAGACTACAGTCTGACAGTTCAGGCGTCTTGTCACTTCTGTGCCTTCTTCCTCGGGCAGTAACCTATCTTTTCCACGCTTTGTGGACACCCCCCCTACACCTCCCTTCCCATACAGTGTTACAACAGCTGCCACTTAATTTCTCCCTGTGGATCAGCCCTCCTCAGAATTGTCAACAGTCATCACAGCCTCAAAAGAGCAAGTGTATTAAGGCATATGCTTCAATGCATCAAGCAAAGCCATTTTTCCATTTCTGGAGTGGTTTCCCCTCTCTGTATGTTACTGGATTTGAATTTCTCTTTCATTTACAGGACAGACAAATGATAGAAATTTCTTCATACCTGTAGGATGACAAATACAATTTTGATGAAACAGGGTTTGCCTCTACCATACATAAGAGGGAGCAATTGCTAGCTGATAACAATTCTGCTTCCCCCCGCCTCTCATGTCCACGCACAAGGTTCCTGTGCACCATTTATCTGCACATCCCAATCTCTGGCCAACAACAAAGGGGAAAAAAAACACAAAAAACAAAAAAACACAAAAAACAACCAAACAAACCCCAAAACAAAAACCAAAACAAAACCTATCTACAACTCTTGAAATGACTCTGCATTTACAAGGTCTGAATGGGGATGGGGATGAAAAATGTACATATTCAAATCTGAATCCACTGTCTGAAATGGGGGGGAGGCAGAGAGACAGCATAAATGACTAATCTAATTGTGCTGGAACAGCTGCCCAGATATAGCAACTGTGAAATCTGGAGCAGAAACCTGATTAAGTTGTTTATTAACCACTGTGTCATCTAACTTAGCTCTATGTGCTGTACCACGGTATCTGGATCCGGTGGCTGCTTTAAGACGTTTTAGCTGGTGGGGATAAACCCCTGCGAGAGTTACTGCGCAAATGCAGTATATACATCCTCTTCAGTGGTGCTGGCTTGGTGCTACCATGTGCACTCACTTAGCACCAGAGAGATGTGAGACACGCAGAGATTTACCAAAGGTTATAAATTTCTGAAGGGGATGATCCCTGCTATCACAAATGCAACAGTTTTCCCATGCCAGGATACATAAAACTGCAGGACAACTGAACAGAGGTTATTTCACGAACAAATGGCATAGTCTTATTTTTAAAACGGACATAATTTAATTTTATGGGATGGTGCCTGCATTTTAACGCTGAGCATAATAAAGCTTGAACCCTTTGGCTGAGGTCAGCCTATCTACTAGTGTCTTCTTTTAGGAATAGTTCAGCATATAAAGAAAAATTTTTCTCTTACCTTAAAAATTTTCCAGTGCTTCAGGACAAGAGTTTTTAATCAGAAATCACAATATATGGGAACATGGAAGATTTATGTGACTATAAATTCCCTCACAGCACTTTTCTCCCTAGAAGTCAGAAATCCAGAATAAAAAGATAAAAAGGCATGCGTCCTGTTTTCCAGCTCGGAGAACAACTGCTGCAAAATTTCTCTCATAGTACTAGGGGCTTGTAGTGTAAGTTGTGGGGCTGTGGTTTCCATTCTGAGAGTTTTGCTCAGATACCAGTATTAGCTAAAAAGAATTATTTATTGGGGATGTCAAAACCCAATATTTAGAGAGCAAAATTAATTTATATGTTTTGTACTTCTTCTTATGTAAGCTGTAAAAATGCATGAGTTGTCCATTTCAGGACTGGAAAGCAGTTTAAAAATCCCAAGTAATTCCACTGGAGAAGGTGTGTATTATGTAAAGAATAAGCACTTTCATAGTATCTCTACCCTTTTGTCTGTGAAGGTACAGATTTTGTTGATAATAGGATGTAGTGTTTGAAATGATACACAGGGACTTCAGAGGCTTGTATTCTAGCCTCTAGAGTTGCCTTCCTTTGGGAGTTTGAAGAATTCATTAAATAAATCTGGCCAGGAGAGATTAAAGCTTTCTTTTAGCAAGGTGCTTAAGTTATATTCGTGCTTAATGGGAATAACCGTGCTGGGACCACTGGTTTTTAATATCTGTTCTCATTCAAATGGGGCCTTAAAAATCCAACCATCTAAAATTACAGCGGAATAAATGGTTAAGGATACTGATGAACAATTTCAAAAAAGCATATTATTCACACTTAAATATTTTAACAATCTCTTTCTCCCTACCTCTGTTTCTTCATCATCATCCCTATTATCATTTTGATTGTTTGAAAAGCATTATAATTCAGTGGTCCAGTTTAGTACTTAAGTAAGTCCTAGACACATTCTTGTTATTTCTAATCCATCAAGAGTACCCAACAGCTCCTTTATTTTCTTTATAGCAGTCTAATGAGGTCAGAAAGGTCAGAAGGAACGAGCAAGAAAGGTCAGAATGGCTTATGCATGGGTCCTTTTCTGTGGGCTGATATTCAGCATGCTGGGAATGGGTCAGGCTCTGCTGTTTGGATTGTGCAGTGAAATAATGACATGACCAATTTGACAAGTAGTCTTCATTATCCTTTCCCACAGAATGTATTTCCACGACTAGAGCAATTAGTAGGGATTATCTTTGAGAAGAGAAATAAATGGCTTTTAACTGCTTTGTGTATACTAAAATAATGCTAGATGGTTTAAATTTTTCCTATCTGAAGAATTTTTTTTTTGTAAATTCAAGTGACAGGATATCGCCCTTTATCAGAAGAAACAGTAGTTTCCCATCCACTTACTGCTGTTACTTAGAAATAGAATTGTAAAGTTTATATCGGGCTTAAATTTTCAGACTTGCCACTATAATTTTCCTTTTTTTTTTTTTTTTTTTTACTTTGTGATTGTCAACACTGCAAAATAACTACTGATGGTTTTTCTTCCTCTAATTATTTTGACTTGTTCAGTGAGATTCTCTCTAACTGGTGGTCTTGAAGCATACCTTTTACTTTTAATCACTAAGAGTGCCATTGTGGGATAAGTAACAATAATGATGTCTGAATTTTTTTTTCATATGGAGAAGCTAGGCATGGAGTAGTTAAACTGCTCGAGGTCTCACAAAATTACTCATTAAAAATGGCTTTCAGGGTTTTAACTGTTTATGGAAACTGATTTCAGGTCTCTGCTATCAGTCCAATCCTAGCATGTGGATAGGTTGTCCATTTTACAATCCAGAGAAAAGTTTTGAAATATAACCATTAGTTAAAGTATTAATAACACCTGTATAGTGCAAATAACAGTTGTGTAGTAATTAATAAATGATTGGTAGTTTCTTTGTAATATTTTTCTAATAAGAATGCGTGGTATTTGTTGCTAGTTTCTATTCCTACTGTTGAATTGTACGCAATCAGGCTATGGCTTGAGAGTCCTCATTGGTTACCCATTGTCTAGTAAAAATTCCCCTACGTTGTATTTGACACTCAATGTGTACGTGGGCCTCTGAATTTTTGGCTTTGTTTTCTGAAGATTTGGCTTTGGCTGATGATTGGGTGTTGGATAGAGGGTTGCAGTGCTCCTACCACTAGCAGACTCACCTTGTATGCTTAGATTGAACAAAACACTGGATGTGTGGACAGGCAGGAGTTTTCACTCCAGTTCTGGTTCAGGCTAGATTTGACTCAGCTGTCACCCTATCTAGCATTTTGGGGTTTGGGTTTCCCCACCCCCATCCATAGTAGTCTGAGCTCATTGGTATATTTTCACCAAATTCTCTGATTTTGTGGAGTAAAGTGATACCTTTCATATTTTACACTTTGTGCTTGATGCACATTACACTTTATGAATTTTGCCTCTGAGTTTGCTGGAGGGTTTGGATGCCAGGGAATTGCTTTTTATTACTTTTTTAATGGATAAAATAATGCTGTTAGCAAATATTGGCAGTCAGTGTCACAGTATGGTATTTCTGGTATTCTCATTCAGTCACTTCACTCTGTCATTCAGTTACTTTAGGACCCATGTGTCTTATTTTCTGCATATATACATTAGATACAAATATATTTCCTAGATCTCAAAATAAACATTTCTGCCTCATCTTCCACAACCTGTCTTCAAGAGTTTACCACATTTCATCTTCTGAAATGTTGGCTTGCCTGTGCTTTTTTCTACTCTTGGTTCTTCTATTCCTCTAATTGCTTCTCAGTTTATTTTTGAAAAGGCACTTAGTTTTTTCCTTCCCCATCCTACAACTTTCTATACAGTTATATTTTTAGTGGCTTTTTAATTTCCATCTGTACTTTTTCTGGCTAATCCAAGGAAAAAAAAGTTTATTTATGATATCTATGCTAACAATAGATGTATGCCTCTCAGAGTTTTACTATAAGATTGTTTTCCAGTGAGCAGTTTGTCTCTCCTCCAAGATAGTTACCTGAATTCAGCTGTGAAGCAAAAAAATCTTGTGCAATTTTTTTAGTGTTTTGCATCTCAAGCATCACTAAATCCTGGCCTTAACAAATGCTTTCTTATTGTGTTCTCATGTATATCTAATACTGCTTCAAAGGTGATGTTATTTTGACCTGCTGATGCATCTCTTTGTATCCCCTTGAGCATCACACATTTTTACTGTCATAAATGTATATTCTTTGCCTCTGCTTCTGCTTCTTGAAATACAGGCAAGTTCTTCTTGGTCTTTTCCTCTTCACTTACTTGTCAGTGTTCATTAATATTGGTAACTTTTAAAGTTTTCAACTCCCATGCTGTTTCTAATGTTTTGGAGCAGTTCCTGCAAATGTACTTCATTGGTTTTTAAATTCTTTCGTAAAACTCACCTTTATCATTATGTGTATAAAATTTTCAGTTGGCATGTAAAAATAACTGTTCTGAGATGACAAGTGGTATCTCTTTGTTTTCTCTGCAATCCTAGCTCTTTGAATCCACCTTTGTTTCCTGCTTGACATTTAAGATATTTAGCTTCTAAGGCTATATATCAGAGAACCTTTTAAAGCTATATATCAGGCTATATATAGCTTTTAAGGCTGTTAATGCTGTCATTATTGTGGTGCGATAATCTAAGGATAACCACCAGGCGATGTTTGTGGGGAAATTAGTGTTTTTTAATTAGATTAACTTCTACAGTTAGAAAAATAGACAGGCTTTTGTGCGTATGACCCCTTTCTCATGTCCTCAAAGGGTTCAGTTTTCCTAGTCATCTCAGCTTGTCTACTTAAAGATATTGCTTTTCTCTGCAAACTCTGCCTCTGTCATTGCTTGACACACTGAATGTCACGACAAGGCTTGCAATTGTTGATCTGGGTCTGTTCCAGTATGATTATGAGTGTAATTTTTTTAAGAGTTGTTTGCAACTGCAGGAAAAGAACAAAAAGATCAGCACAGAGTATGTACCAATTTGCTCTTTTAAGTATGTTACAAGGTAAATATGACAACTTTTCAGGAATTCTCACAGTACTGGAGATAATGAGAAAACTTCAGGATACACAATGCACACTTATGAACTCCTTGCCATTGTAAATGGCATGAAATATGTTTTCTGCATGTAAATGGGGCCACTCCTGTCTCTCAATCCAAGACATCCAGGGCAGTGAGAATGTCTTCTGCTCTGGAAAAGTAGAACCGTTGGCCCTGGCAAATCTTTATTTCTTGAAATCTTAAATAGCTGAAGTCTGCATTTACAATCCTGTATCCCGGAGACTCACAGAACCACTACCGACAGCAGACTTAGGGCAGAAGGAGAGCGGTTCCAGGCAGGCAGATAGAGCAGTGGTAGGGTCGCTGAAATCTGCCCACCCCAGGAGACGGAACGAGACAGCCAGGGACCTTGGCGTCCTGCTTTTCAGTCACAGAACTGGTGAGTTCCTCTGTGAGCTTGGTGCTGTTCATCTGGTAAAAGTCTGTTAACACCAAATGACAGCTGATGCTGTCAGCTTGCACCTTTGCTGTAACCTGGAAGGTCAAAACAGACATGATGACTACACTCTTTCTAAATATCTGACAAGACTAGTATTATCTCCACTTATTATAGCAGAAATAAACAGGGTCCTCATGTTCCTAAAAGGAAAAATATTGTGACAGAGACAATATTATCCTCAGCGCTTAAAGATGCGGAGCCAAAGGGATAAATCCAGTTGAGAAACCACATTCAATGCAGGGATGCCAAAAATCACACTGAGGTGGTAATCGCTTCTTTTCTGCAACATAGGAAACACTTAGATGATGCAGCTTCCTATCAGGTGATATCAGTGGTCCCTACAGTCCAAGTTTTGTCTGTGCTGTAAGTTGGTGAGCCTTATTCAAAGCACTTGAATATAATCATGGTTGGATGTGGGTTTTGGGGGGGTTTTTTTGTTGTTTTTTGGGTTTTTTTAATCTATTAACTGGAAAACATGTCGAATAATGACTTAAAAAAAGAAAAAAAGAAAGACTTTCTTCCACTGAAAGTGCACCAACACAACATAAGAGGCTGAAAAATCTGCAGTCTTTAGGGACTGTAGCCTGACATACTCAACCCGTGGCTATTGTTGGGGTGGTAAGTGTATCTACTTAATACTGTGAACAAAAATCTAACTGGAACATTAAGTCCTGCAGCAGGTAGGTATCAAGCAGTTTAATTAAAAAAAAAATCATGAAGGTTTCTGAAATGCTGAAATTTTGAAAGATAAAAATGCTCTAATAAAAGTCTTTATTTAGTCCTGATGCCTTTTAGGTAGAACTGTTAGATAAAACAGTCACTTGATTACCGCTTCTACAAAAGAACTTCCAAACTTGAGCATGTTGCAGAAATGTTGATCCTTGCGCAGTTTCAGGGCATGTTATCCTTTTACTGTCAGAATGTTAGACTGAAAACAGTGTGTCTTTGAACACCAGTTGAAAACTGTGTAATCAAATTGTAAATTAGAAGTCCATTTTGATCATTGAAGTCATGGATTTATACCAGTGCATCCTAGAACTGTCCACTGATTTGCTAATATGAATGTGGTTATTTAAACATTGCTAATCGATCTTCTTCCTATATGAAAGAAATGGCAGTCAGTGTTCCTTAGAAAGCATATTTCTGAATTGGAGGGGTTTACTTGCTGAAGCTTTAGAACATTAGAATGACATAGTAAAAAGTTTGCTGTAACAGTACAGTGGTTCAGGTTTTAACTTGATTAAAATCTTGTGTATATGCTATGAAATTTATTTTGGGTGCTAAAATATATGATAGGATTTTTCATTTAATTTCTTTAACACTGATTTCAGGGGAAGTGAAATCATTGTGGTGTTTTTAGGGTATGAGGAGGGGAATCTCCTGCAAAATACCTTTCCTTTCTTAATGTAGTCTGCTGTCATGGAACATATGGGGGAAAAATGTGTTGTGTTCTGCTGGTAGAGAAGACTCAAGATAAGCAATAAAATTCCCAGTGCTGTGCTGATGTTACCAGTGATGCTGGTACACAAATGAAGTAAATAAAAATTATTTTCAGGCTCTGCTGGATACATATAGGGGAAAGAAATCAATGCTGACCAAATGGAAACGGACAGAATTATTAAAGGAGAATCAGTTTCTAGGCTTTAAAGGTTCTTTGAGACTGAAAAGTTACCATACAACCTAGAATTCAGTGTCTTTTTAAGCTTTAAATGACAGATCTAAGGTGGTATGTGGGATGTACAAAGGTGGGAAGAAGTGTGGCAGTGGATTCACTTCCTGTGGAATGAGATCCTAAACTGATGTTTAGCAATTCAAGGCAGATACCTTATTGTAGAATTTAGGTATCTTCTTGTCTATAAGAATAAAAGTCCACTACGTATTTTATTCTAAGTAGTGCATTGAAAATGTCTTGTGTTGTAAGCTGGGATGCTTCATAAACTACTAACTGCTATAAAATGTAAAAATGTTTACGTTGCTGCTTAGATCTGTCTGTGTGTCTATTATATTTTTATGTCTGTCTCTGCTCAAATTAAAATACTTGTGTTTATGGTAGACAGGAACAAATTCAAAGATCGTAAGATGAAAGATTCATCTTCCAATGGAAGATAAAAACGAAAGAGCTTGTCTGCTCTACTGTGGAAATCATGAAAGCGAGGAATGCAGCAATGTTGCTGGTTACAGTGGTACTTTAGAAAGTTCTGTTGACAACAGGTCCAGTAAGGAAAGATGGTCTGCTTCCTCCTGACTGCATTTTACTCCTGTTTCCACTGTGTTGACTCAGTAAACTTCTTTTTGTTTTACTGTGGTATAAGGGGGACTAGAAGAACCAAATAGTTGGAGAAAAAGAGAAAATACTAGCTATCATGCTTGCTTCAAATATCTCTTATTTATTTTTAAGCTTTTTGCTGGTCAACAGCCAAGTGAAATTTGTAAGTTGGGAAATGGTACTATGAGAAAAGGTGTGTTTAGTAACCAAGCAAGAGAAGAGGGATGGAGTCAGGAGTATGTCAGTTAATTAAAAACAAAAAAGCACCTTTGTTTCTTCTGTTTATGTCTTGCAATTTCTAACGGCACCAAGCATAGCTCTGTGTAGTTCTGAATTACTCCCCAGCATGGATCATGTTGCTATGTCTGAGCTGTCATGGAAACTGGCTGGAGCAAAGCTGGCTTATGAAGCGCATACAAGACAGCACAGGCAATCTCTCTTCTTAAAGTATCTGCCTTCTAAGTCTTCTTTTTTTCCCTTTTCTTTTTTTAACAACAAGCAGTTTGCTCTTTAAAATAGAACTTTGTTTTATTGGAGAAACTCCATGCTCTGCTGGCGTTTTGGATGTTGCATAAGGCCAGTGATGGCTGTATCAAGCATTACAGCAACACAAAATTAATTGCTTTCATTATTCACATCATCTACCGCAACAGCAGTCAAGAGATTCTTTTCCCGCTTGCTATACACCTCTCAGTACATTAATTTGTGTGCCAAAGTTAATATGTTCTTTGGTTTTGGTAGTTAACCAGCAGTTTTGAGAAAGGTTGTGAAAGGAGAAAGAAACCCTGTATGTTTACTACAGAGGAGTATTTTTGTTTGCGTACAGTAACTCTGCTAATGCATAGTGCCATGCAGTGGTATTTTCTGGAAGGAAGTGCGCTTTCCTCTGAGATATCACTCTGGTGAGAAGGTTTGTTTTATTTTAGAAAAATGCAGGTATTGTAAGATGTAGCAAGAAAGTATCATTAACAAGAAGGTTGTTTTCAACAGGTGTTGTGCTAAAAATCATTAGGAACTGGTATGCTGTGGTATAGCTCACAGTATGTGTAAAGAGAATTCACTATTACTGTGTGGCTGCTTTGCACCACATGGTTTATGAAGTTGCTTGTGGTCAAGGAGATACTTTTTTAAAAAGTCAGAAAGAAAGGAAACTACACATGGTGTCTTTCAAATTGGCATTACAGGGCAAATGTGCCAGAAGTAGGAGTGAAGGGCGGCACTGGCAGCCTTACATTGACATGCTAGGGGTCACTATATGAAGTTTGGAGATGAGCTTGCTAAGGTGCCAGAAATCAGAACAGTGTCTCACAGCCCTGTCCTTCAGTTATAAGCTGCTTTCTCTGTCCATCTGTTGAGCTGAGGATGTCTTCTTCCCTTTCAAATAGATTTGTCTGTTTTCCTGCATTTCACTGACTAGACTCTTATTTCAAAATATGGTTGTACTTCTTTGTTGAAAATGTCATTTAGGAATGAGTAAGTTTTTCATATTTGTGTAATTCAGGAACCCAAAGTATATTATTCTGTCTGGCAGGCTAGTGAAATCCATCAAGCCCCAGTATTTGGAACTGAGTAGTTCCTGTGGCACTACTTGAAGATAGTTTAGCTGTGGCTGTGATGTATCCAGAGAAAGCAAAACATTTGGGGCCCGGGTGAGGAAATTTATTTGATTAAATTATATTTGGTCTGGAAAGAAATATGTGGAATTTATACTTAAGATTATCCTACCCCAGTGTTACTGATAGTAACTTCAGATGGAGAGCTTTAATTAATATTACACCGTTTTCTCTCATAGACATGCATTTTTAATTCTGTAAAACAACTTCTGTAATGGTAGAGTTCCATGGCAAGTTTGCAGCTATGCCTCATCCTGAGCTCAAATTAGAGCAGTTTGCATGTGCAACATTTGTAGATCTTACCAAAGGAGTGATCGCAAACCATCTACTTCCAAACCTGAAAGCCAATGCTGAGGCATTTGGAGTTGCTGCTGCTGTAGCTCATAAAATGCAAACCATGGCGTGCGAACCATGCTGTTTCTAAGAGCTGGAGTAGAGCATGTATGGTTCACTGAACATGTTTCATAAATCCTGGACTTCAGATCTTTTTTGGTGCTAGACTGCTAAAGAGAGTTCCACCAGTTTCTTTTTCTCAGGTGGTGTGTTGCATTTCTGGTGTACTTGGAGAAACAGGAGCTCTTGGGTTTTATTGCAAGGTACAGGATTCAGCCCTTTAGAATAACAAGGCATTGAGTGCAAGTTGCTCCTTTTTGTTCCATGAAATTGAATGGTGCTGTCCCAATAATTGTTTTGATTCATATCTGATTCATCCAACTGTGATACAGGATACTGAACAGCAGATTAAGCTCAATACCTAACAAAATAATTTAGTTGTATAAGGTGGGAATGATTTGAAGTTCAAATCATAGGCTTAGTCTGTTTTGTGATATATGGCTGGTTTGGGGTTGTTGTTGTGGGTTTTTTTTGAGGGGAGTTTTTTGGGGTTTGTTTTTTTCTTTTTTAAATTCTGTGCAAGATCTGTATTTCAGTGCGTATAACCTGTATAGAAATACTCAAGTTTAAATGCATGTCATGTAGAATAAACCAGGCTTTACATAATTATTCCTTACTAATGATGGAGATGATTCAGAGTCCGAATTTCCTTAGTCAGTGCCCTTTTGCCTTAGCTTCTGTGGAATGGGGAAGCATAAGCATGTTCCTGTGAATTGCTTTTCCTACAAAGCAGATGTGGGATTGGACAGTTTACCCTTATTTACAATTTGTCAGCAGGTTCTTGATTCTGTTTTCGTTTGGATTCACAAGGAACTTTTTATTAGAGAAGAGAGCACCTTTGCTTACCTCGACTCTCGTGGGAGACCTCAGGTGGAAGAGACTGCTACGCTTTTGCATATCATTCTCCCAGTACTGTTTCAAAGAGAGGTGAATTTGGATTCTCCTGAAGAAGTCCTGTCTGTTACAGGAAGGGTATTATCTCATTTGGAGCTCTTCGTACTATGGAGTGACAAGGGAGGTCTGGGTTCTGGCTACTGTGAAACTCTTGGGTGATCTTTAAATCCTTTCATGGTGGCAAAAAGGCACTTCCTTGATAGTATGTTTGGGCAGAAATTCAACACAATGGCTCTGACAAAGACTTCCTTCTATTTAGTAAACCTGTAAGAAGAGAGTATGGGATGAAATATAATTTAGATACCTAAAAATGTCAAGTTAGAATTAGGAAATCCCAAATTCCACTATGGAGGACTGAAGCTTCCCTCCTCCCCCCGCCCCCCAACCCTGAAGAACTGATTAACTGAGGCTGCCTTTCGTACAGCACGGAGACTGCTTGCTGCTATTGTCTCCTGCAGAAACAGCACTTTCCTGCTAACTGGTTTAACTGTATCGTGTCCTTGAACATGTTTTCCTCTAATGTCCTTTCAGGATTTGAGAAGTGCTCCATAGCATATATAACGACACCCAGAAAATGTGACAATAGTACTCTCTTACTGATCAGTTTTTGTTCTTTCCATCTGCCAAACATTTGTTTTTTCTTTTTTCCCCTAGTGCTACTGCAGCAAAAATGCCTGCCTTTTGTTTATGACTTCCTACACTAGCATTGTGACATCATCAATGATATCGCCAGGGGAAAAAAATATGCATAGCTGTAGCTAAACCAGCTGTTCGTTAGCAACCCATCTAGTCTGCTTTCGTTTTTTCTCATTAATGTATACGCAGTAGTGTTTCCTGCTTAAGAGATGTAGAAGGTTCTCAGCCACGAACCATCTGCTTGGTCCGTGTCTTTGGGTAGATAAAAATGGTGGCACTTTAAAATACACTCATTCTTGATAATGGAATTTTTTATTAAACAAAACGAATGTGAAAATCTAGAAGATATTCATCACTGGATTTAGTTGTGGGTAATTTTTAATCCTTTACTACCCATCTTTTATAATTCAGTGTAATCATAGAGACTGCATATCAACTGTTAGAAAACCTTGATAATACACAATGAGCAAGATGCCGAGAACAATAAAGAAAACAGGGAGTTTTGTCATTGATTTGCATGACAACACAGTAAAGCACATGAATCTGTGTTCATCACGCTTGGCCCTTCTTCCATGCTAATCAGTGGCAAAACTTCCACTGACTTCCATAGGGCCAGAATAATGCCAACAATGAGTAACAAGCTGTCATTTTTTCTAACGAGGGAGATCTTGCATAGAATAAGTAGGTATTTTATTTGTGGAATGTTAATGTTCTTTTTGCCATCTTATATTTTCAAAACGCTATGAATTATTCCAGGGATCATTGACTATTTCATAGAACAGCTGCATCTTTGCAATGTTAATATTATGGTTAATTACGTGTTCAGTACCAGTTTTCAGGGTGGAGAAGAGATGTTCATTTATCATCACTAGCTCTATGTTAAGAGTTTTACATTAGAATATTCTGGGAATTCACTCTGCAGTAGGAGTTAAGGTATCTCCAAATATTCCAAAATGGATCCCCAATACTGATAATGTATCAGTGGAAAAAAAAATCATTAAATATTTATCTTTTTATGTAAGTGCTTTTTTAATTTTGAATGTAGATATTCACTTATTCCAGTATAAAATGCTTAGGTAAATATTAAGTTTTTAACTGATATAAAATGTTATTTAAATTTTGTGTTTAAAAAAACCCAACAAAACCCAAACCAACCAAACACCCCCCCCCAAAAAAAAAAACCCAACTGAGTATCACCAGCTATTATCAAGAGATTAGACTTCATTGTACTATATAATTCGTCATTTGGATTTGAGACTAATCCTTGCTCAAATGGCCAATTCTTATTCACCTGAGTAGTCTCACAGAAACCAGCAAAATTAATTTTATGACCAAAGATTACAGGATAATGCCCTTGACTGATGAGACAAATTTAAATCAAGGGGCTGCTATTTAGGAACAATTTTTCATTCAGAAGCTCGTCCTCTACATAAAGGGTAAACACTGGCAGATTAAGTGTTGGCAAAATATTACCTCTTCCGAATATTAATTTCAGTGTGCCCTGTATGTGGAGCGATGCAGACAATGCACAGTTTTTGCCACTCCCCACAAGAAAAAAACTACTTGTAACAACTCTCTTGAATTTCTACTTGAACCTGTGTTAAAATGGGAGTAATAATAATAATAAAAAGAAAAAAGTTGAGGGGATTTCCGTAACGACTGCTTTCTTAATGAGGTAAAGAAGCTTTAGAATTTGTTATTCCTTCCTCATAGTAGACCTCAGCTGATAAAAATATCCATAGCCGGTGAAATCAGTGGCATGCCTGGCTTTCTCAGACAAAACTCCCATGTGATCCCGCAGGCAGCCTCAGTGAGCCTGAAGCTGCACAGCAAGCAGTAGGTAATGAGGCTTTGTGCAGAGCGAAGCTCTTGTGGCTGAACAATAAAGCATATGGTACCAGCAATAAAACACCGTGCTGGGAAATTGAAGAAGATTCTGCTGGAACTGGGAAGACAGTGAATATGTCAAACGTTATAAAATGATGATCAATCTGGTTTGGTTCCTAATTAATAAAAACAGTGCATGGATTGGAAAAACAACAATTTGAACAGGTCAGTTGTTTTACAGATTCTTCACACACTTCAGTGTTTGAAATATAAGCGGGGTTTTTGCTGTTTCCTTGTTATTAGTAAAGCCAGGGTTTTTTTGCATTTTGTAAGGTGGGATTGGAAGGATGCACATCAATGTGATACCAAGCTAAATAAATTGTGTAAGTTTTCTGATCAGATTCATTGTAAAAATGTTTTTACTATTATTCCTATGCAATTCAAACTTCAATTGTGCATGAAAACTGGATAGCAAGTAAAATTAAATTTATGCTGGATGGATCATTTGCCAATATCATAAAATATTTAGTAACAACAATCTATTATTCTGCTATGTATTCAAGACTAATTCTTTCTCAGTAGGAAATTCGTGGTGTCTGTGTTTGGTTAAAAAGAATATAACATTGGAGCGTCTCTAACAGTGCACTTGCATTTGGGGTTTTTTTTCCCTCCACGTTTTTCTTGGATAATTTTGAAAGTGGTGTTTTGTGTTATTTTTTTAATACAATTGTATACACAGAGGAATGATCCATTATAACCCTCTGCATTTATTTCACTCCAATATTAATGCAAAGTATGTTATTATTTTTCAAGCAAGTATTTATTTCTCATAGCAGTTCTTAGTTAATTATACATAATATTTTATTTTTTGAAGATTGCCCCCAAAGATTTTAGTGGCCTGTGTTTGTCTTACAGAGGATAGACATTTAATTTCTCCGGCATATCACATTACATAGAAATTAACTGTGTAAAAGTTTTTATCCGTAAATCTCTTTATAGTAGTGTTTTTCTTTCTTCTCCAGCACTCAGAAATCATGAACTAGATATGCTGGTACTGCCTCAAAGAAATAGATCTGTTGATTTTTGGAGAATATTTCAGCAGCAGCGAGATTGAGCCCTTGAAAAGCGATTGGGGAAATAAACAAAAAATAAAATGTAGAGAACAGGATGTCATTTTCATGTGAACTTATGATTTCTACTCAGAAATGTTCTTTATAAATACCTATTTGAATGGTTTAAGAGCATTTATTTTGTTCCTGTGTGAATACGGGTAATAACCTCCGCACAGGCACAGGCTGCAGGGCCCGCAACTGTGGGGCAGGCTGCTGGGCAGGCACTACACACCGCTGCTGGGGATGCGCTCGCATTATATTCGCACCGGTTTACTATTGTGTCTGTGCGTGATGCTAATTCACGTGGGTGAGTTGAAACAAGCTGTGCATAAATTAGACCCATCGCTGTCCCCCTGCCCTCTTTAATTGAAAAAAGGAGAAGGAAGCCCGGGCTCTGGCTGCAGAGCCGGGGGGGGGGGGGGGGGGGGGGGTGCGGGTCTCCTTGGAAACCGCGGCGGCGGGCTGGCTCTCGCCCGTTTTCGGGCGGGGGGCGGCGGTAGGAGCCGGCGCTGCCGCCGGGCAGGGGCGGGGACCCCGGGCAGGGGCGGGGGCCCGCGGCCCCGGCCGCGCTGCGGGCTGGGCAGGCGGGGGGCGATGGCCCGGCGCCGCTGCCCCTGCGGGCCGCCGTCCCGGCGGGCTGTGCCCGGCATGCCCTGCGGCGGGGCGGGCCCATGTAAATGAGGGGGGCGGGGCGGGCGCGGCGGGGCGCGGCGGAGGCTGTTCCGCCGCCCGCGGCCGGTGCTGCCTCCAGGTAGGGCGGCGGGGGGCGGCGGGCCGGGCCGGGCCGGGCCGGGCGTTACGCGGCCGCCGCGGGAGAGCGGTATTTGTGCGGTGCCCCGGCGGACCCCACCTGCTTTGTTGTGCCCCGGCTGAAAGGGCGCACGGCGGCGGAGCGCCGGGGCTCGGCCCTCGCTCTTTCTTCTGGGGCTCTGCGGGGAGCGGTGCAGAGCAAGAGCCGCTCTTGCAGATGTCTGTGCGCGGCTCTTCTCTGGCGGGGGCTGTTTCGCCCACGCTCTCTTAGATTCCGAAATTCGGTGTGTCTTTAAGTGCAGAATTTTCCAGTTATAAATATGGCTGAAACCCGAGTGAAGGTCCTTTGCGATCACTGTATTAAAACATTTCTCCTATAAAAAGTAATTCTGTAGAAAAAGACTGCTGTAGCTTGGCAGCGCTCTGAAAACAGCCTTGTTCGTGTTTTAGACAATAGGTTTGAAAGGATGCGTTAAAGTATTTGTTTCATCATACTTCGCGCATGCAACTAGCGATTTGTTTAACGGAGGATGCTGGTGAAATTGTAGTAACACTTGCAGTATTTACCGTCCGATTGGGTGAGATACACTGAACGCGTCACTCTATAGTCATTTAAATGGAGAAAGTAAAGCAGCATATAGTCATGCAATTATCATATAATTACCATATTGGTCTAAAATGAGTACAGCGGATTTTAAGTTTAGATTTATGAGGCAGTTAGGTACTTACAGTAAGTATGTACTTAGATAAAATTAACAGCGTGCACTAAACTAACAATAGGAACATCCCTGTGGAACAGCATTTCCGCTGCTGTAATGGAGTCACAACTTTGAAATACACCTGCCTTTTCCATGCGTGCACACCGGAAACAAAGAACCGACGTCTTTCCTGTGGATCAGGCACTTCATGTTCTAAAGCGCTCCCAGTATAAAGTTAATTAAAGAACTTCAAAGAAAAAAATCCAAAGAATTCCTGAAGCAAACAAGTGTTCTGTGTTGCTGCCAATTTACAGTAATTTTGAAATACGCTTTTTCCCCTATCTGAACTCCATTGAAACTATGGTTTAAATAAACATTTTTTGCTGCAATTTGAATGCTGGGTGTTGAGCTCCTTTAAGCATCAGAAATAGAACCAAGTCTTTCTGCATGCATCAGACATTTTGGAGACAGAGATGCGATTCTGATCTCCTGTATTACTGAAGTTCAGCGTTAAGTCTACTAGTCTTAATTTACTTCTACATCTGAGAAGCCCGAGGCTGGCGTGTAATGTTTTGGTTTGAGCATGCACAATGTTTGTTGTGTATCTTAGATATTTGGCCTCATTTGTTTATTGGAACGAGGAATTAACTTTTGTTGAAAACCGCATTGATTTGGACAGATGCGGTAGTTTAATAATTAAGTTTAATATTAATTGAAGACACAAAAGTCGTGGTTTAGGGTACATAATGGCAAATGTTTGGAAATTCATTCCAAAGCTTAAATATTTTCCCCAAAATAGCAGCAGATGATTATGCCATCTAAAACTCTTACTTGCTCTTAAAAGGTACTTCTAGTAACTGAACCTGGAAGTTTAGTTTTTTTTTTTCCTCCCTGAGCAAGCAGATGGAAGATCATGCTGAAGCGAGGCAGGTATAATCTATTGCAAGATTGGTAAAGCTGTCAGAAAGATAAATTTACATGTAGTCTGTCAGTACGTGTCTTTGTCCTTGCTCTGAACCAGTTAGGATGCTGAGAAAAACTGGATTGTAAACATGCCGTTCTCTCAGGAAAACATCAGCAAACACCATCACATCTTTAAAACGTTGATGCTATTTGAAGTCCTACCAGTGAGTTTTGATCACTGTTGCTTCATTGCTCTTCTGTAGTTTTTTTTTGACCCTGAGAAATGGATTGAATGTAAATAAAAGACAGATATGACTCATCTACAAATGCACACAAGCCAAAAATATTTGCTAGGTTAAAACAGCTCTGGGATAAATAGCGTGGCTTTAATTTCTCCATCTCTCCACAAATATGGATACAGTATGTTAATGAAACCTGTGATAAATGGGAGTTGTGAATAATTGCCAACAAAAAAAATCTAGAAAATTGTGGACTTTTTTGTCTTTCAGATTTACATATAATTCTCTCCAACAACTCTTCGTCTAGTCTTATCCCCCACCCTCCAAAAAAGTTTGAATTTCTAGGACCTCTGCTTCAGTTCTCCATCGCTTCATATTTTTTTTCCACAATGAAATAGGGAAAATAGGAAAAAAACCCATAAATGTCTATCACTATAAAAACGGGGTGAAAATCTGTGTAATATATAAGTTGTCTAAAAGCGAAATTAGGGATAAAAGGCAGAGAAGCTGCTTGAGTTTTTCAGGTTTTTGTATGTTTAAATGCAAAAATATAAGAAAGGATATTTCTTAAAACTTAACATTCAGAAGCATTGGACAACTTGGATTGAGGCTTTCTGATGAAGAGATAGATGGCTTTTGGTTACTACTTCATAAATCATTTCATGAAATATTTAACTGGATGTCCTGGTTCAGTTTGGGGGTGGTTAGTATCCTGCTCTTTCATAAGCAATAGGGATTTGCATATTTATTTTATTGTCTAGTGCGAAATAGGAAATGTGGGCTTCACGGTATGGAGCTTGACCCTCATCAGTCTTTTCTGAGGAATGTGGGCAGGAACTAGAAGATCATTTACTGATTGTAGCTTCACCATCCCGTGTAGTCCTTGGATTTTGATGTGGAAATGCAATCAAGTGATACCGTTATGTCGGGTAAGGCTGCAGAGTACATAAGCCTCTGTGGTAATTGTAGCTTTCATTAGCATGCTGCCCCTTCGAGGGTAGCGAGAGGAATTTGGGGTCGTGTTACATTTATTTACTTCATACTGGTAAATCATTTCTGTACGTGCCTATAAATAAGTCATGGTTTTCATCTGTGCTGCAAATCAGGATAAATTGGTCTGTGTTGAGCTCTGTGCTGCTGCAGCTATTCCCGTGTCAGTACCTCAGCTCGCTGGTCCAAAGCTGGCCTGGGGATCTCTAACACCCTGCAATACAAGTGCTGTCTGCTGAAAGCCGCAGGAACTGCTGCAGCGTCCCTGCAACCGCCGTCGCACGACCACCCGAGCTGTGGAAGGAGAGGCTGGCAGACCAGCAGCGGGGCTTACGGTTCCCAGCTGGGGGTCTGGGGGTCGCAGCTGGGGGAAGAGGGCTGCTTTTTCAAACCCATCTCCTTGGGCTGCCTGTGAGTGGGGGCCAGGGCTCCTCCTCCTCTGGTGCCTGTGGGCATCTCCCACCTGAGGAGCAGCTGGCTGGCGCTTCTGGGAGCATGAAATAGGCTGGCATTGCCATGGCTTCAGCAGGAGGTTGGGGTTTTTTTGAAGAGGGATCTGAATTTGATAATGAACTTCTCAGTAATTTAAAATCTGTTCTTTATTATAATTGAACAAAGTTGCTTTTTAATGTAGCATGAATATGTTAAAAAAGTAAGCTGGATTGCAGATGTTTTCAGTTGTACTTCCTAAGCGATAGCGATCTCTAGTAAATGCCATTTGTGTGGGGGTGAAAGGGTAAACAAAAAAAAATGTTGAAAGCCACAAAATGTATTTATTCATTGTTTTTAGTCTGGATAACAAATGATAGCACTGCTTACTTCCAACATGAGCTGTGACAGCTGAGCAGGCTATGCTCAAGCAAACATTTTTGTCTTCGTGTATTTTATTATGGGGGGGAGGGAAACCCCATGACTCTGGGGGGCCTTGGAGTGCTTGCAGAGCTGCTGTTGTTTTGCTCTCTTGTAGTACCAGAGTCTGTATTGAACCATTCACTTTCAGAGTAGCTCAAGGTTTAACTTTGTAGCTTTCAATTAAGTCTCTCAGTTGTTTACCATTATGCCCTCCTCACCCACTCTTACTTCTAAACAAACATCTTTTAACAATAAAATGGAAAAGTGAAAATTGCAGCTTCTCATCTCAGCTCCCCTGGAAAAGACAGAATAAGCGGAGATTTGATAAAGCAAAATATCATAAAATATATCAAATAAAAAAAAATACCTCGGGTTGAAAGTGGAAGCCACATAGCTTCATAGCAGTGCTTTTCAGGAGAGCGTAGGGCAGGTAATTAATTTTGTCTCAGCAGAGTCCTCTGGCTGAGATGTCATTGAATGGTCATAAGGTGCTTACAAGTCAGGCAATGCTATGGGAATGGGCTAGCTGCTTAGTTTCTATTCATCACTGTCTCCGTGACAAGAGTGCCTTGGGAATTGGATGAGTACATACTTGTTATTAGACCTGCAGCTCTTCTGTCAGCCTTCTGGAAGAGTTTTCAGCTTTGAATTATAAAGTGAACTGAAAGGGATTTTCAGACATGTTTATTATGATGCCAAGTTGCTACAACCATAAACTCCAGATTTTCTTTAGTATTACAAAAAAGAGAAGAGAGTCAACGTTCAGTTTTAACACAATCGGGATGTAATTTTAGGTCAGTCTTATTGTGGTCTGTAGCTTTACACATTCATGTTGTGATAACACCATATACCCTTCCTTTGTGTGCCTTTGTGTTGAGTACACAAGGTACACATGCACAGGTGAGTAAGGACCTATGTGTAATTTTTGGGTGCCAAAAGTATGAAGTTACTATTGGAAAGATTGGCTGTAATTGAATATGCGCTTTAAAAGTCCTACCTTTCTGAAGTTGTTAGTTATAGAAATTACTGAGAAGACTACTGGCTTACAGAGAAATGTTTTAGTTTATTGATTATGCATGTTTCGTCTCTTCATAAAAATCAGCCATCTCATTCTGTGGTGCTGTGGTCACTAAATTTGGGAATTTGAAATCTTAGTATAGCTGATCTTTTTGGCTGATTTCTTAAGGAAATTAGGCTTATGCATTTATGCTGTCTCTGTGCCTATCATATTGTCCGATATGTCTGTCCTATTTTCCTTATTAGTTTTTTTAACCCGTTACCTCATTTCAGCTGAGCTTGAAAGAGAAGTAGTAGATCTTCTTCAAGTATTGTGCAAATGGGTGGTGAGATGGAAAAGAGAGACTGTTAGTTCATACCAGTGAAAAAAAAAGTTGCACTGTGACTAAATCCCTGATTTTCGAAGTAACCAGATAAAAGAATGCACTAAACACCCTGATGCTGGGGAAGACCATCAGTGAACCAAACCCCCTACTGTGCCTCAGGTAATCCCATCCAGGAGATGAAAATCTATAAAGAATCAAGTTCCATTCATTTCTCCAAATATTTTTTTTTGTAAACTTGAAATTAAATTGTACTTGTATTTTCTAGCTGATAACTGAGTAGCTTATTTTTACCTTGTCCTGTTCTTAGAAGAGAGAAGGTGAATTGTCAACACTCTACATATGTGTCAGTGGCAGGAGGAATCTTATCAGTTGTTGTAGTGTATAAATTCAGTATTTCCTGCATTCAGTAATTTGTTGCGCATGTTATGGGGATTTTTTGGTGAATTTCCCCCATCAGTGTTTATTGGTGAAATCATATTATTGCTAAAAATCGTCAGGGTTTTGTAAATAAACATATTGGTTTTCCCGGTTGAATAGATACACCAGGTATGGTGAAAAGTCAAAAAGCAAATAATAGAAACAAATATTAATTTTACATGTTTTATTTTTAAGTGTCATTTTTTGTAGGCCTGGATGCCTACTTAGGACTGTCTTGGGTGTGCGTTAAACCTGCAGATTGTAACATCATATGTTGGTTGTGCATTGTTCTTGATTTAGATAGCTTGAATTATTACAGCCATAAAGCTATTTTTCAAGATAGTAGTTTCAAAACATCACAGCCTTCCAGTAGATATTAATAATTTATATTTTCCAGTACGAATAGTTTTATTGACTCTATTCTCTAGGGAAAAAGATGCACTTAAACATCTTTTTACTAATTTTGGCTTCACTTGAGGCCAAGCCTTGAATGAAGTCATGATTTTACTCTCATGCCATGGAGCTATATTTATTTCATTGGTGGCAATTGAATGTTGGCTCCTGCTGACCAAAATTATTTCTGTTTATAGGGGCCTGTTCTGTACACTATTCCTCAAATATTTCTGCTAAAGAAAATAATAGGTTTTCTGGTATTTTTGAGCTGCTCTTTAGTTTCTGCTATTTTCTTTCAGCTTCCCAGTAGAAAAAAGCCACAGGAGTAACCTCTTCAAGAAGTGTTTTGGGCTACCAGAGATGCCAGTCTATCACCAAGTTGCTACTAACAGCTGTGCCAAATATTTATTTGGTGTCTTAAAGATGCGCACAGCCCTGTGAGGTTATTAGAGAATTGGGTTAATGATGTTCTTTCTAATTTTAACATTTATTACAAAGATAAAAACAAAATGTTATGGGAGATTTTTATGGTTTTGGTGTTTAAAAAAAAGGAGAAAAGAAAAAGGAAAAAATGAAAAGCCCATCAACCCAAAATCTTTTGATTGTTTGCTTGTAAGTTGTTATATGCAAGAACCAAGCTCATGCCGTAATTTTTAAATGACTCATTACTGAAGTTGGAAGAACATGATCTGACCATTGTTGTATCAGAGGCTCCACACCAGTTTTCGTGTTCTCCCTCACTGAAAACCTGGAGGCTCCTGGAGCTCCCAGGTCTGCGTCAGCGCTTGCATAGGCATAGGAGAAGGTATTCCTGCAGCTGTGCCTTTTCTTGGGTGGATGTGACAAGGCAAAGCCATTGGGTTGGACAAAATCATCTGCCAAGCTGGAATTTGAACGCTGAATTAAGGAGAGGAAAGTTGAAACAGTCTCCATTAGGGAACGTGCTGAGCATGCCTATTGTATAACGCTGCAGCAGTACTAACACGCAAATGGCTGCTGGCTGTGCACAGGCAGTTCTTTAATATCTCAGGATTTGGTGCATAATAAGCTAAGACCATTTTTTCATGCTGCCCATGTGATGAATTCTTACTAACAGTATTTGTTAAAGCATATTAAACATCTACATTAAACATGTATACATAATTAAATTTTACCAGTGTGTGACAAAAGAAAACCTGTGTTAGCAGAGCAACAAAATTTGCAGAGCTAAGCAATGAATAATTGGCAAATAGCATAATTTTTGCGATCATATGACCCTTTACTGTGTATTTATTTTGATATCCAAAGCAATGTATATTTACACTTCAGAGGTGCCCGTTAAAACTAAGAATACATTTCACAAGGGTACTGCAAATGGTCTAACTGTATTAGGGCAGCCTTCTGCTTCACAAATTAGTTCTGCTGAGAAGCTGGGTATATTAGTATAACTGATCTGCTTCTGCTGATTGTGCTGGCTTGTTCAAAGTGCGCTGAGCTAATGCAAATCCTTAGCTATATGTTCGGATACATAGCATAGATGAATATCTGCTGCATGATAATACTCAGCTTCCAGGACACCCATATTTTTTTATACCTGCCTTGTTTACCTTCTTTATAACTGGCCTCTAGTGATCGTGACAGCGCATGGCTTTGCTGTTTCATTTATATTTCTCTTAAACAGTGAAGAAAACTTGAAACTCACTGCTTTTGGATCAGAGTCCAACTTCTGTAGGAAAGGAGGTTTTTTATAACTTTTTACTTAAGCCTTCAATCCCTTCTCACCTCTTTTTCTCTCTCCAGTTTTACCTCTTCCATTGTGCTGTTATTCAGTCCTTATTGTCATTCTCAAAAATGACTAATTTAGGCAATTTTTCATGTGTTTAGTCACGTCTTTGATATTTGAGAGATTTCTCCACTAAAAATTTCAAGTCTTTTCCTTAAAGTTCTTGGGAGTGAGAGTGCTTTTCAACCACTGTAATAGCAAGATTTTTTAAAATTATCATTATTATTTAACACAGATAAAACAGTTTTTCTCTTTTCATTTTTCAAATCTTTTTGCCAAATTTAAACATACATGAAGGTACATATGAAACTTGCAAAGGAGAAGAGAGAAAATGGGCAAAAAGTGAGAGAATAAGAGCAAGCTCTTCATGTTCCCCTTTCCAGAAGAACATATTTAGAGGTCAGAATAGCCAGCATAATTGATTCCTGCCAGAGGCAGTATGAATTTATATCTTTACCCTTGACTTGACTTTTAGCCTATATTTATTTAGCCATTTAAATTGTTGTAGCCATTTCTTTTGACCACCCCCTTGGCAGTCTCATTGTTGACACTTACACTTCACGTCCTCCGTATTTGAAGTCATAATGGCTAGAAATATTTTTGAAGGAAAGCATGTAGGCTACAACTAAATACTGTGTCACTCCAATTCCAAGTGTTAACGCTTTCTCAGTTAAAGCAAGCATTGTGTAGTCTAAGGTGTATTTCCTCATAGGGAAGTTCCGACTAAATATTGAAAGTGTGATCTTGACATTATGTTAGCTGTGATATGCAAACTTAATGTTTTTAAGATGTAATTAAGGGTGGTAAGAGAGCCGAGTTGATTTTAAGGTGGCCAGAAGATAAATTAAAGGAATCCAATTGCCTTTTGTTGAAGGGGAGAGGGATCAATGTTCAGAAAAAGAATTTTGAAAATGAACAGGCCAAGCTATCATTCCCCCAGAGATCCTATTATTTAATACATCTGCTTTGTTTTTCAAACATTTCCTTTTAAAGTGTTTTAGAATTGATCAGAATCCCATTGTGTTTGAAGACAAGGCAAAATTACAGTGCCAGCAGAGCTCGTTTACTGATGCAGAGGTCCAGTAACATACTGTAGGGAGGAGCGTGTGTTCTCTAGCAGTGGCAAGACGGCTGTAAAATACCGTCCTTCCAACGACTCTGAGCAGAAATACTTTTTTTTTTTTATCTAGTAAGGATAGGCTGTGGTCATTGAGGACCACAGGTCTTTTACTTCTGAGTAAAATTTCAGGATTAGTCCCTAAGTCACATCCCCTTAATGAAATAGGAAGCAAGGCAATTAGAGGTTAGATGCTTGAGAGTTAAATGTTTTAATCCCCAGCATCCGGGCAGTTACCCTTCAGCATGGTACCACAGCTCAGCTATTCGCTATCGAAGCTCCCTGTGCTCCACAGTCACAGTCCAGTGCCCGCTCCTGAAGGCAGGCGCATAAACCTTCCCTTTCAAGAACAGGGCATGGGTCACTCTTCCTCTTCAAACATCTTTCTTGTAAAGATGTGCTGCTGAGTGGGTTTCCTTTAATTTACACAGTAGTTGAACACCTAAGGAACTCACCAAGACGCTGGAGAGCTGAATCTGTTGTTCAGTAATTGCTGCCTCTAATCTATAGCTTAGCAGAGAGCACCCTAGTCCTTTGCTTAGGTGGAAACCGATTCACTGTATAGAAAATAATGCCAAGATTCATGGTCTGAAGAGAGTGTGTACAGGTGGCATGCCAAGTGCTGTGCTGTATTAACCAGCCTTCAGGTACATAAACAGTCACTCATGGGTTTGGGCCTGGCCCAACCTTTCCGTCCCTTTTCCTTCTCAACATGCTCTGCACTCATACTCCATTTTCCTTTTGTTCTTAGGCACCTTCCTTGGAAGAACACCAAGTTTCAGGCTCCCAGGGAGACCTGGACATGAAGTTATTCAGGCATCTCAAATCTCTGTAACTTCTGGGTGTGTGCAGAAGCCGCCTTTATGCTGGGGGAACTTCAAAGTGAGAAAGTGAGACCCTGGAAAAGCTCAGATGCCTTTGAAGGAGACAGTTTGGTGGCAGATGGGCAGAGCCTTCTAGGAAAGGGGTTTTGATTCGAGGACTGGTCAAAGAGGCATTGGAGTCATTTAAAAGTTACTGGTTTCTCAATTGAAAGCAGCTGTTTCTCAGTCAACAGACAGTAATCAACCATTTGTATGCCCCTGTGCCCTTCCAGGGGGTGGGCTGAGCAGGTGTAACTGTGACTGGTGGCCGTACTGTGTTTTGTGGCAACGTGTACCTGTTGAGATTGCACATCACACCCCCTGCTTTTGTTTTTTGGCCCTAGGGAATCTGGCACCAGTTCCCAGAGCAGACTCGAGATGGCTGTATCAGGGACCAGTGCTCCCTCTACGTTACTCTCAAGAGTTGGATACCTTCTGATGGAAATCCATGTCTTGTTCTGGAAATCATTAACTTAGAATTGGGAAGAATCTGTTTGAACAGTAACTGAGTGCACAACTGTTTTCAGACCTGCACAGTTTTTTGTTTGCTTTCTCTTCCTTGTTCTGGCTGATGAACACTTCAGTTACCGCATGAAAAGTGGAATAGTGTCAGCAAGAGGCTATGCTGCGTTGGGGACTTCCCCGGAGCAGGCTGTTAAGGGTTGCACAGCTGCAAGACTGGGAGCGTAGGCAGTAACGTGCCGGGTGCTTTCTGGCAACTGCAGCAGTCGGACAGACTCCTCGGCTTTGGGATGAGTAACTCGATGCTGCCATTCCATTTGCGTCTCCCGTCACCATTCCCTCCCTGCACACCCCCCCAAGTATAAAGGCATTTCCTAATTCTGTACAGGATCAGCAGGTGCGCTGCACCTCCCTTGTAATATAATCACTATTGGTGATAGAAATGAAAATATCACTATAAACCAGCAAGAAGACCTCAGTGACTTGACTTCAGCTACGTCCACTTTGTGGGGAATACCTGTATGTGTGGAGTTCTATCTAGTACAGAATGCTGCTAGACACTGGTGCACTTCTGCTGTTTATGGTCCAAAATATCATAAAGACTGAAGCTGCTGTTGATTTTGAAGGGTCTGTGGATATAGTTTCAGGAGATGTGTTTTATTGTGGTTTTTTTCCCCCAATAAACTAATATGAAACTTGTTGCCTCAGGAGAGCAAGTCAGATGAATTTAGAGGAGGCTGTGCACTGTCGTATAGCAACGTTTCAGCCTTATGCTTAGGGGAAATTGACTGCAAGGATGAGGAAGCAGAGCCATGTATCTGCAGCGGTTGCGGCTGGATTTCTCATCCCATTGCTTTCCGCTGAAGCGTGAAATACTGAGTATTGCTGGAGACAGGATATTAAACTTGGTGCAATCATGTATGTACTTCTCAGAGCTTTTGCTTCCTAAAAGGTGAATGAACTCCCTTATTATAAAACTTCTGTTCTAGTCCTTGTAATTAAATAATATCACAAAAATGTTGTATAATGTATCCGTAATTTCTAGTTTTGACTTACAAAGGCAAGTTTAAACCTGCCCATAACTCCCCCATGCTGTGCTTAGGAGCTGGCAGACAATGTAAAATGCTTTGTCAGCAAAGCAAAACAAGTAATTAGAACTAACTTTCTGTTGCACTGGGATGAAACCATGATATTCTTGGTCTGCAGGCCCAGGATTTCCTATCAACAGACTTCAGTGTTTGCTGAATTATGATTTTGAATTAGTCCTGCAGACTCTGTAACCTGGTGAGCCCATCAATTTTTTAAATTTCTTTTTTTTGTAGCTCTCAGCTTTGTATACCCACCCTTATCCTTTTCTAGCTTCGTATCAGGCCAAAAGTTGGTTGCAAACCTCTTCACGCTCTCACTTTGTTTTTTCCAGGAAAGAAACTGGTGTAGGGGCTTGGAGAGAGCTATAGGATGCATAGGAGACGTTGAAACTACTTGGTACTAGACCAAGTGTGAGCAAAGATACCAGAGAATCTACTGGAGTGCTGTGCTTACAGGGTCAGAACATAGCCGTTACATCACTGAGACTACCTCTATATTAATTAAAAAGATAAAAAGATGCAGGCTAAGGACAGTGTTCTCTGGCTTCCGCTGCCAAGTGGCAGGGTACGGTTCTTGTCCACAGTGGCTAAACTGTCAGCCCTCTGCCAAAACCCGGGTGCCCTCATCCAGCCTGCTTGCTGGGAATGGCTCTGGCACCTGCTTCATCCTGCGTTATCCAGGAGAGTGCGAGGTGGCCTGGGCCAAAACTCTGAAATGTGCTAATTGTTGAACAGTATGGCCAGGACTGGAGTCTCTACCTTAACCTTGTCTTACTTCCTATTAGTCATTTAGCCCAGCATATGTTAGCTTCCTGACAGATTTTTTTTTTAAACATATAACCATAGAAAGTTGGTTGGAAGGGGGCTCTGGAGCTTACCTAGTCCATCTTCCTGGGTGCAGCAGAATGCAGCTGGCTTGGAATTAACGAGTCCTAAAGGTAACTGCAGGGATTTAAAAAATTCTGTTTCAGTGAGGAATGCAATTTTTTTTTTCTTGCTTTCAGTGGCATTTGGCAGAACCCTGTGGTGAGTCCGTAGCGCTAGGTTGTGTGTCCTACTCTGTGAGTCCAGCATGTCATCAATCCCAAAGTTTTTGCCTGGATAAGTATCAGCACTGCTTGCCTCTGCAGTGTTGCGGGTGGCATGGTGGCAGCTGCGTGTCCTCTGAGCAAGCTCCAGCTGTCCTTGATCTCTCCTCAGTTAGTTAAGGGTACACTTTCTCCTTAATTACGTGCAATTCATGTTATATTTCTACCTCTGCTGCTAAATTTCTGCTTGAATACTTTGCTTTATAATTGGCATCTCATTTCTTAATGTGGGAAGGAGAGAGTTTGGGAGTCAATTGGTGTCTCTGACTGGAGTGGGGAATTTCTGAATTCCAGGCATGTATTGAGCGCTAAATTGGCATACGGTCTTTGTGACTTTGTTGTCTTTTATCTGTCTGAGTATTGGAATTATCAGATGGATTTCTTATAGGGGTGATGTGAACACTGATTAGATCACATATATTTGGCAATAGGAACTGTAGTGTTCAGAATGAATTTTTCTTATTTAATCTCATCCCTGATTGTGAACATTTCTTCCACCCATGGCAGCCAAGGGAGGGACCAAGTGAGGGTGTTTGAAAAGAAGTTCCCATTTCTTCCTTGTTTGAAATTTCACAACGTAACCTAGAAATCAGGGATGCTGTTGACATCAAGATGGGAAAAATACTCCCTGAAAGCAATCTGTTACACATTATTCTAGCAAAATAACCATCTCCATACATGTCAAGTTAGAGTATGACTTTTGATGTTTTTCTTTCCTATGGCTTCACCGTCTCCTAGTTAATTATATCTAATTTCATACTAAATCATTATTCAAGACCAGAAGCGGCAACTTATTGGTACTTCTAAGTAAAAATGACTTTGGAGATTATGACTGCGTATTGTGTGGTTGGATGTTTCAGTGCCTCATTGCCTCTGTTCCTGTTACAGGTGCATGTGACAGCATTGCAGCGATGAGTGGAATTTTAAAGAGGAAGTTTGAAGAAGTTGATGGCTCCTCACCTTGTTCCTCTGTGCGGGAATCGGATGATGACATTTCTAGCAGTGAAAGTGCTGACAGTGGTGATAGTGTGAATCCATCCACTTCTAATCATTTTACCCGTAAGTAGTAAAGTGATGTGTCTAAATAATTCTTCCTGTTCCTCAAAATAAAATAAATTTTATGGTTAGATGATTGAACATGATTTCAAATTGAACAGATGATAAAATGGACTCTCTGTGGTGGTCAGTTTGTGACTTGCTCAAAATGACTTGGCAAACTTGCACCCTTTTGCCTTCTTGTTAACTACATAAAACTATTTGTCATTGTAAGAATTTGAAGTCACTTGGAAGCCCCTACCTATTTGCTGTTTGAATTATGTAGCTGTTTGTAGTTAACATTGGGAGTTGTGCTTAAGGTATTTCAAACAGGTACTGTAGGGAAGGTGCTTTAGGTAAGTTTGTTTATTTTCCTTAGATAAGTGTAGTGCAGCTGTCAGCTATCAGCAGTATTGTATTGGTGAGAGTTCTTCTCCAAAGAAAATAATAACCTTTTTTAATTTGGGATTGTGGAACATTGTGTATGGGACATGTTATTGCAATAGTTTCTCTTCTTCATGTAGGGGAGGGTATCTCTGTACTAGGCAATGGTTTTGTGTATAGATAAGAATTTGGTTTTAAGTTAGCAAAGTTGTGTGTGCAGCATATATATCTAGGAAGAATGTATTCATGGTTTGTCTTTGTAGTTTATGATATTTGTTTTAGGTGATTATACTGTTTTAATAGTGAACTGTGTGTTTTAAAAAGCAGGGGTTTGCCTCCTTCAACTCTGTTGCATATAGATCTCCCCACTGGAGTTAGTGGCTGTAAAGCTGTATTCTTAAGACTGTGGGCCAAGGAGTAGGTGAAGCTCCTCATCACTGCCCATACACAATGTAATCCTTATAACTATGTGGTTTAGATTGTGCCTAGGAATCATGTTTGTAGCATGTGATATGAATGTTCTTTAAATGATTCGCCTACCAAATGGAGTTTGAGCCAGGGTTTGGATGTGAGGGTCCAAATCCTCTTTGCTCTAGTATGGAACACGCTGTGCAAAGGGTTTACACAGGCATAACTTTTCAAATGTGTTATACATGTAACGATCTTGATATAGTATATTATATTTAAGATGCAGTACTAGTAGGGGACCTATTTTATTGAAATACCACAAAGGAGTAAGTGACCCAGTAAATCTCTTTGGTAGTATTAAGAAATAGCTTGGTGACAATATTATCTGCATGCTGATCTTTTAACTTTTGCATCTGTTTAAGGACTTAGATGATTATTCATCATAGACTGAAAGCAGTGCTTTTACATTAAACAGTCATTGCCACCCACACAGAAGACAGCAATTTTATTGTGAATACACAGATAATGCAAAGAAGGATCGTAATTCAGGGGAGAAACTTGGAAGTTGTAATACCTGCATGTAACAATAAGCTTTGATTGTAGTTGACACAATAAATAATTTATTTTTTGAATAAAATCTGTAAGGGAAACTATAGAATTTCAGTGTTATGATTAATGATCCATATAACTGAGATATTCGTGGCCAGAGTAATAAATGTTTACCTGTGCGTGCACTCACACACACATATGTAGAAGTTGCACATATTATATTTTTTTCAATACATATATATATCAGTCAGCAATATGGAAATAGAAAGAGTAAATTGTTTGCCTGTGCATTGATACTACTTTTTAAAAGGTATTGTCTTTAATATAGATGGAGCAGCCTAAATTCCAAGAAATCAATGCAGAATAATCCCAGTATTATATAAGGCTGGTTTGGGAAGAAGCTAATTGAACAGGTGGCCTTGGTGCTGCATTTGAATAGGCAAATCTCAAGGTCCTCAAGGAAAAGACTCTTGGAGACTAGTTTCTGTGCCACTGGAACGTGGCATCTCTTAGTGTCTAGCATGCGGCATTGCTCTTACTGTAATGCAGTGTACTTGCAGGGGCTTGATAAAGGTGATAATTTTTCATTGGTAAGAAAATAGAAAATGTTGATGCTCAGATGAAGTCTAAAATGGAAAGGCGGTTTTATCCCTACCTAATTACTTGCATCTTGCATCCAGGCTCTCTTCCAGTGTGCATCATTGTTTTGTAACTTTACCAAGGGCACTTCATGTTGCACCTGATGGGGAAGTCAGATTTTGTTAATTTATTATTAAAATGCTGCAAGTGAGACTTTGCACCTTCTTCTTCTTCTTTCTTAATATTAAAGCGCATCAGTTACTTCTATGTTTACATAATCAACATATACCAATTGAGCAGTGTTAGAAAACTCCCTTAGCTAGCCTTAGTGATGATATATGATAGTGAAAGTTAATATGTGTTTGCAATAAAAATGAATCATGTTTATATTTAAAATAAATGCAAGGAGTAAAGATACTTGACAAATGCTGAAAGATGTTTTTAACTTGATAACTGACTACCAGTAGAAAAAACAGGGGTTTTGTTGAGATTGGATTTTTATTTTGTTTTATTCTTCTCACATTTTCTTGAGTCTTCATGTGCTTTGATTCTGGAAGGAATGTTTTAATTGGACAACTGGTGAAATTTTCATGCACACAGGATTTGTTTTCATTTTGGTTTGTATCGGTTGGTATCAGTTGTGTGTGTGATGTTGGATGCTCTTCAGGACAGGAGCACTTTTCTTTGTATGTACTTAATTTTTTTTTTTCAACTTCCAGATTTTTTTAAACAATGTTATTTGAAAAAGCATATTTTGAGTTCTAGGTAGTGATAAAAAATGAACTGATCCTACTGAGGTACTTGGCCCTGTCTTGTCAAAGCAGAATATGTAGAAATTGTCAATGTTCGTATCTGATGAATACAGGTGTCTTACGGAGCTGCTAAGTGATGCTCACTGGAAAACTACATGCAGATGTGTTGTACAATAACAATACTGTTAACCGTGTACATTGAAAGGTGTTTTGTTCATTCTTTAAACACATTCGTCTCCCAAATGAAAAGATAAGAGCTTTCCTATGTTGAATGTTTGAACCCATACTTTCAAGTGCATACAGAAAGGAAGAGTTCTGTGAGACTTTTTCAGTAAAGAGACTGAAAAGAGCCAGTGCAGAAGAGCGGCTGGCCAGATCCCTTGCCTCTGTTACGTGCCCGCGTACCTCCTTGATGGAGGTTATCTTTCTAAGCCATTTCCTGATGCTTTGTACCATTTTCTCTTCTGTGAGACACTGTCAGATCCTGTGTACTGTCTTCCTTCCCGTCCGTTTTCATTTAAGTAAATCTGAAGTTCAGTATACACTCTTTTACTGACTGGAAATGTGCAGGTTGTGGGTGACCTGTAGTCAACACTGAGATCTATATGTTGATTCTTTAACTGAGCTTTTAAAAAAACCCTAACATGGCCGTCTAAGTCTTATTTTTCCTTTTTAGTTTACCTGACAACGAGATAATTTTTTAATCACTTGTAGCTACATCTCTTTCAATGCTTCAGCAAGCAGGCAGTTTGTGTATAAATCTATCTAGAATAGCTGATGCATCTCAGTATATACACAGCCCCTGAAACAATATGTGTTGGGTCAGATAAACAACAACCTTTCAGCTCTCCTGCTCCATTAGCCTTAAGGTCACTTTAACCTGCCAGCTAAATGAGGCACACAGCTGCTGTGGATCGTTCAGGTGGGGCAGAACCACCAGAAGATAGCTTTGATCTCAGCAATTAACCCTGTAGTGTGATGGCAGAAAGTACATGACTGAGATGTCCCTAAGTGCTATCCATTGTGACTACTACACAGGGATAAGTACAGTTTCTTTAACAATATATCCATTTAAATAAATCAAGACAGCAACAACAACAACAAAAATCCCTAGCCTAAGTTACAGGTGGTTTTTTTCTGAGTCAGGAAATTGAATTACAGTCCATAAAGCATAGACAACTGTTACCAGGTTTATAACCAAAAAAATAAATAAATGTAGTATTTTCTAGGTCAGGTCTGTGTGTATATACATCTGCACATTTTTAAATCCCTTATCAAATGGTGACGGATTGCTTTCATTACCACTGGCAGATATAATCATACCATCTTTTTTACTTACTTTTCTCAGTCTGTTGGGGTCATTTCAGTTTGATTCAGCAGGCCATTAGTCACACCACAGATTTACCTTAATGGATGCCAAAGCATATTACCAACCAGTCCACGTACCTGTCGCATTTCATGGCCCCTCCTCCATATCAGAAAGAGGGGTGTTCATCTTCAAGTAGCAGTCTAAGCATGCATATGCAGTATTAGTTAGGACTAAGAATATTTTTTCCCTTTTTCCTTAGAGGTACATGGAATACAGGGCGGGAGCACACCCAGTGCCATTTCAGCTCCTTTAAATTGCCCCGTTGAGCTAGGGCACCCCGCTGCTGTGTTTCATCGCTCCACAGCACGTTGTCTTTGGAACTGCCGTTCAGGACATCAGTACAGCACCCTGACAGTTCCTACGGCTCTGTGTGCTGGGTTCCACGCTCCAGTGCAGGTGAGGGAGATTCTTCCTGCCCTACGGAGGTACCTGCCCCTAAATGCTTGATCTGTTTTTCCAATAAAGAAAAATATCCACGTTTAAGTTGCAGAATTGCGTGCAATTGAAAGACATGGAAAGACCTCATCAAGTCCTGTCTTTTGCACTTTGGTGCTAGTGAAAAATCCCCATCCCACATTAATCACAGATGCATCTTTTAAGAAACATACTTTGAGGAACTGCTGCTTTCCTCTGCCATTTCAACTTCAGCATAGTGTAGCTGAAGCTTTCCGAGTAATGCCTTTATTGCAGAGGCTTCTCTTCTTCACCTGCAGAGGGAGGTGAAATCTCCAGCACCAGCTCATCTGACAAGGTGATCAACAGGAGGTAGAACCATCGCACAGTCTAGGTGATATCCTCCATCAATTATCTGTATCTTGCCATTAACGTTATCGCTGTCATTAGCAAGGTTATCCTGCAGGCAGCTGTAATCATAGGTCCTGTCATTCTGCTAATCAGGATACTGCCTTTCAGAGTATTGGATGCCTTAGGTTCATTATGAATGTGGCTGGTCAGTAAGGGTTCTGAGAAAACCCTTCGGTCTCTGAATGCTCTTGACATCTTTTGGTTTTACCGTTAAAGATAACGAGGAATTTGAAAATACAAATCCCCATTGCACTTCTTTCCATATGCCCTTAAAAGTACTGTTTTGAATACTCTAGAGTCGCTAACATATTGAGATTGCCTCATCTATGTGGCCATGCAGAACTTGGAAGAAGGTATCAAATCTTTTGAAATCCTTAGGAAGGCCTAGCTTGTCTTAAATTAACTTTTTGTGAAGGATAAAGTTTTATTTGGTGTGAGGTCAATACCAGAAGGCACTACTTGAGCTTTGAGCTTAAGCTGTGTGTTTAATTGCTGGTTAACGATAGAAATCTAAATGAGTTAAATTGATGATGCTGGCTTGTTATGGGAAAACACTTAGAAGGTGTAGCTAAATTCAGGCATTCTTTTTTCATGGCATCTTGTAATTATTTATATTACTTGCAACCAGGCTTGGAATTTCCTTGTTAATGAGGAATACATTCTTGTCATTATTTGTTGACTCGTGTTATGAAATGCAAACAGGTTGAGAGATTCTCGTTTTTGATTTTAAAATAAGTTGGCTGATCTGGGCAGTAAAAACCAAGCCATGCAAAGAAAGTCACTGAAATGTATTGCAATGTCTTTGCTCAAACACTTGTACAGAATGACGGGGCAGGGCATGCCATGACAGGATCTTGCCTGCTGTCTTTCATCTGGAATAATGACTATTGGAGAGGGAGTTTTTAAATGTAAAGAGGGGTTAGGAGGCAGGCTGCCACTGGTTTATAGAAGGATTTGTGCAACTAATTCTACTTCTATATTTTTGAAAAGTTTTCTCCTATAAATTAGTGCATTTCATATACTGTACAGAGGGACAGCTTTTGCCTTACATGATGTTTTTGTTGGCTTAGATAACATAAAGTTTTTCTGTTGAAGATGTTCATGACAGGTACACAAAGTATGTTTGCAAATGCAAAGTCACAGACAGCTAAATGGGTCGTTGTATTTGTATCAAATGGCTCTTCACCCAAGTCACCCGTAAGATGGGACAAAGGATTGCCTGTAGTGTTTTAGGAGAGTTCATCAAATACAGTTGTTATGCATGGGTGTTCCTGCAAGGATTGGTGGTAGCGGCTTTCCTCCTCACACTGTTCGAAGCTGGGGCCAAGGTCAGAAATAATCATCTACGAAACAGCAGCTGGCATTTAGAGTAAATGGTGAGGCAGAGAGCAGTTAACCGTCGCCACTTCTCCCTGCAGGCTGGTCATATTTGCAGAATGGAGAAACTGGACTAGTATGATGAATGTCACAGAAAAGCGTTCTGGAGACAGAGGGTGCTGAGGAAGTAAACTTAAAGCCTTCACTGAAATTTTAGCAGTAAAATTCCAGCTTTTAGCATGCGTCCCAAGAATTTAACATTTCTGTGAGATTTTAGACAAAACTCTGACAGTGAGGGAAAATGTTCAACTGAAGTACGAATGAAAAACCTCTCCTGTTCATGTCAAACTTGTCTTGTGAGCTAGTATTTTTCAAAAACCTTTTCAAATGTGGCATAGATAAATGTAGCAGTAGGCAAGCATTCCCATCGAGCCCCTCCTGTGAGGTGAATTTAGCTTTGGCTTTACCCAAGAGGAAGGTACCAGAAGGATGGAGCAGCGAAATGCTGCTGGGGTAGGTGTTGCTGTTCCACAGCATTGTCCCTGTCCTGTCTAATTCCCACTACTCAATTTACGCCTCTCTGAGTCTGCAGTTCCTTTCAAGACTTCCAGGTTCGAATTTCTTTCAGAAAATGCCTCCCTGCCCTCAAGCCCACATATTTCTTTGGGGGGGTATATTGTATATCACAGCATTTCCTCTTAATGTGGATTTCCAGCATGTAGGAAAAGTGTTTCATCATTAAGGGTTTCAAATTTGTAAATTGTATGGAGACTCTTAGAAAAATATCTTTTGGGAGGCAATGGGATAGAAGGAGAGATGGGAGACACAGGTAGAAGCAGTTTCTGGAGTACGACTTTTTTTTTTTCTATGAAGATTGCGAAGGAAGCTGGCTTTTATACGTGATGTTCTGACCTGGATTGCCATGATGGATTAGGCTTTGCTGTTCTGTCATCTTAGACTTGATGAAACACTGTGTGGGAAAGTCACGGAGCAGGTGGAGAATGGTGTTAATCCTTCTTGCCATAGTGGTTTATATGGTACTAAGAGTATGTAAAAAGCAGACAATTGGGTAGTAGAGTATAAGAAAAGCAGCATTTCCTCTGGTCTGAGATAGAGCTTTAATCCAAAAGGCTGCTTCATACACGTTTTTCCCAGCCTTTTGAAATTTTCATGTGCCTAAGATATTTCTGCACTAGTGACAATGAATTGCTTTGCCCTCATTGATGCAAGAGTGATAGTAATCTGCCGGGTAGCCATATGGTTCACATTTATTTTAATGTGTCTTTGACATCAGGAGAATAGCTGAGACAGCAGAAGAAAGTGCTTATGTCTTGGAGTTCAGCCAGAACTGAGATTATTTATGTTTCGTAATCAAAGAGCTACCAGTTTTCTCAGTAAAAAATGTTTGAAAAACATGTTGGGCTAAAGGTGTCATTCCTACCAGGATTTTGTAAAACTAGGAAGCAGGCTTTGCATTTCATAGGCGGACACAGCTGCAGCAGGATCTCTTCCCCGGTGGGGAGGTCTGTTTTGGCCACTAAACGCGCCGAAGGAAAAGCTCTGTCTTTCACTGGCTTTACACTGCTGTAGCTCCACTGCCCAGAGAGCAACATCGGGATGTTCAAAGGCCAACGAAAAGTGCAGATGTATACTGCATTATATGTATGTGAGAGCAGTTGAGGAAACCTTCGTTTCAGTCTGCCAGTACATTATTACTGTTGCTTGCCTGTTTCATCAGTTATAATTTATTCATATGCAAATGAGACTTGGATGTTTCTTTTAAGGATACACTTGACTGCTAGTGTAAATATTGATTTTCCCCTTTGGAAAATTACTTTTCTTGGGATTTGGGAGTTCAATGGGCCCATGATGACATCTGTTACCAAGACATAAGAAATATATTATGAACAAATACAATAAACCCTGAATTTTTCAAATGTGGAAAGAGTTGGGAGGGTTGTCTTTCATTTTTCACAAATTCACAAATAGATAAATAATGGTTATTCTCAGGGGAGAGAGCAGAAAATACAGCTTGAGGTGGAGAAGGAAGGGGCACCAGAAGCAGCTGCAGAACTTCTTACCAGCTGTGGGAGGAGGCAGTGGCTGGGGATGTTGGGTGCGGGTGGCACCCGCCAGTGTCTTCGCCCGACACCTCTCTGGGCTGGGGACTTCCTGGCTCGGCTGGTTCCTGTGGGCGGGAAGGGCTGGCAGGTAGGAGCTCACCCCCGCATGCAGGGGTCAGTAGGAATCTCCTCTGCTTCTGGCTTTCCACTCCACATTTTGAAAATACCTCGGTGTGGCATAGGGAGAGGAAAGAAGGGCACACAATTTCAGAAGTCAGAGAGCTGCTGATACATAGGTTTGAATAACCTGTGGAAAATGAGCTAGTAATAAAATTATTCAATCTCCCAATAATACATAAATGAAAAATAAATTTTACTTGCGATACAGAAGGTAAGTGCAAAAAATCTTATAATTACGAGCCTACCAACTCAGGAATAAGGTGATGGCAACCATTATTTGAAACTAACTTAGCAGCAGGACTTGATGGTTTCTTCCATATAACTACAACACTAGGGAGACAGTCTCTAACCATAGTGTTCTCCTTACATTAAAATATATTATGAAAATATTGACACTAATTTGTTACAAATCTGTGTATTGCTACATCTTTTTTGACCCTTGTCTATTCACACATTCCTCTAGACATATGTTTAAACTTTTCTGCCATATAAATTGCTTCATTCTCTTTCATTAACTGCTAATGAACGAAAGCCCTTCTTTATTCTCTAACCTCATGTGACTTGAATGACTCTCCTTTTTCTTACCTTCTTCACTGAGGAGTCTTTTTCCAAACCCAGGAAGTATTTCCTCACCTGCTCTGTGTGTTTGGTGACAGAATTCCAGCACAGATAAATGCTTTGTATAACATGCTTTGGCCAGGATGAATCTGACAGGGAAGTTTTATTGTCAAACTGCTCTTCGTAATATTTGCCCTTCTCCCATTAATCGTCATTGTGACGGAGATTTATGCGACACAGCAGCCTAAGTGAGAAAGAACAGCAGCCATGGAAGCTATTCTACAGAACAGTTTTATTTTTTAAGGCTGTTGTTATTTTCATGAGAGCTGTATTTTTTTTTACATTGATACATTCTTCAGTTTTGACTCTAAAGCTTTATTTTTAGAGTATCTTTGAAAAATGAATTAGTGGGGCCTCCTGTTTCATGCAGACATATGGGAGACACTGTCTGGAAAAATCCATTTAATGCACTTGATCAAGTACCTATAAGCGTAAAAAAAAAAAATCTAAGGAACACTTAGTCTTTCTGGAAGAGGATCCATAAACCATCTTGTATGCCACTACTGTTAGCCACTGGGTGATAAAAATTGTGCTTTTTGTTTTGATAGATAAAATGTTACCATTTTAAATTGCAACCATTATACTAAAAATGATGGTAATAAAAGTTATGACTTAGTGTTCCAGTGTAGGAGATGGTCCTCAACTATGTGTATAATTTACCACCTATGGAACAACCATAATGATGTTTGTGTGTTTATTCAATTTTTAATCTTTTGACAGTTGATCACCCTGTGTCTAGTAAACCACAGGTTGGGTAAGACAGGCTTACCAAGTCAAGCCTTAATCTGTGTAATTTGGAGGGGTGGGGGTGGGGGGGCAGTGGTAAGCTGTAGGAAGAGGTTGTCTTGAATTAGACAAAGCTTGTTTCATGTCAGTGTGCAGCCTTATGAATAAATCACTGAAATCTCAATTTCTTGAATGACTGTTATCTCTATTCAGTACTATAGTCGATGACTGAAAATGAGCCTTACTGAAATATTGAAAACTGAAGAGCTATAATAAAAAAACTTATCTAGCATTCAGGCATTGCGCCATTCTGCAGGTTTGCCATACAGGTGTTCTTAAATTTTGGAAACCTTAGAGATTCCTTGTATGTTCAATAACCAGAGAAGTGCATAAACCAGGAATTGTGCATAAAGAGAAATGGCAGAAGTATCATATGTAGTCATGAAATAAATTATAACTGCTTTGGATAAAGAGAATTGTTATGAGGGAGAGAGGTTAATAACTGAGAAAAAGATGAATAAATGCATCCTACTGTGTATGTGTGCAGGCACATCATGAACGAAGATAGCAAAAGGGTGAGCACAAAGAGCAGGCTGTGTTTCCAGGATGTGTTAACCATGCTTGGGTTAAACAATTGTTTGCTGTTAAAAGATTTCCTTTAATTCTTTTGGCCTCACCTTTAGGAATTTTGTTTACAGACAACTGCCAGTTTTGCCGTAAATGGTCTGTGGTGCAGACGACCTGTGCTGGGGCCGTTAGCTCGGGTCGAGTGCTGCACGGATGGGGCTGTGCTGTGTCCAGATACAGGCCCGAAGCTGCAGCAGCTGCTTTTGCGTGGCACGGAGCTGGTAAGCCTCCAGGACCTGACTTGACTCCATGAGGCGGCAGGCCAGTTGAAAGCAGGTTATTAACTTGGGCTCTGCTCTGCTAAACCCAGAAACTGAGCCACTTAAATGTCAAATGCCAAAAACCAAAATTTCAGCAGTTGATATTATTTCAGCTGAGGAATTCTGACAGTCCTGTTTGAAGGTATCTATGTCTGAAGACCATGTTCAGATACAGTGACCTTTTCTGAGACGTAGTTCTGTAGCGGTAATTATGTTCTCAACAGTATCATCTTTCCCTCTGATTATACATACATTTTATGCATTACGATACTTATGTATCTGTCAAAAATATTTAATTCCATATAATCTTGAAACATGGAACTAAAAATGATATTAATTGTTTAAATACATGAGAATGGAGTATTTTTTTCCTTCCATGGAATATGTCAGACTTATAGTATATAAACGTGTTAAAGATTATGTGTGATCCATAGGACAGTTTTAGGTGATGATGAATATTCCTATTCCCTCTGGCATCCTCACTCGCCATGAACTGCTAGACCCAAGTGGTGGCGTTCATTTTCAAAATCCACCTTCTAGTTCCTGTTGACAGTGTGTGTCCAGTAGCTGCTAAAACAACCCATCTCTGCCTAGCAGACTCTGCCTGGAGTCAACGTCGCCCTTTTTGCGCGGAACAGATGATAGGGGCATCCACTGACAGCACTTGTTGCACAGGCAGATGGCACAGAAATACTTTTTTGAGACTGGCCAAGCAAGGAAGCTGTTACTAGATCTCTTCTGGGAAGGTGTGGTGTTTACACTCTTCAGATGAATTTTTAGGTTAGGAGCCTTTGCTTCCCTGCAAAACCTTTGAAACTGGCTCCACAGAGGCATGCAGGCTTGCACAATCTGTGTCCCTCATTCTGAAAGGAGCTTACGAATTGATTAATGTCAGTAAATTTTGACTGGGCATATGTTGATGCTCCCCGATATATCAGAAAATATGTATTTTGTATGTCCTTCTGCTCTGTCTTGAGTTAAGCAGTGTCCTTAGCAGTAATTACAACTGATTTGAATGTACTATGTGTATGCAAAACAACATATGCCCCTGACTCTTGATAAGATGATCTGAGAATCTGAGTTCTGGTTGGCTTGAAGTAAAAGGACTGAATGAGTTATAGAGCACTTTGTTCCTGATGTTGAAAAATGTTCAGCATTTCCATTCAATATCTAATAATAATTTTTTTTGCGGTCACATTAAGGCAGCCCTCTCCTCAGAGATTTTAGGAAGTATAGCAGAGGAAGAACGTAGTTGCCTTTGCAGTGCCGACTGTGCTTCGTTTCATGTCCTTCGCTACTGAGGTGGTTGCAATTTTCCAGTCCCCTCACTGCCATCTCTAATCTATGCTTCTGGGTAATCAAATAAAATCCTGTAAGAGTTTGCAGTTCCTGCCTGATCTGTTCTTGTAAACAACACTCTCATAAATATGAATATATTCTGACTACTTCCTAGCAGTAACATAGAAGAGATGACTATAGAGTTATTCACAGAGCCTTAGCTCTTCCCTTTAATGAGCTCTCGGGTGAGACAGAAGCAAACTTTTAAAAGATAGTATGTGTTTCAGAAAAAAAGTAATCACGTGTAATCTGAGGGCTCTGAATGTTTACATGCTTGTTTACTTATACAGATTACTATATAGTTTGTCTGACTCGGAACTATAACATTAATGAATAATACCGTGAACTTTAATGACATTTACAACAAATGCATGTCAGCTCTCACGCTGTCTTCAACCCAGTTGTTTAGTGCTGCAGTCCTAGTGCTGGTGGTGTTGCAGTTACAGTATGCCAGCATTTTCTTGAAGTTCAGCTTCATTCTGTTTTAACACAGTTTTTGTCAGCGATATATTAAAAAAACCCAAACAAACAACTTTGATGGTGTGGCATTGATAATTTCATTGCTAAAAGTGATAAGAACTATAAAAAAGTTGAAGAAATGCATTAATGGGTTCTTTAAGACAGCTCATGACAAGTACAGTCTTACTGAGAGAGACTACTGACCAAACTTTTAGGCATAAATGTACAGCAATGTATGGAAATCATGTTGTAAGTTTTGACAGCACACACATGGGCACCCCCACCCGTCCCCAAAAATCCACATAGTGGAAAAGCTTATTCATGTAATCTAGTTTTTGTCATAGATGACATTCTTTTTTTCAGCTGGAAGTAATTAGATCGCAGAGTCTTCTGCCTAGCTTCATTTAACTATTAATATTGGTGTGTAGCGTGTGAATAAAACTTAAGGTTAATTTCTTTATGTATAGAAAGTAGTATGAAAGTAGTATCACTTCCATGAAGAGATTGGCAGACTTAAAAAAATGGAAGCACTTTTCTTGCAGCATTTGGTATTCCTGCCAGTAAGCAGCCGTGTCAGGAGTTCCATAGCTAAGGTCTAAAACAAATTACTGTAAACGTAGACCTATGTGGCAGATAGTGGAGTTTACAGGTGAAGATTCAAAGGCATTCGCTAGGTCGTGCAATTTACAGGCACAATTACCTTCTATTTCCACATGAAGCACATATATATTTTTAAGATTAACCTTCTATCTTTTCTTTCCTTTAATATTTTACTGTAGTTTTATCTCTCATTCCATTTGTGGCTGGTTCTTTTACTTGGTAAAAAAGCTGCTTGCCCTTCAGTAGCTGTCAATATTTCTTCCGAAATAGAGGCAAGATCCACTTGAGATCCAAATAACATCAGTACTGTTATATCAGAAATTGGATACATCCCAGAATGGTTTAGATACCTCCTTCAGCAGAAGCAGGATTTTTTAATATGCACATTCCTGTGTGTAAGAGCATATAGGCAGTGAAGATTCTGACTCAGAGTATTTGCTTTCATGCTAAATTGAAAGAGAATGTGACAATATCAAAATTACTCCATCTTCCAAACTCTAAAAATTTGGTTTTGTTAAAAATAGTTTTGTTTTGAAACTGTGGTATATATGAAAAAACCCAGTACATTAAAACAATTTTTAATATCATGCAAAACTGACACACCCCTACCAACTAGTCTCTTCTAACAAAGTAACCCTCTTCCCCCACTAAAAGCTTCCTATAAATATTTTTGACAGGCTCTGTTGATATGAGATTTGCTTCAACTTGGATGTAAGTTTAAACGTGCCTAATGTACCAGAATTTGTCTTTTGATTCCTCTGCATACATCCTACACCTTTTTTGGAACACCCTTCACTGGGAGCATGGAAGTGAATATAGGACCCGAGTTTGTTTATCTGTTCTGTATTTGTAATCTAACATACCTGCAGCATATCTGAAGAAGTGCGTGTTATTTATATAATAAACCATACTTGTAGCTGCTTATCAGTATTTAGGAAAAATAATACTATTTCAATGTTTTAGTGAACCCCAAATAGTTTTATGATTATGTCAGTAGGGCATACTGTCTGTAATTAGTTACAGGACTGTATTTTCTCATATACTTGTTTTTCATATAGTTCAGTACATTACACTGTTTTTTGGACTGAATTACTTCAGGTAAAAGTTGGGGTTTTTACATTTGTGGTGATTAACAGTTCACTACATAATAATATTAGAGAATGAACTATGTTTTAACTGTGACAATAAACCAGACCTGTTAGGAAACCGAGGCTGAAGGCCAAGTGCTTCCAATCTGCAGAGATGGTGCAATTTTAGATTAGCAGTGCACATCATCTTGCTCTTACTGCTTTTATAGAATGGCTCCAAGGCTTTCGAGAGTGGTCAGGCACCTTTTAAATCATTTTACTGCCTGAATTCTGGCAGTTAGGTCTCTCATTCACACCTGCCCAAGTGTTGCCCGTAAACTGCAAAGCAATAACTTATTATCTACGTTCTCAACATCCTGTTGCCATTTTGCAATAAATCAAATAAATCGGGCTGTTCATCTTAGAAATCAAGGAGTGTCTCTTATCTTTCTCTAACGGTTGTGTGTCTCTCTTTTTTCCTCTCAAGGCTCAACACTGTTACCAGTGAGAAACAGTAGATCGGAAGGAGTTACTAAATGTCTGTAGAAAAAAGAACAATATTTAACAGTTAAAATTTGGCAGTTGTTTTTAAACAAATCCATTTCATATGATACTGCATATGTGTCTAAGAAAAACTGAGCACGAGTGTGAGGGGAATCAGAAAAGAATTAGAAAAGACTAGATTTAATTTCTTGTCACAATTCTACACGTTAGAATGTATACATACACACGCACGCGTGTATTCAGCGGATGGCAGCAGAAAGAAGGACGAAGATAAAGAAAAAGGAAATGTTTCTGATTGTTAATCTGCATTATTCCTATATTGTTCTGTGATGATGATGGTATGAATTTCTGAGACAGTCTGAAACACTAAACATATTGCCTTTCTAGTTTTTCTAACACTAATTTCTCACATTTTAGATTATGAGAGAGAGGAATCTTTTCTGCCAATGTGATCCAATGCTTTAAAGATGTAGTTATAGATCTCTGCAACTAAGCCTTGCTGACAGAATAGTAACGGCGTATATAGACCTGCAAGAGACGTGGGTCTGCTGTTCTCCTCACCGCTGTCACATGCAACGTTGTTTTGTTCACAGGGTTTTGAAGAGGAGCAAGTCAGTGGATCACTGTCTGTGAGGTGACACTGTGAAAGAAGTTCCTTTTGCTGGGGTTTATTTGCTTCCTTGGTAAAAGGATAAAACATTTTTATAGTGCTACGGGAAAACACAACTGTCCTGGCCAAGAATTTCTCTTCTAAAGTAGACAATAGTGTTCATGTTTGTAGCGGTTTGTAATGGCTTCTAGGTTTGCATATGCAGTAAATATTTCTAATGTTATCTCCTCATTTAGACTGCCCACCTCTGAACTTTGCAGGGGTATTGTTAAGGTAAATGGAACTACACAAGTGACGAATTTGCTATATGACTGCAAGTTATCATTCATACTGTAATCTGCATCTGTTGTAGCTTCTTCAATCCTGAAGAGAGAGAAGCGGAAGAGAACAAAAAATGTCCATTTTAACTGTGTTACTGTGTATTACTTCACAAGAAGGCAAGGCTTCACCAGTGTGCCCAGCCAAGGGGGAAGCACACTGGGAATGTCTACTCGCCACAACAGTGTGCGCCAATACACGCTTGGAGAGTTTGCGATGGAGCAGGAGAGGCTTCACCGAGAGATGTTAAGAGAGCATTTAAGGGAGGAAAAACTCAATTCCCTAAAATTAAAGGTAAAAAATTATTCAAGACTTTGATCCCTGCCTTATTTGTTTAAATGAGCAGTGTCAGAGCTATATGGGCCCAATGTGTGTGTTTTAAACAAAACCATTTCCTTTCTGTCATTCCATTTTCAACCAAACCAGTGGCATTTTTTTTTATTTTACTGAAGACATATTTTTGTTTGATAGTACCAAGTGCTGCTGTAGCTCTTATTGATGTGTACCTCAGAGCGCTTTACAGGGAGGTTGTCGTTTACTCTCTGTTTTCTACAGAGATGAAAACAGAGGCAGAGGGTGGTGCAAGTTAGCCTTGAACAGGGCGTGCAGCCGAAGTCTGGAAGTGCCAGGACGAGAATGAGTCTCCTGAGCCCTTGCACGATGCCCTGTTAGACAAGGGAATGGGAGCGTCCTAAGTACAGAAAGTGAAAGAGCTTATTTTCTTGGCCAACTTGAGCGAATTTGGCAAAAAGTAAGAAACAGTAATACTAAAAATGTTTTCTTTTTTCAGTGTACCAATTTCTACGACCATGTGTCTTTAATATTTCACCAAAGGATGCCTGTGTTAAAGAAGAAATGTGTCAGACAGACTGGCTGTATCAGTTTAGGTAGTCAGAACAAACCTTGGCTACAGTTTTGAAGGTGTCTTTTTAAATATAGCATAGGAGAGGAAAGAAACTGTGTGCTTGAGTAGAGGAGGATGGAGAAGGGGATTGTGTTCTTGGAAGTGTCCCTTCTGCCACTTTAAAACTGGTGGCAAAACTTCTGGTTTTGTTGTGTTGTTGTAGTGGATGAAACACTTCCTGGGTAACGGCTTGTGTTACGTGTATTTTGGGCTCTTTTTCAGATGAATCCTGTGAACAATATTTAGAACTGTAACTGAACTGCTGTGCTCCATAGCCCCTTCTTTCATGATATTGTGTCTCTGTTTCAGATACTACTAGAGTTGTCCAGAGCAAACTGGCACCTTCCAAGTTTAAGAAATGCCTTTCAGCATTTTTCCCATAGAATGAACTATGTTCATGAGTTCTGTGTCTGAACTCCTGAAGAAGTGTGTATGACCCTTGTTATTGTAATTACTTTTTTCAGACTCCTAATTGTTTTTTATTTGAGTAGCTAAATAGATTCTTAAATAGTTCATAAAATTTGAACTGATGTAATGAAAACAAACAAACACAAACCCACTCAGGACGAAGGCAAATTAAAGACCGATATTTGGACAGGTTTGAAACCAAAGGCTAGAGTGTTAGTGACTGACCACTAGTTAGAGATTACACCTCTAAACGTCTCGCATCACAGGATCTTCAGAGCATCAAGCGTGAATTGAGCTGTGTCAGTGTAACCAATGACTCTGTGCAGATCCCTTGGCTGACTTCCAGGAATCAGCTCAAAGAGAGGAATCCCCAGTGGAGTGAGTCAAGAATAGTAAGGCATGTGAATATTTCACTTTTCTTTTTGTAGCTAGAAAGTAAATCAAGAAAAAATCACAGATCCTATTTACCTCTAAAGATTGGATGGGGCCTTTTAGCCTGCATCAGTGTGGAGTAGAGCTTGGCTCTTTGTGCTTTCATAATTCTCCTCTTGGCTGGGATGGATCTCCTTTCTTCATTAACTTACTTCACTCCAGCCCACTCTTTCTTTGGGATGCAGACTCTACTTTCTGCTCCTCTTCCAAATATGACGTGTTCTTCCATCTCCCCAGTCGCTTGTTTGAGTGGATGATAATCTTTACTGTGACTGTTAATTTCTTGCAAAATCGCTTCATAAGTATTCAGTGAAAAATGAAAGCCCAATTTGCATTCCTCCCTCTGTCCTAATTTTAATTGTTGCCTTTTACCAAGTAGAAAAGTCCTTTCCCCTGCCCTTAATTCAACGGTGGTGGGATTCTTTCTTCATTGATCCTCAGCAGTTGATGTGGGAATAGATTACTAGCATGTTCTGAGACTGGTAAGCTGACTCCAAAGTTTCAATTCAAATATTAAGAAATTGTGGTTAGGTCTTCGGAATCCTGAGAGTGGCTTAAAAATGGTAACACCTTACTAGTGTTAAATCTTTTGCTAGAGTAAAATATTTCTCTTCACTCTAGAGCATATATAAAAACATAGGGAACAGAAGACTTCCTTTTTGAACTAGTCCATTAAACTCAGCTTAGTTGCATCCCTGATTGTACAGTTGGGGTAAAAAAATAAACAAACAAACTTTCCCTCCCAAAAGCAAATGGAGGACTCACCGAATTATAGCGAAGTGTCACTGTAAAGCACTGAGCGTGTTTTATTTGCTTAAGACAACTGGGCCTTGCTGATTTCCCATTATAGGGATGGAAGAGCTGCTTGGTCATTCACATGGTTTCTGAATGAACACAAAAAGGAAACGCTGTAGAGTTGTAAGGTGACAATGTCAGCGATTATGATCTTTCATGAGAAAGTACTAATCAGGATTTTCATCTAAATTACTGTACATCTGCATGGAATAATGAAGAAAATGAGAAAATTAAATAGGGTAAAGTTTGCTCAGAAGTTTTTTTCCATTTGAAAACCATTATGCAAACTGCAAGTAACATTTCCAGTGTAGTTTTTCATTTCAGTTTCCTTGGTTTTTTAATTTTTTGCATTGGATTAAAATATGCAAGTCTGTAGGTAGAAAGCATTCTATCTTGTAGAATTTGTTAAAAAAAAACCCAGAAATACAGGAGTATATTGGAACTGAGTATCCATAATATTAGGTACTCTCTATTATTTTACTTGCTAAAAGTGAAGAGCCAAATAGGAAACTTCTCTTAATTAAAAGCAGATAAAGACTTCAAAATCATCTTCAAGTCACTTTAGCCATTTAGCACCAGCACTTTGGTGTAAACACTGCTGACAGTGGCATAAACACTTGCTAGCAGCAGAGTGTGAAAATTCTAATGGCAGTCTGGACATAAAAGCCACCTTGTCAAGATGAAAGGCACGAGGTAGGCTTTACTTTGATACGTTGTCCTTTGAGAAAACATTATGAGTAAGCACAATAAATTAGCTGGAAGAGTCCTTCTTGCTTACTCACATGTCTCCTCAAATTAAGATCTATTCAAATGATTAGCCTGACCCTAGCGATGCTAAGGCTCCTGGCCCTATGGACACATTTGGTTTCCTTTGTGGGAAGTTGTAAGGAATAATTTCCAGCTAGGGCAGGCAAAGGTGTCTAACCTAAATTTTTCACGTTTTATGGAGTCAAAGTGAATTTTACCCAAAGGCTTCACATATTCATTGGCCCTTGCCTTGTTCTGTTGTTACGACATTAACCTTTAGCTTTATGAGAGAAATTGTACCCATCTACATATCAAGTTTAATTCAGATGAGCAATATTATGACAATCAAGAGAACTTAACGTTCCCCTGAAGTTCTGTATTGGAAAATGTGTTTGATGGTTCTTGATAATCTTCCTCCCTCTGTAGTTACCCAATTACTTGTTTGAGAAATGTCCAAATCTTTCATTTTATTAATTCATTTGTTCTTTGTGTGACAAAATTGAGAAAAAAACCTCAGAGGAGACAAGAAGGAAGTCATCCAGGAGCTCGGGTCCTTTGAAATGGCAGGCTGCTGTCTAATCCCGCTTGATGCCCAGGTGCTGGAATTTGCAGCCTGCTGGATGCGTACAGTATTCCCCGCCTGCCTGGAGTCCATTCCTTAATGCTCTACCACGGTGTAGCAAAGCAGTTAAGATTTTCAGGAGGAGGAGAAGAAATACATGACAGGCTTGGTATGGTTCTATAGGTGCCTTTGTGAGCTGAGCAGTTACAGCATTCACCTCATGGGTAAGAGCCCCGAAACTTAATTTTTATTAAATAGTAAATGAATAAATTACTAAAATGATTACAGAAACAAGGATTAGAATTCTTCCCCTTCCCCAGTTTCAAACTTAAATTAAATAACAATTAAAAGCAATTAAATAACAGTGATCTGCTTAAGGAGTGGTTTGAGCCTTGTGTATTTAAAACTAGAGAAATCAGAATTCTTAGGTAGGTAATTCTCCTATTATATAAAAAAAGAAAGCAAAGAAACATAAATATACTGTACCTAGTTGTACCTAGCTAACAAAAAAAATGAAAAATATAAAAAAAAAAAGATCAAGGATGCCATTCTGGATTTGAACATTCAGGCCGCGTTGCACGTACAGTGGAGTATTCCCTCCCACTAGCTTCAGACAGCTAATTCAAGGTGCATTTAATTACTCTGTGGGTTTACTGTCTCTCACCGTAGAGTATACAGAAAAAGGATGATTTCCAATGTTGTCTTTCCTACCTTGCTGAACTAATACGTTGAAGTACCTGGTGTAAATAATCTCTCCGTTGCCCCAGGGCCAGGCAGAAGTGATTAGGGAGCTATTACCCCTTTTCCTAGCCCCTGTAAAGTGAATGAGTAATAGAAAATAGCGTAAGAAAACAGTCTGAAGGAAGTTTGAGAGGACATTTTCAAAATGCCTGCATTTAAGATGAAGAAAGAGCTGGAAGTATATGCACATAAAGGGATTTGAATGTTACAGGGATAACAGGCATGGTAAATAAACTGAAATGTGAAGTAGGCACTGAACTCTGAAGGCTGCAGTTATGGAGAAAGATTGAGAATACATTGAAAGGAGAAGGAAGCAATAATGCCTCTAAAGCGGAGCCGTGGAAGAGGCAGAACACCTCTGCATGAACTAAGTACGGTGCTGAATTGCTAGGAAGAGATGATTACTGATCTCAGGGGAATTTTTCTTTGTGCAGGGTACTGTGTACACGTACACTGTGTGTAAGGACTACCAGTCATGATGCTGCGGCTCTTCTCCTTCAAAGGGAAGAGCGTTGCTTTTAACGTGACTTTACAAGTCAGGAATAATCGGGGGGTTTTTTTCTGTGCTTGTCTTACACAGTTGTTACAAACACAAAACTGCAATTACAGAAAAGAGTAAGCAGGCAGTAGGAGTTCACTGTTGAGTAATTCAGTAATGCCATAAATGACGGTTACAATCTGAAAGATGGTGGAAAGGACAAACTGTTAATATAAATGGGAAAACGAAACGGGAATATAATAAAAACAGAAGTAGTTGGAATGGATAAGATTCAGGACTGCTTTCTTACACATAAGAAACGTAGCTAGATGGAGATGACAGGATTGAGTAGCAGAAAAAAGGGGGAGTTACCTTTACGGTGATAATTGTTAAATGTCTAAACACTGAAATGCACAAGAAACAGGCAATGGTAGTTATGACTTCAGTATTTTATCTGTATGTAAAACTGGTGCCCAAAAATTTATTTGGGATAACAGGCCAAGCTGAAATTTTCTCCGAGTAAATAAGGCAAAACAGAGAAAGAATTTGAATGGCTGGTTTTCAATAGGTAAGAAACATTCAGATTACATTCACTGGGGGCCATTTTTCTGAGGTCGTGGTGATGCCCATGATGAGACTGTTCATGCAAATGAGACCTGAGACTTCACCCGTGGATAATTATCACATAGTTGCACCATGTTTTATTTACAAAAGCATGAGACCAGGTGCTTGGCTAGTGCAAATCAGCAGCCTCGTCAATTGAGAACATTACACAGAGCAGGGTGAACACTGGGAATCTTTTGTTTGTTTGTTTGCTTTTCCATTTTAAGCCAAATTATTTCATAGAACAATAATACAAGAAAAAGGATTTATTATTTGACAAAATAAATCATATAACTGCATTTGCCTCATGATTGCTGTGTAGTACGATGCTCAATCTGAGTAAGTTGAGATTGAGAAAATACATTTTTTGGAGTGAGTGTCATCATCTCGCTGAACTTTTTTTTAACGTTTGCTATTCTTTTGATTCTCAAGCAATTTTCTCTGTAGAAAAACTTTTATAAACCCTGTAGTTGTGTTATCTGGCAGATACAACCACTGAGCTCTACCATGGATGGGAAAATTAACCTTATTTCAGTGCAGTACATTTATTTTTCTTTTCTCCTTGAATATATACACGCCTTTCTATATGAGATGAGTTACAGGAGTGTGGTACAGAAGTGTGTTACCTTATGAAAGTGGCACTGGATGTTTGTGCTTGACGCTCATGGCCATTTAATTTTGAAACAATTTTTGAAAGGTTTGAGAACTAGGCTATGCTTAGGTAATAACATAGTGCCAGGATACTTGTATCTATAGAGGCTCAAAAATTCATATCCCTAGGAAAGGAGCACGAATCCTCTAAAATCCTTTCTCAAGATCTTCCACAAGAAGTCACAACTTATTTCCTTTTTTTCTGAGCTTATTCATTCATTAACTACCTAAGAATAATCTGGACTGGTTAGTGAAGTACTAAAATGTATGACAGCACAAAGCTAACTGGGTTATTTTCAGGACCAAAGAGGACTAGAAGGAACTTCAGAAGAGCTATATGCATCAGCACCGTGAAATATATTGCAAATAAACATGAAGCGATGTAGGTAGAAAGGGGCGAAAATTGACTTCCAGGCTTAAAATCGTCAACTCAAGAAGCAAATACAGGCATCTGCCCAAACGATTAAGTGGAAATATTGCTTTGTGACCTCAGCGGTACAAACATCAAACAACTTGTCAGGCTGAAGAGGAACAGGATGGCGAATAGTACATAAAATGCACCATTTTACCAGTCTGTGATGCATTGTAATCTGAAACAGTGTTGGTGGTATAATGACTGTCTCAATAGGGATATTTACTGAAGAATTTCAAAGAGCCCAGAGACAGGAACTAGAATCAATTAAGGGCTCAGAAATTATCTTATGAAACAATACAGAAAAGACTAGAATTTTAGAAAAGTATGAGATCTGGCAAACAATGATAAAGCACATAAAGAACAGAAATTAGAAATTTAGGAAAAAAATTAGCTTCATGACAAACGTGAAACTAAAAAAGTGTATTTAATTCACATGTTAAATATGAAAGAATTGCCATCTGTAACTTACCTATTCTGGAACTTACAGCAGTCATGCAGCATTTTTACATACAGCTTTCCACATCCATAACGCATTACACATATTTACATCTATGACACACATATATATATGTGCGTGAGTATAATTTAAGGACTTCGTTAATTGTTCTATGCAACAGATGACAAAGAATGGTACAGTGGAATCTGAAGAAGCGAATACGCTGACACTGGATGACATTTCTGATGATGATATTGATCTAGACAACACTGAAGTAGATGAGTACTTCTTCCTACAACCCCTGCCGACAAAAAAGCGAAGGGCATTGCTGCGAGCTTCTGGAGTGAAGAAGATTGATGTGGAAGAAAAACATGAGCTGCGGGCCATCCGCCTGTCCAGAGAGGATTGTGGCTGTGACTGCCGTGTGTTCTGTGATCCAGAAACTTGCACTTGCAGTCTCGCAGGCATAAAATGTCAGGTAAATGTCTATGTTGTTGTCGTTATTCAACTATCAAGGGAAGGGGGAAGGGAGGGTGTGTGCACACAGGCGTGTACATTTTGTTGTTGAAGTTCTAACTAATGGAAATTAATTAATTATTAAATGAGAACACTTGTGGATCTCGAACCAGTTTTTTAAGGCCCAGATTTAAGAGTATATAGTGTGCAATACAAACAATCTCCTTAAACATCTTTCTTATTTTATGATTGGTTTAGGCACATACATTGTTTAGCATTTTTTTTTGTTGTTGTTCTTATACAAATATTCTGCTCCTCGTATTCCTCTTTGGCCTTTATGTAAATATGCAGATGCAAACAACAGAAGAATCAATAGCCTGCAAATTTCAGAAGGGATAATACCTTTTATTTTAGAGACAATTCACATACTGTCCAAATGTGAATTCTAGTCCAAACTCAGTGAGAAACAATAAATGAAGCTCTGTGGTACCGTCCTTTATTTAACATGCACGATACTTAAAATGCATGCATGAAACATTTGCATGTAGGCAATAAAAAATACATCTGCTAATATAGCAGGTAGTTTTTCCTCTGCAGACTGAAAAGGTATTTCGTATTGTACATTTACATAGTGTCCTACGTACAGCTGTAAACGTCCCAAAATGTTCTGTAAAATATGTTTCCACTAACTCTCCTGAGTCGCTGTTATGCAGCTGAGTTGATTTCTTCCTGAATGCATTTTTCATCATTTCTTAAATCCAAGCTAAACTTTCTCTGCTGTTCTAAATAATATATTCCCTTTGCTGTTCCTGTTTTCATCTTCACATGTGGGGAGATGTAGTAGATTGTGTTATGTGGTTCTCCTCTGCATCGTATTCGATGTTTAGGTATTATAGTGTAGATGAAAATCATAGACCTTAAGCTATCTAAGAATTGAACTGTCCGACTTGTGGACTCAGTCACATTTTTAGACATTTAAGATGGCTGTTGTTAGACATAAGTTCTGCCCCCAGTCTGTTGAGCTTACAATATTGCATCGGCAGTTGACCGGAATATCCTTTAAAATGTACTTGAGTTTTTATTCCTACTTTCTGTGGTCAGGTGTCCACATTGGCAACTTTATAAAGGTTTTTACATATAATCCATTTTCTTTCAGTAGGTTTCTAGTTTCCATGATTTTTATCAAATATTAAGACTCTTTCTGGTAATGCTTTTGCCTGGATTTGAACACAACATGACGTAAAGCTGTAGCAGATCCATAAATAGAAAAACTACCTATTTTTTTGTTCCACTATGGAATGGTTCCACCTATGGAACAGAAACTTATTTTTCCTACTCTGCAATATTGTTGCATGTATGGGTCCCTTACTGTTTCTATCAGTAGTGCTAAGTTCCAGGGCTAACACTCTGAATTGTTGTTAGCTTCCACTATTCCTACAAGTACTTCTCAAGGTGAATCCCACTTCACTATTGTATTTCTCTAGGCTGCCTAGGTTCTGTCATATCACCAGGCTTATGCTACGTATTGTTAATCTGTATTCTTTTTTTTTAAAAGGTGGATCGTATGTCTTTTCCATGCGGTTGCACTAAAGAAGGGTGTAGCAATACAGCAGGTAGAATTGAATTTAATCCTATCCGTGTACGGACTCACTTTTTGCACACAATAATGAAACTTGAATTGGAGAAAAACAGAGAGCAGCAAGTTCCAGCACTAAATGGCTGCCACAGTGAGCTAAGTGCACACACTAGTTCTGTGAGTCCAGGACCTCACCCGGTTGAATATTCAATTGCAGAAAATTTTGAGATTGAAACCGAACCTCCAGCTGCGGTTATGCATTCTCAGTCAGCTGAGGACTTGGACTGCCCAGGGGAAGAGGAGGAAGAGGAAGATGGGAGTAGCTTTTGTAGTGGAGTTACAGATTCTAGCACACAGAGTTTAGCCCCTAGTGAATCAGATGATGATGAAGAGGAAGAAGAAGATGAGGAGGAAGATGAGGAGGAAGATAAAGCAGATGATTTTGTAGAAAGCATGGGCTCCCATGCTGATATGGTGCCTCTTCCTTCTGTCCTTTGCTACTCTGATGGAGCCGCTGTGCATGAAAACCACTCTAAAAATGCCTCATACTATACTAACTCTTCAAATCTGTATTACCAAATAGAGAACCATGTTGCTGGCACTGCTAACCAGATCGGTGAGACTTACTCAGAAAGGGATGCTGTCAAGAACGGTAGTCTTTCTCTGGTGCCTTACAACATGACTTCAGAACAGTTTGTTGACTACACACGGCAATCAGAGGAAACTTTTAGCAGCCCTCATTACCCTTCTGCAAACCCCTCTGTGATTGTTTGCTGCTCATCTTCTGAAGGTGATAGCAGTGCTCCATGTAACAGTTTATACACTGAGCATAGGCCAAGTCACCCTCAAGTGGAATTTCACTCGTACTTGAAAGGTCCTTCTCAAGATGGCTTTGTTTCAGCTTTGAATGGCGACAGTCGTGTACAGGAGCACCCTGCTGAGAATTCACTAAACCTCCCAGAAAAGAGCAGACTGCACGAAGAGTGCATCAAATCACCAGTGGTAGAAACGGTACCTGTTTAATATGAAAATTATTCTAGGACTGACTTCCTGTATTAAAATGCACTCACATTGGATTTCCTAGAATCTTACTTTTTTAAGAGGTAGACGACACTTGGACTATAGTCAATGTTCCAGACACATTTTGTTTTCTCAAGCTACACTGGCAGTGATATTGCACAAAAACAGTTCATGTAAAGATTTAAATAAAAATAATCAAACTCTCTTTTGATAAAAATAAAATGCGTAAAATACACACCCAACATATTTTAAAGTAGCCTACCTATCAAAGTATGTGAAACCTGCCAAGCTATCTGAATCAAAGCTTCGTGTTTTTGATTGTCGGGCCTGTGCAAGATTGTTAAAAATGATACTTTGAAATAATCATGTTTAGAGTCCTAATTTTCAACATCTCTGAAAAGATGGTAAGTTTAATGTAAAAGTAACTACTGTACAAAAAAGTTTTAATTGTTCTGTACTGTATGTATTTTATTTATGGTAGTTTAGTGCTCATGTTTTGATAAACATGAACAGCATGTTCATTTGAGCAGAAGATCCATAGCTAGTTACAAAGAGCATGTCCACTTTTCATCTGGAGTACCACGTATTCTTCCCTTTTTTTTTTTTTTTTTTTAAATACCATTTCTGGTAAATTATCTTGAAACGCATTTTTAGAGTGTACTACTTTCTCTTTTACTGTTCTTGACAAACAGAAGAGTCAGAAAGGGGGCATTTACATCTTCTAGAAAGGTGAAGGTAGACAATCCTCCATTAAAATGAAAATCAGTGGCATTCCAGAACTAGTACCCCCTCCCCAAAGAAAAAATGATCCTGTATATAATGGCAAAGCAGTAGCTTAAGCTTGCACAGCACCTTTTAGCCCAACAAACATTCAGATACTTATGCACTTTAGTGCCATTTTGCAGTACTGTATTAACTGCGGGAACTGTGAACTATTTTGGACAAATGCCATAGCTCCAGACTCTGAGGTGTATGTAAGATCTTAAAATTCATTGTAACAAAACCTGTATGTTTTTCCCAAGCCAGTTTATGAATATGTCAGTAGGTAATTTATAAAAGCAGAGTCTTGCTGATCAAAGCTTAAATGAAGCATGGAAAAAAATGTGGAAGTGTCTAGGTTTCCTAAATATTCAGCAGTTTTTATGAAATATGAGACTGGCTTTTGTGGACTTCTGGTCGTATCTCAAATTTACAGAGTCATTTGGTCTAATTAGGAACCAGTAGATTCAGTGAGGAAACATAGCTTCAGAAATTTTATATCTGCTAAAGTTTGCAAGCAAAATAGCACATGCATCATATGGATATCCGTTACCCTGGACTCCATTTGTTCTTAAATGAAATGGGAATTAAAATACCTGCTGTATCTCAGCCTTTAATTTATTAACCAACCTTGCTTTCTTCTAGAAAAGAAGGTATAGGAACCTGCTTTTCTCTACACTGATAATTCTGCACTGCATTATTTTGATTTCAAAATCTATTTTAACATTTTTGTTCTTCTAATCCTGAAATTTTATTTATTATACATCAAGTGGGTTAAAGTGTAGACCTGTCTTGTTTGTCAAAATAGGGATCAGCATCTTAGTTTTTATCTGTGTCAAATCTAGGTGGTTAACAGTATGCATGTAAACACAGTGTAAATTTTAGCTCTGTAACAGTGACTCTTCTGGTTAGAAGCTCTTTTAAACATCATGTACAGTACTCCAGTAGAAAAACTGCCAGATTTAAAATATGCTTTTTAAAAAAATAAGCTGACTTAATTGTTTTTATATGAAATCTGGACAAAGTGATTTCTCATTTTTATGCTAAATTAGCAAAATATTTTTACTTCATGTAGTAGCCGGAAAGGTTTTTTATTTACTTGGTTCCACAAGAAGTCCTACATGTTTTATATGAACTGCATTGAAAAGTCCTAGTTCTCTAGGGACTGGATTCCACACCTGCGATGTATTCCATCTCCTGGGAAAGTGCAGTCATGTTGGTTATCTGGCTCAGCAGCTCCTTAGCCTCTCTTCCTCTTAGTCACAGAACACCCTAGTCTCTTTCTCTAAAGGCTGAGTAGCCAGGTAAGCGCATGTATTCTTCAATTCCATATAGCAAATACCCATCTTTATTTTTAAAGAGAAACATGTTAGTTCATAAAAAAGTTCTGCATCTAAGAATAAGAATAATATTCTTCTGTTCAAGGTATTCTGTGGGCAAATGTAACAAGTCTCTGTGTATGTAGGCATCTTGCGTTAACAGCAGGCTTAAATTTGGCACTCTTGCTCAACACCAGCACCAAAAGCACAAATCCTTTCTACTTGAGCTGGGACAGCAGCTGTGAATCAGTAGCAGCTTTTTAACCTCAGAGTGTGTTGGCTACTGGAGAATCATGCGTGCTTCACCAGGGTATTTCTCTCAGGGGAAGTTAAATGAAATAGTTTGTTTCATTGTTCACCCCCTTACTGAGCAATAAGCAATTATTTTCTTGGCCCCTGTGCTTTCACATGAAAAATATATTTAATTATATTAGCAAGCACAGTAAGTGATTAACTATGAAATACATCTCAGCTAGCTTTAAAATACTGAGATAATGGTTATTTAATATTTCCATTGGCACAGGCTTCAGACCCCAGGCCTCCTTAATATTAGTATCTGTATAAACTTCTGAGTACTTAGATGTATACATTCCAAGCCACTGGGGCATCAGGGGTGAATACCGCTAAGTTCTCTAAAGCTTGCAGCATAGGATAACAAGCAGTAGCTTGTAATAGGTAGAGTAGAGAAGGCAGTGACTATATAAAGAACTTGGCGCTACAGTATTTTCCCGTGCTTAAAGTAGCTAATTCCTGGAAGTCAAAAAGTAAAATGTGTAAAATAAAGATTTACGTTGAAAAAAACATTCTTAACTCCCCGGTGATAATGTAGTCAGTCATACCTTTCTTTTGATCCGATCTGATATTTTGTGATCAAGAGTTGATCTCAGGATACAAAGTAAACAAATCTTGTTTAGTTCTTGCAACGAGTTATGAAGTCAAGTCTGTTTATAATTCATGGAGATGTCCTGGTAGCTATACTAATATCATCAACAGGCCTTCTAACAGAGAGAAACTCATACTGAGGAAAAAAAACCAGAAACCTCTTTTTTCAATATAGGCTAAACCTGTTCCCCAAACAATTCCATACCAGCAAATAACAAAGCTAAGGCCCTTTCTAGCATGTATAAGTTGACTAGAGTGGAAAAAAAAGTAGTCACAGCTCTGACCAAAACAGGTAGGCTAATTTAACTGTGAAATCTGGACTAGGCTGCAGAAATCAGGAGAGAGTCAAGGTTCCCACCCCTTGACTTTCATGTTTTGTTTAGAAGAAAAAAGTACACTCTTCATATTGAAGGAAAAATAAACTTAAATCATGGGGTGGAAAATGTTTTAATGTTATTTTTTGGGCTAGTATATAGTAATATATGATATGCCCCATTTCCCAGTTGCTTAATATTCCTGTTGATAACGAGTCCTTTCATTTTGGGTAAGCTTATTTCTGTGTGATAAAAGTATTGTTACTAAACGATAAAGAGCAGTATTTGCTTCTGTATCGACACAGGCTATTATTTGTGGCAATGTTTACTTTACTGATAGTTGTATCAGCTTTATTTCCCAAGATATCTGGCTACTGCTCATCACTCCTAAGAAGCCAGGTAATAAATTGGTAGATAGATAGTTTACAATTACACTGTGTAGTTCAGAAAAATGAGTCATAACAAAAGCATTTCCCTCTGTTAAAATAAAACAGAATTTTCACACAGAAGATCGCTGGAACAGCACCTAAAACTGGATGCCTTTTTCCCTATAATGTGAACTTTGCCTCTCTTGGAAAAAATGCATTGTTAAAGTTTATATATAAGCTTTAACTGACGTTAGACATAAAATTAGAACTTTCCTGGCAAAATTGCAGCAATTACAATTGTTTCCTAAGAGCTATAACTCATGCCCACTGGAACATCCTTTAAAAAAATTAAAAGCACAGTACTGACAACAGTAAAAGTTTCTAATATTTTTTTTCCTTTCTAAAAAAAAAAAAATTTCTTTGATGAGCTGTATGCCATTTAGATCAAAAAGTTCTAGATTTGTAAAGTTTTACTATTTTTCATTTACATAAGTTCCTGCTAGTGAATCATAATTTGAGTTGACATTTATTTAAGGCCATTGATTACACTATTATAGTAATCATCACTCGCTATGAATACGGTTCAGCCTGCTCACTGATCTGTTAACTGAGTCAGTTAACATTGTGATCCCGCATTTTGTCTAAGTTTGCAGAAATTGCATGTAGTATTCATGGTGTTGTTACTCACCGGATTGCTAATTGATCCGGATCCAGTTTCTAATCTTGTCTGGGTGTTGTATTTCAGTAAATGTGCTAACAAACTGATCATGTAGCATTCCCTGCCTCACAATCGGGAGGGTATCTTCATGAAACACAGCTAGTTTGTTAGAGATTGTATACATACATTTGTATGCAAAACAGAACATGTATTATGGTATTATGTTTTTTAATATTTCAGATGTTCCTGACTCTTTGATAGAAATGTGATATACTGGATAGAGAGTACTGGGCTCAGACAGAGGAGACCTGGGTTCTCTTGGCTTTGCCTTTGTCCTACTGTGTCACTTCCATTCTCTATGCTCTGGTTTGTTAAGGTACTTGGAGATACTGTGATAAAAAAATAATTCTATAGAACAGGCAAAATACCATTTTTTCCTCTTTTTTTTTGCATCATAACTAAGTTTTTGTACTGCAAACTAAGTCACTTTCCCAATAAAGCCCAATCCAGCTCAGAAGTGAATAGAAATTTTAGCACTAACGTGAAACACGGCAAAAGCAAGCTCTCCTTTCCATGGACCAGATTAATGAGCAAAAAGTTCAATGATAAATTTCACAGTGAATATTAGACTAAAAGCTATGTTGAATACACAACATTTACTTGTTGAGTGCTTAACATTTGAGCAGCAAGATTGTAGTTTGCCTGCAGCACCATACTTGGCAGCAACAGGCAGTCTTATTCCCCTGCGCGTTGTCTTCTTTTGCCAGCTGAATTCTCTCAGTTGAAACTCCTTGGTCTAGGCTGCTCCTGTAGCGAAGCAGGTGCCCCTACTCAGAGCTAAAGCAAGAGAGACCCATGATATTGTTTTAAAAGGCATTTGCTAAATAAGAAACTACTGTGTTACAGCTCATGAGTTGTATAAACTCACGTTCATTGTGCCAGTTGTTTAATTTCCTGAAGCAGTCAGGAACAGGGACACAAGAGGAGGATATGGGAAATCCTTAGGGTTTCGGGGTGTTACACTTTCCCACTGGGGCTAAAGAGTAATTCTATCATCTATTTCAGTATGGTTGCAGAACATTTGATGTAAAATACTTAGAAAAACTAGAATTAACTCAGAGAATATATTCTATAGAATTTATTTCTAAAATATTAAATCTGATTACTATTTTTTTAAAATGGTATAAAGCTACTGTTATTTTCAAAACAGAGTCTAGTTCATTAACATGTTCCTTGGTATGAGAAATCTCCACATTGTCCTTTCCAATGTTTCCAGATTTTTTTAAAAATATTCCTTAATTTTGCTGTTCTCTGTAATTGCTCCCCATGTGCAAATTATTAATTGTCCATTTTCTCCAAGAAGTGTGAAATCCAAAGCACGAACATTGTGAAGGGATGAACAAGTGCGATTTAGTTGTAAAGATGTCCGAGTGAACACACGCTCGAGTTCTTCATAAGTGCTTCCTGTTCACTGTCGCTTCCCACTCCTAAATCAGAGGCAGCTTTTAATTTTGTTGCTAATAAATGTGCCAGAGTATTGTTTTCACTTAAGGAGGAAAGTTATAACATCCTTGAGAACTTTCTGCTACCCTAAATGGCTGATACCAAGATTTTTACTTTTTATAAGAACATCCAATTCATGAAACATCTGTTTTGCAGCCTTAGTCTTTTCTTTTTAGTTTCTTCCTGCCTTCATCTTAGTGTCTGGGAAAGGTCTGTTGTACAGTAGGGCTTTTCATTAAAATCAAGCATGAGGGCAACTCTAGTGTCCTCTGTGCTATCTATCCTTTATTTTGCTAAAGGAGTTAATTTTATTTTTCACTTAACATTAGCATGTAGCTGGATTGGAGCTGTGGTGAAAAACAGTCCCCCATTGGCTCCGAATATGAGAATCATGAGAGAGCAATCCCAGTGTGGGTCTATAGACCCTCCCTTTTCATACACAAAAACAAACAGGAAGGAGACCTACCCCACGGGCTGCAGAGATGTGGTAGGGGATCCTCGTTGTCTCCTGAGGCATGCAGATCCAGGGGAAGAGTGTCATTCTTGATATAGCACAGCCCAGTACAGGATGAAAATCTAAGATTAGGGAAAGCAGAAAACCATCACCTAGAGGAACAAAAAGTTTCCTTCAAACTACTGTTATGATTTTTTTTTTCCTTTTTTTCTATTATACATAAAATAATAATTTTAAACCACCCTTTTATAAAATAGAAATGAATTAGATCTTAAAAAGGAAAAATTAAACTGTGTATTGCTCTACTGCTGTATAGTCTTTATGGTTAGGAGGATACCCGCTACGCACAAGGTCCCACTGTCTGGAGAACTGTATTCATGATGCTCTGTATTGCTACTTCTCAATTGAGAAGACGATAGTCCTTCATCCAAGGGGGGGGGGGGGGGGGGGGCGGGGGGCAACGGGGGACAGACAAGAAAAAAAAAAAAGTCAGAAGGCAAACTTCATTTATTTGCTCAATTATCTTAATTTGGATCTTAGCAATGACACTTCAGTTTTACTTAGGTATTTTATGAATGAAAGTCAAATAGAACCAACTCTGAAGTTTGCCTCACGTGTATGTTCTTCTCTAACTGTGCACTTTTCCAACAAGCCATGAAGACTGGATTAACTTTTCTCAATGGACAGGAAAAATGGTGGAAGATACAAATAAACATCACTGTTTTAACACAAGGATCAAGATAATCCTTTGTCTTGAGGCATGGGTGGATACACTCTGGAGTGAGTGAGGGAAAGGTGGAAAGGGCAATTTAGAGGAAAAGAAGGATGAAGGCAAGAGGTAGCTTGGGGAGGACCATTTTTCTTCTGAAAGGCAAAAGAAAACATCATTCTATATGAAAAAAGGAAGGAAAAGTTGAAATTAAGATATCCCCAGAGCAAGGATGGAAAAGTATATGCATGTTCACTACAAGCTTGGCCATGTTAGATCATAATATTAATTGTTATTTAATATATTTTAAAACAAACATGAACTCAGTGCAAACAGAAAATGTCATTTTTTCCATACCAGTTGTATACAGGCGGCCATTAAATAAAAGACTTATCCAAAAGCATGGGGTAAAAACTACAAAGCAAAGCAACACCCTAGAAGCATTGCTACCATGTCTTTTCTTTGCCTATGTCAACTGCTAAGTCATGTTCAATATCAGTTAACTGCTCCCAGGCACGGGTTCTAATATAACCTGTTTCTCAGCTAACAAGAGACAATAAAAGCGAAGAAGAAATAGGTGTCCTTTTTATTAGCATTTTAGCTGTGGATTTTCAAACGAGACTTAGTACATTATGGCAGCTAATTCTTTTAGGTTTCTCCATCTTAAACTTTTTAAAGATGTTCCTAAGAATGAAATTTTGGGTTGGATTATGGGTGAAGGTCAACCTTGCTGGGGTACTGAGGGATCACTGTAAAGAACCAGCCATCCATCTGTGAGTCTCTGATACACAGATTGAGCACGAGTTTTCAGGTTCTTGAAAAGATTGTATCATTATGTGCACTGGCAGCTGGTTCTCTTAAAACGAGAAGCAAGCATGCTGTTTTTTCAAATCATTTCACACAAATACCATCACTTCAGTTCTCACATAACAATGCCCATGTAAACAATGCTTACCAACTGGGCCCTTCTTTTAATTGACTGATTGTAGGCACTTCTATGGAAATACGTCTGAAGTGTAGTTTGTGAAACATGTTAAAAAAGTGTTTGATGTAAAATAAGTGCTAGACATTTAACAGTGCGAAAATAGTAAAAAATCTGTAGATTACAAATCCATTCCTAAGAGCCTCAGCCTGTAATATTGTCTTAGTAAAGTCAATCTTTTAAGTTAAATTGCATTCTGGTGTAATAACCTTTTACAAAGAAAATTATTAATGCAAATGTACTGATTAATACCTGTTAACATAAAACATGGCAATTGGTTATTTTGATTTGTTTCCACCTACAGCTAATAGATAGCAATTTTGTAAAAAAACACAAACAAAACCAACACTTATGACATTTTTTAACGTTTAAAGTGTTTTCATTGTTTTAACAAATACAAACTACATAACATTTACACTGTCTAGTCCAGCCCTGTCTTTTAGGAGGTTCATCTCTCTCTGTATATATATATATTTCCCCATAAGAATATAAAATTGCTTTTGAAGTTTTTATTGGCAAGTGGTAAATAATGCACCACGACATGGATTCAAAAGCACTTAAGTTGATGGTCTTTCAGACATGTAATCGATTCAAATGGGACTAGTAAAATTGTGGTGTAATTGCAGCCATTTGTTTAAAATTTGTACATTACTTCTAACTGTACTAATTTTTGAGAAAAATAATTATGTTAAGTACTTAACATTTTCCATTACAGATGATCTTGCATACTAAAATTATGGAGATCTCAACAGTAAAGCAACATATTTAATTGGACTGCTGCTTTTAAACTGTTTGAAGAAGCGAGGGGAAAGACAGTTCATCTTAAAATCTGTACATGGAAATAATTGTAAGCTTCACGAACTACACATTTCCTTAATTTCCTTTCTTTTTTTTAAACAAGTTGTAACATCAAAGATGCCAAAGGGTAAGATAAGCTACAATAATATTCAACAGAACTTAACCTAGACCTTATGTTGTAATAATTTATTCAAATTAACTGTATTCTTCTGTATTTATATTTTCGGTATTTATTATGAATGATATGGAATTTGATGTATTTATTGTGGCTTATTACTGCAGTGTATATATTACAAAAATGAGCATTTTTAAGTCTTAACACTAGGTTTTTTGTTAATTAGTGGCACTTGTATCGGCTGTATTTTTATTATATATTGTACAATATATATTGTCCATTTGTTTGCAATGAAGTAAAACAGGTTTCTACGTTACATCATGGCTGCCAGTGCACTGTGCATCTTATTTCTACTATGCAGTCACTAGACGTTGCTCTCTCATCTAACAGAGCCAGAATTAGTAGTGCACATTCTCCCCCAGACCTGGAGAGTCTCTGAAGATGCTCTGTGAAATTTCAAACATTTCTCCTATTCCTCATAGCCTGATAGCCTAAGGAGAAATAGTTTCAGGTTCTGGGGTTTGGTGTTTTTTGGTTTTTTTTTTTTTTTTTTTTTTAATCAGCGTATAAATATTTAAGAATTGAACAGAAATGCTTTGTTAGGTATCTCTGTTTGCCCTTTAATGATACTACTGCCTACACTTTTCTTTGGCCAATGGAATAAACTACATGATGCATCTGAACCTGTCAAGGTAAATTTAATAATTTTGGTTATAAGTTAATGAAAATCATTTTCAACAGCTGTTGTAAAAAAAAAATTGCAACAGCTCTCTCTGGTGGACAATTTGCAGTAACTTTATGCAACAAATTATTTCAAAAACTGCTGATCAACATTGCTCCATTATGAAAATAATTAACAATCACAGGTCTCTGCCATCTTTTTATTCTGATATTTATTAAAATTGAGCTGTACATTTGTAAAAGGTAAGTTGTCCTTAAGTGTGCATTAGTGACAAATTACATACGGCTAAATTACTTTAAAAAAATTGATAAAGATCAGATGTTGTTCTCTAGGTTATAAAAAAAAGTTCTCACAGGATTTAAGGTAGCATTTGTTACACAGAATAAAATAGGTAAACATCTGCTATCAGACTGCTTTTTGCATTGCTGTGAACTATGGCTAACAGTGCTGCTCCAGGGCTTGCTAAGCCATACTGACACAAAAAATAGTGTAAAACAACTTTCAACACTAGTGTTCTAATTCAAGACATCAGGATGCCAGTTCAGAAGTAAGGTTCAGTTTTAAGTTGATCCACTAATAGCACTCACCTGATTCTATACTTACCCTAGTGTAAATCAGCAATTACTCCTGAGGGCAATGAAACAAAAATCCTCAAGTATGGTGAGCTGGCAAAGTCTCACTGCAGTTAATGGTGTCATAACCAGGTAGAGCCACAAAGGACCAGTGGGGCCTGTTGTTCATGGGCAGGAGTTGCCCAGAGCCAGAGGCCCTGAAGTCCCGGCACATTTAGGACCTGCTTTGTCCTGCTGGGAGTAAGGCTGAGCTGTCCTTGCCTGAAATTAAGCCTTCTTCAGCACTTGGGATTACTTTCCTGGATGTACAAGAGAGCATGGTGAGATGGAGGTTAACACTGATTCTAGCTTTTCTGGCAGCCTTCAGTAGTTTACATAGCCATCTGATTGATTGATGGATGAATTTTTACATGCTGTATATGTAATATTATTTCTTTTTTTTCCCTCTCCATGGGGGAAGAGAAGAGCGCAATACCATTGCTGAAAGTGCTTTAAATTAAAAAAAAAAAAAAAGCAGTAACAGAGCCAGAGAACCCCCTGGAACAAACTCTGATTTTCAGCATGCCAATTAGTTGAATGTTAACGACATCCAGAAGAGCTTTAGATAATGTGAGGCACGTGAAGATGTTTTAGTTGGTTTTTAGACATGTAATCCAGCATTTTAAAAAAAAAATCTTCAATTTAATTTATTAGCTTAGAGGAGATTTACATGTTTCAGTGTGTACTGTGACCATGATGTCTGCAGGACAAATGAAGACATTTGCTGAAGGAACAAAGCTAAATATTTTCAATAGACATTTCAGCAGAAATTTCCTGCTAACAAGAGAGAAAGGAGTTCTTGAAGGAGGGTGACATGATACAAAGTGAGTGTAGCCCAAGGGAAAAAAAATTCAACTGATTTTAAGCTGGTTAAGGTATGGTGATACAGAACCTTGGACTACTGTCACTATAAATGAATTATTTCTCTACTATGTCATTACTAAAGAGTGTTTTAGATTATGCAACAAATATTTCTTGGTTTCTGATATTAAAATGGGATTTAGTGTGCACAAGCTTTTGTTTGTACGGCTTAGTTTTATATGCACACCACACAGAGTACAGAAACCATTTTTATTTCCACATTTGTGTTTAAGTGATTTGAATGCTACAAGCTGTGGATAATGGTAAACCAGCCTTTGTGGAAGAGATCTTCCACTTACTTATACTGGAAATCACCATGCAAAAAATATTTTTAGTTCTGTTTCTTCTAGCATTTCCCTTGGGCTTTTGACTCCAGTCCCAAGCAACTATTTGAATTGCACACTGGAGCCTCACATTACCTTTTTGGCCACATCTCTGCCTCTTCCTTCCCTTTCACATCAAAGGCACAGGGTGCCTCTCATTCTGCTTGGCCTTTGCGTGGCTCCATTTTTCCCCAAACCCCATCCCTTCTTGCTCCAAGTTGCTGCCAACAATTAGGGCTGCTTCTGCTTTAGCTCGTGGCAGAGCTAAAGCAGAAGCCCAGCTTTTAGGCAGGCCCAGCCAACCCACAGAAACCAATTTTTGTTCCACAGCCAGCAAAAACATTGCAAGTCTACACTTTAACCACGGGCCTTGAATAAGTCAATAGGTGGCCTTCAGATCTTAATTTCCAGTTTTTTAGACAGGGAGGTAGTAGCCATGATTTGCCCTGAGCTCACTAGCTTACTCTTTCCCTTATTCCTTTTTCCTCTCTTGTTGCACATTCCAGTCCCTTTTGAAAATACACGCAAGAGCTCTTGGATTAACAGTCAGGCAAGTATTTTCAGTGAATGTGTCCTGGTTCTAGAGTAGCACAGTTCAACATTTTAGGTAAGTATGGTGTGTCATTGTGAACTGCTGTCCCCTGTTAAATTACAAATCTTATTATCTCATAGAAATCATTTAACTTCAAACGAAAGGTTAATACTAAAGCAAAGATTTTTATTTAGATACAAGGTAGTCTATGTGGCCAGATGTTATTTTACTGAACACCTTTAGAAGCAATTACACCAACAAGTGACAAAAACATATACAATTGTCTTGCTTGGCAACAGACCCAGTAGCTAGCAGCCTGTCAACTGACCAGTTATCAGTCACAAGGCATGTGATGATTTCTCTGATAGCATACCCATTGTCAACCACTTACCTTTTTCCTGACAGCACTGCATGTTTGAAGTATGGAAGGTTTAGCCAAATGGAGAAGAAAGCATCTAGACTTCTCAGACCTGTATAATCTAGGAGGCACTGAGGCACTCCAAAAGAATCACTAATTCAGTGAACTTTGGTGAAAGTCATCATTAAGAAACCTCAGCAGCACTTTACGATTCTAACCTTGGAGCTCTTCCTTAAAGCGCCCGCATATATTTCCTGTGTGAATGCCATTTCTGACGATATTCTTGCCACCACAGATGCCTTGCTGCTTCATTTTTCCACCTTTTCCTCAAACTCTCACTGCCCTTCACTTGCACTGCTGTCCCACACTCACTCCTAGAGAAACCTGTCCCCTACTTCTTGTTTTTCCTCCCACATCTCTTCTTTCTCCCTAGCATTTCTCATAGTCAGTTTTCCAAGTCCACTCAGTCCTTACTCGCCCAGCTTTCTGCCTTTGTCACTGCTTTCCAACGTTACGTTCCTGTCCTTCAGGCTCCATCAGTTTTTCCTTCCATCAGATGGGCAGAAGGCCCCTTTTTCTTGAGATTTGAATGTGCCAGAAAATTCTTTTCTCTTCCTTATACACAAGTTAACTAACACCTGCTAGGTGTAACCTACCGTTCTTCTGCAGCTGTCCTCACCAGCCATTTGCCCACAGTACAGACTGTTTATATTCCATCATGCAAGTTACTATGTTTTCACTTCCATCATTTACTAGGTTGAAATGTCTCTCCATCTCCTACACATTCCCCAGGACCTACTGCTAGTTGCAGTGGTTTCAGGCCTCAGTCATACTGACTGAACCTGGATGGAAATTTGACTACATATAGCTGTAGCACTGCTAAGTTTCACAAATCACAAATTTACCTAAGCAGATCATTCTTTCTGCAACTGCATTGCCAAGACATTACCAACCATACTATTGGTTGATTCTGGACTATTACACAGTGGGCTGTATGTCTCTTACACTGCATTTCAGACTGCTAGAGACTTCCACCTTTCTGCTTATTTTGAGCCAAAAAAAGAGCTAAGAGAAGAAGGGAAACAAAATTGGTGATAACAGAAGAGTGGGGACGACAGCCCCCCACGTTCCCACTTTAGGACCTGAGTTTTCTTCCACTTAACTTCTGTCCTCCCCCTAAGCCTCTTTCCTGGACAAATTCTGTTCTCTTTGCTGTTATACTTTCAGTCACCCAATCCTTCATACTACTGCAGGCATTCCCTTCTTATACCAGACATTACCATATGTATTTCTCCTTCATGAACCCATGCATCAGATATTCCTTCCTGGAAGTTCAACACCTACTAACTTTATCCACAATATTTAAGACGTTACTGGCAACACAGGACTTACCTTTGGCTGTCTTTAGAGTCTAGTAGTATTAGGTACAAAATGATAATTTAGTACATATTCTGTTGTGTAGGCTTGAAAAAAATACAATAATCACAATTGATTAAGCAGCTGTGAAAATATTTAGCCTTTTCTCAACACGATAGCTAGAGTTGGTCAAGAATGACAAGAAAGAATAATGATTTGTTAAAACCAAAGCATTTTTACAGAAATTGTACTGGCTTCAGACAACATTCAGTGAAACATCAGTAGGAAGAACCAGTGTTTCTTGCTAATTCACCATATATATTTATTAGAGAGCCAAGATTTTTAAGATCTGCCGAGCAATCCCATTAACTACACTAACTAGGGAACAGAGGTCCTGGTTGCTTTCACCACTTCAGTGGGTGGTCTTAAAGGATCCAGACCCCCTACAAATGCAAAAATCAGGTCAAAGAATCCTGGGGAACCGGAAACAGAGCAGATGCCTGATTGGCTCCAGTTAAGAAAAAAAATTGTTTCAAAAATACAAAATGGGCATTTCCAGCAGAAATTTTATGAAAGACATTTAGAAAAACAATGTCATGAGAAAGTACATTCTAACAAAACAAAAAAACCTCAGAGTGTCACATATGTATTAACCTATGGCTGTTGAGTCCCCCAAACCCTGTCTGGCTGTCTTACCTTCCATAGGCTCCTATTTTTGCCAAAAAAATTCACTTAAGCCTTTGAAATTATGCTATTGTGTATGTCCAGTGGCACCAACATTCTGGCTGACTTCCTAAACAGAGTTAAGGAGAAAATAGATATTGAGAATCTAAAAATCAGATTATCTTTGCATTTAAACTGACATAAGCCAGCATGAAAACCATCCTGGTTGTAGCAGTGGCTTCCTTTTGCCCCCAAATAGGTGGATGATTAAGATTGCTCATGGTAAAGAGAAGAAGGCAGAGACAGTTATGTCCACTTAAATGTTGGGAGGTTAAAGGGACTGTAAGGAGGGAGGGAAAAAAAAAAAGCTAGTGGGATAATCACATTCAAAAGAGGAACTATTTGATTCTCATCCTTCTCTACATACTTTGGAGCAGGCTAACAGTTATGACATACTACTAGCAGCAGTTTGTATCGCTGCTTTTGAGTTGTGCTGAGTCAACTTATTACAGTCCAGAATTCAGCTGTTTAATGAAGGGAGACAGTTCTCCAGTCACTCTGTTACTTTGACCTGATAACTAGTTCTACCTGAAAGACTGAGAGGATCCTTTTGAAACCCACCAAATCAGAATGGATTTCACATTCCCAAGATGATGCCAAACCTGCCTCAATCAGGTAGGCCACATCATACTGCCTCAGCCATCAACTGATATCTTCCACAATTAGTCAGTCTTATCTTAGGACAGAACTGAGAATAAAATTTCACATACAGTATCCAGGAACGTAATACTTTACAGCAGCATATTTGTTTTGAGGTCATTATCCCTAGGAAATTCTCCACTCTTAGCAAAAAGCTTTCCTCATGCTTTGTGCACTCCAGCACAATGCAGCATGAGAAATACACCAGGGGGAAAGCACAGGATTTTTTAAAAAATAAACCATAACTAGCCATTTTAATGTGCATCATTTAAGTATAATATAATGAAGTAATATATAATAATTATTATTAAATGAAGTGTTTGAAAAGTAGATCAAATACATATCTAAAAAGGGAAGCCAGGATATAAAGTTTTAGTAATAAAGTGACAAAAGTTGATATGTCACATCAGCCATCTTCTAGTTCAGTTGCAGACAGAAACAATACCAAATGAGAATAAAGGCATTTCATATTAAAAAAAAAAAAAAATCAATGTGAAGTTTTAATTCCAGTTGACACCCCTTCAAAGTTTGTTTTTGGTATTGCCCTGAGCTGTAACCTAGAGAGAAGAAAAATAATGATTTGACATGCAAACCATGGATTAAAATGAGAAAAGAGGAAACTAAATTAGGAACAGAAAAAAACCCCTACAAAATTAAAATATTAAGTGAACAAGGGTACTATTTGAAATGTCTATCTTTGAGATTAATTTTTTGTAGGGTTGCTGGCTTTAGTAGTAAATGCCACTTTAGCAACATAAACATTATTCATTAAACAATTCTTATTCCTTACCCACAAGCTTTTTTATTCTTGAACTCCTCTGCCCTATGTAACAGATGCAGTACCTGTCAGAAAATACAGCATTTCCATTTTTTATTTTGCACAAAGAGCTGAATTGTCATTTCCTAGCTTTTCAGTGTGTGAATATAATGTTGATCTGATTCTAAACAACTTTCAAATGCAATTTCCCATCATAAAACCAACCAACCAGAACCTCCATCATGTAAAACTATTTCATGAGGAAGAGGGTTGGGCAGAAACATCACATTGACTTTTTAGGGGATTTTACTTTTGTTTGCTGAGCCTGGGAACACCAGTGTGTAATTTTAGTCTCTGTATGGAATGCTGTACAGTTTTAAATCATTGTATCCATTCCCCAAAAAAACGAAGGGCACCCAGTCTAGGCAGCTCTTTCCTCATCCATCTAGCTCCTCCTTATTCTGATTTTCTTTTACTCTTCTGCTTTCCAACCCCTTGATAATACTTCACTTTTGAAAGATTTTTTTCTTCCTTTAAAAAATGGTAATCTTGTATTAATTTCTCCCTCAGACTGGGGAGAAACTGAACAAGACATGCTAAAGTTATTATTGCTACCCCTTATAAAATATACATTCAAGCTAACATTTACATTATAAAGGACAGAATCAGATATTGTAGATTTAATTTAAAAAATATACTTTTCAAAAACTTCTAAGAGGGCAACCTAAAGTGAAGGTTAATGTTTATACTGCAGCAAAGTTTTTTAATAAAAATCCATGATTTTTTTAAACTCATAATATTAAACTACTACTTGAAATATTATTGTGCTATTGACACAAGTGCCATTTTGGACAGTACATTTTAGCAATGAAATCCCTACTTGAAGAATTCAGGAGGTACATTAAAATACTTAAAAATAAAAGATTACATTTCCCTTCCTTCGAACGTTTGATAGAAAGTACAACCCTAAAGGAGATCCGTGCACACGAAGTTCAAAGGACTGGCTATAGTTCTGACAAGTCAGCCACTGAAATCAAGCCCTCTACATCTCAATCTAATATTATAATCCTGATCAGATGCATAAGATTATATAATACTCATTGCCAAAATGTGGGAGAATATTCTTTAAAAGGAAGTAGCATCCACAAGTTCTTTCAGTTTCATGTATTTCTCAGTTAGAGTAATTCAACATATTTAAAGAAATGTATACAGCAAAACATAAAGTACAGAAAAGTTAGTATTGCATTGTAGAATGTACCATAATTACTCAAGAGAATCATGCTGGCAGAATAAGTTACGCCAAGGAGAACATCTGCTTCTGCCCTCTAAAAAAAAAAAAGTGAAATAGTTTACTTTTCAGGAAAAATTGAAGACTGATGCTAGAAAAGCACAGAGAAGATTCACAATAAGTAATACTGAACTGCTTGCAATTTTTCTTACTGCTGCTTTGTTATTACTTTTGATAAAGGAATCTTTAAAAAATGTAATTAATTTTCAAAAAAATATTTTCTAAATGTCCAATCGTATTTACAGATGACCTATTGCTCTTCTAAAATTTTATGATAGCTATATACACACACACACATCTATATGCATATTTGGAAGTCCGATACTCAATGTAGACACAGAAGTTAATTTCAGATCTTTGAACAGAATAGAACAAAAAGAGTCACTTAATGTCTTCCTCTGTTTATAGATCTGCTTCTTTCTTTTCTGGCAGGTAGTAGGGAGTCCAAATAAGATTGAATTGCTCTCATACTAAGTACTGCAAAAACACAGACTAAAATGTCACTCATAGTTTAAAGAAGAGATAGTAAATGTATAAAAAAAAGATTAGAGTGTTTGCAATAGTAGCAATGGTTAAAAAGCCTATGTTCAAGTGTCTTATGAATTTTGGACTATTGACCTATGTTAGGCCAGAAAAGAACCTCAAAAATGAAGGGAAAATATTAAAGATAATTTTAAATCACAGAATAAATTTTCCCCTTCCACAGCTAGAACTGAACACAAAATATAATGAGGAGGTGACCTGCTATACCTTATCTTCATAGAAAACAGAGTGACAAGTACAGACATTGCTATATTTGCTATACTATGCTCTTAGATTACCAACTAGAAAAAAACAAAAAAAGACAGAGTGGACCTCCTGTAGCATTGAACTCCTGCTCATGAGGAGCTTCCTACCTCCAAGTGCAATAGAACCCTTGTTTCCTTGCAATTTAAATTCTATGCAAGTTTTGAATATTATCTCTAAAAAAGAAAAACTGGTAATGAGTAGATAAATGATGTTTCACATATGCAAATTCCAATCTGACAAGTTTGTGAGAGAAACAGGTTGCACGAAGAAATTACCCTTTAGTGGTATTAAAAATAATATAACGCATTTGCTGTATGACATGAACTAGGAACTAAAGAACTCGAGTCCTTTTAAACAGTTATGCTAAATACCTTTTCTTCTAGAACAGGTTCCTCGAACACTTGGTTTCCATTTCATACGTGGGGGTCAACACAGCACAGCTGCTATGTAATCTCCCATCCTCTATTCATGTTTGTTGAACAATTTTCTCATTGACCTGCATCCTATTTTTCCTCAACTCTTCCAGTTTGTCAAGAGCATTTGTTACCCTTCCAATATTGGTTTGATCTGCAAAAGTAATAAGAATACTTTGTATTCCATTACTGAATTATGGAAATATTTATCAGAGGGCACAGGCAGATCTTGGTGCAATGCCATTTGGTACAGCCTTCCAGTTTCACAGTGGCATTAATAACCCTTCCCAGTACAGTCTTTTCAACAACTTATGTCCACACTGTAGCAAGTTATTTTAAGTCGTACAGGTTTAACTTCATAGGATATTATCACAGGTGTCACCAAAAGCCTTACAGAAGCCAAGACATGACTCAAAAGCATGATTATCAAACCAGAAAAAGAAATTAGCTTAAGTTAATGCTTCTGACAAATTCTTGCTGGTCTTGCTTATTCACTTGTTGTCTTTTAGATCACTTAGAACTACTGAAAGGATTACTTCTTGCTTTTCTTCAGATCATTAGTCAGGTACTGTTAAATTAACCAAAAATAGGCTCCCTCCCCACATTAGAAATAAAAAAACCCCACAACATCATCCATCCATCCGCCAGACTCTATAGATAAATTAGCATTTATCTGCAATGATATTAATTATTTACCAGGACAAAAGGACAAATTTAGTATAAGTGTATTTTGTCCTAGTCAACCTTTAACACCCACCCCTTCAAACTTACTCTCAGCTTTATATTTGATCATGCAACCAAATATTTTTCTTTGTCTTCACTTTAAAAAATTTAATTTTTTGTTTCCTTTTGGCAGTCATGACTTTTTCCTTAATCTCCCTCTTCTTAGGAGTACAGTACTTAAAGGAAATACTGTTAGCAGCTGCATCTAACTAGGCCTGATCTTATTGCTCAACTTTCCACTGTTATGTGCACCTTTCTTGAGATTCAGATCATTAAAGAGTTCATTATTAAGCTGGTTGCTATTACACCTCCTATTTTCTTCCATTTGAATAGATACTATAGATGTTCAACACAATTCTTTCAACAACCTGCAAAGTCTAAGTACCTTTTTACCTTTGACGTTTCCCATCCCTACTTAATAACAACACTGACACTTCTAGACTACAGTAAGTCTTTTCCTTGTCTTTATTCTGCTGCTTCCTTCCCTTCCTAGAAGTTTATTATTGTAATTTCATAGCCATTTTCCTCCCATATCATAACACATGCAAATTTAAGGTTATTTTTAAACCTCCATAATTTGCATAAACCAATTAAATCTTCTCCAAATCAGAATATAAAATTTTATTATGAAATAGAGTTTACCTTATTAAAGTGCAATTTTATGTGACCTTAGATGCTTCAAGGGTGGGATGGTCATTAATCTCACATTCATACCCTGAAGTAGACATTTTCAAGTAAGCATACATCTCTGTTCCTAAAGAGGACGTTTCTTGTGCAGAAGAGCTACCTTCGTTAAAGAAGGCCTGAAATAATCACAGTCAGAAAATGGGCATGATTGGTGATTGCAATGGAAGACTAACTGGAGGGTGTTTAACAACTGTGCACTCAGTAAAATAAGCAAAGAAAAAGCCAACCATATCTTGGGCTGCATCAAAAGAAGCATGACCAGCAGGTCGAGGGATGTGATTCTGCCCCTCTACTCTGCTCTCATGAGACCCCACCTGAAGTACTGCGTCCAGCTCTGGAGTCCTCAGCACAGGAAAGACCTGTTGGACAGGGTCCAGAGGAGGGACACAAAAATTACTGGAGGGATGGAACTCCTCCCGTAGAAGGACAGGCTGAGTGAGCTGGGGTTGTTCAGCCTGGAGAAGAAAAGGCTCTGGGGAGACCTTATTGTGGCCTTTCAATACTTAAAGGGGGCTTATAAGAAAGATGGGAACAGACTTCTTCATAGGGCCTGTTGTGGTGGGACAAGGGGTAATGGTTTTAAACTAAAAGAGGGTAGATTTAGACTAGATACAAGGAAGAAATTTTTTATGATGAGGGTAGTGAAACACTGGAACAGGTTGCCCAGAGGTGGTAGATGCCCTATCCCTGGAAACATTCAAGGTCAGGTTGGACGTGGCTCCGAGCAACCTGATCTAGTTGAAGATGTCCCTGCTCATTGCAGGAGGGGTTGGATGAGATGACCTTTAAAGGTCCCTTTCAACCCAAACTATTCTATGATTCTATGATATACATTTTCAAATACTTAATAAAAGGAAGGCTATTTATGAAGTCATAGCTCTACATGGTCTATTGAAGTACACTTGTGAATGCTTACAAGAATACAATATTTCATTAAAAGAGCTAGCAGAACAGTTAGGAAGGCCAAGGTCTCACCTGGACAGATAAAACTGAGGGCAGTCCTTTGTAAAAGGGGTAAAAGCAACAACAAGAAAAAGAAAAAAAACAACATGCAAGTGTTTGCACAAGAAATTATGTACAGATAACATTAGAAACCTGTTAGGTAAACATTGCATAAATCACTAAAAGGTAGGAAAAAAAAGTGGGGTTAGTAGATAACATAATTTAAAAGCAATAATGAACAAAATGCTGAAAAAATGTGTTAATGTTAAGCAGCTCAAAATTCTATTACAATCTAACTGTCACAAATTTTAAAGTTCATGAAATATAAAAAACCTATACAAAAAGTTTTGGCTAAATAAAAGGAGATTAATATCTGAATAAGCAGATTTTCCATTAAAATAATCACACATACGTATTGCAGTGAGAATTTTTTTTTTTTCCTTCTACAAAAGAAGAATTGACTTGCTAAAAGCTGAGCACAGTGTGGTAGCCTATTTGGCTTTAACCTGAAGATCAAATATTTAATTTTTCCAAGTGAGGGAACTTAAAAAATACTGAGAAACGTTCACTGAGTAAAGTAAATGATTAAAAAAAATAAATGAAGTCAACCAATTGAGCATAAAAATATACATATAAAGCACCTTGGGTTTTAGACAGTATACAATAATTGCTCAAAACTCTAAAGAGAAAACTAGTCTTCTTCAGAAGTACTTATGTGGAAAAACAATATACATACGGCCCCCAAGGTAAAAAAGGACTATAGGATCCATGAACCAGTGGTCAACATATAAAGTCTTATCATAGAAATATTGTAAACATTTCTCTTAACTGGGACCTCAATCATCTTTGGTATAACAGAATCCTAGGGAATCTCTGATGACACATTTTATATCCAACTTAAATAAGAGGGAAAAGAAACTGTTTAAACATTTTGCATTTAAAGTATGCATCACGTAAAAATGCAGTACACATATATATGATCACAGTTTAGAATGGATCTTTTCTTTTAATAAAATGCTCCTGGCCTATAAATATCAAATCTTAATTGTTCTGGCCAAAGATCCACTTCTGGAAGGGGTCTGATGGATTACAGGATGCCAAACTCGGATGTTCTCCGTTTCCTGTAAGGCACATATGTAGTGCTGCATTGTACAGAGTTTGATCCTAAAGTGGGTAAAAAAGGAGGGAAAAAAAAAGAAAGTGAACAAACAAGGAGCATACTATTTCCCCCTACTCTTCGTTTTTTCCCAAGTTCATTGTTGTTAAAAATAGTAAGGCCATACAGGTAGTGCAGAGGGGGGCCTAGCTAACGACTATGAGTAGTGTGCAAGTGCCAACTTGTATTGTTAGGAAACTTTTTAAAAATATTTTATAAGATACAAAACATTTGGATTGACTTCCAGGTGGATGCCCAGACACACACACTAAAGGATATCAACTGTTTTTGTAAGTGACATTTCTACTTTACATTTAAAATAGTGAAATCATCAAGTTTCTATCTGGTAACTGAAAAGCTGAAATTATCTACGTTTTCCTCCCATAAATGAACTTACTCCTTTTTGGCTTCAGAGTTATGTTTCGTTGGGGTTTTCTCTTTTATTGGAAATCAAAAATTAACTTATATAAAAGATCACTGATAAGATGCCGATTCACTGCACAGTCTAAATACCTTTTGATGCAGCCACTGCTCTTCTTCAACAGCAAAGGTTTTCTGGCCTTTGTAGTTACATTCATGAAGCTGCACAGGTCCTTTAGAAGCATGCAGACAAAGCTCCTTCTGAATGTTATGTCGAATTTCATGGTGTGCAGAATATTCAAAGTACTATTTAAATAATTTTTAAACATTCAGTAAATAAATACAAACAAGAGCATTAAACTAAATTAACTCTTCTTTTCCTTTGTTATTCAACAATTTGAGACTACAGAATCATTTTTCGGATTTTTAGCATATACACTTTAAAAGTGTTTACAAAACTAAAAGCATTTTTTTAATACTAATGCAATGGAATATATTTAGAAGTACTTAAATGTATAAGTTGCAAATGACACTTGGTGCATACACATTATGATGCAAGATCTCATTACTTGCTCCCCCAGGAATCATAAATAATTCAAGGAGACAAACTGAAGAGTAGAGATAGTTGCGTGGATAACTTACATTTTGGCATTTCGTAACTTCAAAAATTTTTATTCAATTTTTGTTGCTTGATTTTGTTTTTTCTTAGAGCAACAGAAACCAAAAATTCATCACACGGAACAATACTCATTGCCATACGTCAGCTTTTGCTGCTTGGTCTAAACAATAAATGCTAATAATATGGTGCTGTTATGTTCTCTTATGAGCTAGCCATTAGAAAAATAATACAAGCATGTATTTTGTGAGAGAATTTTACCATTTCCTGACAGCAGAGTACTCTTAAGGCTCAGGAATCCTAGGCTATAATTCAGGTCTTAACAGGGATTTAATTCTAACAGTTACAGACACAGCTGTCCTTTTATACCTCTCATCCTACCCTACCATCCTGGTCTCTTCCTTTCTCCCTCATTAAACAGCAGAGTTCCTATCATTACATCCCATTACCGCTGTTTCTTGGCTCCATGTGTCAGCCATATCTTTCCTTTGACTATTAAGACCAGGCTCAGTTAGCTCCCTGTAGCTTTCAACTATCTGTCCAATTGGTCAGCTTCTGCCTCCTCACTGCCTTGGCATCAACGGGAATAGTACTGAGGGACAAACAGGCATCTCACTCTTAAGTCTCTGCGCCCAACATGACTCCCTGAAACAGGTACCGATAAGAGTGACCTGCTTAGTCACTTAGCTCTCAGACATAATAATTTATTCTAAATCTGTTAATCTGACTTAATCTGTTCTGATTTATCTTTTGAACTCCAAAATCTCTGTGAGCTCTGAAAATATGACTTGAAAGCTAGGTTTAAAACTTCATTAATTTTGGATATTGAGATGCTATTGTTCCCAGCCCCAGAATATTCTAAAAAGGAAGAATGATAAACAATTGATGTACAACTCTGAAAACTCGGTTCTCTCTTCCACCCCCTTCTCCTATCTCAAATATATGGATGAAAAAGACAGGTAGCATGGAAAATTTCAGCCTACACTGCTAAAGTCTGGTAAAGAACATAATACAACTGAAAACAGAGTACTGTAATGAGAAGGGTTAAGTAAGCAAATATGCCCATCTCTTGAGCATTACCAGCACAACCTATATTAAAATTCTCAGAAGGCTGGCATTTAAGGGATTCAGATTGTTATTTTATGGCGGGAGGAAAACCAAAAAACACAACACTTGAATGCATAGTTTTAGTACAGTCCAAGATAATTTAGAGAGAGATGACAATAGAAGCATACAGCAGATCTCTTAAGACAATGTCTTGGTACAGTGTTCCCACATTAATGACTGTGACAATGCGAAAAGGCTAATATAGCATTAATCCACAACAGAATAAAAAAAAAAGTTCAATACTGTAAGGAGCTAATGTAACAGGGTAGTTAATCTAGACAGTATTCCATGGCTTTTAAGACTGAAGATTTTATTTAAAAAAAAAGAAATATTAAAACTATATTCTAACAAAAACTTTTAAACCTTTGTTGACCTTTAGTTATTAAGGATTTACAGTTAATACACTTTATTCCCCAAATAACTCTTTAAGGCAACAGAGAAGTGTTCATTTCTGGACAGGAAAGATGTTACTTTTATTACTATTACAGTAGTGCCTGAAGTATCTGACATCTATTGCAAGTCATACTGTAGAAGAAACAGAGCACCATTGCTGCCTCCAAGAGCTATGCATCAAAGAGAGCTCTTCTTGGACAAATTCAATCATATTATTCACTTGCATTAGCCAGTACAGGATAGACCACTTTGACCTCACATTATGAGGCTGCAAGCATGATAGGGAAGGTGGCTCAGGCCTGGCCACTTGGTCTCCCATTGGCCGGATTCCCACCAACATCTTCCTTGACAGAGCAAGTCCTGGTGGCAGAGAAAGAAGCAATAGGAGGAAGTATAAGGAAAGGAAGAATTAAGAAGACAACACTTACAAGAAAGTAGTAAGGGTAGGATGAAAAGGTTTTGCACAGAAAGGAGAGATCAAGTGAAGCAGTGCAATTGTGTTAAAAGTCTGAATCTGTATGCTGAACATAAAATGTTAGAAGTGGGACACAACATGAAGAGCAGTATGAAATTTTCCTTGAACAATATATATAGGAATTAACTCTCAAAAAAAAAAGAGAGAGAGAGAGAGAAAAAGTCAATATTAAAAATGAGTCTATTTCTCTAAAATAAATGAAAAGCTTTAATATGGTAAAGTTACAGCTGAACAGATCATAAAAATCAGGTATCAAATATTTTACCTGATTTCCTCCAAGTCCATGACAAGAATACATAATCAATGGTTTGCCACCATGGTTATTTTCACCAACATCCAGACACATGCGGTTACCAACGTTTTTTAACTAAAGAAAGGGTGTTATCAGAAAAAAAAATAAAGAAGCTCAGTGGGGATGACAAAAAATTAAACTGTTTCACTTGCATACAAAACTTACCTTTGGCTTAACAACAGTTACAGCTATTAGTTCATTTTTACCTTTTGCTATGCACAACTCTAAAAATCTTGGTCTCAGAGTTAATATTTTCTTACCAAAAGCCTAGTAACTACATTATGGTTGTCTACAGCCACACACTGTGAATTATTAGGCTACTGGTACACAAGGTTACTGTTATTCAAATTACAATTTGAACAGATACACATCAAAATATTCAAAATTGGAGGAAGGGGAAGTGCTAAACATTGCTAAACATTCACATTCACCTCAAGCTAAGAATTACTAATTGTTTAGTATTTTGTTGGCTTTAGCAATATAATGGCTAAGGAGTTATTTGGCAGAGGAAATGCAATGGTCTTCAAAAAAATTTATGTATAATTATAAACACACATTTTCCTCATCACAAACCTAATTCTGAGAAGCAAACAGCTGTCCGGTTTTCCTCATTAACATGAACTAAATATTCTCTCAGATTTCTTACTATATAAAGCTAAATTTACCTTGATAATTCAAGAAAACTCTCACCACTGGCTTAGTAATTTTGTGTCGTTTTAACTGTTAGTGATGGGTGGAATGTTGCTCATCTTAACAGGTTGCAAGATCCCGTTAAGCAAGGCTACTGTTAGTTATTAAGAAGCTTTGCTTAAAATTCGTATCATCATTGACAAAGCTACAAAATATTCAAATAGCAAGGTATGCAGAAGAGACTCTTTGTCCAGAACAGTGACAGAAAACTCTAGAGCAATTAATGATAGCTGAAATGTAAATACTATGGTTAAGGTAGCACAAAAGATTAGCAAACTTCCTGGATTATGGAAGACTATAGAAAATAATTAAACTTACATATCCAGAAAACAAAGGATTCAGGTCTGGCACATATGCTTCTGGATAAACATTACTGAGATACCAGGTAAAATTTTTACACTGCAGACGCTGCCTTAAATCAAGTCTTTTTGAGATGTCTCCAAATGTTTTCTGTTAGAGAAAGGGAAGTAAGGAAAGATGGAAGAGAAATATACTAATGTTACTAATATAAATTTTGTACATACAAATCTATGATATTCTGTATTGTACCATTAAACAAGTTCTAAGCTTCATTTGTTAATTTTTTTTTTTTAATACCATACTACTATGGTTACTGCTGTTTGTTTTTCAGGATCATAACAGCACTGACATCCCTGCAGCATTTCAAAGCACATGCAAGAAAAATACATTGCAAAAGGGAAAGAAGAGGTGTCCTTAGTCCCAAGAGGGTTTTAACGCAGTGCCATGAAGTGGAAAAGTACAAACAAGACCACACTGATGACAGCTATAAAGCTAACTGATCTCACTAAAAAGAGTGAGCTGAAATAATGAATTGGATTAATTAAATAATTAGCATAATAATCAGTACAATGCAGAATCTCCCAGACAAAATTCAGTTGTCTAGCTGCTAAACATGCTTAGGAAATCTAATGCTATTCGTGATACAATATTCATAAAAATTTACCATATAAAGGGAGAAAAAATAGCTTCTCGAAGAAAACTCTAGATTCCAGCTGGTGAAAGATGAAAGTTCCAGAAAACTTACAAAAATAAATAAACCAACAACCCAAATGCCTGAATTTAACTTAAGTTTTTAAGCAGATAGAGATAGATAGATATATCATTGGATAAGCTTTATGCTGCAGCTGAAGAAAAACAAAACCTGCTTTTTAAGTAAAAATACTAAGCAACTTGAGACTAATGAGACATCATGTTTCTCACTCCAAGTTAGTTTGCATTTTCTGTGCTCAGTAGCTTTTCTCATGCTCTTCTGGTAGTTCCGGTAGCTGTTCAATGCAAACGACCCAGGATTTTAGAGGATGTATAAAAAAACCCTACCAATCAAAAAAACGCACCACACAAAACAACACTATCACCACCCAAACACTTAAGTTTTTCATGTTTGCTGGGGCCACAGCATTAAGCAAATTGAACTCTGTCTCTTCATTAAAATATCTAGAATCCTTACATACTTTGTCAATAAATAACTTTTGCTCACCAAAACTTTCAACGCAGCAAGTGTGATTTCTAATACCACCACCACCACCTACTTGTTTCACAATTTTTGCTGCTTCTGTGTTTCTTCGGTAAAATATTTCTTTATATTCATCCATCCAGACTTCTGCAAGGCGGACTTGATTACGTGTGATCACTTGAGTACCTTTTGGGAAAGTATGGGGGGACTTGCTGCGAAAGACATGGCCAACAACAGAGCAAGGCATGATCTCCAACTGTCCACCACATTGCCATACCTAATAATAACATTTTTAGTGTAAGTGCACTTCAGTTAGAATTAAGAGGGTGGAAAAAAATTCAGCAACGTTATTGTTCATCAGAAAAAAACCCAAACCACTAGCAAGAGTGCATATATCAGGAATACCATAAGTGAATTTCCTAATCAGGTAAACCCTGGAAATGTGCATTTCAGCTATCAACCCTGAACACATTTTAAAAAAAATAAAAATCAGTTCAGTGAGCTTGTTTGTATTTTATTTCATAGGTCATTAGTAATTAATTTTCTATATCCTAGTTGGCTGATTCAACATAGAACTCAAGATCTAATGCTAATTTGTCCTCAAAAATCCTGTACACTGCCAGTATAGAGACCGCTGCTAATTAAGTAGCAAAACTTACTCTGAAAGACATTTCTATATTTTCACCTCCCCATATTTCCATTTCTTCATCATAGCTTCCAATGTGTTTGAAGTAATCTTTTGATATTGAAAAGAGACCTCCAGCAAAAGTAGGTGTTCTGCAAAAAGAGAAATTTACTGAGGAAGACAGAATTCAAATAGGTAGTCTTTTTAAAATATAGATGTATAACATGGTATAAGTGTTCTAGGAAGTTTTCATGCATTTGTCAGTGTTTCACTGCACTGATACATTTTCCTGGCCTAGATAATACTTCAGGCAATTAAATCTGCCCACATCGAGTCTCATTTGACAGTTTTATTTTCATTTATTAACAACTGGTTTAGACTAATGTCTGCTAGTATAAAAGAAAGCATCAGGAAAAATAACATATTTTCCCTGTATGGCAGATATCAAGCAAAGTTATTACTCCTCCAGACGAGTAACCTGTCTGCAGCCAATGCGGGTACAATTATCATCAAATGCACCACTGTGACGGTCTAGTATTTTGGTGCTCTGAACCTTTGCTGTCATCCTTTCAAGGGTGATGAATGAGGAGCCACAATCTGTGGTATCATCTCTGAAAAGAACTGTTTATAATCCTCCTCTCCTTCCTCCTCCCTGATGAAAAAAATATATAGAAATTGCTTATTATGTTCCCAGTGTATGTAGAACTAAGGTAACGCAGAGCAATTAGCATCCTAAGGAGGGTATATTTTTATGAAAGCTTTAAAATTTACAATGTGGTTCTTAAAGAAAGTATGACAAAAACTATCTAAGATGCTAAGACTTCTGATCATACTCATCTGAAGAACTAGTTCATTTACAAACTGCTGTTCATAACAAAAAACCATGACAACTGAAGGATTCAAAATATTATTCAAATTATGTTTACCTAATTGGATAGGTTTCATCTTTTCTTCTTTTATTTTCACGTTTAGGAAGAGACTCCCATCCAAATGACAAACTCCAATCAAAATTTCCTCTGTTGTGGCTATGCCCGTAAGGAGATGGTTTACTGAATTCAAAAGTATTGAGATCTATAGAAGCAATATCAGGGCTTACAACAGTGACAGGGTTTTCAGCTATTCTTGCCAATAATGGCTCTAGCCAGCCATAAAAGCATTCACCTATGGAGAAAATGGGAACAAGCACTGAATGTTTACTTGAGTATAAAATAATACACAGGGAATATTTTAACATGCCCATAGTAAGCCAATACGCACTGCTTTTAAACAGCATTGCTAAATATACTTTCAATAATATAAAGTAGCAATAGGAAGGATGATACATTACTAAAGTTCATAATTCATAAAAAATCTGCAATGTTAAATCAAAGACAACAGTGTTATAAACCAGACTTGGCATAGTTACAGGTTACACTTACAATGAGCATCCAGAAAGGTAAGGGTCTCTCCTGTTGCTACTGAAGCTCCCAACAACCGTGCAGTGATAAGACCTTTTCTTTCCTTTTGACGGACCACTTTAACTATTTGAAATTGTTTCACATATTCATCTAGTTTATCATGCAAGTATTCTACAAAGAGAAATCAGTTTCAGGATATTCAGTGTACATACATGCCACTGCCTAAAATTTTACATTATTAAACTAACAGGATAAACAATTCACACTAATCCCAGGAATGACCTCAACATCAAAACAGTAAACAATTCCTGACTGTTGAACCTTATTTTTAGGGGCTGAGTTTTGTTGGGGGTGGGGGCATAGGAAGAGGTGACTGGCAGAGAACAGGGGATGGAACACTAAAAATATTCTAAAAGAGAAAGGACATGTGTTAGTACATCTCTTCTGCAGTATTAACAGTTTGAATATCAATTCAAAATCCATTTTCAGAGCAAACAGATCATGTACCTACTTACTCAAGTAATCTGCAGAACATGCGATTTTTTTCCTTAATGATTCCATATTTTACACAGAGTTTTCAAAGGCTACAATATTTACAACAGCAACAGAAGCTATACAAAAAACCTCTTTAAATGTGCAAAATTTGAGAAACAGCCCCACATCCGTCATTAAACATCCCACATCATCTTCTTTCCTCTGCCCATCCTTAGTATTAAACTGTACTACTGAACATACTTCACATCCAAGGGTGTCAGTATACTAAATACAGACTTGCAAAAAAGTGTCAATACATTAATATAAGCATGTATGTATAGATATGTTCATCTAAAGTTAAGCATATAAAGTTTTTTGAACTTGCATTTGTGATCATACTCAGTATACATTCAATTATTTTTGGCAGTCAGCTTGAGTATTGAAGATTATTTTTCCATTAAATAATTTTACTTTCTAGGAAAGACATTGCCCTTCATATTAATGAAATTAATTTGCATAAAGACAATCACTATGATAAAATGCAAATTGCTACAATCATTAGCCGATTTATCCTTGGATACTTTGTTCTATAAACTGTAATTGGTTCGAAGCACAAATTACAGAGCTACTTGTCATGCAACCAGTTATGCAGTTTAAGCAGCACCAGAATTGGAATAATCAGAAATAGGGTTTAAAAACCTTTTAAGGTTTTTTAAGAGGACAAGAATTTCATATTTGACTACAGCCTCATGAAAAAAAGATGGAGAGAACTATTTTATAAAAAAAGACAGGAACAAACCCACTTAGAATACCATTATACATGTTAATAATGGTAAAGAGATATCCCCTTTTAACCAATTTATCTGCAATCCTAACATGTCTTAAATTAAAAAAAAAAAGGAAAAAAAAATCAAGAGAAAATAGAAAGACTTCTTACCATCTACACTGGCATCGTCCACCAAAATAATCTCCTTTAGCAATATGGCAGGAGACGTATACATCACGCTGTGAACAGTTCTGAGCAGAGTCGACCATGCTTCATTATGAAAAACTATTATAACACTTGTGGTTGGCAATGGCGGGCAACGCTTAAACTTTTGTTCAATACATCTACAGATTAGAAAGTGTCAAGTGTTACAAAATGGACAAAAAGTTTTGACTCAAACTCTTAAAAGAAACACTTCTCTTTCTAGTACAAAGCTTTGTAAGTATGGACATTAAATATTTCAGCTTCTCCACTTTCTATCCCAGTTTTGGAACACAAAGGCAGGTGCTCCAACTGACCAACTCCACTTGAACAACTGACTCAGTTCTGCTTCTGTCTCAAACATTTAAGTACATTTCATATAGCATCCAGGTCTTCTTCAGAAAAAAATACGTTATTCTATTGAGAGCAGCAGATACTGAGCTGCAAAATCAGACTTTATGTCACCATTACTGTTGAAACCCCAAAAAACCAAAGAATATTTATTAGAAGAATGCAGAGTTTGCAAGGAAAAATAGAACAGATCTAATTCAGAACTTCAAAATTTTGTAGAAATACCATATAATCCTTAGGGCAGCATATCCTATTCAAGGGAAACAATTTTAAACCCACAGTTTTTCAAGACTGAAGTATTCTGAACATAACTTTAAATCCAATTGCAAGTCAAGATGACAAGACAACACTTCTGTATTCATAAGCTGCACACTTACTATTTATTGCCTGTCAACTTTAGAGACCGGAAGACTCCCCAAGGTAATTATCACAGCCATTGCCTCACAAAATACACAGGCAAAAACTCACTGGTTATGCTCTAGCAAAGGTTATTGTGAGCTGCACCATGTGTAACGTGATACTCATACTACCCGCAGCAGCTCAGTAAGGTTAGTCACTTCTGACACAGATAGCTGAGAACTTATAATCTGACACTGAGAGAGACTGCTTATAACCAAAACCCACTCTACCCAAGTCTTACAGTCTTCACTAATAAAATTTTTCAATACTACAAGATTGCCAAGATGTTCCATTGCCTTGCCCAACAGTTTACAATTCCTAATTTATTAAATTATGCTAGTGGTTTTATTAACACTGCATACTAAAAAAAAAAAAAAAAAGGGCGGGGCGGGGTATGGTGTTTACATTGGGAAAAAGTTTAAACCACATTTTTAGTTTTCTTCTAGGTAAAACTTAGCAGGCTTCCAGAAAGTCACTCAGAAAGTGTAGCTTAAAGGCAAAAGCAGAAAACCTTATTTAAATATAGTTACTTCGAATTCAAAACCATGAAAGAAGTGAGCATTTCTAAATATTCTTGGCTTCGGCACTGTGGATCATTATGTACTGCCAATCATTATGTATAGCTAGGAGACTTTCCTAAACTATCACCTAATGCTGAACTCAAATCACTTTACAGGATACATTTCTGACAAGTTTTTCAACTGTCAGGACATATACATTTCAACGTACTCAGGAGGTCGAGTGTCTGGTCCAAGATCTCGGTGTAAAGAAATCCTATCACTTGCAAATGCATTAAAACAGTGTTTTTCTTCTCCACGCTCTTTTTCTTTCTGCTCTTCTGAATTTAAGTTGACGGTTTTAAATGCTTTACCAGAAGCTCCAGGAGCGTTAGGATCTTGAAGGGGTCTATCTAGAAAGGGTTTTAGTTCCACTGCAGTATAGTGTCCTGGCAAACAGTGTCTCTCTCCAGGAATCTTAGTTTGCCTAACGGGTGCTTTTATCTGCATTTTTGGCTTTGCACCTTTGATATTGTTCATAGCATTTAACACAAGACCTAATACATGACTTTTCTTTCCAACAACTGGCTCGATCCCTGCTTCATCTTTAAAATCTTGAACACCCACTTCTCTTTGTAATAAAAATAAAAATACCAGAAAGACAAACACGATAATGCTAAATTTCCAAAGTTTCCAGTGAAAAAATAAGTTCTTGAATAGTTTAGGTGTTTTTTTCAAAGCCATTCTAATTTTAAAAATTTATCAGAAGACAAAAGTTTCTGTGAATGATGTTCTTCAAATAGGTCACAGCATTTCTTGAAATTATAACACCTGTAAATTAAAACAAAAAGTATTATTTTAGACATCTAGTATATTCAACAACCTAAAACCATAAGAAATTAATAGGCAGGAATTAATTGACAACTCCCAACTGTCAAACGTTATGTGTCCATCACTTAAAGATAGGTCAAACCTATCTATAAGATACCCAAGATGCACTTTCCTTGGGTTTTGGTTTGCTTTTTTTTTTAATACACTTCAAACAGAAAAACCAGACAGCATGCATACCACTAAGAATAAAACACTATTTCTACACAATGCCACTACTACACATTAATTTTCTTCCAAATCTTGAAAATTGAGTTGTTTAAAATTAGATGAAAATGTTGTTTTAAGTATTCCAGAAGCAGGAAATTTTAGTTCAGTGATGAGAGAGGAGGAAAACGGATGGAATCAATGCGGTAAGTTCAAGTTGCATGTAAGAAAGTTCCACATAAAAAGTGAACTACAAAGGCAGAAAGACCTTCTCAGTCAACTTATTTCAACAATTTGGAAATTTCCAGTATTTAAAAAAAAAATCCATATCAAGATTAGACTTAAGTAATCAGACTTCCAAGTGGGAAGCTTTTAGATTAATTTAGTTATCTAGTATACATTTTCAATGCAGATTTAATACAGGTAATTTGGAGTAGGTTTATTTAGCCTGAGGATCAAGTAATCATTCTGTATATTTTTTCATTCACTTCTACTGCATTTTCTGGCATGTGCTGCTGCAACTCATCAAGAGAACATGTCAAAGAGCTCTCCTCTTTCAGGAACTCTGCCACTATTTTTTTCACAGACAAGCAATTATTCAGTGGCTTTCAAAGATGGGTAACTATGAAAAACATTTGAGGACTACCAGAATCCAAGTGATTTTAATTAAATTCTCTCTGCAAAATTAGCAGTTTACAAGAAGGGGAAAAATAGCAACCAGCCTGAATTCAAAACACAGCTTTATTTCTGTGTAAGTTGCATGTACGTGAACTGAGAAAAGAAATAAGCAGCACCTAGATAAAAGCCACAGTTAATTCCCACTTGCTAACTACTGACCACAGAATTGCAAAAAAACCTACTTTTCTATTTCATCCTTTGAAATACAAATAGATTGTTCATTTCTTAATTGGAATACCATATACTCAGGAAGACTTATATGTTATAGAAAACAGAAAAAACCTCACCTGGTTTCCTTCAAGAATTTGCAGGATAAGTTAAGCATCCAGACTTGTTCACATTACAGTTTATTTCAAAGCTTGTATCAGGTTTTTTTACAAACTCATATATTCAAACCACAGTAGTTTTATCATGGAGTTATTGTTACAAGAATGCAGAGGGGAAGCTCATTACAGCATTGTCGTACTGATACTAAAAGGTGCCAAAAATGTGCTTCACAAGGCTCACAAAATTTCCAAGAAAACCCATAAAAAAAAAAATCCAGTCCACTTGTGTCTCACATATTATTTTCCCATTTTTCTTTAGTGCTGAAAAATTGGTACTACAATACTGACACTTACACATTGCAAAACTACGAATAAAAACTTTCTTTCCTGGTGAAAGGATTGCAACCAATTTACCAAACTGCCAGATTAAAAACATGCCTTGTTTTCTCACAGTGTCTGGTGGGTTGGTCTTGGCTGGCTGCCAGACACCCACCCAGCCACTCTCTTACTCCCCCTCCTCAAAATGTCAACAGGAAGAAAATTAGATGGAAAAGCACATGGGTCAAGATAAAGGCAGTGTGATCACTTACCAATTACTGTCATGGGGAAAAAAGACTCAAGGATGATGAATTTAATCTATTGCCAATTAAAAATAGAGTAGGATGGTGAGAGAGAAAGACAAAACTAAAACCACCTCCCCAGGCTCAACTTCACTCCTTCATTCCCAACTCTTCTATCTCCTTTCTCCCAAGTGCTGTAGAGGGGATGGAGAATGAGGGTTGTGGTTAGCTCATAACACAACTCTGTTGCTCTTTCCTCTTCACACCTTTCCCCTCTTCCAACATGAGTCCTCTCCGCCGGGTACAGTACTTCAGCAAAAACTGCTCCAGCCTGATCACCCACAGGTTGCAGTTCCTGCCAGGATCTTGCTCTTGCATGGGCTCTCCATGGGCTGCAGTGTGGATATCTGATCTGGCGTGGCCCTCCATGAGCTGCAGAGAAATACCTTCTTCACCGTGGTCTTCTCCACGTGCTGCAGCAGGACAACCTGCTTCACCATAGTCTTCTCCATGGGCTGCATGGGAATCTCTGCTCCCATGCCTGGAACACCTCCTCCCCTCCTTGTTCACTAACCTTGGTGTCTGCAGGGTTGTTTCTCTCACATTTTTCTCACTCCTCTCTCTCACAGTTGCTGTGCTGCATTTTTTACCCTTTCTTAAATATGTTATCACAGAGGCACCACCTGCTACACTGGGTGGCTCAGCTTTGGCCAGCAGTGGCTCCGTTTTAGAGCTGGCTGGAAACGGCTGTGTCCAGCACGGGGTGTTGGAGACATGCGAGAAACAGAACAAAGGATATTACTCAACCTCTGTAGATAGTTGATAAGACATGGCCCTGGGAAAAGGAAAAGGATGGTACCATAAAACAGCCAGGCTAGGAAATACGAAGATAAGCACAAAGGGGACAAAACCGCTGATAAGACCAAGAAGAATCACTTGAACTACGAGTGAACTATCCTAATTAACATAGTAAAAAACCCGCCCTCGGCTAAGGAAAGTCCCCTACCAACAAAGCCCCTTCCTCACGGAGTCTGCACAGGGAGAGGATGCTGTAAAAAAGGGAGGATGCTGTAACTTTAAGTGGAGACGAGGCACCGCAAGAACCAATGGGAACGAGGGTGACTAAGTGTAACTGTAAAAGTACTGATAACTGTTGCTCCGAATGTATAAACGTTAATCGTGTTATGCAAGGCGTGCTAGCTTTGTGGAGTTACTACCTAGCACCCATCTCGCGCAGACATGAAATAAACAAACATCTCGGCTCTGTGTGTTAGTCGGCTCTTTGCACACCGGGTGAAGAACCCCAATTTTGGGGACAACAGGGGCAGCCCCTGGTCTCTTCTCACAGAGGCCACCCCCGCAGTCCCAACCTTGCCATGTAAATGCAACACACAATGTAAACCACTAAGCATATACACAGATCAGCACCCAGCAAGGAGACTGTAACTTGTAAAACTACCATTGCTAAATCTGCAAGGGCTCTGCCTGAGTCTACAGCCTCTGCAACCTCTTAACCAGGAATGTTTTTGTAACACCATAAAAAAGAAAATTACATTACAATTTCTCACTGCACCATGCACAAGCATATATGATATTAGTAAATCTTAAAGCTTAGGAATCAATAAGCAACATAAATGTATCTTCCTCAAATAGAAAAAAGAAAACATCTTTTTTTATATTTGAGGTACTTAATATTATGAGAGAGGTCTGGCAACTTCTTTATCTCACAAGCAGTCAATCAGGCAAACACCTGGGGAGGGGAGCATTAGCAGTGGTTGGCTGGTTGATTTGTTTCCAAACGTTGTTGCCTTCAAATTTCTTTTATATCACTAAACAAGCAACAAAGTTCTCCAGCTTCCTTCAGGCCTCTTCCTCTTGGCATATAGACTTAAATTTGTCCATGACAAGAGAAAGGTTAAGCATTAATGAACATGATGGTATATAATATGCCATGAAAAAGAGAGGTTAAAGTTAATTCTATATAGCAGCATTGACCATTTTACACTGAAATTATGCTTAAATTTGAGTACACAGACTACAGCGTCCTTCACTTTTGTCATGAAAACTGTATCTTCCTTAGGGTTTTTACCAGGATAATTTTGTAGTCAGAAATAAAATCTTCATTCCTCACAAATACCTCACACATTTTTATGTCATAGCAATGTCAGTAAGCACAGACCAAGCTACTGTTCCATCCTCCAGGACATGCTGAAGAAACATGTGGCATGATTAAACTCCCTGAGGTGACTGTTCCATTCATTAGTGTTATTTCCACTAATAGTAGTCTGGATTCTTACAGCACTTTGAATTAATTAGCCCTAAATATCAGAAGCTGGATTTTAGTTTGGGTTTTTTTGGTTTGTTTTTTTTTTTTTAAAGAAGAAAATAACCAGAAAACTAGTATGTACTACAAAAGTCTTCTAAAAAGTGCCAAAAGGCAGCTGCCACACTACTTCAAACCACATCACATGGGGAGTGCGCAAATGCAATACACAGTCTATGTTACATTATGCCACCCACTAACTCTGATGTCAGACTGTCTGCAAAAACTCTGGCTTACAAGAAAGCCTCACTACAGTAGCCAACATGTAGACAACTCTGGCTTTTTGTTAGCTTGGTCTGAACAAGACTGTAGACAATCATTTAAAAAAAAAACATTAAAATGTCAAGATAACCCAAACCAGCAGAAATTCTTTCAGACCATGCCAGTGGGGGAAATTTCTTGGGATTAGTATCAACAATATACTTGATCTCATTTTTTTCCATGAAACTGCTTTAAAATCAACTTTTGTTTTAGCTGAATGATAAATAGGGTTCTAGTGTTTCCTGAGAATGTTGCTTATGGAGCATTAAAAAATACTAAACATTAAATAAAAAATACTTAAGAAAAAAATTAAAAATAGAAAAATAGGAAAAAATAATCTTAAGATTGATTCTAATCACAACTATTTAACTACACAACTTTGCTTCACCCTTAATCTCATTTCTTCTGTAACTCCAGAATACTGTCTCATTAAAAACCTTGCCTATTTTTTCTTATTATCTAAGTAGACAATCTCTTCATCAAGACCTTAATGCTCCCTTAATCAGAAAGCGGGTGTGTGAATAGAAACACTAAACAAATTCATGACAAAAAAACCAGATCTGACACTCATGATCAATTTTTCTTACCAAATTAGCAAAAGTCTGCCAAAGATACATGATTACATACATTGGGATACTTTACCTGTAAAAAGTGCTACTTTCACCGCTGCTATTTCTGAATCTAAAATTCTAGACAGGCTTTTTGTTTTCTTTGCATGAATACCAATATAGATGTTACTAAAACACTAGCTACTGAAATAATCATTTTGGTAAGTGATATTCTAGTCTTCTGCCACCATAGAAATTGATTTTTTTCTACATGGGGCGGGGGGGCGGGAAATCACTGAACAAAACCATTTCCCAGAAGAACATCTATTTGCATTCCCACCTCTTGTGACAGACTAAGAAAAGTGAACTTTTCATACACGTTTAGCTGAATATGGAATACAAAGGCTCTCCACACAATCAAGAACATTCAAAAGAACTTCAGAACTTGGGGAAAATGAAAACAGTTGTTTAAGTTCACCAAACTATGCTGCTGTTTAAAAGAATTTTAGCACTTGGCTTAAATAAAGGAACAAATTATACAATGAAATGTACAGAAGTTAAAGATTAAGGCTTCACATGAAAAGAAGAAACAGAATCAGCTGGCCAATTTCTATCTCTACACTTGCAACAAAGATACTTGCCTATCTGTTCCACTAAGTATTCCTACTGAATACACTCCTAGATAGGGCACACATACCTAAAAGAAAGATTCACAAACCCCAGATACTGTTCCTCTAGGTACATTCTTTGAAGCTCAGCCAGTGGAAATGTGGTTCTACTCCTGAAAAAAAGTAAGTTGTAAGAGGAATACTGAATGTATTCAGTTCCTGGGTCTTAGTTTTAGAAACATTAAGGGCACAGATTATTCTAGCGAAGACTGGACTTAATCTGCCCCAGTGATGATTACAGAACAATCAGAAGATGTAACCGGGTGATAACACAATATGCTGAAGAAATTCAGAGCAGCGGCAGCCCAGAACACCTAGCTGAAATACAACTTTGTAAACTATCTTCATCAGCAGTTTCTCCGAGATTAAAAAAATAAATACAACAACAACAAAACTCCTTCTATGTATTCTAATGGAAGTGCTTCCAAAAACTCTTTCAAAATTAGCACTACTACTATTTTTCTACAGCAAAGCACTGTACATGAGAGGCAGAGATAGATAGTTCCCTGTGACAACAGATACTATATTAAAAGTACACAGTAACCATATATTACAAAAAATATTTATGGCTTATTTTTACAGTCCTGGGACTATAAACATGCACTGAAATCAACTTAAATTTAAATTTCACTCAACTCTGCAGCTTCCGTTTTTTCTTGGCCAGACTGGTTTGGGCCTCTGTTAAAATCATTTTAGACTGTCCCTAAAAATGCCATAATGACAACTGAGCACCATAGCAGCTGTAAAGTGCTGTTTTAACTTAGAAGGATTAGTGTCTGATTTTCACTTAAGCACCAGAAAATAATCTCTGGATCATAACCAAGGGGTTTTTTTGTTTGTTTTTCTGATTGTAGCAATGTTTCTAAGATAACAATAGCATCTGAGTATTAAGTGCAGGGCTTGACATCACTGTTTTACACCCTAATTGGCCTTGAACTTTTAAGTTGTTTAAATGATGAGTGTAAAGCAAAGCAAGTCTCCTCATGGATTTTTTGAGATTTACTGAGGCTTATTGGGTCAGTGACTGCTAAATTAATCTTTGTCAGAATCTCCCAAAGATGTCTTCACTTTCCTCCTCTCCCCACTTGACTGGTTCTTTTCCAGCTACATTTCACTGCTGAATAATCTCACCTAACAACAAACGGTCATTTGACTCTAGAATTTAATTGCTAAGTCACTGTCAGTAGTTTTGCGACATGATTTCTCTGTTCATAAGCAGAACTATTTCCTATGGCACGATATCTGCGAATCTTAGGAAAAATCAGACAATAGTAAGAAGTGAAGTGAATAAAGCCAGCAAGTGAATGAAGTCATGCTTTACATGAGTGGACAAAACCTAGCACTTCATGGTCTAGAAACTTGAGGCACTTTCAGATCTTCTAGAAGATAAGCACAGAAATGAGCAGATTAGGAGAAACTCATCAGTGCTGGCAGGCACCTGATCAGCAATTCATATTATGAACGTGATTCTCTACATTGATTCCAAAGAAAGGGGAAGCCCTTCAGTAGATATCAGCTCTCAGAACAAACAGACCAGGCAACAAATTTATGCAAAGCAAAAAGGAATGTCTCAAAGCAACGCAGTTTGTCACCTAGAACCACTGACTTTGGGGAAATGTCACAGAGAGGGTAACTATATCTTGTTCCTACTTTGACAGAAGGCAAGATATCCAGGCTGCCACTGGTGCTGTCCCACCCAGAAAAAGGAGCAAAGTTAAATAGCAATAGCAGTTACGAGAAGGAGGAAAACTGGTCTTCTGCTCCTTCCCACAGTGCAACAAAAACAGTAATTTGGGCTCTCTGTAACTAACTTAATTTTTACTTTGCTATGTTATTGAGAAGCCTTGAGATGATAGTAGCAGATGCCAAACTGACCAGGCCACTGACCAAACCTAGTTAAAAAAAGAAGTTTAAAAAAAGTTAAAAAAAAGCCATGAGTTGGTTGTTCTGTCTCAGTCTTTAACTCGGTCACTTGGCTCCGTAGCATGGCACTGGTTTTAGTCAAGACTGACTAGATCAATATAATTTATAATTTTTTTAAACAAAAGATGTTCTTTTGTAACAGATAACTAACATGTAAAGCACTGCTGAGATACTTACATAAAATTCATATTTCCAGTAAGATGTTTTTTATTTAACTAATAGAAATATTTATTAATAAATACTTCTTTATACAAGCATATTTTACATGACGTTAAAAAAAAAAACTCCATGAAACTAAGGTTATCTATGTTACAATTCATTTTTCCTGTCAGTTCTCCAGAGCCAAGGAAATATTTGTAAGTACCATCGCCTGCTGTGTAGACATAAGACTAACTGCTGGAGAGAAGAGACAATCTAGTAACTTAAAAGCACTTCATATAGGATGAAATATACCAGAGGAAGCTGGCAACTTCCACAAAGAAACTATCGCCCTGCTGTTATCAAATCAATGCGCTACTGTGGACAAATACTTGGGCGGGATCCGTACGTGCCAAGAGAGACACCTCCCTCAGTCAATACTTCGGTTTGGACAGTGCATCCGGCTGGTGGCCAGCCCTTCCCGGAGACCTGTTTGCCCAGCTGCCAGGCAGCAGCGCCCTTCTCCGCAGCCTCAGCTCCTCGCCCCGTTTCACGTTTGCCCAGAGGGGGGGGCGCAGGGCCGGGCTGTCCCGGGCCCCCGGAAGGCCCCTGGGGCTGGCTGCCTTGGTGGGATTTGAGGGGACGGCGTGTGCGGGCGGGAATGTGTGTGGCTGGGGGGAGCGCGTGTGAGGGAGTGCCTGAGGGGGAGCCTCCGGGCAGGCCCCAGCACCTCTCCCTCGTGTCGCGACTCCCTCCTGCCTGTCGTGCCCCCCGCCGCGCCGGGCGCACCCGGACGGTTGCCGGCGAACGGAGGAGAAGCGGCACCGGGCGCCACCCGGCCGCGGCCCCTCGCCGAGGAGGAGCGGCGCGGCGCGGGGGTTCCTGAGGCCAGCGGGCTGCCCCCGCCCCGCGGCTCCCCCACTCACCTCGTCCGGCGGGAGGAAGACGACGCGCGAGCGGCCGCAGGCAGCGGGAGAAGCCGGCGCCCCCCGCCGCCGCCCCCGCCGTGAGGCCGCGCGCCGCCCGCCCACGGCGCGAGGAGGCTGAAGCCGGGCGCGCCGCTACGGTTTCCGCTCAGCGGCCGCCAGGTGCGCGCGGGCGGCCCCGCGCCTGCGCACGGCCCCGCCCTCACCTGGCGCCCAGGTGCGCGAGGCAGCTGCCGCCGGCGGGCTGCGGGGGCCGCGCGCGGCGGCGGGGCGGGGCGGGGCGAGCCCGGGCCCGGGGGAAGGGGAGAGGAGAGACCCGCGGCGGCGGCGGCGGGAAGCGGCCTGGGGCAGAGCGGGAGCCAAGAGCACGCCCGCTTCTGGAGCGGGCGGCTTCGCTCATCCCTCTTCGCCTTCCGTACCCGAAGGAAAATGTGATTTTTAGACAATTACATAATGCACACCGCAGCGGGGCACGGCCCTCGCTGCATGCTTTAACATCCAAATTACAGACTGCGTTTTAAGCATCACCGCAGGGGGCTGCGATTTTTTTCTTCAATCACCTAAGCGTTATGCCGTGTAAGACGTGGTTGACTAAGCACTCCCAGCTCACGTTGCTGGGAAACAGAACACAAAATCCCTTAGAGGTGAGATCAGAGTTTGAGGGAAAGGATAGCACACTGAGTTCCCTTCCTTTACAACGCAAAGTTGCCCAGAGGGACAGACATAAAATCACTTTTTTATAAAAGCAGGGTTTAATTTGGCGAAAAAACCCAAAAGTAATAATCCCACAAAGTTTGCTCCTATCTTCCCCTAATACAGCGTAGACTCTCCCTTTCTTCCTTCTTTCAAATAAAAGCAGCACAATTACAGTCTCAGCCCCACACGGCAAAGTTGATTTCTTTCAGGCTGCTGAACTGCAGGTAGCTAAAATTGCTCAGGAAATATACGGTGAGTTGGCAGCAGTTATACTGATTCCACAGCAGTGACAAAAATGTTAATACCAGTATTTTATGATGGAATTCATCTTCCCCAGGATAACTTAATGAAGATTTAGACCAGAATTAATCACAATTAATATGTACTATATTTCTAGCATGTTAAAATCCTTCCTTATGCCTTTGAAAGTTGAAGCCTGAACTGTAGCAAGTACTACATCACCCGAGACACGCATAGCCAACAATAAACTTTTCATAGCACAAAATTCAAGTAAGGCAAATTTCTAGTGTGAACATTTTAAAAGCTGCTGTTTTCCAGAATAAAGCCTGCATTAACAGGCATACTGACTCCTTTTAAAAAGTACTTCAGAACAAGATTTAGACCATTCACTTAGCTCCTCTTTTAGCAAGCGCCATGTCACATAATTACCAAACCAAGTTTTAGCAGAGATAAAAGCATGTGATTTTTGCAGTAATGGTCCAATTCTAAACATTTTAAGGCAGGTCAATGCTTCAAAAAAAAAAAAAAAGTTCTGATTTCATTGCAAGATGAAGCAAGAGGTAAACCAGAGTAAATGAAGCCAGAAATCAAAATCACAGTTGTAAGGAGCCTAAACTGACAAAACAGTGATCTTAAAAAGTGTCATAGTCTCTAGCTGATGGAGAAGTACTTGCTCTTGACATTTTCCCTTAATTTCTTATTTTTTCCTGTTCAGTATAGTATAGGGAACACACTAATGAGTTCTTTATGATCATCTTCTGAAGAGCCAGAATCCACCCCCACCATCATGACTTCCCAGAAATGTCTCCTGGACCACTTTCAAAGATAATTCATTCAGAAAATTTTCAACAAATTCTCTAACGCTATAAACTGTTTAAACTATTATGTTTATAAAGCTACTCACTCATCTAATGTCTAAAAATATTAAGGTTTAGGTTACTAAACCAGAGCTGCCTGATTTATGAGCCTTTCTAAAAATTGCTGTAGCCACATTTGAGAAATGACTTGCGATAGTCAAACCTAGTCCAAAACCAGGGGGAAAATCTGCAATTTACTTCTAGTCTATTTTTCTTTAAGAGTCTTGCTAGTTTAGTTATTTTAGCTAATTATACTAATTATTTTACCTAATGACTTTCTAGACCATCTTTCTAGTATTGGTACAAATCTGAAAAAGGCAGTAGGGAATTAAAACACAAGTATTTAGTACACTGTTAGCAAAAGTGTTTACATATCTTCAAGAAGATACTCCAGGCATTCTGTACCTGCAGGGGAAGGGGAGGCAAGAGAGAAGAGGAAGAGACACCTATCGTTTCTGTTGCTATAGCTACGAGATGCTTAGATTTCCAGTTTCAATGAATGAATCAATAGAAACCACAGCTTTACTCTCCTCTTTTATTCACCAAAGGCAAAACTGGAAGATGGGTTGCTAAGCAACACTGCACTAAAGACTACAGCTCTTTGAAATTAGCATTACTGACTCCCCTCCATCCCAGGAGTCTCTTCCATTCAAAACCATTTATTAAGAAAGGGCCTAAAAAAGCGCTACCAGGACATGCGTTATTAAAATAAGAAACTGTAAAAGCAGAAGGAAAGCTGAAATTAACACACTCAATTAGTTGGAGTAAAGAGAAATGAAACAAGGCCATTCCTTCTACAGGGAAAGTAAAAAAAGATTTAGTAAGGACAGAAAAACTTAAATTGCCTTATGTAAGCCAAAAGGGAAATGGAAAAGCCATTTATTTCTTCCGGGAATACTATATTAGAGCAAGATTTTCTCCAAAGGACTATTTATAGTCACCATTTTTTTTTTTTACCTGAAGTCCCAAGATGTGCCTCATTTGCACTCTTCTTTTAAAGACCTCATCCATACCAAGACACTAGTGGCTAGATATGCTCAAGATGGCTAATAGGGAATTCAGAAATCCTCTAGTTGCACGGTGTACAAATAAATAAAGCTCTTCACCAAAAGTTAGCCACAAAAAGCTCAAAGTCTCAGTTCAGTTTCTATCAACTAATTTATGTATCTTACCATTGTCATGACCTGATCTGTTACCCATCTTATGAAAGGGTAATGTGCATCTTATGCTCATGGTAAAAACAAACTAAAGTAGATGTACATGCACATTAGTCTTGCCTTTTTTGAAAGCATCTTGCATGTATTGATATAAACCCACCTATTTTTATTCTAAACTTCAGCTAAATGTTATTCCAATGCTATTGAGGACAGAAAACCACATTGATCCTGTATGAATAGGGCTGTGTACAAAGAAATGCGGTTTTACTAGAAACTGCCTTGATAAGGCCTATGTACTTACTCTTTTAGCAGTGGGGAAAAAAAACCAAAACTGCATAGTTTAGGTATTCATAGTCTACTGATCCCAACAGCCCAGCTCCCTTATAGCTCCCCCCAGCCTCAGCACTTTCCAGATCCTTCCATGTACCTCATTCCACTCCCTTACCATCATTTTTTTCCCCCCAGTCTCCTAAATCTTCTTCCTCAGAGCTCTACCACGCTGCACAACTTGCAGGCAAAAAACAGAGAGCCGGTACTGTGCCTGGTACAGTTATGTACACACTGCCTGCCAGTGCTCAGACAGAAGGGATAAGGCTACAGCATAAGTTTCAAGGATCCCTAGGGAAGGAGAGGCCACTTATGTGGATCTTCTCTGAATTCTAATATTCACACAAATCATGTAGAAGTGTTATAGTCCTGAGACACATCTATTAATTTTAACTTAGCTGACCAACAACTCAAAAATTACTGGAATGCAGAGCCTGGAAACCACCAGCAGGTAGCATCATTGCATAAGTGATGCATGTCAATCTATTTAGTAAACAAGGCTATAAAGTTACCCAAGATACAGCACCCAGTTATTGATACGCAAGATTAGATATGATTGTAAACAGGCTCCCTTTTGTAGCCTTAACATTTAGTTGTCGTAAAAAAGAAACCCAAAAATCAAATGAAAGTGACTTTACACAATCTCAACATGAAAAGCTAAAATTACTTAAGCAGGAAACTGAAATTGGTTATTTTATTATAGGTAACAGTGATTTTTGTTAGGCATTTGCTTTTTCAAAAATTCTGCATCACTGAAAAAAATCTGATCCTTCTCCTTCCTCTCATTCATGACATGCTATTGCTCTCTTAAAGATCCACAGGTATATTCTGTATGAGACAAGATCATAATCCTCTGTAATCAAAATGATTTCTCCAGAAAGCTGTTGTATATGGATTAAACAATATGAGTGATAACTTCTGCACATATGACTGTACTGTCTACACATACAATGTTGAAAGACTAAACATTCCCAATTAAAAATGTCAAACATTTCTCTTCATGGAAATCTGACAGGTGGATAATAGAGAGCATGAGTAGAAAATAAATTCTGTGCAAGCCTTGCATGATCTATAAAAGCCTTTACTGAATATTTACATAAGGTCTTAATTTTAAATATTAGATTTTCATTAAAAATGTAAGTTTCATTGAGAACAATGTATATAGCTGGTTCTTCAAGATCAAAACAAATAAAGTGTGCTTATAATGTATGTAAAAATAAAAAACATAGTTTAGAAATACACCTGTAGTAATAAAGATTACACTGTAATTATGGATAAATGGTTTACACGAATTGAAATCCAGCATGTTAACAATGCACCTGCACTAGATAGAATAGGCTGTTGTTTTGAGTGCCATTTCAAAGGGACAAAACAAAATACTGAGTTATATGCTTTAAAACATTTTTACAATGCTGATGACACTTTTTTTTATGATGCTGGATGATACTTTACATAGCACAAGCATAAGCAGTATTTTCTCCTGAAAGAGTAAATACAATTTCTTTCAGGGCTGTAGATTTTTCTTGAAAATAATCCAGATCTCTAGTATAATTAAGTTAATCTTATTCACAACACTTTTGTGCTGCTACGGTCTCTGTCATTGCAGTATTTCATTCATAGTTTCCGAAGTCAGATTAAACAAACAAGTCCATGAGCCATACAAAAAAAATTCACGTTCTTAGTGATGCACGGGCCTTGTCAAGTATTTCCTTCCTGATCTTTGGATAGTTTGGATGTGCTTCAAGGACCTGTCAAAAGACAAAACAACCCAAAAGTTCTGTGTCTAAAAGGAAAGAATACTGTGTTTGGTTATCCCCCTCATCGCTGAGCTTACACATTCTAAAACTAAAATAACAAACATGACAAGTTTGTTTTAAGAATGCATAAATATTTAACTGTGGCTACAGACTACCATGTATGGAGATCAAGAACAGCTTTATCAAAGACACCTTTGCTTCTCTTTCAAGCTGCCCTGTCACCTTGGTGCGAAAGACAGAGGGGTCAAAGGCTAAAACCTCTGGGTGGCTTGAAATGCATGAATTCAGAACAGTGACCTCTGGAGATATTTCTGAGGTTTTAAGTATACTTCCTCTGCAATGATAAACTGCTCTTATGTTTTCACTCCTCAGGCTCTTTCTTACTATACTCTACCCACTTCATCTTCTTGCCCTTTAATTCCCTCCTCTCCCTTATCCTTGTCCTTTCTAGTTATCTTTAATTCCCCCCAGAAGAGCAAACAAATTTATTAAATAGGGCATCTTTCTGACATTGAGCCATATATTTTAGAAATTTAAACTCAAAAAAAGGATCATTATGTAAAAGAATGTTGCTACAATAGACAGAATATTAAGTACATATAAAAATTCTACCTTGTGACAAACATCGATTGCATCAACATATCTCTTTCCTTTCAGGTAATTGAAAGCCAGCTTGTATCCTGTTAGTAAAAGGGGAAAAAAGGCGACAATTTCAGTTTCTGTATTGAATAATGAAAATATCACATTCAAATTAATTTGTCACTATACGTCTCTAAAGTTAGTATGTTTGTTTTCTAGTATTCTCTCATCTAAGCCTGTAGAGATCAAAATTTCTACTGAAAGTCACTTCAAGTAGTAAATAAAAGTCCTTTACACACTGATATCTATGTTTGAATCAAAAGGAAACATTATTCTGGACAGCATGTGTTAGAGAGAATAAATAATGGTTGTCCTCTTTCAATTACTATGGTACCCCTCAGAGTTTCTCACTGTGACCTACAATACACTGTCCCTCTGTAAAAGCAATTCCATTATTAAAGGACAAAAGAAAAAAAAATCAGGATAGCAATAACAAACTAAGGAATTAAAATGCTATTCTGTTCCACTGTCAGCAGACCACTGATAAAAAAAGGGTCACATGGAATAGCCAAGTTGCATAGCAACATGTCAGGCTGATACCTTCAACATTAAAGCTATAACTCAAGTATATCAGCCTGGACAGAGATCAGGACTGATGAAAAAAGCTTATAAGCATGCAATTTCCAAAATTCAAGATTTTAAATCTTTCATTTATGAACTTATCCTCACTAGCAACTGAGTATGAGGGATCTGATACCGGTTTATACAGTTTGGCTTGCCAGATACAGTTTGTCTGCTTGAATCATTTTAGTTTTAATACACGACAGCTCTCACAATGCTGTATGCAAAACTAGAAAACAATGTGCACATAGTACCTTCTATATCATACTCTCACTTTTTGTATGCGAGATTGTTCCACAGCTTAATTTCACTACGGCATTCTCCTGTCTAGACACCAAATGATTCTGTAATTTGTTCAATTCCTACCTTGTAGAGGGTTTCAAAATAGCAAAAGAAAAGTCTTGATCTATATTCTCTACACACTCAAGAAATCACACGTTTTGACACACCTTTTTACTATTAAAACTTCTTTCTAATACATTTTATTTGATCAACAACTGTAATATCTTAGCCAAGACATTCATGGGTCAGTCTACAGGAGCAGGAACAACTAGTAAAATTACTCCATCCAAATTCATACTTCAATATCTAGACATTTTCCCATATAACCTAAGTCAGTTTTCTATGAGTCATTTTTATTTCTGTTTTGACATCTGAGTCTTCCTTCTGCTTTGACCTTCCTAATTTTTTGACTCACAGTACATAGGGTAACGTCTAGTTTTGGTAATCTAATTTTGTATCTTTAACTGTGTTATAAAAGAAGGAGCTAAACCACAAAACATTTAGTTCCATTAATAAAACACTACTTTAACCTACAGATCATATTAGATAAAATAATGAACCAAACCATTGCAGCATCCAGGAGTTATAGTTAAAGAAACAAAACATATGGCAGTTCATATGCATAACAGTTACAATCTGGTTAAAACAAGATTTATTTTTTTTCCAGTTGATGCCAAAGGCTATCTCACCCTAATGCTAAAAAAACACAGGGCACAAAAAAAGACCACAGATTAAAGACTGAGAGACACATGTATTTTTGAGGGGCCCAAAGCACAGCCCAAAACCTGGAACAGAATTTGTGTAAGCCACCAGCCTTGGGACCTAGAGACAGGCCCCAGGTGTTGAGTAAGAGAGAGCATTTTATCCTATGTATCCATTTCATAAAGGGTTTCCTACAGTAAAATAGTCTAAAAATGTGACAGTTCAGTGTAGACTTCAATTAAACACCCAAACTGGAACTTGAACAGTATCCAAAGTTTTCAGTTAACCATCTTTTTTAAACCAGATATATTTAAAGACATTTAAATAATTTGTTTTTAAAATCCTTACTCATGTATATAAAACCTTATCCATATAAATAGATAATTTATCTGATTATCAAAATGAAATAATTAAATTAATGATCTGCCATCATCAGATATATATTGGGTATTATAAAAGGTTCTCTACTATAGACAGTATATACTGCATTACTATAAATACATTATTAAAAATGAATGCTGTACTTACAGAGAAAGTTGTTCAAAGAGCAAACTAAAACTGGTTTCAGACCAAACCTTGTACTAAAACAGTAAGCAGGAACTTCTGAAGTATCATAAAGCTGCTACCTCTTGCCACCGGGGCTTGCCAAGTGACTCTTAAGTACACCTTTAAACATCCGTGGTTTATATGGGAGGAAAACCAGTGATACTCTATCTCTAAGGAAAATTAAAAGCAGTCTTTCCAGTAAAGGGTAGCTGTTTCATTCCTACTGTAGTGCCTAAAATCATACGCATAGGTTATATATACATGCCTATTGTTGGATTAGTTTGGTTTCCATATTTCCAGGCCATCTCGTAATTTACTGCTGCATCCTTATATGCTTGTTCCTTTTCCATTATGTATCCCATGTATTCGTAAGCCTTGCAGCATGACTGCAGAAGATAAATATTCATTCAAAATTTTATTTAGGTAAGCTTATATATAATAATACCGACAGCTTAATTGCTTAAATACTTCAAATCTGTACAACTGGAAAGCATAAGTGATACTTGTACTAACTTTGATGACAAGATAGTCTTGATTTTAAACATCTGTAATACAAATCAGTTATATGGAATTTTGCACAGCAACTTCCTAAGTTACTCGGAGTCAAGTATAGAGTTCATCACAGAGGACACTGCAACTACTCCTTCAAAAAGTTTAGAGCCTCCAGGAACCCTGTAGATACCTCCCTCAGTTAATAATAACCCTATGGCGGCCGCATTTCAAGTCCAGCCAGAAAGTGTTGCATCTTCCACAAATATTGTTTCTTTCACTTTTTCTTAAAAAGGTATTTTCATAGCCTTATTTTTGGAAACTGTTTTGCATTGTAGTTCTCCACTTAAAGCTAAAAGGCAGACACAAATATCCTGAAGAGAACACCAACCATTAAATATTTCATTTTGTATAACTCCAAGTGGCAAGTTACAAGCATTTGAAAAACAGGTTCCAAAAACTATTAAGCACTAGACAAAAATACTAGCCTTGCTTATGTTACACATAAAGTCAATTTAATGCCATAATAAAAGTTATTACAAAAGATACAGTAATTCATACAGAAATCTTACATTTCATACGTAAAGCAGAAAAAAATTACAAAAATAAGCAAAACTAACTTACTGTGAACAGCTTATATTATCATGCTGCCAATAGGTCAAATATTTGAGAGAAAAACTAAGCTTTTCTGAAAATGTGGACCTTGTTTACATAGGCAGAGCAAAGAAATGCTGATATATAAATTACATTCCATCTTTAATGTCACTATTTCCAATTAGGCTTCCAAAATCTACTGATGAAAAGCTTTCAAATCACAGCATACTGGGATAAGCAGTATGGGAATGCCTGGAAGATGAGGATAAAAATATACTCCCCCTCTCATTTGTGATAAACAAAGTTCAAAATCAAGAAGAGTAATCAGTAAGAAACATCAATTTCATAGAAACAATCTGTTCATTGGGATCTTACTAACCAAACCTAAATCTTAAAATCAAAACAAACCCATATTAGAAGATACTAGGCTTTTATGAAGTTCTCACTCAACATATTTACTTAAATTGTTTACATAGATCCACATCATTCAATTCTGACTGCTAAAAACAATCCTAAAAACTAATTCATCACAATAACGTGTTTTCTTAATCTAGTAAAATCTTCCAAATTGGAGAATACCATGCAAAATATTGTCTTGTGAATTAATAAGATATTCTAAGATCTAAAATATTCAACATCTATTTGTATAGTACAAATTCCTGCTTAGCTGCTTTGCATGCAAGTTGGAAAAGAGTCAGTATCTTTACTATGCTGTTTTTTTAAGGAACTAGAGTTGCAGACTTCTAATTTACCATCCTCCTTCCTATCAAGCAGAGCTTGTTTATCTAAGTCCCTCATGGGTCTCCAACTTTTTAGAAGGAAACAAATTACTTGGTAGGCTAATGAAGACTATGTTTTTAGAGATGCTTGGGAATTTCTGCAACAAAGGGTCATTTGTGGTATACACCTGCTCAACAGACCATCTATTTCAAGATATGTCTTATTTTGGGAGATGACTCATGTTTATCCTCCAGGGGTATGGATTTTGCAACTTCCCTTGGCCATCTGGACAAGTGTGTAACTGACCTTAAGGTAGAGTTTTTTCTTAACTAAATTCAAACTCATTTTCCGTAAAAATTAAATTGAGTACATCCTATTTTTTTAAGAGGCATCTCTGCAGAAGTACATAATACCATTATACCATGAACTGTTGTAGCTGCTTCTGAATTTTCTATTTAGAAATAAAGAGTACAAGTTCAAAGAGTCTACCTCTAAAGGAGGTTGCAGAAATGTGACTGAATAATGAACCTTACCTTCTATACTGAAGAATTCAGAAAAAGAAATACACGGCATCAGGTCCTTTTCTAAGACAAATCCGTGCACTATAAACAGTATCCTGAACCTGCAGCATAGTGTCTATGGAGGACTAGCCTATTGGAAGTGCCTCATGCGAAGGAAAGTGAAGTGTATACATGGAAAAATGTGATCAGCAAAAAGGGACAAAACGAAAAATAAGCACAAGAGCCAAGATCTGTGCCTGTTCCTATAGTCAAAGCAGAGTATTGGGAAGTTTGCCTGCTCAGAAACCCTGAGGTAAAAACATTAGAGCTTGTCCCCAGACAATCTACCAGACAGTATCTTCGCAGCAGAGGATTAATACTAGCATTAAAAGAGAAAATAATAAGAGAAAATCCTGTATAGTAGCAGACTTATGAACATAAACATTTAAAAACATATTTTAAGATATGAAGATAGCATCTCTTAATAAATGGAGCAAGCATCCAAAATTTATACGGCTACATCTTCATCAGGTTTGTGAGACTCAGTAAAATGTATCTCTGACATTCCATAAACACCTTAAGCTCCTAGCATCACCACAGCTAAAACTTGCATAACTTATTCTATAATATGAATAAAAATAACTAAGCAGCATTCACAGGTTTGTTTACTACCCTCCAGTGTAAAGTTACTGGTTTCCTGGCTTGTTTTGGTCTACTTCTCCTTGATAAGTGAAATACCAGGCAACTGGAAAAAATACATTTTGAAATCATGTTTCAGAGGAAAACTAAACATTTAGATGAATTAAAATAGAAGGTTACTAAGATTACTTCTAGTGTGCAGTCACTTACCCTGTTATGACGAAGGCATCGTTTTAATAATTCGCCCGCCATATCATATTTTGCAGATTGAATATATATATCTGCAAGCAGAAGCCAACTCTTTTCAAACTCCTCTGCATCAATGGGATTCCAGCTCATTTTTGAAATCCGTTTTAACTGATTTCTGGCTCGTGGTGTCTGTTTCAAGATCATGTAGGCCGTGGCCATTCCCAAAAGCGCTGGTATATGATCCTTCTGCAATAAAAACCATAGTGACTGCTTGGTGCTTTTTTATTTTTCTTTTAACATTTCTTTAAAATAAGACTTTCACCAGGTATCTGAAAACTAAACCAAAAGCTAAATCTCAGGAAATAAAGATAGAACATCCAATCTTACAAACATGTTTTCCATCTAGTGATATGATCATTTCTGTAACACTAACCATGATAAACATCCATGTTAAATAATTAAGAGGCTGAATATAAGTTTGGGCTCAAAACAATCTTATTCAGGCTCAGGAAACGTTGAAAGTATCTGCAGGTATTTCATCTCAACAAGAAACATTCTGATACTACCAAGATCTATCCTTTTGATACACAAATAAATACTTCAGATAGAAACTGAACTCACTTGGAGTTACAATACAAGTGGTATTTTCTACTTTTACAAGTGCCTGTCAAATGTCAACAACAGGGACACCGATTCCTATTTTAGGCGTACAGCGCCTAAAAATGTAAGTCTAAACTGCCTGTATCCAAAAGCTATGTCTAACAAACAGGATTCTTAAAAGCCACGATTTTATACAAGAGCCTCAAGCAAGCAGTAAGGAGTGCAGGAGCAAGTGTGATTTTTTAAAAATCCTGCCTTTATTAGCACAAGATATAGATGAGAATGGGGCTCATACCCCAAAACTGCTTCCTAAATGCAGAGAGTAGTTCTATCAGCAAATAACTTCTTTCTCCCTCTCAATGCTCCTGGTTCACTGTTGGTATTCTGCCTCTACACCTCTTTGTACAGTTGTGCTGTAAACAGGCTTGCCACAGTGGGTTAAAAAAAATGCCCCACTAAAAGCCCCTCTTCCACATAATGATCAGTTCATCCCCCCTCTCCCTCAATAGTCACACCTAGCACGGATCAATAACCTCAGGCATTTTAACCTTCTGTCATATTGCAGTCTTTCAAAACGGAGCTCAGGAGAAGAGAGGTGACCACTTTTTCCTATAATAGCCAAGGCAAAAGAACTTACCTAGAAGTTACCCAAAGAGGTAATCGACTCAGTTCTCTTAGTCTGAAGAGATTAAAACTATATATTTTATGTGACCCTGGAGAGAAGACTAATTGGACTGAAGCATTCTTCCTGCTGGAATTGTGTCACCATGTGAAAAACATTCAATATTCACAGGACCTCAGATCAATTCTGAGCAGGACTGGGAAGCCAGTACTGGAGGTAGAAGGACACCTTGTGATTCTCAGAACTGCCTTACACACAAGATAAGCACCAGTATACTTAGCTCAGCCAAGCAGCAGTGTAGCACTCAGTTAACAGGTAGTAGTAACGTCAGTATTTCTTGGCATTCTGATGGACTAAATGCATCTACACAGGCTTAAATAAAATCTGTTGAAAGGTGCTGGTAACGAGAGTATCCGTGATTAATCGTAAAGCTAATGACTACAAGTAGTTATAAAATAACAAAGATTTCCATCATAAGGATGAATTTTAAGCAAATGGATAATCTTGCTCTGGAATCTAAATTCTGTCAAATTGCCATGAACTACATGAAGGCAGCTTATATTTAATTGTTTTTGCTTACAGAATGAAGGTACTGCATAGACTTACATAATCAGATACTCTGCTGGCAAGACTGGGAATTAAAAAGCAAACCCAGCAACTCAAACCAAATAGCCTATTCACATTTCAGTAACTGGCAATATTAGCATATAGTTGAGTTATAAATTTGCAATCCAATTGAAAACTTCTAAAAGATGTTGTTGTTTCAGAATGGTTTTTTTTTCAATTTTTATATAAAATATTCTTTAATAGGAAGAAAAAAATAATCCTTAAAACTAATACCACTAACACATGCCACTATTCCCGAACGTAAACTGTGAGACTAGTTGGAAAAAAAAAAAAAAAAAAATTATGTATTAAGTGTGAAAGAGAAGACTGAGGAAGTGAGACAGGTTACTAACCTCAGCCACTACTATTTCAGTGAAAGTGTTCAGTGCTCGTTCAACACTTGATTTTTGTTTGGTTGCCATGAAACAATAATTTTCCATGATCCGCAGTTGAATGTGACCCTGAATGGTCTGAGGCTTGAGTTCCCTCAGAAGATTTTCTGCTGTTCTTACAGCCAACTGCACAGATTCCTGCTTCTCTGTTGAATTACTGCTATCAGAAAGAAAGTGTTTGTAAAAGCTTATTTTTTTAACATACACCAAATTAATTACAAGTTAGTACTGATTCCAGGCTAAAGACATGCCATTTTGTACAAGATGGCTCTGTAATATCGGCATTCTACATTGATTCTCTTCTGTAACAACAGCAGTTCCAACCTAACAAGCTGTTTTTAACACTGCAAGTGACCAGATTCCAGATAAAATCTTCTATATTTTCTGCCTGAGACTGACTTATTACAGTCTAGGATGGTCTCTCACAATATAGTAAGTAGAATATTCAAAGCATTAGATGAGCTCAAAGTTCTAGCAATTTAAATTAAGGCACATTATTAAGGGGCAGCAGAGGAAGCGGATGACAGAAGAACCCAAACAATATTTATTTCATTCACTTACCCTATGTCAGCATCCAGATTTTCAAAGACTTCACCACCCACAGTTTCATTATCTGGGTTCAAACAAATTTCAATCATGTTGTAGACTGCATTCTGTCCCCAGTCACTGTCCTTTCGAGCTTTATTAAAATGCCGGAGTGCATCATTTGCTTCACCTGTATACCTAGACAGATAATTAAAATATTTAAAGCTAGGCAAGTAAAATTACTGCCCCAAATCCCACCCAAATTCCAAGAAGAAACCCAAGCATTTAAAAAAAAAAACCACAAAACAGATGACACTTGCACACACTGATAACGCAAAGTTTGAACAGCACACATACTATTGCAAGGAACTTGTTTTTGCAGACTAAGAGCAGTTTGATAAATTCTAAAATTTGAAAATAAATAATATTATTGAACCAGCAAGAATAACCCTTTTAACAAGCAGGAAATATGAAAGATGTATGTGAGAGAGATAAAATAGCTTCATTTCCAAGAGAAGCTCACTGGAAAGTATTTCAGAAGAGAAAAGGAGATCTTTCCTAAATCCCGGCACCTTAAGTAATTAGGAAAGTAGTGCTATATTACTTATCACACTGTAAGTAGCACCTTTGAATGATAATGGATGACAAGAAAGTTAATTTAAATATGTACTACATAATCAAATAAACCTTATCTTATTATATTTACAAGTACCAAAGATACAGTCCTTTGCAGTAGTGAAAGCCTGGTTCAAGCTTTGTTCTGGAAGAATGTTTTTCAGCCATTAAAAGAAATCTTGGGACTTCTTCTAGCTTCCCAGCTCTTCTCAAGAGATCAATTAATCGTGAGAGGGTTGCATAGTTATCTAAATACACAAATAATTAGGACATTGTAATTCTAGTTATTTGCTGTACAAATATCTTAAAAAAAAAAAATAAAGAGCCTACCTTGTTTTTTCACATACAAAAACGATAGATGGTGTAATACATAAGTCATATTACATAGTAACCGCAGATACAAGAATGAAGGTATCAAGTGATACTTGCAATACTTCTAAAAATCCTGTCTAAAGATAAGTATAGTTGTACTTCACTTCCAAAAGCATTCAAACAAAAACATTTGCTGTACTCTCATGACTTCTTTCACAAAGTCCACTAGAAAGCTTTACATTCATTATAGTATTATTTTTAGCAGATTTTAGTAGCTTTCTCTCTAGTCATTTCTAAATTGCTAAAAGAAACTTATTCCTGTCCAAGACAAGTTTCCTTTATTAATCTTGAAATAAAATGCTAGCTTTGTGTTCATGCACTTGATATCTTAAACACAGGAGAAAGTGCTTTACAGTTACAAGTAAATAACACCCTAGCTATATTTGGCTTGAGGTAAACAATGCACATTACATTGCAAAGTAAATTACTGTACCTAGAAGAAATAATTTTCACATCTTCCCCTACAATAACTTTGTTTTTATATACAGTAGTGGTCTTTGTTTTTAGTATCCATTACATTATAAATAGCACATTTCTTTCTAATCATACAAAGTATGTTTTAGATATTTATGCCCCTCTCTCATTAGAACTATGTATCAGAAAGAATTAAAAATATCACTGCTGAATATTCACCTGGCTTGCGTTCTAGGAGCTGCTGGAAATGAAAGACAGCTTGTTCATAATCTTGCTTCCTGAACATAAGATCAGCCATCATCTACAATATTGACCAATTTAGAGAAAATGAAACAAAATATTATAAATTGTGGTTTATAATGAACTCTAGTTCTTTAAAGTGGGGAGTGGAAACTATAGCTTTAAATTGCTGCAAGAACTGAACAAATAGTAAACTGAGTTGGGTTTTTCATTACTCTCTGGAAAGTAAACACTCTCTATATACAGACACACAGGATAACAACGAGCAGATACAGGCTCATATGTCAATTTTTCACTTAAGGTAGATATTAAAAGGGAATAAAACACCTTGATGTACCTTTCAAATATATTTGGTTTTACTTGTATAGTTTTACTCCTAATTTTATTTCCCATAAATGCAGATTAAGTGTATAGAAAAGCGAAGTTAGTTTAAAGTTAGGGAAAAAAAGATGATGGCCCACTTCAGCAGTGGAAGTAAAACAAATTATTTAATTTCAGTTTCTCTCCACTGAGAGGTAGGTAATAAAGAGCAGATTTAATAACATATATTAAGGGTGCTATTACCCCTGTCCTTGCACCATACTAGGATAAATTCCAGTTGAGCCAAGAAATATACAAGTCCTGTACAGAGAATCTGTAGCTGTGAATAAAAATGGTTAAGTAGGAATATGATTAACTATGATTGTGTAAGTATGTAAAGCCACCTTAAGTACACAGTTCTTTTCTTCTGGAAGTTTTTTTAGATACTTGGTTTAATATTACTGTGTTGGAAAAATAACTTCTTCCCTGACCATTAGTCAACTGTTAATAGAACATGCATTAAGCCATGCTTTAGTCAATCTTGCAACTACTACTTTTTCCTCTACTAGTACTTTTAAAGACACATTTTTGCATTTAGATAAAACATAGGCAATGATTGCCAGAAACTTCATATTGAATCATTATCCAGCATAAACAGAAAAACATTTTGTTGCAATGGATTTTTCACGGGTTTTTTTGAAATCAGAAGCTGTAAGCTTTCTTCAAAGTAGTATTTTATGGATCCATCACATTGCAGACACACAAACCTCAAAAAACTTCTGATACAGGATTAGTATAATAGCACATACCATCGTTGCTGCTTCATTATCTTGGTCATTCTTCAGTAATAAGGAACACTGATGTTGACAGGCATCAGTATCATCTTGTGCAAGATATAAACGTGCAAGTTCCAACATTGCCTGTAGATTAAAATATTTAACTATATGTAATTCAAAGATTAAAGAAAGCTGGTTCAGTTCTACGAGTATTAACCTGAGATTTCAGAGCCTCAGGAAAAAATTATTTCTCTTCTAAAGACAGCACTTTCTCTGTTGCTTCCTGTGGGCTCTTGATCAAGTAATTTAATTCATTTTCATTCCCTCACCTTTAAAACAGATAAAACTTTTCTTCTTCAGAGGGATATTCTGGAGGTACATTCAAAATAGCTGCTCAGATAGTATTGCTCTGAAGACTACAGTATTTTGGTAAGAATAATTTTCTTGGGAGAAATGTAAACACAAGTAGTTTTAAATTCAGTGACAGAAGCAAATACCTCATTAACATTCACCAATTAGTTTTGGAGTATAAGCAAATTTTAGCAGAAACAGTTTTCTTATTTGCATTTCCAAACCTACCACATTAAGACCATGTGCAGATCCATTTCTGGGAAGCGACTGCAGAATAAATATTAACAAACCAAAATGTACATAAGCATGCATCCTTAAGGCTGAAGTCCCATCATAGACTATTCTGAATAAAATGCCACAGGAAAGTTTATAAACACAAGAGTTACCACAGATTTAATCAAGTTCCCATTGAAGCAAACGGGAGTGAAACCAATCACAAAGTAAAATTAGCAGTAGACAAACAGTAAGCAATGTCACTCCTGCTTAATTTTATATAGTGTTTGGATTTTGTTTTTGAAAAGGAGGCATTTATAATTGCATTGCAATTCGCTCTCTGGTTACACTTGCGAAAGGCACTTCTGAATCAAAATAGTGTTTTGAACATGAAGGCTACTTGCATAATATTTAACAACTGTTTTCTTCCTACTTCCTGTTATTTACATATTCGAACATATACTACATAATTCTGAAACAGAAAGGCAGGTGGGTAAGCACTGAAGTGATATGGAGATAGCATGTATGTAAGAATTTTAATTATGAAAGCTTTCTTCAAGCCACTGTTCTTATGGGCATAACACAGTGGAAGATCGAAAAGCACTCTCCTAGCCAAGGAACACTTCCTGCCTTGGGCATGTCAGAGAAGAACGCCAGTTAAACTGGACTTCTATACTAGATTCTAGTGACTGGAAGCAGTGTCTAAATTTTCAACCCCAACTCAAAAAATAATGATACTGTGAAATGATGTGCTTGCTGCAGTCTGTGATCAACTTCAAGTCTGCATCTGGAAACTGCATTGCCTCTTACCTGGTCAGAGAAATGAGGTAGGGTATTACCTACCAGATTTAACCAGATTCGATGTAAAACGGAACAAAACAACACAACACAAACCCCTTATGACATGTATTGCAATCTCTTCACATTTAGCCAAATTTGTTTAATGCAACATTTCAAATCTGTTTTGGGTTACTCTGGCTAGAATACAGGAGATTTTGTTCTGATGAAACAAGGTATATATAGCTTCAAAGGAGTTTCCAATACTTCCATATATAATTGTAAGGAAAACACCCATTTCTTGATGTCTTCACAGAGGTTGGGTATTTAACAGCTCAAATTTATATTTTGTAATCTAAAAGAATTCAACTCCAACCTCGTAGCAGCAATGTTTTTAAAAATGAAGGGAAGAAAACAAGTTCCAATCTAGTGAAACTGTAGCAATAGAGTGAAATGACTTATTAATACTAGTTGTGGGTAACCAAAAGTATTTTACTTTCAGTACACTAAGCAGGGAACAAGTTCTTAATCAGAAATTCAGTCTTAGATTTTCTAAGATGTCATTGTATTCCACATTGCTAGCAAAGTAAGATTAAAGCAAAAATCTCCAGTAAGTGCATCTAACAGATATTCAGTACAAACGTCAGTGCACAGCATATCTTCTAACAATGGCAATCTCTCAATAGCATGATTTTAGCAACAATTGAAGGGAAATGCAAGGCTGGTATTTCAGTACTGGTGTGAAAGAAAAAAAAAGATTAAGGCTTTGACACTGAATTACTGGGATGGCATACCACAAAAGCCATAGCTGTACCTGTACAGGCAGTCTCCTGGCTCTTAATGATAGAATGGGGAAGTCGCCCTCCTTTAAAGATTTTAAGGATGTTTTTATTCCTCTCCCAATTTATTTTTCTTCTCCTTCATAATTCTTACAAGATGCCTTAAGGAAAGCCTGTCTCAAAGACGCTTAAGTTGTAAGCTTTAGGAAGGACCTACATTCTTGAAACCACAACACACAAATTCAAGTATTAAAACCAGGTGAGATGCTGATAATTTAGCAGCTGGTGAATCTGACAGCTGTGCAGTAAGAAGCAGTAAAATAAGAAATCTTCACATACACCGAAGTATACAACACACTTATGCTAGAAAATAAAGGAAATTTGACAAAAATTATATTTATATTTTTTTAATCTGAAAAACCCACTAAAGTTGACACTTAATTTTAGTGCTCATTATAAATTTCTTAGCCTTTCACTTCTCCCTCTCTTATCTCTAAAACCCAGGGCTGTGAAAGGAGAAGAAGGAAGAGGGGGGTAAAAATAAGCTCAAATTTACCAGCATTTATCAATAGGCAGACTTGTGGGAAAGACAGAGTGCAGGGAAGAGGGAAGCAGTGCAATAATCACTGCTCAACAACATCAACATTTTGTGACTAAAATCGGAATCCTCCCAAGTCCAGATGAAAGTCTAAAACTGCTGAAACAGATACAGAAGAGACAGAAATTGTCTGAACTGACCAAAATCACTGGAACCTCATTCCAGAGGACAGGCAACAAGCAAGATTGAAACAATCGCCATTATTACCATGCCGTACCTTACACGCCCTCAACTGGTACACGAAGACAGGCTCACTATATGATCTAATGGACAACACAGAGTGCATGCAGACCACCACTTCATTCAGGAGTTTGTGTAACAAACAGAAATTAGCAGTACCTACAACTATTTTATCATGATAAGCAATGAAGCGGAAAAAGTTCAAGGCTCTATGTATATCATAAAGCAGAAATATTTGTAAATATACTTCTACACTGTGAATAATAGAAAAATATTGCTAGATATCAAAACTGAACGAAAAAACATGCAAAACAGTCAGAGGGAGAACTGACCTTGTTATCGGTTTCACAGTGAACAAGAGCTTCTTTGTAAAATTTAATTGCTTTTTCATAGTTTCGCTGGGCTGTAGAATGTTTTGCAATCTCAGCACAAATTTCAGCTGCTAACTGTTTCTGTGCAGGAACTGCATCCAGCTGTTCTATTTGAGTCCGTTTAAGCACTCTGGCTTGTAATTCCCGAGCCTAGTGCGGGGTAAGGAGTGAAGAGTCAAAAATTTTCAAAGGAATGAATTTTACATTATCTACTTTAAAATAATGTAATTACATTTTTAAAAGGTTCTATAAGCATACTATGTGTTTTATAGATGAAAACCCCCAAATAACAAAAAAGCAGGTAAAAATGTCTTGGCTATAAAAAAACTTCAATGAAAACAAGCAAAACAGCCCCCCTCCCAATATTTCTCCCTCAACAACTTGTCTCAAACTGCCTCGCTTCCCCAAAATTCACATTAAAAACATACTGAAAAGCAACCTAGTGTCCAACATTTTCAAGGAGATGGAATCCTAATATACTTTTCCTAAAATACTGCTTATGACAACTGCATGCCAATCCAATACTGTATAATCTACACTTTATAGAACATTATTTTGAGATAATCATACATACAGTATTTTGTGAAACATAAGGAACAGGACATTAAAGCAAAAAGACAGGGAGGGATCCAGTTTACCACCCTTTTCTTCATGTACACAAGGGGTATGAACAAGCTTATTTAATACTCCATCTAAGGAATATTTAGGTCAAATACATTCATTTGAATAAAGATGACGCATTTTTATTGGTCTAAATTTCCCCCATATTTCTGTGCCTTGCATTATTTATAACTAACCTCTTCCCCAATCCAAATGGTTATGTTCCAATTTATAACTACTAGCAGAGTTGTAATCACAAAAAATGCTGGTGTAGGACATCATTGATCAAAACCTCATTATTAAAGAGAAAAGTAATGCTTTTGCACACAAGCCCTATAGTTTTGCCTAGAAGAATTTTATCATCATCTCCCTGGGCTCCCGTTAAGAACTTCCTCAGTCTCCAAGCTGCCTTCCTACAACAAAAATAGTCAACAGAAGTATTACATGCCTTTTTCCTTTTTTTTTCCCCCCCCTTAAAATTAAGCTTTTGATAAGGTGTATAAACAAGACCTCAAAGGCCAAAACTCAGAAGGTGTACTTAACTCCTTTATTAAGCACAGAAAACTCAGCAAATCCTTCCAATTTTATTTTCTGAGGTCCTTCATTTAGGGAGTGATTAAGAAAAGTCTAGCAGAAGCACAGAGGTACAGCTCTTTGTTATCAGCAGACGCCCAAGAGGGCAGATAAGGAAACACCTATGCCCAATTCTGATCATGCCTGATCAGTTTTCTTTGATTTCAACTGGAATTCTAGCCAATTAATGCACGAGAGATTCCCTCTTTCTGCTCAAGCAGTTTTGTAACTATCTTAACATTGAAATAAAATCTCAGAACAGCTGCTTCACTCATTTGAAAGTTCACAAGTTGAAGGGAAGGAAGCACTAATATTATTCTGCTTCTTCTTGCCCCCCTACCATTTTGGCTAGCAGGGAAGGACAATTAAAAAACAACGTAAAATCTGGGGGGAACTTCTAACATCGCTCTGAAAAACAAGGGAAGAAACCTGTTTAAGAAGAGGCAATAACATGACAGAGCAGTTAGTCCTGCTGAAATAATCAAAATACAGGTGGTTTTGTGTAAATCAATGTGGCAGCAAAAGGAGAACGAGCAGGAAAAGATTTCAAAGAGAACAGGTACAAGGAAGGACAGTTTTGAGGGCAGTAACAAAAACAACAACAAAAGAAAAAAAGGGGAGACAGACAAACACAAAGTTTTTGATATGTGATGTAGTGAGAAACCTGAAAGAACTAAAGAAGTACAGAAAAGAGTAAGAAGTAGACTGCTCTGGGGGAAATTTACTAAAGGAGAATGGGGGAAAAGTACATTATAAGGAAAAAAGAAGCAAGACTTTAACAACAGATTAAATAGCAATGTCAGTAGGATTTTAACTCTTATGTGCAATTATCTTTCTAACCGATGTACATAATTTACTTTTCTTGCTGGTCAGAAGATGCTACCAAGGCTTACTGTTTCCGTAACAGAGTGGAGGTATAATAGAAGAGAATGTACTGACCTAACCTCTTGCTCAACCTTTCTGTTGAGAAAGCATCTTCTAAATGGATTAAATTATCTCTAGCTTCCAACTTTGTTCTTTCAAGCCTCAGTCTGAGTGACAATATTCAACTCCAGAATGAACAGATCTATTATTGTCATTTAAAATAAACAGCAGTACAACAAAATGACAGCCATTGAAAGCTGTTCCAGATTGTTCTATGAGTGGTGTTCAATGCTGAGCTAAAGATATGTAACCTAGCTGTCTCCATAGCCAATTTTGTTTTCACCTGCTCTGTTAAAACTATGCTCCACACACAAATGAAGGCATAGTACAAATGCAGGCTTCCAGTAAAAGCCTGCAATCTGATCTAAAATTCAGATAACACTGCTCACAAAAAACTTAGACTTTCTAAGCACTTATGTTCATTACATTTCACACCAGTCACTGGTGCTTTATCCCTACCATGTATGCATTTTCCTCATTCACAAAAATATTACGGTTAGAATCTGGGATAAAAGTGAAACTAGGGATAAAGATGAGGACATTGCAAGCTTTCATAGGTTTTTTTTCCCCCCTTTACCTGTTGCAGTGAAACAATAGCTTCATCAATCTTCTCCATTTTGCTGTAAATTTTTGCCAGAAGCACTTGGTAACGTCCATCTTCCATCAGAGAAGACAATTCATTAACTATAAGAATTACATCAAACATACATGATTCTTTTAAGAACTGATCCTGGTAAAGTCAAAGAAAGATGAAGCTCTCTACATACTCCAGGCAAGAGCTTAAGTGAAAAGTTCACAGCTCGATCTTATGTATTTAGGATTGTGATTTGACTCGGTGTGTTGTTAATGGGCAGAGCAAACATTACAACCTACAAACAGAGTGAGACTTAAGGCCAAAGACATTGAAAGATGCGAAAGGAATACAAAAAAATTGACTATTTTACTTGCATTCTCAGAAATATGAGAGAAAAGCTTTTGATTTAAGTGGACAGGAAATAAAGTCCGTCCTGACATTTCTTGTCTAAATCCTCTTCAAAGTCAATGAAAAATGTTCAAATTGAACCGATGAGTGCTACACCCAAGGAGCATTAAATTGCTTGATGAAATTTCTAGTCAGACCTCAAACTACCTTTCTTTTGCTAGAGTCTGGAACACACATGAATACAAACAGTTATTTTAACTAAATATTTCAGTATCTACTCAAAAAGCAGCAAGCTACTTTTGAATAATGGTTAAAATATATATGCATAAAATAATATTTGAAGAATACAAGTTCTCCCTGGCTTGTATTCATTTTAATCTATTGACAAAGTGGTATCTTGAGCACAGTTCCACATTAAAAAGCCACCAAATTTTATCAAAATTAAAAAAAAAATAAAAATCTAAGTAAGTACATTGAGCTATACTCTATTAGCAAACTGTCTTTAAAGTGCTGTAATTGTGACATGCTATTCTAAATCAGAGATTAGGCCATGTAGCCAACCATGTAAGATCATCCCCTCCAGTACATTTGCCACATTTCGTTTTTCTTTCACAAATGAAGGATATTTTAGCATTTCTAAAAAAAAGGAAAAACTGCATTTACTGCCAATTTATCTTTCCACACTAGAAGATCAAGCTGTCTTGAGCATGATTATTAAATTAGCCAGATCCTCAAAGGCTTTAATAAGACAGGAATATAACATTAAATCAGAGGATTTTTTTCAGTAAGAAGTAAACAAGACAGAAAACCAGCACTCCTCTGCACAGTATGAAAGACTAGTAAAACAGTGACATAAGAAAAACTTACAGAAGGGATGAGTAATAAAACTTGATAATACTAACTGTTTCTGTATTCAGATAGCCACAAAAAGTTAACACAATTAAACCACTGCAAAAATATTTCCTTAATTAAGGGTATAGCTCAGTAGCTCACACTAAACACCTTAAAACTTCTTAATTGCCTTTTAACAAAAACAAGGAAAAAAAAAATCCAAGTTTTAGCTTTGTAAGTGCATATTCCTCACATGTAAAAGAGGGCCCTAAGAGACACCTTCAACCTGTTCAGTCTCTTTGCTCTGAAGGATAGTGGGTAGCATTTACCACCTAAACAAACATTCCCTAACAGCAGGAATGACTCATCTATACTTGATCAATTCAGAATCAGAACATTTGCTAGCTCAGAAAAGAAACAACCTTGCATGTGTGGAGCTCTGCTATTGTATTTACTGACTTTGCCTACCACAGGCGTTCCAAGTTTAAAAGTCCTCACAAAAGCACCTTTGAATGTAAGTGAAATTTATTTTAGAGTGCATTTCTCATTTATCACTTAATAGTTTCCTGTGTTTTACAGTTTAAAAAGTTTATATGGAACTTGTTTACTCCTTAGAATCACGCAGAAACCACAAACAACAGTAGAAATTGTATGTTTTGCTGTAAATTAATAACATTCTTACCAGGCTCATGATCTAAAGCTTGCTGAAGTACTTTTTCTGCCTTTTGATACTGCTTCAGTTTCATTAAAAGCTCAGCCAAATCATAGCAAAGGAAATTCTGTTGACCGCTTCTCAATGCAGCCTCATAGTAACTGATTGCCTAAAAGGAAGAAACAAAAATCTGAGTATTATTTGAATACAAATCTTAAAGACAACACCCTCGCTTGATAAGCATGCATTTACATAGCCTAACCACGCTATCACATTCTATCTTTGAGAGGATCACTGCCAATTAAACTACATTTTCATTAGGTACTGAAGTTGTACAATTCCAGCCAGACTGGAGTTATAAAGTTCTGTTTTGCTGTATACAAAGGACAAAGTTTTCCAAAGTCTACCTGCCAAACATGAAGATAAAAGAAGTAAAAGTTTAAAAATATCAACCACGAATAATCTAATAGAAAGGAGTCTTTTCTCTTTGCATTTTTAAACATAAAAACTGACAATCATATCAATTTAAAAAGTCAAATATTTACTCAAGAAAAAAAACCCCAATGTTCTAGATCAATAAACTATTATTCCGTAAGTTTACCAAAAAACCCCACTTCAAAGTACCAACTTAAACAGTCTTGAAATAGAATGTTACTTCTCTAAGTAAAGGGAAAAATGAGAACTGAAATTATATTGAAAAGTTACATTTCCAAAATTAATTTGAAATATTTTATAACTTTTATTGTTTTAAAATAGAACATGTTTAAACATGCATAATAGCGCACATATCAGGCAGGTTACCTATGTAGGCTTAAGGGTTCTAAGGATAAATATAGCTGAAACCTCAAAATGAAAAATTAAAGCCCATAAAACACCCATCACCATGCAGATTACAAGTTTTCCTATAGCAACTCACAGTACATTAAGTTATTACACTCACACAAAAAAAGGTCTGAAGTGTTATGAAACAAGATAGGAATCATGCTGAGCTGCTTGTAATAGTGACCTAAACAGAAGTGAAAATTCTAACATTGCACACACAAAACACAATTTGGAGACACCCTCCAGTAGTTTGACGTTGCCCAAAGAAAACAATTTGCTCCTGCAAGTTTTCCCGAAACGTTTTCTTCTATTTTTCCTACAATAAGTTAAAGCCTCTATTAGTACTCTCCTAGCCAATGTTAAGGCTAGGAGATGTAACAAGACTGGGCCAATAGAGAAGTAATTAAACATAGTTTTGAGTGCAGGCCCAAACCCATATAAACTGCAAGTCACCAGAACTACAATTCACCAGATTTGTATCACCAATGTGTAACTGTGCCTTTGGCCAGGTATTTTGAAGGGGATCTACAAACTTACTTTCAGGATAAGAAGACTGTTTAGTGCTTTAAAGTGAAAGGCTTCTTTCTATCTGACCTGAAAACAGTGAAAGTACAGTTGATTTATCACATTGCACATATGCAAGAACTAGCTCATACATCACAAATATAAAAACTGTATATTCCCTGGAACAACACACTGAATATTTCACATTCAATGTGATAAGAAAGACATCTGTAGTGGGATTTCTATGCCACAGAACTCCCCAGTCACTGCTTGGTAACTTGCTTGGTCATTAATTGCCTTCCTTAAAAAAAAAAAAAAAAAAAAAGATGGAGAACCTTTGGGTTTAAACCATGGAGCTAACACCATGTTTCTCCTTAGGCAACCTCCTGGCACAATGGTAAAACATGCAACTTCAAACAAATAAGATGATGGCGTATTAGTACATTGCTTGAAAGAGTCCATGCAGTATCACTTATCTAAGCTGGTAATACACAAATTCAGACTGGAACCTTCAATCAGTATTAAGCCGGACCCTCACCCTGAGTGATGATGGGAGTCCTAATAGTCCTGTCCTGAATCCAAGGCAGAAAATACATTTCATACAATCATAGAATGGTTTGGGTTGGGAGGGACCTTAAAGATCACCCAGTTCCAACCCCCCTGCCATGGGCAGGGACACCTTCCACTAGATCAGGTTGCTCAAAGCCCCATCCAACCTGGCCTTGAACATTTCCAGGGAGGGGGCATCCACAACTTCTCTGGGCAACCTGTTCCTGTATCTCACCACCCTCACGGTAAAGAATTTCTTCCTAATATCTAATCTAAATCTACCCTCTTTCAGTTTAAAACCATTACCCCTCATCTTATCACTACACTCCCTGATAAAGAATCCCTCCCCATCTTTCCTGTAGGCTCCCTTTAAGTACTGGAAGGCTGCTGTAAGGTCTGCCCAGAGCCTTCTCTTCTCTAGGCTAAACAACCTCAACCCTCTAAGCCTGTCCTCACATGGGAGGTGCTCCAGCCCCCGATCATCCTTGTGGCCCTCCTCTTAACTTCCTCCAGGTCCAAGACAGATAGAGAGACCATCATCTGAAATAACTTCCATAAGTACAGAGGAAGATTGTGCTAAGCATTTATGGAAGAGGTGCTGCCAAAACAAAGCACAGAGCCATTTCTCTTACTTGATCTCCCAGGCACTTTTTGTACCCATTTACTGTTTGTTATTTCAATACACGTGACCAGAAAAAAGAGCAGATACTGAAAGTTAGGAAGTTGGCACTGATTCCTCTGCAATTTAAACTTGTTTATCAATCCATGTCAAGGCCACTTGTACAGAATGGACATGCCAGCTTGGGAAAATGCTGGCTTCCTCCAAAAAAATAATGAGCAACTCTCAGCTTCTTTCACAGCACATATGCAGAATACTGTATGCACAAAACAGTTAAGTCTTTTTGGCAACATGGAGACTATTTAAGAACAATTGTATTAAAAGGCTCAGTGAGATGTAAACAAAACATAAAAGACACAAGTTCAAGATTCCTGTATGTAAGCGCTAAGGATATAATTGCACCATTTCCCCGGCATTACAGCACTGCTTGCTTGTTTCCTTCCCAGGTTGTCCCAAAATACTTTCTTCCCTTCCCTGGCCTGTGCAAGGGCCACAGAGCTGACTGACCAGATATTTTGAAGAGAATCTACAAACTTACTTTCAGGATAAAAAGTCTGTTTAGCGCTTAAAGTGAAGTGCTTCTTCTACCCAACCTGAAAACAAAATCAGGCAAAGCCCACATGTTGACAATAATGGACACAATACTTAATTAGCCTAATACAGTATTTATAGAATACCTTTGAATAGTTATGCGTTTTGATGAGGGCTTTTCCAATTTTACTTGCTAAAGCTGTATCTTTTGGATTTTTCTTCAAGGCCTGCTCGTAGACTTCTATGGCTTCATCAGGCTTCAACAGTAAGAGAGAAAAACAAAGAAGTCAAGGATTAAGATAAAAAGTGAATGAAGAAAACAAAATCTGATAATGCCTCCAGGAAGGACCGCCAAGTACTACTGGTTCATAAGCTACAATACTTCTGAGAGAAGAATGGTCACTATGAAATTGCAGTAAGTGCAAAGCCTATGTAAATTTACATTTCCATGCTGAAACAGAATGTGGAGAGAACTTGGCAAACAAATGAGTTTGAATTAACCTGATTCTTTTTCCATTGAAATTTCTCTACTACTATTTTCACTAGTTAACAAACTTATGCAAACTTATTACTGTGTTGGACGATCATCCATTTCTCTCCTCTAGCCATGTTATAGCAAATCTAAACAATTTCCCTTTTGCTTTATAATTCTTCATTAAGGAGAAAACTACACACAAACATTAATAAGTAAACAATCATTAATCACCTACAGATCCCCAAGCTAGTAATCTAAACTATTAGTTGCATGTCCTAACCCAATCTATTCTTTCAAAATATGAATTTAAATGTGTATCCTTCAAATTCCTATGTCCATTTGACTACATTGTCTTCTACAAATACTGAATAACATTTCCAGTTCATCAAGAAAGCAAAGGATGTAAAAAATGCATAGGAATTCTATAATTTAAATTTTTTAAATAAAACTTTCAGTATGAGAACTAAATTACCCAGAATTATTCTAAGCTTCAGAACTCCTCTAAACATCTCCAAATTCTTTCTGAATTTAATTTAGCTCTCACTTTAGATTTTTGTTAGTCTTATGGGTCAGTGTTCTTCTAGCATGCTACATTGTCTCAGCTTGCCAAAGTCAACAAGTGACTCAATCATTCTATTCATCTACAGCAAGCACTTACCTCTTGAATATTCATGTATGCATCACCAAGAAGAAGAAAAGTATGAGCACTTGGCAGTTTTTCTACTAGGTCTCTGGAAACAGAAGACAGAACCTTGTTCAATATTTAACATGTGAATACTGGTATCTAAACAACAACAAATAGGGCCCAACAGTTTTATCCTTTGCAGATTTTAGTTTTTATTTCTGAAAATAAAACAAAAAAATCTGAGATATCTTTTCAAAATAGGACTTGAACTACTGTTTTAAATGTTACAACACTTACTCAAATGAATTCATTATGTGACTAAATATTTCTCACTTATAGTAGTAGAAAGGGAAAAATGAGCTCACCATGCTACTATTAAACATCTAGGAAAATATGTACACACATCACAAACTTTTACCTATAGCAGCCAGCATATAACTTCTTATCTTTCCTGTACTGAAGATAAATATCTGCCATTTTTTCTTTAGCTTGTACAAAGTAAGGCTGTTCAGGTGTAATATTTCGGAGCATAGTCAAGGCTTGTTCAACATCTCCTTGAGCAATTGCCAGATCTGCATTTGCAATCACAACTCTTAGTTCCTCAGGAGTTCCAGAAAATTCGTTAATGGCGTCTTGCAGTATTATAGCAGCTTCATGCTGCAAATAATAAACCCAATAGAATTAATGTACATCCTGTTGTTCAACATCCAAAAATAAAGGCATCGTAAGCAACAAAAAAACCCACAAAAACTCCAAACCATAGTATCCATTTGTTTTGCTAAAACATTAAAAGTGTTGGTGGTTTTTTTTGCTCTTGATTTTGTAAATAAAATTTGTGATATAAACTACCAGAAAAAGTTTTAGTAGAGAAAATAACATTTGCATTGCATATATACAAGGAGATGCTCAAAATTCAACTGGACAATGCCTTTAGCACCTTGCTCTAACAGCTCCTGCTTTGAGCAGGATGGCCTCCAGAGGTTGCATCCAACTACATGATTGTATGGCTTCTCTTATATTCTTATGCATATGTAGTGTCCTACTGTTTATTAAGATACAGCTGATAGTAAGGATGCTGCTACACAAAGATAAAGGCACAATCCAAAAATATTTCTAATAGCATTCTGACAGCAAAACAAGAATCTACATGCCAGCAAATGGACATCAACACTATCTCCTCCTCAAAATTAAAAGGGGTTTTGTACACTCAAAATTGAGCACCTGAAAGTAGGGTTCCCCCCCCCCCCCGCACAATTTAAGGTACAAGCTGTCAAGTCAGATATTAACACCTTGGAAATTTCACCAAGGAAATCCTCTTGGTAAAAGAAGTGATGGCTTTCTATTCTGAGCTAATGAGGACAGACACTTCTGTTAATGGGAAGAGGAAGTTTTTTTCCAGGTATGTATTACATATTAACAAGTTTGCCATCTTACCGGTTCTCCATTCAAACGATGAGCTTCTACTAACTCTAGGAAGATAGACACACGATCACTTGCATCAATTTCAATTCTTTTTCCTTTAGTTTTTGAGGAAGCTGAAGGTTTTCTCATTCCAGGCAAATTCTTTGCCATCTGTAAGGTCTTAATAGCTTCTGATAATTCTCCCATCTTCTTCTGGGTTTGGGCCTTAATTAAGTGATAAACAGGATGTTCTCTCACCTAATAAAATATAATGAGATAAGGAGTTTCCAAATTTTACCTTATGTATAGTATTCAAACCCCTTGAAAGAAGATTTTTTTTTTTTTAAATATTGACCTCAGTTCCTTCTTTCTTCCAAATATAGCCAATTTCAATTTCAGTAATTTACTTATGAATATATTAAAATTTTCAAAGAGTATGCAAACTAGTAATTAAGTTAACTAAAAAAGAAAAACTACTAAATGAGATGAGACTTTGGGATAGAAAAACATTTGTTACAGCATTATTTGAAACTAGACTGAATTCTAACAGATTTGAAGCATCTCCCACACTGCTGTATGCACACTTCATTAGGCTATTAATTAAAAGAAGTATAGAATCATTATTTGGCACAAGTCCTGCCTGCCATTTCTCCACCTTCTTAAAACATACTTCACATGAAAAGGAAATGTCGATAAGGGAAACGTAACCGTGTACAAAGTTGCAAGCACCTCAGTGTCTCCTAAGTAGGTAGTTAATCTTCAGCTTTCTTGCATCACTTGGAGGAAGAAACCAAGATGGGAGCATGCATGCACAGAAATGGTAGTTCGTCACTTTTCAGCTAAACTCTGTCAAGAGACTTCGCACAACTCAGACCTAATAAGAGCTGTCCAGAGTGTTTCCAACTCAGTGTTAATCATACTTAAAGTTCCACTGATGTAAACAAATCAAAAATCCCATACTGCAATGTATTAGCCTCAAGAAATAAAACTGGTGAGGACCACTGCAAAATAGTGAAAGTTTTCTAATACAGTGCTTAATTTACCAAATTTGCTCCTGAAGGGACAGAAAAGATGGACAAAAATGTGACATTAATGGAAGAGAGCCTAGTATATGGCTACTCTTTTAGCACTTAGAGTGCTTAATGCAGCATGAATTGTCAAGAGGTAACTACAGACCCCTTCTTATCCCCTCATGCATGTGTGCATATCTTCATAGCAATTATACATCTGTGCAAAAAGTCCAGAAACAACATTGGATCACTCTTCATGTCCTTCTATGCTGCCTTTTAAAGACTGTTGCAAGGTTAGTCTGAATTACAAATTCTGTTTATATAACATGTTTTTAATATTTATGTAAGGATTTGAGAAAAATCTACCATTTCTTTCTTTCGTATTTCAATATGTTGTAATAAGGTATTAGTTTTGTCCTTATCGTAATTTCTTTGATAAATATTCAGATACCATGTTCATATAAACATTTAGATACTAAATTTGTAGTGGAAGAGTTTAAAAGTTCAATTTAAAAATTATTATATACAAAGCCATACAACTCCAGAGGATTGACTGAATAAAATGGTTTCATTCTTTTGTCCAACTCACCTCAAAATTGTAGCTCAGACAAAGTTCCAAGGATTGAGAACATAGTTTAGTATTGTTTTGAGCCAAATATACCTGGGCCATCAGTAAGTGTGCATCTGCATAAGAAGGATTCCTTTCAAGACAGTAATGTAGATTACTATGGGCTGCTTCAATATCCCCTAGGAAGTTAAAAAAGGGAAAGTGAAAAAGTAGTTGATATGAAATACAGAGGTTAAATATACAGCATTTATTAATTATTCACCAATTTTATAATTTTTTAAAAATAAATGGGAGCATTTAGTGAATAAACTTGTATACAAAATATTATGTGGCTATGAAATTAAATCAAACCAGCTCAAAGGTAAGATATTTTCCCATTGTTCCACCTGTGAATCATTCAGTAAGTGATCTTTTTTGGAAGCATTAGATAAAAAATACCGTATTTATGTGTCTGTACAATTAAGATACGCTCATACAAATCGCAAAGAAAGCAGCGCAAATGTTCTTCACTTAGCTGTAATGCACTGTTCTGCAGTGAAACAAAAATATTAATTATGATTTAAAAGTGTGAAATTAATTTTTTATATTAAAAAACTAAAGAGGTGGCTAGCTAACCATTCATATAACTATTACCTGACAAGTATTTCACTTTTGCAATTAAAAAGACAGCTTGTTGAAGACCAGGCACAGTTTTTACCACAGTTTCAAGAACGGAAGCACAGTGCTTGAGAAGTGGTGAAGGAGACTGCCCAGGACTTGCAGGCTAGGAGTAAAAAAAAAAAAAAAAAAAACAAGCACCAAAACAAACAAACAAAACACACCCAAACAAACAAAAAACAGCACTTTAGTTGACAGATTTGGGACTTAGATTTCACTTTAAGTCTGAGCTTCATTTTAAACTCAAATGAGCAAGAGCAAAGCATTGTTATTGTCTTCAGCCCAAAAAGCTGAAAGCTGTCATTGAGAAGAAACAAAAATATGTTTTAAATTTAAGGGGGCAACTTCTTGATATCAGCAGGAACACAAGACAGCCTCATGGACTTCAAGGATGATAAAATGCTTTAGACCTGACATAAACTGAAGAGTCAGTCCATAAACATTTGGTGACATACTCTGAATTATGACAACTCATCCAACACAATGGTAACATTAACTAAATTTCAAGAGAACTGAAGTTGGAATGAATGACCAGAAGGATGAGAAGAAAAGGTTCTGGTCCTGTCCCTCCTACCCTCATTCCATGTCACCGAACATATCCATGCTGCTAGCAACAAACTAAAAATAGCAGCTGAGAAGTAGCTACTTTCATGTAAATTGCTAGTACAATGTACCACATTTTAGTTGCTCATTATCAGAAACATTGTTCATTTCCCTCTATTACTTTAGCTAATTGCTAACTGTTACATATAAAAAAAGGAAAAGGCAACCTAAAGATCCTTCTGTTCACAGCTAACATTTCCACAGGACCCATGCGCTGGGGAAGCAGCAATTCTCCACTATCAAACTGGAAGCCGCCAACACCTGGCTAAACTCCTCACTTTCTAATAATACAAACTCTTTTTTTGCAATAAAGAGATAATGAAACTTCAGGAAAAGCCTGTCTTTTCTTTTACAAACCTTTCTACAGACAATAGTTCAGGAAAACCAGTTTTCATTCCAAATTAAAAACCATCATAGCCATTAAGTACTTCTGGAATATACCCCAGGAAAGTCTTCAAACAAGGCACTACCTCATAGAATGACACTTCTTGTTTATCTCCACCTGTGACATGAAATTGTCATTGCTACTGATGTTTTAGACTTTCGTACATTACCATTTCATTATAGATGGTGGGACAGATCATAACAATGGAAAACTACTTGTTTGCCTGTTAGATTTTAAAACTGTACATAAACAAGTATTTATGGGAAGGTTCTATAATTAGACTAGAAACCTGCTAATGACAGGATCACAAGAGTTGGCTCCCAGCTATTTGAGAAGAATAATCTATTTAAGGAAGACACTATTTAAAGAAACTTTTAAATGTGTTTCTTCAGCTTTAGAGGTATCAGGTCCCCATTCAATATTAAGTTCTACATGCCTTTGTTGCCAAAACCAGCACAAGCAAATTCAGTCACAGAAAATTAGCCATCTAAGTAAGTGATATTTTTCTTTGAAATTAGTAATAATAATAATATAAAAAAGTAGTATTCCACCGATTTTTACCAATACACAAAAGAAACTGAAATGAAGAAAGAACATATGTATATTGAAAAGATATCCTGAGCTGACAAAAATATTTCAAGAATGGGATTGTCTGTGTGAACATCCTAGTTTCGTATTGAGATAGCTCTATTCACTGCATTGTTACAGTTTCCTGATCAAAAGAGAAACTAAAAAAGTATAAATACTCACACAAAGCGCATTACATAAATATCCCAAGTTTTCTCAGATGTCATTATTGCAGCTTGCCCACTTCACAGAAGATGTATTTTTCATAGTTATTTTGACTAAATAGTGATGTAATATCTTAAAACATACTTTTACCTCAAATAAATTGATATTTTAAGAGGGAAAATTTTCTAAATTTCTGCTTCATGATCTCAAAATGAAATCCAAGAACAATTTCCATTTTCAGACACATGTGATCTACAGCTGCTTACCTGTGCTGGGCAAAAATTAAGATATTCCCTAATGATTTCTAGCAAGAAATCAGGGTTTAGTTTTTCAAAATATTCCACACCAAGAGGAAAACCACGCAAAGATGAAAAGTGAGTATCCAGAACATCATTCAACAAGGCAATAACTTCTTCTTGTCTCTTATGCTTTTTCATAGCTAGGACTGCACGCAAGAAAGATAATTCCTATAGGAAAAGAAAGAAATAAAACATTCTCTATATTCCAGATACATTCATCTGTTACTCACACAATACTACATAATTATTAATATTAGCCATTTCTTCTTTCTATTTAGGGATACTGTAAGATATTTAGTATGTTCACTGTAAATGACACTGATGATTATTATATCAATGCATTCCTTTAATTTGTACAAGAAGCTCTACATTTTTTTGAGCGCAAAATCCTGAAAATAATTAATATCCTTCCCTTCCTGACATTTTAAACTTACCTTCAGAGATAAAGCACTGCAGGAAGGCAATGATGTTTTTCTTCTGCAAGCAAACAGCCTTGTGTTGCAAAGTTAGGCAACACATTAAGTTAAATTGATAGGAAGAAAAACTGAAATTTAGATTTAATAGTACTCCATTAAGAATGCTCTGCTCAAGTGACTGAGATATAGAACATGAAGTAGCTAGTAGACCACAATTCAGATTGTAATCAAAGTATTTTGTAATCAAAGTATTTTGATCTCCTACCCCAGATTTTCCAATGGACTGTTGAATTTCATTAAGAAACTCCAACTGCTGCTCTGCATCTTCTAATTGCCCTTGTATTAGCTGACAACGGATAATTCCTGTAACATATTTAAACATTTTATTGCAGATTCATCTTCCTAGTCAAGCACATGCTTTGTTTTCCAGAATTAACTTTTTCTCTCCTCAATCTCTTCATGAAGTGGTGATGGGAGAAGAAATAATAGAGCAAGTCTTATGGTAATGCAGATTTTATGTACTTAGAAATACCTAGGATAGATGATACACGATTGAGACATTCATATATGCAATGCTATAAAGCAGTTTCATGGAAAGATCTCATCCCTTATACTACAAAGTTTAAAACAGCAAATCTTCAACTGGTTCTAGACTAAGTAGAAGCACCATAATGTTTGGCTTCTAAATTCAGAACAAGTACAAGAAGAAAATTACATTAAAGAAAAAAAAACCAACAAAACCACACACACCCCCAACCACACACACAAACCACTCCTACCCTCTAAATATTTCGTACTGTTTGAAGTTTCAAATTAGAAGGCAATGGCATAGTCAAGGAGAAAAAACGCAGGGGAAATCTGTGAAGCAAGTATGTCATGTTTACTCTCCTTTTTCTTGACAGCAATTGGACTTTATCAAAAGTAATTTTTTTTTTTTAAAGAACATAACATGTACATCAAAACTATCAGATGTTTTGACTTGATTATGTTTTTCAATCTAATTCCGACATGTATGTAGCCATGGACATCTTGTTCTATCAACTGCCCTTGAATTTTTTATTTTTGTAGCACCTAAGAGTTCTCTAGTCTTAGGCACTACAGAAATTTAAAAAAAAAAAAAAAAAAAAAACAAACCAGTTACATCTCTGTCCTTACCATTACTTTGAAAGTTCTAATTTAATAGAAGAAGTTTCACTTTTCAAAAGGAAGACCAAAAGACATATCCAGTAAGGAGAAACTGTTGCTACAAGGAAGACAGCATAACATGAATCAGGAAGTACTGCCCAATGCTCCTGTTCTAATAGTTTTAGATTTTCCTAGTAGCAGTAGTAGGAAAACTTGATCAAAAGAGCATCGTCTGTCTTAAGACCAGTAAAACCCAAAAGAAAGTGTAAGACCTTACCAGTTAGCGCAGAAACACTTGTTTCATCAAGTGTCATAGCAGTCTTGTACCATTTTAAAGCTTCTTTCACTTTCCCTTGTAAAATCATTTGGTAGCCAAGTTCAGTAGCAAATTCTGCGTTGTCAGGTGCCAAATCAGATGCTCTTTCAACTAAGGTTTGTGCATGTTGAAGGATGAGTTGGTTCCGGCCACACTAATGGTAAGAATAATCTTTAAACCTCAAGTTTTTCTTATTTTTCAGATTCCCTTAGAAAAACACACTGAATATTGCTGTAGCAGTTGAGACAACATCATCTCATATAAGACTAATATAATCTGTAGTAATTCTATAAAAATTGTGACATTAAAGTGTGCTGGATTCAAACATAAATATAAAATACCATACAATAGGAATAGTTGATAGTTGCTTTGAATGCTTCCTTAAAATGATTCTCATAAGTACAAAGATCAAAGAAACCTTCAGTTTCAAGGGTATGTGATTCACTTTGTCACTTTCCTACATTAAGAATACAGTTGGTGGACATTTGAGCATATTTTCATTGGAAACCTGTTTCTGATTTAAAAGCAAGCAGTAAAAACATTTTTGGAATGAGATGACTTAAGTATTGTAATTCATACTGAATGTAAAGCTTTAAAAATATAGTTACCAAAGGGTACACAAGGTAACCTATTTCAATTGTCTGCAATCTTCTACTTTTTAGCAGACATCTAACATCTGTCTACTGAAAATAAAACAAAAACCAGGATATATAGATAGTTGTATGATGCTTCAGAAAAAAAGCATACTCACTGTTCTACTGAAAGCTAAAGCCATTTTACAGAAGAGCTGCGAAGTACGTGGTTCTAACCTGTCCAGTGCTTTAATTAGGTCTCCCAATCTTGCTGAAGCCTTGGAGAAAAAGGGGTAACATAATAAGTAATAGAATGAACAGATTAAGACATTTGAACAGTTTTCACTAAAAACTAGTCACACATTTTACTGTGCAATATCTTGAAATTTAAACTCAGATGTTTTCAGGCCTAGGAGTTAGATTTATTTTGGAATTCCTAGAAAAATACTTTGGAATAGTAAAGCGACAATAAAGTAGATCATGTGTCCTCTATACATGCTCTAAAGAAAGTGAAAGACTTGAGCTGAATCTGATATAACAGAAGAGTCCCATAAAGCAAGATAGTCTGAGGAATCCCATCTGTCAATCCTGTTCGGGCTTCAGCGTGATACAGAAACACGTGCTCAAAACCAAAGCTCTTCCAGATGCTCAGACTTTTAACATCGCAGTTTCTCAGATCACCTAAGGTACTTCAGACATTTCTGGAGTTACAATAATAAGGTACACAGGGTTTTTTAATATGATTTGAGACGGAGACACCTGAATCATGTTTAAATCTCATCAGGTTTAATTTTTTCCTAGACATGGGTCTTAGTCACACGTGACATTTTACCCAAGAATCCTTTGTTTACACCCTACCACATCCAGCAAGTTTCATTCCTGGACAGCTTTATTGAATTGGAGTCTGCAGTTGTTACTGTTTCTCCATATTTCCTATGACTGTGCATAAGTAAGACTTAAATTTTATTATAAATACACCAATGACTAAAGAGTTCTTTGCAATAACTAAAAATGTGTTAAACAACCTAAAACACCTTTTCCTCTAAAACTTGAAGAAAACTACAAAACACTGAAAACACTTTTCCTTTTTGGCTAAATCTCCTCTTAAATTATACCAGCCTTTTTGCATAATGAGAAAAAGATATTTTAAAATATTTAATGATTTTTCATGACAATTTAGATAATGTATTTTAAAATTTCCTGAAAAAAGGCACAAGCACCATATATACAAAATTCATGCATATATCCCTGTGTAGAAAAGGATCTTGGGAGTAGAAGGAAAAGTTAGAGAATTCTTAGAGCTAAAAAAAACCCCCAGTAATCGTCAAAAAAAGGTGAACAAAGCACAGGTTATACAACGTAACATTGCAGACTATTGATAAGTGACTATGACGCTTTTCCAAAAAATTATCGCTACAAGATCTCATTATTTTCCTTATTTCAATTAATAAAATATTTACAATTAATGGAAGGCTTCTGAATTTATCAGAAGAACATTTAAACAATAAAAGATTGCCTTGGTGATTTAAATCAACATGATTCAATTAACTGTCCAGAGGAGACTTCTGTTTGGCTTGATTCCTGTTCTCTGGGAAGAGGGAGGTAAAAAATTATGTTTCCCTTGACATCCAGAAAACACCCCAACAATAAGCTAGATCAGCCATTTGAGTCAGAATAGGTGAATATACCTCTTCCTGCAGATAAGTAGTGTAGCACAGGACCAGACAAAGTATACGAGGAGAAGGCATAAAGAAGATGGTGCATGTAGCACCTAGTCCCTACAAAGGCTGTTTTATGCTCAGTCTGCTAATAAAAAGACTCACCTCAGATATCTTTCCTTCCCTGCACAGATAATGCAGGGCCTCCATTCTTATGGCTTCTAAATTGAGGGCATCTTTCTGCAATAGTCTAAAGCCAAACAAAAGGTGAATGTAAAGAAACCAAAACAAAACCTTTGTTCAATCATCAGTTTTATCCTAAAAGGGGAATAAAATAACCTGTATTGCAGTGTCACTTTAAGTCATAGCTGTCAATTGAAAACACAGCTTTGCTGCTTCATGCCTATCTCAAAAAAGGTCCTCTTCCATCCAAAATGGATTCACATATTGATGTAGTATCCTCACAGATTGCAAGGCTGGGTTCTAATAAAACTCCATTTAGTTTAAATTTAATTAAAAAAAACCAAACAACTGATTTAACTAATTCAAATTCATTAAAAATTAATGGAAACCTATCTACTTTGTTTCCAAGTGTTCTTACAGTGTGAGCATGGCAAGAATGCAATTAGTGGTGTGCTACTTCATACCAACCTATGTGCCGTTTCAACTGCCTGCTCCCAGTCCTGCAAGGCTAGTTGTAGCTTCATTTTCTTTATGAAAGCAGGAATGAAGTTTGGGAAGTTTGCAATTATCTGGTTCACAGTTTCCAGAGCTCCTGAATAATTCTGTCGGACCTCAAAATACTGTGCCTAATGGAAGGAAGAGAAGTCATATCAAAAGCCTGTACACTCACATAGGTGAGAAGACTCAGTTCTTTCATACAGAAATCAGGAAAAAGAGCTAGTGAGAGAAAAATCTTTAAGTCATATTTTTACTTCAGTATCAACAACAACTAGAGATACTGCAACAATCAAATAGCAAAAGATGACGTGTAAAAGCTGGTATGTGGTAAGCACTCTATAGCAAAGGTAATTGCAGCATTTACAAGTTACTAGCCAGTTACAAGCAAGAAAGAGAGAGAGATGTAACTGAAGAGTAAAATTCTCTTACTAGGTTTCAAATAACTTTGCATAAAGCATCTCACAATTTTAGGATATTGAACACAACCCACAGACCAAGCATTTTTTCAAGCCCTGAGGTATGTACCATCTAAAAACCCACACTCAGTAGGTCACTGTTGTTGCCAGAATTAAAAATTTTTTAATGAAGCAATTTACAGGGTACTCTAAATAGAAGACTACTCCAGAAGTATCAAGTATCATAGTTTTAAAGTAATTCGAGTAGAAAACAATTGAGAGCTTAAATTCTCTATTTTACTTTGATGTTTAAAATTTACTTACCATATTCCAGGTGACTGTGTGCATGCCATTTTATTTCATATTTTTGAGATAGAAATGGTGCAAACATAATAGTTTCTGAGAGTTAATTTCTTAAGCCATAGCAAGATAGCTGTCTGTCTAAAATCTAATTGCAGTAACTAAATTTGAGATATACTGGTCATTGAACTCAACAGTCCTCATACAGCTAAGCACATATGCCTAACCAAATACCATTGTGCACACTCTCCTGAACTCTAGTCTTCCGACTTTCATGGAACAATTTTTTTATGCATTTAGCTTTAGAATATTAAACAAGCATTATATTAATGAGTAACGATGTCTGTGATATAAACAAGTAGTATACTCAGAAACAGAAAAATGTGTAAAGAAAACAATTCATGCCCCTCCCTTAATGAAATATAATTGAAATGAACACTTGAAACAGACTAATGACGATTAAAAAAGAGCGTTAGCAATGTTGAACATTGTAGCACGATCATCTATTAACTACTACCTTTTTTGCCATGGCACACAGCAATTCTGTAGACAACTCTTCTCAGCATCTCTCTAATCACTTTACAAGATTAATATGACATTTAGGAAGTGTTAAAGACATAAAGTAAACTTACTTTACCAAGAAGAGCAAAAACATCATTGCCTTCCTGTAGTGCTTCATCAAAGTATTTCACAGCTTTTTTAATGTGAGTTTCTTTCCCACAGGTGAGATCAAGCCATGCTTTCAAAATCAACCCCTGTAAACAAAATATAGATTGGAATTCTTCACTAACTAGGTAGTAAAAAAAGTATACTAGATACAGTAGTAAGTAGAAACAACCTAAAAATAAAATAGGACTTAAAATGAAAGTATCCATTTTTAACTATTTAAAATATAACCAGTATATAGCATAACCTAAAATATTAGTAATTCATTCCAGCAATAAAGAGTATAGTTACTTACAGGATTAAAAGAAAACACTGGCACTGAACTAGTCTAAAATGCTAAGCAGGCAGAACAAAACCTCACAGAAGTGATCGCATAAGACTGTAAGAATATTTTCCGCAAACATTTTTGCAGAGTATTTTCTTAAGGTTTTGTTTATATCAGACACTGAGAAACTTATGGGGTGCTGAAAAAGGAGAGAAACTTGGTTTTTTCTTCTACTATCTGATTAAAAAGAAAAACCTGTGTGTGAAGGACAAAGATATGACATTTCCCAAATCCCCAACAGTATTATAAAAAATATAGTACTTAAAATTAACTAATTACAAGTAATAATTCCTTCAATGAAAAGACACATTTCACCTTTTAAAAATTCTATTTTTCTTATGTATTCCAGACATTTATAGCTTAAGTAAATTAAATCTATTTTGAAGGGCTGGATTATTTAACCAAATTATAATTGCCATCAAAACAAAAATTTAAACTATAAAATTGTAACATAAAATTAAATAATTGCGTCATGTATTTAAAACTCAAAGGTTAGTAAAAGAACCATATTTTGTAATTGCTAATAATCAGGGTCATGATTTTGTTATGCAACAGAAACTGGCTGAAATTCGTATCCTCAAGCTTTTTAAAGAAAATGGGAGGTATTTTACTTCTATATAAGGAATACATAAAGAATCTTATCAAAATGAACTGTATATACCAAGCAAATAATGTTTCACTGAGTTCAAGCACCCCTAACCACCTCCCAATAAATCTGAAGTACACATAACTTCATATTGTCAAACTAGAAAAAGAGATAAGTGTAAGTGAACTTAGAAAAAAGGAAAACTATTTTTTCTATATATTTAAATGCTAATGTACATTTTTGTGTACATGTCCCTCTATTAAATACTCCAGCTGGAAATGTTTCCTACTAAGCAACATTCCCAAATAGTACCTTGTAAAAACAAAAATAAGCAAACAAAACCCAACTACTATGGTTTCAATAAGCAAAGTCATAAACACTGCTATTTTACCAAAATGGCATATCCTCAGTCTTTTTAGAAATTAATATAGTAATGCCTTGTGATGTCCTTAATTATTTCTTCATTAGTAAATATTAGCCAGTAATTAAAAATAACTACCAATTTAATTAATAATCAGTGAGACTTCAAAAGCTAAGCCATTAATTAAATTCATAATATAATTTAAGAAATTAATGTTTTGAATAGTTACATATAGTTACAATACTTTCTAACTCACATAATATCACGTAAACCATAAAACTGTAGATTGCAGATTGAGCAATGTACTGAACCACACAGAGGAACAATTCAGAAACATTTGTGTTTAATACCAGTGTCATAAGAGAACGATTATGAATTCAATTTTAACAGCTCTGCCTTGAAGACATCTAACTATTAAAAAAAACCCCTTTGTCTTTTCTCTCCTTGAATTAAAGCCAATACCTCCTTTAAAAAAAAAAAATGACACAGTAAGTTTTCACAAACCTCTTTAAAGATTCTAGTGAATTTTGATATCTGTATATAAATGCAGAAGACATTCCTACATACAACACTCACACAGATTTTAAAATAAACTACATTCAGTAAAACCCTAGGCAAATTTTGCCTTTAACAACTGCTGAAAATTTAAATCCCCAATCCTCTGGGTATTTTTGAATCTTCATATTCAAAACAGATGTCTCCCTCTAGTGAGAGTATCACACTTAGTTGTTTTGCTAGGAATTATGATGCTCAGTATCAAGTAGCAAAATTGGCAAAACTGCATATTATTTCCATTGGTCAATGCAGACCTCTCATTTATTAAGTGAAAATGAATACTTAGTGGACAAAAAAGTCATTATGGGAATTCTACTCAGCCCTGTCAAATTTGTGACATTAAGAAAGAAAGTATTAGAACACAAAACAGATAATTAAAGGAAACCTCCAAATAGCATTGGTGCAGTAAGTCTAACTTCACAGTACACATGGTCCTATTACTATTTTACATAGAAAAAAAAGTTACCTCTTTACCACCACCAGAAACTTTGATCATTCTATCAACGTATTCACGGGCTTTGTCCTCACGACCAAGATGCCACAAAAATAAGCCAGCAAAGTACAGAGCTTGCTGTCCTGCTGTTTTACGTTGCTCCTTCATTTTTGCATCCAACTCTAGAATAGCATCTCGATCTGAAAAGATTTTGTTCAGAGCTTTTGTTGATAGCATCTCAAAACATTACAACAGAGCAGCACATAAGCCAAGGGCTTCCAAAGCAAACATTGTTTTCTGTATTATATATTGATAAACACACAGGCAATCCCTCCCAATTAAAAATATTAATCAGGTACAGATGTAAAAGACAGAAGAGGGTTCCCATCAACATAGCCAGTTGTGCAAGAACCCTGCTATTTCTTAAACCTTAGATTTGTAGCTGAGACTCCTGCCAGATAAACGGAAACTTGACAATAAGGTTCACATTTATAACAATGTCTGCCAAATAAGTAAACAGTTAACTGTAGAACAGTCCTAAAATGCTGAACACAGGATGATTTAGGTCCAGAATCCCTGGAAAATGTGCGATGTGTTTCTTAACACTAAAGTGCAGTTTCTTACATCCTCATTGTTATTGTCAGTTGCTCTCATCAGGTTAATCCCACACAGAAATTTCACTTGGTGTGTAGGACTTACTGCCAAATATTTTCTTTTACCCACATTCATTTCTGGTCCTTTTTTAGGAGACATTAAAATCAGATGTCTGACTTTTACTGCCATGACTTTCTCAGAGTCTTGAAACGCATGATAGTTTTGCTGCCCTACAGTATTAATCCTCAGGGAGTCAAACAAGAGTGATGTCATTAGTCACAGCTGTTTCACATCATACTGCTTAACAAGGTTGTCAGTAACAGCTATAAATTTGCAGTCAGGACTATACCAGGGCAATAGTTTAATGACAACTCATTTTACCTGATAAACCTGTTTTTGAGAATATAGTTCTTAGCAAAATAACCCCAGTTTTTAGATTAGAGAAAGGAATACCAACATTCACAAAATTCTTTTCTCCATTTCTAAGGTCAGAGTAACTTGAAAGATAAAAATGGTGTGGCTTTAATGACTTCTTAAGTTGCAGTTCTGCTCAAAAGAACCGATACCAGGCAAGAATGAACAACAATCACAAGAAGCTTAATTCCTTTTTTTTTTTTTCTCCATAAAAGATTTTTCATCATGGTAGGTAAGTCAGATTTTTTTTTTTTTTTAGTGTTTTATTTTAACATTCAGTCTTACTCTTCACAGTTTTGTGGTTTGGTATTTTTGTTTACAATCTTGATAAGTGTCAGTCAATTCAGTACTAGATACTGTGTCAAATGCAAAGCTGGAGTATACCTTTTTAAATTAGGCAGAATTAGTCTACAACTCTCGGATCTTAACACACAGCTGTTTAAAACATGAAGCAGTATTGTCTTAATGAGCATACCTGGATTAGGGCTCTTTTTATGGGCATAAATCAGAGCCATCATTGTACAAAGTGACACCTCCTGTTTGTTTTTAATAGACTCTAGCTGTCGAATACCCTCTTGGATGTCACCTAGTGAAAACAAGCACACAATAGGCTATAACATTTTTCAAGACAGAGAATATCAGCATCAAAACCTCAATCTGACTTAAATTTTTCCCTCAATTTTTTCTTCTGTGTTTTTGATAACACTTTCTTCATAACTTCTTTCATTATTCACACAGCCATTTTCACTTGTTTGTGCAAGTCTTTTAAACAGACACAAGAAAGTAAAAAGCATCTCAATGCAGAGAACATGAAAGGAGTTATGTGCTAGTTCTGCCAACTGCCATAAAGATGAAAATCATCTTTATTATTTGTTTTATACAGGACATTGAGCAGGAGCTTTGTGCCCTTCTTTCTTTATATAGCCAGGATTTTTGACCTTGTTTGTGTGAATCTTTTGAACATCAACAGAAGAGACAACCTCTTGAAAAACACGAACTTATGATTGTAAAACAAACAAAAAAAGTCAGGGAGTTTGGGAGCAGATACACTACCTCAAAATCCCTCCTAGCCCCCTGCCACAGCCCTCCCCTGCTTTGGGTTACTTGTTAGTATTCTGTGACATCCGTGATTTAGCTAAATAAACTTCTCAAAACAGTTTAACGTACACAAAGATCCTCCCAGTAGGTATTAGCTGTCAGCTCCTCTGAGGCAGATGGATACAAGTAAGTTAGATACAGCTGCATTGAAGGGAAGAGATATTAGCTAGAACAAACAAATTTATCTTTGTGATACAATGTAATGGGCATTTGGGCAGAGCTCAAATTTGCTCCACAGAACCCGTTTACCTGACCCACGTTCATATAACCATTTTAAAAAAAAAAAAAAAAAAGGAAAAATAAAAAAAGAGAGACTCATTATTTCTCACTTCAGCACTACGTGGTCTAAATCAGTTTCATTCAAACTGGAGGGAGGGGCTGGGAGGGGGCGGTGATAGATCATGACACACCGGTAATCTTCTCAACATGTAAAATATTCCATTCAGACTTCATAACGTTGCTTTCTTTCTGTGTACTAGACTAATGACTGAATTTTGTGACACAAGGAAGACCAGGGCGGCGGCGGGCCAGGAAAACAGCAACCAGCTCCCCAGCCCCACATTACCTGCCCTCAGGGCGCCGTAGGCCCGGTAGAAAAGGAACACTGGATCGCTGCCCAGCCGCCCCAGCGCCTCATCCGCCGCAGCCCGGACGTGGTGGAAGTAGCCTTCTTGGCAGTAATAATTGAGCAGAGCCTGCGGGAGAGGCGACCTCGGTTCACTCGTGGAAACGCTTCACCGCGGGACGGCAGCAGACTGCGCCGACCGTCCCGGACCGGCCCCGTCTGGCCGCTCGCCCTCCTGCCCCAGGCTCCACCGCCCCTCCTGCGGCTCGCCGCCCTCCCACCCATCCGCCGGCCGGCCTCAGCCCCTGCGCAGCCCCACGCCTGCGGAGAGGCCCGGAGCGGGACGGCGCCCGGCGGCAGCGCCCACCTGTTGCACCTCAGCGTCCATCGTTGCTACCCAGCGCCGCTGAGGGGGGCCTCCGGAAGGGCGAGGGAGAGCCTGGCAGCACGCTGCCATTGGCTGGCTAGCAGGAGCGCCCACTGCCATTGGCTCGGAGGGAAAGGAGGCGGGAAAGACACGGGAAGAAAAACTTGTGGAAAACGCCGGAACGTGTCTGGCGGCCCATTGGGCTCTGGGGGGATGGAGGCGGGACCACCGGCACGGGAGGTCCCGTACCATTGGGTGCGAGGCGCAGGGGGAGGGGTTTGAGCGCTCCTTGGCGGGCGGTGTCGGCTGGGGGTGTGCGGCGCCCCTGTCGGCGGGGACGGGCGGTCTCGCCGGCTCTCCCTCAGGAGTGCTTACACCACTTGGTCGTCTGTCGCTGCCTGAACGCTGAAGGGAAAGCTCTGAGAATTGGCTTATTTTCTTGCTTTTTTTGGGCTGGACATACGACTAAGTGGCCCACACTCCATCTGTTTCATAATGTATCTCAAATAGTGAGCACTTCAAGTTATGTGAAGCTTCTCTGTACAGATGAAGTAGCAATGGGATAAAATCAAATACAGAAAATTCTCTTCTTTTTTTCTCTTTCTTTCCTCCTAGGGAATTACAGAGTTGCAAAGACCGGTAAAATTCAGGTTTTCCCCTGGAGGTGAAAGCATCCTCAGTCATTTCTAGACGCCAGAAACAACCAACCGTTGCTAAATAACGTTCCTTTAGAACGGTTGTGGTGCCCATCCAACGTGAAAACCGTCAATAATACCATTTAGTACAAGAAGGTGAACCCATCTTGCACTGAATTAGTAGGCAAAGGCGATTCTTCCAGCGGAGAGCGCTCAGAGTAAGCTTTCCTAACAAATTCATCACACATGGCACTACTCCATTACGCACTTCTCATACCCAGCGGCAGGAAGGTGCCAAAGAAGTAATATGTAGGCATATTCGGTTTTCCTTGTTGGCCCAGATGATCCTCAAAATTTCCTGTTATGTTTAATTAATACTTTACTTGTTCTGAAGTAACATTTTGGCTTCTGTAACATTGAAAACCTAAAATACGTATGAGAAACGAGTATTTTTGCGCAGCCATGATCTGTGATCTGCAGTGACAGCAGCATAGTTCTCATTTGTCTTAAAACTATTTCCTTCAGAAAAGCAAAGTTTAAAAAACTGTGTATAGACTATTAAAAAATATTATTCAATTTACTACCTTATTTTTCAAGTAGTCTATTATTCCTGTCAGTTTGTGGGTAATTTACATACTTTTTAAGGTAACCTTTTAAGACATATTTTGTCTACATGTTAATCTGAAAATACTTCTCTTTTCATTTTGATACTTACGCTTTTCTATCAAAGTTTTAGAGTTTTTTTTTCATAATGCATTTCAGAACAATTTGAAGGAGAAACATTTTCCTCCCTTGAAAGATTTGTGATTAATTTTAGGGAAGATGCTATGAAATTTTATTTCTGCATTAGCAACTGAGCAAGCGTACGGAATACAATTGCTCATAAACTGGTTTTATACTAAGTTCAGTATTCACCTCTGAGTGATTTCATTGTAAGTTGTAGGGGAATGCAATATAAAATTATGTAAGCATATAAAATGAACATTTTCAGAAATTCACTGAAGCAATTGATGAAGAATAACTGACAGGCCCACTTTCCAGCTGCATTTGCATTTTTCCTTATCAGTATCCACAAATGATAACTTCTAGGAACGTGGTGCTTCCAGAGAGATTCTTAAAAATTCCTGAGGAAAAGACTAATGGTTATTTACTCTGACGCCGATTCACCTTTTTCAGAAATGTACTTGAATATGAGATGTTCTGTAGCCTATTTGTGAATAGTAACTAGCAAGAATAAACTGGTTCTCATAATCCAAGCTGGGGACTCTCATGTATCTAGTACCATTTTCAATCCTCACTTTCTCTTTGTAAACTCATGAATGCTCAGTTCTCATTCCTGTAAATGCTCTGAGCCACCTGGGACACACTCAGAACAGCTCTGGTATTTGACGGTTGAGTACCCCACTGCATGGAGCTGCTGCATGAACTCCTGAAGTTACTCAGGGCAGTGCTATTGATACACACCGAATCATCATGCTCAGTGTCTAACATGCATTGAATTAGAAATTCCTAGTTGGTGACTAACAAGCAAATCCCAAGGATTTGCTTACATGGAAAAACAGTATAGCTGGCTGTAAAGGTTTTCAGTATCCTCTCATTCTGCAGTTTTAGAAGCATGCCCTTTTTATATTAATGTCAGACAATAAAGACAAAAGGAACATACAATAAAAAATGTAATCTTTATTATTTTGGCGCATTAATAATGTTCTTTAGCATCAGTTAGGGTAATAGTAGCATTTTCCTGCATGCAGTTCACTAATACAGTATTAGTCAATAATTTTAATAAAAGTAATCTATATTTAATTTTCCTGTGTAAGAAACATAAAATGTACTGATGTGTTGGATTATACAATTTTGCTACTTTCTCTTTGTGAAAAAATATTGTGGACCCAAGATAACATTTAGAACTGTTCTAGTGCAGCATGAATCAAAAAAAATCTGTGAGTAAATATGAGAAAAGATTAAGAATTCTGTGAAAGAAAGGTTGTATCTGAAAACTTATGATGCAGGCACTGCTTAGACATTCAATTTGAACTTTACACCATTTCCCAACTGCAAAAAAAACTTAGATTTTTAGAAGCGAATTATGAACTTACTTATTTCGCAGAAAGTATTGACACGTTTGCAAATATTGTAAAAAATAAGAACCTACAGCTATCCATTCTCTTAGTTATATCTCATTCTCTGCAGTTCTTCTGTGAAGAGCAGCTATGGACAGAAATTAACAAACATGGTGTGACATCAACCTGACGATAAAATTCAGTTCTTGTTTTATGTACATAATGCTGAAAAATAAAATAAAATGATTTTTACAGTATTTATATTTGCTTATAAAATTCTAACATTATTTTCAACAAGTTTAGTAGTTTTCAACATGTCTGTACAGTTTGGATATACACTATATGCTTTTCACTGAAAATTCAAAACCAAATAAGCTCCTAAATAGCTGCAAAATATTGCTTAATGGTATGGAGGAATGAGGTCTTGTTGAGTAGTTTATTTCATTTAGCTCTGATGTATGGCTTCCCATATTTAACAATCCCGGACAGTCAAAGGAACAGCAGCATAGGCAATATAAACATGCATTGATAGCATCCAAACTATCTGTAATGGTAGATAATACGTAATTTTACCTGTTGAACGCTTGCACACTACACTTATTGTGGTACATATTTGATGCAATAAATGTGCTTAGGTCATTATCTGTTTGCTCAAACATGCACCACAGGTTAAAAATTACTATTTACATCGCAGAGGGCTTTTCATTAACATGTACAACATCAACCTTACTGAGAGCTGAAGATGGCTAAACAATACTGCAGGATAAAGCAGAACAACTTTGTAAAGGGCTCTTTTTGATCAGTTTGGAGGGCTGAGGCAGATTCCTTTAGTATTCGTATGCAGAAAGACATTTGACAGACAAATTCTGTGACTCCAGACCTAGAAGGAAGTTTGCACTTTCTGAAACTTAATGGTCTGTGCAAAAAATAATCCATCTCTACTGTTCTTGTGAGTTATAGGGGACTTTACAGGCATACCAAGACTTGTTTGGATGTGATACAACATGAATACATTAATTAAGCACCTCAAAATCTGTTATTCCTTTCCAGAAGCACAGCGCTAAAAAAATCTGTTGTTCGTTGTGACTTAATGTTATTTTCATGCATGATCTCTAAGTGCAGCATGCCTTCATGCAAATCATTTCTGTGGGTATATTAGTTGTATAATAGAACACCTGGCCCTTATACCTGTGAAGGTTTACTTCATCCCCTTCCCCAACAGAAGCCCCATTTACAAAAATAGTCACATATAATAAACAACATATGAATAAAAATAAGATGAATCCACCAACACAGATTTTGTAAAAATATGACGTATGTGGCAGTTGAAATGCAAACAGTGGATACAGTTACCATATTGTTTTATGCTAAACACACAAATACTTGGTTTGCACCCCTTTAACTGGTCCCTACAGTCTGAGTAGCCATTTTTTCTCTCCTCTTCAGCAGTGTCAGCTGGTAGTGAGAACAGTAACCTCCTGTCAAGGTTGTTTCCCTATATCACAGACAGAGTCACTGACAAGGGGTCACTGTCTTTTAATAGGCACTGACCTTTAATTTACAGTATATTTGTAAAAATTGTCAGTTTGGCATAGACCTCCAGCAGGAGTCCTGTTGATACAAACACATGATCCTTACAGTCTATGAACTATCTTGCACATAGATGATTTTGCTTGCTACTTGCTTTTATTTCTGAACATCTTTATCTTCCTTTTCATGCTTTTCTTTGACTGGCCTTGTTACACGATCATAAGAAGGTGGACAAACTGCTGTTGATGCGGTTATATCGGTTTTCTCTGTAAATGAGTTTTCATTTAACTTGTCAATAAGGATTTCATCTTTCATACCCTGACCAGCCTCTCCTTCGGTTTTGTTTTTGTTATAGATAAAGGAAGCTTGTTTTACTGTTCGTTTTAAAAGGTGACGTCTATAAGCCCGTTGAATAATAACAGCAGATACTTCCTCCTGTTTTCTTTTTAGTGTGGTTGTGATTGGTTCATAGGAAGCTTTTGAAGGATTGGATGCCATAAACCGATCTTCCATCTGTATTCTGAGAGCATCCATCTCCCCACTTTCCCCCAAAACACGCTTTGTGAAAGCAAACAAGATGTCAAGGCAGTGAATTCTGTCACCACTTACCATGGGCAGATCCATTGCGATAAGCTGGACTTTGTTTGGTTTGGGTAGATGAAGAGGAGGCTCAAGTGCTGCTGCAAAATCAGACAATTTCTCAAATTCCATGAATTGTGTTGCATCGGGATCAAACTTCTCCCAGACTTCATAGAACATCTCAAAGTCGTCCTCACTCAAGGGTTCAGCACTTTCTTCAGTAGCAACACCGAAGTTCTCCAAAATCACAGCAATGTACATGTTCACCACTACCAGAAATGATATGATAATGTAGCTGACGAAGAAGAAAATCCCAACGGAAGGGTTGCCACAGTCGCCTTTCACAGAGCTCCCTGGATGAGCTTTGTTAGGGTCACAGTCTGGCTCCCCACTGTTAAGAATTGGGGCTAGCAAACCATCCCAGCCAGCAGATGTGGTAATTTGAAACAGGCAGATCATGCTGTTGCCAAAGGTTTCAAAGTTGAACATGTCGTCTATACCAGCTTCCCTCTTAACATAGGCAAAGTTGGACATGCCAAATATCGCATAGATAAACATGACCAGGAACAGCAGCAGGCCAATGTTGAACAAAGCAGGAAGAGACATCATCAAAGCAAAAAGCAGAGTGCGGATTCCCTTAGCGCCTTTAATGAGACGCAGGATTCGACCGATTCTGGCAAGTCGGATGACTCTGAATAGTGTGGGGGACACAAAATACTTTTCAATCATCTCGGCTAAAAACATGCCTAAAACAGAAAAAAATAAAACCAAGATACATTACCACTTAATCTCCATATCATAGTAGAAATTTAGAAAAACAGTTTTAAAATTGGTGGTTGCATGTAGCAATTAAAGGTATTCTGTAGATTCCACTTGCATAATTTCTGTTATACCAGTTACACTTAATATTTTCAGGTGCAATATATGTTGAATGATTATAACAGTTTTGATGGATGAATTAGGTAAATTATTAGATAAAATGAAAAGTTGCATGTCTTAGTTGTAAACCTTGCAATGGCAAAAGCCAACCATATAGCTCTATTCGAGTAAAAGTTCACCTCATAATCATTTTACCCTCTTTTTAGTTTAATAAATGAGCCTTACCTACTATTGAGAGAATGACAACTACAAAATCAAAAATGTTCCAGCCTATAGTGAAATAGTAATGGCGAAGTGAAATTAATTTCAGGACACATTCTCCAGTGAAAAGGACAATGAACACCAGGTTTATCCAGTATAAAATATTTTCCATTTCTTTACTCTGGTCATCAGTTTCTACCATCATGGTAACCATGTTAAGACAAATAAGAATCATGATGCTGATGTCAAATACTTGCTGTGTCACAAAATCAAAGACCATGCCTTGGAATTTGTTCTGAGGAGAAAAAGAGAAAAAAACATCCCATATAAACTGTGGGTTTTTTTTTTCTTTTCCTGTTAGAAGAAAGTAGAAAAATACATGCAGTAAGGCCTATGAGACTTCAATAAAAATGTAACTAGTGATCTTAAGTAGAGTAGTCAAATTAAAGTAAATACAACAGTTTAGTTCAGTCTCCTTTGTTTGTATATTCATACATAAAATGGTTGCAAGGGAAAAATATTTTTTTTACCGTGTTTTGATTTTCCATTTTTGCTGACTGATACACTAGTTAATGATAATTTTCACATGGGCATATTTCTGCTCTCTATATATCAATAAAACCTGAGCTGTTTGGCAATAGCTATTGGTCTGATGCATATAAATAATTTTACCCCTGGTCTTGGTATAGGTTTTTGTGGTTTTTTGGATCCCAGCTTTTTCATTGCATTGTAGTATTTCTTCTGCTCTTCTGTCATAAATATGTCTTGACCTCCAAAGTAAAAACATGAAATCAAAACTGGTTATAATCACATTTTTATGCAGTGTTGAAAAAACTCTTAAAGATAAATGTTATTTATTTATTTATTTATTTAATGAAAATCAAGAAGACTGTATTGGGAAAAATCTCTTATCTATCAAATGCAGCTGTCTGCAATCTAAGTATTTAGTCTAGAAGTTGCCTGGACATCCAGTACTGCATCTCACAAAAAATAGTCCTGCAGCATTTTTCTACAGTTACTTTCCTTGAACTCCAAGAAATCCTTTTCAGTACCTCTTTTCTTTTATAGGAAGAGATACAGTAAACAGCATCTGAGATAAGCTCAAATAGTCTGGGCTGCTCAGTACTGTCACTTCTGAACTGCAATTTTAGTGAAACAAAGGAAGCAGACAAAGTCAGGTTTTCAGTACATGAATGTATTAGTGCTTTACATATCTCTAGTTTAGCAATCACAACATTAGCATTGGGACTCAAAGTCTTCAAGGTTTTTGAGAAGATGGATTATCAGACTTTAGAGAAACTGAGCTGAAGCACTCTTGATACTGTTAACAGCAAAATGCTCTCTTTTAAGTCTTTTATCTTGATTAGCTTCCATGTTCAATGAAGTTCTGATTAGCAAAAGCCAGAACTGGCCTTTGGAGTCTGACAGTGAAGATAAAGAGAGAATTATGGGTCTTTCATGGCAACCTAACCAAAATCCACTGCCCATAGTAACTTTCTTGTAGAGACAGCTTGAATGAAAACCCACCAGACTCCACATGCCTCTTGAAGTACATTTTTCCTGGATAAAAGATACTTGCAGACCTCTAATTCCAGGAATGTCTATGAGCACATAGGACTGGATGCAGCCCTTTTGTGGATGAGTGTTTGAGAAGCTTGAAGACGTGGGAATGCATGCACAGTACACTGGACAGGCTGCCTAACCATATACCTCTAGGCCTCTAGCATGTACAGCTTCCAAAATCTTACTTAGCGTTCTCTCATTAGTAACATAAACCCAAAGAAAGTGATGAAGTCCAGTAAGGTAAAAATTAAACTAGTAATTCATAGCTGCTTTTGTCCTTTAGCTTTCATTACCTTATCTATTTACAGAAAATAATTTTGAAGATGAGCATCTGATATTCAGATCATCTATATCAGTGAGATTATCTACATCTGCACTATGAAACAATAAAAAAGGGCCCCGAGATAGTTATACACCACTCCTGTTCTGTATAGTTTCAGATCGTTCAGTGCCACAAAATAGAACTTGAATACTTGGGATCATTTAAACAGCATCTGTAGTAGTGTGATGAAATAATACTTTATTTTTCATAACCAGGTAGCTATTTTTTTTATGCTGATAGAATCGCTAAAAATCAAGAAGAAAAAAAATCAAGAAATAATGAATGCTTTAATGTAGAGGCCTAAATCAGGGGTTTGATCATGTAAGGAGATTTCATGAAGTTTAGGCATGGAAAAGCAGATGGCTTGAGGAAGACTAAACTGGACATTGAATGAAAACAGAAGGGTCTGTCTCATTCACTGCAATGTAAAATCTCATGACCTTAATGCATACTACATCTTGGTAACCGATTTTATATCCCAATATACTTCAGCTTTTTCAATTTTGAACAAACCTTGGGTGTACATTCCATATATCATGCACCTGCAAAAATGCAATATTTTAGAATATATTTAGAAGAGAAATGAGACAATACTTATCTTCTTTTTTTGCTGATTGAAGTTATCAATAATGACACCAATGAACAGGTTCAGGGTGAAAAAAGACCCAAAAATTATAAAGATGACAAAATACAAATACATATACAGGTTGTCTTCATACTTGGGTTGCTGTAATACCTAGGGAGAAAAACGTGAAATATTATTCCTAAGATTTCATGTGAAAATTTCAGCTGAACAAGCGGCAACCTTGGGCTAAAAGTCCTTAATATTTTGTGTTTGGACAATACTCCTGTCACTTACATCAATGTATTTTGTCCATTCCATCTATTACTGACAGCATCTGGCAGTTTGCATTCAGTTTTCCACAATTTGTTACAGCAGAATCTCGTATTAGTTAATTTAATTTTGTTTCATTCTATTGTTTGGATATTAATTGCTTTTGGAAGATATATAAATACACACTTGTTGATAGACCTCAAGAAAAAAAGATAATTTAAAATATTTGCAGTACTTACATCTCTTGAGTCAATAGCTGCATACATAATATCCATCCAGCCTTTAAATGTAGCCTGTAAACAGTACACACCTGTTTAAGCATAAAGCTTGAAGACAATTCATATAATTATTTCCAGCAACTGAGTACTGCATGAGGAATAATTAGCATACCATGAGATTTCTAGATAATTTTGTCTCTTGGCTTTCTTCACAGCTGCTCATCGGATACATTGCAGCGTATCCTCCTATTTTGTCTCTATATGAACATTTTAAGCAGTAAGCTTAATTAATTTATTTCTGACTAATTATCACAAATGATAGAATGCAGTATCATTTTAGTGGACTAAATGTTCATCAAATCATGTCAACTGCAAAGCCTATGTACAGCTGAGAAATAGCCTTATGTAACTGAGTTGCCACCAATGAAGACTGATGTGTAGTCCCTCCTTCTCAAATCAGTCAGAAAGGTGGCAACCAAAGGGAACGAAAAATTTGATCAGCTCAGAAAAGGTATTTTCCTATCAAGCACAATTTTGATTTTTCTCTACTTTGAAAGACTTTACCTGATTTAGTAATTCTGTTTTCACTTAAAAGATATTGTATTGTGTTTTACAGAGGCTAGATCCCTCAGATATGTTCTGAGATAAACTCGTAAGAAGAGGATGTGTGTTATGTGCGTCAAAGATTTAATATGCCTCATAGATGGCAGCATTTAGTGAACTTTTATAGCTGGTTCCTCAGCCCAAAATCTGTAAATTTTTATATTTGACAGTGAGGTGTAGAATGCTTCATGCAAGCATTCAAAACAGAAAGTAATTTTCTCTGTTGCAGCAATTACTTCTCTTTTGACTAGGCAACATCTCCACGTAGAAATCACTCAATTTTTAATCCAGTTGTGCCCAAAATAAAACAAGGAAGTGAGATAGTTCTCTGTCATTTAACCCCTATTATAATTTTGCTAAACAAGGCTGCAGATCATTGGTTCCTTCATATTCCTTGCCATAGAGACCAGTTGCAGAAACAAGTCAGGAATGGAACACTCTTCATCCACGGTTATTGCTGTGTCTCCATCATCTTGAGGTTTTATTTCTAGTGGAGGTTTCAAAAAGGCTTTGCTTATGCAGCATACAAAGCAGCTGACATCATCCTGAAGTGAACTTAAAATGAGAAGGAATTATTTTCTTAAAGGAAAAGAGGTCCCTTACACTTTTGAAACAGTGCAATACTAAAAAGACCGTGATTATCCTGAGATGCAAATCCAGAATGCAACAACTTTCACGTCTTGGGGCCAACAGAGGAAATATGAAGTTCCAGTAACTCACAGTACGATGGTGAAATCAAAGTCAGAGGACCAATAAAACAACAATAAATCTGAAACAAGGAGAAGTCTCAGCTGAAGAATTTAAAGTCCTTGTGGAATATTTGGACTGCAAGGGATGAGGAGATGTAGGATCAGCTTTATTTATTTAATTCCTAATATATGTTTAATTTGTTCTCAAAGACTTTTAATGATGGACATTCCACAACCTCATAAAAAACATTTATTCTGGCACTTGTCTTTATTGTTTCCTAATATCTAAATCTGTCTGTTGCCATTTAAGAATGTCACTTGTCATAATCATTACGTATCTGGAGAACAGAGTACTAATCATCCTTTGTGCAGCACCTTTTGCTTATTTGCCAACTGATTGTGCTGCCTTTCTTCTTTAGGCTGTGATCACTGTTCCTTCAATGTTTCAATGTAGATCTTGTTTTCCAGAACTCTGAGCATTCTCATTATTTTCCTCTGAGCTGTCTTCCACCAGTTCATCTCTTGAAATGGTAACCAAAACTGGACTCAGTATTTCAGCTGAGGCCTTACAAGGTCTAAATAGGGCAGGATGATTACTTCATGCCATACAGGCACTACTTTTGTTTCTGTCGTGGTACATGATTTGCATTTTTTGGAATGTCATACCTTAGGTTGAAATCAGCACTTCAACCTGAAGCACTAAATGCAAATAATGGGCATACTTTTACATCAGAAAGATGATGCAAATTATGGAGTGGCTCTTCTGCAGTGTGCTGTTGCCTCAGATTCAGACACATGATGATCCTTGCATATCCAGGCAAAGTGGAATTACTGGTTTTTGTAAATTTATTGGTGTAGCCTAGACTAACTGGAGTGAATGGAAAAAAAATAGACTAATATTAAAATATTAAGCTTCACCATCATCAGTAAAGTACTCCATTATAAATGGACAGTACCTTTCAGGTAGTGCTAGGAAAAAGATCTGAAGAACTGAGCTGTTGTATGCTTATTATTATTATTAAAAAGGCAACTTGAAAAGAGTGTGGGGGTGGAAAAATATAAATATAACATATTACTATCTTGCAGTTCAAAATATCTGAAGTAAAATGTGTATTTTCTACAGTTTCACAAAAACATAAGATATTACCATTATTGAAGAAATGAAGAAAAAAAAATCCCAAAACCTAATTAAAATTAAGTAATTTTAATAGTAAAATATGCTCCCTCATCATATTATTTGTTTTATTCTAAATCCCTTCTGAAAATCAGTAGGAATCAGTGAATATAATCATCATTATGCAAAACCATTTACACTAGTTGAGAACTTAGCTGTTAGAAAACGGATTCTTAATACCCAAAGCAGAAACATCAGTTCAGTAGGAGAACTTGTAATTTTTAAATATGTTGCCTGAACAATAGCAAATAATGGAACTGGAGGTTTAGTTCAAAACATCACATTTAGTGAAAAAGTGTTATTTTACTGCATTCAGTAGAAGCTTAGGCCTGCTTAGGTAGGCTTAAATTAATCTGCGACACATTTTCTTTAATAGAAATAAGGTATTATTTGGGCATTTGTGCATACTGAATAGAAAATAACACAGAAATTTGACTAAGAGATCAAATTCTTAGTTTTCTTTTTGTATATTCAAATATAAAAGAATGTTGTATATTCCCAGTGACACTAAATCAGGAGTAATTCATTGATTTCAAAGATTACAGCAGTGTAACTGAAACCAGCATCTGTTCCAAATGTTTTTTTCCCCAAGGAAATTTGAAAGACATATATTTGAATGCAGATTCAAATGTAGTTAGAAAAACCAACAAAACAAAAATTCCCTAATCTACTTTACTATTGTTAAAACTATGTAGACTGTTTTCCCTGATGAATAATGTCTAATGAAGTTATAAGTAACGCTGGAATTTCACCACTCCATTTCTTTACCAGAAATAACCACCAGGAAGATTCATGTTCCCTTTTGGAGATACAATAGCATCTTGCTTTTGAAATACTAATCTGCTGGAACTTTGAAGCCATCCTAATCTTACAGCCCTAGAATGCAGCTTCTGATTTTTTTACCCTACACTTAACAAGATGTGTTTTCTTATTTGTATTAGTAACAGCAGAATAATATAACATTGTGCTTTGAGACCCGCTGCTTTGCCACATTTTATCCTGGTAAGCAGGGTATATGCTTACCAGCAGGATAAAACCAGGCCTCCAGGAGATTTACTTACCAAAGAATCCAAACACTAGGTTCAAGCTAAAAAGGCACAAAGCCATAAAATTATCAGGGCAGATGCCACATCTCTTTGTGTACACCAACCTCTTCCTCTTCACTCACTGATGCATGAAAATTGTGAAAGGAATTTCTCCAGCAGATCTGTCTCTGCTTTGATGCTTTTCTTTAGGTACAGAGAAATACTCAAACAAGTTCAGACCGAGAAATGAAAAAAGAAGTTTGCAGATCCACATAGACCAAGATGAGCTACGCCGGATCATAGAAGAAAAAAATCTCATAGAGAGAATGTGTACTTATATGACTGATGGCATGAATATTTACACTTCGACTTCAAATTATGTAAGAATTTCAGAAAATAGTCTCTGATCAACAAAGTCTATAAAACTTCATTATATCAATGGCACATATTTTTAGCCTGTCTGTTTGGGCAGAAAGGATTATAACATTCTATCATTACTAAAGATTTTCCACACACACCCCTCCCCCAAAATAAAAAAAATACTATATGCAAACCAAAAATTAGTTTATGTCCTTTTCTTAGGTCCCTCATTCCAGAAATTCATTCCTCATCACCACCAAGGAAACTCAAGAAAGAGCTTCTCAGAGAATTCTTTTTGCTTAAAGAGCCACTGCCACACATTTCCAATCTATTTTTTGAGCCTAGAATATTTCTTTCTGAAATTATCCCACTTCTTTTGAGTATTTATGTGTGAAATATCTATGTTTCTTTCCTATATTACTCTTAAAAAAGAGGGTATTTTTCTGCAATGAACAGACCCATATACTACCAGAAAAGGCTTTTCATGATTCAAACCAAAAATTGTTCATGGGACTCATTTGTGTCTTTCCCAGAATAATAAGGTCCTCAGTGCCAGAGTCTGGAGTTCTTTTGGCTTGTTTTCATTTGGATTTTTTTGGGCATGAAAGTAGTAGTACTTCCAGTAGTATTCAGTCCAGATAGGAAACCTCAGTGATGCAGAAAACAAAGATTTATGTTGTATTACCTATAACCCAGAAAAGCTGAAGGGATTTACAATATTCTTCTTTGACTGGCTTAACGGTCATGAGTCAGAGGGTACAATGTTGAATGGAAATAATACTGGATTGTAAGAGGCAGCTTTCTGTAGTTAGTTTCTAGCTTCCTGAAAAAGGCACCTTGTATCTGTAATTCATGCATTGATACTTATCACTGAGTTTGTCATTAGAAAAATGACATTGACCTCTATGGAGTTTTTTTTCTCAGATCCATCACAACCTAAACAAAACTCTGTGCCTGTGGTTGTTAAGGTGGAGAACCAAATGACTTCAGTAGACTTTTCAACTCATCTTCAAGATGTTAAAAAGGCCATTAATGTTCACATTGGGTGCACAGAAAGCATATCCACTTGCAACCATGATTTTTTATTCCAATTTTTCAGGCTTAATACCTTATTTTGGGCCAAAATACTAGCAGCTTACTTACCAAACCCTAAAAGATGCAGGGCCAAGAGTCTGTTTTGTGGAATGACAGAAGGGCCCCATTTTTTTCTGGTATGTCAAACAAAAAAAGCTCTTCATGCTTTTACAAGCATTTTAGTAATACAGAAAAAATAAGTGGTGTTGTCACTGACATTCTACTCACACAGAAAAAATCCATCCATTAGGCAAGCCTTTGATATCAGTGCAAAATCTCTATATGGTAGATACTGCAAAAACAACTGGCTTGTCCTCCCATGAGACCTAGGTCCTGCTGTGGTAGGTCTAGATTAATTTTTCTTTTGGAAGCGTGGGAAGAGTTGGAAAATTTCTCCCAATTTGCCTTCCAGAACAATCCAATAATTTAAGAATCTAAGTCTGCATGTAAAAAATATTTGTTGCTTTTCAATGAAGAGTAGATGGAATAAGCTATGCATAACCAGGACACTGAAATGTGTATAACTGCAAGTAGCTGAGGGGTGGTGACTGTGGCCACAAAGCCAGGAGTACCTGGTGTTATCCCTGTCCCAGAATAGACTAGATTACTACTGGAAGAAGAGTTGCAAACCACTTGGAAAGAGTTTTAATGATGTCTTGTTTCTCCTGAACATGTGTAATAAAGCATTCTGCCCCCCTGACCCCAAAGGGGATTCTAGGCCAGTGGATTTCAAAAATAAGACAGAGAAAAGAAATATTTGAAGTCTTCCTATTATAATCCGATTTTGTTATCAAAATCAAATTGTATTCAGTAGTTTATTTCATTAATACTGCTAGTTCCTCTCTGCTCTTTCCTGATGTGACAGTAAAGTAAATAATTAATCATAGTGAAATTTAAATTGTCAGAGTTATCAGTCATACAGGTGAGACACTATATTAGCTGGGGGAGGCAGTTCACAATGCTCAGAACTATTGTTTTAGACCCTGTGCAGGACCATGTTGATACCACACCATCACGTTAATGATTTATATTACTGAGATTTCTTATGCCAACGTAAAAGTTAGAAACTTACTTAAAAACTGTAAAAATGAAAACTAAGATTCTGCAGAATTAGACTGTAACCTCAAAAAACCACAGAGGTTGCTGAATGCACACAACATAGGTTACAGCATTTTCTTGATTAAAGCTAGGTCAGGTTGTTAGCTACTCCAAAATACAAACATAATTTTTGATAGTGAAGGCATAACCTTATAGTATCTTTCTGCCTACATTTTCTTCCTTCTTTTCTTCCCTCAGTTTTTGCTAAATAAACTCCAGTAGGTGCTTATGCACAGAAATAGTAGGGAAAATTTTTCATAGATTATAGTATCTAATGATATTTTTCTTTTTCTCTTTCTCTTCTGAATGAGAAATTGCTTCTTAGATCACATAAGTCTGCACTGGTGGCAGCCACATCACTGAGATGGGATTTCCTACCTGGAATTCTTCTCTGTGACTTAATCACACCAATGCAGATTTTTTTTTGTTTTTCAGCAACAGTAAAACTTCAAGTATTCAGATAGCTAAATACCATTCCTAGACACTTCTAGAAACTTTTAAAGTTAGAAGGGGCTGGAGGACTAAGGGAGTTATAGATAGGAAGAATAGCACTTGTTCTGTCCGATGTCATAAAAATTCTTTATTCATCTTAGTAGGCACTACTTGCTGCTTACTATGAAAAGAGTAATCAAAGCAGCGGTATTACTAAGTCACAGATAAAAATCATCAGGTAAATATGTTTTCTGTCTTTGTTGCTAGAATTGCTTTTCACTATTACATATAAACAGTAAGAGGTATATAAAGAGTGATCACTTACTACTTGAAGTAAAGAAAGATACCCAAATCCTACATTATCAAAGTTTACTTTCACGTTTTTCCATCGGGCACTTTGATTGTTTTTTATGAGTTCCTCGCACTGACTAAAATTGTTGATTTGGTCGACTTCAAACCTTTCATCAGTTGTGGTGTTAACACAGTAGTAGAACTTCCCAGCAAACAGATTTACTCCCATGATGCTGAAAATTAGCCAGAATATAAGACAAACGAGAAGCACGTTCATGATGGATGGAATTGCTCCTAAAAGGGCATTCACAACCACCTAGTACACAGATACAGGGGAAAAAAGAAAAGAGTGTAAGAATATTTACAGCAATAAAGGTTTGTATACTGTTTTACCAATGCTTAAGAAATGCTTGCTCAGAAACTAGTACTATAAATGTTAAAGCAGTACATTAATAACTGTAGCATTGCACTGTTCTTTTAAATACCTAACATTAGAACATGTAATGAAAGGAAAATAAGTGAGAAAATTAAAATAATTAAAAGAAAAACAAAAGAGAAGACCTGGTGGTAGTAAGATGAAGCCTGACACTGATGTGTTCTATATAAAAAAGACGAACATGTTAAATATAAATACAGACATAATAAAATTCTAAAAATGCATCAAATTATAGCTAAAAAATGTTTAAAGAAAAATGACAACCTGTAGATTTGATCAACATAGCTTTGAAATTTAAGCTGAAAACACAAATGCCATGAATCTAGAAACTAAGCTCTACATTAAAAGGATTATGCAGGAATTAAATACATATCTTTGTTGCCTTATTGTTCCATGCAAGATTATAACAAAGATTAATTTCTTTGTATAGAAAAGCAAGACAGTTTTGCAATATGTGTCTACTTGAATCAACATAATTTATTTCAAGCTCCAGTCTTATTGTTTCATGTATTGAGTTTAAGTCAGTAATACCCTTCATTTATCTAAAGAAGGACATACATCAAGCACATATTTAGGGGTTTTGATTTTGCATTTTAAATTACTTTTGGCCAGTTGCCTTCACAGCCCCTTGCAGGCAAGATGTCAATAATTACTTATGTAGATAAAAAGTGTATTCTTCTGATATATACAGTAATTAATCGCATGTGTCTGTCAGAGCTATCAAACTTTTGTGATATTTGTTTGGCTAATAGCTGAGCAATCATTTCTCCTTAAGTATCCAATACCAGATCTTATTTACAAGCTATATTTTATTTTAACTTTTTTTCTCTGTAAAACTTTTAGGACCTTGAGGGAAAGTAAAATAAAATATATAGTAGGGCTCTGATTCTCAGTAATCCAATTCCTGCGGTAAGACAGGAAAGGATTGGCATGGATACTTGGCGTGTATTAAGGTATCTTAGCCCATCTTTGTTCCCTGCTTTCTGCAACACAGAGGGATCTTCCCCACTACTAACATAATTCTGAGCAAGCTTAGAGCTGCTCAATTCTCACTACCTGTATTTCACAGCCTCTTGAAGGCCTTTGGAAGCGGAGTAGTGTGGTTGTGTTACTCGTCACTCAGCACCCTCCTCCTCCCAAATGTTATGGCCAGGAATTAGGACCTGTTTAGAGATCTTAGGCAGAGATGTTATTTTCAGGGCATATTTTCTTCTCATTTTAAGGGCCTCCTCCATTGCCAGAAAGTAGAAATGGGACCTTTCTGTAACTGAGAATTATCCCTATCTTTTATAAAACCATGATTTTTTTCAAATTTAGCTTTTCTTGGTGGCTTCTGTTTTTGGTGATAACTTTAAAAGAAGCATGCTTGCTTCTTGAGATTTCTATTATAGAAAATGTGAAGTATCTAGCTGATGTATGCATAAGCTAGCCATTTAAAAAATTGTTTAAAAAGTCTAACAAGGTCCCAGTAATATTCTGAACATAAGAAACCATTTTCAAAGGAGTGAGGGAAATGTTTTTTTACTATCCTGTGGGGAGAAGAAATCTGTTGCTACTTAGCTTGATGGAACTGAAAACAGCGTAAAAATTAGGAATGCAATGATTCTGGAATTTATTCCAAGTCTGACCTGATCTATGACACTGTATTATGCTATTGCTGCTTTGAAATTCTAGGCCAGCTAGTGCTTGTCTTATCTTTTTCTTTTTTTTTTCTTCACCCATAAAAATGTTCTGGATGTGTTATACTGATTGAATTCCTCTGTTTAATCTTGGTGAAAAACCTGAAAATGAAGATGTCAAGAAAGAAAGATGGGGATTTAGTCCTGCAACTTAAATAAATTAAGGTTACCTGTGCTCACACGAAGAATGGTTTTGTATGAATTGAGTGCCTGTGGCAGTTACCTTTTTAACAACCCTGAGATCCATTGGACTACAGCACAGATCCAGAACAGGCAGCAGAATACTAACAGCTCCAGTAATTGTTACAACAATTATGAATTTATAATAGTTGTAGAAAGAAAGATTTCTAAAAAATGCCGTCAGCATGTCTTGGATCTTTAGATGAACAGGTAATGCAGTCTTGCTACTGAGACTGCCAAAAGATCAGCCACATCTTCTTGAATAAGAAGTGAACAGCTTCCAGCAACTGTTCCAACAACGGTTCCAACAACTTATTTCATATAGGTCACTGAAAATCCGTCAAATGGTAACAATTTTTGGTCACTACTGACCTGGCCTGGATGCGAACTGGTGACCTAGAGATGAAAGGCTCTGTATCCTATTACCAACCCCTTGAGCTATCCAGTCCCCCTGGAAGGTTTTTTAAGAAAAGAAGAAAAGAAAATTAAAACTTTTAGAAGTTGTTTTCTGTTTGCATTTTGTTTTTGTTTGATTTTTGATTTTTTTTTCCCCACCAGTGTTGAGCCTTTGCCCTCTCATATTTATAACGTAAAACTGCATTTTTACATGGTGGTCAGATGCTCAGCTGACTTTAAAGTCCACCTTAGGAGGAAGTCTTTAATTTCTTCAACACATACAGTTGGAGACAATTGCATTATCAGTGTTTTTTTCCATTTACTTTTTTTTATATTTGCTTTGGGAATAGCTGAGGTATATCAGGATAACCAGAACATTATTTTACATAATATGTATCCAAAATAGCACTCATACATACACACATGACACCTACGCACATAAGTTACAGCAAATGGACAGAAAAAAGTGAGAACCAATTGAAAAGTGAACTGAATGCAGAAAATAAAATTGTCAATCTATCTTGTCTTGTTGAAAAGAGTCTGTAGTGGATTAAAAGAATGTTGGCAACTACAGCTCTCATTTTTGCTTGTTCTTCAAATCTAGATCACATGTATGTGATTCTAAATATATTTTTTATTTTAAAAGGGGCTGTTCTTTTGGGCCTATTTTCTGTTGTTCCTTGATACAGAATATAATGCCAATAAATTGGAAAAAGGTGTTTGCAGAGTTGTCTGTTTGTTTGTTTAAATTACCTATGCATTTCCTCAAGGCTGGGATGTTGTTGGTCAGGCTGACTCCGGTGAGCAAGCTGCAAAAGCCCAAGCTGATTCTGCTTGTTCACCTTCCTATAGCTTCAGGTAGGTGCAGTAGCAATAAGTGCAAGTGAGAAGCAACACCTGACACCGATAGACAAATGGGCTCTAGACTATTTTACATCTTAGTGGATATTCATCCAGGAAAAAAAAATCATTGTGGGAAACAATGTCTCCTCTAGAAGAAAGCAGTGTTTCGTATATATACACAATTTTTTCAAGTTTACCTTCTCATAACATTTATCTTCCATCATCATATATATATGTAAGATAAAAGAATTACTGCAATATTAATTGTCTGTCTTATCTTCTGGCTGATATGACATTATGTCAATACAAATTAGTAGTCCCGTTGATTTTTGTTGTTGCTGTTTGTATCTTTTTTTGGACAACTGTCCAAAGAAAACAGCAAAATAGAACTGAAAAAAAAATCAGTTTTGCTACCAGAGCTGTGCATATGTATAGAATGAGGATTGCGCAAAATACCAGTTTATTCCTGCTGTATGAGTAGAATATAAGGAAGCTTTACTAGATTCAGTCTTGCTGTTGGACACATACCTGAAACACATAGTGAGATATAAATGTATTATAGTTCCCACAGCAAAATAGCTTCAGTAGATCCTGGCACCTCAGCAGCCACAGGCTTTCCAGGAATTCCTACACTGGACCTGACTAATGGATATATCAGGGCCTCCTGAAATCTGTAAACAAACCAGGAACAATCTTCAGTAGTACTTATCCATTTTTTCCATAACTTTTGCAGCTTCTGTGAAGAAGTTCCAAACTCTGTCTGTGGTGTAAATGAGGAGGAAGTTACCATCTTTGGGATGGAAAGGAAGATTATAGGATTATGTCTGGAACATTCTTCCTACTTAAAATGACAAAGTACTTTATTTGTCTCCACTTTGGAAGTTGTCAAGTTCATAATTTTAGGCTTAAGGAGGAAAAGTTTCCAAAAGATTTGATGTGCCAGACCTCATATCAGAGTCCTTTGAAGGAGTCCATCAAAGGATATAGAGGTTATTTAACTGTTACCTCATATTTTTTTCTGCATGTACATTCTCACGTAAGATTCATGTACACAAGCACAGAAAGCCAAATAATTTTTACTTTACTGGGACCTTTATGGATTAAATCAAACCTTATCTTCTATGCATGCTATATGGCCTTAACAAATGTAAGACATGTTGCTCCTGTATTCTATTCCTTGATAGGTCAAAAAGCCTGAGAAAGCCTTCAGGAACAACAATGAAGAAGAACAAATTGTGGGCTTGAATACATATGCCAAAAAAATGAATAGTTTCTTTCTCTTTAAGTGACTATCTGTATAGTCACACAGTCGTAGTCTTCAGATGGTGTTTCTTACAAAAAGCCATTCATCTCTCCCTTAGCAGTACAAAGATTGAAGAGCCAGTTATTCAAAGACAGCAGCATGCAGAGGGAGTTTGACAATAGCATACATAGCATAAGCCACATTAGAGCAAAACAGGAAAATTCATTCTTGACTCAAATGAAACACTGACACTGCCTTGGGCAGGATTTGAGAGTAAGCTATGACTATTGCCTTGTCTTGAACAAGTATGAGGTAAGAACATCTGCCATAAGATCATGAATCTCCCCTGCTCAACTGGCCAAAGTCCAGATGTACACAAAGCTGACAGAGAGAGCATTTGCACTGAAAGATGAAGTGAACAAGTAGCCATTGTTTTAGATTCTTGGTCTACCGCAGAGCTAAGATTACTGGAATGAGCAGGTAGGTATGCCACGAGTGGACAGGAATGGAGGCTCAGGTGACACACATGATCTGAGTTTAGCATTTTCTCATAGTGAAGGACTTTGAGGATATCACACAAGGAAGGCTAGAAGATGCTGAAACCACACTGACTTGAGCAGGTGGTAGGTATCAGGTAACAGACAGGTGTATTCTCTCTTAAACTGTGGAGGAGTTGAGGCAAGGGAGGAAAAGACATAAGGAATACAGTAACTTTCCCAGTCAGGGGGTCAAAAGAGCATCTGAGGGAGACCATGAAGAAAGCCCATACCTGAATCAAAAAGATTAGCACTATCTGATAGTCCAAGGCAAGGAATCATTGGAACAAACCTCTGTCTTGAGAATTATCATCCCTTGCTCTTTGCATTCATGAATCAACAGCTGTAAGAGAACCAGTACATCAGCTGATTTATTTGTGTTATGGCAGCATAAGCATACCACTGGACCTTCACAGGCCAAACACCAACACAGTGAGATCAGCTGTCCAGCAGCTTGAATTCAATGTATGTCTCTCCTTCACGTACTTTTAACCGATAGCTTTTCCGCTATCACTGGATCCTCTATCATAGGTACACTATGCATTTTCTAGTTTACCCATCAGGAAGCATGGGCACATGTTCCTATCAGACAAGTCAGAAATATATAATAGGAACGTCTCTATATGCAAATAATGGTGTTTTCCAAAGACTGGTGCTTGCAAAAATAGACAGATGCTCATAAGGTGACATGCAATCAAAAAATTGGTTATGCAAACCAAATTTAAGAGAGATATGCACCCATTCTGCTCTTTTATGTCCATGTGATAGGAAGGAAGACCCCTACGTCAAAGAAGTAAAAAGAAAAAAAAAAAAAAGAAACCAAATCCAAACCCCCCAAACCCCTGAATTTTGCTAATTGCACAGCAAAACCAAATCCAAAATATCAACTGCCCTATTGACAAACCCTTTTGAAAGGTAATTATAAATGCAAAGGTAGGTAGTATAGAGCAAAAGGTTCCCAAGAATTCTTTAAAGTACCTTCCCCCAAAAATATTTGAATGGCTCCTCAGTCCCCAGGGATGAAATTAATCTCATAATTGTAGCTGTGAAGAATGGGGAAATTCTTGAAGAGTATCTTTTGGTGAGCTTTTCACACTTTGGGGATCATAGGTGGCTTTGAGTTTACGAGATGGCAGTTTCTGGCATTTCACTACTAAAACTGTATACATAAAGATAATCTGGAACCTTGTAGATATGCAGTGTGATGTAAAACACGGCACTAGATTTCTAGAAGAGAAGTACCTTAAGAAATGTGCAATCCCTTCAATTTTCTCATTTGGTTTGTCAGGTAAAAAGAGGAAATGCGTGGACCTGCAGGGTGATCAGTGGTGATAAAGTCTTAATCAACAAACAAAATCAACAGAAAAAAATCTCAGCAAATACAATTTTCATTAATTATGAGATCATCCACCGGTGCAGTGATGAAATTTGCTACTATCCTGGTTTGTGCAAAGATTAACAAGGGTGAAGGTGATCTTAAACATTTAAATAATTCAGATTAAAATTGTGAAATCCTTAAAATAATTCAGTTGGAAGATGCCCAGTTGATGATAACTATTTGAGTTAATTTTCATCATGAGAGCATCTTGTGACAGGCATCACTGAGATCATGATCAGCCATGTGCTATCCCTAAATAAAGGGTAAACAATCTATAACAAAATAGGCCTAATTCTTTCTCATAGGCAGAGGTTTTTAACTGGGTAGGAGATGGGTTTGAACTTGTGAAACAGTGAATTATAGCTGTTAAACTCAAGTCAAGATTTCTGCTGATATTTTACTCCAAATACAATGATTTATACTTAAGTATACACATGCATGCACAAGAAAACATTTTTTTTCCCTTTTTAAACCTAACATCTACCATCTAAAAACCAAACCTCATGTAATTCCTTTTCATCCTAAATGGTTTAGAGTTGTAAAGTTGAGGGGACCAGCACTTGAATGGCAAAACAGGGATTTCATCTGAATTTCTACTGTGTTAAAATTCCCCAAAGCCTGAAAATTCAAAGTACTATTTTCTTACTCAGTAAACATGACACTTGGGAGCAACTTGTTTTCCTAAAATAAAAAAAGAAATAATAAAAAAAAATCACCGAGAAATAATTTATCAATAATCACTGATTTTTTCAAGGCATAGTATACATGTAATGTGAACATCTTTTACCAGCAGTAGTACACACTCTGTGTGTTTACAGTCCCTGCTGGAAAGCAGGGACCATTTTGTTTCTGCAATGTCATGTGAAAGCAGCGCCTTCAGTCCTGTAGTCCCTTCCTGCATGCAACCTGTGAGTGTCTGTAAGGCGGCAGGAGGCTCAGCGTGACAGAGTGGTTGGGGCACTCCCTTTGTTCTGACAAACATACAAAATAATAACAAAAATGCTGTAATAATGGCTTCCCGTTCTTCCTGGTACTAAAAACCAGATTATGAAAACTGCCTTTCTCTGAAGTTAGAGGAGCCACTTCTGCAAGTCATAACACAGCAGAAAGTCAGTGGGATTGGAGGAAATGGGTAAAGGGCTTAAATTAGGAGAAGCTACGTCAGTTGGAAATGTTTCTCTCGCAAAGGCAATGGAGGTACTGGACCTGTGGGCCAGCAGACAGTATACAAACACTGCCCAGTGCAGAGGATTAAGACTGATCCTCAGTGGAGGCTTTGGGATCTTTGTTGCATTTGCTTAGTGTGAGGTTTGGAGGTGCCCATGAAGGAAGATAACTGATGATGCAGGACAGGAAAAATAAAAGTGCAAGGTCCTGCACATGGGTTGGGGCAATCCCCGGTATCGATACAGGCTGGGGGATGAAGGGATTGAGAGCAGCCCTGAGGAGAAGGACTTGGGGGTACTGATAGACAAAAAGCTGGACATGAGCTGGCAATGTGCTCTTGCAGCCCAGAAAGCCAACCGTATCCTGGGCTGCATCAAAAGAAGCGTGGCCAGCAGGTCGAGGGAGGGGATTCTGCCCCTCTACTCTGCTCTCATGAGACCCCACCTGGAGTACTGTGTCCAGCTCTGGGGTCCTCAGTACAAGAAGTACATGGACCTGTTGGACAGGGTCCAGAGGAGGGCCATAAAAATGATGAGAGGGATGGAACACCTCTGCTATGAGGAAAGGCTGAAAGAGCTGGGGTTGTTCAGCCTGGAGAAGAGAAGGCTGTGGGGAGACCTTATTGTGGCCTTTCAATACTTAAAGGGGGCTTATGAGAAAGGTGGGGACAGACTTTTTAGCAGGGCCAGTAGCGACTGGACAAGGGGTAATGGTTTTAAACTAAAAGAGGGTAGATTCAGACTAGATCTAAGGAAGAAATTTTTCACAATGAGGGTGGTGAAACACTGGAATGGGTTGCCCAGAGATGGGTGGTAGATGCCCCAGCCTTGGAAACATTCAAGGACAGGCTGGATGGGGCTCTGAGCAACCTGATCTAGTTGTAGATGTCCCTGCCAATTGCAGGGGGGATGGACTAGATGGCCTTTAAAGGTCCCTTCCATCCCAAAGCGTTCTATGATTGATTCTGTGATTCCCACGCAAGATACCCTGTCTCATCTGAGTGTATCCATGGAGTTTGATGGAAGAGGGATGTTATATATGGATATATAAGGATTAAACGTACTTTATGTTGAAGGGATAAAGTATATGTACATTCCCATAGCAGTAATGTAGATGGGAACTTTTATTCAAAGATAATACAAAAGATTTATCACATTTTTCCAATGTTTATATCAGGTAGTAAAACATCTAACAATGCAACCTAGCAGATGACGACAGAATGGAGGAGGAAGAAAGGGAGAGGAGGAAGACAGAGAGAGAGGGATTGTGATATTACTTTTACTTGCCAATACATACTTTAACAGGACACCTAAAACCCACATATTTTCTCATTGAGTAGCTTGGAATGGGTACACTGGGAAGAAGCATGCTGCATATGCTTGATGATCAGCTATGAACTGGCTTTAAAGACAACAGAGGATGAGAATTAAATATTTCTCTGAGAGAAAGTGCAACCTACTTGACATGATCCAAATAATCATTCCAGGGAGGAACTATGGTGAATCCAAAAATGCAGATTCATCCAAGTTATTCAAACCTCCTCATTTTCAATTAATTACTCCTCTCTATTTTATCTTAATGGACTTCTTGTGAGAAACTCTCATAACTTAGTCCCACAAAAAATCAGGGGGGTGCACTATGTTAGTGTGAATGTGTGATCTATAATCCACTAATTATGTTCCACTGTTACAGTATTTACCTCACTGTAAAAAAAAACAACAACCCCAGCAAACAAACAAACAAAAAGAAATCAAATACCCCCGCCTCCCCCCAAAAAAAACTCAAAAAGAAAGAACACAAACCTCCCTAAAACCCCTTATATCAAATAAGAATTTACCATAACCCAACTTGTGTCCATCACCTCTTGTTATCACTATACATATCTGAGAAGAGTCTGGCTTTGTCTTTTCTCTATCCTCCAACCAAAATTAGAGGTATCTTATGGATTTTGCCTTTAAGAAGTGCATAGTAAAAGAACTAGAATGTTGCCACCTTTGCTACACAGTTTGCTTTAATGCCATGTACATACATACAATTTATTCTTAACTACATGACCTATGATTATGTAAGCCCAGAATTAAATAACATTTAGAAAATGTTTAGAAAAGTTAGAAGCAGAGTTAAAAATAAAAGTGAAATCTTATTCTAGCAAACTCATGCTTATTCTTAATTCAGGATCACTACAAAGTAGTAAATAGGAAGTATGTAAAAGTAAATGATGAAAGTGGGAATATTATTTAAATGAAGAAAAAAGCACAAAAGGTTATTTTATGAAAGAAATGAATGCATTTTGTCCGAATGTTAGAACTGGCATGAGAAGCACCTCACATGAAACAACTGAAAAAATTTGAGTATTTATGACAAGGTTTTCAATTTTTGAGTAAAATGAAGACTGTATTGGGAATACAGGATGAAGATTATTAGAAAACTACCATTTAAAGCAGCAATTGTAAAGAAAAATTTGGATTTAACTGAGAGTGTGCAAAGAGAAGACAGGCAGATGGAAAGAATCAGAGAGACCTGACAAGGAGGTACAACTAAATCTTAATTGTAACAGTAATGAACAACTAAAGTTGAAGCAAGACATAAAAGATCTCAGAGGAAAAGAAAATCACTCCCTTAACAATTGCAGTCTTTTCAACTTTTCCTTAATTGTTACTGTACAAGTACAGCTGACTGAAGAATGCTTCTGATAGAGAATTTTATCTTCAAAGAAAGCAAAATACTTCCTCAAACACTTAATGCACAAACTATTTTTATAACACTTTGTGCTGGAAAAATTTCATGCTATTGGGTGGTGAGTTTATATCTTGGAATGCTAGAATTGTTAGCAGGGACGTTCGACTGGATGATCTCAGGAGGTCCCTTCTAACCTCCATGATTCTGCAGTTCTGTCCTAGCTTTTATAAGAAAATTTAACTTGGTTAAAGTAGCAACAGAAGCATTTCTTATTCACATAACAGTCTATTAAAAGCAAGCTACACTGCTGGATTTAACAAAACATTGGAGTTCCCGGAGCAGCTTTGATTCTGTTTCTCAGCAGAAATCAAGAATACGACAAACTACTTTTGAAGACAACATAGAAGAAAAGACATAATTAAACATACTGTGTGATGAAATACAATGATTATCTGCCAAGCAATAAATGATATGGCTGCATTTGTTTGAGAAGACCTAGTAAATACTGTAAATACACAAGAGCATGAAAACAGAGTAATTATTTGCTATGGGAACAATATCTTCAAATTTCACTGGATGCAGTGAAAAAAAAACTGATTTGCTCTTCCTGTTGTTTAAGTGAAATGTTATTGATCTTCATGTGTTCTTTGACATTTTTAATTAAAATGTAAATTGTATTATGTCTCTCATTCAAAATTCATTAAATTTTGATCCTAAAAGTAAGGATTTTCTTCAAGATATAACAAACACAAATCCAGATAAAAATCATATCCATTTCAATTATATGAGAAACTCCCTCAAAAGTTCTCTTCTAATTGTAGAATTACAGTCTAAGAAAAATCTCAAAATACTAAGATATTTCCTGTATGATTTATGAACGTGTATACAGAGAATCTTCTTACATTGAAGTTTATAAATTTTTAATTGTCTTTCAGGAGACATAACACTTCTAATAGACTTTTCTTAAAACTCAAAGGTAATGAATAAGTTGACAGTCCTCAAAAAATCCTTCAAAGTGCATAATCTTTTGATCAACAAAATATATTCCTCTATATTTAAGAGAAAGTGGTAGAAGGTAATTAATACAGTTTCTTGAGAGTGAATACATAATTCTTAACTGTGAGATAAGATGCTAAATTTACAGTGAATGCTGTTTATGTTGATACATCATTTACCCTGAAGCTATAAAAACCCCTGCACTAATGATACCTTCCTACAACCCTTGCAAGGGCTGTAGTCTAAGAACTGGATTTTTCTAAGGATCTGATAGTGAATGAAAATTTTTTTATATCACTGACATGTCTCCTGCAGGACATTTCTAAACTCCAAGAAAGATACTACGAAAATAGTACTGGTATTAGCATTTTATAAAAATTAAAAAAAGCTAGTTTCCAACACAAGCCAAAGAAGACTGAATTCAGATTCCAGGAAAGGGTTATGTATGCTATATGGTGTCTCATGTTATCTAGATACACTTACAGATTTACTTAATATAACTTATAGGGGTTTAAAAATTATGCAAAAATTTAAACTGCAATTATATAAATATCTATAGTTGTGACTATTCAGATCATAGTGTTTTGGTGTGTGCTTAGTGTATTACAAGTAATGTTAAAAACTGTCTATCTATGGGATATTTTTGAATGTATGTACCTATAAATTGAGTAACAGAGTAAAGCACAGATCTTTGTACAATGCAAAAGCCAGATTCAAATTTTTAAAAAGAAAGCCATTTTTTATCTCAGTTAAATAAGCATCTAAAAATAGCTGAGGTACCTTTCTCCTGCAAAAAGAACTCAGATAACTCTAAATAACAATACTGATTTTCTCAAAAGTTTTCATGTTATTTCTGTAACATCAGAAATGTCAAAGGATTATTTCCAAAGATTTAAAGCAATTAAGAAGGGGGTGTAGGGTGAATATATATAATCTACTTTTGCTCCTACTGGGATTCTTAAATAAGATTGTCTCTCCTTCTAACCCTAAACACACAATGTAGTGATTAGTCACACTGTAATCATTAAGGGTAGAAAAGGGGGAAATACTGTACCCATAATACAGATAAGGGGAGGAACCAGTGGTCCACCCCATCCAAGCTGAAGAAAGGTTATCCTATATGAAATAGAAATATATAGCCTGTTATTAGTTGTGAATCAGTAATGACAGACACTTGATGTTATATTTTATAACTCAATCATCATATGAGAGAAATGTTTCTTTCCTACTAATGAAGTTTGGAGCACTCTTGAAAATGCCTCATTATCGCTTTCCTGGTAAGGGAATCTAAGGAATAGCCATTGAATTTTAGAGGATATTTAAGACATCAAATACTCTAATTTAGTTTTACAAGTTATGAAATTGGACTGGAAATTTGAAATACAGTAAATGTTTAAAGCCATCAGCCAGAAATATGCATAAGGCATGCAAAACTGAAAGTGCAAGTGGATTTCAGATTGTTTGCTGCCTTCTACTATTTCTCTAGTAAATAAATCAAGCACGGCATGACATGCTTTATTTTGTGAAATTAGACACAAATGCATGCTTTATTGTCACTTAATTCTCTAACTCAGCAAAGCAATGTCTACTCAGTATTCTACATTTACAAGTAGCATACCAATTCAGGACTAGCGCAAAAGCATTATATTGCAAGTACTAAAAAGCTAAACAAAAAGCAATGGGTATATTCAAATCTCAGTTTGCAGATACTTCTGCTCAGTATGTACACTAATTGAGATGAGAATATAAACCCTAAGACAGAAATTTAAATTAAATTAAAGCAATTCTTTACTTTGCCTTCCAGCAACTGTGTGGAGTTGGTTTCAGATTCACTATAAAAAGTATTAAAATTTCCCAGAATTCAGTATACTGGCAGATATTTTAAATGCCTTTAATATGGCAAAATTCACTTCTGTGCTCAAGGCAAACATAGGCTATGGACCACTTGTACCCTATTTTTGTGATATATCTTATATTCACTTTAGAAAGAGAATTTATGCCATTTATGAAACAGTGTAATTACAAAATTAAGTTCTAACTACAGAGTCTAACTGTAGACTTATATGAATATCACTTAAAAAGTGAAGTGTGTTTCATACTTAGGGATAACAGAATAGTTATTAGTATTTACTGACTATGTAAAATGCTGTATTCTTCCAATTCACCAGAATGGTAAACTTATTTAAGAAAATGATTGATTTAAAGTAGCTGAGAACTTAGCAGATTATTTTACAAAATGATGCAGAGCTTTTTACATACAGAGACTTTTGTGGAATACATATGATCTCTTATATTTTCAAGGCAAAATTTGCACAATTTTGAACATGGGGGTAAAGATCAAAATTATAAATACATGCCAAATAAAAACTCAGCTTGTTTCGTCACAGCTCAGTGTAGGTATAGGCAATATAAGAAAACAAAGAGGGTTGATTTATTTTTACTTTTTGTTGGCAGATAAAAGAATCTGGTTTTATGGATTTTTATGAGATGAACTCAGTTTCTGAGAAGACTAATTTGACTATAGTCTTATCATGAGCTGGTCAATTATTTGTTATTTGAATCTTTTTACTGTTCGTGAGTCATTCATAAAGCAATGCTACTATCTGTCAATGAGCCGTTGTGAATACTTGACAAGTTCTTTGGAAGAAACATTTCCAGAAGTACATGTAACTAATAGTAAAGGCCAGTTGGCCAGTCAAATTTGCTAAGTGACTGGAATCAGGTACTTCATTGATTATCATTAATATTGGAGGACAGAGCTGAAACCTTTTTTGCTTTTCCAGGCTCATCTGTGATTCCTACACAGTCATTTGCTCATGACTTATTCATGTTGTGTATCTGAAATTCTATCATATGATTAGGCTTCTGGCATAGTTTCATAGTTATTCACTGAGAAATAAGGGAAAGCAGTAAATAGATTTCAAATAACAGGTACTTTTCTGTGAGCATAAATATCCTAAATCTTTTAAGTGGAAAATTTACTAAGGCAATCATGTAAGGATACAGAAAAATGGAATAAAACATTTGGCAATCAATTTTGACATTATCTTTCTAGAAATTATCTGTTTTTTTCCAATGTCACCTAAAGAGTTGCATTCTTGTCCCTGTGCAACTTCTAGACTGGTCTCCCGGTCCTCCTGCAGCTGACCAGAACATTATTTTAAAAGTAAAGCTGACAGAAATTTCCCAACATTTCTCTGCACAAAACCACATTTATCTGAATGTTCATGAACAGTAAGTACAAAGAAAGACAAAGAGAAAATGGCTAAATCAAATAGTCATTCTAAACTTAAATGAAAATTCGTACATTCTGTAGTACTTGACCAGCTCTTACCCTGCTGAATATAAATTCATGAATTTCAAATGAAGAGAAAACTGTTAAGCCAGTTTGCTATATGAAACTGAAATTTATTAATCTAGTAAGCATTGGTTAGCAATATTTTTTTCTGATGCATTCTGAAGTAGAGATATGTAGCCTGATGAATACAATTTAAGGAACAGAATTCTAAGCCTCAATTTGACTTGATTAAGCTTAGATTTGTATCTAAAGGTTGTTCAGACAGTATATTCCAGGCTATTCCACTGGTTTATAATTGACTTGAAATTCATTAGCACATTATTTCCTCTTATGTTTCCATGAAGTAGCAAAAAGCATTCTCTTAAAACATATTTCAATGACATGCATATAGAGTTAGTTTGTATTCAGTGGCTTTAAGGAACAGAAGGTATAAACAAATGAAAAAATAAGTTAAAATGCTGTCTTGAGTGAGATGAATAGTAAGCAGGGCCTCTAAGTTACTCAGAATAAGTAAGAAATAACCTTATATACATTTTATTGAATATTGACTAGAGATTTGTTGAAATAAGAAAAGCATTTACCTTACAAAAAGAATAATTTCATAAAGAAATCAAATAACTTGTTTTGTTTTTAAAGTCAGCCAAACTCCGCATTAGATTTAAACCACTAGTGGGTATGAATATGTCTCTAGTACCATCTAGTAAAATTCAGTGGGGTTAGACCAAAGGTTGTTTATCAAATATGAAGAAAAATGAAGGATTTCAACTGGTAACAGAAAATATCTTTATTAACTAATGTTAAATTAGATTCTTGTATAAATATTGTGATACGTTTATCAGTAAAAAATTAATAAAATCTTGTTACATCTTATTCATTATTAAGCATCTGTTAAGAGAGTTCATAGTTGGTTTATCAAAGCCTTATATGGAAAACTCCTGAGATTGGCTAGAAAGTAAAGTAACCTTAACGAATGTAATTTCTATGTGATACTGCATATGGATTTAGGTGAATTGATGAAGCTTTTTGCTTATCTGTTAGTAAAAGATATGCAATAGATAAAAAGATAGTGCAGCCTTTCTGCATGGACTTGTCATTCCTTATTCTGCATGCATGGATTCTTTCTATGCATGCATAGTTTCAGATTCTTTCATGTTGTCTTACCCTCATGCCTTCAAATCGTGACAAAGCTCTTAGAGGTCTCAAAGCTCTTAGTGTCCTAAGGGACTTAATGGCACCAAGTTCAGAGTAACCCAATGCATTTGCTGTTAAGCTAACCAAAGACACCTATATGAAAACAGGAAAGTAAGAATTATTATATCGTACATACTAATTTACATACCATAGATGTGAGATATAAACTTCTTTAGAAGAATCTAATTTTGGACCACTTTCTTCAGGAATAGGAAATCTTTTAAATAAAAAAAAAAAAGGTAGTAATATGAAAGAAGAGTAGCATAGGTGAATAAACAAACAAAAATATCATAAGGTAACAATATCTGGAAACATTAATACTTCTGAATTTTGTATTTTGCTACTGATTTGAGGGCATTTAAAACTACAAAAAGCAAATTAAATTAATCTCTCCTTTTTACCAATTTAGGTATTGCTCTCACTTTTTCTTTGTTTTACAATGCTGTTGGGATCAGTAATTATAGCTGATAATGCCCATTTGATTGCCCACAACTGAAAGGGAAACAATTGAAGACTGTTTTGAATTAACAGATGGGTCACAGAGCAGCATTGCTCCTTTGGAAATTGGTAGAAAGGATTAATTTTTCTATATTCAGTTACACTGACTAATCCTTTTGACTGACTACTGTATTTATGTGCTCTACAGGCTGACATTAACCCGGATTATACTGTTTCTTAAAGACCTTATAAGAACAGTTCCATAGGCAGCACGTGTAATAAAATCTCATATCCACAGGCCTTTATGTATTCTGTGTTCCTACATTACCTCAGTGAGAAATACCATATTCTCTACATTTGCTATGGCTCCTGTCCAAAATAATACCTTTTGTTTTCTTCCCATTTCCCCTAAATGCTCCTTCATTACCATGTTCTAATATCTTACCTATTTATTGGGCCAAAAATAGCACAATGATCTCATGTACTCTTTGATTATAAAGAACAATGCATCAGGTAAAGAGAACTCTAGGACAGTGCTCTTTATGAACCGTATTTAAAAACAAGCATTATATGTGAAATCTTTAGCTTTTAAAAGTTAATAGCTTTTCTGTATGTGTCAATCCTGAGCTCTAGCAACCCACAAAACTAGGTTCTTCTGAAACCTGAATTTCTTTCTCCAGCACATACTACTGAAAACTTTCAAGCTTTCCAGCTGCCGTAATCTAATGACAAATTACAGAAAATATCCAGGTGTGTAAATCCAGGATTTAATCATGAGCTTATTCGGACACTTGAATATGCATTATACCTTCACACAAAGAAGTATTCAAATTTTCACATTCAGAAGATGGCTGTTTGGGTTATTATGATTTAAATAAGGTCAAATATTAGTGAAAATGAGTTTAGAAAAGGAACCAGTGCTTCTTCTTGCATGTTTCTTCAAGCTTTTTGTTGTAGGTGCCACTTGGGTACCCATTTTGAGAAGAATTTAGATACTAAAGAACAAGTGTTTTTCAAAGAGAGGGTACTTTGAGTACTGTGTTTGAATGTCGTTATCTGAAGCTGTATATGTGAAGTTGAATCCTAGATATATTTAATCCATAAGATACACCAATCAAAAAGGTTGTAGGCACCAGTTCCAAAACAAAGCTCAAGAAAATGAACTGCTTTGATTAGCCCTTGTGTGCTGGGAACACATTCAGAAACTGTTGGATTTTTAGCAATTCTTTGGGTCAATAACTGCTTATGAAGTTCACCTTTTAGCTATTCAGTGTCTGTTTCTAAGTCATTGAAACCAAGACAAAATGCATCTTAATTTTAAAATTGAGCTTGTTTAATATTTGGTTTTTGTATAAGCTTTACCAGAAATTTCTATCTTAAAAATGTAGCGACTGGTTGTGGTTTTGTAACTATGTAAAACATAGTATTTTAGTTTCACACACAGAACTTCATAGACTGCAGAAACAGTATGTGTTTCTGCACATTGGAGGTTTTCTCAAGGGGGCATACTTAGGACATTACTTTAAATTCTTCATAATTGCATGAATACATCAAGAAATGGTCTCCCTCATTTCACAGCACAGCACAGTAGAGTTATAACTATTAGATTAGGGAGGATTATTGAGCCTGGTTTCAAACACAGCTGTGAAGATTCCACGTTCAGTAATATTCATTGGACTTTTAATACTAAGTAAGCCACACCACCAATCCTACAGATACATCTTGCATTCCTTGTAGAACCCTAATTCAGCCATATGCTGAAATTTGTGGACATGATGTTCATTTTCTTGCCAGAGGAGTTTTAATCCAGATGAGTGTCTGATGTCTGGTAGACCAGATACCCATCTAAATGCTGGATTCGACTTAGACCACAGCAGGGGGGAAGGTGGGTCTGAAGGTGGGAATGAGCTGCCAGGGGCAGAACAGAGGACAGCACTACCTCTTTCAACAATAGTGCTGGGATAAACCCTTTAACTGCTTGCAGGGCTGCCATGGGAGGTTCTTTTGTTAGCAGGAGAACATCCAGTCTTTCTTAAGTCTGTGGTATAGGAAAGCAGTGTTGTAAGCGTAAAGTGAAAGACAGAGAAATATGGAATTTTTTCCATCTACCTTACTTTTTAAATTGAAAAGTAAATTAGAGCAAGTAATTAAAAATATCAGATAAATATAAAAGTAACACCTAGGAAATATACTACATACATCGACAATCAGGAAGTCCAGCCAGCACCAGGCATTAGTAAAGTATGTTTGATAGCCATAGGCCACCCACTTCAGCAGCATTTCCAGAATGAAGATGTAAGTGAAGACCTTGTCAGCATATTCCAGCATGGTCTTGATAGTTTTACGCTGTTCAATATATATGTCTTCAAAAGCCTATGGATAAATACATTCAAAGATATTTGTTGTTCCCTTTTGTTACTGCATATACTTAATATGTTGTAAGAAAAAAAAGGCAACAAAAAAAGGAAACAATCTTTCTTCAAGAAAAGGCATGGGAGTGTCACTTCTATCTGATGTCTCCTTTTCTGCTAACACAGTATATACCTAGTTCTCCCCTATGGAACTATATTTTCCAGCTCCCAGGAGGGAGAAACAGATATTACACAGCAACCACTTCACTGGTCAGAGATTTTTATTTATTTGTTTATTGCTGATGGTGAATTATTCTTCTCAAATCATTTTCGGTGCTCACAAAGAGCACTGATTCTGCAGAGTGGTGTGCCTGAACTGAATTCTACTGAGATCATTTGGTTTGTATGTAGGTAGATCCATTTTCAGAATCCAGAGCCATAGCTGTAAAGTTTTCAGGACATTGACAATACAATTGAGCTTATGTTTTTAAGTCCTGTTGCTTTTTGAAAATGTTAAGTAATAAATCATAAAACAAGTTCTTCCTTTCTTGAAAAAAAATATTTATTTATCTAAATCAAATACCTGCTTTACTGTATTATTCACACCTTATGAGATGCATAAAATTTCTGAGATCCTTGCAATGTTATTTACACTTTTTGTGTGTTTTCATTTTTAGACATTTGAAAAAATATATAGCTTCTGCTTTTCAGAAATGCTTCCTGTCCTCCAAGAAATTTTCCCTTTAATTGCTTTTAAATTTTAATTATGCTATTATTTCTTGCTGAGAACACTTGATTTTATTGGATTGAAAGAACTGGAATGATCTGCTAGCTTGCAAAGATTTGCATATTTATTGATACTAACATTCATTTTTACTCAGCCTGCTTTTGAATCACTTCACATCTGTCAGTTCAAATGATTAGTGTTTGTCTATCAATCGTCGAATTAACATCCGTGTATCATTAATTTTTGATACTTAGATCAGGGACTATGGTACCTGACACTCATATGTAATCACTAACAACTTTACCTCACAAAACTGGGAAGAGCCAACACATATCATTTCCTTCTTATAGGTGGGAGTATGCCAGAGGCTAAGCTAGCAATGCTCTTGGCAGCTGGAAGTGTGGCTGCTCCCTGCCTGATGCCCCTAGAGCGGGGGTTTGCAGGCAGCCTGCAGTGTGCCCGTGCCTGCCAGATTTCCTGGCTGTAAGGGCAGCGAGACCTTGGGGTGAACACTGGGATGCGGTACTGGCAGGTCCAAAGAGGCCTTTTCACTATCGCAAAGGAAAATGAAAGCAGAGCAGGATCTCACATCTCCAGAGGCTTGGGCTAATCCCTGGGCTCTGAAGCGTTTTCACAAAATAAATATTCTGTGGATGACACACACCTTAGTTTCACAAGCATGAGATGCTAACACTGTGGGAGCTCGCTTCAAACTTCCTCTAAATACAATGATGGAAATTCACCTTTATCAGACCTCTTGCCAGTTTTCTCCACTTGGTAGCACAAACCAAAATTCAATAGTGTAGACGTGAATCTTTTGTTATTCTGAGGGTTTTAAATCACAGGGAAGGTGTCACATGGTGTTGAGTAAAAGCTGCTTATTTGGTGGTTATGTTATTATTAGACCAAACAAAAGCGGAATGATACTTACAGATTTAACCAAAACTAATGATAGGTATAATCATAAACTCCTAACCATTAACGGTATTTTAAAGTGTGGAGACTGGTCTAAAGAGTTTATAATACAATTTTGCAACACAATTTTGTTTTATGATGTAGGAACTTCAGTAATTTACCAAAGGGTAATTGCACCTACCAGAGCAAGATATACTCTACATTATCTCAGGGCAAGTAGTGTGCCTAAGAAACTTCAGCTCAGTATGTATCCAGGCTCACCTTTATTTAACAGTTCCTCTCCAATTTCTTTATTCTTTGTCATTATTTGTATTTGTGAAATAAAGTATTATTGGTATGTTTTGTTTCTTTTATTGTTATAGATTTATATTATGGTTGGCTTCTTTTTATTCTGCCCTCACATACTTGTTAACCATAAAGCAAATTCATGTTTTTACAGATATCCCTTTAGTCTACATGAGTATAAGTCAGTAGAAGCTGAATTAAAAGCATAAATAATAAATTTTTATGCCAGCTCTGGGTCTTGCAAGGTATTGTGAGCTGTTTATACCATTACAGTTACTTCCAAACTCTTCTTTTTTCATCAGTGACAGTTCTTTTCCCTGAGTTATATCAGTAAACATCAGTAAAACTAGAGAGCAAACTCAAATAACAAAGTTAAATACGTTCTCTTCTTCACATGTTGTTCCTCTCCCAGCTTCAGGCGTATCACTACTGCTTTCAGCAAAGGAGTTAAGCTCTCTCTAATCAATTATGTCTGTTCTTTTTTTGACACATTGTTGAGAAGAGGCTTTTTCTGCCATTCTTTCAAAGGCCTGACTAAAATTTAGTCCTGTCATTTGAATTGTGTGTTCTTTCTGGTGGAGAAAACTAAGTTAAAACAATGATTGAAGAGCCAACTTTTAAGAAGTTTCCTGACAACATTGTGACACTCTGTTCATGTTTTACTTACCAGAGCTCCACTACTGAGGAGAATCATAAAGACAATGAAAGTCTCAAACCAGTTGTGTTCGACAATCTTGAAGCAGGTTTTTCTAAGGTTCCACCACTGCTTTCCTCTCCCTTCTTCTATACTTACTTGACAGCACTTGAACCTTCGTACACAGCCTTTAAAACAATGTATGTATTGAGTGGGGGGAAAAAAAAGATATTGTGTTGAATTGCATTAATTTTGGTTATGCATTCTGTTAACAATACAATGCTACCTTTTCAGAAGCTGTGCTATTTAGTAAAAACCCAACAGATTTTCACCTAGATGACCTTCTTTTTCTCCAAAGCAAAAAAAAATTAACACTGAGACAACTGGAATTTACAATTAAATGAACAAGTGAGAAAAAGTATTTCTCAGTTATCCAGAACTAAGTGCTCAGTACAGTGCACACAAAAAGATAAAAGTCCATGGAACATGAAGCCAAATTACAAAATACAAAGCCTGAGTAAAAATATACAAACTTATCCAAATGCATAGTACGTTTATGTAGTAAGATATGGGCAAGTGTTATTAAATTGTACTTTCTTTTGTTTGGGATACTAAATTCAGACAATGTTGTATTTATTGTATGAAAAAATTCTAAGCCTGCTATCTGAGTTCTGAGCTTTTCAGTACAAGCTAACTTCTCTAACTTGTGCCCTTAATTTATTTAAGCTTTTATGATTTAGCTGCTGACTTGATTTTGTTTCTTCTTTCATGTAGGTAGAAAAATACCAATAATCAGCAATGGTATTTTCTTTGCCAAATCTGAGTCTGTTACAGTACTACTTCTTACTAGTTCAGTGTAAATTTCTAAAGAAATGTCTGTTATCATGTCGAGAAATAACCCAACCCCAGCACTGACAGTAGCATTTATTTTCCAAACTGTGAATCTCACTTTTGCTTACAGATACCAAAAAGGGAATTTGTATCTTTACATTACTGTTTTAAACCTATTCCTTTCCCCACCTCCTTTACATGCACATATCCATAAGGTTTCTCACAAGGAAATGCCTTTGCAAATAAAGTTTATGACCAGTTTCTTGTTTTATTGAGTTGTGTAAAAGGGCCAATAGAAGGAAGAATGAAATGAATGAGTCCACCAGGTGAGACTGTTCTTGCTCCAGGTGGCACACAAAGGCTCTTCCTTCTCTTTTTGCGAGTTTGTAGAAGGCTCATTTAACATTTTGGAAAAAACCATCTGGGTGCAGTTTTTATTTACCACTCAACAGCTGTTTCAGTAACATATACTTTATAAAGCACCTTGATAGGTATCTATGAAGAGTGGTATAAAAATAGTGTGTTATTTTATTATCTAGGAGACTGTAACTAAACTCAGAAAGTACAGCAGTTCATACTAAAGGCTTTCAGTAATATATTTTTCTTATTTTAAAAATAATGATAAATTTCTGGTAAAATGTTTTCTTAATTGTTTATCTGATACATAGTATAATTGTGGCATCAGTATCCATATGGTGAATGATGGTCTAAAAGTACTACTGCTAATAATCATAGTTTAAACATTAACAAAAGCGTAATTCAATACATAAATATTAATACTTAGTTTAAATAGATAATTATTCCATATCTCATGAGTAATTATTATTAGTATTTTTGTTCCAAACACCTTCTGTGAAGCAGGCCTCTGGCTCCTGGGCTTCTTCAGGTTCAGCTTCTGGTTGCTCTTCTGCAGGAAGTCCGATATCAACTGTGCTACCTTCAGAAGAACTAGACAAATTTAACTTCTGTAAAGGAAAAAAAAAGAAACCATCACAAATGCACAGTAAATATTTTTAAGGCAAATATTAGTTGTTTTCAGAATAAGTAAATAATTCTGCCATGTTTTTGAATGTTCTAGTATTCAACATAAGTAAATTGCTGATAAACATATGTGAAATTTGTACAGTCTTTGGGTTTCCATTGTATGGATCAATTAAGTAGAGAGTGTATCAGTGATAGATAAGGCTTTAAACAAAATTATTTTTTAAACTGAAAAATACAAATGATGATGCTAAGCCTGCAAAGATTTGTGACCACACTAGCAGTAAGTGGCAATGATCTCTTGACCTACATAGAAATAATGAAGTTTAAATATATATGCAGGAATCTGTAGCGTCTACTGAAAAGCAGGTAAAAGCCTAAATATAACTATATAAATGAGGTGGGAGCTCAGAGGAATGAGGGTAAAAAACACTGATCAGCAGAGAAGGCTATACTTTAGAGGTCAGCAAGTCCAGATTAAAATTGCTGAAAGTCTAGCTCAGAGTGAAGTAGAAGCTGCATACAATAAGGCTTGATATTGAGGACAAAAAAATGCCCAAACCCCAACAACAAAAACTTTTACTAAAGCAGTAGCCAGTCCATTTTTCAGTAACAATTCCAGGACTCATTGACATTGAGTTGCATAGCGCTTAATAAAATTTGCAATATTTTAAGTAGGCAGTTTTTAGTTAATTTCATCTTGTGGTGATTATAGAGATTGGAAGAACGATGTTTTAACTTTATCAGGAAAATGGGTTGATGTATCCAGTTTCAGGCTCTGTCATTATTTGTGACAAGAACCAATTTATAGAGGTTTTTTTCCAAATTACATTACAGAGTTGCCTCTCTGATGTTTTTACAAAAATATTGTATACTTCTAGTAATCCAATTTTCACAAATCATCCTTTGCAGTATGATTTACCACTTTTCAAAATAATTTTGAAAATACTTTTCAAAACTTTTCCAAAGCTTTTTCATTTTTTGAAAAAAACCCTTTTCATTGTATTTCTCTATTTTCTTCTAAGAAGCAGATTTTCTGTAATATTACTGTCAGCTACTATTTGCACACTAAAATTAAGCTCTTTGAAATTAACAGTGTAATTTATAATTTTAAGATGATTAATCTGTTACTTTGCTAAGGGAGAGAAGAGTACTCAGCTGAAAACCAAAACAAAAGAAACCCACCAAACAAACAAATAAAACCCCCGCAGAAACCCCCTACTTTTAGAGCTGACCCAATCAGCAAAAAAGGATCCTGGCCAGCACTGTAAAACTCCAGGAATGGTGCTGAAAAACTCAGTATGGTCTGAAGCCAGCTGGAACTCGCTTGTTTGTGCCCTCTGGCCTGCAAAGTAGAGGATCCATACAGTCTTTTCTAAGTGGGCTCTCATCAAAAACTTAGCTAATTCAAAGGCTCTGCTGTTCTAGTGTTTATAATTTTCTTTTCTACAGTCCCATCATACTAACGGTCAATATAAAATAAGGAGTTGGACTCAAATCCAAAACAGCACTGCTGGATGGATTTTCCATGGAAAACAATACAATAACAGAGGTGCTCTTTCATAAGCTTCTGCAGGAAGTCAGAAATGTCGTAGTACTTTCTCAATGGGATGAAAGGATACCCTGGTCCTGCAGGTAGCAGCACCTTTACAGAAAGCTTTCCTAAACTGAATCTGTTCCCCTTTGGTCAGTCATAAACGAGCTTGAGTCACTCCATTTGCCCGCCTGCTTTATGATGGGTTAGAAGACTGGACTGGACTGGCCAGCATTAAGGTGGTTGTGGGGAGAACAGATGACCAGTCATTGATTTTCTTCAATGGATCTTTGTTTAAGTGTTGTTTTATTTAGAAATTCTTCATGCTGGGGCAAGTTCATGATGTGGTCAAATACATTCTTGTAACCTTTATTGTGGCAGCGTTCAGAAGCTTGAGTCAAAGCCAAATTATAAGACATTTTGGCTAATATTTAACAGGAAAAGAAATATGAATGCTTCAGATAGATATTAATTGGGAAATGGGAACAACATTGTCTCTGAAATAGGTTGCCATGGGTAGAGGCTGTTTTGTGCAGGTCTCCTTTCTCAGGGGAGGATCCAAAGATTGCACTTAGCTTAACACTGGGTTTTTGTTGAGAACACTAGAGGGCTTATGCACACTGAAGTGATGGCAGTACAGAATTCAGCTAGCCTAAAATTAGGTGTCTGAAGTACTGTTAGCAATACAACAGTGGCGAGGGGAAGATGAGCTATCCCACAAAGAAACTGGATTGCTACCGGCATGGAAACTAGCAAGTTTAAGGTTGAGGGTTCCTCAAGTCAGAAAATTAATTTTGTTAAGTGTCTGGAAAGATAATTTTCTGATTTGACTAAAATGTCAACAAACTAAGTCACTGAGGGTGTAGTTGTTTTGCAAATTATGTTATCACATCAATTTAAATTATTTTGTTAAAACAGGCGCAGACAAAAAAATCATGTAAAGGAACAGTTATAGCCTTAATATGTTTTTTTAAAATACAGTTCTCAACGAAGGCTTTATATCTATAGCCTGCTTTGGCATTCCCTTAGCAACATGAGATATTTTCATCTGTTGATACTATTTTTCAGTTTCAACTACTAAGTGAATTTGAAGTGTATGGAAGAGTCTATGGTTAAAACTTCTTTTTATGGGAATCTAGGTCTAGAAGAGCTGAGAATTTTAAAATCTAAAAGAATTCCAGTGTCTAAAGGAAATACATAAACTATCTGTATGTTTTCTGGTTTATACCTGCTCACAAAAAAATCCTGTAGAGGGGGATTTTTTGAGTGGCAGAGAGATGTGTGACATTTCTTATGGGATCCTTGTTACAGGAGGCAAAAAAAAGTTTCTGGTGGAGTAAGGCTCTAGCTAAGGCACTGCCCTGCTCTACCAGTTGTTGCAACCACCATATGGACCATAAACAGTTCTTATGGATTTGTTTGGTCTCCCATTGCCTGGCCTCTTATCTCCTCTTGGAGACTGTAATTTTTTAACCCTTTCTCATACTTTTGTTCATCAAGAATTAAACCCTCCTTTATACACTCTTTTATGCCCATGTACAAAGAAGTGTCAAAATAACAAATGATCAAGAACTGAATACACTGGCTTATGCTGAAAGAAAGAAAAAATACTCAAAAGATCAGAGAGAAATGCACAAAATATCTAAATACCTCTTTGCTTTCTTCCAGGTCTGATTCACTACTAAATTCCTCTGTGTTTAGATTTTCAAAGTCGGATTCACCCACAGCAATGGGCACTGTCACAGTGAGGCTTGGGTTGTTTATGAATGACATGTAATCACTTTCATCAATTATGTATTTTTCCACACTGCTACCTGTGCCTATGCCACTAGTTGTTCCATTCGCATCTTTAATATAGTCATGGTCCTTGCTTAGTTCCACGGTTGTATGGTTAGAAATACAGCTATTTTTGTTGTTCAAATCTTCAAGTGGTTTGATTTCATCTAAAGCTTTTTGTTTTTTGACAAAAGCTTTTTGGATGAATTCACGTGCTTTTCTTTTCACATAATCTATGCCCTTCTGCATTCTTGCTACAGCAATTTGGAGATTATTCATTTCATTGTCATCATCTGTCACAGCAAGGTTGTCTGCACTAAATGAGCTCAAGAGCAAGGCCAAAAATAGGTTCAGGACCTGCAGAAAGATTAAAAAAGGACATTCTAGAGTTTATCCCAACAAAGAACATTTATTTTATTAAAATTTGTCATATTAGTGACATTGAAGACTGAAATCCCAGTAATTCACCATAACCAAAGAAAAGCACCCTCAAAACTTTTTCTCTGCTCCATAAAAACCTGAGCTGTTTTAATTTTGCTTAGGTGCTGTTCACTATTCCAAAATATTCCTACAACTGACTAATATCTGTAAATGTGTTTTTAAATCCCCACAGTATATAAATATTTTGGGACAAAATCTTATAATCTAAAAATGGAGATAACAGATTTGCTATTCAGCATCATTTAAAAGTTTAATTTATCCCATCACACAGCAGAAATTAGATTATTTATGTGACTAATCATATGGGATAAATAATAAAAAAATCCACAGCAAATGGTTTATAAAGAGCCCATAAACTAAAATTATTTGAAGCACAAAATATTTACGAAGAGCCAAAAGACAAATTAAGAATGTGACTAAGTGCTCACTCTAACATTCTTAGGATTTTGATATTGCAGAATACTTTGTTCTCAATCGAAAAAAGCTCTTAAGCTTAACTTTAAGCATCGCTTGAAACCACCTGCTTAAGTGCTTTGTTGAAGCAGAGCCAGAACACTTAGTTTGCTTCAGGATTGAGCCCACTCTATTGCCAAATAATTTTTTGCTAATGCTTTGATTACATACCACTAGGTTTCCAATCACCATGACCATCATGAAGACAGTAAGGCACATGGCTTGGCCAGCAACTTCCATGCAGTCCCACATTGTTTCTATCCATTCTCCACACAGCACTCGAAATACGATCAAAAAAGAGTGGAAAAAATCTTGCATGTGCCAGCGTGGAAGTACACAGTCACTTGCGATTTTGCAGACACATTCCTTGTAGTTTTTCCCAAAAAGCTGCATCCCAACCACAGCGAAAATGAACACAATGATGGCCAGCACCAGGGTCAGATTACCCAGAGCTCCCACTGAGTTGCCAATAATTTTTATCAGCATATTTAGTGTTGGCCAAGATTTTGCCAATTTGAAAACTCGTAACTGGAAGAAAAGAAAAATATTGTTAGGACAACCAGCAAGAAAGACACCAAGATATTTTAAAGTTAATTTGTGGAAGGATATTACTGCAAAATATGCCCTGAGTATGACTGTTCAGAGGGTATCCTTTTGTCTAAAAGCATGAAGATGGAAGGTTCAGTCAAAAAAATTTTATGAAGTTAGAGCTTGATATCCTCAAAGCATAATTTTTACTGAAGGCCAAAGAAGTTAGCGGTCATATTAGATGGAGTTTAAAATCTAGGGTTCATCTGTTAAAGTCATCTGGGCTACTTTTGTACTGGTATTTGTAGAGCAGATCTATTCCTGTGGTGCCAGTCAGAGCAAAATACATCTAGTGAGTTGATTTGTTGCTGCATAGCACGATGTTTAAAGTGTGTGTATACAATAAATACATTGGAAATAGGCCCAGGGCACCCATTGCTATCTATTTGTCTGGATCTCTCTCAAGTCCCATTGAAGACAGTAAGATACCACAAGTAACAAGGATTCATACTAAAGAGACATCAGGATCAGTATCCTGGCAAACATCAAGCAAATTTTTAAGGCAAAAAATATCATTTTAGTGAAGTCCCATTGAAAAATCAGTGCAATTGACGTGTATTTACCAATCTGAATGATCGAAGAACTGAGAGTCCTTCCACATCTGCAAGACCAAGCTCAACCAAGCTAAGGGTTACAATAAAACCATCAAAAATATTCCAGCCTTCCTGGAAATAATAGTAAGGATCCATTGCAATTATCTTGAGAAACATTTCTGCTGTGAAGATTCCAGTGAAGACCTGAATTCAAAATGCAATTTGTTATTTCATTGTGAAATACAATATTACAGATTTAGCTGTTGTCTAGGTTTTTAATTCAGGCTACATGTCTGCAATGTCCTATCCAAAACTGATACTTAAAAATAGTTCAGTGTACAGTAGTGATTTATGATGCCCACCTTCCCTTAACAAGTGTTGTACAAATCAAGTATTTTTTTCAATTAATTACATTTTATACCAAACAAATTACATAAACTTCTGTTTTATAACATTTATAATCCAATTTCAACTCTATCAGGATATGGACTTTCTCATGTACTATACAAACAATATCCCAAATTTGATTTTCACAACATAAAACAGAATGCTTTCCTAGAAATTACATGATATAACATCTTTCTTGGTATACTAATTACATTATACAGCAGCATGAATGAGGCCAAATCTAAGACTCCAGAGGGACAGCTCCTTTGCTGGTATAACCTGCCATAATCCCATTCAGTTCAACAGATATTTATAGCAGATGGGGATCCAATGAGGTACAACAATTTGCTGAAGCTGAGGAACTTCTACCTGGGTGTTGCCAGTAAGTTTAGTGAAGTTGATTGGCTCAATCACTTTAACGTCAGGAATGAAAGAGCATTTAAGAATGCATTTTAAACATGATCATGGGATGTTATGCTGAATGAAATAGAAATCATATTTAGGAGCCACCAAGGTAGTGACCCTGAGTAGCTTTGAGAAGTCTTAGAAGAATTTCCTGTACGACAGGAATGTGCTAAAGCCACCACTAAAGGCTGCCTGAGCCCTGGTCTGAAACACTTTCTTTTTTGGTTTTGATAACCCATTTTCAAGCAAGTTGAACAGAAAATGGGACAGCTAAAGAGAATAATCTAACTGGGATAATCAGGAGATGGACAAGAAGAGTCTGACTTGGTCTGCCTAGGAACACCAATGCTCAAGATGACAGATTTTATTACAGTCTTTAAATACATTCCAGATATAAACACCGGAGAGGGAAAGGTTACTATTTTTTAAGCTACAGGATTGGAACAACTGAGAAAGAGGTAGGAATGAATAAATACAGTTTGAAACAGTGACTTGGTTCCTAACAATCAGGATGATGAGGTTCTCAAGGAGCTTTAAAGTGGAACTACTGGAGCAGATGAACCCTGAGAGCCTCTGTATTGCAGAAGGGATTTATGTCAGAGAGCCTAAGACTGGAAGAGCATGGTGCTTATAGCCAGGTTCTCTCACACTCCCTTTGTGGTCTGATGTACACCAAGATTTATATGGCATTTTCTTGGTTGGAAAACAAACTTATAAAATGCTACAATGCAAGATTTAAATTTTACTAGGAATCTCAGATTCATAATTTCTCTTAAGTGTGTGAAAACCAGCAATGCATTTATCTATTAATTCTCCCTTCTAAATCCTGTAGTTATTTACATGATCTGAGATATTTTTCCTCATTACAAAACAAGGATTATTAAAAATCCCATTATAAGAAATCAATTCTTAAAATAAGAGACAAAGTAGGACTGCAGCTGCAGATACTTCTATGTGATCAAACCTGTCAGTTCAAAAGCATCAGAGCTACAAAAAATTAACTCCTGAATTCTTTAATAATTTATCTTTTTGAAGTAGAAGGGAGAAAATATAGTTGACAACATGAGAAAAAGATATCTTACTAATTATCTGATGATAAAAAAATATAAAAACTATAAGAGAAAAAAGTACTGCAGGATATTTTTCAGTTTTACATAAGTATATAAAGAAAACAATCCACATATCCATATAAAAAGTCTTTTACAGAAGAAAGTTCTAGAAATGCTTTTAAATGGCTCTTTTAGCTATTGTAAACCTGTGCTCAGGAAACAGAGCAATTAAGAACACATTCATAATTCAAAGATCTGTATTGTATTGATTGAAAAAGTAACACCATGTTCATTTGCATAGTGTCTTTTTCATGGAAGTAATGCATTTCCTGGTTTAGTAGTTAGACAAATCAACTTCTGTTTAAGATGGACTTTACTTAATGTAGCATTGGAGCTGTTTTTTAAATTTTTAATTTGGCTTAGCAGAACACTGCAATATATTGATTTTACAGTATCCAAAGTTACAGGAGCCAGCATTGACAGTGAAATTTCCAAAAATGTTCTGATAGAGTCATATCTGGAGGCCAATAAATGTCCAATAAATCTACTTTCTAAAGAATAATTAAAAAACCCATTATAACTCCTTCTTTCAGCCATTTCAGATATACTTCCTTCCATATCATGAACATAAAAACCCAACAGACTTACCAGATTTCCAACTGAAAGTACGTTATTGAATTCATCAGTCATTGGATAATGTTCCATAGCCATAAAGAGTGTATTTAAAACGATGCAAATTGTAATAGCCAGGTCAACAAATGGGTCCATTACCACTAAGTTGACGATATGTTTTACTTTTAACCAATGCGGACTGCAGTCCCAGATCAGGAAAATATTTGCAAATTTATACCAACATGGTGGGCATTTCTGTCTTGATTCTTCAAGTTCTGTGGGAAAAGAAAGTTCATACAGGTAACTATGTGATTGCTCTAACATTCCTCAATCCTATATGAAGTGTACGAGCCAAGTTGTCAGTCTAAACTGGTACTGATTAACCTCCTATAAGCATGCCCTTTATACTTTTTACAGGGCTTTTCAAGAAAGTTTTTAAAAATTGCTATCAAATGTATTTAATGTGTTCAAAGCTTATCTATCAAGCACAACTTCTTTGTATTCCAATCACTATTCAGATCAGTATCAATTTATGCATCGATTTGTATTATGTTTTTTATTGTTCCTTGATTACACTTCAACCTGTTCCTCCCACTTACTGTTCTATTATATAAATACTTTTATTTTTAAATTTGTGGTGTTTGGGAAAAAATTTTCAATAACATTTTCATTCCTAGTTCAAGAAAAAAACATTTTTATCACCTAGAATAGCACTTCTTTAAAAACTAACTGAATAAATATAACTGCTAAAAACGTGTATATATTTTAACAATGGTTGCATATATTGAAAAATATTCAGTGGCCATTTTGTGTCCAATAATATATCTTTAATTACTATGCATAAGCATCCACTCAGTTATGACCATCAAACATAACTCTGTTGTCCTGATGACCACATGAGGTCGATGGTGGCCAAACAATGAGACAGAAATGCTTACTTATGTAGTAACTTTAATGCTTACTTATGTAATAACCTTAATGAATTAAAAGCTTTGATTTTACTGATAAATATGTGTTGGTTTGTGGGACGGTATCTGTTAATTAAGATATTTTAAATCAGTTTTTAAGTTTCAACTCAAATTTTCAGAAGTCCTTTGAAAAAACAGGTATTAAATATTAAGCTATGCATAGCACACACCTTCCACAGTGTTTGTGAGGATGCTAGCAATACTCATGGCTCTTTCCCTTAAAGCTGGATCTTCTAGGAAGTCCATAGAAACATGGAAAGAGCTTGATATTCGCTTCCTCATTTCTGTTTCTGTAGTGGTGCCCTATAAGAGAACAATAATAGGTGAGACCATACTGGAGTAATAACATAAGCAAATACTATATAGAACCCTGTTATTAGTGTCTTAGCTCAGACACGTGCTTCGTGCACTTCAGTTTTTATCATGTCAGACTTTTATTACTTTTTAGTAACATTTAAATAATTTTTAAAAGATAGGCAATAGTTACGTACTGTTCAAGACTGAGAGAGCTTATTTACTTAACTTTCGCATTTTTTTTCCTTCAAGCTATGAAAAATAATTTAAACAAATGGAAAAGGATTGAGTTAAAAATATTGTATAAATTTTTTGCAAATGGTAATTTTTTTCCTTGCTCCTGCTGACAGAATATTCTGTATTTTGTAACATAATAGTCTTTTCCTCTAGGCAAACTGTAGCAAGTAAGAAAAGTCTGACTTCCTCATGCTTCCTCATGCTAGTATTTTTTTAGTAATGTGAGTAGACAACTCTGAACTAAGCAAGAAATTTTTTTGAGACATCTTCTCTTACCTTGTATATGGTAAGAGAATGGCAGCAATATGTGCTGCACATATGTTCACACAGACATTTGTATTTTTGGAAGTATGTATTGAAATGTGATCTTCCAATGAATTATTTGTTATCTACACTACAGAACTCCACCAGCAACGGATGGAAAATACATAGGAATGAGAAATAAATGACAATAAAAAATTGACAACTTCCTTACATTTTTAACGGGGCTGATAAAGAAGAATGTTATCAAAATTAACTAATAACGCTAATTTTGATAAAGTGGTAATAGCAGCATCATATTGATTGCAGTTATATGATAACATTTTTGTATACTATTTTCAATTGTATAGTAACTGATTTTGCAGCCCATAGCCAGATGGACCTTTAGATCAGCAAAAGTAAAGTATAGCACAATAATACAGTAAAGCATAGTGCTTTTATGAATGTGTAAGTAAGTTAATATTTTATTATTTGGAAACTACAAATTGCATTTTTTAGTTATGAGAATATTTGTAAGTAAATGCTTAGGTTGCAAACCTATCTTTAGCTGTTTTATTTATTAAAGATTTTACAAGATGCAGGAGCATTCACAGCTTGACCAACCAGGAAGCATTGCCAAGGGTTCCATTCTGTAGAAAACACTGGCTGGTGCAGTAAGAAAAGGCCACGATGCCTAAGCTATTTAAAACTTTCTTACATTGTCATCAGTAGCTGGTTTATCTATTATCACCTCTGGCAGAAGCTGTCCAACAGGCGATGTAGGAACAGATGGTCCACCAACCAGGGAAACCACCCCATTGCAATCCACAGTGCTGTGCATCTTCCCATTCACTGGAAACACTGCCAGCATCCTGGATGACCTACTGGCCTGACTAATGTTACTGTTGCGCCGTTCACCGTGTCTGCGCGGCACAAAGAGAGAATCTCTTCTGCTATCATTGTCTTCAAAAGTGCTGTGCTCATCATCAGCAAAGTCATTTTCTGATCCTATATCCTTTGCTCTACCTCTGAAGCTGAAAAGACTTGTTCTGCTGTTGCGTCTTGGAGAAAACAGGGAGCCTCGAATGCTCAGCAAAGACTGCAGACAAACAAAATTCATGATTATTAGCTGAAACCTTCAAACTTAGCATTGTTATTAGGATAGCATAGGGTTGGGTTTTTTTCTTATATGCGAGTAACCATTTTTCCCAGAAGCTAAATGCTGCTGTGAAATTTTTGTATGTACTTCATTATATTCATATTTTATAGATAGAAATACCACTGTTCATGGATTCTTAAGACAAAACCAATTTTGAGCACGCCTTTCTCGTAATGTCAGTTAGAGTTGCTGAGTAGAGTAGTTACACAATACCCATCAAGCAAAAAAGGGAGTCTATACATGCGCATTCTTTCATGTATACAGCATCCTGCACATTTTGAACCAACCTCCAAACATCATTGAAGCAGGAGGAAAATATGAGGCTATCATAATGGAAAAATACTGTTGTATTTTAATAAGTCTTGATAATATATAATCACTCTAAAAAACTCCCACAGAATCAGTCAGAGAATATCTTAATATTATTTTTAAACAATCCTATTACAAGAATAGAGATATGAGGTTACATTTAATTTTCTTTGGTTTTTTACAAGACAATCTAGCAGCTACAGCACTTTCTCTCAAGCAGTAGCAACAATAGTTTAATGAAAATCTCAGTGTTTCCTTTCTTTAGGCAGTAGGGTCTTATTACAGTACCAGGAAGACTAAAGTAGTTTTGTAACAGTCTATGATGCTTTAAATGTATGTTTCTACTGAAAATAACTATATGCAATACCTGATGTGGAGAAGAATACTTCTTTTCATATGTCAATCTGTTGCCTTCAATAGATAATCGGAACCCTTTCCTTCTGATGCTTTCTTCTGATTCAGACTTGTGAAATTCATCTTCATCTTTTTCCTCTCCTCCAGACTGTTCTTTCTGTTTTCTTTTTTTCCTTCTATTTCTCCTCTCTTTTGCACTCTTTGAGCTCAGTTTTGATGCCTCTGAGGAACTTTCTGAGACCCCTCCTGCTTCTCCTGCAGCACTGGGCTCCCTGGACTCTGCGGATGCTGTTACTGCTGCTGCTGCCACCGCTGCTGCCTGCCATGTTGCAGAATGAATTTGTGTCACTGAGCAAATCACAACATTGTGGGTTTTTTAAATTTACTTATACAGAATTTCTAGTCCAAATGCCCTGGATCTTAACACTTTCCATAGGTTATCCTCTCCCTAGTTTTTTTTCTCATTTTTATTACTCAGTTGACTCAAGAAATGTGTTGGTCATAGCCTTCTTCCATCTTTCATGAGTAGTTTTTAAATGCAGAAGTCTAACAGACTGTATTAATGACACTAGACTAAGAAAAACATAATGAATAATGTATACCTAGTTTTGAATATTCCTTCTTGATTATGGCTGGATGGCTCAAAGTACAATGTCTTTAGTGCAGAGTAGAAAATCTCTGAGCTAGCTAAATTGTTGAAAGCCCAACAGGGTGTTTTATAACTCCAAATTCAGAAAGTATAAGGTGAATATAACGGTTGGACTCGATGATCTAATGGTTGGACTTGAAGATCTCAGAGGTCTTCTCCAACCTTAATGATTCTACGATTCTAATGTCTCTAGTAAAATTACTTCCATACCCTTCTGCATTACTACAGCATAAATTATACCTGAGCTGCTTCTTGTTGCTTCTTCAGTTGTTCCAGCATCTGTTGAAATTCTGCCTCTTTCTGTTCTGCTTCTTCCATGGTTGCTTGATTCTGTTCTTCATAGGCCATGGCGACCACAGCCAAGATCAAGTTGATCAGGTAGAAAGAACCCAGAAAAATCACCAGAACAAAGAATATCATGTATGTTTTCCCAGCAGCACGCAGTGTCTGGAAATAAGAATACATTTATAAGCAAGAATAGGTTAACAAAAGTTCTGTTTTTCATATTGTTAAGATTAAGATAATATAAGAAAATTTATTGTAGGCCTCTTGCATTATTGGTACAAACATATTTAGTCTATTTTGCATTAAAAAATTCTCACCAACTGATAAAGGTTTTCCCAGAAGTCTTGAGTCATCAAGCGAAATAGTGACAAGAAAGCCCAGCTGAAGGTGTCAAAACTTGTGTAGCCATAATTGGGGTTCCTACCAGCTTTCACGCATGTATATCCTTCTGGGCACTGCCTACAAAGACAAACTGGGTGTTACCTTATATAGTTATTTTAATAATATCACCTGGAATGTCCAGGAGAAGATTAGGATTAAAAAATGGGTATTTCTTTAATTCATCAGACTAGAAATAATAGCAGTTGCGATTTTTAATACAAAATTATTTTAAAGGACACTAGAAAAACTAAGCAGGAAACGCACATAAAAATGTGTCAAAAGTTTAATCTAAGCTTCTAAAACATAATATTCCAAATAATTTCTTTAATTATTAATGTTGTAACATTAACATCAATGTCAGTGTTTTCTACTCTCTGAGCCTATTAGTACTTAGATGTGCAACTGCAAATGCAGAATAACATGCGTTTTCCAGCTGCTATGTCTGTTACTTCTCATCCAGGCAGGAGCTACACTAATACTAAATTACTGATTCATTCATGCAAAGACTAAGCTCATCTAGCTGATCCACTGAGCTCTGACCAGGAACCCAAATCATCAGTCCAGTGTAAAATCCTAGTATTTCTTATGGGAAAGAAATTGGTCACTCCAAATATAACCCCCCTCCAACTACACATCTAAAGAACGTGGATCTAATTTGTACACGGTGCAATAATATGATGAAATTTGGTCTTACCCAGCATCAGAACTATTTCCACAAAGCAGAGCATCGTTTTGCCCTTCCAGAAAATAAAAATGACCTGTTTAGAAAAGAATTTTTTAAAAAATTATAAAATTCAGAATATGAAAGTTTTCTTACAGCTCTATGAAATAAATAGTCCCACTCTAAAAGTGTTAAGGTGATTTCAGATGCCATAACTTCAGAGTAGATGACACTATGAATTGCAGTAAGTGCTATCACTCACAGCACTTACTATTGAAATGCCAAAATGTACTAAAAATCCTGTCAAATGCTGCTGGATGTAGATGAAATGTACAACTCTCCCTTCAGTCTGATCACTGAACTAAATCACACTTTGTGAAATTACATTGTACAGTTATTTATTATAATAATTAAATTGTATCTGAAAAAAATATACGGATAATTTATTTCAGACTTTCTGATCAGTATTGCCAAGGGTTCCAGTTTGTGATTTACAAACACTAGCGACAGTTACCTAATATGGGAGCTCTGCAAAAAACCACCCAGCTGCCAATGGCTCTGTTACGGGCGCATGCACACTGCAATTAGCCCGCTGATTGGTATGAAGGCCCTGGTATATATCTAAATTTAACTTGGGCAGAATTACTGCAACAGTCACCGACTTGTGTAGGTAGGATCTTAAGAGTATATGATGAAATTATTGATCACCTTAGGAAAGAGAAATTGGGTAAGTTCCACCAAATTGCCCTGTAGCCAACCATCCCATAATCTGTATAGTAATCCTGTATTTAAAGGACATTTTAGACAGTTTAAACAACAAAGACATTGACCTGTCTATTCTTAGAAGAATAAAGAGATGATGCACAAAATGTTGTGCTTATTAAGATTCAATTTGACCATATCCTTAAGGGTTTTTCTTTTTCCCCTCGAAGTAGATGCCTACAGTTGCTAAGCTGTTGAGTTTGGAATAATTATCACAGGAGGAGCTTCCTCCTGTAGTAACTATCTCCCATTTGGTCATAAGCTTAAGGGCTCAATTTACAGAGGGTCAGACCACGTAGCCCAGGATCCCATTTCTGACGGAGACCAAAAGCGTTGCCTCAGGCTGTCTGTAAGGACAGGGCAGGGACATGATGATACTTCCCTAAGCACCTCCCCAGCTTCCAATACTTCTGAAGCACAGCAACATTGGAGTTAAGGTGGTGCCTTTTTTGCTTCCTGAGAAGATTTAAACCCCCCATTGGATTTCTTTTCCATTGAACTGGCCTGTTAGATTCCCTTAAAATGATTTCATTTAAAATGCTACCAGTGCAGCTGAGTTTAAACTTGACTGTGGCTGTGCCGGCTGTGCTGCCCAAGCTGGGTTACTATAGAAGCTAATGAATTCTGAGCCTGAGGAGGTGTCACAAGCTACTGGCTCAGCACATTGATTTGCTGCAGGAGGGACATGGTACCCCGGCCAGCTGCACCAGCGAAATTCACCATTTGGAAAATTAGGTTTTAAGCTGTATGTAGACCTTGTTCTGACACTCTGTGAAGGACTCAGTTTCAGTATCTAATGATATACCTACGTCTTACAGGGTACAATCTTCCGTACTCTGCAAAGTGCACAACCCTATGTGCAGCTGCTGTCATTCTGGGCTGGTATGCATTGCAGAACTGCACTGTGCTGAAACACAGCGGTAAATGGTAAAGTTAGCTGATATGATGCTGACCACAGCTGACCCCTGTGAGGCAAATCTTATTCTGCATTATGTCAGCTAATCATGATTAAAACATGCTGGAACATAGCAGCTGGTTGGGAAGAATGCAAACTTGACTTGATATAGTTTACATGGAGCAGTCAGTCATGATCAGTACTGCATCAGCTGAGCTGAACCGCTAAAATAACATCTGTATTCAAGTTCTGTGGTTCAGAGAAGATGTGCTCTGTAAGCACGCTGTACTTGCCAGCTCCACAGGCAATAATAGCCACCCAGGATTTCTCTGAGTACACTGACACAACCATGACAAATGCTCAAAATATTATCATGATTGATAGGAAATTTTTTATAACAACACAAGCTGAGCAGTATAAGCATGTGACCCTAACTAGATGCAAAACTCTGAATTGTATTTTACCAAAGTAATGTGAAAAGACCCTCAGTACATCAAAGGTATATGTTTTGCTCCCCTCTATTTGATTGGGAAATGGGAAAAAATCCCTGGTAGGGGATTTACCCAATTTACAGTTGTTTGGGTAAAACTAGGGTAATGACTGAGAATAATTGTTATTTCACAAAATAGATTGTGAGATGTTATTTCCCAGAAAAGTTTACTTATGGCAAGCTTGCCAAAATAAACTTATCTAGCATTAATTTTATCAGATTTGCTATGTTGAAAAAGGAAAAAGGAAAAAAAAGGGTGCTTGACTCATTAATGCCAGCAGCGCTTACCTAAAGTTTCTCTAAATGATATTTCCAAAAATTAACTCAGTGGCAAAATTAGGGCTTACATGACTTTTTTGCATAGTATACACAACTGCTGGCATTAAAACTTTTTTAATGCCTACAAAAGACAGTGCCATTGCACTGCTCTGAGCTCCAGGTAAGTCCCTTCTTATTGCCCTGTGAAACAGCTGGTTTAAAAACCATTTCTGTATCCTGTCTGCCCACCTGAAATAAGAGAGCAGGAAGCTGTGAGAAGATAATTTTTCTCTTTGAAACTGCCGGTAAGCAAGGACAAGCTTATTAACTTCATAATAAGACTCATAATTTCATTATAAATTTCATAATACATACAAAATCCTGTGTAAATATACCAAAGGGTCAAGTAGCCATTCAATAAAGTATTTTCTGTAACTAATTCAATTCAGCTTTGTTTTTCAAGGGGCTTCAGGTCTTCTTTAAATCAAATAAAATCAGAGCTTGAGTTTATAGATTCTTGGTTAAAAAGACACAAAATTAAGTTTGACCTTGAAGTTTAGGTCTCCATTAGGAGACTTTGCTTAGACTTTGTATACCCTGTGGCATGGGATCTTCATGAATTCACATGTTCAAGTAAAGTGGGTTTCACAAAAAGATTGCATCTTGGTTTAAGAAATTCAGATGGAAATCCATCACAGTCATTGACCAGCTGTGTGATCACAGTTAGAAGCTGATTTACTTCTGTTTGAAATTTGGCTTTGACTTGCAGCTATTGAACCTTTCCCTGCTAGATCAAAGATATGTCTATGATGAAATTTCTGTTCCCATGAGGTTTTGCTCAACTGTGATCAAATCACCCCTTAAACCTTCTCTTTGATATGCTAAGTAGGTTGAGCGCCTGGTCTATCTTGGTATAAAGCATGTTTTCCAACCCTTTAATCATTCTGTTCTTTTCTGAACATCCTCCAATTTTTCAACATTCTATCTAAATTGAACTTTATATAGTATTCCAGTAGCAACTGCAGTAGTGCTAAATACAGGGGTAATACTGCCTTCCTGGTCAATAATTTATTTATGTGAACAGGATACTATTTAGCTTTTTGGCTGCAGAGTTTTAGCCTTAATTTGTCAGATTCCTGGCTGCTCCACAGTGCCTTAGGTGCCTTAGCCTCTCTATTGCTAAGGGCTTTCCAATTGCATTTCTATATCCTGCCTCTCAGTTGCAGCTCTGCAACCTTTCACATAAGCTGCTGTGGCAGTGTTTTCCAGAGCGTCTGTGGCACTATTTTTCCTTTGTTCTCATGCTGTTTTTCATGTTGCTGTTATTCTCATGACGTTACACCTGCAAACACATTATTGTTGCAGCAGGTACTCATGGGCAGCAATTGTCTCTGGTGTGAGATTCACCCCTCTTTCTCCCCCTTTTTCCTACTCCTTGCTTGTAGCTTTTCATTTTTATTAGGTAACCTAATAAATTGCATGTATGAGCTTAAAAACCAACCAGCCATGCAGCACCCACCCTGATCAAAGTGTGTTCCAGTTAGTTCTGGTAGCACTGTAAGGAGGAACAACCTGTAGGGAGTTTGAGGAGATACTAATGAAAAATACATGGTTGCTATGGGAGAAGTATTATGGAGTGATCACTGCTGCACTGGAAAGGATACCCAGGGGAGGAGAGTCACCTGAGGAGCCCACCACCTCTCTTCACAGCTGGCTACTGTGGTCAGTTTTCCCTTTCCCCTTCCCTTTTCCTTCTCTCTCTCTCCCCTTTAGTTCTTATTTTTCTCCAAAAGTAACTGTCACTGTTAGAGATGATGTATGCCATCAACTACAGTCTTTATGCCTGTGAACCTGTCTCAACATGAATTGTGCAGCATTGATTTTTAGGATAGGGAGCTTAGGTTTGTAACCTCACATTTAACTGTACTGAAATACATTTCTTTATCTATTCTCAGTTTGCCAGACTGCTCTGTATCAGCAAAACTGGTTGGAAAATCATACTTTGGGAAATTATCAAAATGGAAAGATGCATCCAAAAAACTTATGAAGAGGTTTGTCTGAGATTGCTGCTATTCAAGGTTTTAATTAATCTAGATGATGGAAGAACGCTTATCAAATTTGCAAATGATACTGATCTGATAAGGGTGGTGGTGAGTTTGACGAAACAATTACAATTTAAAAGATCCAGGATGGTTGAAGAGATGGTCTGAAAAAATAGGGTGCTGTTCAGGCTGGAACAATGAACTGTGCAAATATGAAGTGGGAACTCAATGAGGTAAAAGTCTGTAAAAGTTCAGGAGGCAGATAGACCACAAGCTGAACAGGATTTAATGATGTTACAATTGTAAACAACAGCAAGTCCAAGCCTAGGATATATAAAACAGAAGTATAAGTTGCTATGCTACCACATAATCCTTCTCTCATTAGTATGCCTCATGTGGAGGAGAAATGCCTCGATGTGGGTACTGCACTTTAAGAAGGATGTTTATGAACAAGAAAGGATCCAGATGAGAGATCAAGATCTAGAAAATAAATTGTAAGAGAAAACGTTTAATGATCTGGGTTGCTTAGCATACAAAAAGACTAAAGGAGGAGACAACAGAGCATGGCAGCATAAGAACAGCCTCTAAATACCTCAGACAGTGATTAATGATAGGGAATAATTTGGTTTTGACACCTGTGGTGAAGTTGGTAAGAACAATGATCTTAAATTGCAGCAGGAAAATTTGTTAGACCTTAAAAAAAAACCTGTCTAATAATAAGGATAGCGAAACACAGGAATGGGTAGATGTTGAAAATACTGAGGACTCCATCACTAGAGTCCTCACTGAATGTCAGAAGTCTCTGACATCTGTCAGAAATTACATAGCAGTCTGTTGCTGATCTTGCTTTGGAGTATGGGAATGGAAAATGTTTAAGACTGGTAAGTAATTTTAAGAACTCCTTTGGACCTCTTTCTGTCTCAGGGGAGATGTGGATTTGGCAGAGGGAGCTGAGAAAAAGAGCTGTATGAAGTAGAGAGACCACATTCCTTGTTCCCTCTTCCATGCCTGCCTTTGGAGACAATCTATGAGAGAGAGAAAACACTTCTCCTGCTCTGTCTTAACTAAACGTATCATCCTTTCCCCTCTGTATTTGTGGGAACTGGCCACAAATCACTTCAATAATAATTATGCTGACAATACTTACTTTCATCTTCAATGTATCCCTTCCAGTCAAATGGAGCCACTGTTGAATTAACCAATGTACCATTTTCACCTATGGTGCTGTTTAGCTGGGAAGTAATATTTGTTTCCAGAGTAAAATTTTCTGGAGGCCACTGCAGGCATTTATTCCTCAAGTTGCCCATGAACAGCTGCAGCCCTATTAGTGCAAATACACTCAGACAAAACACAGTCAGGATCATAACATCCGAGAGTTTCTTCACAGATTGAATTAGGGCTCCCACGATAGTCTTCAAGCCTGCAAATGCAAAGGAATTTTTATTCTGATGTTCAAAACTTTTTTAAAGCATAAAAATAACAGTGTGTCCCAGTAAAGTTATAGATTTCATGCAGAAGCCCAAATAAATGATTGTAATGTCTGTGAAATAACATTTTTGTGAAGAGCTTTTTCACTTGTGAAAATGAATAAATAGCTGAAATTTATGTTCATTTGAAACTGTGAATGGAATGAGTTGCATATATTTCCAAACACTTGTTTTAATGCTAAAACAAGTGACTTTTTAAATTCATGCTGTACATGAATCTCACATAAAAGTCTTCTTTCTTTTTATTTGTCGATACCTCTTGCCCCAAACCTTTGCTACTATCAGTTTTATAACATACTAGATTTAGAAGACAGTAGTAAAAAGCCTGTTCAACAATAAATATGATTAAAATTTGATGCTATAAAACTGGAAACGGTTTGGAAAATTGTAGAATTTTAAGATAATAAATCCCCCATGCAAGGCCCATGCTATTCTTTATTATCTTATTCCTTCATCTTCTTACTAAGTCAACATTTCAAACAGTTCTATTTTTTAGACACAAATATTCACAACAAATACCACATAACGTCATGTAGGTAAGATACACATGGGTAAGAAAACTTCAGGATTACTGATACTCGTTGAATGTGGAGAAGAAAGCTTGACATCATACGATGCAAACCACACACGCTGTGTACTGCAATGTCTCATGCAAGAATCTGTTAAACTCAAAGGCTGATTTCAAAAGGAAAGAGCTCATGTTAAAAAGCAATGAATCAGAGATTTCAGTGAATTCTAGTATCTTCCGATTCCTGCTTTTTTGTGGAAAGAAATAAGACTTATGTTTAAAAAATATGAATTCTGTTTCAGTGAATTAAAGTCAGCCTCAGTGTTTAACCTAGCTCTCACCTGGAATGACTGATATTGTTTTCAAAGCTCGGAGAACTCTGAATGTTCTCAACGCTGAGACATTGCCCAGGTCCACAAACTCTGTCACATATCTGTAATAGGGGAGTTCACACACAAACACAATGACAGGATAAAAAGGAACAGTTGGGAGGTACAAGGGGCCTAACACCTTACACCAACTACTTCTTACCTGGGATTACAGAAATAGTTTTCAAAGCTCTCAATACTCTGAAAGTTCGAAGAGCTGAAACATTGCCTAGGTTTACAAATTCTGTTACATACCTGTAGGATTAAATCACAGTTATTCAGAATTTAGGCAAAGTTTATGCTACTTACTTGGGTCTTTCATCAAGACCGCTTTGGCGTTTTTAGCAAAAAATTAAATAGCAACAGTCAGAGGTTTACCTTTCACTGCAGTTTGCCTTGCATTAATATGCTTTCAGAGCCTTCAGTTAAATTAAATGTCTCTGAAGTGAATCGCAGTGATTTAACTTTGAAAGCCTAAAATTTATCTAGACTAGATCGGTAAGTTTGGAGAATGAAGTCAAGGGATGCTCCTTTTCTGCTCAGAGAAAAAAATGCAGGACATGAAATTAGCCTCTCTAATACTAGCTGTACTAATGGCTTCTGCAGTATTTATGTTTACATCAAAATATGCATATTAGAATGTGAAAATTGTTTTAGACAAAAGTAAATCTATAAGAGAATTTCCATTTAACAAAATTGTTATGTATCGATACTAATTTCATGCCCTTTTTGCCATTCACTTTCAAAGAAAAAGCAAAAAACAAAAACTTACGCAAAGGTAATGACAGTGAAATCAAGCCAGTTCCATGGATCTCGAAGAAAAGTAAAATCTTCTAAGCAAAAGCCCCTTGCAATGATTTTTATGAGTGACTCAAATGTGTAAATTCCCGTGAACGTATACCTGGTAAATACAGGAAAATTTAATCAAAATAAGTAGCATCATTTTACATTGGTATTCTGATAGAAACCTGATGATCAAATGAAAGAGTTTTTTATTTTGAAACTGGAAAAGAAATACAGTAAATAAGCAATTTCTTCTAAAATGCATTATACTCATTATATATACTTGTGTATTTACATGCATTAGTTGTGACATGCTGTTGAAGTACAGTAGTCCTTATCTTGTACGTAAATCAAAATAAATAAATCCATCAAATAAAAGACATTAAAAATGTATTGGTGACAGTTTAAAAGTATGCAACACTAGATCCGTTACTGTTAACCAAGAAAGTTGTGAGCATAAGTTACTGGGTACTGTCTAGTCACTAACATCTAAAACATCTAGCATTGACGCTAAAAAGGGAAGAACGCAAGCATGCACTGAACTCTCACTTTAGGAATACTTTTGTTTATATGCTCTCCTTAACTGACGTGTACAAATAGATGGCCATGTTTCTGCTATTCATGCAGTGGTGTAAAGGAGGGGTAAAAACATTGGGTACATGCTAAACCATGAAGATGAGAGAAAACTAGTGGAATCTCAGTAGAATACTATCTGTAAACAACTTTCTTTTTTTCTACCCAGTCGTTCTACTAGAAGAAGATTTAAATAATTATTCAATGTTTGTACATAGTTTAGAGAGGAAATAGTAGTAGTGTCTCATGATAGTTCCTGCCAGCACACATGACTGCAGTTACTGGCACGCTGACTCTGAGAGGAACAGTCAAAGATATCTTTAAACTTACTCTACATTCTTTGTCCAGTCCGGAGGGTTACTCATGGTCATAAATACACAGTTGGTCAAAATAGTGCACATGATAAGCATGCTGAATAATGTAGATATAGTTAAGGAAAACACAATAGTAATTCACACAATATCACATCAACCATGTATCTTAAGTACAGTAAAATATTGCCCCTTACACAAATCTTTTAGACTTCGGTAACCATTGCACATAAATTTTGCTTAACCTGGTAGTTTTCACTTTAGCACATTAAACTTTAATACTAGTCTTGATTTGCTGATGTTCTGATGTTGATTTGTTGATGTCTCCATGTTTCATTTTCAGCTGATACTGAAAGGTGAAGGAAATGGCTCTCATGCCTGGGAGGTGATGTGAGCTGAGTAACAGCCAAAATTGAAATAACTTGCAGAAGAATACTGTTTTACTTAAATACCTGACATAACTGAATAAGCATTAGTCTTTCACTTCTACAGTTTTGGTATTAAACCCAACAACTGCAAGGTAAAAAAAGTTTATCCTATTTACCATGAGTCAGAGCTGTAGAGAAAGCACACACCACCCCAGCACCCAACACAGCCAGTCTGTCAAGAACACAGAACAAAACACAGTACTGGTTTTAATTGCTGAAATGATTGTATTCCATGTTTCCCTGTCGCTAGCTTAGCAGTACATGCTTCAGTCAGTGAAACAGAAATCCATAGAGAGCTCACAGATTAAGGTGAATAATTTTCCAATATTATTTTTGGGCTCTCTCAAAACACATTAGCAGCAAAAGACGCATCTCTTGTTCTACCAATGCTGTAATTTGAAAATGGTTCAATAGTACCTTGTGGTCAATTGCTTGAAAAGCATGGAAAACTGGTGAAGACTAGAATGAAAAATAATTTTTATTTAGAGTTCCAGCAAGGAACAATTAGGTATTCTGGGACTATGAAACCCAGACTAACAGCTCAAAGGGGTTTGTGGTAGGGAAGTGGGACAGTCCACTGCAGCTTCATTACACCCAATGCGATGTTCTTGGTTTACAAGATCACTGGCTCTACAAACAGTGCAGTCCTTCCCTTTTCATGGCAAGCAAGTAAACTCGATTATTCAAACATTTGGAAATACTGAAGTAACCAAACCAGACCAAAACCTGACTCAAAATGGCCACATGATGGCAGCAAAAAATAAGAACCACTACACCTTTATGCGAAATGGTTAACTCTAATCTTTCCTCTAGTCGCATCAACATAACTGGCAAAGAAGCTAGCTTAAACTGAAGAAATCCATTTACAGATAAACTTGTATATAAGAGCCCAGGGTTTTTAATTTATTTATTTTTTTTAATCAAGTAGATAGCATTTTGGTTTGGGGAGTATATTTTTATGCCGTGAACAAAAAAAAAAACAACCCAAAAAAACAACCCTTCACTCTAGGTGAAGGAGGAATAGGAGAAGTAACATCTCAGCCTAAGCTTGGCAGAAAATTGGTGCAAACATCAAGATCATCACTTACAGCTGCTGAACAATTAAAACTTGAGCATATCTGTTCAAGTAAACATTCAAATCACAGGGAAGGATTTATCTGCCTGATTCCCATAGATGGGTGGGTGACCTTTGTCTAAATGCCTGGCCAAGCAGTGAATATTGTGATGCCTTTCATTAAGTGACTTAACTCGTTTTGAAGATCATATTGTCATACAAGATCTGTACAGTAAAAACCATTGTTCAGTGGCTTAGAATAAATTATTAGAATGCCTTACAATGCTTGTCCTCACAGTCCACAGACAGCTCTAAAGAGTCTGACTTAATATAATTGGGAAATTCCTTTAGATAAAGAGAATCCATTTTGGGAGTTGAAGAACTTGGAGATGCCTGGCTGCAGCTTCAGTAGTCTCATCAAACAGTTAGAGAAGTGGAATGTCCTCTTAGGAGAGCTGAGGTTTTATCCCTATACCGTGTATTATGGGTTTACAGCTAGGTATCATTCATAACAAAGACCACAGGTAGATCCTTGCACATTGCAAGCTCTGTACATAACTCGCCACATCTGTGGGCTGCATGGCCAAAGTGCTGTTCACTCTCAAAGAGAGCAGATGCTCAATAAGGGCTAACACACTTCAAAATCTACACTCTGGCCATGCTTTCCCTTATGGGAATCTCAAACATAACTGACACATTCAACGTCTGTGCCTCTCTTCCTTCTTCTCCCACATTTTGAATATTTGATTTACAACCATGACGTTCCCTTAATTTGCTATTTTATGATCTATAATAATTCAGCTATACACATAGGTAAATAATTCTGATCTATGATGACTTCCTAATGGAAATGTACTGTCTTTTTCATGCTGTTCCCATATAGGCAAGCAATAGGGTTAGAGGCACTATACAGCCTCAAGCCAATCAATTACTGAAGCAGCTGAAGTCTCTTATTGCCTCTGTGGACTTGGTGGAAGATGAAGACTGGAAAAACCACATGTTGCCAATTGGTTTCACAGATACCAGCTGGCAATCAGGCCACACTGAGTAACACTGTAATTTCAGCTTCCAAAGGCTAGCACAGAGGTACTTAGCAGGCACCACATTTTCTCTAGAGCATCTCCCTGTTCCCTTCTAACACTCCTTGCACTCTGCAGCTCCAGGCACTGCTACCTGCCTTTTTTTGTCTGCTCAACCCCCCACCTATTCTTACATTTTCATCCTATTATTTGCCAAAGACTGGCCATCTCCCATCACTCTTGTGTTGCCCCCTCAGTCCCACACTCTACCTTAACTTGAGTCAGGCAGCCAAAAGAGGGAAAAAAAAAGGCAGAATACTAGGAGATGAGTCAGCAGAGCATGAGAGAGAGAAATTCATGCTGTTACCAGTTCCTGTATCTGGTATTACAGTAGGTACTGGCAGTGAGGAAGAATAATCACGGGGCAAGTCTCTGAGCACTGGGAAGAGACACACTCTGTTTCTTTGCAGGGGGAGAAACATCTGACCACGCATCTGGGCACATGTGCTCAGAGCGCCCTATACAGAGGTTCGGAGAATTTGGAGGATGTACGGATGAAGGTTTTCAGGCCAATGTGCCAATTTCATTGTGCTCAACGCACATCCTTCACCCTGAAAGTGAAAGGCACAGTTCTGTTACAAAGGCCAAAATGCCAAACACCCACCTCAAAACAGGAGGACAGTAGAGCTTATTGATAAAAGTCAGAACATTATTAAAAATAATAAGCAACTCTTTTTCTTGTAGGTGGCTGATCTTGTATAAGCAGCTGAAATCTAAACTGCATTGTGGAATATATTACGTGGTTCTTAGTTAAACACATTCATATTTGCAGTGTTTGTACTATACTGAATTTAAAAAAAAAAAAGAAAAAAAGAACCTATGCATCTATTCTTATGTTTAAGATTAAAAAAAAAGCCTTATGTCTATATCTAAAATAAAAATAGCCCATCCCATAGTTGTCTGGTTGGAAAAGAAATCAGTCCATATAGTGAAAGGAAACCTCTTCCTATAATAGAGCAAAATTACATGATCACACAATCAGTTAATAGATAGAAGGAAAAAGATTGGAATTGCATATTGTTTATTAGAATTGCTTTTGTTCTGACTGCCATCAACACCAGCTGGATGCTGTTTGAACACAATTAGGGGGAACTTAAAACCAAAACCAAATTCAGTAATCAGTATGCCAGTAAAAAACATTACCCACAGCTAGCACAAATGCAGGGTTGGGAGGTATTGTAAATCAGTCTATAACTTGAATGGATGAGCATTCATTAGAGGCTTCAATCTGACAGTATTTGGCTGTGTTTTTTCACCATCACCACCACCATGTCTGTAGGTCTCTGTCAGGTCCCTTAGCTACTGTCCCCATATGCTCCCTGACTCCTCTCCAGATGCCTTCCTCCCCTTCTCTCACTGCTTTAAATTCCAGGGAGCTCAGAGGAAAAGGTCTTCTGAGTCAGCAGCAATCAGTCTTGTTTCTTCCTTTTTTCAAAGACCTAGAAGATTCTGCCAGCAGTCTCTAATAATAAGGCTTCTGCCTTTGACTAACTGTTCAATTTCAAAAGTCTTAATGTCACACTGAAGTTTTCATTTGGTGACTACTTTTGCCAGTCCTGGGGTTTTGCAAGAAAAGTGCACCAAAACCTCACCCCCTAGACATTCCCATCAACCTGTTATGAACATCAGGCACCAATCCCACATGTCAGTCTAAAACTTTACCTTGTGCACCATCCCATCAGTTATGGTCCCCCAATCTGTCCACCATCTGCATATACAGATGCTTTGCAAACCTCTTGCAGGACTGCTGCCTGTGCTCTCTGGCAATGTATTAAATTTGGCAGAGGCTTATGGTGCAACTGGGCAGGTTTGGGAATGTGAGATTCAGCATGCATGAACCAGGCTTCCAGGCACGCTGCTGCAGCAGACTATAAAGCTGGTCTTGAAGATGGCCTCAGAAGGAGCCCTAAAAGGCAATATAAATATACCCTCAAGCTAGCTGTTCCTGAGCAGTTGCATGTTTGCCTAATTGCTTGCAAAACTGAGAGCTCTTGTGGAATTTGTGAGCACAAACTGCTTTTTTTTTTAAAAAAAAAAAAAAAGTAATTATTTTATGAATAGGCCTCATAGCACAAAAAAAGAATCTGGGACACAAAAAATTTCAATGTTAAAATAAATCTGAAGAAACTTTTCTGAAAATTGATCAAGATAGGTTCTTAAATTCATCTGCAGATTTGTACAGCAGAAGTATTGAAATTCAACAGAATAGCTAAAATGCATCTATATGATATATACATATTTTCTAGTATTTATAAAAACCTTAGCATGTCTTCCACTGTAAAATAAAAATAAAATTAACAGCCTACAAAAACCTTTATTTACAATGAAATAGAAAGAATTACGAGTTTTCTTAATTTCAGTGTGTAACACTTTGAACCACCATCGAAAAAGGATATGAATGTACCAAAATTTTAATAGCTATTTTTCTAAGAGGATTGAAGGGAGTTAAAATGTACAGGGCAGAGGTGGCACTGAATCGGAAGATTGCCTTCCCTTTATTCAATACTATAAAGGTCTGAAAAAGAGAAAGAAAAGACATTTTATGAGCATGTATTCACTGTGGATGCTCATTTTAAAACTGTTCCTAGTGATCAATCATCAAATTTTTAACTTTTTTAATAGTTAATAGAAAAAAACCATGACTCAGTTTTTGAAATAAAACTTATTTCCAGTACTTACCTGATGTACTTGACATATGAAAATATAATTTTAATATAGAACATTCAATTCATTAATGTTTTTATAATACTTCTTCATAAAACAACCTCAGTATAGTAACGATACAATTACATGATGTGTTTCTTGTAAAAAAAGGTGCAGAAATGATTAACTAAAATTATAATTTTATGTTTTCCCATAGAAAACTCTCTCTTCCTGTTTGAAATACCATAAGCAGGGAAACCTTACCTGTGGATGTTAATGATGTGTTAGTAAGAGAAATCCTTATAGAAACTGATTTAATAGACTATCCATTTGTTCATTTTTTTTTGTTGTTCTAGTCTGTTTCTTGGTCTTTGTGCTAAGGAGAAATAGCAGTAACACATATAGCCATGATTAGGTAGATCTCTGAGGACTGTGGGCATCTGACAGAGGAGAGCAAGAGATACATCCCAGATGACCTCCCTGCACAAATGTGGTTTGCAGGTGTAAAACTTTCCCAGAACATACATACTTGTTAAATTTAAATTTTAACAGCTAAAGAGCCTAGCAAATTTAGAGAAACTTAAAGGCATGCAAACCTTACTTCATAGAATTGTAGAAAGCTTTGTAGGCTGAAAGCTTGTCTATTTTTCTCAAATAAATCCATAAGCCAAATATAAATGGTATTGAGAGCAAACCATACAAACATTGCTTTGCTTCCACCTTAGGCCATCATAGCTGTAACAGCATTGACACTACAGCACGGGAAATGTGGACTGTCAGGTTTCTTTGTGGCACTAAGGTGCTCTTCAGCTGCAAGATCAATCAGAAAAGAATGAAAAACACTGCAGAAGGAAGGCTCAGTAACTCAGAAGAAAGCTGCATACAGTGGAAGGGATGATGCAAGGATTATAGCCTAAATTCAAACTGAATTAAAGGTATTGAAGAATCTGCCCAAGAGAAATGTATAAAATTGCTTTTTTTTTGTTTTGTCAGAGTTGTCTATTTTGTAAATAAGCTATGATAAAACCTCCTTGGTTTTCGTTATGTTGCTGACAAAGTGAGCTGTAAACTAGAATGCCAGTGGAAGTGTGGGAAAGGGTATGTTGGTCTCTTCTGGTGTCCGTGACATCGAGCATCACTTCAAGACTGTAAGCAAGTGGACTACAAAGCTATTTCTGGGAAGGCTGGCAGACAGGGAAAATATGCCAAGGAGGTTCAAGAAGGATGCTTCTTCAGTCTGCTTAGATATGGGAAGCTTAGTATGTATGGACCAGGAAGTACAAATACAAATCTCTAGGAGCACCCAGGAGGTGGAGAGAGATGTGGAGATGAGGGTTTCCACCGGTCTGTGACAGATACCAAGTACTGAAGGCAGAGGAGAAGTGGGGATTAAGCCCTGAAGAAAAGCTGTCCCAGTCCCAACTCACTGGCTAGCTTCTTCCCTGAGCTGTCTCTCTGTCATAGCTCTGCAGGGCACACCTTCCTATACAGACCAAAGCCCTTAAGAGTAAGGGACATAACAGTGAGACTTTATATTGTCTTGAGTACAAACTCAAGATGTGTAAGAATGGTATAAGATACGTATTTGATTTCCCCGCTTCTGCACAGAAATGGAGAAACTGCATATGAAACTGAGGACAGTGGGATAAAGCCTGAGCTAATGTTTCCAAATTACACTTCCAGTTATGGATTACAGATAATGACAACCTTCAAAGTGTAACTGCAAGTGACCTGACCTTAAATGAAGCTTTCATTTTAAATACTGAAGCAACCAAGCAGGTGAATGATTTTTTGGCACAATGTTTTAAAGCCTCATGCCACAAGAGGGAAGGTGAGTTTCCCCTCCCAGGCCTGTCCCCAGCCCCCAGGACTTGGCTCAGAAGCCTCCAGCTCACCCTCTTGGCTTTTGTAGCTATGAGGTAGTTGAAAAAATACATTAAAAATCACTCCCTACTAACTTTGTATCTAAGTCTACACCACCTACGTTTAGTCAACCTACATTTTTTTAAAAATCTTTGAATACAAGCATATTTAACATACATCTCTTTTCTAACATGCCTTATGGAAAATAACAGCATGCTGGCAGAGCTCCAGTTTCAGTTGGAAGCTGCTGCTATTTTAGCTGTTCTACTTTCTGCTGCCCTGCATAAGCAGAACCAACAAGACATAAATTACCTACCTCAGTTTTAATTTTTCACTCAAACCTCTTTGTGATTGGAGCCTTCAGAATGACTTCGTTGGTCCTCTGACTTCTTGCCTTAAACATGAACTAAAATTGTATCTTATCTCTGAAGAAGAATTTTCATAAAAAAATACAGATAACAGCTGATATCCAATCCCTGTGTAAGCTTCCCTCCCTGGTAAGCCTGCTATATCTCACTCCAGTCTCAACCCAGATGCAAGCCAATGTGTAGGCAGTGTGGATGAACATGAAGTATTGTACCCAAAGCTGTCAGGACAAAGACATACACTGAGAAAAGCTAAATAAATTCTAAACAAATTGTAAGATTAATGTTCATATATGAAGGATTATGTATACTTTTCAGGGCTTAGGTTTTATAAAGTGCTTTAATCATTTTATAAAGGCAGGAAGCCAAAGTATTTCAGTGTGAATATAAATTCAAAGAAATCCCTAAAAAAGAAGTCCCTGATTTGCTGCTTTTGCATCTGTAACCTGGATCCCAGTTCTGTAATTTCTGCCATATTTGATATAAACCCAGAAACTGAATTCTTAGCAGGGCAAAGAATGAGGAGTTTTTTGAGAAGGTGCAGCTAAGAGGGAAGAAGAGTCCACACCGAACAGAGATACATTCTCCGAGAACCTCTTGGGACAAAGAGTTCCCAAAACCTTATTTCTCCTCTCCTTCCTCCCAGTTAGATTTAAACGTAGTTTCTGGAAGGCTACATTTAACAGGCTGACTGCTACTCCATTGTATTTCCACTTCCTACAGTTAAATAAACACCGTCTAAAACCTCATAGGATCTTCTGAAAGGCAAGAGGTGACGTATTGTTGAGCTGGGTCCTTAGCTTCTCAGGAAAAGCCCCAGGGGCAGCTAGAACAAGAGACTCATGGCATATTGGGAGTTGGCATCTCTTGGTTTTATGGTTATCTTTTGAAACCATGTTTTCTAGCAAGACCTTAATTTTTTGCTTTGCTAGAACTTTTTACTTAAAAATTCTTTAACTTACAACTATCAAAAATGTCTAATAGCACTAGATCATTCACCTTTTCTGATGTAATGGAGTTAAGTAAAGCAATTTTACAGATTTTTTTTGTTTCTGCAACCCAAGACAAGTCTGGAAATCCCAGGAGCTAGTGGTTTGATCAGATTAGGGACAAAAAGAGGCACCTTTTCTGACAGACATTGTTCAACATCCTTCTGGCAAGAGACAGGGCATGGAGTGGCAATCAACAATGCTGTATCTATATTATAGCAGGAGGAAAGTGAAGTAAGACCCATTTAGTTCCACTTATTCTTTCCCTCCTCTTTAATGTAACAGCCTACGTTCAAGAGAAAATAGTCAGCCCTTAAAGTATGAAACCAAGTGGACCAGATTTTGATGCATGCCTGCAGGTCAGGATCTTAGGGGGTTCCAGCTGATCCTTTCTCTATAGACAGTGATGTGAACCTCCTTGATCCTTTGTGATGGCAGCTTGAGCATGAACAGGCAGTCACTATTATACTGGGAACACACAGATTTGCACTTACACAGAAGTGGAATGCAAAAAATGGGTAAAGTCCAAGTTAATTTTTACTCAATTTTGGATTAAAAAAAAGAACATTGCAACCATTTAGGATGCTAAACTTCACTGTTCTAAAGATCAACATTATTGACCACCACAGTCAGCAGCATTGCATTATAATAAAATCATAAGAATATAAGAACAGATATTGTATTATATTATAATACAATAATTATGTTCCAAGGGTACAGTTGCTGGTATTCAGGCTATCTATAATACAGTGTAAATCAATAATACTATTGGGTGTGTAAATTTGCCATAATGGGCTGTTCTGTTGTCAAACAGTGGTTGTCAATTTTTTCCTTTTCCTTTCAACTTCCGATTAATATTGGGCATGAATATGTCCTCTTTGGGTGTAGCTTTTGCATAGAAGCCCAGTTACAAAACCATAAAACTAGCACACCTCTCTGGTTTTGTTTCTCTTAGCAGGTTTTCCCATTTTTAACTTTTCATCTCAGGGCTACCTTATCCACAAATTAAGGCTCTCACACCACCTCAACACATTTATTTATTCCTGTCTTATTCTGTATTAAACTGTACCTAATCATGGCATGCACAAACTTATGGCTTCAAAAAAAAGTCCCAAAGATGAAATGTAAAACACTCTACATGATGATTCAACATTCAATGCATGCAAAAATACAGTGAACTTGTTCAATCTTGCTACAAAAATAGGAAAAAAAGCCTCAGCAACTGGAATGCAATACTTGCATATGAGGCAAATGATGCATGATTTCACTCATGACCCAAATTTGGAATAAAGAAGATATTCCCAAAATTCTTATACAGGTTTTCTGAATAAACACTGTGACCACATTCATTAGTATCATTTGATCAGTGCTGTAGGTAACCATTTCTATTCCCTATTTGAAAGTTTGTAAGCCAAACTGATATAGTTTCTGTCGATAAATCAGGTATGAAGTGATCTTAATAGAGGTCTGAAGCAACAGTGGCATCTGCTAATCCATACACTTGTCCTAACCCTTTCTTGCAAATAAGTATTTTCCTTCATTCTAGTGTTTTTCATTGGATCCGTATCATTTCAGATAGATGCTTCCCCAGGCGGCAATATAAAATCTCTAGCCATCGTGCAGCAGTTGTCAGAATGTCAGACACTGGGCTAGGGTGTGCTGATTGACTCCTTGGCTTTACAAGGTGAAATTCAGAGAGGGATAAAGAGAAAGCCGAAATGTTAAACAGTACAGAGGTAAATCCATTGAGCATTAAGAGTCCTTCACATCTTCCTGGAGATGTTCACTTCTGCTTCAGGCTTTTCTCAAACTGTTTCTCCTTCTGACACTTGCAGGAGCATCAACTGCTACCAATACTCTCAAAAGACAAGTGAAACAAGATAGAAGTCTTTCCAGAATTCACATACAGCTAGATAAGAAAATCTAGGAATTAGATATTTTAAAGTCAAATTACTGATATAATGTTGGATTTCTGTTAGGAAAGTCTATTTTCATCCTACTGAAGGAAGAAAAAATGGAGAGAATTGTAGTGGATGAGAAATTTTTCTCGTCTTTGACTGACAGGGCTGTTTCTATTCCTGTCCTGTAGAATCATAGAATTGTCTAGGTTGGAAAAGACCTTCAAGATCATCAAGTCCAACCGTTAACCTAGCACTGCCAAGTCCACCACTAAACCATGGCTCTAAGAACCACATCTACACATCTTCTAAATACCTCCAGGGATGGGGACTCAACCACTTCCCTGGGCAGCCTGCTCCAGTGCCTGACTACTCTTTCAGGGAAGAAAGTTTTCCTAATATCCAACCTAAACTTCCCCTGGTGCAACTTGAGGCCATTTCCTCTCATCCTATTGCTTGTTACTTGGGAGAAGAGACCGACCCCCACCTCGCTACAACCTCCTTTCAGGTAGTTGTAGAGAGCAATAAGGTCTCCCCTCAGCCTCCTCTTCTCCAGGCTAAACAACCCCAGCTCCCTCAGCCGCTCCTCATAAGACTTGTGCTCTAGACCCTTCACCAGCTTCATTGCCCTTCTCTGGACACGCTCCAGCACCTCAGTGTCCTTCTTGTAGTGAGGGACCCAAAACTGAACACAGTACTCGAGGTGCAGCCTCACCACTGCCAAGTACAGGGGGACGATCACTTCCCTGGTCCTGCTGGCCACACTATTTCTGATAGAAGCCAGGATGCCATTGGCCTTCTTGGCCAGCTGGGCACACTGCTGGCTCATGTTCAGCTAGCTGTCAACGAACACCCCCAGGTCCTTTCCGCCAGGCAGCTCTCCAGCCACTCCTCCCCAAGCCTGTAGCATTGCCTGGGGCTGTTGTGACCCAAGTGCGGGACCTGGCACTGAGCCTTGTTGACCCTCATACAGTTGGCCTCAGCCCATTGATCCAGCCTGTCCAGATACCTCTGTAGGGCCTTCCTACCCTCCAGCAGATCAACACTCCTGCCCAGCTTGGTGTCATCTGCAAACTTACCGAGGGTGCACTCGATCCCCTCGTCCAGATCATTGATAAAGATATTAAACAGAACTGGCCCCAATACTGAGCCCTGGGGAACACCACTTGTGACCGACCACCAACTGGATTTAACTCCATTCACCACAACTCTTTGGGCCTGGCCATCCAGCCAGTTTTTTACCCAGCGAAGAGTATACTCGTCCAAGCCATGAGCAGCCAGTTTCTCCAGGAGAATGCTGTGGGAAACCATGTCAAAGGCCTTATTAAAGTCTAGGTAGACAACATCCACAGCCTTTTCCTCATCCACTAAGCAGGTCACCTTGTCGTAAAAGGAGATCAGGTTAGTCAAGCAGGACCTGCCTTTCATAAACCCATGCTGACTGGGCCCGATCCCCTGGTTGTCCTGTACATGCTGCGTGATGGCACTCAGGATGATCTGCTCCATGACCTTCCCCAGCACCGAGGTCAGGCTGACAGGCCTGTAGTTTCCCAGATCCTCCTTCCAGCCCTTCTTGTAGATGGGCATCACATTTGCTAAGAAGATTAAAGCATGTGCATAGAGAGGATGTGTGGACTTCAGCACAAAGAAGAGAATCCCAGCGGATATGTGACTCACCTGTAGAAGTTATTTAGTGTGGAAATAAAAAGATTCTTCCTTTCAAATACTACAGAAACTTGGCTGAATATGTTCAGCTGGTTTCACTCCATTTCTTGCAACTCTACATCAGACCTGGCTGATGTAGAAAATTTTCAGCTCCACCTGTGAAGGGACTGAAAGGATCTTCCATTTCTAAGGATTCTAGAAGTGTACCTGTAGGTCATACCTAGCATGTATCTGTTTTCACTGTGAGACACACAAGATCAACTGATTTGACTATAAAGGTCCAGGATGAGCTGTGGGCAGGTAGGGATATAATTACATGTGATTTTGTATGATAAACAGACACAATTAGTACAGAACTCTACAAGGCCTGCTTTTATAGAAACACATCTTTTATCTTTGTAAAAGTAGAACTGTGATTTAAAGATAAATCTTCATACACTGTGAATGGCAGATAAAGGCTCTTTCAGAGGCATCAAATAATAAAGCTAAAAATATTGTTCTTTCACATAGTATTTTCTCTCTTGTCAAAATAGGACTCATAAATCACATGATTTGCACTTTGTGCAAATCAAAATAACTCCTGTCTTGATATTTATAGAGTTTTCATAATCACAGTATCTAATAATTAAAGTATCACCCAAGCTAGCTATAAACATGAACCTTTTCTGCTTTGTATGGGTTGTGCAACAGAATCGTCCTGAAAGTATTCCAGAGCTGTTCAAGGCCAGTTCCACCAGAAAATTTAAAATCAGTTTTACACTCTCTTTATGATATTTTCTGCTTATCCGTGTGTTCCTCTATTGATTCCATAAATTTCCTAAGAATTTGCTATCAAAGCAGATTTCTGGGAACAAAATGTGCTATGCATTGGTTCATTCTGTCAGTTTTAAATCTGAAGAACCTTAGAAAAAGTGTGGTGTGGTGATGTACTCAGATTCAATGTATCTTCACTTTTTTAAAGTTTGGAAAGTATGTAATCTATTATGTATACACATATTTGTATAGGTATTATATATTGCTTATAATCAAAGAAAACATACTATGTTTCAGCTTTGATATAAATATTCCTTAGATATAAATTCAATAAATTCAATCAAAGGAATAAATTTTGCTGTAAGTTAAAAGAAAAGGATGAAAAGTTAGTAACCACTAAGGATGATGGATTCTGTCCTGTACCATAGAGTGGGCACTTTCCTAATCATTTAGAGAGCAGTGAATAGAAACCGAGATTTTCACACTATTTGTACCCTGCTACATCCATTGTACAACCATATTATACAATCAATCATAATGTTACATTTATTGCCAATTTGATTAATGTTAAAAATAATATTACTGCAAAATTCCTCCATATGTAAAGTAGGAGGACCAGTGTGCCAATTGCAGACAAGGGTAAATGTGTTCTAAAAAACAAACATTAGCTAAATTAACTTTTTATAACTAGAAGATATTAAATATTTATTTATTAACTTTCTGGAAGGTAGAATGTATATGTGTCACTGGCATCATATGTTTTCTGCTCTTGTTGTATACGTAGTCCTTTTAGCAATGCTCAACTGTTTCCACATTATTAGAATGACATTTTCCTACTCGGTTGCCAATTAACAGACTGAAGTAACAAGCTATATTACCCACTGCACGGAAGTGAAATGAACATGATAAAGCACTCCAAATGCTGGCATATGAACAGGATTGATATTAGACTCACTTTTTTATTGACATAATATGGGTCCATGTCTTCCAAGGGCTCAGACACCATTCCTGGAGGTATGTCGCCATATATAAATGGAAGAGTTTTTCCTGCCTCCAAATCACTGTTTGGCTTTGGCCCATTTTCATCATCATCTTTACGATCTTGTTTAGAATTCTTAGCTTTTTCTGCAGCAATGCGTTGTTCAATAGCTGCGAGAGACTCTCTAGTGAAGTATTGGAAGCTGTCTGGTCCTGGTGGTACAAGCACTGACTGCTCCATCTTTTCATCCTGCACATTTTAATTACCATTTATTCTTCTGCATAGGAAAATACTAAAAGAAAGCAGAAAATAAAATTCAACAAATGTTAAAATCATCAAGAAAGATATAACATTTATTTTTAAATCCTTTTGTTTATGCTATGTTGGGATGTTCAAATACACAATATTGAAAAATATGTAAAATAAAGTAAGCAGTTTAGCTGGTGATTTGACCTTTGTAAGAGGCACTTGCATGGTTCTTATGCTAGTTACATAAACTGCAATAATTTCTCAACTCTAGGACTATAATGGTGTTTTACTCCAAATAAGCAGAATCATGATACTTAAGAACAATCAGATACATTCTTTCCTCATAACTCTATCTTAAAATCACCTCACATTCCTCTGGAATCAGTCAGGATTATATTGGTAACTATAAATAGCACAGTTCATCAGACCTAATGCAGAAATTTCCACTGAGTTCAGCAACAGTATCAGAAAACAAGCACTGTAGAATCAGAATTTCTATTAAACAAATAAAAATCAACTCTGCATGTTATGAGGTAGTAAAGTTGTCATTCCAAGTAAGTTTTTGTATAGGTAGTTATTCTAGAAAATAAGAAGAACAATTGCCATTTTTATTTCAATTTAACTGTTACTATATATCTGGTTCTTTATTCAATAGCTGTAACCACATACTTTTAATATACCTATTTAATTATATATTGCAACTGAGAAAATAAACCCAAAGAAAATTTTTAAAAAAAAAAAAAAGAAGGCCTGTTAAAACTACGGATCTGGCATCTTCTATGCTGCTGAATAATTTTCTGATGACATCAGACGTACAGATGAAATGTGTATTTGGGCACACAATGGCGCATCTATCCCTCATGCCTAACCGTAAAGAGATATTTGCAGTCTCCACCCATTGCTGGGGTCTTTGTGAAATGATCAGTCAGCCTTTCAGGAGACTTAAGGGTCAATGCCGGTCAGTACTCATTGAAATAAGCTAGAGATATGGAATGACAGAGAAGTAAGAATATAAGAGATGGTTGGGAGGAAACATATTAAAACAAATGAAAAGGTGACAAACGAAACCAGGAATTATGGAAAGAAGCTGAAAAAGATAAGGAAAATAGAGCAAAAAATGTAAACAAGAGGTGACCATAAATAAATGTAGAAAGAATTAGGGGACAAAGTGAAGAATGTGAAAAGAAAAAAAAATAGAAAGAATGGACGATTAGCAGTATAAAAATGCAGAGATCAAAACAAAGAAAAATAGAAGAGTAGGTGGAAGAACAGAATACTGGGAAAGGAGTAGGAAGAGAAGCAAACATAGAGAGGGTTAAACTTTCTATTAAGGAAAAGTCAATAAGGAGAATAAGAAATTACATGAGAAATAAAGGAAGAACAAAGAAAAGCATAACTGGGAAATGAAAGAGAAGGTCACTAAAATATATTAAGTAATAAACCCCAAATCCTCTAGATCATTAATGCCAGGGTGAGCACAAACGTCTTAATCACACATATGTATTGAGTAGTGGTATATAGTGGACAAAATAAGAAAGAGGGGTCAAAGTGCTTATGGGCTCTATAACCCAAATTTTCTTGATTTCTCAGAAAAACTAAAAAACCATATTTCACCTAGATGTATAGAATTGTCACCCACAAGCAGAGAAATGGCTTCTAAAGAATTGAGGTGGCAGATTTGTCACTGTAAAAAAATTAAAGGGCACTAATCTCCTACCTACCAAAACACGAAGTATTGATCCATGCAGTGTAAACTCACGCCAAAAACAGTTCTCTAAAGCTTTCTCTTCTTTCTAATCCTGAAAGGAATTGGAATCATCCTGTTCTCTCTCCATTAGGGGCAAAAGGATATAAGAAAGTCTACCTCAACCAACAAAGGTTTTAAATCTTCTCTTCCCCCACATAGAGATCACCCTCCAGACATCCCCCAGCTTCCCATTTTGTGGTTCTGTTTACTTCTGGGAATTGACTCTTCAGTCTCTTAACTACTGAACAGTTATAAAATCACAGTTTGCACACTGTGACATTATTTCTTAATGTTCAATCACACCTTGTGGATACTGGGAAAGAAGGAAAAAAAAATACTAGCCACAACACTGTCCTTGCTGATTCCCAAACTGATCACCATAAGTGGCAACGTAATTTGGGAAAGAGATCTCATACTAAGCCACTATTCAAATATTATGGGAGCCACAGCTCTAGGTAGATACTACTTGTGCTGTGGGCTTCAGGGAGATGCAGAGACTCAAGAGAGTGAGAGGTGGGCTCTCTTCTCTGCTCAGCTTATTTGACAAAGGAAAGGACAAAGGCCTTCTCTCTTCTCTCTCAGCATAGGTATAATCCCCATGGGCACCAGCAAATGAGGCTACACAGCTCTGTCTGCCTTTCCCTCTCCTCCTCCCCATGAGACCCAGGAGGCTGGTTTTCCCCTTTGCCATTTTTCTTTGAAAATTCTCTTCATTGTCCAAAAACCCCACAGTACACAGCACTTGGTGTTCCCTGCCGTGGTGGCCAGCGAGGGCACAGCAAGCCAAACAAGTCGTGGTGCAGTGGGGGGGAGGTGCTGGACAGTAGCAAGGACTACCTCATGTTTTGAAGAGGAAGGAAATGGACAGCCAGCAAGCAGTCAGCAAAGATGAGCTCTGAAACCCTGTGGTGCTCTGTCAGAATCATCTTTTAGTTCAGCTGAGTGTCCTGAACTGGCATGCAGAACAAGGAGGTAAGCCTGCAGGATTTGCGTGCAGGTGCACAGAAACGAGCTACTTCATAGCCATTAGTTACGTTGCAAAAACATTTGATTCAGCTACTGTGTTTACATACCGAGTTCAAAAGCAGCAAATGCTGTGGGATTTTCTAATAATACCTGTATTTTTTCTGTGGAAAGGAACATTACATTATTTTTCTATGATTAATCCTCGAATGTTCTCAGGTCTGTCCAATGTACATGGAGCTAGCCAGATATATACCTTTAGATGTATCTAAACATATGTAGGCCGTATGGCCATATGAAGGTTAAATACTTTTTATCCTCTACTTAACAGATTAGAGGATGATATTCCAGATACATTTTCCTCTTCTTCATGCATTTCCATGATTGTAAGTCTTCAGAATTGCAAATAGAAGTCTTCTGCAAATTTAAAAGTCAATATTAAATACATACAGAATTCAATACACTCTTAATCCCAAAACACTTTCATCTGTCATATCAGAGAGGTTAACTGAAAGGTTTGTATTTCCTTTATTATAGTCAGTGAATTTATTCTCACTTATCTGTGTAGGGGATGGATAACAATTGATACCAGGCCAGTTAATCAACTGATATCCTTCTGATTTCTATCAAGTGATTTATTAAATATTAGTTGAATAACTACAGATTGCTTACACGATCCAAATGGACTTCTTTTTTTTTCTTTAGCATAGCACTGGTAATTCAACAGAGGAAAGAATATAAGAATACACAAAATGTTGATTTCTTACCAAGTTCTTTCCTACTCTCTTGAGGTGAACGAGATTTTTTTTTCCTTCTTCCAATTGTGTTTGAGTGACTTTCTTATGAGCAGTGTATCAGTAGGCAAAACATTTCAAAATTTGGAAAATAAGGTACTCAGAACATTTAAGAAGAGAATCATTCTGTTTCTTCTGAAATTTCCCAGGCAAAATATATTAATATATACTTTGTAGTATACATTGTTGTAAGCCAGATAATTTCAGAGCACACCCAATATACTCTGTGTGCATGGACCATCCGTAAACCACATGCAGAATAAGTCTGAAGTTATTCAGCTGCATCTGTGTAATTGCACAATGCATAGTTGATCTGCTCATGCATATTAAGTCTGAAGCATCCAGAACTACACTGGATTAGCTATGCACACACTGACCATCTGGGCAATACACATGCATTTGGTTCAGCACTTCCCTGATGGATGTGATCTACTGTACGCCTTGTGTAATTGTAGATCTACACATACTTAGAGAATAACTCAAGCTGTCAAATACCCACAGAGTTTCTGTAAATTTCTAGAGTCTTCAAATTTCACCTAAATAAATTTTCTAGGCAAAATAAAGGGGCATATTGGCAAATAGATGGAGAGATGGTGCCTTGTCTAGCAGTGATTCCAAACCAGTTGCACACTAGCCTTTGAAGAAGTCAATTAGATGATACATAACTCTCTGAAAAAAAGACAGGTTTGAACAAGAAGATTATTTCCTAATCTGATAAGCATCTGGTTTACTGTTAGCTTTCATATTCTTCATGCTTTCATATTCTTCATGCTTTCATAACAACTAGTAACAAGGTTTTCTGGAAAGTTTGGTCAGGAGAACCTTAGCATACATGTAGAACTACAGTACTGCAAATACCTAAACTTTAGCAAGCTAATTTCTTTACATTATCCATACACTTAAATCTAAAACTGTAACATGGTTTGAAGTTTGATCTTCTGTGACAACACCCATGAATTAAAATTCACTTCCATTTGCCACAGAATATAATGACTGTTGAGATGTTGACGTTCCAATGGACCCTATGCGCTATGTGTTCCAGCACAGTTCCAACAATGCTTGTGGTACAACAGGTCTGGTTCAGCTTTATACTTTCACCTACATAAACACCTATATAAAGCCTTCCATGATCACCTTTATATCTGAATGCTGAAATCAAACCTGATCTCTAAAAAACAATCTTTTTCCTGCCTCTCCCTCCTGCCTTTTCCTGCCCTCCCTCTTTCAGGTGCCAAGATTCTCAGCAATATATCTTTTAATATTAGCCAGCATTTAATTTTACTCAATTAGCGTAGCAATAAGACTAACTTAAAAAAGCTATAGCTTCTCAGATTTACCATATAGCAATGTGTTATGTTTTCTAGAGCATACTACATAGATGTTCAGTTTCTTCTATGGTGAACACTGCAGGTGCTAAGTGATGTGAACATGTGTTTCTAATGTACAGACACAGTGAATAGGCCAGAATGGTATTTTTGCTCTTCTGTTGGCCTAGTCATGTCACACACTGATAAACATGTGACAGGCATGAACTACAGAATATGCTCTAGAGAATAACTAGACAATAATTTATGTTCTTTACTTTTGTAGGTAAAACTTTGCATACATTGGAAGTAGTGGTGAATTAATACTTATGCCTCCCCCGCCCCACTTTTTTTGTTGTATTCTCCAGTTTCTCAATTTGGTGAAAGGCTATTGAGACTAGATTTGTATACTGCTACATGATACAATTTGAGATAGTGCAGCTCTGGTTTGCTGGATGTGAATGTGCATCCAAGATGAAGTGGAAAGACGAGTGCAAAAGGGAATGCAAGTGAATCTTTTGGCCAATACACTGCACATTCTTTTGCATTGCTACTTGCAGAATTAATGACTCACAGGACTCTTCATTATATACATCACAAAATATGATTCGTTACGCTTGGTGATGTAAGAAATAAGTCATCTCTCACCACTAATAGAAAATAAAAATGACACTAAATCAAATCAAATATTAGGAAATTAGCACATGAAATGGGACTGTTTTCACTGCCTGATTAATCTCCCTTTGAATTTCAGGAAGGCACCCTTAAATGTCTGTACAGACTGCTGTTTCCTTGTACTTTCCACCACTGTGAAACTGATTGCTAAGGGAAAACTCAGGCAAGATAATTCTGCTAGAGTAAGCAGAATTTAATCTTTGCCCTTCACTTTGACCTTGCCCTGTGACACACATTATGGTTTTGCTTTTGGCATAAACTAACAAATCAGTTCTATTAAAAATCACGCATCTTACTATTTTGAAAAAGCATCAGAGTGGTAAACAGTAGCATTAATTATTTGAAGTGCTCTAAGTGCAATGGTGTAAAGTTGGTAACTTCGTTTTTATAAAGAGACTAACTAGGTATTAGCGAGGTTATCAGTGATATGCAGAGGGAACGTCACCTGGCTGACTCAAGGCACAACTAACAGACCACAGCTACTACAGAATAAAGATAAAGCAGTGAATCTACATGTAAACTCACAGAGCCCAAATCTCTATGTTATATTACTTCTCATTGTTTATTGGCACAGCCTCTCATTATTTTTGACTTATCAACTACTCATTATGATTCTTGTCTTCAGAATACAGAATAAATATAAATTACCTTCCTCAAAGTGTGGATTTGTGGGAGGAGAGGAAGGAAGGTATGGCCAACTACTGCAGTTTTGTATGTGAGGCCTTAGCTAAAGAGAAACCCCTGTTCCTTTCTTCACAGAACCGAGCCTGTATCTGGCCTGTTTATCCCTATTTTAGAGTTACTACAGGTAACAAAGGTAGGTAGGATATTCAAAGCAACACACTTGGCAGGAGGACAAAAATCAGATTAGAATATTGGGACTATGCAACTGTTCATGACTCCTTGTAGCTCATATATAAATTTAAATTTAATTCTCATGGACAGCTTTATAAGGGAAACATGCATATTACCAGACTGATAATAGGATTCTCCCATATCTTTTTCACCATCTTCTTGATGTTCCCTCTTGGCATAGATAACACAGATCTGGGCACAAGGACTTGCATGCATTAGATTACTTGGACTTGGCTAATTATATTTATTTAAGCATATTAATTTTAAATAAAGAGTAGGTACATTAATACTGCAGACATCAGAATAGGGTACATACATATGCACTGAGCTATAAATGAGTTCTCTGAAATATTGGAAGCATTCAAATAGTGTATACTAGCTGAAGGGAAAGTCTCTGCTTTGCAGCTAGGTATTTCCATTACTTAAGCTGGTACACAAGCAAGGTTATTGGCACAGGGAAAGAGTCACAGAAGGGGAGTGATGAGGGGAGAGGATGACTATTTAGTTTGCCACAGAGTTGCAAACAGCCATGGGTAGCTATGTGATTTAAGAAGGCAGCCTAGGCTGCCCAACAGCCAGAAAGCAGAACAGGCAGAGACAGGAAACACAACTAACGTCTATGATATCCACGCTGTTGTATAATTGCTTATCTTACATCTCATTACATGAGTATCTATGCTAAACTCCCTCATCAGCTCCAGGGAATTCAAAGCCACATTTTCCATCAATCAGCAAAACTCTTACACTACCACGGGCAACAGACCATCTGATCTCTCTTTGCAGTGTTCTGCCGTCACTATGCAGGAATGAAGTCAAGATTAATGGGATAGAAAGAAAGCCCATAAGAAAACATGAACTTGGCATCTTAATGGTAAGCCTTCAATTGGGAAGGCAATCGTGGCTTCTGATCCCTGCTCCTAGAGCTATTTCTCTATTACACCTAATAAATTCACTTGAGAAGAGTCAGTTGAAAATCGCCGGAGGTGTATTCATGTCTGAGAAGAAAAAATTTAGGGATACCTTTGGGAAAAGAAGGTTTAGTTATAGTTTTCACTCCCAATTAATTTCTTCAATTCAGGAAGAAAATACAAGCCTCAGTTTTGAAAAATAAAACAAAATAAAACAAGTCAGCCCTCCCCAAACAAAATAACTAACTAAGAAAAACCCCCATGTTGGGAAAACAAGAATGCACCCTGTGAGCTATCTGTACTAGGAACTGTAGTTCCACTGCAGTCAAAGCAGACTTTTGTGTAGCTGCAGCCTTTTTTCCCTCTAATACCTAGATTCTTAGTTCTATCCTTGTTTCTTGGTTAGAGTAAATCAGAAGATCACATGATGTGGACACAGCTTTTTATTCGTCACTATTAGTTATATATATGTATGTATGCATTGTTGAGATTGCTATTCTCATCATATTTTTTAATTTAAGTAGTGTATCTCTAAACCAAAATATAGCTGCTATGCTTTGCTTTAGATTAAAAATAGCTAGCTTCTTTCTGCTTACTGCTTTGCTAGCTTAATTCCGTTAACTGCAACCAAGTCACTTCTGTTTTAGAAACCTGAAACAAACAAATTTAGTTATGCCGTTCTATAGAAAGAAGAAAAAATTTTAATGGGACAAGTCACAATGCATCTGCATTTCTACTCCATCTGAGCAAATACATTTAATAGGTTAGAACTACTGGATTGCTACCAAGCTGAATGAATTCCATGCTTGCTGTGTTTCTGCAGCGTGTCTTGTGCAGCTAATGACTGCAGGACAGAGTAGCAATCTTTCTGCTTTCTTTCATTTGATCAGAGCAGGGACCCTTTCTATTGGCAATCTATATTAATAATTCAATATTAATTTTCTCAAGCAATGTCTGAAACATCTGTTTCCATTTACCTTAGCAAACATAATAGCACCTTTCTTTGATTAAAAAAATAAACAAAGCAATGTAGGCTGTGCAGTGTAAATTATATCATTCCACTGAATCATTTTACAATAAGGTAAAATTGAATTTAAGACAAGATTTAAGTTCTGGTTTTGGCATATTACCACACTTGGGAAACAAGAAGTAAAAGCTGATGGAAAACAGATTGCTCCATACCCTGGAACGATGTCAAATTTGCAGAGCTAACAAACTCAAAGAGATCTCCATACTCAAAAAAGTTACTAAATTATGACTTTTGTGGTTTGGTTAACCCCATTCTGGTACTTGCTGTCTCGTGTGGTCAATGGAAGGGCCAGTCTGACATCGTAACTAGAATCCTTAAAGACATAATGACAAAAGTATTTACATTTTCAAAACTTTCTGACAGTTCTAGTTATGTGTGTATTTTTCTTGCAAACAGACAGAACAGCAAGCACTGATTTCACTCTTGAGGTTCCCCTGAGTCGAGGAGGTAGATGTGGGGACAACAGGAACATATTTAACACACAAGATAATGGGGAAAAAATCAAGTGTAATTAAGGAAACCAAAAGAATTGCTGGTTTGCAAGTAAAATGATGGGACTGCTATGAAGTTATAAAAAACCCCAAAACCATAGAAACTTGCAAATACTTTTTGTACTGCACAGGAAACCCAGACACCATAAGAAGGGTAGAAGAGTTGAGTTTCAGCTTTCTCCAATTAAATGTTAGAAATAAGTTTTCATACTTTATCCCCTTGCTGTCACTCACTGTGCGCTCAAAGCATGCTTCAGCACATGCTTGTGCATGGTGCAGAGAGGAGGCAGTAACAGCCCCACTGCTCTGTTGTAGATGCAGGGTATTATATGCTAAGTCAGTGCAGTGCAGTGCAGCGCAGCGCCGCACCCAAAGTGAGGGATCCATCTCACAAACTGTCTTTGAAAGGAGGGAGTGCTCAAGGAATGGGAGACGCTCAAACCACAAAACAACTCTGCAGCCTAGGAACTGCTATCACCACTCTGTGTAGCTCCTATGTTCATCATCCCCTCCTGCAGCCATCAGACTGTCTTAGGTTCTGTGAGATGCAACAAATACATGGGCTACATGTGAAGCAAGTGTTTGTCAAAATAATTTGCATGCTGTATGCTAAAGTCATGTATCATATAACACATGCCTGTAAACACATGGCATTTTCATTGCTGTTTATGTGGACAATGCAATGTATCCTTTTTTACTGGCCACTTCTGATCCTGCTAAGGCCACACATCTACAGTTCTCCCCACATGTCCCTCTGCAGTTTTGTGATTCTGAACTCATAAACGAGCAATCATTTTATCAACAGTAAGAGGATTCTGCTATTTCTTACTAGGACGCTTTCAACTTATTAATAATTTGCTAATAATAATATGTGAGAAATGACTTACTACTAAGCGATTAACAATTTCTCTTTACAGTAGCATAATTAATGTCTCTTCTTGCAGACACAGCTTTATTTAACTTCATAAACTATTTTATATATACAGGTAGGTCTCAAAATTTCTTACAATGAATAAAAAAGTCACATCACTGCTGTAAAGAAACTTCTTCCAAAACACAGACCTGGTCAAAAAAACCCAAGTAAACAACTCTCACTTATTTCCTGATTAGTTTTGAACTGATTTTCGACAAAATTTAAATTAACAATGTTAGTCCAATGTCATTTTGGAAAGTTCTCATTAAGTGGACATTCATGAGGCCATTATGTTTTCATCTTGTGTCCAGGCATGGCTATACATGACAGTAGTCTTGAGACCTAACAGTACTCAAACCTTGTGCCCTAGAGGCACAAACCTGACACCTTGTGCCCTAGAGGCAGTATAGTTGCGCAGTTAATTTAGTCTATTGAGTATTAGATAAAGTAATTTGCACTAACATCCAAGAATTATTGCTGCTAGTAATCAATCAAGCAAGCACATTGGAGCTCGTTTCCATGTCTCTGCCTTCTTTTGCAATTGAGGTGATGTACCCCCTGTAGGTTACACATTGCCTTGATAAGTCTCTCGGGCACTTCTCTTAGGCAAAGACTACTTTTACTACAAATGTCACTTATGGTTCAGCAGCAATCCCAAAATCCCAGCACCAGTGCATATTCCCACACTCATTGTGTCTCAACAGATTCATCCCAAAGCCCATACTTCTGACAAAGGTGTGCAGCTCACCACTTAGAAAAGCAGCAGCTGAAGCATGTGATTCAGAAAAGCAGCATTTGAAGTAAGAGACACGGTGACTTTGCAGAAGTCCTTGATACAGTTATGCTTCACTCTGAACAGAGTAAAAGACACAAAACCAAAAGTAAAAAATACTAAACCACTCCTCCATTACTACTTCTCTGAATTTCCTAGTAAATCTTAGCTTAATCTTCGGGGTTTGGTCTGAATATTTAATAATATTTAATAATTTTAAAGGTTTCTACCTTGCATTCTATCTTGAATTGAAACTGATAAGTTACAAGGTCTGTATCATGTGAATCTGTTTGTGTGGATCCACCTGTAAGATGAGAACTCAAATAGGAGAAGCAACATGGTATAGTGAAGACCACAGTAAATAATAGCAGATCTGACTAACGGCAAACCACATCTCTTTCAGCCTCAGCTTTTCTGATGGGGAAATAACAGTTTACCCATTTTAAAGGATTTTTAATTGGTGATGAAAATACTTTCAGCTATTCTTCTCATTCAAAAACACACATTTGTCTTTTTAATGACTGAAAGTACTCTTATGTTTGTGATTGGAACTGCTTCTTGATGTTCTAAATTGTCATTTTTAAAGTTGTAACAGAGGTTTAAAGTGTTTTGGAATGCTTTTTCTAAATAGTAATTTTTAGTTTATAGTAGTGAGTTAGAATATCTTCTGGTATTTTGGCATTGGGTGTTCAGGGCAATATCTTAAATAGTTTGAAGATAAATGGTAAGATTAGTCATTGTTGTCCCATAACTCTTTACTCTGCTAATAGTGTGAAAGCTAGTTCTAGCCCTACTAGCTGAGAGAAAGCTTCAACCACTCAAACTCCCAGAGTCAGTTACCAATTTACGATAACACTCAGCTGAGAAACAGTGCAGTGAGGCATTCCTCAGCACGTCACTCTTCTTGTCTGATCAATGCATCTGAAGACAGGGCATCATTTCCTACCAGCCTCTGAGAGCTGAATAATGTTTCTGCAGGCGTCATATAAACAACCTAGGTGCATGTGTATAAACAAGCATACCGTGAGAAGCCAAAGTAGGAAACTTCATTTTTTAAAACCACTTGTCATTGCACTTGAGAGAGGGCACATCAATGGAAATAACTGGCCTACATAAAGATAAGAATATCCAGTTATGAAAAGCAAGCCTTTAGTATGTGAACAGTGAACATATTATCAGAGAAGAGATCAATGCAATGTGTAAGTCATGGCTCTAAGGAATGGAAAGACATTTCAGTCTGAGGGAAACATGCACAATTAAGAAGCTTAGAAATGATTGTGTTACATTGATTATGAGGCAAGGACAAACTGAGGACTTAATATTTGTAAGTGGAAATGACATCAAACTTAATGTGTTTTTGAGGAAAAAACCTATGAAAAGTATAGATATTTTCAGGGCTTAGCAATTTTGAGTAGGAGTTGGTGTGTTACACTTGTTTATCCAGTTTTCCATATTCATTACTCTTAAAGTTCTTGGTTTTCTCTATGATTTAAAATTGAATCAGGATGTATGTTTGTAATGTAACAGATGAACTCTTGATCCTATTGAACCTGTTCTCAAAACATGCTGTTGACTTCATTCATGCAGGTAAGTTTTATTACCTAGTTGATAGATTTGATTTATATCTTGAAAAAGAATTCTGATTTGTGCTAGGTAAAAATGTAATTTCAACCTGAACTCTTTTGTCTCTACCTTAAAAAAGAGGGACATTAACCTGGAGGAATACTTCCCTTTAGATTTGTTTTTTTTTTACATACTGAAATTTTACCAGCTGACTTTTGTATGTGCTAAAAAGATGCAGTTTCTTTTTCTGAACATATTTTCATATTTCAGTGCTGTAGGACTAATGCATAAAAAATATGATGAGAGATATTTGTTTTTATGAATTAATAAAAGTACAATTGCAAATCATGTAAATATATATATCATCCATCATTCAATAATTACTTATTAAAATTTTTATAGAATGTTTATAAATTCATTATGATGGAGGTCCTCTTTCGTTACTTATAGTGCAAATTATTACTCATACTTTAAGTTGTTGGACGGTAAAATGCTTTTTATATTATGACATGTAATGTCATACAACATATAATGTCATTGGAAATATTTGCTATAGAATAGCAATTCTCAAAGTGGGAAAGGTTGAGGATGGGGGCAGGGATTTAGCCTGGGGAAAGTAATAAAAAAAGGGTATGAAAATTTCATCAAAATTTTTTATCTCCCTTCCTCTGTTCTTAATTTTCTTGCTCAAACTTTTTTCCTCCATGAAATCTTTTCAGCTTTCTGGCAAGCCCATGGAGGACATGAACTTAACATTGTCTTTAAGTAAACGAGTCCTAGGGAGTGAGATGCAAGTGTGCTCCCTTCCTCCATGTCCACTCCAGCCCTCCCAGGCAGCTGGGCTTGCTGGAAGCTGAGTGCTACATGGGGAATGTTTTGGGCTTGAAAGGATCGTGGCTGGGTTTTTAGGTATGTGGTTGTGAAGTTAGGCTTTCTGCTGGGCTGGGTGATGAGGGAGTTCTTGGGTGAATTACTGCAGAAGCTTGGAGCAAGCCAGCAAGTAGGGAGATGTGAATATATCCAAAATATTCCAAAACCAAAAAAGGTCAAGATGAAAACTGTTACCACTGTAAAAGACAGCTAAAGACAGATGAGAGTGTAGAGCAAGAGGCATTTTTTCACTGAGAACACAACGATCTGATACATAACAGATGGCCAAAGCATAAGACTGTGAATAGGTACCTTACACAGCCTGTCCCCTTAGTGACTATGCCCCTTAAGAAGAAAGGACCTCAGTGAAAATGTGTGATATATTACAGTATCAAATCTTAAGATTTTGAAATACGAGCACATAGATTTATCAGCAGCAATATAAAATTTTAAGATTCTGTTTAATTTTACTACTTATTTTTCTCAGGCTACATCTGTACTGTATTTGACAGTGTGCAGCCAAAATTGCATTCTGTCACAAGCTGCTCCTGAGGCAATATACCTCTGTCCATATTGCCTCTTATAGGAAGTCTTTCTGGGTTTGGGAGGTAGGTTGCTTGCAAATCTCCAAGTTTGAAGCAGCAGATAGCTGAGCTTTTCTAGGAAGATATCTCTCTCGAGTTATTTTTGTTCTTGTGCCCTGAACAGCAGACAGCCAAGATGTGTTCACACTGCAGGTAAATGGGTTTACACACCTTTGAAGATTACCTTTTCAGAATAGCATCAGAGCTATCCAAACCACGTGGGCCCTGCTGAAAGCAGACAGAATGGATGGCTGTAGCTATTTTGGTCTCCAGGCTCCCTTCAAAAACATCCTATTTATCCTATATGCAGTCCAATTGACCTAAGTTTTAATTATTTCAGACTTCCTTCCATTGCCATTGCTGGTGTAAGTGTTTTCAGTTTCTAGGTGGAGTGATTCATCCCAGTCTATGAGTGCTTAACACAGCAGCTTGGTACATAAAAGGCTAGCAACCAAGCCTAAGGGCTGCTGAGGTTAGTGGTGTCTGTGCTACTAGTAGTCATGATAAATCTGACACTTATATGTGTCAAATGTCCTTGTCTAAGTTTTGGAGCCAGACTATTTCTAAATCTTACTATACTTTCCCCCCCTCCCCATCCATATCTAAGTTACAGTCTTTCTTAGCCATCCACAAGGTTATTACTGTCAAAGAGTCCCTGCTTTCTATCATGCTTACAAAGAGACACGAAAGTTTCTCTGGCCTTATCAAACAAAACCTGCCCATATCAAGGGTGTTTTTCTAACTAGTTGCTTAGGCTATGTTATCCTGCTGTATAAGTTCTCAGAAAACAGATGACTGGTTTCCTCTCAGAGGGTCTTTGCAGCCTTTCTTCATTATCTGAAATTCCATTTTGTAGATGTTAACTCCATTGTTGAAATTTTCAATTTGCATTAACATTGTGCTTTCGAAGAAGATTCCCAGTCACATTTACGACACACAAATATCTGCAAAGCTCCCTCATTATCCTACTTTTAACCTCTTCTTTTTCAAGATACCTTTTAAAACTCTTCAGTGGTAGCTCAGCTACCAAAGCTACTCCTTCACCTTAAAGGTCTTCTTTCTCTCTGAGCCATCTGAGCGTTTTTCCTTATACTTAGATTGTATGCTGGTTGGGGCAGTGATTCCCTTTCTCTCTGTGTTTGAATAGCATATACAGCTTGGGGTCCTAGATTCCATATATGAATGTCTGCCTATTATAGGCATATAAAAATATCCATATGTATGCAAGGCAACAGGTAATGTTGGACACAAACCAAAATAGAACAATTTGCAAGCAAGAATCTGGAATATAAGTGGTGTTAAAGTTCAAAATTATGTACTTTAGAGGGGTAATATGAAGGAATGCATTCAGAACTAGAGCCTGACAGAGCCAGAAAGCAGGAGGTTTTTAAGAACAAAGTTACTGAAACTTCCAGAAGTAAAAAATATGCCCTACAACATTTCAATACAGTATTTTAACTGAGACAACACATCAATGTCTCAAAAAAAGAAAAAAATCATTCTTGTTTTAATCCCCCAAAGCAGTTAATAATTACTGCTTCAGGAAAGCCACCTGAATTAGAAACATTACACAGAGAAAAACAGACCTGCAGACATCTAAATAGAAGGGAAAATTGCTTACTGTGTGGACTTCAGAATAATGCTAATCACAGTTTCACTACCCACAGCCATTATTTAACCATCTTCACAATCTTTTCTCACATAAAAGAGAGCAAATGGCTCATATTTCATATCTGGAATTTATCTGAACAGACAGCTAAAGCCATAAGCCACCCTTTTCCAAAGTGCTAAGCAATCAAGAATTCACAAAAAAGTCAATATGAAATTCTTGGCACTCTGTTTTGAGACATTGTATTTTTTTGCCTAAGCACCTAAATATAGACTTAAATACATAAGCTTAGACCGATCTTATGAAATTTCAGCCTTATATCATAGTCAATCTTGCTTTAATCACAGGAGAGAAAAAAAACTATTGCCAGAACCGACCAGTTTCCTGCATTTCAGAACCCTACAAAGCATATAACCCTGAAAAATAAATGTCACTGCTGAGGGACCCATAGAAATATGAAGTGCAAAGAGGTCAAAGAAAAAGGGAGAGAACTTTTTGCATAAAACGCTTGTTACTACTAGACAGTTAAATAGTACTTAATGTTCTGAAGACAGATCTGTTTCAGAACAGAGAAATAGCTTTTAAAAACAAAAAATGAATGTTTGCTACTCCCCTGCATTTTTTAAAATTAACTGATTCATATTTCCCCAGCTTTTTTTTTTTTTATTTTTCCCCAAGAAACTCAATCTAGCTAGCTATCATCTAAGAATTAGGCATGCAGACATAAGAGAGTGGGTACTGTATCAGCTACTTCACTTTCTCTTGCTAGCATGTCTCATCATTTATCATTCTCTTCTCTTCAGCAGTATGCATTTTTGTTTCTCCCAGAAGAGCCATTAAAATTATTTAGTGCTGGTTCAGGATTAATCTCAACTTAGACTTCACAGATGTATAGAAACCTGTCTTGAGGGGAAAGTAGAGGGCAAGTCTGAGGTCAATGCCCACAAGTGACAGACTCACAGCCAGCCTGTGCAGCAGCTAGGCAGCATGTAACCTAGAGTCAAAACTACCAGGCATACTGTCTAAAAGATATGAGAATTTCTTTTACCAGGCTGCAGCTCTAGAACTCCCATAAACTGTAAGAATCCTTGGGATTGGCATTACATATAACAATTATTGACTTAAAAAAAACCAAACCAAAACAAAACAAAAACCAACAAAATGTGTATGCCCTTATAAGTTGTTGCTCATTTTCAACTCATTGTAGTAATCACCTAAGCAAATGTGGTTATTAGCGAACCAAGGGAGACAGTGGTTCTTTCTAGGTTGGATTGATGTTTGTGTGTGAAAAAAAATGGTCGCGCCACTGCTACTAGTGTTGCGGAAAAACATTTTCAAAAAATAATTCCAAAATAAAAACCCCAAAATATTATTTGAATAAAAGTAATCTTCAGTTGGAATTCTACTTAAAAGTTACTCAAAGTATTTAAGTTTTTTCTAATCTCATTGCACATGTATATCAATAAAGCTGTAAACTTCTGTCTACTATATGTCCCACTCATGAAATATGACAATGTTTTCACTTCAGAGCAGGTATAATCCTCATAACTGGGGATGCAAGACTGTGTCTACATTAGCATTTCCAAATTTTCTATTTATATTTCTATTAATAGAAATATTTTATAATTTTATATATTTAATATATATACTATATTTATTTTATAATTTCTGTGTTATCTATATTTCTGTTTATAATCTCATTTTTTGTATTTTGGTGCCTAGTTTCTCCTTATTACAGATGAATAGGCTACTGACATCCTCCACCCTGCTCTCCTGGGATATGGTTTTGTATTACAGAATGACAGACTCACAGACTGGCTGAGGTGGAAAGGCACCTCTGGAGATAGGCTTTTGTATTAGAATAAAGATATTTTGCAAAATTTTCTCACACATTTATAGGCCAGGTGAGTGTAAATTCTGCTTTGATAAAATGTTACAGGCAGTTTTATATTTGCCCATCAAAAAACAGACAGCAAACCAGACAGAAATGTCCTGAAATAACACCTTGCAAGCCTTCCTCATCTAGGTGTTTCAGTAAAGACAGTTTTACAAAGCTCCCCAGTCCCAGAAAACAGTGCTATGGAGTAAAGTATACTATTTTGCAGTAGATTTTATGTTTGATATATTTTCCTTTTCTCAGACCCTACGTATGTCCTACCCATCATTTGCTAAACAAAATCACTTTAGTTTGCCATTACATAGGAATGTATTTTTAATGATTCGTGTACACCAGTTTTCATGTATTCGGAATTATTCAAAAGAAATAAAACAAGTTCTGGTTTGAATTAAGTCCAGTTTGGCATCTGATTTAGCAAGATACTTTCTAAATTGATATTGCATTTCTTGTAAGTATTGATTAACAATCTTCTACACTACAATTTAAATTTTTTAATTAGTATTAAACAGTCTATCTGAAGATATGTCCCTCCATGACATTGACTTTCATGGAAGAAAAAGAAACTATACATTTCAAATTTATTTTTTTCCAACTATGAACTGTTCCTAAAGGACATTCGACTATATTGTGTTGTTTCCTTTGCAATTGTTAACTCCGAAGATAAAATATTTTATATTTACTTGATTAACATATTATTCCAGTTGGTGAATTTATTTAGCTTATTCTAAAGCCATACGCTAAAAAAAAATTCTGCACAATAAAATGTTATTACCTCTTTCTAAGTAAATATATACATATTTAATTATATATATATTTACTTTTATATTTATATTTGTTTACTCTGTAGCTTAGAAACCAACGCATTAATCAATGTTAAGAAATACTCCTGGGTCCGGGGACACAATCACCTCTCTTGGTAAAAAAATTTTTACTTGTTTTAGTTCATAGTTCCCCAAGGAGTTTGGGGACATGACTCAAGAGTTAGCTCACATCAGAAGGCATACCCTGTTGACAGGGTGCATACAGTCACCAGGCTTTTAAGGACAAGACCCTTTGCAGACACAGGGTATCTCAATGCCAGTTAGTCTTGGCATAGATGGAGCCAAAATGACTAAGAAAAATTTTATTGTAATACATAGATCATTTTCCTTGGAGTGCAAATCTTTGTTTCAGATACAATATTTTATTAATTCAGAGTAGTAGATTTGTAATAAATTGTTTTCAGGACTTCATATTGTCTCAAAATACATAGTAAAGGGTCATCATTTCTAGTCTATTTCCCCCAGTGTGTGTTTAAAGAGAAAATAAGTTGAGCTGAAGGCAAAAATACTCAGATGTGAGGTTTCTAGATAACGTTTTGATCACATAGTTAATGTTTAAGAAAAAGAAAAATAAAAAATTGTTGGATAACTTCTTTTTCAATTAAGCACTGTTAATGTAACCAGTATGGATCTCTGAAAAGTTCTCTGTCTCTATCCATCACTGCACATTTCAGGTGATATATTTGGCATTATTTAGGCTTTCATTTCAGAAAATAAATGTATCAGATTGAGTTTCTCAGCTGTGAAAAATACTGAACATTAACATAAAATATAAAACATTGAAATGGCTCTGGTACAGTCACTTTATTTAACCAGCTTTTGAAGTGTCCTAGTTCTCTCTGCTGAAGATAAACTATCAGTTTTAAAAGTCTTTTTAATTAAATGTGTAGTATTCTCCTGACAATAAGCAAAAATGGATGAGATTTGCCAAATATCCTTTTCTTACCCCTTTTATTCACATACTTGCTATGGTTAACGAGTAAAGCCTACGTAATCTAAAAGAAACACTAAGAAAATAAGTAAGGACATATTTTCTCTTCTTTTTAAATCTATTTGAAGTGTTGCAGAGTGTATATTTATCAAGAGATACTTAGAATAAACTGTGGAATAAATGTTTTGACGGGATGCTTATATATTTTAAGAAAATCCTAATGAAGATAGCTTTTAGGAGGTCCATTTTGGACCCCATATAATTGATGATATACTTTTCTTTAAGTCTGTTGTACCTCAGATATCTACTTTTTGTAGACTCACAGAGGCCACCTAGCTCATCTCCCTGCCCAAGGCAAGATGGCTGTACCTATTTCCCAACAGATGTTTCATCTAACCTCTTCCTACAGACGTTCATGACAAATTTCACAGCTTCCCCTGACACTCTATTGCAGCTCTTCACTGTCCTCTCTATTAGAAAGTTTCTCCCTGTATCTCCTCTGGATGAGCCTATTTCTTCAGTCTTCACTTCCTGTCCCACCCACTATGGACGTAAAGAACAGAATCCATCTTCAGTATTCAGCTTCTAATGATCCGCCAGCCTCCTCTCTTCTGTTTTCACCTCTAGACCTGCTCCAGGAATCCTGCACAGCTACTGAAAGAGCTCTGCTGAGACACTCCTAGGAGGAGCACCTATCATCTTCCTCAGAAATATCTCAGTCACAATTTCCTCTTGGCAAATAAATTCAACAATAATTTGAAACAAAACAGTTAGACACTTTAACTCATTACAGAAAATGAAAGATCTCACTCTGAAGGAAACACCATTAAAGAGTAAATAGAAAATGGAGTCCAGGGAGGGAAGAGAGGATGGAAGCATTGCAGGCAAATACATCTGGAACACAGTCAAGTCATCTGCTTAAAATGCACTTAAATAACCAGGCATTTGAAAGCTTCCTTTCAGATACATTACTTCAGTTAAAAAGCACTGTAGTTGCTGCTTAGTTTTGTCATCTTTGACCAATACCACTATTAAATAAAGCCTATTTGTATCTCACAAGCTTCTGTATTTATTCCTAAATTTTTCTTTCTGACCTTGACAGGATTTGGATTTTTGTTTGGTTTTGTTTTGTTTTACCAGGAGGATGATCTTCAGTGTTTTGAATTGTATTATGAAGTAATTTAAAAAAGCCAATGCTGGCAGAAAATTAGAGAATCTGTTTAAGGAGTAGAAGAAAGATGAAAAAGATTGATCTGCATATTTACAAGGTACTGAAATAAATTACCAAGATAGAATGCATGAGATGGGATAAAGCTTGGAAGCACAAACTGAGTTGGATGTTTCTGAGACCAAAAATAGAGGGGTTATGTCTTTTTTTTCTCAGAGACTTGTGAAAAAAGAGGAAATGAATAAAAAGAAGGATGGAAACACTTTAAACTAGAGCACTGGAAAGATGATCAGAGATGCATTGGACACTGCTGAGACAGAAAGCAATGGAAACTTGCGTTCAGAAAAAGCAACGTAATGAGAATTTCCCAGCAAAAAGAGGAAGAAGAAAGTGAGCTTCTGGGGCTGATAAATGCAAACAATAAATAGAATGGTGTCTGAGTCAGAAATGTGGTTTTTCAAATGATATTTAATATGACAGGGAAGGGAGCTACCCGGAATTTTGGTAATAAGTGCAAAATAAAATCAATTATTTTTGTCAGAGCTAAATAGCATGTTAGAAGAATGTGAAAGGGGGCCTGGAACCACACACACTGGTGGAAATGGAAGAGACAGAACTGATGACAAAATAATCAGTAAAAGACAGGGAACCTGAAAACACTGAACACCCATGTATTCAGTAAGACATCACAGTGATTCTTTAAATAAATATTACTAATATTCAATAAAATGAGATCAGTACATTTTACAGAAATTGGACTAACCCCACTAGGGAAAGGGCAATGATTTCTGAATCTGCATTTGTCATTTAACTAATTACTTCACCGATACCAAACTTTCAATTGTTTCCATCCAACTTTTATATGTTTTCATGGTTAAGAATCTATGAAGAATAAACCTACAACTAGAAAAATGGAAGTAACATGTGCCAGAACTACTGAGCTTTGGGAAAAACATTTTGAGAACTTGCATGACACTCCCCATCTCCCTACAATATTAGGTTCAGTCAGAAATATCACCTGTAGCTTTTAATGGTTAAAATTTACTCAAAGGTTCCCTTATTTTCCGTTTTAGAATATTTCAGCTTTATGATTTTTCTCTCTTTGAGCAATTCAATCTCTTAAGTGCTCTAAAACATGCTAAAAAAAGCCTAATGGTGTTCCTAATTTAGCATGTCTTACTGACAGCATAACATTTTTTTCCCCTCAGTTTACAAGTATGAATATATATCGCTTAATTTTTAATTTAGTTTATCTTCTGCTGTATTCATTTTGGCATCAACAGAAAATCTAGAGGTCAAATACAGGTCTCTTACTCTTGTGGAATCCCACAGCCTCCTATATATATCAGCTGTCTTCAATAGAGAAAAAGAAGCTAGAATATATTCCTGCTATTGGAAGAGAATCAACAAATCTCTTCATGCTGTTTAGCCCAAAAGACCCAACACCCAACACGTTTTCCCACAGGTGAGTTGGTACTGGAGTTCAGAAAATAAATAAAATGAAAGAAAAGACATTAATCCAGAAGAGTGACACAGTTCTAAACACACACACACAAATTAGAGCAAGCTTTCTGCTCCTTTTTGAAAGAAATTTGCAAAGAAGTACTCACTTCTCCTGATTACTGCCAGAATATTTCTCATAACCAAGAGCAGGAAAACCTTCACACTTCTTTAATCTCAGTTCTTCAATTTAAGGTAGTCAAAAACAATAGAGAAGGATCAGTAAAATACCATTTAAGGGACAAAATCCAATGCTAAGCTTTGTGAGTTTGTCCCCTAAATATATCTGTTTCTGTCATTAATGTACAAAACTCTTACAGTAGAATTCACATGTTGGAAGGATGTGGTGTGATATGGATAGTAGCAGTGATGCCATTCTTAAAAGTCAACAATCAGCTGTCTTTTAAAGTGCTTGGCATTGAGATAGTATGTTGAGGAGTCGAGTCATATTCATAGACGTTCTAAAGGTTTTCTAGTTCAAGGCCACCTTCATTTTAAAAATGAAATAATCTGTCATTTATTTTAGCTTCCCAACTATCTCAGTTGTTGACATTTACAACTTCTGAAACTTCAAAGTGAGTTTAGGTTATAATATGACAATTTCAATGTAGATTTCAGTGATAATAAAAAAGTGCCCTTGCCCCTGATATAAAGTATTGTTTCAAACACCTGGTAGGATATATTATTCCATGATAGACATTCATCTATATAATTTTCCTGCATGTCATTATTTTAAAAATATTTATTTCTAGTACAAGATACTATGCAAATTGCCATTGTTTTCCCAGAATTTCCCTAGAATTGTACTGATTATACTATGCCTTATGCAAGAAAAACTTGACATCCCTTGAGGCAGGCTACTTCCCCCTCCCCCAATCATTGATACTTTCTTTAAAATAAGGAAAACTTTCTGTGACTACCTGGTGTCCTGGTTTCAGCTGGGATAGCGTTGATTTTTCTTCCTAGTAGCTGGTATAGTGCTGTGCTGCTGATTTTGTATGGGAATAATGTTGATAACACGCTGATGTTTTAGTTGTTGCTAAGTAGTACTTACACTAGTCAAGGACTTTTCAGCTTCCCATGCTCTGCCAGGTGCACAAGAAGCTGGGAGGGGGCACAGCCAGGACAGCTGACCCAGACCGGCCAAAGGGCTATTCCATACCGTATGACGTCATGCTCGGTATATAAACTGGGGGAAGAGTTGGCCGGGGGGGGGGTAGCGATCCCTGCTCGGGGATGTGCTGGGCATCAGTCGGTGGGTGGTGAGCCAATTGTATAGTGTATCACTTGCTCTGTATATTATTATTGTATTATTATATTATTATTATTACTATTACTGTTATTCTATTTCATTTTACTTCAATTATTAAACTGTTCTTATCTCAATCCACGAGTTTTCTGACTGTAACCCTCCCAATTCTCTTCCCCATCCCACTGGAGTGGGGGGAGTGAGCGAGCGGCTGCGTGGTGCTTAGCTGCTGGCTGGGGTTAAACCACAACACCTGGCAAACTGAGGACAATCAGTTTAAGGCTGCCTGTCTCTAACTTGCTTTCTTGTGTCTAAATACTTCAGCAAATATTCAAGATCACACAAACCAGGCTCAACAGAATAAACTAACAGCGTGCCAGTCTTGACAGCAATCATCCTGTTATTGTTTCACATTAGGTTCTCAGAGTTATTTTTAGCACAGCCTTTTTTCCTTTGTACTTTATATTAACACATCGGTCAAGCCTGAAAAACACAATAGAAAAGTAGGTGCACTTCAAGAATGCAACACTAATGTCAGCCAATATAGCTCAGGAGTTTGATGCCATAGCTACAAAATAAGCATTTCTGGAATAAGTACAATTGAACAGGTTTTCAACAAGGATAGAAAACATCAATCCATTTTCAAATACTGCAGAATGAGCAACAACAACTTTTTCAAAGTGGGGATGAAGGGCGGGTGGTTGAACAGACAGCCCAATCCCAGATAAATTAGTTCAGTGGGAGCACATCTTTTAAGCACATACCTCAGACAAGCAGCAGAGAAGAAATCCATTTTAGAAAAGATGCTGAAAGAGCTTGATGTCCACCTGGCAAATTTCTTGTGCTGTTTGAAAAAGCAAGACGGTTCAGATTATGAACCGAGTTATATCTACAGCATTACAACCAGTCCTGATCAGCATGTAAAGGAAAGCGAGGGCTTCTGGCAGTGTACCTGATCAGAAAGACTAAGGGCAGGGGGAGATAGAGAAAAAAGAGGAGGGAGCCCTTTCTTCCTTCAGTAAACGTCAAACATTTGTCTGAAGCATTTAGCCTTAAAGCAGAGCTTCTCTGTGGGAAGGAAAACTGTAGACTCCTGCCGTGCTAGGATTTTGACCACACCATTGCTTGCTTTAGCCCTTAATATGTTTTCCATGTAAAGGAATATGACCTCTGTTAACTTCTAAACAGTTCAGGGGGAAAATCTTTAATAATAATTTAACACCACCCCTCCCAATAAACTCGCAAACACCCAAAAATATAAGGCCAGTGAAATCCATCTTGTAACAAAATGCTGTGCTGTCAAAAAAGACTTGACTGTAGCTTTTGAAACATTTTTGAAAACACCAAAATCAGATTTTGCTCCTTAATTATATACTTAACAGTAACTACAAAGCAGGCATTCAGAAATGATTTAAAAAAAAAAAAAAAAAAAGAAGGGGGGGACCCTATGCGGACAGCTAACATAAATGAACTAAGGTCTAGGATTTAACATCTTGCTGGCTTACCTGATAAAACATGAATTTCAAATGTATTATGAGGAGGAAAAAAAAAAAAAAACAAAGCCCAAGAGATAGTGATGATGAAATGCTTGAAATGCTCTCTAATAAACTTGTTCAGATTCCCAGTTCCAAAAGATTACCAAGTATTTATAAATTGCTGCATCCTTATTGGGGAGGAGAAAAAAAAAAGGACCTCTGCAGTATCCTCGCTGCTTCATTCTCGGCTTCCTGTTCTGAGGCTCGCTCTGTGGTACCTAATACAAATCAGCAAATAGCAGGCAGGGGAAAAAAGAAAAAAAAAAAAAAAAAGAGGGGGGATGGGAGGAGAAGGAAGAGAGACAGAGAGGAGGGTGAAGAAAGAAAAAAAGGGGGGGGAAAAAGGTACTGAGCCATTACCTTCAAGGACAGCCCCATCTACCGGCAAAAGAAATGAACCGGCTTTTTAAAGAGATTGCTTTTTAAAAGATTTTCTGACTTAAACGACCCTGAAAATCTACAGTCCCATGTTCCTTCAGCAAGGAACAAAGGGCAGGGGTTGTGCTGAGAAGTAGATTTCTTTATCCACTGTTAAATGAGTAAAAGTTTTCATTAATTTTTATTTCTTTTCTGTTAATTACTTGTCTCTGAAACATGAGAAGGAAATATTTTGGGTAAGGGTGGTCTGTTATGAAAGCACCCTTTCCAGGTCACCCCCTGGCATGCCACACCTAAATGCTACCTGTCCTCTGTCTCGTTTTACATCTCCCCACTGAGCAGCGGTGGTAGATTCAACATCTTCAGTCATGGGTTCAATAATAAAAAAAAAAAAAAAATAAAAGGTTCCTGTGCCAGAGTTATATGGCGTGTCCATCTATTACAGACTGCATTGCTAATCACGCAGCCCGGTACACGACTACCACAGATAGATATAGACAGATCCATACATTCCTGTGTATTCAGATGACAGCTGGGCAGCCAAATCTGGAACTTAGACAAAAAATGTTCCTTTTTAAAATTCAGACCGCTAAGTAACAGTAACTGCTAATACAACAAACTCCAGCTGCACTGGATCAGGCTCAGTTTGTGCTAAATCAGACAGCATTATATATTTCTCATTCTGCTTTCTTGACAAAAAAAGAAAAAAAAAAGTGGAACTGGGATGGCCATCAGCAAACACTTGAAAAGCCTGGTTTCAGCCATGCTGGAGGGGGTGGGTGCAGTATGGTAGGAAAGGAAGGGGGCAGTGACTAGGAAGGTGAGAGGTGCACGGAAGAAGGGCCAAAAATAATACTGCATTTCTTTCATTCTGTAATACAATTTTGGCATGTAAAGATAGAAGAAAATAAACCTAATTAATACGTGTATGCAATAAGGCTGTCATCTATGATATAAAAGATACTTAACACGTTAACCTGTGATTCAGTGACGCCAGACAGCTATCATGAATTTGATCCCCTAGAGTCCATTCCAGTATTGTTCTGATATTTTCTTTTTTAATATTTTTACACCATGAGGTTTTGGCAGCTTAACTTTTGCTTGAATCCAAGCTATGTGAAGCTGAATTTCTCCACCTCCCAGTGGTGGCCTGACATGCTTGGCCCTTCACAACAAACATTTGGAATCTCTCAGTATAATACTGAATTTTCAAGCATTTATCAATACAGAACGTTATGAACAATTGTTCTAACAATGAAATCTAATCTCATAAATTTCTAAATGTTTTCTCTGTAAATATTTCAGTGATTAAAAGAACACAGCAAGCAACCTTATGACACTAAATATTTAGTTAAAACACACCATAATATATTCAAATACTAATACTGAAATGCTGACATACAAAGGGCAAGACCAAGCTGGATGCAACCGTGCAACCTGTCTCCTTTGAATATGCCTGAGCACTGATTTAGAAAGACTTCATATGCTTTCATGTTTCACTGCTGCCATGGTCACCAGTTTTGAATTTAGCTTTTCTGCTGGCACTACTGGTAGGCTGCTAAATAGCTCAGACAGGTCCCCACTACCCAAACACAGTTCAATTCTATGACCTTGAGGTAGAAAGTTCTATAAACCATTATCTTATTATTATGAGCTGGTAACATGCTCCTCAACTGTTTGATTCTTATTTAGGTATAATTGTAAAAGCTGAGTTATCTTTTTTTCATACATTTACAAAGTTCTTCGGGGTCATGAAGAACATTTGCAGGTGACAAATTACTTTGTAGTGCTAGTAACACCCCTGACTCAGAATCACCCTTAAAATTTTAAATACTAAACAGATGTTCAGATACTATTGCTGATGCCAATTGATCATTCCCAGAAATCTTTCTGTTCATGGATGTTTCTGGAAACGATGAATGGCTTGGTGTTTATAAATACAGATTTATCACTAGGTTAAAAGGCAGAATATTTACTCCTCAGCTTGAAGTTTTAATATGAGTTCCTCCGGTCGTTGGTACAGTCTGGGCATGTTTGACATTTTACAGGCATAGCTCCTGTAAAATGTTGCAGTATGAAATAAACACCACAAAAGAAAACAATAAACTAGGAATCTGGATAGCTTAAACAATAAACACTGCGTAGTAAAAATCTTTGAGATGCCTCAGGTGCCTACGGTTTTGGTCCTGAACATAACATGGAACACACGAAATTTCCCCCCAGCTTAAACATAATTTTAATGTATTATGAAAGCATACAGTTTTCAATAGTCCTAAAACGCGCCCTTCTTTAAGGATCAGTAGAGGTTCAGCATAGGATGCTTAATATGACCACTGACTTTAAGAAATCCCCAGGTATCATTAACAGAATACTGAAAGCTTTTTTTTAAGCAGCATTTGTCATAGCTCAGATTTCACTGGTCACACTGGATAACCAGGTGCTCAAGTTCAGCTCCACCAGCTTACGTCAGGAAAATGGATAGGGTTTGTGGTTATCTTAACAAGCTCCTTTGGCGGTTCCTTGAACCAGACTGTCATCTGATATGGGGTTTGAGAGAGAAGACTTTATCAACACAATAGCAACTTCTTTCCAACTGCTAAAGAGCTAAATCCCTTGGATTCTTATACTTTTAAAGTTTTAAACTTGTACATTGCACCACAATTGCAGAAAACAAAAAAGGTATAGATTTTTCAATCGCAGCTGCTCCAACTCTAAGATAAATGGAAAGTTAGTAAATAAAACATAGTCTCCCTTCCCTCTCCCCCCCCAAAATCCAACTTGCCTTCTTTATTGTCTCTAAACAAATAGGACACTGCTAATAGCTAGTAAAAGAATTTTCAAAAACAAGCAAGTCTAGGATACTCGTTGCATTTACTTTGGAAATTTTTGACCACTTCTTCCTGCAGATATGGTGAGAACTTCTCCCATCCTGAGTGCTCGAGGACCAATTATTTTAATGGGCATGGGCTGAAGCAACCATCCAACAGGCCCAAAGGAGAGCACCTCCATGCCCTGCACAGCAGGGACACAGTTGCCAGGCAAACTTCCACTGCAGCCTTCAGCTTGCAAGTCTTGCAGATTTCAGATTCTGCAGACCTGGTAACTTTGTGTTAATGGAGATTTGTGGTTCACTTCCCCTCATACAAATTTTGACCAGTCCTACTCTTGGCTCTGCCTCAGGAATACTGTGCAAATGTTTAAACGCACTGGTGAAGAACAGCCCAGTAATTTTTTGGCTCAAGTGCCACAAACTGCCCACCCTTAGTGATCACCAGGCACTGGAAGATTCTGGTCTTCTTCGGCACATGAAAGGATTCATCTGAAGTCCTTCTCTGGTGATCCTCTGCAGCACAGTTCCCTTTCTGAAAAGGACCTATAATGAACTCCAGCTGAAGAAAAAGAGAATGTAGTTCTTTTTGTCACTATCCTGTTTCAGCATGTGTACTGCAAACATTATAGTTCTGTACAGTCTAGAGAAACCTTTGAAATTAACCTTAGAAGCTTAGATGTTCAGCCATGGCAGTAAACCATGCAAGCAACAATGCAGAAGAGTGTGTTCTACATACACAATGAATAGAGTGTTAAGAGCAATATATACATATGTATATTTTTAATGACAGTGTCTGAGGTACATTTTATTTAGCAAAACATTAAGAAATCTCCCTTGATTCTGTACAGTATGTCTTTCTAGTGTTCTAGGAATGAATTCTGTGAATTGCAGTGGGTGTGGAAAACAGGTAATGGAGTAATTCATCTAATATATAAGGAATGAGCCATCCAAGATCCTCCATGGACAAGCAGGTGAACACGATAATCCAAGGGGCTTTTTCTCTTTCTAAACTTGTGAACCAATTGTACTGCAGGCACAGAAGAGCTATACAAGCAGTTAAGGATAGAAAAACATCATCATGGAGAACCAGGATCTGGAAAAAGGACATGGACTGTAGTAACACAGAAGAGAAGATCTCATCCAACCAGTTTCAATGAAAAGTGAGGAAAACCTCTGAATAAAAAGAATAATAACGTTTTGCACAAGGAACAGAGCACATATGCCAGCTTCTAAACAGATATCTTCAGAACAGATATAGCCCATTTCAACAGCAACAGAGTTTTGTCACATTTGGAATGTTTCTGTGTACTAGATGCAAATAAAAGTTGGCAGTTCTGGACAGTCAAAGATCTGCATTTGTGAGCCCAAACTTACCTGGAAAGCTTGTGAAATATACTATTACAGTCTTACATTTAGATGTTACATGAGATAAACTAAAACACAGATGTTTGTAGTCTTTCTTTTTCAATTTAGCACTAACTTAGCATGATTGTCATCACAATATATATCTCAACTATTCAATTAAAATGGGCAGATAAAATCAGACATAAATTTCTTTATAAACCTAATAGTGTAATGTATACTCCTATACTTTGTTTACGTTATGGATTACAAAAACTGGTCTCACCATTGTTTAATGCTAAACATATTCTAAAATAATTTAATTCACACACTCTCATATTGTTTCCATGCTCCTCAGTTTTAGTGACATTTCCATGGCTATGAAGAGGGCACAGAAACTCCCCTACAGGACACAAAACTCTAGTACTGTGAGGAAAAGTTTGTCAGAAACTCAAGCTCCATGTTGTGATGTGAGGGAATATGCAGAATATTGAAAGCAAGATACTGATGTAGCCGTGGGATTGGACAATTCCAGTAAACCACAGGAAAATAGCAGAAGGAGGCACTGACCACTAATGGTCCATATCCTGCATTGTAATGGGTTCAAAACATACCTTACAGCTCGGATTCAATTTCTCAGACCCTAAGTGATATACCAGAATATAGGATATATAAATACACATACGAAACACCATTTTCTAACACTTTGTATCCTACTGAAGCATCTGCAGCTTGCTATGCTGAGAAGTACTCTGCATGCCCTTCTATGAACCATGACGTAAAAAATAAAAATAACACTTCCAGCAAACCACCATACATTTAAAGACAATAAGTCTGTTTTTCTTCTAATTGAATAGATAGGTTATTAATACTCTTTAAGCCTGTAAGAAAATACCTCAAGCACCCACACTTGAAATGGGATGGAACACAGTGTACTCATATATAACAGCATAACTATTTTAGAACACTTCAGGCAGCAAGAAAAAAAGAATCTGAGGTACATCATTACAATAATGCGTGGTACTTAGCAGTTTTGTTCTAAGTGACTATACTATGCTATTATTTTATCAGTTTGTTTGCAAGACATACTTCTGTATTTTGAAGTATAAAATGGTATCTATAAAATATTATACAATGTAATATACTGCATTGCAACAGAGGTGTTTCCAAGATACCAAAAATGAGTTACATTTTCTTGAACCTAACTTCTTTCATGAGGTAATTAATGAAGGCACCAACCTGGTATTTCTACTAAATCACAGCACAGATCTACATGACTGTCATTAAAAAAAAATAAAAAAGTAATTAGTAACTGTTAAGGTAAGACCACGATGAAGAGACAACTGACTGCCTGGCAGCTCTTTTCCAGAGAAAGAGAGCTTTTAAAGATGATAAGAAAATGATAAAACAATTCACCTCATTTACAAACAAGTGTTGAAATTATAATCTATCAGTGATTTCTAGAACAGTGTGAACAACCACTAGTTTCTAGTGGGGGGAAAAAACACATTCAAAGGACTTCCACTCTTCCTATCAAAATTAGTTTTAATCTGATATTAATATATAATCTTATATTAATATTCAATCTTATTTTGATTTAAGAAAGTGAGCTTGGTATTGATTCTTATAGTGAGCAGTTACCTATTAGACATAAGAATTTTATAAATGCCATATTGTCAATAGACAATAATTTTGCATTTTTAATTTTCTGTTTTGACACTCATTAACATAATTCAATACAAACATCACTATGTTTAAGTTAATATATTAAATGAAATCTTGGTAGTAAGCTGTTAAATATAACTCAATACAATGCTGATCAAAGTTTCTCTCAGGTATTTTTACTATAAATTTCCCTATATTTTGGAATTCATTAGTGTGTCTTAAATGGGTATTATTTCATTTTTACGAAGTGCTAACTCCCATGAAGTAGACTCACAGCACCATGAAAGAAAAAAGTTGCTGTCCAAGGTACTGTACATAAACACGAGTTTTCTAATTAATCTCTCCAATGCATTAAAAATATTTTCAAATTTATTATATAGGAATTGTCCCTAGCAAGCAAGCTAGCCTTGTTGAAATTCCCTACATGATACTGCAGTATCAGTGTTATGCTGTTACTTTCCAGGGCCTCTTCTGCTGCATTCCGGTATAATCAGATGTTCCAGCACCTGACAATACACAGTATGTATAATTCATTTAAGAACAAACCTGTTCTATGTTTTGTTACAGATTGATTTTCAGCAGGGTATAAGTACAAAAAAAATTCTTTGAATTCTACATGGTGCATGAAAAAAAGCTACCCTCTAATATAAATCTAGCTAACATGTACTGTTCTGGCATTCTGCAGAGCAGTCACTAAGTGTAATTTTATCTGCAGTATTCACCTTAAATATCTCAGAAGCATATAGATTCATGCATTCATGCAGTAAATAGCAAATAGAATCCTGTATTTAATTGCTAGTTCAAAAAATAACCAAAGAGTGCAAGAAAATTAAATACAATTTTTTGTTGTTGTTGTTGTTTAATAAAAGAAGCATATTTGTAATTTTCAAGGCTGAAACAATGCAACAGCCAGGAACTGCAGTAAACCTCTCAGAGCTAATAGCTATATCCAATAATGCTTTCCCACACCACCTTCAAGCAAATGGATTTCATTCACTGCTTAATCAGTCAAATTAACAATAATCCCCATATGGTTAGAAAAGATGTTTGTTAAACAAACCCAATTTATGATTTATTTATTTGTAAAGTGTCTTAAAGCTGAGATGCCTAGAAGAAGTACTACTCTGTTAATTCAATCATGCTGACAGAGCTGGTTTCACCTAGCAAATTCTCTCTGCAATTCACAGCATGGCTGACAGCTATCTGCATAGAAAAATAGCACAGTAACCATTTAAATCATGCAAAAATATTTACCCAAGAAGATGTAGCAAAGATCAGGATCCAGCTTCCAGACCCCATGAAGCATGAAGCTGAGGGAGCAATCCAGTAGCTTGCTCAGGCCAGCAGTTTCTCTCCTACACTTGACCTAGACTGCCTTACATAATGAGGAATCAGTGCTGTATCCTGTGTGGAGGAGCAAGCTGAATGTCATCACTGGCAGAAGTAGGGAGAACTGGCAGCAGGCAGGCTGGTAGTTAGCATGGAGATCACGAAGTCTGCTTTCCCTGAGTGCTCTGGGAGAAAACACAAGAACAGCTCAGAAACGCTGGTGTCATTCCTCCCCTGGAACGAATGACCGGAAGGAGCGAGGGTGTTACAAACGTGAGGCAGACAGCGAGTGCTAAAGCTGCATCTGTACCTACTATCAAGGTGACAGTATTCCTGTCACACTGTGTCTAGAGGACTGCGTAACTACAGCTAACAGGAGAACAACAGCAAGGCAAAGTAAGGAAGGAGAGACACAGACTGCTGCTGCATACATTTGTCTATATATTACTCGTTGTGGTGAGTAGAAGAAAAGCAATGGTATAAGATAAAATACTGGGATTAATTTCCAATGGGAAGTGCTATTCCCTTAAATAAATCTTACTGCATGCAAGTTAGTTTCTGGAAAAATAACCATGTTACCTGTTTTATCTGGTGTTACAGGGGTTAAAGTGCTTGTATTACAGAAATTTTGATATTTTCAAGAAAATGATGGGTAAGATACATTCCTGGTTGTGAAGATGTTTATAGTCATTTCTGGTATTTCTTTGCTATTTTTTGGAGAGAAACTTTGGGATATTTCTTAGTTTATTATTGTTTGGGTCATATTAGCACTTCCTCTGTGGAGGGCACAAGATATGAAACAAGTACCCAGGCTTAACCAGCAGTTAGAAACCTACACAGCCTTGTTGTTTACAAAAAGCAGCTTTATATTAATTAAAATCACTGCATATAACGTGTATTCCATATTTTATTTCTTTTGAATACTTGAATAGTAAGTAAAGAGCCTTAAATACTGATAATGCATATAGAAATTATTCTTGAATGAATATTTTGAGTTATATAGTTTCTCCTTAGAAAAGAAGGCAAAGGTTTCACTAAGATGGGGCATCTTAAGTTTTCTGGTTTTATTTGAGACAGCTTGATTAGGTATGATCAAGAGTAATTGCGACTGGACACAAATTCCTAATGTCACAGATCAATATCACTTGATAATGAATATAGTAATTGAGAGAGAAAGTATCATGTAATAATATTTAGTGCCCCATTTTATGAAAGTACTTCTATATTTGATGGTCCTTCTTGTTTAAATTAAATGGGTTTGGGTGAGTGAGTGAAATAATGGACATAATTTTCAATATGGCTCTGAAACTTGCCAAATTAAAATCCTGGGCTGCATTAAATACAAGAGGAAAGAGGAACTCAGCAACAACATTGCAGCAACATCAAAAGACAGGTCACTAAACTCACTGAAAGTTTTAGTATCAATGTGGAACATTGGCTGGGTTTTACAGAAGTCAGCGTGGGTACAGCGACTATTATACTTAGTTATGCTCTTAGCAGAATAAACATGATTTGAGCTCTGATCTCAAATGGGAGAATCAAGGTGAAGGTGAAAGGGACAAAAATAATCCTTTTTTTTAATAAAATCTATTTAAATTATTATTTCTCTTTTATAGATAAGCATATGATGACTTTTCTAACAAATTTGATCAGGTTAAAAAAAAAATGCTTGAGTGTCACTGGTTTTTGAAATACATGTTTTCCTAGCCCCTTGTTGAATGATTTTCTTTTTGCTTTCTTGAAAAAATGAAGGGGGGGAAAAAAAAAGAAAAAAGAAAAAAAACAAGATCAGAAGCATTTGGTAGAAAAGGTAGATCACAAATAACTCGGGATATACTAGCTGTAGGTCTAAAGTATAATGTGGAAGCAAAAAAAATGCAAGGGAAATATCATTTGAGAATAATTTTTTAAACAGTCGTTGCTGTATTTGAAATCAATAACTTTTTATCCAGTCAGTGCAATTTATTTATACCACATCAGCAAATAATATTAAAAATATCTTGGTGCATTTATTCTTTCACATATTGGTGTTGACTGTTAATGAGGAGTCCCTACTAAACCTTTATATAATTTATATGTACCAACCTCTACTTTCAGTGTTTCAAGTGTTAAATAAAAGTATTTGCTTACAAGAAAACTATTTACATACTGGACCCTGGTTAATCAATGACCTATATTAGTCTATGAGAGCATACAAGGATAGTTTACTTAAGGTGCAAAAGGTTGGCAATTCACGGCACTCAAAACAGCAAAGCAGCCAAACTACACATCAAAAGCCAGCTCAGATGCCTCCACAGCCATGGCACAGCTAGTACATCACCAGGATAATCTGCCTACAGATAACCAAAAGTTGACTGCATCAGGTAGAAAAATAAATAAAATTTATAGGTAAACTATAGGTAAACCAACCCAATACACAGAAAGTGAGTACAAAATGCTACCTAAATGAACAGAGTAGCAAACTTGACTGTCAGCGTTGCAAAGGCAGTATGTAGTTTGCTTGGTCTAAGTTTGATACAACTGATTCCATCTTTGGGCAAAATGATGAACTAGACATTCCTTCAAAGGTTTTCCAGCTTTCTTTTCTATGATATTGCCTATAAACTGTATGTCTGATTGCAGAAAATGACTGTCTCATTATACTCTTTTGTCATGAGGATAAGTAAATTCAAAGTATTCATTTGTAAACATGACGTTATTGTCATTCAGAATATGCCTGCAAGCCATAGTTTTTGTCTGGAGTGTAAAAACTGTTTTCTTCTCTTAGCCAACTTGTTCTTCCACTGAGCCACAAAACTTTTTGGTTTACAATAGTTCTTATAAGCATTTTTGCTCTAGATGAACTTGGTCTGATCTGCTGGCAAGTCAAGACTAAACACAAATTGGTACAGAAACTGCTGACATGTAGGACTCAGTGAAAGACTGTTTCTGAGCAGACTGCACTGATAATGTGAGTAGTAGAGTCTAATGCTTGACAGTGGTAAGAAAATAAGTCAAGTTTATTTCACTCCTAACTACCAGGTTAATTATACTGATGCCCCAGCAGTTAGAAAGATTTCTGTCAAAGTAAATAAAGTAAATGCAGTTTTTAAAAAAATCTTTTAAAAATTGTTTTCTTTTGCAAATGACTACAGAACAAAGCTGCTGATTGGAAAAGAAGAATGTGTTAGACTACCCCTCACGTAAGGACAGAGATGAAAACATGAATGTTTGAGAGTTTAATGTGAGGAGTACAAAACAATCTAGACTTTTGCTATACCTGTGTTATGAAGATAATGCTGGTGATGTTTTACAGAAGACTGTAAGCCTATGAAACAAGTTCTGGAATTTTTCTTTTATGGAAAATTTGGCAGTAGACATTAACAATGCTTATCACTAAATTATCCTTACTGGCTGAGTTTAAGTCCACAAGGTTTTTTCTATTGCATGCTGAAATGAAGGAAGCAGTATCTCATAGACATTATTCCTGCCAACAACCTTGAGTAAACAGGACGATTTTTTTTTTTAGACACCTTGCTCTTAAGATGCCTTGCACATAAATAAATCATTACTTGAGGTTTGCTCATACTAAGATAGATTCCATTTGGGATCTGATGAAACATTAAAATGCTCTGGTATCACTAACTGGAGAGATGTCTACAATATCTTGAGGTACAGGTTTTTGGTTTTTTCTGTCCTTCTCTGACCTTGCTTTCTTTTCTCAAAATAATTTCTCCCTTGTGCTCCTGAACAACTTTCACAAGTGATTCACGCTGAAATGTGTAAACAGTGGCTCAGAATCTTCAAAAAACCCCCCAATACCAAATGGAACCCTGTATTTAGACCTGATACCACATACTCTTATAAATGATGGGGGGGTGGGGGAGGAAGTTTCCACATATGAGTCTTCTACCCAAGTCTCATTGAAGACTTTGGCCATTTCTATGTCCATGCTACTTCTGTTAGCAAAAACAATAAAGGCATACCTCATATCTCCTTTTTGAAACAGGTAGCAAAACTTTTGATTTGTTTCTTTGAGCATTATCTAGCAGCGCAAGACTTAAATTTACTCTACGTGTATTATTTGACCCAGTCATATCACAATGAAGATCATTGAAGACTAGTCAAAGAGGAAGATTTTTCTGCTTTAGTTGACTAGACTTCCTGGAGTGTCTGACTGATGCCAATATTCAAATAGGCAGAAGTACAACTCTAAATATTCTTTTATTTTTAAATGATACCTTACCTTGCAACTGCATTAAAGAGCATTTTAAAAAGTAGTAATATTTCCAAACATCTTAAATTGTATGTTTTAGAAGTAAAATGTGTCAATGCTTTCAAGTCTCCTTTCCTTAGTATTGTACAATATTTAGTATTCTACATATTTACAAGGTCCCTGATTTTCCTTCAAATGATCAAGTATTCCAGCAATGATAGGCGAGCACTGAATTCTCCAATTCAGTGAAACACCTCAGATGATAGGTATCACTAATTTTGTACACATATGCAGTTTATAATATTTAATGTTATACATTATCCTAGAAAACAACTGAAAAATTATAACCCAAACAAGTGTAAAAACTTTCTACAATTAAACTATGAACATTGAGTAGGTCAAGGTCACAGTAATCTTAATATTCATGGACTGTTCTTTGCCTTCTCTTTGATATCTTTTCCTCTTCAATAAAACTAGCTACAATAACATTTTTAATTCCTTTCCCAGATTTTTTGTAAGATTTATAGGGCTGCCTATTATACCTCTGAGAGTGCCTATAAACTGGTTTCCCAAGCCACTATTTTTGTACTTATAAAAAAACCCCATCTGCTGTTTTGCATATTAATGCTAAAAGAGAATGGCAAAAATAGGAGGAAAGAAAGAAGTCAAAATTAAAAAGCAGTTAATTAAGCATTCAATAAATATGCCTATTTATTTTGAGTAAATGAATGATCTTTATCAACTGAAAATAATCAGTTCTGGCAGGCTTTTTTGTTGAATTTTCTTCTGTCAATTATTCCAGAATGTTGAATTTAGATTTTTTTAGCATCTCCCTAAACTAGTTTTTATGAACTGAAGAGCAAGAAGCAATACACACTTAGTTTTGGAGACAAAGTTGTTTAAGTTATGTCATCCATGAAAACATTTCTAGAAATTGTAGTAGTAGTACCTTGAACTCCAAGACATGAGTTATTGATGCCAAAGAACAATGTCAGGCAAAACAGAGTTATGGTTCAGCATAATAAATGTACCATTAGCACTAAAAGCAATAATAAGGCACTTTTCTTCTTTTTTTTCTTTTTTTTCTTCTTTTTTCCCCAAAACCCTCCTAAATAGCCCACAGCATGCATCATTGTGATATTGATTCAACACAGACACAGAACTGCCTAACACAAAATCCTGAAAGACCTACTGCAATGAACAAGTTCATAAGACTGGTCATCCCCTCTAGCAACACATGAAGATACAATCAGTACTGACTTTTAGCCAAAAGGCATAAATTCACCACTTCAATTTCACTCTGAATCCAAGTAGCTTATTTTTGTCTTTCTTCAGTTGACATGGGGCCTGGACCTGTCAAACGAACCAGGTTTAGCCTTCATTAGATTTTAATCTCTTTTCAATTCTTTGAAATGTCAATACTTCTAGAAAAAAAAATCAGATTTGGTTCTTTATAGAAAAGTGATACATCTTGTGTTTTGTTTTGCCAAAAGTTTTAGAAATATGCTTAATAACTGCAGGGTACCAAAGGTGTGGGTGACCTGTTAAATGCTTTCAAAAGATCTATTTGGTTCCCACCAAAGAAAATGTTCCAGCTCCTGGATTCTGTTCCTTTTATTTCCATCATTTGGATGCTTCCAGGAAATAACACAGATTCTCTTTGGTTTCTTGCTTTTCTTCCCAAGAGGTTCCTAGTTACTTGGGCATAGCTTACAATGTAAGAGCTCACAGCTTAAAAAGAAGCCTGTGTCTCTAGCAACTTTTCAGGTCTGAGCAGTAATCAAAGCTTTTCAGGCTACGTATTCCACACCCAAACTTTGGACTTGCACACTACAAGCACTCAAAGGCAAAAGACTGTACAGCCTTCACACTATCCAGAGACTTAAATGCAGATGATGCACAGGTGTCTAGGTCAGAGCATGCTTCTGTCTTCAGCTCTCCTCCACCAACCCAGGGGTAAAGACTAGTAAGGATGAGACAAGTCTTTCAGGCGAACACCTTTGACCTAAATATGGAACCTGCATTCAGTGCTGAGACACACAGTGGTCCAACATGCCAGATCTTCCAAATCTTCTTTGTAAATTGAGGGTAGTCCCTTGCAGAGCAGGAGGATTCAGGGTGCTGTCAGTTATATTCTGCGGCTCCCAGGTTCTGAGGTTCTCCAGTTCAGTCCTTGGGTAACTGATATGCAGTGTATTATTTATTTATATAGCAAGATATATCCTTGCCAAGACTCTTTATAGACTTAGGTTTGCATACACATCTCACTTACAGTTTAAGTGCTCCCACATCTAATGCTGAGCATAGAAGCACTACGTATAAGCCTTAAAAAAGATTTGAACACTCTCTCATCTAAAGAAACTTCAGTAACTCCTAGAATGCCTTCTTTTTTTAAACATTTGTTTTACCTGTTAGAATAAGTATTTATTTGGCCACTATTAATTGATCTTTCATTTAAGTATACTCTCAATTAAAAACAATTAACACAATAATTGTATAATCAGCAATAGTATTTTGAAGCTTACAGGACACAGAGACATAAAACTCCATTATTTTTTAAAAGATACATTTTTTTTCTTATCTTGCTCATCTTTTTGATGCAGCTGTCTCTTTTTCCTTCCCTTATGTGAGAAAGTAAACTGAATGTCCTTGTAAGCCACTGTGACTTACTGTCAGGCAGAGTAAAAAAAAAATTAACCATAAACTGACCAAAGCAGTGCATAAAATGCCTTGTCTTTTAAAGACATTAGTTTATGTTAATCTCTTTTGGACTGATTCCACAGTGTAAAACATTGAGACCTCACAAAAATCTATTGCAGAAGTTCCCCTTTCCTCAGTCACTCCTAGTGAGTCATTCTTCAAGATTCAGCTGTAGCTACACTCAAATCACTAAGTTTTTAGAGGTCAATGAGGGAAAATACTTTACCTAATTTTTCTAGGTCATCTCAGATGAATTCAGCAAATTCTATTCTTTATGGCACTTTAATGAAACAAAATCCTTTACTACAGCATATTTACTTCTTCAATGGTTTTTAATTTTTATTGGAAGCTATGGCAATGTGACCTGAAGAAAGACATGTCTCTACTCTTCATTCTTCAGTCACTGACAGTGCAGTATTGGGATGCCTATCACAGTCCTGTCAGAGACCATGTTCCTCCCAGAACCAGTATCTCAATTTATGTCAGCTTTGAATCATGGCCTTGCAAAATGCAGATTTTGGTCTCCTTGTGTCTAAAGGTGGACTTGCAAAGGAAATCAAGCAATTCAAATCTATCTGTTCTCTTCCCTAAGAATAACTGGCTGAAGCCACCAGACCTAAATAAGAGTCATTTGGGAAAGAGATTGAGCTATCTCTCACAAGACATGTGAGGTAATCAAATAGAAACATTAATAGGACTTTCAGTCTATAACCACAGCTCTGTGGTCTTGAACCTTCCTCCAGGATTTCTGTTTTGATTCACCGGCTTCCTGGAAACAGTGGGGTTTCCACTGAACTTTTCAGACCCCCTCCTCCAAGACTAAGAGAGCAGGATCAAGTAATTTTTTATTTTTCCCCTTTTAACATAGGATTTCTGTGAGGACACTAATTATATAATTGCTGCTCCCCTAACCGCAAGCCTAAGCAGAGTTACTCTGATATTGGTTGTAGGATTATATTGATATTTTCCTTCTACACCCTCTGCCCCACTTTTTGTTACTCTGAGACTGCTAGAGTAGTTATGTCAGTCTAGAATCGGAACAGTATGTTACAATCTGCCATTGCTGAGAGCTAATCTTAAGCATTTTCAATAGCAACATAGAAAGGAATGCTAATCCCTGATGACTTCACCTAGTTGCAGCTACTTTCAGATAGGGAAGTAATTTTAAGCAAAAAAAGTTGGAAAATATAAGCAACATTGTTTCATAGAACTTCGGGCCTCCCGGGCCTCAGTCTGAGCTTCATTCCACTAGATTTAGCTCAGTTACTCCTCTAATGAAACCACGATTTATTTATTTTGACTGAAATCAGGAGGAGATGAAATAATTGGGTGACAAAGGGCACAGAATGAAGAGAAAGAAATGCTGCAAATGCCTCTATGGGCAAGTGATTGCTAGGTGAAATGTATCAAGATGTCCTGTGCTGCAGAAGAGAGGAAGAGAAAAGCCCTTGAAAACCTTTCTCTGCTGATCTGAACTGTAGCCCCAAGCTCGATAACCATTTTTATAGCTGAGTTCATAAGGAAGATACAGCTGGCTCATTCCCACTAGTCTTTCCGACTGCAGGTATATTCCAAAAACTACCTCATCCCCAGTGGCTAATTTATCCTGCCTCAAAGCAATTCAGAGAAAAAAGAATAAACAGAATACAGCTGACTAATTTATGCATCAGGGAGAAGTTGTTTCATGACCTCTAAAGGACATAATTTGATTATAATAACCTTAAAGCAGAATTGTTCCTAGTAGTCATAGGAAAATACTCTTTTAAGATGAAGGGAAAAGAGGAATTGCTAAGTTAACAAGTTCCAAGATGGAAGTGAACGGTTTAAATTTGATTTGTACTGAATCTGAATTAAAGTCCCAGACCAGTTCTATGTATGTCCACTGCCCTTTGTATTAGCTGTTCCAACACTTATTTACAATAAACTGCATTTTACAAGGTGAACTCACCTACTGTCAGCTGCTGGTTGTTAAGTAATATTCCATTGTCAGACCCGCTGGGAAGTCCCAGTGTAATTTCTTCTCCAGCAGTCATGCATGCTTCTTAATTTTCTTTTCAGAAAGTTCATAAGCTGAGTTCTTTAAGCCTGGTTTAAACCTCATTGCCAGTCCCTCAAAACACTTTTGTGGCTCTCCCACAGTCTGTTAGTAGCACTTCAAAATCTTTCTTGAACAAAAGGCAGAATATCCTAAAGAAATCTCATCAGTACATGTCCCAACTAATACCACACTCAAGTCCCTGCTTCAACTCGCTGCTCCCCATTCCAGTCATCACAGGATCACATCGGCCTTTTTTCCTAGACCACTCACTTTGAGGTGGTTTTGGCTTTTAAATTTTTCATTCTTGTTTCATTTGAAAATGAACTTTCTTGTCCTCTATGCTGAAGTCCCAATTGTGCCTTGCATTTGACTATATTCAAATATAGTGTTTCCAACTCAAATTTTTAAATGAGACTACCCAGCTTGCCCTGAAATAGCAACCTTGTTAACCTTGTTCTTTTTTCATGTCATCTGCAAACTTTACTACCGAAAACCTTACGGTATTGTTTGCATAACGGAAAAAAATACTAATTACATCAAATAAAGAACTTATTCATACAGGGCCCTTCCTAGAAATGATACCACTCAGTTACATCTCTCCATTAGTAATATTTTAAAATCTATCAGCCCAGGTTGTAGCCTGGCTAATATTCTCTATTACTCCCAAATAAAGTAAGTATTTAATGAATGCATGATACTTAGTGCCTTAAAAAAAAAATCCTAACTATGCTTCTACATTCGCCTTTTTAAATAGATATATGATCTTGTCAAAATAAGGAATAATTTGACAAGATTTATCTTTGTGCTGATTACCATAATTACCACTTTAGCCTCTAATTTTTTTGTTGCTTAAGTCCAAAAATCTTCACTATTTTACTTGGAATCCATGTAACAAATCAATAGTTCTTCAAAATGCCATTTCTAGTGTTCATAAATTTGGAGTAAGATTGGCAGTCCTCCAGTGCTCTGAATGTCACATTTTCTGAGGTTTGCTGTTAGTTATGCTAATAAGAAATATTACTATTGTTCATCAAGCCTTCACTGATTAATCATCTCATTTATTTCAACTTTTGATATACAGTAATAAAATGGAGTCCATGCCTGATGTGTCAACAGGCAGCATTCAGAATACCAAAGATAAAATTATGTATTGTTGCTCTCCTTTTCTTCTCATTCGTGCTAATAATGCTTATCTATCTTTCTTCTGCAACTCCAGTAAAATGCAATCTACCCTTAACAGTCACAAGGGCTACTGTTAGTGCTGTGAATACTGAGCGTGTATTCACATGTTTACCTTTGGACCATACTGAAAATCCTCACAAAATACTTCAAGGCTCTCAAACCCTTTTTTAATATAATCTGAGCACATATCTATAGAGACAAACTTTTGGGGGTCACATCACTGCCTGTGCTCACTGCATGCCACCCCATTAGGAATGGTATAACTGCCTTAAGTGAAACGTGGCAGTTTCTTAAGATGACAATAGTAGGAAAGTATTTTCTGTACTTTTAGCAATCTTTTAACGGAGATTTGAAATGGGAAATAGGGAGCAGCAGCAGGCCTGTGCAAGTCATAACATGGCTAAGACATGACTCTTGATAGTTTGGAGTTCAATGATTCTCTACTCTCCCAGTTGTATTTGTGTTGCTATTTTGTTAAAATTTCAAATTTTTAAAATTTTCATTACAAATAATTTTTGAACAGAAGAGTTCTTTTCTGATCTGTCTAACTTTGGGAAAAATTATGCAAAGGTATTGTTCTGGATGTCTTACAAAAACTTGAAAACTAAATGTTTTGGACTTTGCCACCATAAGCAGTAGATGGTGAAGTTTGTCAATGCAACTGAATTATAACTGAAACATTTTTTGGTGCATCCCAGGAGCTGCAGAAGAGCAGCAAGGGTTTTTTTTTTAATTTCCCCAAGTCCAGCACACAACTGGGGTGCCACAAAAATGCTCCAAAACATGTAAAACTACTCAGAACAGTATAAAAGGTGGTCTTCTTTCCTAGATGTCATCACACTACAAAGCACAGTTCCTCTAACAGTTTAGTTTGCATCAGTAATGTTTACCTTGATTCAAATGCCTATCATCTGCCTTGCTTTGAATCATAGAATGATAGAATCGTTTAGGTTGGAAAAGACCTTCAAGATCATAGAGTCCAACTGTTAACCTAGCACTGCCAAGTCCACCACTAAACTACAGCCCTAAGCACCACATCTACACATCTTCTAAATACCTCCAGGGATGGGGACTCAACCACTTCCCTGGGCAGCCTGCTCCAGTGCCTGACTACCCTTTCAGGGAAGAAAGTTTTCCTAATATCCAACCTAAACCTCCCCTGCCACAACTTGAGGCCATTTCCTCTCATCCTATCACTTGTTACTGGGGAGAAGAGACTGACCCCCACCTCGCTACAGCCTCCTTTCGGGTAGTTGTAGAGAGCAATAAGGTCTCCCCTCAGCCTTCTCTTCTCCAGACTAAACAACCCCAGCTCCCTCAGCTGCTCCTCATAAGACTTGTGCTCTAGACCCTTCACCAGTTCTGTTGCCCTTCTCTGGACATGCTCCAGTACCTCAATGTCCTTCTTGTAGGGAGGGACCCAAAACTGAACACAGTATTTGAGGTGTAGCCTCACCAGTGCCGAGTACAGGGGGACGATCACTTCCCTGGTCCTGCTGGCCACGCTATTTCTGATACAAGCCAGGATGCTTTGCATACTTTGCTTTTGCATACTTTATATTCAACAGGAGCCTGAAGTCTTAGAATCACCAGTTTCTTTGGCTAGGAATAGCCACTAGCATACATTAAGCTTACGGAACATTTCCAAGATTCTTTCAGCATGCTCCTGGGAATAGCTTCCTCCTATTCCCAAATATCTTTGCAGTCTATCTGCTATAAATATGTAACTACTAGAGAAAGAGGATTCACACAATCTCTGGATAAATGGTGAGTAATAGACAACTTAATGCAGGTTGTTGTGGTGCTGAGAATTCATTGTTTATGCAGGTTGGAATTTCTTGCCTGCAGAGAAAAGGAACTCTGCATAGCTATTCTATGCCAAGAGCTATTGATCTTAATTTTTTATTGAACAGAAATGGAGGGAGTTGAAATAATTATAGACATATAATGTGGCAATCTCCCAAAGGATCTTAAGCTTGTAATAATAACTAGAAAAATAATTACCAAAGATGGTTTAGATAATTTTCAACCAAAATCCTGCAAGGAAAGTGCAGAACAAATGATTAAATTTGTGAAAGAAAATAAAATAACGATCTTTAGGGAGATAATAAAACCTTTAGTCTAAAACACTAATCGGGCCTATTCAAACACTTAGCAGTGGGGAAAAATTAGATTCCCCAAATAAATCAGTTTTTTTGAAAAACAGAATGAATAGCTGAATAAAATGCAGTATATACTATAGTAGAAAATTTTAACATTTAAAATTTAGAGTTGTATTGGTGTTGGTAAATCAAAATTCCTGAGTTTATTATTAAAAAATACCATTGCATAAAACTATGTATGACTTTTTCTGCATGGGTGTGGCTCAGTTTTCATCTGTGTTTTGAAGGTTTTGCTATTTAAGTGTTAACTGCTTCTTGAGGTATTCCTAGTGTGCATCTGTGTGAAGCTACCTACTGTTACTGCTGCATTTACCTTTCGGGATTGCAATTGCAGACTGAAGTCTGAAGCCATTACAAGCATGATTTTCATATTATTATTTTTTTCTACAATTTGGCAGAAAAGAGCACAATGATTTTCAGTAATGAAAGTGAATGAAATGTGGTTACTTGCTTACATTACCAATTCTTTTAACCAGTACAGCTGGGCACCTACTATGTTTGGGAGCAGACATTCCAAGTTGAGCAAATTATTCCTTTATACAAGGCGTTATCAAATAACAAGCTTTTTCAAAACCTTTTTTTTCTTTTTTTTTTTTTCATGTGACAGGTACTCGCATCTAGATACGTATTTCTCTGTCGCTCTATGCTTACGTGTTACAGTTCAAGATTACAAAGCCTGATTTCCATGCAGATGCTGTAGTATAGGAACACAAGAACTGAGAAAGCATTTCTATGACCTTACCTCTTGGTGTTTCCTTGCCTGTACCCAAATGATTTGGAGATAAAACCTGTCTAAGCCATAGCCAGATAACACGGCATAGGAGATGTGCTGGGAATGGGAACACTTTTGCTCATGAGAAATAAGAACTGATCAGAAACATAGAAATTTTGTGCAGCGGCAATAAAGGCATATGTGTGTGCTTCTGTATAGGAGAGTCTCTAGAGGAAAGCATATATGCATGCTGTGTTATTTACCATAATAACTTCTTTATCTTTCACATGTGCCTGGTATCTATATTTCTGTTTTCAAGAAGAGTGAAGCATTATATATTCCAGTAATTTGAAAATCAAAGCAAAGGAAGTTTCAGAAGATCTTAGCCTATTGCTATTAAAAATCTCAGTCAGCAAATATAAAGTAAGTGGGTTGATGGACCATCATGCCCGAAGTTGTTTTCTCTAACGATTTTGATGTATAAATATCAGTGGAATTTAAAAAACATATTTGTGTGTTGGAATGAAGCCTAGGCCTAATTTTACAAATTGCCACCTTTTAGAGAATTCAAAACTTTTTTTCCAGCACTCTGTAGATGTTGATTGCCTTTCAGTGCTCTATCTAAAATGGTTACAACTAAAGTAAGATTCATTCCCCTCACTTTCCATTTATGGTGCTCAGATGGTATGCAGAATGCTTATTTTTAAAATTGACTACACAGTCAAGAGCTTCAAACATGGGGAGTACTTTCAGTTATCTATGTTTCCATCATTACATTGAAGTTGTCTTTAGTATTCAGTATCTAAGCTAGTTTTACCTAAATTTGCTGACAAGTGTCTGAAATATTGATCCTACACCTCTTATTTGCTTCTGTGGCCTATTCTAATGCACTTTCAGAGTTTAGTAATTTTTTTTTTCTTCAGTTGATCACCTCCCATTAGCCACATTTTAAAAGCTAAACTTGGATCAGCTTGGTATTCCTCCTGGCCTATTCCTTAAAACAAATATGAATTTGTCAAGATCCCCTTGGACCACACTTATTGCAAAGTACATGTTGATATTTGTGATGCTTTTAGATTATTTAGAATAGATTACTGATATATAGATTTGAATACCTCTCTGTAAAAGGGTCTGAATGTTACAGAAAGGATTGTAATATCAATGAGGAATATATGGTATCCTGAACTGAAAAGTGAAATCATAGTGAGCTGAGTGGCTGTGTCTTAATTTTTCTGAATTGTACTTACCCAATTCCAGCTGTCACTGGCATCTGTAGGTCTTCCATTTGGGAATCTGATGAGTGGATGGTGACTAGGCAGCTCTGATTTAACAGAAGGAACAAGGTACCAACAGGGAAAAGATTTAGAACAGGATACATGGAGTATCTGTTTGGCTAGAACTTATTATCTCAAGATGCTCTACGTTCCTATATACTGAACAGGAGGAAGCTGAGCAACTCCAAACACCTACCACCCCTCTTGGAAGACAGTCCCTCTTTTTTGCAGGCTGGCTCACTGGGTTAACTTCAGTGGGACCTGTATGCAGCCAAGCCAGGAGTCTTCCAACTCATTTGTTCTGACCTGGTACCTCAACTGCCCTCCAGTTAGGAGCCCCCAGACTGACCACTTCCAATCTCCCTTTTTTTTTTTCTCATTATAATCTGCTGTCCAATTAAAACAACTGACTCATTCATAGACCAGCCTAGTACAAGTAAAACATACAGTATTCAGAAACTATTGCAGAGATGCTTTGTGTTTGTCATGATTGGATCACATTTTTTCTTCTATTTTTTTAAAGACTATTTTTATTTCTCTCTTTCTCTGCATGCTTCAGGTCACCCACTTCCTCTTGCCTGTTCTTTCCTTCCATTTTATACTTTTTAGTTACAAAATTCCCCCTCTTCCACTCACATCTTAACCTTTAGCTCTTCGCTACTAGTTATGAAGCCTTCCAAAAACTGGTGGCTATGCTTGGGATTCTGGAATGAATGGGATGGAGCAAGTATACCTGTGGACATAAAAAACCCAAATGTGTCATGTACTAAGTCTTACCTGAGAGGAAAACGCATACAAATAAAATCATACACATTCTATTTATAATATGCAGGGCAGTGCATATATCTTCTTTCTTCAAGAGAATGCCACCTTTGCTTAACCTGTTAATTTCCTCCTTTTTCCCCCCAGAAAAATCATAAAACTTTTGGCCTTATGGAGAAAGGAACACAGACTAGACAGAGGCCTTTCCAAGTAATATTATGCCTCTCCTGCTATTCAGTATGCATCAACTCTGACTTGTCTTCCCATCCAGATATTTGGTTTTTTTCCTCTTGAGGAGATTAACATGAAATTTGATAGCTTTCAACAATGGTTTGAAACCTCAAATAAGAAATAAGAGCAGTTGGGACCAATTGTTCAGAACAGTGAAGTCTGTCACACTGCATATAGGCAAGTATGCTGTGACAGTTCTTTCACTCTGAACTGGGTGATGTGAAAGTCAGTAAAGAAACGTTACGTAACCTGCCTTGAAGCCCATATTATCTGAGTTCTAGAGAACTTGAACAAAACACAGAGAAAACTGTATTTGTTGTATAGGAAAACAATGAGTTAGTTCCGCTTATCTTCTAAAGTAAGCTCCTCCAGGCAGGGACTGTATCTTTGTATTTTTTACAATATCAAGTGTGCTGCAAGCACTTAACAATTAATAATGAATAGTAAGTAAATGCAAAGCTTGTGAGAGGTGCCAGACTGACATCTCTGGAGAATTCTCCTGTCTATTTATATAGAGAACAGGCAGAGCAGCAATGCAGGCTTGTTTACGCTGCCCCACAAATCACTAACGCATTTCACATAGGCCGCTGAATGACCGTCAAATGGTAACTGCTCACAATCACTAAAATCCTAGAGAGGTTTAAACTGCTGGCTTCATATTGTAAAGCTGGAAGTGGGGGCTGTATCTCATTATCAATCACCAGAATGAAGCAGCATCCTTTATTTTTAATTGCAATAACACTACTCCAGTAAATAAAAGTTTTTTTAGGTACACCAAAAAATATTGCAAGTAGGATTAGAGGTACCCCTGTTTGCCAGATGTCTGTTTATGTGCCATAAGTGAGTTAAAATAACTTGCATGCATTTTAGCCCTATAATTTTTATTTTATTTAGTGTGTCTTGTCATTTTCTGAGATGCTGAGGAACAAAGGCATAGTATAACTGGCAGCAGCTAAAATTCTTAGGTAATATCTAATCATCCTCTTTGAATTTCCCTTTTAAGATACTGGTATGAAAAGCTTTTTAAAGAAAACTTGAACAAAGTAGAAGAATATTTAATTCAGTGTTGTACTTACCAGTAATTCTTTGGATGGCAGAGTCAGGAGACAGGAGAAACCTCTTCAGTCTGTGCAGAATTAAAAAAAAAAAAAAAAAAGAAAAAATATTTCATCTGAAATTATTTCTCTGTGGCTACATCATTCCACAGAACAACAGGTTCACCTTCACATCACTTGCTTTGTAATTAGTAAAGCAGCAGCAAATCAGGCTTATCTCTGTTACAGCCACCAAACTCAAAACACTGCCTTCCTCATTGACCAAATAATGGAAAAAATGGGAGTAGTAGGGTAGCATTCTGTAAAGGTACCCATCTGCTTTTGCATTAAGCCCAAGATAGGGCTGGTGTTGAGGCAGGTAAATAACATCAATCTGACTAAAACGAACTCCTGCGGACCTGCTCCCACACGTCTGTGCACTCTGAGTGTAATGGGTTCAGGCACAGAATGGCACAAATGCATTTAGGTCTAACTATGTCACCAAATGTTGAAGGCACATGGGTTGTCTAGACACTGGCTTTTAGGAAAAGGTGTTGCACTGCTTGCTACCTCCCACCCCATAGCTGGCACTTCCAGAGAACAAGCCTTTTTTATAACACAGAAGTCTTTGACTCGGGCTCCCTGAACCCTGCATGCCTCCCTCCCCATACGGTAGGTAGAAATGAACTCTCCTACAGTTGATTTGCTATGTTGGTTTTTAATTATCAATAATGTAAGGGTCAAAATAATGTCCGTCTGCTTTGTTTGCAGGCTGATAACTTCTCGCTTTGCTCAATAATCCTGTAGCAACTGTAGTGGTGAATGCCTTCACCCACTACACCAGCCATCAGCCTGCAGTTCTTTTGCTGCCATTCTCAGCTGTTCCTCAAGTTACCATGCACTAGCATTTCATTTGACGGTACATGTAATCAGTCCTCTAATTTTGCCCTGAAAAAAACCCATCAAAATGCCCCTAATAGGCACCTGTCTATCATTCACCTTGAAATAATAAATTTACAGGCACTATTCTGTTTTTGTTGTGCTCCCCTTTACTCCCAAAAATATTGTGACAGTGAATATTAGCTTTTTTTTTTTTTTTTAATATTGAAGTTCATTATTCGATCGGCTTATGTTTTGCACTTGGAACAAAACCCACAAAAGCTAAAGCTAAAAGCTACCAATCTCTGTTCCTACAAGTGCAGTCAATAGCACTAGCAAGTTTTTTATTATTTGTTACAATAACATAGTCACTTTCCTGCATCTATATAGTGAAGAAGACATCGTTTTAGCCAGTTCATACCTCTGGACTTCATAATGTTAATTTATGCTCATAAGCCTCTAAGGCAGCAGGAGTTTATTGAATTTCTCAATATTCTCTTAAAAAGCATCAGCAAAATCACTGGATTTCTGAGAGCAGAAACTGCAAAAGGCTGCTGTCCTAACACCACCTGCCAACTGCTGCAGAGCACGCTGGCTGCCTGCTTGAGAAATTTACCCCCCTGCTCAGCAAGCATGCTGCAGAACTCATCCAGTCTCTCTCCATTTTAGCCCCAAACATCTTGGCACATTTACTGAGCCTGGCATCCAAGTGAGGGTTTTTCCCATTTTATTAGCATTTGTGGAGAGACAGGTGAGATCTAATTTTAAAGCCTTCAGTCCAATTTTTTTGCCGTACTCAGGAATCCTGGCAGAGAGCCCAAAGATGAGGGAGGATGATTCTATTCATTTGTAGGGGAGTACTGCTTTGATTAAATCCTTTAAAGCTAAGAAAAAATATTTTTATTTCCTTATTAGTTTAAGAGGCATATGTAGTTACTAGATATATGTATGAATTAGGTTTATCAATTATTTTCAGATGCATGGCTTAGATATGCATATCAGAAACAATGTTTTTTCAAAGAAGCGAATTTATGCATGTTCTTTATCAAAAGGTTTATTGCTGCTAAAAGCTGAATTTCTTAAATTTGAGGGAGGGAGAATTTCTCACAGTTTCTCACAAATGTTAGATAACTCTATCAGATTGACTTAAAAAAAATCACCATCTGAGAATCCTTGCATTCAGCTTAGGTAAAGTCTGCTTCTTGCTGGCATGACTCAGGTTGGTAGGTTGAGGTGGCCAAAAGTGATAAAAAGCCATTAGAGATGGAGTGGCAAGATGCTAAAAAGAAAAACACCTCATGGGACATTGCATCTTAATATTATCATCTGTCCTGTCAGACATCAAGAAATGATTAAAAAAATACAAATCCCTAATTTTGACTCTAAATACCTTACGAACAATTAGTGTAGAAATAAAAAAAAAAAAAAATTAACTACATGGTAATAAACGTGTACACAGCCCATTTTATAAAAAAAGTCATGGAGACATTTTGCTTCATAAAAAGATCTCTGGAATTCAAAGACTTATATTTAATTGAATAAAAACTCCTTAAAAAAAATCTCTTCTGATCCCTGGAAAACATGGCTATGGCAAAGATAGTTATGCATGATGCACTTCCAAATTATGCAAATCCCAAGGAGGAAATCATATTAATCCCCAGATTCTATGCATTCTTCACTAATCCTTTCTTATGCATGCTCAAAATCCAGAAAGAAACCCAACCTAACAATTTTTTTTTAAAATGAAACTAAAAATTCACAGATCTTCATGGAATAAATAATACAGGGAGATGCAACCAAAAGATGAAAGTCAACTTGAAAGTGAAAGTAAATTCACTGAATGGATGACATCTTATCCCTGACCCTGGATTTTATACAACTACCACATACCAAAGTTATCACATCAGTTGTCTATGGTAGTTGCTCCCAGACATTTTGTAGCTGAGCCGCAATGGTGGGTTCTCCTACCTCACTGGGTCACTGCCTCTGCCTTAACCCACACACCCTGCTGCCATCTCACTCTCCCCCTGCCAAGGTACCTTTTCATGTCAGACAAAAGTAGAGTTGTATATACTACAATTAAGTAATAGAGAAATTCCTCTGCTTGGGAACTGGAGCAAAGTCCTCTTCTTCTAAAATGGAAGTAGTCTGTGTTGGCTTTATCTACCCTCTATGCACCTGTAAACATTCATTGTCAAAAAACAGCGGTTTTGGAAACTGGAATAACCAGAATGAGCACATCTTAAGAGGTGGCACTATATATTGTTTATGGACTGCATTGTAGTCATACTTTTGTCTAATTATTTGTGGCAAGATTGGGTAAGGAGAGCCCAAGAAGGGCTATAAATGATCCAGGTTTAAAAATCATCACTCAGAGTAAGTGAAGTTGATTGGCTACACATCTTTTATTTCTCTTATAGGTAGACAAAATGACTGATAAATCAGCAGATACACATGCAGTAGTCTACTTCGGAGGTGACAAATATAGGAATTACTGTGACTAAAATGCTGAAAGAACAATAAAGTAGTTTTCTGGCTAGACAAAACTTTGAAGAAAATAATTCCTGTACTGAAAGTAAAATGATTGAAAGACACAATTAAGGAATTTTGCATCATTCATTTGAGGCTATAAAACTAGCTGCAGCAGAAGGCATGGAAAATAAAGCTATGTAAGCAAAAGCTACTCCTGAGTACACTTTAATTACTGTGATTAAACTTAGAGAAGAACATAAGAGTTGCCATGAGGGGACATATCTATACTGCTGACATAGCTTATAGCAATACAGTAGTAGACAATGGCGTTTTTTTTAAATAATCTTAAAAGGAACAGAAAGTTAAATAATAAACTGAAACTTGAAATATTAGGTGCCCACAGACAAGTTGTTCATTAGTCATACAGCATGAAAGTTCTAACACAATGGTGTTAAGTTTCCAAGTTTCTGTAAATTTCTTCTCGATTTTTTGTTGGCTTGTTTTTTGTGGTTTGGTTTTGGGTTTGTTCTTTTTTTTTTCTTCTTTTTTTTTTTTTAATGAGAATCAGTTTATAAATTAGGAATTATGGTTGAGATAAATAATTGAGAAAAATATAACAACACACCATATGAATTGATATTTAATCTACCAGTCAGCAAGCATTTGCATACAGGCAAAGATAGCGTGTGGCTGGATTTTGAGTAGTATGCAGCAATCATGCTCCTGGGAATCACAGGATCATCAGAGGATGGTGAGGCAGGTTAACCAGTGATACCTAACTTCTGGCCCCTGCTGAGCTGTGAACTCAGTGGGAGCTGCTGCTTCACATCTTGGCAAAATCCTGCTGAGGAGCAGCCCCTTGCTGCTTTGAAGCAGCACCTTCAGGAGCCCATTGAGCTTCTCCTGGTGGATTTAACTGGCAACTGGGTACCGTTCTAAAAGAGCTCAAAATAAATTAATCATGCACCAATTTGAAGCCAAATAGCATTTTGAGAATTTTGATTAATATTATCTTTGTTGATATGAAAAATTTCTATTTTGGCAAAACGGATTTAATACAAAAAGTTAAGTTCAATGGAGATAAAAGTGGAATTTTCATCCATATTACAAAAGTGAAAAGTTACCAATTTTAGTTAACAAGTTTCTTGTTTTTAAGAACAGACTATGTCAAGGGTATAGAGTACTGTAAACTGAACATACACAGCTTTGGGTTTGACCTACATTGACATTTCGACATAGGATACCATGGGGTCTGAATCTTGATTTTTAATTCTCATAATATAGATGCTTTCTTGTTTACATTGTAATTTTATTTCTCTTCTAGGAGGAAAGGAAAACATCAAGGCTTTAGCTTGAGGGACCACCAAGAGATATCCAAAGCCACAGTTTCACAAATACCAAATTAGCACAAAAGGGCATTGCTTGCTGCTGCCTACGTCCCTTCTGTCTAACACAAGCATTTGTATGGCCATACAGTGAACTGAATAGGGAAAATTATCTAGGTTAAAGAGAAACTTTTTTTGTTCTCACTGAGTTTTTAGTTCTCCAATCTAGTCTGTTGTAGGGCAACACAAATGGTTGTGCTAACCTCGGGGAAAGGAAAGGGCAGGGCTGCTTCTTTCACTTACATTGCCAGCTTATGGCAGTTAAATATGTTTGTGAAATATGGCCTAATTTAGACCTTCTACTTGACAATTAGTAAGGATGAGACACTTTCAGAGATGTCAGCTGTCAGAAGTGCTACTGAAACAAAAATCACAGTGAGTCACCGGCATCAGATCTTACTCACCAAAGAGTTCTCAAAAATTTTAAGGAGGGAAAGAGAAAGCCACAGATATATAAAATACACCCACTTAAATTAAATGATGATTGTATGATAACCAACTTTATAAAAGTTATGGCTGTCAGTATTACTCATACTATATTCACACTGAATCAGGAGATTCAAGCTTAATGCATTACATTTCAAGGAAGGAAACTGGAATACTGGAAAATAATTTGATGTAAGTCTATAAAATAATAGTTTAGCATTGATAATATGCAAGTAATGACATTTTTTTCCTAGATCACTCAACTTAAGGAAAATTCACTTATTTGGTAAGATTTGACCCTGAGTTCTCTGTGTTCTATTCGCTGTCTAGCAGCTCTGTTAATAAGTCTCTTATGTAAACCCTGAACATTAAAACTACCTAACAGCACTATAACAAATTCTTTTCAAAACCACTTTGACAAGGCTTTCCCAGAATGCCTTTCAGGACTGCATTGTGAAAGAATTGCTAAATTGACAGTGTATCCTAGCAGATTTCTCAAGCCACTTATAATATTCTTCAGTTATATTGGAATATAAATGTCCCCATATTTTTAAACTGCTTTGAAAGGCCAGAACAATTCTGAAGTTTCTACAAGTATTAGGGGACAGCGCTGATAAAACCAATGAGGTGACCCAACTCCTCTCCTAGCTAAGAACAACTAAGATTAAGAAAGGGTAGTGATACGGAATGCTAACTGAAAAACACTGCACTATCTGTGATAGTAATAATTAATCATGACATGTGTCAATGTAGTTGATAGTAATAGATCTAGATTATTTTAAACAAATTTGCAGTAATCCCTTAATACATAAACTGATCAGATGCAGACAGAAACTCTTGAGCATGCATGTTTTATAAATACAAAGCAAGCTGTGCAATTGCTCAAAACCCCTTATCCTAAAGAATCCCCTCACTGAAATACAGTTGAAAAATTTTCATATTTTCAGTGAACTCATGATTTTATTACATCATTTTTCTTAATGCTAAACTAAACAGTGGATTGCCTATAATACTAGTCACAAACCAGTTCAGCTGATTCAGTCTTTGACAGTCTGGAAGAGAAGCTACTGCTCAGCTTCATTTTGTTCCTTTCCTTTGTGTTTATCCCTACTCTGCCCACCTCCTTGTGAGCTTTGTGAACTGAGTTGCTTCTCTTCCTTTCTCTCTCTTCCCTTATTTCTCTCACCTCACACCCTGGTAAAGAGAAAAGGAGCAGAAGAGCAGAAAATTGTGATGGAGAACCCCCACCTCATCCACAACAGAGTTTGCCAGTTCTGCACTCAAGGCTTTCACCGCAGTGTGCAGGGTGGAGAAATAACTTGTTAACTGTTGTGCTTTCACAAACAAGCATATTGAAGGCTTAAGACGCTGTGCTCTTGTTTGCGGTGTGCTGAAAGACAGAATTTTCTACCTGCTCGGTAACTACCATGACTTATCCAGTGCATCTGCAATGAACAGGCTGGGAAGAATAAGAAAGCAATAGATTGGTCAGTCTCTCATTCAGGGAATCAGCTAAACTTTAGATTAGCTTGCTAATACATTTGGTAGCTGTTGGGCATTAAAGGTGCCTCAAGGTTTCTCACCACCAGAATGGTCAGCAGCCAGTGATCTCCAAGGAAGGTTTTCCAGATCAGTATCTCAGCTGTGCTCAGAAAGACTAGAAATTTAGATTAGGCTCTGCCAGATCCTACTTCTTAAATTTTTTCAATACACTTAGTGCTGTATATATTAGCAAGATTTTAGAAAAGTCATTAGGCACCATGAGAAAACTTGTAAAGTGTTAGAGAAGTTCGTAGCTGAAATTGCCTTGATATTTAACTATACTCTTGAAACTGTTAAGAAAATGCAGTCAAACCTAAGGAAACTCTCACAAGGTTATGAATAAACCAGATACTTTCCAAAAGTCCTTATCACTTTCATTAGATGGGACATGTTTTAAAAGGATAGAACCAACTTATCTATATGAAAAAAATAAGTACAAGCAGGAAGTAAGTCGGTTAGCAGTCTCTAAGTATGAACTACTATCTGCTTCTGCTTGCAGTTAAACAGGACATTTTAAGGTAGTATTTTTGTCATGTTTCAAAGTTTTAAAAAATCACTTCTAGAGTGTCTTCTATCCCCGTGAGGGAGGGCTGAGTACTGTGCATCTGCTTTTTGAAGAGTATAGACACAAAGCTATAGTTTTATGTGGAATACAACTAGCTATAAAACCTAAAAGACTTCAACCTTTCTCTAGTTTATTTTTCTAAATAACAATGTCTTCTTTCGTCATTCTTTCACATTTATTCTAATTGCTGCTGAAGTCTATTTGCTAATGAGGTTACCTACCACAATTTGCTGGTGCTGTCATAGGTGAAATGACTGCTACAGCTGATCCAGTTACTCTTCAGCTCCACTGTTGGAACCATCTGCTGCAATAAATCGCTTTCTGGTCTTCTTGCTTGAAAGGCAACTCTTCTCTCTTCCAGACTGGGAATAGAGCAGGAAAGAGAAGGAAGAGAGATGGAGACTGCACTATACTCTGCTAGAGCTGCGTTAAAGCCAGAAGGAAAAAGAACCTGTGTCTAGAGGAACAGGTTTAGGCTCTTAGATGTGGCATTAAAGATAAATGTCTTGACCCCTTCATATCAAATGGGTGCTACATGAATTTTGAAACTGTTAAATTTTTTTTCAATTGTTAGACATGCATCTCAAAAATTCAGTAATTCTTTACCTGTGGAGAGGAGTAGTATCCGAATTGAGGAAGATAGAGAATTTACAATAAATAATTTAATCTATTGTTTGGTTCAATTACAGTTGGGTTTCTAAGATATCTTTTCACTGGACTTGATACCCTAAAACCAAAACTTGGGGACTAAGACTGCTCATTGAGCATTTGAACAAAAAGTGCTATATCTTGAATTGCTTGCTTGAATTCCTTGTTCAACTAAAGGGCCGTGCATTTCAAATGCACCTCACCTACACAAATAGAAACTTAGAGCAGAAGTCTATGAGAAAATACATACAATCAAATTCATACATTTAGTGACACATTTCCAATTCAATTCTTACACAGGACCCTGATGACTGCTTTTGTTTTTTGGTTTTGTGTGTTAAAATACTTTAAAATATTTCCTTTACTAGTCTTTTGAACCTTACACCACCTACGCACATCTGCTGCCCTTCCCTTTACAGATAAAGCACTTCCATAAAAGTGAGTAGGAATTCCTGAATTCTTCACTTTTAAACTTTGTTCTATGAGTAGACCTGAGCCTCGTGAGAAGTTTTAATATTCACTTTTGTTCAAGCATCTCCATTTATCCCGGGCTTTAATCAGGTGGTTGTCCTCTAAAGAATTCTACTATTCTGAGATAAGGTAGAGAAATAAGAAGTCAATAGATGGTATTTTAACATTTTTCCAGTATTTACTTTTTTTCCTTTTTAGCAAAAAAGTAAGTTTTTACGTATTCTTTCTCTAGATTTGTTATGAATGCACAGACATCAGATCCTCAAAAATATCTCAATATAGTTGCTATTTCTGACCTCCCTAACTAATCAAACCTTAGATCTGGCTTCCCAGGCTTCAGGGAAATAATTTTTAAACATTCAGACATTTCCAGTACCTATGAAATCACTATCAGCAATAAAAGGTAAAAGTCAGGAAACTAGGCAAGACAGTAGAACCAGGCTGTGTGCGTAATCTGGTATCTAACTAATGTGATGACAACACACAAATTGTCTTAGTCTTGACCATCACAGACAGCACAGTGTCAAAATCAATTGCTGGTGCAAGCCGACATACTTTAATATTAAAGAAACATTATCAAAATAAATAATAGCAAAATTAGAATAATATCTAAAAGCAATAAACACCTCTTTCCAGTACGTGGCACATAATTCTATCCCCTGAGAAGTTACTGGTAAAGATTTTGAAAAGAGCCATTAATAAAAAAAAATGAAATCCCTTATCTAAGAAATCCTAGTTTTGAAAGAGTCCTAATCATCATTTGGTGAAAGAATAACAGTGACAACTGTAGATATTAGAAAAAGCACAGTACAGCTTCTGTATACCTTAACTATCTATTTAATTTTAGTAAGAGGCAGTTCTAAAATACTGCCTTGGAAAGATGAGTCTCATGTACTTGCTTTCATTTCTCCTCTTATATTGTCAGAGAATTGATAATAAATCAAGAAAGTACACTGAAATCAAGCTATTAGAGATGTTATATTTTATGCAGCAAACCTATGGATTTTAATGATTTATAACCTTGCAGAAATCCACATTTTATATACAAGAACAGGAAATCTTAATACAAGAAAAGCTTTAAAGTGGGGTTATTTTTTTGGTTTACAGTAGTGTTGGTAAGCTAAAACCAATAAATTCTCCCAATATTTGGCAGTTGTCAATGAAATTTGTTTTTAAATTTCTATTAGTAACTCACAGAATAGGCATAGTATTGTTAGTTAATCTGGGTTATCATGCCAATGACATGGCAATCTAACCTTGGTAGTCCAGGTGGAGGCTATTTTATTCTTGACTAATTGCCAATGAACTTGACAGCAGTTAGAAAGGCTTATTTACATTCCTTTCATACAGAAAGATCCACTAAATATTTTTAATGCTTGTCCTGTTTCACTAAAATTATGCCATTTGCAATAGCTGGCTTTTCCAATATGCCAATTGTTGTCTTCCAACAATTCCAACTACGAACAGAAAAAGCAGTATCTTGATATGCTATAAACATTAATCATTACACATAATATTGAACAAATGAGTTATAGTGACTTATGTTTAACCTTACATGCAGAAAAAAATGCCACAAAAAGGATTTTGAGATTAACTTTTTGTAATTAGAGAAACTTTTATATTCGTTATTGGACTCTGAAATCCTTCCTGTCCATTCCTCTACATGCATGGCTTCTTTCCACTGCCTTGAACCCTAGGGGTTATACAATATGACATTATTATCAGTATTGTTACACTTTTATATATAAATAACATTTCAGAGACTTGTTCCTGGATACACATCTAATGAGTTCCTCTTAAATTCATTTTTTAAAGTCTTTTCCCTGAATGATTTACCTTTAGGTTATAAATCTTACTTATATTTAGTGAAATAAGAATGCTAAATCTGGAAGCTCTTTTATATGTTTTACATCAAAGATGAGTAGTAATGGCATATGTTGTCAGTCTTTGTTTGGCAAAGCCGCTTCGAGAAAAATTAACGTCTTTCCCCAATATTGAACTGTTGAAGACATGTCTTATACTCTTCCTTAGACAAGGCAGTAAGGAAGCGACCCTTTTACCATAAGGTAAAGACTAAGAGTCATTTTATTTAGACTACAGAGCTAGAAGAGAGAAAGTAGAAATGTTTCTCTTTTAGGAAATCGTAACTGGAAAACAGTTAAGTCAGTATGGATTTGATTTAAAGTCTACGGAAATCTGTTGTACAAGATCCATTGTTTTCAGTAGTTTTCAATCTGGATCTAGTATTTGGAGTGGATATACTGAGAAATGAGTTTTCTTTTTTAGGTGTAATTGAAAACATATGGCCACTGCTGCCAACATGGCATACTATGGACACTACTTACCTGTTCTTCCTTGAGACTTCCACAAATACACTTCCATAAGAACAATGGTGAAAATGGAGTCAGAGCCTGTAGACCAAATGCAGCTCTGAAGAATGTTGGTTTGTTTTTTAACACTGTTTATATGGGGGAATACTGAGGAAACCTTTCAGATTCAGTTCCTTTGACTTAACAGCCCAGAAATTTTTTAAAGCTAAGAAATTGCACAAGAGAGTGGCTTTTGGACAGTATCTTATTGACTAGGCTAGGAAAGCCTGCAAACTCAACATTACCCTGTCCTTCAGAAATAAAAATATTAAAATAATAAAAAAATAAAAATATTTTATTTTACTTCATCATATATTTTTAAAAGGAGTTAATTCACACAACTTCAGTCTGAATTGTCATGTGAAATCTTCATGCCATGCAATGGAATTGACAATAGAACAGGGAAAGAGAAGCTGGAGTGCGAGTAGGTACCAAGTCACACGGAAAAGTTGAGCCTGCATGCCCTCCTATTGCACCTTTTCCCCTTTGCTTTTTCTTAAGAAAATTGAGGCAATTCTTACACTCTAAAATGATTAAAGTAGTTTATATAATAATAGACATGAATAAACAGGGTACATACACATAGATACGCTTCGGAGATTAATAGATGTGTAAAGTATTTTTTGATCCTAGGTTTTAGTATGAAGTTTTCTCTCTGATCACAGAAGCAAAACAGATTTACTTGTGCCAAGACAACCATTTCTAATCGTATTCTGCAGCAGATTTTTCTCACTGCCATGTTCTTTGGGACAATCTTTTAATTTTGGAGTGCATCAGCTTCCAAATAACTTCTGCAAAAGATTTTATATTAATAACCTTTCAGTAATATCTGCACTGTAATTTCCTTTCCTGTCATCAGTTCCTCTATGTACCTTTTGAAATTTCCTGTGTTTGAAGCTCTCCTTATATTGGGTAGAATTCAATTGTGAAATAAAGGTTTTAATCCTAAAATACAAGCAGAAAAATCACATTAACATTTTATTATGTTTTCTCTGTATCTGCCATTGGTTACTATCCTTTCAACACAAACATTCTCACTTCCTTGTTCTTTTAATTTTCATACAAAAGTAACAAAATTCCAAAACATTGTTGCAACATGGCAGATAATGAAATTTCAAGTAAATGCTTTTCAAATAAATGAGAAAGCAAGAGCAGTAAAGCTGGTGAGTTCACAGTGCTCTTGAGCATCACTCCCAAAATAGGTTTTTCTCTTGGATGTACATGCAGCTCCAGATAGAGGCTATCAGGACCCTGCATTTTTCTGCCCACCTATTCATCACCACATAAATCACATCCAATTTCCAATCTTATACAGTTAGAGCATGAGCAGTTGCTTTCCATCTATATAAATAAATATACTAGTATTTGCAGCAATGCTGCATGAACCTTTATACATCACATTTGACAGCCATCAAGAAGTTAAGACAAGAGAAAGGTTACAGGGATTTGCAATGCCTATTATCAGAGAGAGTATTTTAACTTTTTGCCTGCTTTAGACCATGAACATGATCATCGCTGGCATAGTCCAGTTTGCCTTACGTGGTGGATGCAGATGCAGTATTTACTAAACATTATATACAGATATTAATGCAACTATTGCTGCACAATATGGGCATAAAGCTACTGTATAGTTTGGCAATCAAAAAGTACCACATGACAGGGGTTGCTATGGTATCTGCAAGCATGACATTTTTATAAAGCAATATTGCAAATAGCAATACAGCATGTAATTCTCTGACCATTTTTGAACATGAATGTTACAGAAACTTACTACTTTGAAAATGAAAACAGCTCATTACATTCTGTTTCAGATATACATTTTCTGAAAAACATATTGTGGGGTTTTTAATCAGCTGTCAGATTCTACAAAGATTATTATCAAGATTGCTGTTAAAGTAACATGCTTTCAAGACAATAGAAAATGCAAATGCAGAGCATGTCTGGCACTGCTGATTTTGATTGTTATAAATTGTTTATGAATTGTCATTCCTTATTTTCATCAAAAGCTTTTCTTGCAGCAGAGATCATGTGTGCTTCGGCATGCAATTTTCCCTCTCCAGACGAAAGAGAATGTGCCGCAGTTTACTTTGCTTGGGTTATACTGCAGTATGATTATTTTTTTTTTTTAAGGCAAGCACTAGGATATGTCTGTTTCACTGTGCAACAGCTCCCACTGATCACTAAGAAAAAATAAAATATGCTAAGTAATAGAGACTGCATGCTGTATCACATAGATAAAACCTAGCTGTGCTCAGAGAATAAGAGATGGGTACCATCCCCCACTGAAAACGATGTTGCTAATGCAGAGGTTTGTGAGCCATTAAATATTCCTACACTGCAGATATTTCAGATTATTTCTCCTAATGCATTATAAAGCTAGATAAGCCCTTCTGTATACTATAGAATGAGTATCTAAGAATTTTCTATGTCCAAAAAAAATTTGCATTTTTAATAATACTTCATGTTATTTATGACTGTTTGCCATGGAAATAAGACAGATACTTTCATATATGATTCTTTTAGAAGGTTGGGGCTGTTTCATAGGTGCACTGTGGAATTAAATGAATAATGCCTATTAATATAAGTAAAGCTAAAGCTATCTGTGGCATTCCCCAGTGCATCATCAGCCTTCAGCTGTATTTTAGTAAGCTCAGATAAGCATGGCAGTTCTTATCCAGAGGTGACACCACATTGGTTATAGGGCCACATGCCCTACCAGGTACAGAACCTAAATCCAAAAACTGCTGGTCCAGTCACAAAAGCATTACCACCAAAGCTATCTTCACACAACAGGCTGAATTATTGTGTTGTAGCCTCATTAGTTCACTAGAAGAAAACAAGTATAAAATCTATAAATTCTCTAGAAAGCTATAAACTATCCCCTGTGCCTGTGACTGCAATTTGTATTTCTTGATTCTTTCTGCGGCTGAAGACACCAGGCAGAGTACCATGATCATCTGGCAGGGGTTTGTGCCCTCTACTGGATGCAGTCAGGCTTAACTATTTATTAGAAATCCTATCCTGCTAACGGCTAGAGGAGAGATGCTCTTTTACTGAATCTGATGTATTTATGGTACTCAGCAACATAATTTTCTGCTTAAAAATAATACAAACAACCCCCAGAACATATTTCAGGCATCTTTACAGAAAAAAGCGAATAAGCAATATCCTATCTCTCCCCCCACCATCTTTCCCTTTTATATTTTTACAATACAAGTAATTTTGTATGCTGGATGCAGGAGAAGCCTTGCCCTTAGAAGTGAAACAGAGTTTTGTTATGGAGTTGAGCAAGGCCAAGATTTAAAAAAACCGTAACTTTTCCCCTCTTATGTCCTAATATAGGTTTTGGGGTTTTTTTTTGGGGGGGGGGGGGGGGGATGGACGGACGACAGGGCGGTTTGATGGCACCTTCATAAAATAAAATACACTTACATTCCGGGGGGGTGTAAGAGATACTAAAGCAAGCTCATTTCTGAGAAAAATTTCAGGGAGCCTTTCTTATTAATTTTTCATTCTCTGTGAACTAGAACAGTAAGAGAGTGCAGTGTCCTTATGTTCTAGGAATTTTGCTTAATGCTTTGCATACCAATATATGACTGACCCATTATGCTGAAACATCTGTCGTATCAACATTAAAACATGGATATATTTTATACCTGCAGGTTAAGGAGGAAGACTGAAAGTCAACTGTGTCTTCCATAAAGGCAAATAACTTCCAGGTATACTGGAATAATTTCAAAGAAATATAAAAGGATACAAGTTTATTCAAATATATACACTTAAAAACTGTAAATATATTACTTTTTTTGCAAAGGACCAAAAAGTTTAGAAATTGAGTCAACAAAAATGAAGAGTGACTTCAGTTCAATTATGGTTTCAATAAACATAACTTTAACAACGATAGAAAGTTTATAGGGTAAAATGATTTTATAAATGACCTCATATAATTCTGCATACTACTAAATTTGAAGAAAAATTATTAGATACACATTTCGTGCTTATTCCACATAGAATTTTTAACTATGTACTTACCCAACACTGACTTAAAGAATTTTGTTCTTTAAACAGCAATTCAAGAGTATGACCAAGATTTTTTGAAGCATTTACATTATTGCATTGTGTAATTATTGTTAGCATCTAAGATATTAAAACAGAAACTATTCTGGATTTTAAAAAAAAAAAAAAAGAAGTTTTAATTCAAATCAGATACAGTTACTAAAAACATACACATTGTCCTTCAAAGCACAGTATACTTGAGTTTTCTCTCCTGTTGGCTATATTGGCCCAAGTATACAGAGCTACTCTTCACAGCAGAAATGAGCATGGAAAAAAAAAGCATTAATTCCTCCATGCACAGGTCCACCTGCCCGCACCTTGCCCCACATCCTGCCACCCGTATGTAGTAACCTCTTGCCAGGGACCATGCCTGTTAGACTGTAGAGGCATCAGTTGCCTGAAGACAGCTGTGGGGTGGCCATTAGCATCTCTAACAGGTCTTTTTCCCTTCTCTTGGCAAGCATGGGTTTCTTAAGGGAGAATGGGACTAAAGTGACTCTCTTATCCCCCTGTGGGGCTATTTTGGTGACAGACCCCAGACCACCCACCCCAGGGTAAGCAGTGTCTGCTGGATCTGCTGCTCAGCAAGAATGCGGAGACAGCCTCCATTGGACTTGGCCACCAGAGGACACTACTGGAACTCTTCCTGGGCAACTCAAAAATCTGACAGAAAACCACATAGTTGGAATGCAATTCTTTTCTCAATTCTAGAAAAACTTCTCTGGTCAGTGCAACATAAGCATTTCATTTCATCTAGATGGTGACAAGTTGCTATTGATCTAAGTCATAAAGCAACATGTGATCTAGATGTCTAAAACACATCACCTCATTGCTAAAGTGGTTCTCCCTTAATTTTACTAACCATTACTTGTTAATCTGTATAAACTTCATACAATAAAACCACAAAGACTAAAACAAGTACATAAAAAGGTTATCTTTATTCTTTTGGGTTGTTAGCAATGTAGTTATTTCTGGTAAAACAACCTCCTGCATGCAGTTGATCAGTACACTATGAGGCAATAGTTTCTATAAAAGCAGAAACCCATCTATATTCTAGTTCCTTTGTAAGAAATGCAAGGTATTCCACTTCCCATTGCACAATTTCACTATTCATTCTCGTGAAGAAAGATTTTGAAGAACAAATTATATCTGAAGCACTTCTATTGCAGTATGAATCAACAAGAAAAGCAGACAGTGTGAGACTAACACTGGGGAAAAGCAATGTTTCTACGACTAAGATTACCCTGAAAATTGACAGATGGGATTATAATTTCAAAAGAAACCCTTCTATCTTGTTTCACATACAAAGACCTACCTACTGATCAGAAAAAGAACCATACTGTCCATTTCTTTTAAAATTATTCCTTATTAAAACATTTTATATAATTAGCAGAAACTTGCAATTACCAATTCACACTGTATCTTAGGTTTCCCAACAGTAAAGTGTCACAGATAGACAGCAATAAAAATTACTAACAACATGAAGATAAGTGTAGTTTCTTATAATAAGTACAAAATGTTATAAAATAAAACTATTTTCAAAATAACAAGAATAGATCAATAGATATATATTATAAAAGTTTTTTTCTAGCCCCACATTTTAAGCAATATATTTGTCCTGTGTAGTCTGGTTATTTACTGCATATTTGCTGATTACAAAACTCAAACAAAATAAAATCTATAACAGCAGCAAACTATTGCTTACTGGTATGAGGGATGATGGTCTCATCAAACAGTTTTTTTCTTTTTACCACTCACATGTCTTCCCATCTTAGGCTTTAATAGCTGTAGGATAATAGCAGCAAGCATGCATCAGTTAAAGCTTCCCAATTATTTGGAGTATTACAGAATATATCATATTATCTATTGAAATGTTATAAGCTACACTTACAAGGGTACATATTTGACACAATAAATACAGTACTTAGGTCATTGTCTCTTTGTTCAAACAGGTACCACTGTGTAAAACAATTGATTAAATAACAGAGGATATTTTACTTACATACATAGTGTCGGCTTTGATGATAAAAAAAGTCATCTAAACCACAAAGCAGGACAAAGCTCATTTAAGTACATCTTTTTGGTCATCTCAGCTTTCTACAGAAGACTGCATTACATACAGTGGAGACCTGACTAAAGTGCCATGGGGTGTCAAAACCACCTCTGATGTACATGTTCTGTGTCTCTGGCATGACCCATTCTTCCAAAGTATGGAAATTTAAGCCTGAGGTATACATTAAGGTAGTATTTGTCCCAAAAGGTACTTTGCTATCAATTTATACACATACCTTTGATTACTGTCCTAAGTGGGATATATTCATGTGAAATAAGAAGTGTAGAAGCAGACTTTGGAACGAAGTATGGAAGCTACTCATGAAATTACAGGGTCTACAGTTAAAAAAAGAAAAAAGACTACCACTTACTTTATTTCAGTAATTCCCTGTAGGCACAATTTGGCATTCGTAGCTTTTCTGTGAAAAGAACTGTTTAAATCTCTCAGGAATTACGAGATATCTTGGACTCTGAAAGTAACTATGTTTTTTTCATAGTTTCATGTTTTTCAAAACAGGAGTTGTGTGTGTAGCATCATTTATTTAAATCACTGTATCTGAAATGGACTGTGTAATAAATTAAAAATTACTAAAAAGTATTAAACATAAGTATATTAAAACCAAGAGAGTAAACTACCAACCTCTTTTCTGTGAAAATTATTCCCTTGTTTTGTTTTCTGATAAATTTTCTATCTATACTCTGTTCTTTTTTATCATTTGTTATTGATTTGATCTAGATCTTGAAGTTCAATAATCTGGAATCTTGTTTTTCTGCTTTTAGATGTGGCTTGAGGAGAACTATGTTCACATTATGATGCCATAATTATGTATTCCTGACATTTGCGTTCCTCTGCAAGAGTATTCAGGTTTTTTTCTCAGCACAGCAGAATTACAAATAGCAGTATGTGAATTAAAGCAAATGAGATCACAAAAAATTTTGACACACATAGAACATACATAGGATATGAAATGTACACAGTGGATACACTTATTCCACAAAAATACAGACTTATTAGGACTGGTAATTCTGCACTCCATTAAGGGTTCTTACAGTCAAAGCAGAAATTTTGTTTCTCCTCTCCATTAGTGCCAGCTGATAATAAAAACTATTCTTCTGGCGAGGTTGTTTCCCTGTTACAGATTGAGAGTTTGCTAGTGAAGGGTCATTGTCTTGGTACAGGCACTGATTGTAGCAGGGGGTAAATACATAAAAACTTGTAATTTTGGCATAATCCTCCAATAAGAGTGCTATTGATAAAAATGTCATCTTCTCAAGCCTGTGAACATTCTTCATGGACAACCTCTTTGTCTTTTACTTTTTATTTCCTTTTCTGTCTTTCCCCTTGTCTTCTTTTTCTGATCTGTCATCTTCATATTTTTCTTTTTCTCGTTTTGTTACACTATCATAAGAAGGCGGTGATGTGGTGGATGCACACATATCCATTTTCTCTGGAGGTGAATTTTCACTTAGCTTATCAATAATCATATCTTTTTGGATAAGCAGATCAACCCCATCCTTCCGATACATAAACGAAAGTTTCTTTACTGACTGTCTTAAAAGATAACGTCTATAAGCACGCTGAATGATAGTAGCGGACACTTCCTCCTGTTTTCGTTTTAATGTAGTTGTAATGGGTTCATAGGAGACTTTTGAAGGATTGGCTGCCATAAACCGGTCTTCCATCTGTATTCTGAGAGCATCCATCTCATCACTTTCCCCCAAAACACGCTTTGTGAAAGCAAACAAGATGTCAAGGCAGTGAATTCTGTCACCACTTACCATGGGCAGATCCATTCCAATAAGTTGAATTGTGTTTGGTTTTGGTATATTAAGAGGAGGATCCAGAGAAGCTGCAAAATCAGACAATTTGCTATATTCTATGAATTGTGTTGCATCTGGATCATATTTTTCCCAAACCTCATAGAACATCTCAAAGTCATCCTCACTCAAGGGTTCAGCGCTTTCTTCAGTAGCAACACCAAAATTCTCCAAAATCACAGCAATGTACATGTTCACCACTACCAGAAATGATATGATAATGTAGCTGACAAAGAAGAAAATCCCAACGGAAGGGTTGCCACAGTCGCCTTTCACAGAGCTCCCCGGATGATCTTTATGGGGGTCGCAGTCTGGCTCCCCACTGTTAAGAATTGGGGCTAGCAAACCATCCCAGCCAGCAGATGTGGTAATTTGAAACAGGCAGATCATGCTGTTGCCAAAGGTTTCAAAGTTGAACATGTCGTCTATACCAGCTTCCCTCTTAACATAGGCAAAGTTGGACATGCCAAATATCGCATAGATAAACATGACCAGGAACAGCAGCAGGCCAATGTTGAACAAAGCAGGAAGAGACATCATCAAAGCAAAAAGCAGAGTGCGGATTCCCTTAGCACCTTTAATGAGACGCAAGATTCGACCGATTCTGGCAAGTCGTACAACTCTGAACAAAGTTGGGGACACAAAGTACTTTTCAATCACCTTAGCTAGAAACATACCTGCGAAACATAAAAATAAAATTAAAAGGGTAACATTTTATCACAGATTACATGTTCTACACCAAAGTATGAATAAAGAACAACTCTACCTGTGGAATTAGTGGAAATTATAATTGGAGATAAATTTTATCTGCTATGAGTAATTTTAGCTTTTTTCCCAGCAATCTTAGAAAAAAAAAATTAATATTAAAATTGATATAGAATTATTAAGAAAGTTACTGCTCTAAAGTATGCTTTTCATTTCCTAAATAATCATTCCCTCTAATATGCAAAACTTGACAGAGATAAAGCATTTGATACATGTCTTGCTATATTTCATTTTGAATATAAGAATTTCTTACCTACTATTGAAAGAATAACAACCACAAAATCAAAAATATTCCAGCCAATGGTGAAGTAATAATAACGGAGTGAGAACAGTTTGAGGACACATTCTCCAGTGAAAAGGACAACAAAGACCAAGTTAATCCAGTATAAGATATTTTGCATCAGTTCACCCTGGTCATCTGTTTCTATCATCATGGTGACCATGTTAAGACAGATGAGAACCATAATAGTGATGTCAAATGCTTGCTTTGTTACGATATCAAACACCAGACCTTGCAATTTGTTCTGAGGGGAGAAAAAAGAAAAGATGATAGTATCTTGTACGTAATGAACATCCTTTTCCTCCCTCCCATTTCCTTCTTCCTCCCCCAAAATATACAACCAAGCAAAAGGATGAAAAATCTAAGAAAAGCACCATCCAGTAACTTCTTTATTTGCCAGCTCTAAGTTTTCCCCTCAAAACCCAACAGACTTCTATTTCTTCAGATTTTTTGATTCTCTACTTCCTCAGGCATAACAAATATGAGAGATTCTTCCTGCAGAACAGAAATACGTACATGTTTCAATTTGGAATGAAGGGCTAACTTGAATTAGGTCTAAACCATTTTAGAGTTAAGGGAGAAATTTTTTTATATTTAATGTACTACTGCAATTTCTTCCCAAATGTAGATGATACAAGAATAGCACACATTCTTACTGCTGGTCTAGGTATAGGTTTTTGTGGTTTCTTGGATCCCAGCTTCTTCATTGCATTGTAGTATTTCTTCTGTCATGAAAATGTCTTGACCTCCGAGGTAAAATAATAAAAATAGAACTGATTACAGCCAAGCCTTTGGATTCATTAATTCACAGCACTGCAGAACATGGTTTTTATGAATCATGTATTCATTCTTATACATCGTTACCAAAACCAAAACACAGTAATTATATCAGAGACTGTTAAAATATCTGACAAGTCTTGAAGGAAAAATAAAACAAATTAAGGAACAGAGAAAAAAAAAGAACTTCTATCTCTTTGTTATCAAAAAAATACATACCTGATTAATTCAATTAAATATTTACAAAAAAACCTTGTTAAAATATGCAATCCAGAGATACTTATAAATCTAACATCATAAACTCCACACTGTAAATCAATCAACCAGAAAAAAAAAGTTTCAAAAGTAGAAAGATTCACTGAGAGCTGATATGCCTTCAGGGAAACCATATGAGAAAAAAGAATTTACTGATGTTATTTTTCAGGATACACGTTTTATCATGTGAGTACAGGTATCCGAGTTCAGATAGTTTTTTGCCACAATAATACTTCCACAGTGTATATGAGGCTTGATCATCCCCCTACATTGTACAGAGATCACTGGAAGCATGGCCTTACTCTGGACCTTCTTGCCTGAATAAGAGGACAGCAGTCTGAGTAAAAGGGTATCTAGACTGGTATGTGTAATACACATATGGAAACACTTGTCAGAAATACAATTTATGTTGACAAGTAACTTCTTTTTTTTCTTTCATGCATTTGTTTGTAAGTACATTCCAGGTATGCATGATGCCAAAGCAGTGGCATTTGGAAACAAACTTCAGAGTCACAGGTGATCCTGTGACTTTGTCACACTGACTTTGTCAAATGCAGTGTCAATCTTATTGAGAAAGTAATGATGAATCTGGATGAAAATGTGTTTGAGTCTTTCAGCTGTGGCTACATATAGACATGAAGATTTAGAAGTCAAAAGAGATCTTGTTTAGCATGCTCTCCTCATAAGCCAGACATTCAAGTAAAACTCAGTTCTTAGAGAGTAAGGGTCTTGGAAGAAAAACAAGAAATTAATTTGCTGATTATGGTGGAAATGTGATGTGACTCTGTCAGGAGATTTTACCCAGTGGGGGAAAAAAAAAAAAGCTATAAAGGAACTGGCACTGAACTGGGGATTTCTTCTGCTGCCTCATTGACATAATGGCTATCAGGAGTGAACAAGTCATCATTGTCTCAGTGTGCTGTCCATAGGGAGAACAGTGGTCTCAAGATGAGATACACCTTATATGCCTTTGAGGACCATAATAGGAATTTGACAACTAGTGGAACATTTTTTTTTCCCCATGGGAACTAATGTAATAAAAGTAGGATACACATAGGGACGAAAGAAATGCACACAGTTTAACTACTTGCAACATGAGGTCTTTCCAATTCATATCCCAACAACATTGCCCAAAATGAAAAGATATCAGTGGTGTGAAGACAGAACAAAGACAAGAAAAATGCTGCTGGGTAGCCACACACTGCGTGATCTGCATATTTCTGTGAGCACGGGTGCATCTATAAATTCAAAAGACAGGAGATTAATATTTGCTAATTTGCTACATGAAACTGAATAGGATGTAGATAGAATTTTCCCCAGCCAAATTGTTGTCCTTTGTGATATCTGCAGTGTTCGACTTTCTTGGTGACAGTTACAACAGCTACAAATGTACAAGGGGTGTATACCACACTGCCAGAAAAAGCCCTTTAGCAGGAACCCTTCTCTGCCTTCTGAGTCATAACAACTACAGTAGACAGTGTCTGCCAAGTGAACTTAATAGAATTTATAATCACCTCATTACTGAGCAAGATCACCTTGTTACATACAAACTGCCAAAAATCGCAATAGCATGTATATAACCTTAGTCTTCCTCTCCAAGGATAAGAAACTGAACCACCTTCCTCTTAAGTACTGGAAGCCCCTGATGTTTATTGCAAGGGACGTGCAAACATCTTGGAGGATGAAGACGTCATCAGGTTTAGAACCACAAACTCATCCTTTCTATTATGTGGGTCTGCAGGTAAGAGAGGATCTGAAGAAGCAACATATGAAGCTGCATACTCCAATCTCAAGTGTAAAGATTTACTGGAAGTTTCCACTGCAGTAAGTCTAGCAGTATCTTTTCTCAGTACAATGGATCAAACTTGACAAACCATCTAGAATCACAAGTGAAGAAATCATGTACTGCCTTGCTATTACTTAGCTCACTTTTTTTAAAAATCAATATTCCAGTATGATTCTGCTCCAAATGTGTACAGAAAAATAAGACTATTGTAGACCTTAGACAGCATTTATAGTTTAAATAACAAGTAGAATTTAATTTGCCATCATAGTCTGCATTTTTATCTATTTAAATGCTCCTGGAATTCTTGACACAATCCTGTGTTCATTTGAATAATAGAAACAATTTAACCTGAAAAGAAAAACTACAAATTTTCAAACGTCAACAATTTTCTTTCTCTTGCTGCTGTGGTTTCACCCCAGTAGGCAAATTAGCACCACACAGCCGCTCACTCACCCTCCCTGCCCCCAGTGCGATGGGGGAGAGAAGGGGGGGGGGGGGCAAAGTAAAACCCGTGGGTTGAGATAAAGGCAGTTTAATAGGACAGCAGAGGAAGAGAAAATAAAATAATAATAATAATAAAAGACTATACAAAACAAGTGATGCACAATGCAATTGCTCACCACCTACTGACCAATGCCCAGCCTGTCCCTGAGCAGCGATCACTGACCCCTGGCCAATTCCCCCCAGTTTATATACTGGGCATGATGTCATATGGCATGGAGGAGCCCTTTGGCCAGTCTGGGTCAGCTGTCCTGGCTGTGCCCCCTCCCAGCTTCTTGTGCACCCAGCAGAGCATGGGAAGCTGAAAAGTCCTTGACCAGTGTAAGCACGACTTAGCAACAACTAAACCATCAGTGTGTTATCAACATTATTCTCATACTAAGTCCAAAACACAGCACTATACCAGCTACTAGGAAGAAAATTAACCCAGCCAAAACCAGGACACTTGCAAATTCAGTACTAACTCATGAGACAGTTTCCCAGCTCTCTCTAATCTTACAATACAGAGCAGTAGTTCTAGCATTCAGCTTGTCTGTATTAGTCTCTGTAATTGAGAAGGCCTTCACAGTACTACTATACATTATCTGTTTATCAATTTTGATATTTGAAATTTTGCATGTTCTCTTCTTCCCTGTCATCTATTTGCTTGAATTAAGTCATCTGCATTTTCACATAGCTTTGTCGCAGCACTGTAAGGGTAAGCAAAAAGCAATACATAACTTTCTGATGTACAACATGTCATTGGGCTGTACAGGGATGTGGAGAACACTCAGACACTCGGTGTAAGTTTAAATTACTTTAAATGCCTTAAAAAGCAAAAACTATTATTTCATTATTTTGAATAGAATAAAAGGAAATCTTAATAGCCGATTTCTCCTTTTTCTTTCTATTACTATGAGAAATTTCAGACACTCATATTTATCCTTGCATACATTTGCTGAATGCTCAAGAACAATGTTGTGAAAATGAAACACGTGATACTTATCTTCTTTTTTTGTTGGTTGAAGTTATCTATGATGACACCAATGAATAAGTTTAGGGTGAAAAACGATCCAAAGATGATAAAGGCAACAAAGTAAATATACATGTACAGGTTGTCCTCATACTTGGGCTGTTTCCCTGTCTATGTAACATAGAAAAAACAGCAATACATCACAAATAACAGTTAAGACAAATCACAGAATACGGAACAGAAACAGAAGTTGCATCCAGCTGGACAGCAACTCCTTGACAAGGGGGGAAAAAAACAGCTGTTTTGGAGCATACCCTACACTGGCCTTATCTTTGAACCTGAAAATCCATTTAATACAGGTCTAATCTATTTAATTGCACACACAGACCTGCCATTCCTCCCCTTTCTGTCTGCCAATTCTTCTCTAATGACATTTGATGTTTCATGTAATTCCTACTAAATTGGACAGAAGGGTGCAAATCTCAAAAGCAATTCAGGTCCTATGGACTTTGGGCAAATCAGGAACTGGATAGAGGAGAGATGCAAACACATAACAGCATTAACAGAAAAACAGACAAAATTCAGCCATTTTATTTTTTGACATTGCCAGAGTCTGCAGCTCTGGATTAGCTATTGCAGGTGATGTCACTTGATTATTTGCGTTATTTTTGGAGACATACGAAAAACTTGTTTCCTAATCTGTATGACCGCAGTGACATAAATTAATAGGAAAACAGATTTCATTAGTTTTGTTATTTACAGATGACTTATTAAATTACCAATACTTTATGTAATCTACTGCTATAATTTTTTTAACCTATTAGAAGTATATGCATTAACTACTTTATAGTGCATAGATTTATATAAAAAATTTATCATGGTTTAAAATTTTTATTCTTTATATGTTACTTTATTTCAACTGCCATTCAAGAAGCATTACATCAATCTTAAATTTGTTTTCACTCAGTAAATTTTATATTGCACTCACTTCTCTAGAATCAACCGCAGCATACATGATGTCCATCCATCCTTTAAACGTTGCCTAAAAACAAAGTTTGTTAATATTTTCTATCAAAGCTCCAATTTTGTAAACAGTCTAAATAAGACACTGTCTTTAGCACTGTATTTGCACCCACAAAAATGAAGAGGAATATTAAAAGTCTGGTAAGACACATGTGAAGTATTTACTGTGGAATACTTCTCCCTGATACTTCTCCCTAATACCTAAATAATAAATTCTAATCTTCGTGCAAATTCATATAAACTCTATGCAGGATGAGTTGTAATCAATATCTGAGCATAACAGAAAGACTGCAATTTATAACAAGGCTCTCAGTTCTAACTTTCTGACCACCAAAAAACTGGAGGACTCCAAAAATCAGCTACCACAGGCTGGCATTTTTCAGACAGAATATGCAAATAGTCCTAGAAGAAACTCCAGAATATAAGTAGTCCCAAGAAATCTTAAGAAAATAATAGAATCATACAATGGTTTGGCTTGGAAGGGACCTTTAGAGATTATCTAGTCCAACCCCTCTGCCATGGGCAGGGATGTCTTTCACTACATCACACATTTCCAGTGATGGGGCATCCACAACTTCTCTGGGTAACCTGTTCCAGTGTCTCACCACTGTATCGTTAAAAAAAAATAAAAATTCTACCTTATATCCAATCTAAATCTATCCTCTTCCAGTTTAAAACTCTTGCCCCTTGTCCCGTCACTACAGGCCTTGGGAAAAATTTTCTCTCCGTCTTCCTTATAATCCCCCTTTACATATTGAAAGGCCACAATAAGGTCCCCCTGGAGTCTTCTCTTCTCCAGGCTGAACAACCCCAACTCCCTCAGCCTTTTCTCATAGGAGAGGTGTTCCAGCCCTCTGATCTTTTTTTGGCCCTCCTCTGGACCTGCTCTAAGACGTCCAATGTGTTTCTTGTACTGGTGGGGTCTCATGAGAGTGGAGTGGATGGGGAGAATTGCCTCCCTCAATCTGTTGGCCACACCTCTTGTTATGCAGCCTAGGATATGATTGGCTTTCTGGGCTGCAAGCGCACATTGCCGGCTCATGTCCCATTTTTTGTCCAGTATTCCCAAGTCCTTCTCTGCATGGCTCCTCTCAATCCGTTCATCTTCCAGTCTGTACTGACACTGGGGATTGCCCTGACCCAGGTGTAGGACCTTGCACGTGGCCTTGTTGAACTTCATGAGGTTCACATGGGCCCACTCCTCAAGCCTGCCAAGGTCCCTCAGGATGGCATCCCATCCCTCTAAGTGTATCAACTGCACCACTCAGCTTGGTGTTATCTGCAAACTGCAGATATGCACTGAAGGTGCACTCAATCCCACTATCTATGTCATTGATGAAGCTATTAAACAGTATTGGTCCCAGTGCAGACCCTGGAGAGACACCACTTGTTACTGGTTTCCAGTTGGATGTTAAGCCGCTGACTGTAAGTCTTTGAACACAGTCATCCAGTTAATTCCTTATCCACCTAGTGGGCCTTCCAGCCAATTTCTTATCCACCTAGTGGGCCTTCCATCAAACCTACTCCTGTGATCTATGATACAAAGTAAAATCAAGGTATGAATGGTATGTTTACCGGAAACATTACATAGCTGAACCGTTCTATGCAAGACGTTACAAAAGCTAAAAGCATTGCTGTCCTGTACACTGGTAATTTATGCAATTGCCTAGTGCTATTTAGCAATAGCTACTGTTACTCCCTGGAGAAATCAGATGGTAGCCTGTCAGCATGGTACTAACTACTAAATACTACCAGTTGGAGATTTTTAAAGACAGAATAATTACCAAGTACTTATGAGCACAAATATTTTCCCAGAAGCAGTTTGTCAAGTGAACCCAATTAGGAATATATGTTGCTGTCCTATTGGCTTCAATTTACAGATGCTGCCTCTAAAAAAAGGCTTGTGCTTAGAAATCTAGCACTAGTAAATTCTGCAGCTGCTCATCTAGAGTTTAAAACCAAGATAAAAACTACCTCCAAAAAACCCACTTGACAATAATAGACAATGACTTGAGTGGGACTAGGAGGAATAATAAAAAGGGAAAGAAGAGAAAGGAAAAGTGAATTTAAAAACTTTTTCTAAATCAATAGTTGGCTCTCTTCTTGTATGAAGATCAGATGAGCCCTAGAATGTATCTATTTGACTACCATGGTAAAAATCTAAGTCAACATGCCTCAACAGATCAAGTATATAAAAGAAAATTAATCCTAGCTGCATTTTTTTTTTTACTAGATACTGCATTTCTGTAGAATGTGAAAAGATACTAGCGGCTGGGTGCAAAGAAACTTTATATCCAGCTGGTAGATAATAGATATTCCTCCTCTTCCAAAATGGCCACAGAATGTATCAGATTTTTACCTTAAGCAATATTAATTAGCTTCCCAGAACACAATTATAAAATCAAATCCCATATCCATTCATATATTGTAAAATAACACTGAAACTTATGGAATTAAACATTACTGCTACAAAATGTAAAGCTGGAAAATTAAATTATCAAAATTTAAACACTTACTACTTGAAGCAGAGAAAGATAACCAGCTCCAACATTATCAAAGTTTACTTTCACATTTTGCCACCGAACATCCATAGCAGTGTTTGTAAGATTTTCACATGCAGTTACATCATTGACTTTCTCTGGTGAGAATGGGTCACCAGTCGTGGTGTTAACACAGCGATAGAACTTGCCAGCAAACAAATTTACTCCCATGATGCTGAAAATTAGCCAGAATGTAAGACAAACCAGAAGTACATTCATAATGGATGGGATTGCTCCAGTAAGAGCATTCACAACCACCTAGTAAATAAACACAGAAAAAAAAACTTTTTAAAAATAGCATGTAGTGCAGTAAAAAGATTACTTTTTTCCCCAAATATAGCAAAAGATTAATGTAAACATTAAAATACATTGAAGTAATGACAAGAGAAAAGGAATAACACATGTGATACAGTCAAACATGTTACTGTTAGCCTTGAGAACAGATGTGCAGTTCAGCGTTCCTCCATGATTTTTTAATCAGGCATATTTTTATGTATCTGTTTTACAGACTATTTCTTTTTTTCTTACCCTCATGCCTTCAAAACGTGACAAAGCTCTTAGAGGTCTCAAAGCTCTTAATGTTCGGAGGGATTTAATTGCACCGAGTTCTGAGAAACCGAGGGCGTAAGCTACTAAGCTAACCAAGGAGACCTAGAGGAAACAAAACAAAACAAAAGAACTTTTTTTTTTAATGTCTCACAATACAAATGTAATGCCTAGAGGAAGAAAACGTTGATCTGAATATCATAAAAAAGTTCATAAGGACCCTAAGTTTCTAGCAAGAACAAATAGAAAAGAACAAAAAAATTTAAAAATTAATAGAATGTTGCGTATAAATTTCAGAACAGTTTAAACAAGAAGAGTCCTTAATCTCTAGAATTTTCATCACAAACAGAGGGATAGTTAGAAGAATGCACATCATACCTGTGCAAAATGAAGGGCAATTTGGACAAAAAGAATTTGAATAAAAGGTCATCTTCCCAATAAACTCAGCCAAAGCCTGAAATGTACTGAAAACCTAATCCCATTCTACATGACGTTACACTACTAGACAGTGCTCTACTACAGATGCATTATTATAGTCATGACAAAATGTGAGCGAGCAACATTTGCTTCTGCTAATTTGCACTTAGAATAAGTCACATAATTACAGATATATGAATAACTAGTAATTCATATTGCCTGCAGATGATGACAGACTTGGAAGTGGTTTATACTCAGACAAGACTCTGACATGCGTAACTCTTAACTGTACGACAGACACAGAGAAATACCAATGTCAATACAATTAACCTAAAAGCAATGCGCTCAAATGCATAGAACAGTAGACAGCACTTTCCTGGAGAGTTATGACAGAGTTAATAAATTAATTGTGAGCTATGGATTGTTGTCCTTTCAGACTACTGCAATCCGGATATTTAAAAATTGTAATATCAAGTACCAGAAGAAAATCTACGTTTACCTCCATTTGGCAAAGAGCACTGTTTCCGGTGTTTGAGGTTCAAAACTGAAGTTAAAAATTCTAAGTCCAAGAATACTCAAGAAGCTGACAGATATGTTTTAGAGTTATCTGCCTTAGAGTATCGAAATGGGTTAAACAACGGCACATTATAAAATACACAGACAATGAGGAAAAACTGGCTAATTTTTTTTTTTTTTAAATGTAGCATGCAATGTTTTAATAAAATCGGGGTGAGTTTAAAAAAATCAAGATGCAATGTTTTTTGTAAATCACACAAACTATATAAAACCAAATTAACGCAGGGAACTCAACATCTGTGCAATACATGAAATACAAGTCAGTGATCACTACAATGCCTTATCATGGATGACTGTATACTTGTATTTATGAAATAACCCATCTAAAACTTCAGATAATTCAGCTGCTGAAGTAACTATAATTAGGCCATGTAGTTCAAGAGAAGAAAATTTCATTAAAAAAAAGGAAAAAAGAAAACTAGGAGAAGATCCAGGAAAAGAACACATTCACTGAGCAGAATGACCTTTGTTTATGCCACCAATCTGATTTCCTATACAAACTCAACTATAATACTCAGTTTCAGAACACTGTTCCTTCTTTAAATGCAAATGCTAGACAAACATATAGAATAGAAAGCATTAATCCATATGAATCCATCAAGACCTTAAGATCATTATGCCTTACTTTTATAATTCTAGAGAAGATACAGAGAAAATCTGTTTCAAGTATTCCTGTCAGATAACTGCATTATCTAAGAAAATATGGTTATGGTATTTGCATATTTGCATTGCAAGAAATCCTCTTCCTGCAAGATTAGCACATCTCTACTTAATGATGCTGTAATTTTACCTTTCTTTGGAAACTAAAATACAATTTAACATATTGCTTTTTTCTGCTTGCTTTTTTGGAGGGGAGAAAGGAGAGGGAGGATAGTTCATCTCACCACATGGTGCTGATGGCAATTAAAGCTTAATTTTTTTGGTACCATTTCTGGATGTGTGTGCATGTGCATGCAAGCACTTTTTTTTTTTTTTTTTTAAATAAATAATTTCGTCCTCTTCCTTATGTATGATCATGGTTTGGACAACTCCTGATACCAGCTCTGAACTTTCTTCCACATATAAAAGTGCTAACTGTAACATTTCTGTGATGTAAAATTAGAAAATAATATTATATACTTGCATCAATACAGTAAATTCAAAAGGTGTATTGTAACAAAAAGAAGGGGAAATGTAAAAAACACACTGTAATGACAGATGTGAGACAGAATCCATCCTCAGCTTCATTTCAACTTTCTGTTCTTGTAACTACCAAATAGGGCATTTGCAGAAAAGCACATTGTTAACTTGAGGTGGAAACATCTTACTTCGGATTTGTTAAACTGCTTGTGTTTTGGACAATTAATGTGCCTGGAGATTAATTTCCTCCTTTAACATTATTACTCTTGTGGAAGAGAGTGTCTAATCCACAAGAATTTTTGAAACCTTCAGTACAGCTGGATTAACAGCTCAAAAGCTGGTTGTCCTGCTGTTTCCTGGTGAGACTCAATGATTTGCGTCCTCACCGAGTCTTCCACTCCAGATGGCTGTCTCCTGTTGCATTTACACATGAGGAAGCCTTATGCAGATTTCTTTCCCCTAAGGGCAGTTCAAGCAAGCTGTTGAACACTACACAATCCTATGTTTGTTCTTTTTCATTATACCCTTTGAACTTGCACATGGAAACCTGAGCAAAACTAGCATTTGTACTTGTTTTGGGGCTAACTATCCTGTTCTGGAAACACTGTGAACATCACAATGGGTAAGAATTTCTGTTTGTATGCTGTAAGTTCTTTCCCAAACAGGGGACAGCTAGAGAGTTTAGACCAATCAATACAGAACAAGCAACAGGTAAAATACCAGCAGTAAGAGAAAGAGTTAAAGTTGCTTGCTACTAGCTGAAAACAATAACAAGTAAATCTGGCAATAAAGTCAGAAAAAGCTAAGCAGACCAGCACTGACTTTTTCAGGGAGATGGGTGGGGGAAGGGGAGGAGGGGGTTTACAATACAGGTGGTCAAACACTGGAAACAGATTGCCAAGTAAGGTGGCAGAATCTCCATTCAAAACTGGGTATTACCCTGAGCAACCTAATCTAACCTTGAGGTTAGAGCTAAGTTCTAAGCTGGCCCTGCTTTCAGCAAGGATCTAGACCAGAAAACCTCCAAAGGTGCCTTCCAGCCTAAATTGTTCTATGATCTACCACCATAGGATCATAAGATATAGGCATTCCAAGCAAGAAATTAAGATGCCTACATGAAAGCACTGAAATCACTGGAAAAAGGAATAGCCCATACCTATCCATATGGAGATATGGTATGCTTTACTAAAAAGAATTTATCTTAAACACAATTCAAGATCAGCCTTTCACAATACAGGCTTGTACAAAAATACATCCATCTAGGTGATTACTGCTGATTTCCCATTAATTATAAAATTGTCATACTTTTTCATTTAACATTTGAGTTATAATAAAAAAAAATCAGAAGTCTATACTATCCATAAAGAACACTACTTTTTATTGTAATTGTGGAAAAACATTAATTCTGTCACCTAAAACCTGGCTTTTTTTCTGTTATAGGAATTCAGAATTCAGAGAGGCAACAAGAGGCAATCTCTATGATTGGAGACAGAGCCAAACAAAACCAAAATAATTTCAGCTTCCAAAAAGGAATCTTTAGAAAGTCATGGGTCAATGAAAAGTGGAAGAGTTGCACTGAAATTAGCCTTGCAGCCTAATACACAGTGACTGCCATAACAATCAAAATGAGGATTGCGAATGAATGATTCCCACCTTTTTATATTGATCCATCAGTCATCACTTTTCATTTTCCTCAATCCTTCTCTTTACTCCAGTTGCTGCCTCCTTGCTCCCACCCCTCTTCTTTTGCTGTCATCTTGATTTCCTGATACCATTCTCCCCTGCAGTTCTTTGCCAGTGACTCATTAAGTCCAGGATCACTGTCCTACCCCAACCCCACGTGCTCACTTAAATTTCCCTTTCCTTTCTGTGTCTGCTTCCTCCTTGTTCTCTGTCACCAAATCTGTAAGACTGAAGTTCAATCAGCTGATAGTCCTCACTCACTGGTTGGGACCCAGCGCAGTAAAACAGAGACAGAACACATGGAGTCAATGATAGCACAAATATAAAGGCAGGTTTAGTTACTCACTGAATAATTACAATGGAATCTTATTCACTGGTACGCCATTTTCTGTTCTTTTAAACCCAATTTATATTCTTCATTGTATATATATGTATCAGATTGGAGTTACATAAAAGGACCTGCCTAAACAACAAAAACAGGTTACTTAGAAAGTATAGTACCTACATCAACAATCAGGAAGTCCAGCCAGCACCAAGCATTAGTGAAATAAGTTTGAAAACCATAGGCCACCCATTTTAACACCATTTCCAGAATAAAGATGTAAGTGAAGATTTTATCAGCATATTCCAGCATGATTTTTATAGTCTTGCGCTGTTCAATATATATATCTTCAAAAGCCTGTGAAGAATGGGTTGCATATAAGTCAGATATTCATAGGTCTTTGCAAACTACAAATTAAGCCAAAAGAACTGAATTAAAAATGGCAAAGTAAAATCACTTTCAGCTTTAGATGTTTTACCTTGAAAAGCCAGCATGAGCAGAGACTACAGTTGCGTTCTTTCTGAGTTTTAGATTTTATCATTGCCTGATAATGGAATTACAATATAATGACTGAAGTTGCCAAAAAGGTTTTTAGAAATTTCAATAGCCAACACAGAATTACAGTTTGTCACCCTGAAAAGCCCAGTCAGGCTCAGTCAGAAGGCAGTCTCTCAATTATAATAAATTAAACTAACAAAAGAGAATAATGAGCTACAGTGACCAAGTATCATGTCGCTGCTGATCTTTTCCAAATTCCAATATTGGGTGTTGGTGGAAAGGTTTTGGTAGCGGGAGGCTGCAGGAGTGGCCACTGCAAGAAGAGGCCAGGGGCTGCCCTGTGCCAGCTCCACAATGGACCACAGGAAGCAGTGGAGCCCATCAGTGAAGCTGGTGGTGCCTTTGGGAAAAGATATTTAAGAAAGGGCAAAACACCACATGACAGTATGAGGACGGAAGAAAAAAGTGAGAGAAACTACCCTGCAAACACCAAGGTCAGAGAAGAAAGAAGGGGCATGGTGCTTCAGGTGCCAGAGCAGAGATAATGACAGTATATACCAAATCCTATGCCAATCAACAACCTAAAAGAAGACAGTACTTAGTAGCTGTGTGAAGGACTAAATGTCACTAAGAATAGTATAAGGAATTCAAGGATTCCTATGTAACAGTCTAGAAATACTGAAACTAAAACTAAAGCAAAAAAATCAACTGAGAACATGAGGAGTTCAGTACCTATACCGCTTTGGGGGACAATTTTAATTTAAAGTAGAATAATTGTTCCCGTTACTGCATAAAATTAATTTTGCATGATTCTTATAATTTCTTAGCAAGATTTTTAGTGTAATCCTTTTCATAAGCAACCTCACACACACATATCACCTTGTATTCATCAAAAATTCATCTGGAGAATGTTATCTGACAGAAGAATTTTAATGCCTTATTTTATATGTATTACCCAAAATATTCTGGGAATTTAGTTCCAAGTTCTCTTTCAAGCCAACTTTGTATTTTTTTTCTTAATGAACACAGATGTGTTATAATACTATCTTTGAGGAAACGTTTTTTATAGGCACTGTTTCTATGGGTGCAAGCTCTACTTACCAGAGCACCACTGCTGAGAAGAATCATGAAGACAATGAATGTTTCAAACCAGTTGTGTTCCACTATCTTGTAGCAGGTTTTTCGAAGGTTCCACCAGATTCTCCCTTTTGTGCTTTCCACACTGCCTTTACAGCATTTAAACTTCCGTATACAGCCTAATAATACAAACAATGACAAATTGTTATATGGTAGAATTTTCATGATCCTGAAAAAGCAAAATCATGCTTAACTAGCTCCTGTTTCATGAGGTAGTCAGCGCTTCAAATTACTGCATGCCACTTAAAGCATCCTTACCTTCTTGATTTGATACTTTGGATACAGGAAAACTTGCACGTACACAATTTTTCTACTACCCTGATGCTACATCAAGCTTAGAATCAAAAGGAGTCATCTAATTAAGCTAATTTTCACTTATAAACACATTTTTTAAATTTATTTTTATTTACATATAAAATAGACAAAGAGCATATGAGAATATTCAGGAAGTAGAAACAAAGAGCATAAACACATAGCGACTTTCACATGAGCTAGTTCAAGAGTACAGCAGCTTCTTTTAAAAGTACTTTTGTCTCTCAGCTAAGGTTCAAATAAATCACACAGATGTAAACACCTTTATTTTATTATATTGAGGAATGACCTCTGCTTCAAGGGCTGACTAAGAATACCTCTTCCATGACATAAACAACTGATTTAACTGGAGATTGTGAGAGCTCTTCCATGTGGTACAGATTTGTGGCAACCATCCACAGAATTCGCCTCACCTTGGAGAGCTCCCTACCTTATCATGGGGCCTCAAGGCACAGTTTTCAATGAACCTCAGTATCTGCCTGGCTAATAGTAGTCTCCTTATTTCTTTAAAAATGATTAATCACATAGAAACATAAACAAGTTTAAACAATTTTAATGGGTCCCAAGGCAGTATTCTAGTTTCCCTGTGAGTGTCATTAAGTTCATATGTTACAAGTAAGTTATGCTATATTTCATCATCTCAGATAAAACAGCTACCGCTGTGAAAAGCATGATTTACCATACCTGCAACTACTCAAAATGCCTACATTATGGAAAAATTAATCTTATGCCCAAGGATTGATAGACATCACATAATATAAGGATAAGGAAGAACTGTAATATAATGTGAAATTATTTGAGAAGTGTACTCTTTTAATCAAGAGCTTGATATATTCAATATAGCTGCACATTCCAAAACAATTTTGTTTTTTTAAAGATGAGTGAAATAATATTTCGAAGGACAAGAGTCCTAGCCTAAGTGAAAGGTGTCTTCATAACAGTAAATCAAAAAGCATGGATAGGATAGGAGAGTTAATCCTGGGACATATTTTGTTTTGAATTATTTTAATCATGACTTAAAAGGAAAGTGAAATCTGTAATATCACAAAAATGGGAAATACATTCCTATACAGTAAATTTCAGTAGTCCCCTAAAGGATATAGCTATACAGAACTAAAATAAATGGTAACTTCTAAGAACATGCAAGTATGCTCTTAAGACTTCTTTACTTGAATAAAAACATAGGATCTCATTCACCTGTTGCATCCCACATTATATTTATGCATCCCTTCCCCCCATTAATGGTGTAATGTTAAGATAACAACTCTATTGTTTGAGTGAAACTTTCCAAGAGCTGAATCATCCATTGGATTGCTTTCTAGCGCTATGAAGGGACCGTGGGTAATCACATGATTCTGTGTTAAATTTCTCAGTGGAGTGAACCTGGTGTAGGGTTTGGTCTTGCAGATTTCACTATTAAATGTCATTTAAATCAACAAGATTACTGATTGCTGATAATCAGTTTATAGAATTATGCTTAGTGTTTATTTACAAATATTATCAATGATCACATACACACATATTTAACTTTGCATCAAACAAACAGCTCCATGGACTTCAGTACAACTACCTACAACAAGCAAAATTAATCATATCATAAGACTTGACAAACTAGGATCCAGCACTGCTGTAGCAAATAGCTTCCTTGAACTACCAATGCCTGTTGCAAACACCCAAAATGTAACTGCTAACCCCAAATTTTGTTTCCATACCTTCTGTAAAACATACCTTCTGTAAAGCACGCCTGTAGCTCTGATGCTTTTTCTGGTTCAGTTTCAGCTTTTTCTTCTCCAAAGAGAGCTAAATTAACTGTACTTCCTTCAGACGAGCTGGAAAAATTTAGCTTCTGAAAATAAAATTTGAGAACAGTTATACTTTATTAATATTTACATTTTTAGAACTGTAATTAACTTTAAGCATGCAACACGGTGTGCAAGTAATAATAAGAACAAAATTTGTCACCAGAAATACACACAAACATCCACATATAGCAGTCAATGCTGTTGAAATGTGCATAAATCATCCACTTTCTACCTAGAGATTGCAAGGCGCATCATGTAATCTTTCATGGAATTTCAGAATTTCTGGTCTAAATATAGTACGGTGTTATCATTCATCAGTTAACTACTATCAAGTAGATTTTCTGATGCATATTCTATTTATTTTGTTTTCTACTATTACTTTCTTACTATCACTGCTCTTGCTACATTTTAAACCAATACCAATTATACTGTATACTTTAAGATTACGTATGTTGGTAGCTACTTTCATTAGAGCACCCTCCTCAACCTCAAGACAGTAAATCCTGACAGCAAAATACTTTAAATTGTGAACTGCCAGGGTAACCTGTCCAAGGGAGAAAATGTAGCAGATTTTTAAGGACTGATTTTAATTCAGTGCCCATTATTCATAATATAAAGGAAATGAATTATCAGTTATTTTTCACTGGCATCTTAAAACATCAGTATGATGCAAGCTAACCACTTATGGCATATATGACAATTTCTAATAAAATTTGGTAACCTTTGAACACAGATAATTTAGTTATTTTTTGTTTTTAAGCTCATTCTTATGACCTAGATTAGAAAATGCTAAAGCAGAATCAGGATTAATATGAAACCTTGTTTCAGATGTGAATCTGAACATTATCCTCAACACATTCATAAAACAAATTAAGCCTGCCCTATCTTAACCCATAATTATCAGTACCATATGAACACCTTTTATGTTTTTTCATATATACTGATAAGTTTCAAAAAGGAAAAAGTATGATAAATACATTTCAACTGGCATTAATTTGCATTCTCTTTTGCCAATGCACGTATGTATTACATTGTGCATTCTGAAACTACCCATTAATCTGGTACACATACCTGTACAGTCAACAACCAGAAAGAAAGGATTTTTTTTGTTTTGTTTTAATAATTAAAATTACGTAAGTCACATTAGTATGAAAAAAATTACTAATAAAAGAATAAGCCTTAATTTATTTTTATTTGGTAATCTGCATGTGTATTGCAAAAATCCATAGTCTGGAGATTTTAAAGGAAGATGCAGTGTCCTGTACACTTAATCTGAGTATGAGTACCAAACTAAGTCAAAGTAGTTTTGGTCACAGCATTCTCTGACATTTTACAATGTTATTATCAAGAAGTATATAACATCAGTAATGAATTCACACAACTATATGTCTGTAAGGAATGATGTCAGCACACTTTGTAAAACAGCCTCGGTTTTGTAGAATTAACACCATTATCATTAATTTAGCTAAACTTGCATGAGTAAGAGACACTTAAGATATAAAAGAGACAAGTTACAGGCACTATCCAATCAAACTATATTTACACTTCAATTGCGAAATGTGAAAGGACAAAATTATTTTAGGTATTAAACAAAATTTTTTTTGCTATGTTTGTGAAAGAAGATGGACACAATTTAATAAGAAAAAGTAACCCAGTGTTCTGCATTAACTTTCATTAAAAATGATTCAGTAATATTGCCTACTTTACTACTACTTTAGAAACTGATTATCTGGAATAGAACTCCCAAATTACTCATCTTTAATGTAAACACCTCTTCATTTTTAGTAGCATTAACTTTAAAATATCAATATTCATAGCAAACATCTTTTCCTATCACTAATTCTACTGAACCTGAGGATAGCACTATATACCTCCATCATTTTATTAATATGCTGCTTTCATCATTCCATGACATAGCATATATATTACAAAATGTTGCCACAATGGTGGGTAAACTGAAATAATGAATTGAATTATAAATCAAATTACTAATTTAAAAAATATATATTTTTAAGAGTAAGAAAGTTTTGTGTCATATTGTTTTTAATTTTTACTAGCAATATGAATAACCTGGGTCATTTGAACTGTAAGCTACTTAGTACACTGTTTGAGCAGATGACATGAATTCAACTGAAAGAATACAGATTTTTATGAATTAACAACATTAAAAGATGAACAACCATAAATGGAAAAGAAACTGAAAAGAATCAATGTGTTTAGAACATGAAGTTAATTTAATATATGGTAGAAGAATCAGAGATTAGAGAATTTTTTTATTTTTAGTTAAGAAAGCAATTTTCTTGACTCTAGAAATCAAATTAGAGGCTCAATGAACTATTTTGATACAAAGGACAGGTAGCCCAATTCCCTCTTTCTTCTAAGGATAGTGTAGGATATAATCCTGTGCTTGAAGAGTTACAGATTTAATTAAACATTGGTTCTCTTTTTCATGTGGGGTGTTCATATTTTTCATTAAGATGAAGGTATCAAAAAACAAAAAAAGCAGACAGTAAAAAGCAATATGCATAGAAGAGTTCCCTGTTCTAATTAAAAATTCAGTTAGTTTCTTTGCTATGTACAAAGTTTGCAGAGATCTAACTAATTTTGTGAATCACTCTGGGAACAAGACTTTTAGGAAAGACAGAAATGTTCATCCTTCACCTTCCAGGGCACTTAGCTGCTGTTCAAAGTTTACCAAACTAAGGTGAGAAGGCCTCATTGTATATACACTAAGCACTGGATTGAATGGGTCAACTCAGGTACTCAAAAGTTGATTAGCTGCCTTGACATTTGCAAATCAGCAGCTAAAACATTTTTGTTAGAGAAAATTCTTTCAATATTATATCTTTTTTCTTTTTCACTGTTGGCAGTGAAAAGCTATTCAGATTTTGAACACATTAATTTTTTCATTACAAATATCTACTGTCCTGCTATAAGGTCAAAATTTGGAGCTCATCATCTTTCTTTTTTCCTGAAGGGGTCAAGGTATGATGGCACAAATGCTTGCAAGAATGATGTTATTTCTACAAATTGTCCCACTGAAGCCACTTAGGATTGCTTGAGGTAATTAGTAAAGAGTCAATCTTCAGTGAAGCATCATCTTAAAAATAATAAATGAAAGTGTACACAAAATTGCAGATAACGACTTTAAAGAAAACTCCGTAATAAGAGCTAATAATAAGTAGGCACCTGATTATTCACATGATGCAATCTACTGTGCATTCCACTTACAAGTCATTCACATTTTGATATTCAAATAGTAAAGGAAAATCTGATGTTTCCCAACCTCCAAAGCAAAGAACAAACATACCAGCAATGCAGCTGATAATACAAGGAATAAAAGGGAAACATCATCTTGTGTAATTTAAAAAAAAAAAAAACAAAACCAAAAAATGCACGCACAGGAAGACTGTGCTGCATAATCTCATCTTCTCATTTGCTAAGGATGTCTCTCTCTCTCTGTTTTCTTTTTAATTTAAGTAGACTGAGTCTCTTTTTGCTGGAGAAGGAGGTAAACAACTGCAGTGAAGTGTGAAAGATGATTGTCGATAACAGCGCTTTGGAGAGTATGTTCAGGAGCCTCTTAGAAAAGAGGATCCAAAAATATTACTATGTAGAAATGCAAGAGAAAACCTTAGCACACCCGTGTTACACCGCTTATATTCCATCAATTGAATATTTTCCTACTTAATCAGATCTATTTTCAGCAGGAAATACTTCTTCAATAAAAACAATCTCATTTTTCCATTTAGTCTCAAGTATTAATTAAGCAACAAAAAGGACACAAAGCACATTTTTTGTAATCATCATCTTTAATACATCAGCTTGACTTATCACTGAGTATGGTATTGTTCAGTGTAAACGCAGTTGGTAAAGTCACTTTTATTGAGAACTTTTTATTTATCTTTTTCTGAAAGACTAAAAGTAAGTACGTCTACAAATAAGGCTTGCAAATTATTTACCTTTTAAAGAAACCAAAGGTATTGTCCATAGAAAATACTTAGGTTTTTTTCACCAAACTAAACCCAAAACCTACCTCTCCTTCTCTACGTAACTTAGAAAAAAAAATAGCATGCATATCTATTAAAAAAAAAAAAAAAGGCATCACCTTATTATGCAAGGAAGGTTACAGTAAGACAATGTGACATCCAAATGAAAAAGATTCAGTATTTTTCAGTCAAATGATTACAAGCCCCTGGTTTACTATTTTTCATGCTGTTCTACACCTGTCCACATTCATGACAGCAGAAGCTTGAAGCAGGAGCAGTGTCACATAAATAATACCCATTAAATCAGAATCATCCCCCCCATACTTAGCACCAGTAGGATGGGATATTACCACATTCTAGTGTCCCCTATTTAAGTGCCTTTTCTAAAATGGTTTGGAAAAATCCTTAGAAAGATATTTTTCCATTCCATCTTTCTGGATAGCTTACAGGCCCCCCTGGGCACAAAAGTGAGACCTGAAATATTTCCAATATATAATACAGTGCAAAAGAATACATGAAAGATAATGCAGGATTCCACAACAAAACCATGGGAACAAAATTTGTATTTGGAAAAGGAATACCTCAATGACCCCTAAATGTCAAGGAGCAGAACTGCCTAGCTATTCAGAAGAGATCATCAGGAATAAGAAACATAGCTTGGTACAATTAAGGTTTGTTTTACAGTTCCAGAGTTCCTGAGTTTAGAGCTTTGGAAGGGTACTAGGTTCCTATTTTGTCTTTTTAACAATTGTCTTAATCTTAGCCTTATCCTGGATTTTCCTAATTTTTATATTTCTTTCTTGCTTAAACTTCCTTATTTATATTGTCTTAAAACACCCAGATTTATTTAGACACCTACACAGAATCCTCCATAGAATTTTTGCTTGAAATTATGTTCTATGTCTGTCTTTCTAAAAATAAAGCAACTGGATTAAGTTCACAAGGAAACAATTACTGATGATGAAGAGAAAAACTGATATAAATGATGCCCTAACTTTCAGTCTTACAGACATACACAAACTTCATGAGTAGAATATAGCTGAATCATTACATCCATATTAAAAAGGACTATGCATATGTATAAAAAAAAAGTTATTGATTGTTCCCAGGAGTGTATCTTTCATCCTATATTTTAGCTTCTCTTATATGAGAAAACTGGAATGTAAATTATAAAAACATTGTGAACAAACATGAAACAATTTATGTCAAAAGATATAAATATATTAGCATACAAGTAATTGTACGTATGTAATATGGTTATGCCACGGAAGTAGTACAGAAAATATCAAAGATGTAACAAGGAGAGAGGAACATGTTGGGGTTGCCTTCAACCACGCTGTGACGTGAGTCATGGGACTCAGCTTACAGAGCGGCTGTGCATGTTTCCACTACATTGCAATGGATGGGGAAAAATATATTGTAGCTGAGTAGCATGCAGGCCAATCAATCTCAAAAGTGATCATATATGTATGATTTGTTTAGGTAACCTGTGTAAACGTGCTGACACGTTGCTCTGCCTGGTTAAAAAGCACCAGATCTGCATTCTTGACTGATCCAGCTTGATTTTACTCCTGTGAGAAGTAAGAACGGTACGCAATGAAGTTAAAACACGGTACCCTTTAGGTTGTTTGAGTTCTGGAAACAGCAGAAGTATGGATTCCTACTTATTTAAAAACGTGTTTTCTAGATATGTCACACATTTGCAAAACATAGCATTCATAGCTGTTGATTAGAGCTTTAAGCATATCCAAGACATATTGAAAGAGGTAAAATTAGCAGACTATCTGAAGCTCATAGATGTATATTGGACTTGGGCCTGAACTTAAAAAAAACCCACAAGCAAACAAAAAAACCCCAATGCCCCCCCCCCAGAAAAAACCCCAAACCAAGAAGACAGCCAGATACACCCACACTGTGTATATTACAGCTTTAAGCATCCTCTAAATGACAGTAATTAGACCTTTAAAATAACAGAAATATATTTTTCCTTGCATTTCATTTTCAAGGTTATTCCTGGTCTTCACTAGATACCAAATACGTATCTAGATTACACTTTCAGAAAGAAGCCACAGGCAAAACAAAACAAAAAAAATCAATCATACCAGGTCAAACACAAAAACTTCTGGATAAGCAATTTTTCCCAGCATCATTAGCTTTTTTAACTGCATAACTTAAAAAAAAAAAAGTTTCAAAGAGTTTAAGGTGCATTATGGATTGTAAGAGATAAATAGCAATGTAAAAATGAAAACCCATGCCTAGCAATAAACTTGTAATTTCCTCAATTACCTCACATCTATCTTTTACTAGTCTTCTGGTATAAATCTAATCTCACTTCTCAACAATGACTTCTCAAAGGCTTATCAAATAACGTAGCTATCTAACAGCTCCAATTTAAACTGCTCCCATTTAAAGGGAAAGTCTGAAAGAAAGAGCTGAAATAATCTACAAAATGAAAGACAATCTCCTTACTGACTATGAACTAGTGTACATGAAATGATTTTTTGTTGTTTATTTACCTATCTCCTATGGTTGTCTTTCAACTACGCCAATCCCTAGCCACTTTTCCAAATCTGAGTTGGTTAAAATGAATACTAGATAATACTATCTTATAAACAGCTAATGCTGATGTTTAATCTTGAGTATCAAAGCTGAGAAGGCATAGATTTTGTTATCCAATTCTTAAATATAAAATAGTGAAGAACCAGGTGTCTTCAATTGCTGGATAACTTCCAGGTAAGGGTTAGATTTAACACAGTTATCGGAGCAAGAGTAAATTACCTGGATTCATCAGATATTCCTTCCACAAAACCAAGTTTTATTAGAACACACTAAGGCCGGTATCCTTTATTCAGATTAATAATACGTAAAAGATGTAGCAGCTGCTCAGCAGACATTATAGTTTCCTTACAAAGCGCAGTTAATACTTTAAAACAAGTTATGAATATTGTTTGCTTTGCTTTTAAGAAGCCTCTTAGTAATCTAAAGTCTTCTCAACTCAGAGGTCAACATAATATATGGAATAACAGAACCTCCAAAAATAGATGGAACAAATGAAGTGCCAGGAAACGAGCTGCTGAAATAACAAATGACTGTAATACTATTGAACGCTGCACTCTACAATAAAAGAAACACCTAAAGAGTCACCTTATTACACCTTTCAAACTTAAGTTGAATTTAACTATACTTTGCTAGAACAAACTTATTTTCTAAAACTTGGAAAGAATATGGGCAAATTCATTGCCAGTTCAAAACAAAACAATCAAAAACCTAAAAAGTCCACAACCAATCAAATAAAAAAAAAAACCAAACCCGAAAGAAAACAAAACAATCCAGACAAAGCAATCCAGGCTGGAGTACAGCTGTCTGCACAAGCAGTGACACTCCATTAACGTCCTTGTGTCTTCAAGACACAGTCTGCACTGGAGCCACAGCATGGCAATCTGAATTTTCAAAGTATCTCAGGATCTTGCTGAAATTCATGATTTTGCTTCCCCCTCTCAGTCTGCAGCTGCTGACAAATGACTACTTTCCTAAAGCAGACCCAGTTTAAGGTCAGGCAGTTGTCTTTGAAGTGACTGGTTCAAAGCTCCCACAAACAAGCAAGAAACTAATATTTTTTCATTCAGTAATTCTATTTTTTCTCGTAATTTTTACTAGACAAATTCACCTTATAATACTGCCGTTGTTCCCTTCCCCTTCCCCAATCATTTTAACTTCAGAACTTGAAAACTGTCGTTATTGCCCTCATTAGCCTGAGTTAGCACCTCTGTTAAATTATTCAGTATAAATAATGCTGATTTCTGTAGAATTCAGTGACCTTTAAAAATCAGATGCAAAGGGTATTAATATTCTTTATTAATATCTCCTCTAATCTTTTTAAATAGCAGTTTACTTGCATCCTTACTTCATGGAAATATTATGATTATATACAAAAAACCATGTCTTTTGTCTGTGTTTATTCTGTACACATATACTAGTTTGTCTATCCAACTAAAAATTTGGAAAAGCTTTGGAAAAGAGCCATACTATGAAAGAATACAATTGGTATAATTAATTCATACAAAATATAAAATATTTGCATCTTACCTCCTTGCTTTCCTCCAAATCTGAGTCACTGCTAAACTCTTCTGTATTTAGATGTTCAAAATCAGATTCTCCAACAGCTATTGGTACTGTAACAGTAAGGCTTGGGTTGTTTATGAATGATGTATAATCACTGCCACCTATAATAGTGGTCATTCCATTCTCATTTTTGTGATAATTTGTATCTCTCCTTATTTCAGCGATGGTACAGTTGGAAATGCAATGGTCTCTCTCATTCAACTGATCTGTTGCTGTTCTTTGATTTGCAACAGCTCGTTTCCCCAAACAAGACTTTTGGACACATTCACTTGCTTTTTTCTTCACATAATCTATTCCCTTCTGAATTCTTGCAACAGCAATCTGTAAGTTGTTCATTTCATTATCATCCTCTGTAGGAGAAAGGCTGTCTGAACTAAATGAACTCAGCAGCAAGGCCAGAAAAAGGTTCAATACCTTTAAAAAAAAAAAGACAATACAGCTGAATTTTCTCACTTAATTTTTCATTCACATGCTTCTTCTATCACCCATTATGAACTTAGGCTTCATGTTTTCCTTTGCTGTATATGATTCTGGAAATTACATGGTAAATAAAGTGTAAATGCAATTTAAGCACAACACCTGCCCTATACCCCAATGCAGGGTTTTCTGTGGTTTTGCATTGCTGGATGACTATGAAAACACTTGTAAATTCTTTTTCTACTCGTATTTGTGGAAGGTCAGAAATGAATGATCCTTTGGCACTGACTGAACAGATCCAATATGTTTACTTCTCTGGCCTAGGGAAGCACTCTGCAACAGAAGACAGAGCTGATCTGTGCAGAAAAGAGCTTTCTTAAACACTGGTCCAAACTCACACAAATATTTCGCTGTATGCAACTTAAAAAATGTGAAGCACACCCTGTCTCCTAAGCCCCAAGTCATCCTCTTCCAACGGCAAGACAAAACATAGAATAGATACCAGTTATACAAGCCCAGAGTTTACCAGGAGCTGAAATGGTACTAAGATAGCCAAAGCAGCAGGGTACCAGCTCTTAAAGCCTTCAGATCAGCTCTTCTATGCAGCTTTAAAGACAAGAGGGTAAAACTATGTGTTGGGAACACAGAAAGACAAATGGATAACAGAGCCCTGAACATACAGCAGGGATTGTCTACTCATGTAAGAAATTCTACTAGAGCTATAGCATAAAATCAGAACACAGTAAATAATGTGGAAAAATTCACAGAGGTGGATACCTCATTCCACAAAGTTCTATCTTCTGGTTTAGAAAACTATTTAAGGAGGATGTTTTGTTTGGTCAACCAATTTCACAGTTCTTTTCTTTATAAGACAATAGATCTGCAGAAAATCCTGGAGCAAGTGGCTGTGCCACTAGAAGTAATGCATGACTGGTTTAAAGATAATTAGCTTATTCCTGTTGTTAGGTATTTTATTCCTAAATAATGCCTCCAGGATGGCTAATTTAAAATCTCTTTTGCTACTGACAGTTGCCTAAAGAAAAGATGTAGAATAATAGAGGAAGACTCAGTAAGCAATGAGAAAAGCAGAGCAAAAGGTGGAGCAATGAAGGCCTCAAATACTGGTGAGTTAATAAATATAAAACATATTTTAAAAGACAAATTTATACACAGTATTGTACAAACTGGTACAGATCTGATGCTTTCCTCTGAAAGAGAAAAAGAAGATATAATACAGACTGCTTTAAAAGTGTCTGTAAAAAGCACTTAAGAAATAGGAAACAAAAAGGTGAAGAGGTGAAAGAAAACATTAAGTATTTGAATCTGTTTTTTCTGCAGAACTGCTGCCTTCCAATTCACATTTCCTCACTCCATTTGTGTAAAAAGTTGGCTGTGCAGCAAGCAGGGCTCAAAATGGCTTAAATTTCAGAGTCTAAGACTGTTAAAGCAGTCTTTTAGACAGGAGAAAGCAGACAAAGTAAAAAAACCCAAAAAACAAAAAACAACAAAACAACCTGGCTATGTGTGATTGGAGGTGATGCCTCAATCAGTCAGGGAGAAAAGGCCCTGCTATGTTCTCTTCTGCAAACAGCAACCTCCCATCCTGGGAGCATAACACTTGCGGTGCCTTTGCTCTTCTCTCTCTCTAGGTAACCAGGAGTAGTCCACAAAAACCTGAACATACAATGCTTCTCTCTCTCACCCATATCCTCTGAATTGCACTCCAGAACCCTGAGACGGCTCATCCTCCAAGCTGAGGATTCTATATAGGATCAGAAATCTAACAAACAGAAAACTCTATTTCAGAACCCATACTTGTAACAAATTCAAAATCTTAAAAAACATATTTAAATAACACATTTAATAATGCTTAAAAACGTCATTACTGGTTCTGTTACCATTCTTTCTCAGTGACTTCTCAAATTATTTTGGCGACATACCACTAGATTTCCAATCACCATGACCATCATGAAGACAGTAAGGCACATGGGTTGGCCTGCAACTTCCATGCAGTCCCACATCGTTTCTATCCATTCTCCACACAGCACTCGAAACACAATCAAGAAGGAGTGGAAAAAATCATGCATGTGCCAGCGTGGAAGTTCACAGTTCTTAGAGATCTTGCAGACACATTCCTTGTAGCTTTTCCCGAACAGCTGCATCCCAACCACAGCGAAAATGAACACAATGATGGCCAGCACCAGGGTCAAATTCCCCAGAGCCCCCACTGAGTTGCCAATAATTTTTATCAGCATATTTAGAGTTGGCCAAGATTTTGCCAATTTGAAAACTCGCAACTGAAAAACAAAAATACAGAGACGTTATTTGCATTAGTTACAAAAACGCTATAGAAATAAACAACAGATTATGAACTAGTGACTCTCAGCAATAACAAAAAGAAGAAACTTCAATATGATTCCAACAACCATAACTTACACAGAAATAGGAGTTTCATAAAATCCACACGTTTAAAGCTTAATAAATTTTAGACTTTGCTCTTTTTTTGTGTAGCATATCTGTATTCTTTTCTACATGAAAGAAACAGCACACTGGTTGAATTTGTTCAGATAGAGAATTCTGAACATGGGATACATCTCAACCATTATTTGCAGAAACAAATTAAAAAAAAAAATAAAGCTCAACAGGATTCTAGTGAAGGAAAATAAAGGATTCTGGAATCCTTGAAGAATGGAGTCTTCCAAAAGAATATTGCCTCCAACAAATTTAAAACAGATCAGACAGACCCACAGTCTGGAAAGAAAAGCCAAATACAAGCCCTAAGTCAAGCATTTCAACTTATGAAGGGGAAAAAGTGTAATTCACACTCTTTCTTACCCATAACCTACCCAAAATAAAAAAGGTATTAAATATTTTTTGTTTTCAGATAAAAACAAAATGGAAATGCAAAATGGAAAGAGACCACAGGGAAAGAATGTCTCATAGCTCATTTCTCATTTTTAAAATAAACACATTTTTTCTAACAAAATAAAGCATTCCTTTTCTTGCCAAGGGGGAAAAGAAAAATCAATCTTTTTTAAATTGAAAAAAAATATGAATTTTATAATTCCTACATTTTAGAAGAACCTTCTAGTCTTTTTGCAATTTCCAGATATGGAAGAAGACAGAAGACTACAAATGTTTTATTTATTTATCTCTCTCAATATGCCCTAAATAAATAAATTGTACACTTCACTGTGCTTTACCCATCCATGTTGAAACCATTATAATAAAATTATAGCTCTTTCCCTTGAAAAAATACTTAGTTGCTTCTGAACTATAAAACGACACACACTATTCAGTGATAACATAAATAATTTTGTAAAACACGCTTGCAGAGATATCCTGAGATACGTAGCAAAAAATACATAATATTACTAAAAAGTGTCTTATTTACATAAGTACAGTTAAAATACAAACATAATTCATTAATTAATGCAGATATATTATTAACACTGATTTATTTACCAATCTGAATGATCGGAGAACAGATAATCCATCCACATTTGACAGAAAAAGCTCCACCAAACTAAGGGTAACTATGAAACTATCGAAAATATTCCAGCCAACTTGGAAATAATAAAAAGGATGCATGGCAATTATCTTGAGAACCATTTCTGCTGCAAAAATTCCAGTAAAAACCTGAAGGAAGAATGTTTATTGTTATTTTATAGATGAGTATGAGCAAGTTGAACCAGCAGGTAAAGAACAACTTAAGTAAGAAGTAACAACCCTCTTACAGCAGGATGTCAGTAAGGATATTATCACAAGCTGAACCTCACGAGAAGATTAAGTGGCAACATCAAAATGAGCTGTAGCATAACTCTGTTAACTTTAGTTAAACCCGAGATACATTTAGTAACTAGTGAAGAACAAACTATTCCTAACAGGCCTCCTGTTTGCTCCTCATATCTGGCATCCATCTAATTAAAGGAACTTTCCTCAGCAAGGTAACAACAGTTGCTCTTGCCACAACAGAAGCTGCTTTAACAAAGGTGTGTGGAAAAATATTAATTGGTCATAAATTGGAGAGGATGTGCTATTAAATGAAGTCTTCATGAGAACTCAGATACAGTAAGCATACCTCCTCTTTCTAGCTGCCAAAAAAAAGGCTAATTATGCTGAGGCTCATGTTTGAAGTAAAACTCCTTTCTGCCTCTGAAGCCTTCTGAAGGAGAAGGCAAAAAATGCCTCTGAAAAAGGGAGTAAACTCATTGTATTTACTGTAGACGTATGACCATCAGTATCTACAGAACTGCATAAATTACTCTTTTACTATAAAGATGAACAAACTTTAAAAAAAAATCAGGAGCATTTGCCAGTCTTTAAAAGATAGTGCTACACATTTCAAAAAGCAAGAACTCAACCGCTGAAACTACACCTGTATTATAGTGGCATTTTAGCTGACTGGGAGTAAACACAAATTCTTATCAGCACAAAGGTACACTTACACTTGTACAGCTCAAAATTAGATTAATATTAAGCTTCCTAATTAGAGATGAAAGGAAAAAACGGTTATGTTTCCTGGGTAAACACGCAGGCATGATGATAACACAACCCCTCTGCAACAGCTGTTGATCCTCACCTATTCATCTTCCCTGTCTTTTTCCTCAAATATATCCTGAATCTATTTTAAACAGCAACATGACATGATTATCTTCCACAGACAGTGATCTCTGACTCCAGGTTAAGGCAAAAACATTGAACTATGTTTGTATCGGCTAAAAATATCAGCATACAATTTAAATGTTGACACATTAACAACTCTGGACTTAACCTGAATATGTCCCCAACGTGTCTAGAATTTCATATATTCTAATAATTGAATCGGTTTATTATTTTGCTACATCATAATCACCAGAATTACCACTTACAATAAGCATAGGTTAAGAAGTATAGCAGATAACTTCTGTATTATTGCCATTATAAAACAAACCAACCAACGACCCCAAAACCCACCGCAAACTGTGTCCACTAGGGAACAAAACCCAACTGTATCAACAGACGCTCTTGGAATAAGTCACACATTCTTTGCCTTCCAAATTGTCATGGATCAATCAAAGCAATATTCTTCATGGAAATACAAAAACAACATAAAAATAACAGTGCAAAATAATAATCCAAAATAACATCCAACTCTTCTTGTGTTATCAATGATGCTTACAGTAGAAAGGATCTAATTTGGCTCCTACGTTTTTTGTACTATTAAACAAAAACAAGTCAGATTTCTTTTGTTTCATGTCATTCCAACTCTGGTTGTTGAAAACTCTATTTGCAGAAATTTTAATATAGAAATCAAACTCTTAAATACAACATATATCAAAATGTATTTTTAGATTATTTTTAGTACAATTAAACCTTTAACATTTATTTTATGGAATGATAATAAAAATAATAAAAGTAATTCTATTTCAAAGAGAAACCAGGTTCCAAGTGTATCTAATTATATAGTTTAATAGACTTACCTGATTTCCTATTTTAAGTACATTATTGAATTCGGGAGTCATTGGATAATGTTCCATGGCCATAAACAGTGTGTTTAAAATTATGCAAACAGTGATAGCCAGATCAACAAATGGATCCATTACAATAAATTCAACTACATTCTTTACTTTTAACCAGGGCTCCCAACAATTCCAAATTAAGAAAGTGTGGGCAAACTTATACCAGCAAGGTGGACATTTTTGCCTGGATTCTTCAAGTTCTAGGAAAAAAAGAAATGTATAGTGATCAAGTTTTGGAGAAAAGGAAGATAAATTTTTGTTTATCTGCTTTTTCAGGTTTTAATCCTTATCCCTGGAACCATTAAGGATGTTTGGAGGAACCTCCTCAGATTTCCAGGAACTTAACTTACTGTTGCTGACTGAAAAGGTTTTAGAAGAAAAACTTCAACAGTTTTGAGCTAATAATTGAAAAAGTTGTCTATTTTTAATATCATACGATCTTGTTTTAAAAATATATTTATGTGTACAGTTAGGGATAGTTTTCTCAGTAAAACTTCCAACTTCAGAGTCCTCTCAAGTGTGTAATTATTTATTTTCAGGAAAAATAAGATTGATTTCACCATGAATAGGTTTTTGAAAACTATTCAAGCTTTTTCAAGAATTTCACTAGTAATAATTTCACTGTTCCAAATAATCCTACTAAAAATTTCCTTCTCCTTATTAACTAAGGCCTGGCCTTTAAATTTCTGTAACATTTTTACAGTATAGTCAGTGGAAAATTTATCACAAGGCATTTCTTCCAATAACTGTATTGCTGAACATGAATAACTAGTATAAAACACATACACATTATCTATTTTAATTACAATGTGTTTCTTAGTTTAGCCTGCTTATCAGATTCCTTCATTTCTTTTTTCACTAGGTACATGCACTTCTGTTCTATTATTCAGTGTATGTATTTGCAATGGCTACGTATTTGTCTTCTGTATTTGCACTATGATATAATATCTTCCAGCAAGTCTAAGACTACGTCAAGAAAGTTCACGCATCTGCAGTTAGAACGCACCTTCCATTGTATTTGTGATAATGCCAGCTATACTCATGGCTCTTTGCCTTAAATTAGGATCCTCCAGCAACTCCATTGGTATTTGATATGAACTTGTACGCCTCTTTTTTATGTCTATTTCTGTAGTAGTACTCTATTAAAAAAAAAAAAAAAAAAAGAGGGGCGTAAATTAAATTCGACTTTTGAAATACTGCAAAACAGGTATGAGAAAGAATCTTCAGTTTCAATTAATTCATAATATATAAAGCTTTGTATTTAAGCGTTGTTACATCAGATTTTTTTCCATTATACATATAACATAAGCCTAGTATTTTTTAAATGGCTATTTTCATGTTATACTTCTGAATATTGTTAATACTTATAAAATACTAAAAAAAGATTTTGATATTTAGTTCGCAGATTACCATTGCATTATAGCTAACTACTATTAATTCCACATTAGACACAAAGAAATTTTGGAGGAGGCCATAGCCAAGGAAACAAACCAAGACAGTTGCAGCACTGGAATGAGAAAAATTCCCCGTTCCCAGTTCCATGATTTCTCTACCAATATTTCACTTCTAAATTAGTTCAATCACAAGATACTTATAAGAAGTGATTTATGCTAGGAAGTTTTCTTCAATAACAATTATTCTTTAAAAGTAATTTTTATAGATCAGTCTTGATCTCTATACCAATTCAAAACTAATTTAAAGGATATCTTTTCCATTGAATAGCTATCATCTCTGACTTATGTTTCAACTGAAGAAACAAAAGACCAACAACTTAATTGACCCAAAAAATGAATACTTTTTTTTTTAAATATTTTATTAAAAAAATGGAAAGCTGTGTTATATTATTGAACACACCTCAATTATCCCTGGAAATGTTCAAGGCCAGGTTGGATGGGGCTTTGAGCAACCTGGTCGAGTGAAAGGTGTCCCTGCCCATGGCAGGGGGTTTGGAACCAGATGATCTTTAAGGTCCTTTCCAACCCAAACCATTCTATGATTCTATGATAAAGAAGTTTTGAATGTATGAGCATGGGTAGATTTATTTTTCAGTAAATTAAATAAATGCATGAAAATGAAAGTATAATAAACTGCAAGAAGATTATAACTGTAAGAAATCTGGCTGATGTACTTTCAGATGCTGTGACCTGTGTAAAAATTCTTGTTTCAAAAAAAGGTTTCTAGGAAAAAACATGCAATGGATCCCTCTGCTTCATTCCTAAAGCAGACTGAGAGAAAAGGGAAAACTGACCAGAGGGAGAAATAGATGAATTTGCATGTACTTTTTTTTTTTTTTATTATACCCTGATCCTAGGCAGTGAGAAACTCAGATCATCTCTGAGACCCAGGAGGAAAAAAGCTTTCACAGCTTCTAAAATATCAACATAATCTTAAAGGCTATGCTACATTTGCACAATACCAAATATATGGACAGGGAAAAAAAGCAGAAGCAGCAGATTACTGACAGAGAATTAGGAAATACATGTAAAGGAAGGCTAAAACCATAAAGAAAGAAAAAAATCAAAGCAACATAATAATATGCAGAATGTTTAGAAAGCTGAGCACCCTATTTTGGGTTCTAAACCAGACTGAGCAATGGAACATTACTAATTTGATTCACTATGCAGGTGCATGCATATCCTTGCTCTGCAGGTATATAAAAATGTGCTACTTTGTTCTCTTTCATTTTCATGCTTCAGACTCTCACTTTTGAGTGAATCACCATAAACCCATTTCATTACAGTAAGATATGCAACAGCATTCACAACTTCTCAACCATTTTCAAAGCACTTCAATCCATTAAAACATTGTCTGGTGCAATAAAGAAAGGTAATGAAACCTGGAGTAATTTAAAACTTTCTTACATTGTCATCAGTTGTTGGTTTATCTATTATCACTTCTGGCAGAAGCTGTCCAGTAGGCGACAATAGACTTGATGGTCCATCCACTAAGGAAACCACTCCATTGCAATCCACAGCACTGTGCATCTTCCCATTCACTGGAAACAGCATCAGCCTTCTTGATGATCTACTGGCCTGACTAATATTACTACTGCGCCGTTCACTGTGTCTGCGTGGCAAAAAGAGAGAACCTCTTCTGCTCCCGTTATCTTCAAATGTGCTGTGCTCATCATCAGCAAAGTCATTTTCAGATCCTCTCTCTCTTCCGTATTCTCTAAAACTGAAAAGACTTGTTCTGCTGCTACGTCTGGGGGAAAACAGGGAGCCACGAACACTCAGTAAAGACTGCATAGGAAACAAACAAAATGACCAGCTGAAGATTATAAATATACAAAAGGCATGTCTATGTACTAAAAAAATAATAATTTGTATTCCCCAGGAATCTGTCAGTGTTATTTTTAATACAGTGCCTTAGGCAGATTTCAGGCACGTGCACTAGAGATGAGAGTCATCTGAATGGGTACATTTACAGTATACCTAAAACAATTACTGGAGAGAAAAAAATGAACTTGCATAAGGCCATAGTAGTTTCCACCTCTGTATTAAAGAGAAAAATCAAGACTTCTAGAAATTCTAATGATCTACAGAGATCATGCATTATGTTAAAAGATATCAATACCCTTAGTCTTCTACATCGATACATTATACTCAAGTTTTCCTTTTATGAATTAAAAAGAGATTTCTATTTCAAATTAACTAGGAAAATGCAATGGTGCTGTGCATATTAAGACCCACCAGATCCTAAACAGTAAAATGAGAGAGATCAAAACACTTGTTTAGGTACAGTCTAGAAAATAATACCAACAGTAAGTCGGTATTTAAAATAACACACCATTATTCTTCCTTGGTTGTATTATTTTGCAAAGTTGCAGTAAAGTTTGTTGGATATTACAGTTATCTCACAAACCCCCAAAATGACAACTGCACTATTCACAGTACCTGGTGGGGTGATGTGAATGGCTTCCCATAAGCAAGTCTGTTCCCTTCGAAAGAAAAACGGAAACCTTTCCTTCTGATACTGCCATCTGATTCAGATTTTGAAAGATTTTCATTCTTCGTGCCATCCTCTTCTCCAGAGAGCTCCTTCTGCCTTCTTTTCTTCATTCTATTTCTCCTTTCTTTGGCACTTTTTGAGCTAAGCTTGGATGCTTCTGAAGAACTATCTGAGGGTCCACCAATCCCACTTTCACCACTGTACTCGGTCATCTCTGCTGCAGCTGCTGCTATTGCCTGCCACAGCAATTATTTAATGTGATGCTTTACAAGTCACACCATTTTTTAAAGAAAGCTATAGTCCTTGTTCCTAAGATTTATATCAAATTACTTCTAGATGTGTAACAAAAGCCTAGATAAATTTGTGCAAAACTTCAAATGGAATTCTTTAATATGAGTTAAAATAAAAGGGCAGTTATGAAAGTTGCTGTTCGGAGTTCTACTTTGCATCTATATCATGGAGCAGCCCGCACTGTGTACAGCATTGTGCCACAAAGTTCATTAGAAAATACTTGAAAATTAATGAATTTATTAATTAGAGTGAATGTAATTGCAAACAAAAGAGCTAAACATAGTCATGCTTCAGTTTGTATTAATTTAGTAAACTAATTTTAACTGTTATTGTAAGTAACAGCTTCCTTAACCTGCTCTTAGGAAAAAACTTTGGGGTACTACTTCCAGTTTTTGATTCACTGGTGATAACACAAATAGCAAAAATTAGTCAGAAATTCATGGATAAAAATATTTTAAACTCTGATCAAGGCTTGACAAGTATTTCACAAGTATTGCAATTATTTATAAGCTGAGAATTTGGAACATCATCATGACAGGTTACTAGATACTACCCCTAGATAAGAAATATTTATTTAAAAACTATTATTCTGATTTGGGGAGTACTTTTTGTTCTTAGTTCAGAAATCATTAATGCTTTAGACATTATACATTTAAAAGCAATAAAAAGCCATAGAGAAAGCAGTCTAAAGTACTTGTGAGGTATGTAACAGAATGGCCTTTTTTTTTAATATGTTAATTTAATTATTGGGTTTGGTTTGAATGAATAGCATGCAAAGGAATATACTAAAGCTCAAACTCTTGTTACAAAATACCTGAGCTTCTTCCTGCTGCTTCCTCAACTGATCAAGCATCTGCTGCAAGTCTGCCTCCCTCTGTTCAGCTTCAACCATAGTTGCTTGATTTTGTTCTTCATAGGCCATGGCAACGACAGCCAAAATCAGGTTAATCAAATAGAAGGAACCCAGAAAAATGACCAGAACAAAAAATATCATGTATGTTTTGCCAACAGCTCGTAGCGTCTGTAGGAGAAGAAAAGAAATGATCCATCTGGTGAAGACATGCATCAGTTCTGCAGTTCATAAGCATTTACTGAATTTGAAAAGTGCAAAACTATTATTGAGTTGTTCTTTCTTCTGTAATAAGATCATACAAGCTTTCTGAATTACAAAGTAATCAAAATAAAGGGAGCATTCATGTATGCAAAAAACATGTTTAAGGATCATGCTGCTTTGAGACAAACCTCTTTTAGCACCTAATAATCTTGAAAAGGATGTGGGATCAGAGTAGTTAATGTAAATCACACATCACAGGTTGGATGCTTACTATGCTTACATGTACTAGCATGCCTTCCCCTTGAAATAACCAAAAGAATTAAAGATGGCACAATCGATTAAATAATTAAAAGATAATATTTGTTATAATTAACAGATTTTAACACACCATATAATGAAAAGCTATGGTAAGAAAAGTAATTTATATCCAGACATGCATTCTTAGTTATCAAAAACAGGATTCAAAGTACAGAAATTAAGATTCAGATTTTGCTGTCACGGGGTATTTTTATAATTTAAACTCAAAATTTTTGAAAATAAGATCTTATCATGAGGCACAAAATGAAACATATACTATAAAAATTAAATAAAGGATCAAAAAAACCTCAGGTGCCTCTTCAGAAATCATGTGAAATTCTGCAGCAAATGCCCATGTCTAATTCTGCAACTGAATTTGCTGTCTTTCATAAATACTGTTCATTTTCAATTGCTAACAATAGCAATGGTATGTAATATAAATATGAATGGTCTTTCCATGTTTGATTTGGGGCCAGTAAGACATTAACCACAATTTTTACTATACACTCACCAGCTGATAAAGATCTTCCCAGTAGTCCTGTGTCATCAGTCGAAATAGTGACAAGAAAGCCCAACTGAATGTGTCAAAGCTAGTATATCCATAGTTGGGGTTTCTACCAGCTTTCACACAGATAAAGTCTTCTGGACATTTACTAGGAGGAAAAAAAGAAAAAAAAAAAAAGTAAAGCAATGCATATAAAAAAAAATCATAACACTAAAATTGGTTTTAAATTATTGTACCTTGAGCTTCTAATGCAAGTTCATTAGGTCTAATCTGTGAAGGGGGCTGCTATTTGTGGCTCACAACATTTTAAAAATTAGTGAGGAAATGAGTGTTCTTTAAAAAGAGCCAGAAAAGAGCAAACAAGTAAACAAAAATCTTTCTTCCTACCATCTTTCACCATTATACACAAAATAAAATTTATTCCCAACAGTTTCTTATTACCTCTCCAGATACCTCTTCAACAGAAACAATATATTTATACAGAGATTCCATAAGGTGAATACTTCCATGCAAAAAAAAAAAAGCAAGTCAGTATACATAATTCATGCTGAATTTTGTCTGTCAGCAGGGTTGGCATACCAGATTTCTTGGTTTCTTCAGGTTTGTGAATTAGTCAAGTCAAATCAACATATTCTACCAATTCCTCAACAGCAAATAACCATCATAGTGATACTTTTATCTCCTGAAACTGTGCATTTCAGTTTTGATGGTAGGTTATCCAGTCTTCATATCAACTGTAGGCACACTGTTTCAGTTATGATTCCATTCTTGAAGGGTAGAAGAGGTTCCTGCCTCCAAAACCTCCACAGAAAGACACTATAACGATTTCTTTTCATATATATGTGTGTGTATATTAGATGCACATTTACACACACACATAGAATTATCTGATAGTTACTTACATATATACACAAAATGTTTTTAAAAAAAAAAAAAGACATAAGTATATCTGTTTTAAAGACATAACCAAAACCAAGGGATGGACTAATATATCATTAGAAACAGAATTATGTGATTTTGTTATAAAGAACTGTCACAATGTGGTGCGTTGACCCTGGCTGGATGCCAGGTGCCCACCAAAGCTGCTCTATCACTCCCCCTCCTCAGCTGGACAGGGGAGAGAAAATATAAGGAAAGGCTCATGGGTTGAGATAAGGACAGGGAGAGATCATTCATCAGTTAACATCACGGGCAAAACAAACTCGATGAAATTAGTTTATTACCGATCCAATCACAGTAAAGTAATGAGAAAATAAAAACTAAATCTTAAAACACCTTCCCCCCACCCTTCCCTTCTTCCCGGGCTTGACTTTACTCCCGATTTCTCTAGTCCTCCCCCACAGCGGCACAGGAGGACAGGGAATGGGGGTTGTGGTCAGTTCACCACACGTGGTCTCTGCCGCTCCTTCTTCCTCAGGGGGAGGACTCCTCACACTCTTTCCCTGCTCCAGTGTGGGGTCCCTCCCATGGGAGACAGTTCTCCATGAACTTCTCCAACATCAGTCCTTCCCACAGGCTGCAGTTCTTCATTAACTGCTCCAACAGGGGTCGGAAGTCCTGCCAGCAAACCTGCTCCAGCCTGGGCTCCTCTCCCCACGGGTCCACAGGTCCTGCCAGGAGCCTGCTCCAGCGCAGGCTTCCCACGGAGTCACGGCCTCCTTTGGGCATCCACCTGCTCCACCATTACCCTCCATGGGCTGCAGTGGGACAGCCTGCCTCACCGTGGTCTTCACCACGGGCTGCAGGGGAATCTCTGCTCCGGCACCTGGAGCACCTCCTGCCCCTCATTCTTCACTGTTCTTGGTGTCTGCAGAGTTGTTTCTCTCACATATTCTCACTTCTCTCTCCAGCTGCAGAGTTTGTTTTTTTTTTTTTATTCCTTGTTAAATATGTTATTACAGAGGCATTACCACCATCGCTGATTGGCTCAGCCTTGGCCAGCGGCAGGTCCATCTTGGAGCTGGCTGGCATTGGCTCTATCGGACATAGGGGAAGCTTCTAGCAGCTTCTCACAGAAGCCACCCTGTAGCCCCCCCTGCTACCAAAGCGTTGCCATGCAAACCCAATACACACAAAGAGAGAGCAAGACAGTGGCATGCATGCAGTCCACACACAGAAGAATCCTGAAGATGTCTTCCCAAAAGTTGGTCATAAGTCCCAGAGCCCCATGCCTATTTTAGAGATGAGAAATGGCATGAAACCCATGATAAAGTATGTTCTTAAGTCATTGATAATGCAATATCTACCTGCTGAAATGGAATTTTCTAGTTACCTAGGAGTTTTTAAAAGAAAGTTACAGCAAAGTATTTTCTCTAACATTTTTACTCATTCAAGTGTTTACTTCCTATGAACCATGACCACATATTATTGACTGTGAAGTTAGGTAGCTAAATTAGCTTTTTAAGTTTAGAGTGACATTTTTTACATTTGGTTTAGACAGGTAGTATATAATTTTCAGTGTAGCTTACCCTGCATCTGAGCTATTGCCACAAAGCAGATAATCCTTTTTTCCTTCTATGCGATAGAAATGACCTAGAGAAAAAATAGGAAGTGACATGATTATAAATGGAAGGAGTATTTTTTTTTTGTGAGGATGAATCTATGTTCAGGTTATCATGGTTTGAATATTCATAATGTCCTATTCATGTTTTCCCAATAATGGGTTCAAATACTGGCACATTCATACTGGTAAGTACAGTTGCAAAATTATAGAATGAAATAAAAACATGATGTAAAAATAAAATCCTGGAACAATGATTAGAACAACATAAACTGCATATTCTCTTCTTGAGTCATAGCAAGCACTGAATACCCTTCCAAAATCTGATGTTCAATAAATTACAGAAAGAAAGCACAAAGCTTAAAACTCCTTCGCTTATTCAGTAGGTAATCAGACAATTAAAGCCTATGTTATTTAACATGGAACTATTTACAATGGCTGGCTAACAGTTTTGAAGTCAGAGCAACATTAACTAGCATATCCTGTGACTGAAAATATGAAGGTAGCATTTAAAAGGAAGGTGGATGTTCCAATGACAATGTTATATCAGCTGCTGTACTCTAAACAACTTTACAGAATTTTTCTTTTCATTATAAGGTGGTAGCCTTCAGAAACAAAGGAAGATATTTTGTTATTAATGATTAACAACTGTGCTGTCCTTAAAAAAAAAAAAAGGAAAAAAGAATACAGATAGAAAGATGATAACAAATTGGGGAAGAAGTTGATATGAGTGAGGGCAGACCCCATTCAGAGGGACCTAGGCAGGCTGGAGGAATGGGCTGACAGGAGACACAGAAAATTTGGCAAAGATAAATGCAGAGTTGTGTACCTGGGAAGGAAGAGTCCCTTGCAATGATACAGGCTGGGAGCTGACCAGCTGGGGAGCAGCTCTGCAGAAAAGGCACTGGGGGTCTTGGCAGACAGGCAGCAAGATGAAGGTGAGCCAGCAGTGTGCCCTGGCAGCCAAGACGGGCAACGGCCGCCTGGGCTGCATGAACAGAAGCACAGCTAGAGAGCGAGGGAAGTGACTGTTCCCCTCAGCTCAGTGCTCATTAGACTGTACCTAGAATATTGTGTCCAGGCTTGGCCCCCCCCAGTGCAAGAAAGACATTGATAAAGTGGAGCAAGTTCAGCAGAGGGTCACCAAGGTCATGAGGGGGCTGGAACATTCACCCTGCGAGGACAGGCTGGGGGACCTGACACTGTTCAGCCTGGAGAAGGGAAGGCTGTGAGGGGAGCTAGTAGAAAGCATCCAGCAACTATCAAGGGGACAGAGCCAGGTTCTTCTCACTGGTGGGTGGCAGGAGAATGACAGACAATAGGCATAATTTGAAACAAGAGGTTCCAACTGGTTATCAGGAGAAACTTTTCACCATGAGGATACCCAGGCACTGAGATCTGGAAAAGAGAGAGAGATCTGGAAAAAACTCTTATCCCAACTAAACTAATCTTCTGCCATCCTCAATTAATATCCTCAATGTACCTTTCAAGCTGACTTGGTTTTCACAGGGTAAAACACTATTGTAGTATTTAAATAGTCAGAAACAGCCCACAGGATGAAGAATATAGGAAGATAGGAGGATTCTAAACCGAACACTTAAATCAAATCCAGCAATGCCAAAATCCTCCCATTCAAGAACAGTACTTATACAATATTAGAAAAATTATAATCTTATTACTTCCATAGTATCTTTAGTGCTGGCCAAAACTCTAAATGTTCAGATACTGATCTAAATGCCAGGTGCCAATACTTTGACGTGTGGATCCAACATCTGTGCATATCTTTTCAAAAAGTGAATCTGGCCTTGCTTCTTAATAAATGAAAATGCACAGATATTAAGAAAAGCCACTAGAGGGTATCACACTCAGTCGCAGCTGACCAGCATATGATATGCTGAAAGACATACTAGGAGGACCCACAACTGAGCCCAGTGAAATTATAATGCAACTGACACATACAAATGATTAAGAACAGGTTATATGAGAAAGGAGGAATACAAACACAACTAGATGGAACTGCCTTGCCTGCATCAGCACGCTGTAGAGACTCCCAGCAAAGTCAGCGGTTGTAGCACAGGAAGCAACTGACATTCTGGAAGATTTTAGTTCTGTATTTTAGTTTTAGATTGCTACTTAGTGGGAAATAGAAATAGAGAATCTATATACTGTACTTGAAGAGAGAATTCACAAGTGTTTTACAGCATATAAGCTATCAGCCAAAACTGCCCACAAAGCTGATAAATAGCACTATCATCACACCATTTTCACATTCCTTCTTAGGCAAATAAACTAGCTAAAATGATATATTGCACAGAAAATGTAAATAAAGTCACAGAATTTTCAGAACTTTAACAATTCAGAAGTATAGAAAGAAAATCTGAAAATACAGAAAACAGCAGAGAACTTTAATGTCTATTTTTAAGGAAGGAAATATGACTCATCAAAACTCAGCCTATAACAACTGTATTTTCTTTTACTTTTGGGTCAGTGAGGAGGAAAGCTAGCATCTGTTATTGTACCAATTTCTTTTTACTTAAATACACCACTTTTAAAATTAATTACTGAGCAATATCCTGTAAATCCACTTCCAGCACAAACACAAACATAAACATGAATCAAATTTTTGGCAATTAAAAGTTGTTATACTACATCTCATGGTTCACTGTGTATTACAACTTTACTGGTGCTATCACTTAAAATAACACAAATAAAAAAAATAATCTGTGTGTTTCTGAACCAGCCTGAATGTTACCACTTCAGTCTACAGAGATTAAGACTGTTGGAAAAATAACAATAGGTCCTACAGACAAATACCATCTCCTTCCCCACCAGAATCTCTACTTGCCTAGTGAGTTCTTTATTTCACAGAGAGCAATTGGTTTCTTACCTCTACCTAATAATAAAAGTACATCTTAACCAGGAAATCTCTGATATTTATCTAGTGCTTCTCTGTCTTATTTATAACCTAAAGATACAAGAGGAGGCTAAGAGAATTTGGTTTTGTTCAGCCTTGAGAAGGCTAAGGGCGGGGGGGATGAAAGACTGTAATGAAGATGGAGCCTGACTCTTCTCAGAGGTGCACACTGGAAGGGTAAGAGGCAATTAGCAAAAGTTTGAGCATGGGAAATTCTGAATTGATATTGATATTAAAAAAAGTTACTGTGAGACTGGTCAAACACTGGAACAGGCTGCCCAGAGAGGCTGAGGTATCTCAGTCCTTGGAGATATTAAAAGCTTGACTGGACATGGGACTGAGCAGTCTGCTCTAACTGGACCTGCAGCTGAGCAGCAGTTGGTCTGGACCACTGTGGAGATCCTGTCCAACCTGCATGATTCTGTGATTCTAAAACCAGCCTAACCCTATAAATATCTTTCTAAGTGCAGTTAAAGGAAAGAACAATCATGTCAGCATGAGTTTGGGATGCAGTACATAAAAATCCCTACTCCATCATCCTATTTAATTGATTTTTATCTTTAGCCTATAGTATGAAACAGTAACCTTGCATGTGGGTGCGTTTATACACAAAAAATTCAGCAAGTTACAACAGTATTTCTTACTTTCATTCTCAATGTATGTTGTCCAATCAAACACTGTACCATTGAAGTACGGAGCTAGGTATTTTTCAAAAGATGTTGAATTTTCTGATGGCCAGAACAGGCATTTATTCTTCAAATTGCCCATGAACAGCTGCAGTCCTATTAGTGCAAATACACTCAGGCAAAATACAGTCAAAATCATTACATCCGAGAGCTTCTTCACAGACTGAATTAAGGCTCCAACAATAGTCTTCAAGCCTGCAAACAAAGGCAGATTTTTATTATAATATCAAATATTTACCTAAGCTAAAATGCAATGTGAACTACTCCAACACACTATTAAATATCATGCACAGCTTTACAAAAATAGTCTTAAAATATTTTCCAAAGGAAAAAGGTACCAATAACTCTCATCGTTCCTGACAAATTAATTTGAAAATATGAATGGGAATGAATGGTACACATTCCAAAGCACCCGCTCTTCAAATGAAGAAGTAACTTTTTATTCATGCTCTCTATACATGTAAACCACACGTAAAGAAAATTGTTAATTTTATTTTCTTCTTGATGCCTCTTGCTCCAAACCTTTGCCAGTGTTCTATTCCAATACACAATATATTGGTTCTACAACAGCAAACAAAACCAGAATACAATTGCATTGTAGTAGAAATTTTAATGATTGCATTCTATTGCATCTTATGCAACTGGAGGTGGGGTTTGGTGAAGACAGGCATCTTAAGGTAGTAAATACAACATGCAATTCCCATGCTACTCTTCATTATCTTATTCCTTTGTCAGAGATTCAAATTTTACAACAGACTGAAATTTTCAAACCCAAATGTCTTTGATAAATAGTAACATTCACATTAGTGAGAGAAAAATGAAAAGAATTAATTTTGATCCTTAATGTGGGAGAGAAGGTTTGACATCATGAAATGGAAATATACACAGGCTATGCAATTCAAATTCTCATGCAAAAATGTATTAAACTCTGAGGCTGAGTATTTTAGAGAATTAGAAAAGGGAATCAAATTGAAGTTAAGACTAAAACCTGGATGTGTCTGTTAAAAATATGAGTTCAGCTTCTGTGGAATTTCAGTCAGCCTCAGTGTTTAACCTAGCTCTCACCTGGAATGACTGATATTGTTTTCAAAGCTCGGAGAACTCTGAATGTTCTCAACGCTGAGACATTGCCCAGGTCCACAAACTCTGTCACATATCTGTAGTGAGGGATTCCACACACAAACACAATGACAGCACACACAAAATTAAACAGAGGTGATGTAGAGGGCTATCATTTTACTTAGTTACTTCTTACCTGGGATTACAGAAATAGTTTTCAAAGCTCTCAATACTCTGAAAGTTCGAAGAGCTGAAACATTGCCTAGGTTTACAAATTCTGTTATATACCTGTAGGATTAAATCACAGTTATTCAGAATTAAGGTAGAGTGTATACTACTTACCTGGACGTGTAATCCAGACTATTTTTTTTGGAAGGGGCAACTTTAAATGAAGGATTTGAATTCAGAATTTCCTGTTTCAATTAAGTTTTCCCTAAGAAACTCACCTTTATGTATTTCCATTGAATATAAATTAAAAATGAAATGGATTTCCCTAATTTTATTGTTTAAATACTATTTAAAATTGATTGTTCAGCGGTAACTTCTCTTTTGTAGTGTGGGATAGTCCACTAATTGTGCCGTGTGCGCTACATTAGTGTAAAATATTAAAATGGAAAAAGTTGAAACACAATTCAACTACAATTCATTTTAAATGAGCTAAGATAACCCAAACAAATTATTACAGGTTCAAAAAAAGTTCTAACTGATATTTTATTTTAAAAACATTATATACTTACGCAAAGGAAATGACAACAAAATCAAGCCAGTTCCAGGGGTCACGAAGGCAAGTAAAGTCATTTATACAGAAGCCTCTTGCAAGGATTTTTACCAGAAATTCAAAAGTATAAATTCCTGTGAAAGTGTACCTATGAGAAAACATCCAAGCAAAAGTTAAAGATTGTTGTTCAGTGATACATCATCACAGGCATAAAGGAAAATCACTCAAAAACAGTGGTTAGTACATGCACTGTAATAGCAGTTCCAAACTCACACAAACTATGACTGTTTTCCCCACCATTCTTCTGCAAGATAATTGGATTGATTTATTTATTTTATCTGAAACATGTTTTTGCAGTTTCTGGCATGTAAGATTTTGAAATTTCAGCACAAATAATAACAATAATCATGACTAACATGAAGAAAATATTTTTGCTCAAATAAAAATTTCAGCACAGTTGCCATGTCAGAAATAAAATCCATGGGTAAGTGAAACCTAGTGTTTCCTAAAGCTACTTGATGGCTGACCAGATAGACTTGAGAATGTCAAATAACCCTCAGCAGAGGTACTTTCTCTAATGTGTGTCCCATTTTTGTATTTTGTTACACAAAATGAAGGTGCTTCATAGGGGCTATAGAAAGCACCTTCCATGCTGAAAAGCAGTAGTTCCAGGTTGGATGCTATTTCCTTCTTTTTTTTTTCTTTTTTTTTTCCTTTTTTTTCCTTTTTAAATTTTTTTTTATTTTTTGCTCTTTAATTTTTTTTCTTTTTTTAATAAAAATGCTAAAGAAACAGCTTAAGAGGAAGAATGCATAAAAACATTACTTGTACAAACATTCTGAACAAGAGTATTAATCAGAGTTTTGTTCCAAGAAAAAGGTTAACATTATCACAGCTTCTTGTCTTCCTAGAGCTTGCAGGTCTATGCTGCTTTGAGTTGCAGCTAGGATCAAACTCCAGGCTGAAAAAAGAATACTGGTATTACACACAAGGGTAAGTAAAACTGCATGGTTTAGCTCTTAATATAGCTTTTGACTTTTAAACCACTTAAAAAATTATTAGCTAATTTAAGTATACTTACTCTACATTCTTTGTCCACTCTGGAAGGTTACTCCATGTCATAAATACACAGTTTGTCAAAATAGTGAGCATAATGAGCATGCTGAACAATGTAGTTGTAGTTAAGGAACATACTCTTTTTAATGCTGAATTTGCATCACACAAAACATGAGGAATTGACCAGGCTATAGAATACTGACAACATATATGATACAAATCAGTGTACTGTCACTAGCAATATAATAAATAATGCAAAGATGTTTCACAATAATGATGGCTATAACACTAACCTTGTAATCTAGGTATACATGCTGTGCATCTCTTCCCCTGAATTTAATCAGAAGGTCAGTGACAAATCTTAGCTCTGATTCATTTTGAGAGAAAGAATTAAGGGCAGGAACACATAACGAACCACTTGAAAAGGATATGAATGAACCAAAATCTTAATAGCTATTCTTCTAATAATATTGAAAGGAGATAACAGGTACAAGGCAGGTGTGGCACTGAACCTGAAGATTGTCTTCCCTTTATTCAATACTATAAATGTCTTTAAAAAAAACAAAAGGGGGGGGGGGGATAGGAAATAGAAAATTAAGGATACATGTTAGAAACTTTGCCATAAATAGAGGCTGCACTTACACAGATGTAAGCAGCCGAATTTATTTTCAGTAGAATTACACAAGCAAATATCAGATTCTAAATTTTCACATGAGCAATGAAAACTGAACAACATACATTCTTTGTCTCTGTTCATTTAAACAAAATCTGCATTTCAGCATTTTCCAAGATTATGTAATTATGTTAAAAATATAATTCAAAATTTGTCATTTTTAACATTAAAAATTAATCCAGCTATATTACTTGCACTTCAGATCAAAGCTGGCAACACAAAACAAAGCACCTAATTAACCATTTTTGTACACTTATGAGCAACTATTTAACCATTTCAGCACTTAAAACTGCTTCTGAGGTGAGACATCCTTGGCTTTTAAAGGCTTTACTGTCTTTATTGCCTGTGCAGTCATCGCTAGTACCATTTATGCAATTCTATGCTATTGTAAAAGAAATCGATGATTTGACAGTAGCATTTGTGAAGTTGAAACAACAAAAACTAAAATAACTAAAAAACCTACATCTAATTATTGGTTTTCAACATTCTGTACTAGAAAAAACACTGCTTTAACTTGGTTGCTTCTTGCAGAGATAATATAGCTCTTTGGGCACTTAGTTACATGCAAGATACCAATCTGTTGATTATCCAGTACTTCAGTTCAAGAACCTGTTCTATGTTTTTAATTCAACAAGTATTTTATTGATTTACACAATAAAATAACCCCTCGCTGCCTTTTTAATGCAAGCTCAATTTTGCTTTCATTCTGAACATCATTCCACTTCTCATGCCTATATAAAACCATCTCTTCTTCATCTGTAGTTGCCAAAGTCATCACCCTTGCTCTCTTCTCCTTTTGTTATCATTATATCTATAAAAGAAACTGAGTTACATTACAATACATATACATATAAATTTAGATTTTGTCTTCAGGTCTATATTGGGCCTATTACACAGATGCAATATTGAAACACAAAGTACACAGTTTTAGTCTTTACGCTCAGTCCCACGTAAGGAGTCAATGTGGGGCTACTCACATGAATGTTATTTTTATACTGTTTTGCTGAACTGCTACTGAGCCACAAATCCTCTTTTACATAAAAGAAAACCAGCATTTATATGACATTTCTGGGAAAACTTTGCATCCATGCAGATGTAAAGTGATTCTAAGAGGAATGATGCAGAGACTTTCAAGAACTTCCTTGCTCTGTAACATACTATTATTGAGGGCATATGACCTCAAATTGTTCTCCCAGTGTATTGTCTTCATGTTCCTCACAGGGCAGTGTGGGGAGGGATTACTCGCTGGGGAATTGGTATGAAGATCATCCTGATGATTTTAATCATCAGGATGATCTTAATAATGATGATTAAAATCATCAGGAAAAACGTAACTGGCCGGAAAAATCAAATCCTCCCCATGAGACTCAGAACAGCTGCAGTGGTCCTGAAGCAAACTCTAGCATAATGAAGTCATATCTGTAAGTGACACAAACTGTTACCAATCCACAGAGATCACATCACATGAAGCTGGCAAAATGTGATAATAATAATAATTTTGTTTTTACTTATGTCCCTCCCTAGTCAAATAGAGTTTAACATTTCACGTTATGTAAAACAAGTATTTCTATGAGATTTCAAGGAATGTTGACAGTCAATCGTTTTGGCAGATGACTGAACAAGCACTTTGTCCAAAGACTACCCTGCTGAACTAGATCCCAGGTACTGTCTACATCTAGAAACCCCAGGAACAGAGTAGCCAGACAGAGAGGAAGTTTTCAAATGCTCCAGCATTCAATCAGATTTGAAGAGATTAAAGGATATCTAATGCAAAATCCACTAACTCAAAATATCATCATAAGGAAACCTTAGACATTAAAAGAACAGCTCTTTTTTTTTTTTTAAAAAAAAAAAGGCAACTTAAACAGAAGAGTTACAGTCATATTTATAGTGTGTTCAAAATAGTTAACATGATATCACATACTGTATAATACTTTCAACCAGGGCTTCTGACTACCTCCACACCAGAGCATTTATCACTTTACAGTTCAACAGCAGTGTTCTAATTACACTCTTAATATAAAACACTTACTTTTTTATTGATATAATATGGATCCAGGTCCTCCAGGGGCTCAGACACCATTCCTGGGGGAATATCACCATAAATAAATGGCAGTGTCTTTCCTGCCTCCAAGTCATTACTTGGCTTTGGGTGATTTTCTTCATGACCACCATCATCTTTATGGTCGTCTTTGCCACAATGAGACGCTTCATCAGCAATACGTTTTTCAATAGCTGCAAGAGATTCTTTGGTGAAATAGAAGAAGCTGTCAGGTCCTGGCGGTACCAGCATTGCCTCTGCCATCTTTTCATTCTGCAAACTTTAAATGCTTTTAGGCTCTTGTGCAAGAAGATCCTAGAACATGAGGAAAAAAAGAAACAGAAAATAGAGGGCAACAGCAACAAAAATTCCCAAATAAAAGCTTTTGGTATAGTCATCATCTGCCTCTTTTCTAATTCTAAAACAAGCAAGAAGTATTCGAATTAATTGTTAGATACTTAATAGAAAATTAGCTACCTTAGCTTTCCTAAAGTAATGACATGTCAAACAGATACAAGTTATGAGGTAAAGAAAAAAATGAAAGAGGGAAGAAAAAAAAAAAAAGATCAAATTTGCATACAGTTTGTCAACTCAGGTTAATACAAACCAACAAGAAAAAAGGAAAAACATTCTCGCTTTCCCTAGCCTAAACATTAAGTTAAAAACACACCTTACTGTGAAAAAGTAAGAAGTGTGTTAACGCAGCTATGTACTGCAGTCAATGGTTACAAGTTCTAACATATGGATTTATACATCAAGTTGGCACAGCACCTTAAAAAAATCTTGCAACTTATATTACAAAAGTAGAAAGAAAAAAACCATGCCCTTGGTATTACTCATAATTTCTGATGGCAACACTACTCCACCTGGTGGTTTATACTATGCTTGCTAAACTAATGTTTATATTATACTATTAGACAGGTACTACATAAACGCATTCTGTATTTAAAGTCATTTGCACAAGTAGAAAGCAATTGGCCTGAAGTTTAGTCTTTCCCTTTTTGGGTTTCCTGACTTGCATCTTCCTGATTTTTAATTGTAACTTTGGTGGTGCTATGCGCCACAATCAAGGAAGTTAGGATGGATGAAGGGTTTTAGATTTATAGAAAAAACATGGCATACTCTCCCCAAAGTTACAGTACTCTCCCTGAGACCAGATATCTTTTCAAAAGACCTAAAAATAATAAATTGATTAAATTACAACAAACAATAAGTTTTCAATAGATCACTTCTTTCTAGGTTTCTATTTTCTACAGTGAGAGCACAGGTAACACCATGGGTGCGATATCTTCAGAATAAACCAATTTTATGAAGAGAGACAAAACGGCATCCAGTCCTGCTTGCTGACATCGGTAAGTGTTGTAGCCTTTGTCAACCCAGCGTTGTGGTGGGTTGATCTCGGCTGGCTGCCAGACTCCCAGCCAGCTGCTCTCTCACTCCTACACCTCAAAAGGAAGCGGGGTCAGGGAGAAAAAAGTGAAAAAGCACATGTGTCGAGACAGACAGGAAGATCACTCACCAATTACTCTCATGGGCAAAACAGACTCGACTTGGGGAAAAATAATTTTTTGCCAATTAAAAATACATTTGGCTAGTGAGAAACAAAGACAAAAACCTAAAATAACTCCCCCCACCCACCCTTGCCCCTTTTTTCCAGGCTCGACTTCACCCCTTCATTCTCAGCTCCTATACTTCCTACCCCTCCGAGTGGCACAGGGAGGATGGAGAATGGGCGGCTGGGGTCAGATCACTGCCGTTCCTCTCTGCTAGTCCTTCCTCCTCACATTTTTCTCCTGCTCCAGCGTGGGTCCTTCCCACAGGCTGCAGGGCTTCAGGATAAGCCTGCTCCAACATGGGCTTTCCATCTGCCGCAGTTCCTTCAAGGAATATCCACCTGCTCCAGCGCAGGCTGCAGTGTGGGTATCTGCTCCAGCATGCTCCTCCATGGGCTGCAGGGAAATACCTGCTTCACCATAGCCTGTCCCACAGGCCTCTGGGGAATCTCTGCTCCAGCGCCCCTCCTCCCCCTCCTTCTTCACTGACCTTGGTGTTCGCAGGCCTGTTTCTCACACTTTTTTCCTCACACTGATATGTGGCGTTTTGCCCTTTCTTGGATGCGTTTTCCCACAGGTGCCACCATCTTGGCTGAGGGGCTCAGCTGTGCCCTGCAGTGGGTCTGCTGGAGCCGGCTGTGTCAGGCACCGGGCAGCCCTGGCCTCCCCTCACAGAGGCTGCCCCTGCAGCACCCCCACCGAAACAGGTGGTGCCACAGACACCCAATACAGAAATATTGTGAATGCTGGTCAGGGTGCTGTGAGGCCTAATTCCCAAGTGGAAAAAATCTGGAGCAGATTTAGACAAGTTACTCCATTTGCTATAGACTTCTGTCACCAAAAATGTCACAGACTGATCCTGTTCTACCCAGGAGGCAAGAGTTGGCTAAAGACATAACATTTTTCTGATCACAGTGTGAGCTCAATAGTAGGGGTGTGCTGGGAAGGAAAAAAATGGATGACACACTTTTTCCCGAAGTGTAACAGCTCTGAAGTCAATTAACACATGACACCATGAATCCCAGAAATCTGCCTCTTCTAGGTCAACTTTTAAGTGACTTTTAGGTTAACTCAACATTAGTTAAGGAAATTTTCTATTTTGTAACAGTTTTCCAGCAGAAACTAAATTCTTACTGACATGCAACCTAACGTTACACAAGCCATCTCTTCCTCAAAATTAGCCACTCAAGGGTACACACAGAATTCAAATCCCTGCTCTTTCAGCTGAGGTACAACAGCTTCTGAGTCCTTAGCAAATACTCTTTACCACGATAAAAGACACAAAAAAGGGGTCTTTGCACAGGCTAGTAAAGAGATGAGAAATTTCCCAATAAATAGCTATAGAAATGAGCCATTTTTCATGTCAGCCACAAAGCACTTTAGGAAAACACAGAAATGTTTTTTCTCTGGAACAGAAAGCCCGAGAATGCCAAGTCTTCCCTTATTTATTAAAAAATTAATAATTTCATCCGTGCCATCTTAAAGTGATTCCCCATTCTCAAATGAAAGGTTTGATTGTTGTTTAGCTTTCTCCAGCACACCTTTCTCAAATCCATAGCACCAGTGACCCTGAAGACCTGCCCAGTCACACCTGGACTAAGAACCAGCTGCGTCTCAAAAGGTACTTTGCTTCAGAAGCTTGACAGTATCTGTGGCTCTAAATACCCGGAGAACACGCACCAGCAAAAAGGGAGAGAGATCTGTCTTACAAGAAAGGACACCAGGATCCTTTTCCATAAGCTTCATTTTTACCTAAGAACTAAAGTAAGTAATGCAAGTATTATTTGGTGCCCTTAGGTGATTTATTTAGCTTACAACTCTGTTTTTCAGAAATAAAATGGGAGGGGTATTATCTGTTTCTTTACTTGTAAGCTGAAAATTCACAAGGATTTCCTCAGTGCGAGCAGCCCTGTCTATTTAAATTTTTTTTGAAGTCAAGGAAAGTTCTTACTAGCAGGGGCTTTTTCCTACACCAAGGTGGTAGCAGTATTAAGTTAATTAGTAGGTTTTCCCAAAAAAAAACCCCATTCCTATATAGTATATTAACCAATGCTGTATGTGTTGTAACAGAGTCTGAGGACTGCACTTACATAAAATTTGCCTTTTCTGTAGAGTGATGCAAACTACAGTTAATACACATGCAGCTACGTGTAATCAGTCTACACACACTCCGTTAAAATGGTTAGATAGTTGCACAAACTCTTTTAGAGTCTGAAGAGACAAGAGAGCAAGATCTACAGCCATTAGAACAACTTCTGTCTTAAAACCAAATAAAACAGGAGCTGTACACATGGTGCTGCCTTATTACAGTCATGCTGCACTTTATGGACTAAATACGATACAGGTTTTTCAGCACATCTACACACCACTGACCAGTCCACCGTGCCTACGAACAAGTAGGGGCATACCTGGCAGTCTAAGAAATACTCATGCAACTTCGTGTTTTGATGACTACCTTCAGAAACAAAACAGGCAGAAACAAACATGTCAACAAAAAGAAAGGGGAGACATTCTTGGAGAATAAGACAAAAATATACCACAATTTTCAGCTAGTCTTTTGGAGGATGTTCTCATTACTTGGAGAAAGACTTTACAAAACTTTAAAAATAGTTTTCTAGTCAACTTTATGAATGTAGACTCAGAAGGTCACTAACTGTTATGTCTGTCTATGTATTTAGGCTAAATTTACTCTTTAGAAGTCTATAATATGTAAAACTAAAAGTTCATGACTGTTCATTTTACCAAATACCACTATGGCCTCATGGCAGTTTTTCTGAGTTGTTACAGATGTTATCAGAATGAAAACCAATCTTTCTGCTTGCATGTTCATATTCCACTGGTTTATTCAGCAAGGTTTAAGTGGTATCCTTCGGGCTGAGATGAACTCCAGTATTTCTTTCTAGAGACACCATGGCCAATGACTGCAGCATATCTCAGCGTTAACATCAAACAGAAAACGGTTCTTTTCCAATACATAACAGGAATCTCTTCTATTAATGATTTACCCTAGCAGCCTAATCACAACTCTTGCTTGGAAAAAAAAAAAACCACACCTATTAAACACATCTTGAATTACAGTTCAGTGACCATATTATCTTGTAATGACTTTTTTAAAGTACTGCAAATATATAAACTCTGTAGCACTGTGGAGCAAACTGATGCCACTTACGTTATTACGTCATGGAAATCAGTTTATCCAAGAAAGAAATGGAGTGAAAAAAAATTATGAAGATGGATGGATTGGTTTAATGACTTAAATGTCTTCCCTCTCTTTTCTGCAATCTTGATGGCTTCTGTATTACAAACTAAGAGGTAATAACAAATCAAATCAGAAAACAAGAAAGAATGTGCATCCTGAAGAAACCAAAACTGACACCCCTCCCCCCAGAAAACCCCACAAAGGTCCTTCTGAAAGCTTCTACCACCACCCCTCAAAAAAACCCCAACATTAAAAAATCCACCAACAGTAAAAAACAAAACCAACACAAAACCCCCCTGTTTTCTCAGATTACTATGAAGAAATAGGCTTCTAATCCAACAGGGCTACATTGTGCATGTAAGCCTGAATGGAGAGTCTCTCCATCAAGCAGGACAGAAAAAACAAGTTATAAATGAAAGACTATAGACAACTGCTGCATACCACTGATTATCTAGTAGCACAGCACTAGAAGGGAACTCCTGGGTCCAGGAACAAGCCAACAACGACATGATACTAATATAAACATTAATATATTCTTATGGAATATGGTTGAATAAGCAAGAATAATTTTCAAATACTCTTTAAAAATATATTTTTAATATGCATACAAAGAAAAGCATTCGGGTCACATTTATGTCATTTTAGAAACAGTAAATCTCTTTTATTACTCCATTTTCTACATTGACATGTAAACAGATTGCTGCTCCAATACATTCTCCACCAAGTTGTATTAAAACTCGTCCTACATTACGGGTAGCAGTTTGAGGTTTTGAGCTTGAGAACACTTGGCTAAAAAAAAAAAAAGGCATAAACACATTGTTTATATTTTCTATAGGAATCTGCAAAAGTTTATTTTAACATTTACAGAAATGATGGTCAAGCTTAGACCCAAGCCATACAGCAACAAACCCTCAGTACTGAGGAAATGTGTTTCCCATACAGACACAGTATATTTATCTTCATATTTTTCAGAGTTAGAAGCAACACATCTGCTCTTACTACTCTATATTCCATAACATAACGATGAATTTTTACAATATTATTTTCAATGTTATCTGTACTATGGTACATTTCATAGTGCTATTTGAAAAACTTGAATAAGGTTTTCAGCATACTAAAGAAGCCAGGTGAAATTACTAAGTCTCAATAACCATACAAGTCTCACATGTATGAAAATTAATTACAAATAAGAAGCTACTACCATGACAGTCAGGTGAAGATGTACAGCGAAATTCAAACACGCAAACAATCAAATTTGACGAGTCATAAGTAAACCTACATATATTTTCTTTGCTATGCTCTTTTTTGTGCATGTGTGTGCACAAATGAATATGGCTTTTTTTTTCAGGGATATTGAATTTTACTATAGAAATTAAGACTTACATTATTAACTACTATATTGTCATTATTCAATGATGCAGTCTTCAGACTGTTACAGTTTCTACAGAAAATAAGCTGGTTTTACCCCTGCTACTTTAATATTAACTATTCTGTGATTGTCTGCAAAACAAGACTCAGGCTATAATACAAATCCAGAAAGTTCTTGGGAAAACAGGCTAATCTAGAAAGCATCTGCTCTAATCAACAATGAAAAATCTAGCATTCTTTCTCCTCTCACATAATTTCCTGTGTAGATGCTAACAGTACATACACTCTTCGTCCACTTATAATGCTAAACATCAATAAGAACTAAAACATTTCTGAATTATTAATTGCTCTGAGACAGAATAAATTAGACCTATGGTACATTTCACTCCTGCTACTTCTCGGCAGGAGACTGTGGCAATGCAACAGGACTAAGTGGGACAATTCATTTTAAACAAAATATTTTGCCATGTCCTTCACTTCTAAGTTGTTTCTTTCTCTATAGCTTGCTCATGTAAATAATTTTAAAGCCTAAAACAAGCGCCTATGGAAGACAGACTGAATTTCTGTTTGGTTCTAGGGATTCAACTTCTTATACGCAACTCACCTTACATGACCTGTGTGTTTTCCAAAGTTATTCCAAACTAGCTATTTTCAAGTCAATAATCTCTGATATCAATGTATAAATTTATAGTCATACTCAGAAGATACCTGAAAAATATTAATATTGCAGGAAAGAAAAATGTTTAAAAGGTAGAGGATGCTACAGTTGATCGTAAAAAAGAAAATCTCTCTAAGTCTGTTTTTAGAATCTGCAACCACTTAGGCAAACTGATTTGCCTCTTCCCTTTATGTCAGAAAATGTATTCATCAAGTGCAGATCCAGGAAATTCGGTCCTCACAAACAAGCAATCCAATCACTGATGTATCAAACAGAAAATCTGGAATAGAGCCAATATATAGCAAATACAGAACTGTGAAGGTTTTTTATTGTTGGCAAGGCAACAAAAACCAGTGAAAAACATGATTTACATTGTCAGAAATGTGACATGCACATATTTTTATTCTAGCAAGTGTGATATTTTTGTCATTCACATGAGTGACTACTATGACATTTTTCCAGACCACAGAAATACTTCTCGAAATTTCAAGACCCAACTTATAGTTAGGTCTGAATAAGTGATGTAGCCAAGTCCCAGGATAATAATCCTAATTTGAAGCTTCCTCAAACTGTTAATTCCTTTTACAACCTAAAGACAAGTTTATATCAGATTTGCTCCTACACTAAGGTGTTTCTTCACTTCAGTGGCCAGTCAGCCACGGGTTCTTCCTACTTTCATGTATTTACAGTAAAAATTCTCATCTCCTAAATTTTCATTTGGTGATATGAGTTCAGTGAACCTTTTCTCTGAGTCAAATAAATTATACCAGTCACTGAAACTTTTTATATTTTTTGTGTTTATGTTACTTTGTGGGACAGACTTGCTTTTGTAAATCGTGGTGTTCCGTCTTGCAAGGTTTCATTATCAATGTGTTGGGTTTTTTTTTTTCCTCAGTTCTCCAGATTCCTCCTTCAATTTGCTGCTGTATTTATGTGTCATTAAACCAGTTTATGTCAAATAAGACTTTATGCAGTTTCCAACACAAAGCACTGATAATGCGTGCTGGGTGACCTTTGCTCCAAAACACTTCCCTTTTATCACACCAAAGATGATGACATCAAGTTATGACCTTTACCTTTACAAGTTTGGATAATTTTACTGTATGAATTCATAGCAAAGAGAACCATCAAAGCTTTTAAATACTATTTCTATCTGTGGATTTAAATGAGCATGCATCTAACTCCTTGTTTTGATGCTTAGAAGATAAAAAGAAAAATCAAATATCTCCATGGATACCGCATAATAACATATTGTAGCTGCTTAGAGATTAAGCTATGAAACAATACTCTCTATATGTATTTTCAAATAATCATGGTACTTGCCCAGTGTTTAGTTTCCTTGTATTCATTGGCTGAAAGAGAATACGAAGGAAGGGCAACCATCACACAGGATAAATTTATTTTCTTCACACAGAGTACTTATTACCCAATAATTGTGTTCAGTTACAAAACTGAATACATCACTTAAACTCGCTTTAGCTATATGAACTCTTCGGGGTGTAACTGCCAGATTCCCCAAATGATAATCCAAAATGTATTTTATCCAGAAATCGTATGGACTTGATCTTGTATCATTTAAATCCTGTAAGTTTTTGCACCAAGAGAAGTTAGTGAAAACACAGTGAAAAAGAACTTTTATTCTTGTACAAGAGAGAAAATAAAGTTTTAGAAAAGGCAGGTTTAGCAGGATGTTTAAAAGGAAATTGAAAACAGTTCTCCAGGAGGGTGTCTGTTTCCTTAAGCATTCAAATTTAAAGGAAGGAATAAAAATGTTTTAAAAAAGACAAAACTCCAATTTAAAAAAAAAAAAAAAAAAAAGATTTTTCAGAACTACTTACTCTGGCCTCACATACAGAACAAGACCTTGAAGGTACAAGAAAAACAAGAATGGCAATGACAACATCACAAGTTACTTTTCAGAGTTAGATTTCTTTTACATTACAGATTTGCTGCGGTGATTCCAAGAAGTCAATAAATAACACTTTCAGAAAAGAAGAAAGGACTACAGCAATTCTAGATTAAATTTTCAGAAGCTCTCTGGCTCAGATTTCACCTTCACTGAATGAATGCCAGCTGAAAAAGAAAAGCACATATCCTTGAAATGAAATTGTGAAAAAAAGAATTGCCACAATAGGCAGAAGTGTTGCTTTAAAATGTTCTGCCTACATAAAATCCAGACATTTATGAAATTCTTACAGATTGCAGTCATGGCATCATCACCAGCACACGTGCTCACTTCACATTTTCTTGAATAATGCAATTTTTAAAATGAGTAAAAAAAAAAAATCTTTTTGATTGAAAAGAATATTTTCCAGGAATAATCTTTCTTTTTTTGGGAACTGGAAAGAAGTAAAAATGAGGGTTTGGTGGGGGTTTTTTTTGTTTCTTTTGGTTGGTTGGTTGGGGTTTTTTTTCCCCCAAATGGGATCCTGACAAAGCTGTGTGGTCCTTAGCAGGACTCTGATCCACAGAATAAGAGCTTAATATTCACATGCACGTACAAAGAAATCCAGAACTTGCACTATTAGAAATTGGAAAAGTTTTTCTTTCAAGTTCACAAGTTAATTTCTTATCTGTCAAGTGCTACGTTACAACAAACTTAAGACCCAGAATTTGGTCCAAGTTCATAAGTCAAGAGTTCTTATTTGATTTAGCATATATATGAGAACTGAAGCTTTTAACATAATATCTAAAACTGATTATGCAGATCCTCCTTGCATAATGGACCATTTATTGGAAGGCGCTCAGCTACTCTGCCTTCTCGCACAGCAGAATAAGCATAATTGTATACAGTATTATGTTACATGACTAACGTTAAATTAGTTTTATCCAGAGCCACTCGCAACTTCCATTAACATATGAAGGAGATTAAAAAACCCCTCAATTATGTTTAAAGTGGTTAAGGTCTCCCAAACAGTCTTTGTTATCAAGAGCAAACATTTACGAAGAAACTACATTTGGAAATTATAAACTTGGAGACAATCAGCAATATTTCTTTTCTGAATAAATGGGGGAATGATAACTTTCACAAGAAGTGAATTTGCTTTGTATTACAGTTGCATATAAAACCAGAATAATATATTTTAACATATTAAGTGACATGCTTGGAGAAGGACATGTTAAATGAAAAGCAGAGGCATTTTTTCATACATAAAATGAAAACTTCCTGCAAAATAAAATGGACAGGAAGATAAGATACATAACATTTGGCCTAACATCTACATTCTGTTGCGAGATGCCTCACTGCAAAACCACAGCCATGATACTTCTCTGTGTTAAATATATTCATGTTGAGTTCAAAATCCAAGATAGTTTTAAGCTTCTGTGTAAACTGTAGTGTTGTCAGAGATCTTTTTCACTATTGTTTTGTAAAATGAAAACCAAAGGAAAAAAAACCCCACGGCTACTCTACCAGTCCTATGTCCAGTACTACATTATTGGAGAAAGTTTCAATTAAATCTCCCCAAAATCAGGGCTGTGAATGAAGGCGATGGACTGAAAACACTATTTAAGACTGAAACATTAATGAATCAGAGGCTCTTCCCAAAAACTGTGTGAAAAAAAGCTGAGCATCAGGAATCTCTAGGCATCAGTCAACCTTACAGTGAATTACCACCTTTAACAAAGTCACACACAGAAGGCCAGTGTTATACTGCAACCAAAGGCAACCAGCCCATCAAACCAAAGCAGTTCTGAAATATCTCCACTTCACTGAGAGCTTTAATTCTGGGGAAGTGTACCTACAAACATGGTAATCGCATTATTTTAAACAGCTTAGACAGAAGGAACGTGCATTTCTTCTTGCATATAGGAATTTCTATGCATTTCTACAGGTAAGAATTTTCTGGTCTCATAGCACAAAGCAGCAGTATCTGAAATAACAAATCTAATGATCTCTGCATCCAAACAATTATTATTGCACAAAAGGTTTATCACTTCCCCCTTAAGAATATTATTTCCCCTGAAACAGGTCACTGCTTTAAATTACCCATATTCTGCTTTTCTTCAGAGAGACAAACACGGAATTTTTTGCCTCCAGCATTTGGAACTTCATATCTATATAATGCAAGCTAGCAAGGAATTAATTATCTTTCTAAAAAAATATATGATCTACCTGAAATTTTAAATGACTTGAACTTCTAAATGAGTCTCCTCTGAGAGAGAAGAACCTAATCTTAAGTAAATTTAAGAGGAGGAGTTACGTCATGCTGTACACCATGTCAGCCAACATGTTGCAGTGAATGAAAGGAGGTGAGCCTATCTCAACTACCTGCATTCACTCCTTAAACAAAAGGGCATTTCAAGTTAAACTATATGATACACTAGTCTAACTAAAGCCTGGCAAGACCATTACATCAAACATAGTATGAATTTTCAATAACCTATTTTCTTGATTAACTACTTTTTTTCCTTGTTGTACAGTGGTACTGCTAATGGCCATGTCCTTTTATGATCAAATGAATTTTTCCATTAATCATCAAAAATTTACTGGGGTCCACAGAGTTGACTATAACAACAATATAGCTTTTCTTGGTTTTGTTTATAAAAGATACATGTTCCTCACATTGTTAGCAATGTATTATTGTCATACTAATATCTACAGAGCTCTGCCCGTAACCCTGGAAGACAATCTACATTTACTGATCGGTTGTTCTTACCAATCATTAGATAAAAAGACATGACACAGGAGGAGCTGGACATACCAAATAGAAGCAAAATGCCTCAGATAAATTAGTTATTCCATTAAGGGTGCTATTTGAGAAAGAATTCTTGAAGGCATATGGCTGAGCCTCTGCACTGGCACCTCGGGGAACCCCCACATCCAACAGAACTGCTGTCAGTAGTTACTAGGATACACCCGGACGAACCTCTGGTTTTTTGAAGGCAACTCACTGGATTTTGTGGAATTTATCAGTTTTTAGGAAGGAGGATAATTCTTGGAATCAGTCATAGCTACAAAAGACACAAAACATTTACTAGAGAAATAACTTATACCAAGCTTTTGGCAGAAAAATTAGACAACCCAACAACAATTTCAGATTCAGTTCTGTCTCATAAAAATAAACAGATAAACCTCCCTTTAAAGAGTTTTTCACTGCAAGTTAAAGGATTTAGGGCTGGGAGGAAGGAAAGAAGTTGAGAGCTTCTTTTGTCTTTTTATAGCTAGGTGCTGGAATTTTCACAGTGAATCCATTGCTGAGCCATTAAAATATATCCTTTCAAAGTTCATTTACTATACAGAGAGACTGCCTCAGCAGCAAATCAGAACTGCTCCACAATTTGACTTCATAATTTAGTATTAATGAATTATTAATACAGTAATAAATAAATTACATGCACACGATATTACAAAGTACATAAGCACTGTGCACAGCAAAGAAACTGCACGCATCCAGGTACATGGGATTTCTCATTAGTTTGGCTCTTAAAAGCACGGAATCAAAAAGTCATATGTTAAGCCACGTACATCAGAATGCTCCATGTACATTACTCAAAGTTTGTACATGAAACTCGGACATTGCAGAAGCATCTCCAAGTGATTTATTCCAGCTCATGCAGGGGTAGCACTTGCTATAAATTTTTTAGACTTTAGACTGTGACACGGCTCAAAGTTTTGTTATCATCATTCCAATAACTTTACTGTAAAATTGATTGAAAAATGAAATTATCTTGAATGCTTTACCTCTATGAGATTAAAGTCAATGTATTGGGATCCCTATGACTGACCGTCTTTACATCAATTAAACTTTCATTAATGCAGAAAGCACTATTGTGAATTATGACTGATTTCATGAAAGTTAGAAGAAAACATTGGATTTGTTTTTTCCACACAGGGAACATGTATGCCATATCTGAAGTAGAAGATTTAGTTTATTTGAACTGCAGCTAGAGAAGAAAAAAATATGACAATTTCTGCTAAAATTTTTGGTATTGTATTTATAATCAGTTATGTAAAATCAGATTACAGAAATCGAGGAAAAAAAAGTTTGGGAGGCACCTTTAGAAGTCAGATAGTCCAAACTCCAGCTCAAAACAAGGCTAAGGTTGTCTACCTTGTATCTCCTACACTAAGAACTCAGTAGGTTCAAGGGGTCAGTTCCAGGTTGCTTCCCCGTGCCCCTCCATTGCTTCTATCCAGGATCTCCCAAGATGCCTTAGTAAATCCTCCACCCACCGTATTCCAACCTGCTCCTCATGCAAGCCCAGGCTTCTTTTATCAGCTCTCTATTAGCCCTCAGCACCATCTGCCTCTCCAGCTTTCTGGCTTGTGTTCTACCAGGTGGAACTCTGGAATATATGCCGCAGGTTTTTGCTGGTTGTTATCGAATTCTCCTTTCTGTTTTTCTGCTTAAGTATTGGGCCATCACTAACACAAGTCACCACTGCAAAGCAACAGATTTGACATGATGTCAAACCAGCACAGCTCCCAAAAAACCACAGCTGAAAGTTTCCCTCCTGAACAATGAAAATGAATTAGGAACTGAAAGAAAATGAGCTCTTTAAGCTACCCCAAATCAAGGTTTAAAAAATGGAAGACTTTTTTATATTAGGAAAGTCCTCTTGAATAATAATTTAAAAAAAAAAAGCACAGAAAATGTTACAAAAACTGACAAGAAACAAGTTAATAACATACTGCAGAACCCAAACCTATGTTTCACTGGACTTGAAACAGTAAAAAATAAAGTTCTCAAATTCTTGAAATGTACACGGACCCTGGTTTTTATCTATCAGAAAGCTCAAAACATTATTGTTTCCTGTAGGCCATAGCAGTAAAGCACATGCCTACCTATAATACAAAATACATTTTTCCATTAACTGAAAACTGCTAAAATCCTGATGCAATCTTTAAGTTTATTTGCTCTTATGGATAACATTGTCATGACATAATAAACATGATGGGATTTGTATTAGATGTTTCTAATGACTATTTTAAAAATTAGTTTTGTTGCGCTTTGATTTTCCATGTAGTAAATGAGGAGTTCTATAAAATGGTCAGCAAGCATAACTGAACAGACATACCATCTGAAAGATTTCAGAAAGCAAATGTGCTTTGGTAGTGCTTTGTCACAAGCTTTATAGCATGCAAACACCCATTGCATCAGGTTTTCTCCCTCAAATCTTGGAAAAGAATAAGGTTTTTTTTTCTTTTTGCGAAGAAGAGAATACAGGAGAGAAGGAGGGGGAGAAAAAAGCAATTACCCCCCCCCCCCCAAGTAAATATACAGAAGGTGAAAACTGGCTACAGAATGTAAGAGACATAAAGCAAGGAGTACAGCCAGACCTCTTTCAGTTCCTTATTCTGGCCAGACAGGCTCCCTATACCTCACTTAATGGGCTCATTAGTGTAATCTGAGTCTACTTTTTGTGCCTAATTTCCTAGTGAGGCTCAGCTGCTGCTCTGCAAATGGATACAGGCTGGGTGTGATCAGTAAAACCTGGCTCGGGTTACAGTGATACGGAGGCAAAATTCCCAAATCCATTCTACATCTTTGTGCAAACACCCTGAAAATGGAAAATTGCATCAGCATACATCATCGCAGAGATATATGGCAGGATGTTCTTGAAAAGGTTCACCTGTCAGGTTCAAAAAGGATTTAGCACCTCCAGTGTATTATTGAATTTTTATATGATTCAGAAAACACCTGTTTACTCATGACATCCATTAAAAAGCCACAGAAGCAGAATAAGCCCAGAAAATTGACATGAGAGTTCAATATCAATTATTCCTTTCAGTTCAACAGCCTAAAAGGCAATGCTGTATTGCTACAAGAGGTTTTGAGGCTGTCAACCACATTGGCAAAGTTCACTATCTGCTTCCCAATGAACAGGAGTGGATGAGAAGGAAAGAGAAAATTCTCGACACCGTGATGGGAAATCACAGGAGATAAAGACCAAAGCAGACATGTAAGAGAAACTTCATTCTCATGACAAAGCCTTGCTAACCTACTTCCAGCTGAAAGTTCTGTCCACAGTAATGAGACATTTTGGAGTGACACAGGTGCCACTGTTTATACTACATCCAATCCATAGACAGAAAGCTTTACTTTCTAAATATTTGAATCTGCACTGAAAAAAAATCCAACAAACTGCAGAATAAATGCAGTTTTTAATGCCATTTTTTAATAAATCAGCAGCAAGATAATACTGGCATGCTTTAAGAGCTTCATATTCAGTTCTTCACAGAGGAGTGCCCTAAGAATAGCTGTGTCCCCTACGTAAAGCCAGAACACAGGAGCTGGATGGAACTCTTATCCACGATGCCAGTTTTCCTGATGTCCTGCCTGGAGGTAACTGAATTATGGGAAAAGAACAGCAACTGCCACCAAAACCTGCAGAATCTTGACAATGTGGGGCCTTAGAAAGGACTGGAATGAAAGAAAAGCTCACTTATTTGGCAATCTCAGTTACCCTTTTTCTTTCCCCTGACCCACTAAGGTAGTATAAAGTCTGTTTATATAAAAACTGCACCCCTAAACAAACATGCATGAGTAGATGTATTTATGAAATAAGGAAATACAAGTATTACTGATTTCCTAAGCTTGTAAAGCAGTTCATACGAAAACTGCCCAATAGTAAGAGTATCACACAAACACAGAAGTGCTTGCTAATCTGTTAGTAAAAATATCTTGTTTTGGCCGCAGTTAAAATATTTGAATTCACATTTAAGCCTTAACACGATCTAGGCTTTGAAGTTTCTGGGATTTTGGTAACATCTGAAAAGAATGTTATTTGACATTTAGTCCTGGGTGATCTATTCAGATAGTTAATTCCAAGATAAAAATGATAGCTAGGTTTTTCTCCAGAAACTGCAGCCTGGCCTCAGTTATAATTTAGTAATTAATCAATTATATAATTTTTGAAACAGAAAATGAATGCACTTCCATAGTTGAACAAGAAAATAGATATTCACAGATGTATAGGAACATGAATTGATATAGAAGAGGCAGGAATTTGCAGCAGACCAAGCCTGGAAACTAATTACGAACTCTGAATTAGCAGGTCTATAAGCCAAGTAACTTTTTTAAAAGCCTAAAATATAAGATAAAATGGAATACATGGAATAACTATTTGTATATATTGTAATATTATTTTTTTAGTTTGAATTTAAATCAGTATTTTGAATCAAAGCCTACTGAACACAGCCTTTGACTTTACTAAAATTTTATATCAAGCAGGAACTGTTGATTAAACTCAGAATGAGATTATTTTCTCCTCTTTCTACAGTATTTTACTATTATTGATGATATACATATTTTAAAAAAAAAAATCACAGTTACATTCCACTCCAGCTTTACTGTCAAAAAGCAATATGATCTACAAACAAAAATGTAGTAAATATAAGGGAATGAATCTTGTCATCTGCATATTCTGTCCTGACCAATTCAATTAATACAGCACAGTAATATTAAAGATTCACTTTACATTTGCGTACATTTCTGTGAGTTTACAAAACCCACTACTTTTTATAAATACGAACACTAATGTAAGACTGTGCCTTCTCTTTGACACTGCAGCTGTGGAATATCCATCAAGCAAAGGTGCCAGGAGGGTACAGACAAATCAAAGTGTGTTAGAGATTCAAAGAAACTCCTCCAGCTGAAGCAGAAAATATATACAGGAAAGATAAACATGTTAGCTAAACACCAGTGGAGAAACTTGCAGAACGTGGTAACAGATTACAAACAGCAGAGCCGTTAGAATGGACATAATGGAACGAGAGGAAGCATTGCTGGCCTTTTTCCTCATGCCAAATTCATCACAAAAGAGGAAAACAGGCACGCCTGTCATCATTGTTTTTAACCCAAATGTTAACCAAACTATTTCCACTATTATGCCAGTGGCTGAAGCAACGAGATAGGAAGCATGTCCTTTGTTTTTTCTACACTTTCTAACAGTCAGACCTATTACACTACATAATTGCTTTCTATCACAAGTAAAAGACAAAGGGAAAAAAGATTGTGAAAGAAACTTGGAAAACAGGTTGCTTGAATTTGAAATGATAGAAAATGTTATGGTAAGACTTCGATAAAAACCACAGGTCTCCTTCACAAACAAATAAGCCCTGCATTTGTTACACTCCATATGTTTTGCTCAGTTTTGTTCAGGGATATAATCCTTTTTAAAAGAAAATTTTTCCCTATGAATACTGAGTCTTTTCTGTAAACAATGTTAATTCCTTTAGTCTTTATCAGTCATTTTCAGGCATTCATATGATCATAAGCCAGAACACTGGAACTTCAAGGCAGCTTTGGCGGTAGTTTTCTCTGGGGCTTGAATCCAAAAGTCTTTATATTTTCTGAAGTATCTGTCCTCCCACATCCCTTTTACTTCTTGGCTTTCTATTTTACTTGGCTCTATACTGTGAGACAGGTCTGCATTAAAATTTCTCTGACAGTACATCCAGCTGGCAAGAATACAACAGGAAACCTTTCCCCACTGCACAAAGCTGTACAAAACCCACGTCACTGAAGACTCTAAAGGACAGCTGGAAACCACCTCTCATGTTTTCATTTACTTTTCTTATTTACTCGCTTTTGAAAAATTACTCCTATATTGTGTAAACAACAATTATGGACTACAAAAAATTAACTGGATTAGATTAAGTTATGCTAAAACAAAACTCCAAAGTTAATGCTACCCTTGCATCTGCAGGGGAAATGATAAACAAACAGATATGACAGTATACCACATTGGATTACTGAAAAATACTGAAATATTGATAGTTATTGATGAAGCATTACTGTTGATAATATTAGAATCAAACCAGGGCAATACCTTCTGCAATCAATTTACCTGATTCAGAGTCCAGTTTAAAGGATGTCACTGCTATGTGCAATGAGAAACAACTTTCAGCAATTAAGTATAAAAGATTCTTGAAGATCAGCGAGAAAAGAATCAACTTCTATGAGCTACTTCATGATAATCTGTAGACAAAGATAAATGTATTGTTCTGGTGCAATCCACTCTTCTGGTCACTGACAACATAAAAAGAATTCAAAAGAAAATTATTTTTTTCACCTCATACTAGTATGAGTGATATCCGTATTTTCCCAAACGTGCTCAAACATTCAATGATTAAGACTAAGGAGACAAAGTTGATAGTTTTATTGACCTAGCTCTTGATAAATTCTGAAATATTCAAAATGTTTGCAATCATTGCATCAGCTGCATGACTACGTTAAAAAAAATCTGCCAAGTTCACACTGTATTATCAGGGTATGCCACTTGGTAGAAGAAAAAAACCATAGAAATGTGTCTGCCAATAATACCTATTCAGAAGTCACAGAACCATCTGCTGGCTTGGAACCACCGATTTCCCCTGCCTTGAACCCAACGATTCACAACCCTTCTGAACAAGCCCACCTGGCACTTAGTGTGGTTCAGCAAGTCAGGTTGGACAGGGCTTTGAGCAACCTGATCCAGTGAAAGATGTCCCTGCCTGTCCATGATGACAGGCTTGTCTACCTGTCCCTGCCTGAAAGATGTCCCTGTTTCCAATACAGAGAGGTAAATATCCTTTTGATCGTTACAGGCCCCACCTCACACACATGAAAGCACTTCATAGAGTCCCACTGTTATTAATACAGCATGATCACCAAAGGAAATATCCAAATTGATTTCCCTGATAGTTACCAGTGTTTGTTCATTATCCAATCTAGAGCCATTAGGAATACTTCCAGAAATAACACCTGTTAATCATTTACTTTGCAGCACAAAGCACCAGATGAATATGGACAACCTACAGGCTGCTCTTTGAAAACATAGCTACAGCAATGGTAACTAAAAGGTAACTAAGCATATAGGGGACAGACATTCCCCTAATTCTCCCAACTCAGATTTGCAATGGAAAAAGAAGGCTATATCACAATGTGCCTTTAAAAAACTGATTATTTAGAGGAACATAAAGTGATATTCCAGGTAAAGGATTACTGGTAAAATGACAGGTAGTTCATTCCATAATACTGGACCGAATTCATTCTTCATGCAATTTTGTCATTTTAAGGGAGGGTCTAGAATAACCCTAAGGCAAATATGCAGTTGAATGAAAGGGTCTCGCTATAAAATCTGGAGTAAATGTGTAGTAAAACAAGTTATTTAAGGTCTTTTTTTGCAACATTTGAAGGAATGAAAAGGGCTTGAGAGGCCATACCTCCTCCCCAACCCCTACATCAAAGCTGAGAGAGCAGAGGGCAAACTGCGTACACACAAAAGCTCTTGGGTGAATTCAAACATGAAATTTAAAGGAAACTATTAGAAATCATCATAACATGCTTTCTTCACATGAAAATATTCTCAAAATTAAACACTTGTATTATAAACATCTTTTAAAAACTCATTCATCTGTGAAGATTTCAAACATACACTTCAGAAGGTTCAGCAACATAGCATTTGCTGTCATGCATCTTGACATCAAAGTACTGTATTATTGGCTTCCTGTATTGACTACCATAGCTTAACTCATATGCACATTTATAAATTTTGTATGCCGAAGAAAATAAATGGTGTCAAATTCAGAATGAGACGTGCCAAAACTCAACCCCACGTTTCTCTGCTGCCCCAGTCGATTGAAGACATCTTTTTAGATGGCCATGTAAAAAAAAAAAAAAGCCAAAACCAAACAAAAAACAACAAAGTGCAATTTGGTACACGGACAAATCTTTTGTTCCTTGATGTAGGCACACAACTTTTCTTATTACGCGTGCAGTAGTACATAGTTCATTAGAAACAAGTGAGTCTTTGCCCTAAAGTGCTACCTTGCTGCAGAAAGCAGCGATTATATTGCACAACTGCAATATAATTAAAACAGAATTGCTAGACATTCACAGAAAACATTTATTAAAAAAGCACTATATGAAGTGCAGCAGTTGGTTTAAAAAAGTAATTTCCTTTTCACCACCATTTTCTTTTTCAGGCAAAAAGAAAGCAGCTGCTTCAGACCAGACCACGGGAGCCACTGTACCTTATCAGTACTGTGGAATGACACTCAGCTTCAAAACCTTCCATGTTCCTTCCTTCCCAGTCATACAGTAGGAATAAATAATTTAATCCACTACTCATCAGGAGAGGAGAATAGCCTATTAGTCTGTGCCTGCATTCCTTCCCCATCACTTCCTTGCATCTTTTACAACTCCAGACGAGGTGGAAGTATATGTCTTTCTTTTTATTTCTGTATTTTATAGCTTAGCCAAAAAACAGCTCCACGAGCGTAAGAAAAAACACAAACGTCTGAGTATCTTCAAATTCACAGAAAATTCACCCAGAAAATTCACACTGCATAAGAAACTAGAAGAATGGCACTAAAACAATACCAGTTTTAGAAAATCAGTTACCAGAGACTTCTTCAATCCCCAAAATTAAACAGCCATCTCCTTCTAAAAGATACCGGTGAGTGCACATCCCTGTAATGCAAAACCATGAAAAAGGCAGTGGGGTTTGTGGCTAGCTCGTTTGCTGGTAAGCATGTTTACATTTCTTAAATTACTTACAAAGTACCAAGCTACTGTCATTTGACACATTCGTCCAAAAATGGAAGGAACATGGTCCTCAATCTGACTGACCAGGGGCAGATTCTAAACAGAAAAACTTAACAATCATCCTTATTTATTATTTCCATTTGAGCTGGACTAGAATCCTCGTAAACAACAAATACAAATGGAGTAGCAACTAGTGACACTGTTGGACACACTTGTCCCACTTCGAGTTTTAACATAAATGTTTCAGCAATGTAAAAGCTTGAGAAACAGACATCAGTACTGCTCTCAAACACACAATACACCTGTGTTTGGCCCTAGAAATGATGGCATTTGCTTAAAAGAATGGGAGTTGCTGTTCTGAGGCTTATAAATGCTTGATGCCATTTGCCTTCTGTTTTATCTGCCTCTGTGACTCAGTTGCCACACTGTCAACCACTTCTCTAAAAAACAAAAGCAGTCATCACTCCCTAAAGAACTAGAAATTTACTTATTACTTTTTTCTTACAGTGAAAGCTAATGGTATGGTACGGAGGCTGAAAAAAAAAAAAACCCACAAAATGAAAAAAAACCAAACCACAAAAAACCACACCCCAAAACACAAACCTTAAAAAACACTTCACAATACAAGAACTTGAGATTAATTTCTAGAATAGAGTGACTTTGATTTCAGTCAACTACTTCTATATCTATGTCCTTCAGCAAAATCATGAGATACTTGTTCAGCAAAGCCATGCAGTACTATCTAATTTTAAAGTAATTCCTACAATTTGTCGTCTTAGAGTTGTCAAATCAATTTTTTTTTAGATTAATAGAAACACTTTCTCACCCTCTGCATGCCTTTAAATTATTAGGTAATTCTTTTAATCTTGTGGGACACTGGTCTATTTGGCCCTATGTCCAACTCAAAGAAATCCACAAAAAGTAAAGCATTATGCAGCAGAAAGTGCATAATTTACAACAGTCTAGAAAAGCAGTATTTCTGAAAGGCTCCGGAAAATTTTTGGAATTCACAAAACAAAAAGGTGGAAAAGCACAAGGCTACAATAATTTCTGTACTCTCTTTTCACGATAGATAAAACTTCTCAGAAAGCAAGTGTCTGAAGACTTCGTCAAGAATTGACTCAACTTTCTACAGCAGAAAACAAGAGACACTCTTAGTTTCGTAGTGCCTCACCAAAGTCCATTGCAAGCTTCTGACCTTGTCTAAATTATCATCTCAGATATATTGATTTCATGAGAACAGTACGTGTCTTAACCCTAAATAGAAAACCACTGTGATTATTTAGAAATAAAATAAACCCAGATACTTTTGCTAATAAGTGCAGATCATCACAAATCCAATCTTTGTTTACTTAGTGCAGCAAAGCATCTGGAAGTCATTATTTTATTCCTTTTCATCATCCATGAAGTAGTACATCATCACTACATGGAAGGAAAAAACTCTGCTTCAATTCAGAGAAAGGACAAAGACGCAGCAAGATGAAAATAAAATATGCCTCTAGGGATCGGGAGACGGAAGGAGAGTGAAGGAAAAAAAAGACAAAATAAGTGATCATGGCTATTTGGTGTTCCAGACAAATGGACTCTTCTTTCATTCAATTTATTAAATCTGATTAACAAAATAATATTTTTAAGCCACAGAAACAGCTACAAAATATCATTAAATATCATCTCTGAAACATCATTAAGTATTAACAACAAGTATCTACACCCTGAAAGCTTTAAATCACATGTTCTCTATGACGATCTTTGTCTCACAAAAAAGAACTGAAAATTGATACATCACTCGAAAGACATATAATAGATTTAAGTCTTTAAGATTATAAAGGTAAAAAAGCATAGCAATTCTTGTTGTTTTTACTTAGTTTTATATTCTTTAAAAGTCCTCCAACGCGTCACTCTAATTCTGAAATTTCTTTTCCCACCTAAAACTGAGGGTCATGTTATTCATGAAGTGAATAATCTGAGAGTAAGCTGAGGTCTCTTTTTGTAAGAAGGGCTGTATACTCTTTTTAACATGGGAAAATACAGTAAATCCTTCTTAAAAATACATCAGTTAGCCTGCAAACAGAAAAATAAGCTTCCAAGAATTAGGATCTATTATTGAATCCAAATGTAAGTTAATTAAGATATTTTTCTTAATAAATGTGGTATAAAATATAGAGTTCAAAATTATCTAACACAATGGTCCGCTATGTTGTGTAGTTACATCCTTTGAAATCTCATACAAAGGCTACAGAAGAAATACAGGCTGTGTTGATCCAGCATTTTGAATCCAACAGTGACAGGACTGACTGCAGGCAGAGGTCAAGCAAGCTACTATCTTACATCCGCTAAGAAAGACGGTGAGATCAACAGAAGTTCAATGCAACCCATCACCACCACTGCTCTACACAAAAGCTGGAGTCCAAGTCCCAAGATAGGAGTACTGTAACAGAAAAGGAATTGTATTTTTACTGGATAGGAAAGAAGAAAAAATAGATTACACCATGCAAATCGGTGTCTCCTACCCCAAAAGTGGCTCTATTCCTGGACGAGATCCCTCGATCTTTCAGGTTTTGATGGATTGGTAAGGAAGGCAGCCACCTTCACGGCACCCTTAAGATGAGATGACTCCAAATATGAAGTTTCTTCATCCCCACTGCTCTTTCTATAGCCATGTTTACCTATGCAGTGGCTCCACGCATTGTCTTCCTCAGTAAGTATCACCTCACTGTGACTGTTTTTAGAGCCCCACTCCTTCCTTTCTCTTTCCTCGGTTAGCCTGCATGTATTCAAAGACAACCAACGTTAGAAGTACTCTATCTGGTAATTTCAGCTCCCTCCCCTTCCCCCACCAACTATCTAGTTAAGAAAAAAAAAAATTTAAAACACTGTGCACCAGATAAATAAATCCAGTAAAACTTGTAGCAAACCAGAAGTTTTTTCAACAAAATACTGCAAAACCTTTATAAACACATATATTGTGTTTACATATATAATATATAGGACTACACAATACATTGTAACTGCTTTCCTCTGCCTCTGACTGTACTGATTAATCTGGCTATGCATATTAAAAACTCTGAAGGTACCGCATACTTCAAATCATCAAAATTTACTTCAATTCCTTTGAGGTTTTCTGCCTGAATATAAACCTTGCTGTAAGAGAGGGGTTCCCAGATAGAATCAGGGAGGGCAATCATCACAGTGGGTGGGGGCAGCAGCGCGAGAGCAAGTCAGAAGGGCAGGGTGGAGACACAAGGGTGGCTATGGTAAGAAAGATGAAGTGTGAAACGGTCAAGAATTACTAACGGAAAGAAGAGAAATGCAGCAAATGCAGCAGGAAGGTGAGGATAGAGCCTTTATACAATCATCTGTTACAGCCTATCTACTGATCTAGAAGTTGCTTATACACAGTAAAAATATTTGGGCACAACACTTCTCAGGGATGTTGTAAATATTCCAAGACATACATTATACATTCAGGAAACCTGGCGGTATATTAATGAACACCGTAGGATTTCAAATTGCATACTTAAGGCACAAAAACCCCCTTGTCAACGATGCTGTAGCAAGGTAAATCAGTATCTATAAAAGTATTGTAAAGCTATATGCACCTTAAAATGAGATCAAAGTGGGTTTCAAGATTGTTTGCTATTTCGTTATTTTTCCTCCATATCTTCTCACTGTATTATCTAGTCATTTTCATACTAGGATAATCTGTACAGTAAACCATAATTGTCCAGATAGAAAGCCAAACAGTGAGACAAATGCAAAGGGCTTGCCTAGTTTTTCCCAGGAATTCAGGCAGCAAGGCTTGGCAGTCTCTCAGGAGTACCCACACAACAGACCAAAACTAGAGACAACCTGCCTGCTGCTGCTTTGGGTGCAGCATACATGGCATCAGATCTCTATACCGTAGCAAGCGTGCTGGGCATAGCACCAGTCCCTACAGCACCCCAGCACTGCCGGCCCCTGGATGCAAGGAACAGCCGCTAGGGAATATGTGCTCCAGCCCGTCTGCAGAAGGAGGTAACACTGCAAGGGGACAGAGGGACACTTTACGTCTCTTGGCTACTCAGGTCACTCTGTCTAGGATATGGGAATTTTAAACAAGAATTTTATGTCCAAAAGTTCAGGATGACATTGGATAATGATTCTAGAAATGCATCACCGGAGAAAGGTACCATTTCAGGCTAAAAGAAAAATAAACTAGATCTATACGTCAATAATCTTGTAAACAGAATAACCCAAGAGGATCAACTAAACGTGTAGATACAGGAGTGACTCCCATTTAGCATCTGTCACAAATATGTCACAAAAGTGCATATTCTCAAAGAGGCTTGCTGGAGCATTGTGGTTGTTTTCCCTTACTTAACTTGTTGAACTGCAAGCAAGAAAATGTCATGTGTGTGTGACTTTCAAAGAAAAAGTCCAGTTTTGACAAAGAACTTGACAGAACTTCAATGGAAATAACTGTATTAAACTTACCTGCTCACATATGAAAATATATTGGCATTTCTGTTGTGGGTTTTTTTCCCCAGAATGCAACAACTGCAGGCAAGATGATTTAATTTTTCTTTTAAACTTCTCCTTTGCTACTGCATTTCTACAGCGGATTTCTTCCAAGACGTTAAGAAAAAGTATTTATACTGAATTTATTATATCGCATGGGAAAATGCAACCTGTATTTAGAAATGTGAGAAAGGGTTTATCTCCTATCTGGAAATCAACTAGTTAACAGTGACAAAAACCTTAACAAGAGAAACAAGACAATTAATGGGAAATCTCCCCTGGTAACAGACCAATGTGCTTTGGACACAAGTGCTTCAACCAGCACAACCACTCAATGTTGAGAATGACTCAACTCTCTCTAAGGAGCATGACATCTGTGATTATTACTGATAGATACATCCTTGTCCTGGGCTGAGTTTACAATTTATTTCAACAGGAAGGAAAAATCTTTTTGAAGATTAAATTGTACCAGTCTTCTCTCCATGTGTTCTGGATTGTATGCACATATGCAGTCCCAATGCTGCAGAAGGCATCCAACTTAGTGGCCCTATTAAAAAAAAAAATCAGAGGAGGACATATGTGCTTAAAGGATTGCATCCAGGGATAGTTTGTTTCCTTGGACTGGAATAAGGTGGAATGTCTCCTACATGGTGTCACTGCTTATTAGTAGTAAATATATAGTAACAATGAATCAGATTTGCTTATATGAAAAAACAAAGTATTTATCTTTTCAGCATTACCTCAAAGCTTCATCTTTGCCTCAAACAAGAGAAACGAGTTTTAAAATAAAATATTGAAGGCAAAAACTGTCCATATCAATATTGTACTGCTGGTAATAAAACCTTAGATTAACACAATCTATTTAAAAGCCCAGGAATTTGTTCACGTCTCATACTACTTATCTGCACTCTGCATTTCTTTTAACGTGTGTAATTTTGAAATCAACAATCTGTTTCACTCATTTTCATTTCTCTCTGTTGAACTTCAGCTGCAAACACTGAATAATGTTTTAAATATGAAAGGGGCAATGCTTGCTTTTGTGTCTCTTAGGCATAACATAAAAGTATCTATCAATGCCTAAGATTTAGGCAAATCTTGTCTTTTCATCAAATCTGTGTTGGTATAAGCTTCAGCTAAATACACCTTCAGAAGACCATTTCATAAACATGGTATTTTTAAAAATATGTAAGAAAGGAAAAAAAAAAAAACACCAAACAAACAAGAGCCTAGATGAAACTACCCTCTTGAATCCCTAACACAAAGATGTGACAGGGATGGAGCATGGGTGAAGATGACATTAAACCCCTTGGACTGGCTGATGGCCAACCTGGCCCTTGGCAAATCTTGCAGCACCCTGTGCACACCTCTGACCACCCGAACCTTAGTGTGCGACGCAACGCACACAACAGAGCTCTGCCTTCCCACCCTGACACACCCTTTTCCATCAGGACCGACCAAGGACCCGCTGTGTTTCTCACAGAGATCAGAGCCAACATAAAGGATGGCTTCTTCCTATCTGCCTGCAGCAGCTGCGTTTGGCAAACAACAACAATGATGTAGCGACTGATCAGATTCTAATAAAAAGTAGATTTCCAGTCCACTTAGAAGCTAGGAGAGATTTCCCCACACACACACTGTTGACATGAAAATGGCAGTGTCAGAACCACGTTTCATTCCATATGAAAATTCACACCTTAATAGTGCTGTGGTGCTATGCATCAAAAGGTAAACATGTCATTACAGTAATTCATCTTGCGAAATACTAAGGTTTTTGGGGTTTTTTGTTGCCAACTCCCACGCATATATTTGCTCTAAAACAAGTTCAACTGGGGGAAAAAAAAATATCAAATTTTCCCTTCCACTACTTAATTTTGCCTTTTGCATCCCACTCAAACTAAAGCCTTTTTCATATATTCCAGAAACAATAAGATATTTTGGTAACAAAGAAACATTATATAGATTGGAGTCCTCAAGTTAAATGGCAAAATCTGAATTTTTGTAAGTAAGGGGAAAGTGTACTGAAATTAATTTTCTTGATGAGAAACTTCCCACTGCATGACTTTTCATAAAGCCACCATGTACTTTTGTATAAGGGTTGCTCCCATCATTCGTTTTCCTACCAAGATTTTTTTTGAGGTTGAAGCAGTACCACTCATGTCGAAAGCACGAAGTGCCCTTTTCTAAATTACCACTCTTTGTATAAAAGTCACGACAAAACAATTTGGATAAACAAAATAACTTTGCTCTACCCAGAGCACAAGATGGGATGTGAGAAGTTTAGAGTTAAGGTAACAAGGTGCATAAGAACGATTAACGCATTGGGGTTCCATTTTCTACACAAACACCCAGCCAATGAGGCTGCCCGGGATGAGAACATGCTGTTCCTCCTAGCTTTTCCTGTTGCTCTCTCTCTGTGCGCTTCTTCCATCTTTCTACAGATGTGGTCACCACGGCTTAGCAACCAAGGGGACCTGATGGCACAGAAGAAAATCCTCCACCTAGAGCTCACCCTGCTCCACCTCCACGGCTGCAAACTATCTTCCATGGCAAATTAAGAAGAATACGTTTTCTTTGCTGCCTCGGAGATACCAAGTGGGACCTCAGGCGTAGCTTGGTGTGAGCTGAATTTTCTTTCCTCGGTAGGTGTATGGGGGAGAATTTAGCAAGCTGGAGACCAGGAGAACCTGAGACTTGCCGGCAGAACAGCTCCCCAGATGCTAATACCAGTCAAAAAAAAAAAAGGGGGGGGAGAGAAAAAAAAAAAACAAAACAGAAAAAGCCAGATACCACGGTGATGGGGAAGAGAAAAGCAACAGAAAGACAAGGGAATCAACCGAATACACCACCTCCTTTCACCCAGTGCTCCAGCCGCCCTCCAGGGCGAGGCCAGCCGAGGAGGGGGCAGAGGGACCGGCGAGCGGCAGCTAAGAGCAAAGTCCGGGCAAAACCCCGCCAACAAGACCGCGGAAAGAAAATACTCACCTCTCCCATGCCACAGGTAGGTGCCGTCCCCGCGCTGCCTGGCGGCCGCCGCCTCCCCGCCGCCGGGGCCGGCTCCTCCGCTCCCGTCCCTCCGCGCCGCAGCCGCCGTCTCCCCGTAGCCTCGCCCGGCCCCGCCAGCCCCGCGGCCGCGCCCGCCGCCGGCGCCGCAGCGCCCCCTGGCGGAGGCCGCGGGCCGGGCGGGGCCGGAGGGCGCGGCCCGGCCGTGGCGCAGCCACCGCGGCGGGGGAGCGGGTGGGGCCCGGGGGGGAGCGGGCCGGTGCCCGGGGCGGAGGCTGCCCGGCCGTTAGTGCGGGGCCGTCCCGCTGCCGCCTGCCGCTGACCGCCGGGGCCGCGGCGGCGGCTGCTCCTGGGGGTGCCCCGGAGACGGCGGCCCCGAGGGGCGCAGGCAGCGGGCGCCGGGGGGGTACAGCCGGGGCGGGGGCTGTACCGCAGCGCTGCTGGCGGAGGGTGCGGGCAGCGCCTCCCCGCCCGCCCTCCTTCGTGTGCGGCGGCGTGGGGCGCGGGGCACTTCTCTCCCCTTTGCGTGCCTGGGTCGTTTCGCGTAAACGCAAAGCCGGAGTACTTCTTCCTAGCCGTTCTCTTCTGCTTTTGTTCATTCATGTTCAATGCTAAACGAGTTTCCGGGTGGAAGTCATCCCGTGGTGTCCTTGGGCTTCAACATTATTAGTTTGCCCAATGAGCTTTTAAAAATATTTAGGTGCATTTTTCCACTGATCTCTTAGAAATCTCTTGGAAAGCAAGCAATGAAAAATAAGCTAGTCTGCAGCTCAGTGCCATAAGAAGTGTTTTATGGGTTATCTTACTAAAGGAAGTGCCACAGAGTTGTGTCTTGCTTAGATGATAAAAATGTCCTCCATGCTTTTGGGTGCGGATAACAGGCAACAGTTCTGTACAGATTTTAGGGGAAAATAGGCACCTGAGGAGCACTAAGCATTCAGGCTCTACAGCTCGATTTCTTACAACATGTGTCTAAAAGCATCATGGATAGCTAGCTGCCACCAAAACCACAGCTGTGCTTTGCCCCTAAGTGAAAATGCCGGCCCACCTAGGCTCCTCGGCACTTTCACCACCGGTGCTCCATATTCCTGAAGGCCTCCTGCTGTGGCCTGGGAGCCTTGCATGTACCGATTCCCCATTCTGATGTTCTTAGGACCTCGGTGGATCTAGAAGGCTGCATAAATTAGTCACATCTGTAGTTTTTGTCTGTGGTCATAGCATAACATAAGACCATGAAAAGTCACTGGAAATATTTTGAATTCCCTGCTGCTTCAGAGCAGGGAAGGGCAACATAGGATAGTTTTGATGTCAGGGTATGAAAATTCAGCATGTACCTGTCACAACAGAATAATAATCTAAGTAATAGCAATTGTTTTCATCATCTTTAGAAATAAATCTTCACCTTCTTTAGAACGAAGAAAAATACATTAATGAAATCCACAAGCATAAATCTGAAAATGTTCTTATGTCAGGTTTGGTACAAGCCCGCAGCCACATGGACCCTGCAGGAAACAGTATCCATATTGTCCTGTCTGACTGCCAGAAACCAGCTTCTTGATTGTGTCTAGTTTTCTCTTGATTTTAAATAAATAAAAAAATAATTGAAAATGGCACTTATTCCCTGCAGTATAGTAACAGTACTTGATGGCTTCAGTCTGGTTGCTCCAAATGACGTACATTCTAAGAAGCTGTAATTCAGCACAGGAGACAGTGTTACCTGACTCTGGTGACTACAAATGAAACCCTTTAGATGTGTGTATGCATTTGAAGTTGAATGTTAAACTGGAAGAGATCACATGCAGAGGGAGAATTGTCTTTTTATTTTTTCTCCTCTGTCAAAAGGCAACACAGATAAAGGTTTTTCTCCACTTTTTAGTATGTTCCTTTAAGTTGTTTCCAATTTTTTTTTCTTTTCCTTGTCATTTTGACGTTTTAGTGCGGATGTACATTTGCTTTCTGAATGCCTTGTTGAAATCTGGAGTATTTCAGTATCCAATGTTACTGGAGAAGTCATGTTTGTCTTCAGGACAAGACAGGCTGGTGATATTCCACATAATGATGATTATGTAGTTGGCTAACAATGACAGTGCTTTTAAAAATTACTGTGCGTTATACAACCAATAGATTTCCTTATTTAATATTAATTTAGCATTCTGTGTCATAAGTAATTTGTTACATTAAATTGAAAAAGGTCATTCAAAAGCGTCCCCACACAGCTGTGGCATTTTTCATCTGTTTATATAATATCTACTGCAGTGGGATCTGGATTCATTACTAGGCTGCGATTACTCAGTACTAGTTGCACAGACAATGAGTACAGACTACACCTAATTTACTTATTTTGTCCCTGTTTTCACACAGACAGTCTTAGTCACACCCAATAATAATAATAAAGCCATTATTACTGTTTAATACAAGTAATAGGATCATAACTGTAATAGCTAATTAATAAGCAAAAAGTGATGGAGTCTATCAGATGGTACAACCTGTTTCCCAGGGAGAAGACAGAGTGAATTGCAATAGTTAATATTGTAGCACCACTCAGTGTTCGAAGTGGATATAGCTTTGTAATTGGTACATTTCCTAACAGCTGCATTGCCACCTGAAGAAACACAGTGATCATACTATTTGTAATCTCATTAATCCTATACATATGGCAATGTGCAGCTTACTTTAGGTATACCGTGAGAGGAATAAAGCATGGATACAAATGTGTGCTGAATGTAAACATATTGGAAGAAAAATGTCTAGTACCTATCTTGATATAAATGAACCAAATGAAAGTATAAATGGAATGGAAATCACTACAGTTTGTTACCACCATCTTTTCTCTAAAAGCTAAGAAAGAATTTTTGACCCATATAGTTCTTTAGTTCCTTATCTACTTTCCTACTTACAGTAGATCATTCTGAAGAACAGAACAGACTTACCCTCTGCCCACGCTTCCTGCCAAATAACATTATACCAGATAATGCAATACTGTGCTAACTTTTCATTCATGGACATGATTAGCAAGGAGACGGTCGATAATTGGCTTCAGAAAGTCTAGCCTCTTGCATCATATTTCCAGCTTGGCATTGGGCCGTGTTAAAGTCACAATGCTTGTATTAATGTGACAGTTTCCTCACAAGGATTGGATCTATGTGAAATTAAAATGATCCTATTTTCTTCTCCAGCAATCCTTGTTTCTGTCAGTCATGAAATATTGCTGTCTCAGGAGCTGCTTCACTGGTGTCTCTGCCATGAGCCAAGATCAGCAGCTTCCTCAATGCTTGTCAGCAGTCAGAAACAATTTTTCTTTGGTTTTTTTTTTTAATGTGTACTTATATTAATCTTCCCTTCCTCTTAGCCAGTAGTTGTAATTTTTCTTTTAAAATTGTACCATCAGACTTCACTGCTTAGACTGTCGAGTTGGGTGTTTCTTTCTGGCAGTCTACCTTCTCCTGACTGTTCTTTACTGTAGCGCCTCCTGTGTTTTAAGATAAGCCATTCAGATGGCACCCTACAGGAGAATTGTCATGTATGTGAACTCATTCTGCCATGGCGGTAGTCTAAGAATTCAACATCAAATGCAATGCAAGATGGTTTTTGATGGTATGAGTCAATATTAGCATACAAAATATACATGCCAAAATACACTATGTAAAAGTACCATGTCATGAGACACTGCTGCAGCAGCCCCATGAACTACAGGTCTAGCTTCAGCTGATTCTGAAGTGCTGTTGCATCAAACAGCCTACTAATTGTAGAAGGTAATGTGTTGCTGGCTCTGTGATTCCTCTGCTCTTCCACAGCATATCTGCCATTGGTTTGTGCCGCAGAACTTGTGGACTACTATCACTGAGGTGTTAAGATCTTTCAAAATCTGCTAATGAAGTAGAATATGGCTATGAAATTATCTAACTTTAAAAAATACTGGAAAAGTAAGCAACAGTCAAAATTTGCAGTTAAAACTTTTCCTATAGTACATCCATTTCAGTTTAAGCAAAAATGAACTTCTTGCTATGCAAAGCAACCTAGAAGCAGTATCTGAAAGGTCTCACTGAGCTGCAGTGTCACTGGGCTCAGAGGCTATACAGAAAACACTGCTTCAAGACACAGAGTTGAATTAAGGGGATTAATGTACTGCTTTTACTCTTTCACCCTCTTCAACTGCCCACCAACAGTGGTGGTGTGGTTTAACCGCAGCCAGCAATTGAGCACCACACAGCTGCTCACTCACTCCTCCCATAGTGGGATAGGGGAGAGAATCAGAAGAGTAAAAGTGAGAAAACTCGTGGGTTGAGATAAAGACAGTTCAATAGGGAAAGCAAAAGCCATGCATGCAACCAAAGCAAAACAAGGAATTCATTCACTACTTCCAATCGGCAGGCAGGTGTTCAGCCATCCTGAGGAAAGCAGGGCTCCATCACATGTGACGGTTACTTGGGAAGACAAACACCATTAAGCCGAACGTGTCCCCCCCTTCCTTCTTCTTCCCCCAGTTTTATATGCTGGGCATGACATCATATGGTATGGAGCCCTTTGGCCAGTCTGGGTCAGCTGTCTCGGCTGTGCCCCCTCCCAGCTTCTTGTGCACCCGGCAGAGCATGGGAAGCTGAAAAGTCCTTGACCAGTGTAAGCACTACTTGGCAACAACTAAACCATCAGTGTGTTACCAACATTATTCTCATCCTAAATCCAAAACACAGCACTATGCCAGCTACTAGGAAGAAAATTAACTCTATCCCAGCTGAAACCAGGACAGGTGGTCTCCTACTTCTTGCTGAAGACTTGCATATTGTTTTTTTTTCTCTCATTTTAGTGGAATTCACAAATTAGTCATCCACAAATACAACTCATTTACAGAAGGTTGAATTCAACTTCTTGTTGACTATAAGAAGTTTTAAAGAAAGTTAGTATTTCTCAACCACCTTCTGTATTGCTTTTTTTGTCTCCATATGAGTCACTGAGCCAACACTGTAGGGAGATCAAACTAATGATTTAGTGCAAAATCTCATTGGATTGTTCAACTCTTGCAACATTTGATTATCAGTTTTACATTTCAAACACATTCTTTTGCCACTTCATTATAAATATCAGAACAGGTGAAGTGGATGGAAAAATGTATTTTGTAGAAGTGTCATAACTTGCACCTTAGCCAAGCATTTGAAGACTGGATCCCATTCTGTCTGTTCGAAGCAGAGCCATTAGCATAGGTAATCTTAAATACCTGTAGACCAGCCAGTTCTTACAGACAAGCTCAACAGACAGTTCTTTAGCCATTTACCGTCACACATCTTTTCCAGATTTCAAATTATTTGTTGTATTATTTTCTTACCCTCTTCCAGTTTGTTAACTCTTTCAGCTGTGGGGGCAGTAGAACTGTTTTCCACAAATGGTCTCACTAAAAATGCATTTGTTTGTTACAGTAACTCCAACTGCAGCTTTCTGTTTCCCTTCTTATAAAGCAAAAGGTAAAATGTCCTATACAGTGATAAGCAACAAAAAATACATCATCAGTGATTTAAAGAACTCCTCAGGCAATTCCTTTTACTCTTGGACACAAGATTTAGGTCTTTAGATGTTAAAAAGATACAAGCTTACTTCCAATGTTACCAGTGAATACAGGCGTTTAAAGATGTTTAAGCCTTGGTTAAGCAATTCATTAGCACACTAACATCTAAACTATTCTGTTTAATTTTGAATAATAACAGAAATATTAATATAATCTTTCTGTATCATGACTGATTAGTTTGGCCTGCATTATAGTGTCAGATCTCACCTGGATATGACTTGGATTTTGCATGTATCTTTCCAGTCACATTATCTGGACACGTCCACATGAAAAAAACTTATGCATTGCTGCAAATGCCATTATACCTGTGAGGATGGAATATGAAAGACTGGAAAGTTGTGGATAGCTGAAAAATATTAATAGCATTTAATTGCCATTTAAAATGCACTTTTAAGTAGAAATAAAACAAAGAAATATATTTTTAACAATAAATATGTTTTTAGTAGGAAATGAAGAAAATATTTCCACTCATAAAATGGTTTGCCTAAACCTCCCTTTCTCAACAACATCAATGTAAGCATTTATCTCAGTTTCCAACATGAAAACACACACAGTAATACAGATAAAGTTGGATATACTTTACAGATATGAAATGTATACCTGTATTCTGACTTAAACCCTAAATAATTGTTATTAAATTAATATTGAAAATGAATGTGGACAGAGATTAGGTGCTTTAAAAAATTATTTGTTTAAATCAAGTCTTTCCCCAGCAATTCACATTTCTTAAGTCTTTTTTTCCCATAAGTTGACTATTTTTTCTCTCCATCAGTTTTAATTGTACTAGCACAATTTCTATCTGTGATTGAAAGAGAAATCCAATTGTTGTTGAAGTTAAAGGCAAAACTGCCCTAAAGAGAAAGATTTTCATAGAAGCGTACTATGAAGAAACTAAGTGCTTATTTCAAAGAAAGTCGCTACTTTCTAAATTACATGTTTTATTACTTGTCCACCTACTGTAGTTTATTGACTGTCCACTATGTTGATTTGTAAAGAAAACCATGTCTACTAATCACATAAAAAAATCTTGAAAACTTTAACAAGAGTTTGTACCCACAATCTCCATAAGAGGGCACCCTTATCTAACAGCTGAATTTTATACAAAAAATAAAATATAAAAAAATAAAAAGGCCTTTCTAAAAGCTTTATGAGGGGAGAAAACCCTGTGGAGAGTTTAGTGAGAGACAGTTATTAAATTATCTTAATTGGCATTTTAGTGCTGATAAGGCAAGTCTAACGTAAAGCATGCATTAACTCTATATTGATATTTTCCTAAAACAACTCTGTTGAATTTTCCTCATAGTCTAAAAGTTAAAATAATGTCATTAGGTCACCAGAATTACAAAGCTTTTTTAGCATTGTCTAGTAAAACAGGTTTATTTAACCAAGACAGACTTTCTAGGAGGAGCAACAGAGTCTATCTAACACATCCTCAAGCAGGAAGAACATTCCCCCACCCCCTTTGTTTTATCTTCTGTCTTACCACAGTAAGGTCAGGTTTTGTAATTTTGTTGATAGGGAGCCAATATTCACAAGAGTGTTAGCTGCTATGTCTAGTTCAGTTACTACTGATATGTCTGTGATGATGTAAGTGATAACATGTACATGATAAACAGTCTGTAAACAGTGGATAAAATTATTTCATTTATAAATTGTCATCTTTGAATTGCCATGAAGATGTCTATCCATTTGCTAGGGTGTCCAGAAGGAAGGAATGCCATTTAAAAGTGTCAGAAATGTACTTACATTGTGTGGGTGTTGGTTGCAAAAAACTATTGCTTTGCCAAGAAATTGTAACGTTTTCACTCATCTGCTCCCCTCCTACTGACAACAAAACAATTTCCATTTACAAAAAAGTTGCACTGGTTCTAACTTCCTCTGTTGACCCTTACATATTCTAGGTTTCTCTTTTGTTACCAAGATATTTAAGACAGAGTTTGGGTACAGTAGATTGGACTGGTAGTAGGATACTTGTTTCAAAAGCATTTTTAAGATACCACTTTTGACTGCATTGTAGCCAGGAGGAAGACTGTTGGTGTTTTTAAATGTTAAAGCAGTCTGGCTGAGTCTCTTTCCTGGAAAACCATGGTTTGGAACAGGAAATTGAAATTTAGGCAGGGCAGGCTTTGTTTCTGAAGATCCACTGAAATTATCTGAATAGCAGATTTTTTAAGCAGCAGCTTTGCATACTTTGTATATGGCCACTGAAAATTTGTAGCTGTAACTGCTCTGCATTTTTTTCAAAGCAGACTGTAGGTCTCATTTCATCCACTCAGAAACTGAAAAAAAAAAAGCAAAGCAAGTTGCTCTCTGAAAATGGGAGTCTTAGCAATTTGCCAGGTATCGCACTAGAAATTTGTGCCAGCAGCAGACAGAAAAATCCAGTTCCCCAGGGTAGCATTCAAGTACTCTCTGCAGAAGCCTTCTCCCTCTTTCTGAAATACCTGCCATCATCCACTCCACATAACCAGCTTCTACAATACTTTTCACTGCTTTAATATAACTTAGTTATATAATATATATTAAAATGTCATACATGAAGTCTTGAAAAAAAGTACAAGTTCTGTTATCTTTTTTGCATGTTTTGTCCTGTTGTTTTAAAAACTGAGGTAATCAAACAATGGTTGTTAATCATACATTGAATCGGAGGACTAGGAATATCTAAATATAGTGGTTGGGATCTAATTTGTGCTCATGCACTGCTACTTATGAGCTGCTTTTGAAAAGTATTGCTGAAGTTTTGCTTTAGGTGGATGAACTGTACAGATTGATTTAATGACCTGAGGAGTTCCAGAAAACCTTTGTCCTCCATCTCACACATACCTCTACAGCCTTTCTGTCAACCTATTGGAACTTAAACACAAATAAATTACATTATCACTCATCATCCCCAGAACATTTTTACGTACAGTAGTGGTTGAAAGAAGATTGAGGAACACTGTCATACAGAAAACGTACTTTGCTTAAAAAGATAGGGCTAATGAATCTTTAACAAAGATGGTTATTATTTAAATATTAACCCACCATTAAATTGCGCTATATACCAAAAAATAGAAGTTATCTTTTAAAGAATTTGTTTTAAAAAACTCCTTTGCTGGATTCACTTCAATTTCTCATTTTACTAGTTCTGAAGACATCACACGTTTTCAAAAGGCAAAGTATGTGTGACATATGGTTATGTTTGGAATGGGGAACTTAATGCAGCAGTAAGATGATCATATCTAAGACATGTTTAACAAGTTGAAGAGGATTCTAGAGTACATCTTTCACGAGTCACTGATTTGATGTTTATGCAGAGTACTATAAGGGGAATGGCAACATAACCCAAATAGGGGAGGGTAAATTTCAGTTTGTGCAGTTGTCAGAAAAAAAAAAATACTGGTGGCCATCCTATTTATGCAGAAGGGAAATAGTCACCAGAAGAGCTTCACCATCAGACCTTAAGCTATCTACACACTGGTTTTGCACTCTTAGAAAGAGATTTGCCTCCCCTTAACTCCTAAAGGAATATTTTTAATAATAATTTTCAAATACTGACCTGTTAAAGAGTATTTCACGAGACCAGTGACACTCTTCTGCAGCTGCCCTTCTTGGGATGACTCTGGGGCACAGAGGGTGGTCTGACAGCTACATGAGTTGCTGGCATTTACATCAGTTCGCTCCCCAGCATTTCGGAAAGCAATGTGCCCGCTGCAGCACTGTGCACGCTCAGCATGAGAAAGAGCTGTGCACCCCACAGAAAAGATGGCAGTTCCGCATGGTATGCTGCTGTGCATTTCTTGTCTGCATGTTCTGCCTGTTACGTAGGTCTCCCTAGGAGGTACCAGATTTGCTGGGCAAACTCAACAGAGCAAACCTGTTCAGACCAGTGGGACTGGGCTTCTGCAGTGAGCACAGCTGTAAGGGACAGGCTGCAGCATACAGTCTTCCCAGGATACTGGCAGAAGCTGAAGTACTCTTCCCAGAAAGGCTGAGCACTGTTAGTTTCCAGAAACATATTTGTTTATATGAAGGAGGCAGAGGGTTTTGGTTGGGTTTTTTTTCCCCATAGACTTTTAGTACGTTTTTTCCCACTCAGGTGTGGTCTTAGCAGAGGCAGTTTGAACAGACCTTCTAAACAGGCATTTCAGACTGTTCCAGAACAAAAGTTTCTGTATGTGCTTGCAAACTGTGTCTTGTGCATTGTCTGGCTTTCTTTTGTAGTTAGTTTTGACTACACATAACCAGCAACTAACTTTCCCTGTCTCCAGATTCAATGTCTTTAAGATCAGACATCATTTGTTGTTATCATCTCCTGAGTACAGCAACGCAAATGGGCAGAATCCCTGGAATAATGAGACAGGCAGAAGCTTAGCAACAAGATAACATGAATTGCTAATAGGAGAAGATTAGCTGCAGCTCCCTTTTGACTAGTGCTGTTCCTTCTAGCCAGATGGGTTTTTCTTCCACTTTCCTCAGGTTATGATCTTAGGATTACTCTTTGAGTCGGAAGTCGTCTTCCTCTGAGGTGACCTACTCCTTGCTTGGGATCTGTCTATGCCATGTGCAGAAACACATAAAGCAAACAACTCTGATGCAGTGGTGTGGCTCACTACACTGGTAAACAATCTCTCCGCTCTCATCTATTTTTAGAGGATGAAAACTGTTAGAGAAAGGACATATGTTGGCCTCCCTTTCAGAAAGAAGGATAGGAGGCTAGGTAGAAATGTCCCCAACATCCATCCCAAGGGCATAAGACATGCCCTGTTCTCACATGAGAAATTGTCACAAATTTCTACTGACTGATGAAAAGTATTTACCAGTGTTTCTTATACATAACACTGAAGGCAAGACAAGTGATACCATTCCTTTGTTACCAGACCAGTAAACACAATGACAAACCCACTGTATATTAGGTCATATCCAGTGTTCTGTACAAACATATGCTTTTTTTTCCCTGATTTTGCAAATCTGTAGTTACATATGCTTTGCTCTGTGCCCACTGCATTTCTGTTACTTTTCTTAAAGTGAAGTCTGATCTGTAGCCATTGTCTCATCTATCTCCCTGTACACTCACATTCTGATATTAGTTACAGATGTAGCTGCACTGAAGAGTAAGTTATTACTCCTGATTTATGTTGTGTAGCTAACTTTTAAGAAGAGACTTCAGCCATTCCTATGAAATACCAAGGGGAACCTCTCTGAATCTGAATCACTCCCTGAACCACTTTTGTTGAACAGCAGTAGTTCAAAGAAAAACATCACTGACTTAAGAAGAATAAAATGAAAAAAAAAATGAAAGTGATTTCCATGCCTTAAGTCATAGACATAATTCACAAGAGAGGAAACTTTAAACATCCTATGTAAATAGAATGGTAAATGTATTGAAAACTGGTTTTAAATGAGAATGAAGGTAAAGTTGGATGGCTTGACCTTGAATTGTAGATTAATTTTTAATCATAATTTTTAGTGTCACAGATTATTTTTTATCTATTTTCAGAAGATGCACGTTGTCTCTGCTGAATTTTAGGAATAAAATTACCTATTTCCAAAGGAGAACAGTTTTCATTCAAGATAATATCTTACTTAACGATTATTAATTCGAATAGCTGCAATTTACTGTCAAATGAAAGGAACTTCATGTCCCTGCTGTGTTGAGCTGAGCAACAGTTTCTTTAGATGCCTGTTTTACCTTTTCTCACTTTTAATTTTTTTTTTTTAAGCAGAGTACTATTAACTACTTTTTTCTGCCTCAAACTTTACTTGGCCTGATTTCTTTCTCACATTCTGCTCTCATTACATCAAGATGCATATCAGTTATTTTAAATGGCCCAAATACAATAGAAGTGAAAATTGGAACCATTCAACTCACAACTCTATTTGGTAGAGAAAACTGGCACTAATATTTATGCGTGTGTATTTGTTCCCTTAATTCTGACTCTATCACCTCTTCTAGACTGGCTGACAAGTTTTCCCTCTTCGCCATATGCATACATAATATACAAGCTAGGGCTGTCCTTTTAGTATCAAAAATAAGTAAGTGTCGTGGTTTAACCCCAGCCAGCAACTAAGCACCACGCAGCCGCTCGCTCACCCCCCCCACCGGCGGGATGGGGGAGAGGATCGGAAGGGCAAAAGGGGAAAACTCGTGGGTTGAGATAAAAACAGTTTAATAACTAAAGTAAAATTAAAAAAAAGAACAGTAGTAATACAAAGCAAGCGGTACACTGTACAATTACTCCCCACCTGCCAACCGATGCCCAGCACGTCCCCCAAGCAGCGATCGAACCCCTCCCCGGCCAACTCTCCTGCTTATATACTGAGCATGACGTCACGTGGTATGGAATAGCCCCCGCCCAGTCTGAGTCAGCTGCCCCGGCTGTGCCCCCTCCCAGCCTCCCGTGCCCCTGGCAGAGCATGGGAAGCTGAAAAGTCCTTGACCAGTGTGAGCGCCACTTAGCAAGTACTTAGCACTACTTAACAAGAACCAAAACGTCAGTGTATCATCGACATTGTTCTCAACCTAAACCCAAAACACAGCCCCATACCGGCTACCAGGAAGAAAACCAACTCCATCCCAGCCGAAACCAGGACAGTAAGTTTTAGGGAACTTTGAGTTTTTAAGGAGTATTTAAACTACGAAAAAATATGTACGATGCAAGAATAAGGCCAGCAGCAATTGACAGCCGAGACTGGACAATCAGTAGTAGCTGACATACTGTATTTTGTTCCCTTCTGTGTATTTCCATCATTTTCCTTGTTACACCTTTATGAAAAATATATGACTATTAACACCCGGTAGACAACCACATGTCTAATACAGTATTTACATTAGCAGGACATAAATACTAATAGTCTAACAAACTTTCTGCTACTAGTACTATAACTATGAAACAAATTACTTGTTATACAGGGGTTTTGTTTCACTTTCACTCAAGAAGAATTGCGAAGAACGTGCAAAAAACTCACGTTACCCACGATGCCAACAGACAGCAATTAATAATCTACTTCCTTTACTTTTATCTCCACAGAGCTTTTAGTAGTCATGGAAGGCATTGAACTGATTTTCCTGGAGACAGAAAACTCTGATTTACAGCAAAGCAATCTTTCCTCATCTCCAGGATAAGGGGGGACCTTGGGGAGGCATACAGTCAGTCTCAATACTCGCTCATTCTAACCAGAGATCAAAGATATAAATGGTGATGGTGCTTTTCGTGTCCACTGGAAGCTGACCTACATTGCAAAAGTAGTGGCACTACATTTCTCAATGCAGCAGCAGGTTGCAGTGATTATCCCATCTATCTTTAATGTTACCTTGAGTGCTTCCACATGTGCATCACAGCTGACAAGAGTACAACAGCAGGGCCATAAGGAGAATGTCAATAATCATAAAAAGCCAAATTTGACCTACTTACCCAGAAATAAGTAGCATCCTATTTTCAAGCAGCAAAAATGGATGACGTCTTATCTACATTAGGAAGACAGGTAAAAATAACAGGAACTTGATAGGTGTGCTGAAAGGACTGCTATAAAATTTGAATGTGGAGGAAGGTGAGAGAATGAAGACAGTGAAGAGGTAGCCCCTCCTATCACTTGTGACTTTCCTCTCTCCAGCACTGAACATTAAAAATTCTCACTTTGTTCCACTCTATTCAGGCAGCAGGACAAGAAGCCATATGGCAGGGTGATTGACTAAACAGTGCCTGTGAGGCTTTACTGACCAATAGCATCTGCCAAGTGTGAACTTTACCTTCCCTTATATGCCTGTCAGGTATACTATACTACATATTGACAAGACTAATTATTCTTATCACACCACTAGATACACGCGTTGATGGCACAACCATTCTGCTTCTAACAAGGTTAAAGCACAGCTGTGATATTTTTGTTTGGTTGGGTTTTTGCGCTAATTATTCCAGCCCATTCAATATTATCAAGATAGAGTATTCACCTTCATAGAACAGATCTAAGCTTTCATCTGTACAGCATCACTCCTTGCTTTTAGGGATTCTCGGCAACTGGAAATCCTGACTAGTACACTCGTTTCCTGTTAACCTGGTCTTACACTTTCAGAGAGGAGCATACAAGTAGATGAAGAGCAGACTCGCAGGCCATGAGACAAAGAGGGTTCCCACAGTAAAGAAACCAAGAGCAAGTCTGTTTGATGAAAGGATTAAGCTTTTAAAGGCCTAAGTGTAGGAGAGTTGTGAGCTAGTTTGAGTTTTCTGCTAGTAACTTCAAGGTGAAACTCTTGAGGAAACTTAATGAGACACTATTTCTTAGCAATCATTTTCCAGTTGGAAATTACTTTTCAGCAGGGACTTTCTAGTCTAGCTTTTGTTTCAGAGGCTGAAACCAAACAGAAAAAATGGAACATTTGCGCTATGAATATAAGGACAATTAGATCTTCAAAAGGGGTTGCTGTGTTGCTGGAGAGCCTTTTACCTGAGCATCCAGATTAATATCAAAGGATTATGATTGCTGAGATACAGTTAGCTGAAGCCAGATCTTTTTTTTGTTTTCTTGTGCAGAAAGTTGCATTCAAGTATTCTGAACAGAACAGTAATAATCTTTGATCTGTTTTGTGGACTTGTCACACGCAAATCAGAGTTCCCTTACTAGTACTAGATGATAAATTCCTCTGATCAGTGAAACTATTATTTTTGCAGAGGGAACTATACACACTTATAAGAACATAAAACTAAACAATACCACTTATCATGCTTTCAATACAGTATGAAAATTTGATTACATCATGAAAGAAAGAACAAGTTGCAGTATTTTGTCAGAAGGCAAACTGTATGGAGCAAGTTTGAAGGGACAAACCAGGAGGAAGACTGGAAGGAAAAGGAAAGAGTAATACACAAGAATTTTTTTGTAGGAAATAGAAGAGATGAGAAATCAAAAAAAAATCCATGTAATTGGGAGCCTTTTCGAGAGCACACTTGAAGAAGAGTTCAAAATAGATCTCGTCAGACTTTTCAAATTTCATTCTGCTGGGAAAGTTTTCATTCTGAATCAAAGGGAAAACCCAGAAATTCTGAAGCTTCCCATGGGTAGGAAATTTAGGCTGATTTCATCCCATCCCATCTTTGGAGCTTCTTCTACTGATTTGATTCCTGGCACCCATGAAAATCTACTAGCAGACTTTCTGATCCTGGAAAAAATGCACTATTGAGCTCTTAGTATGGCTGTGATCCCTAATCTGCAGAACACTGCATCTACAACTACAACCACATCACAAGCAAGAGTGCTAAAACACTTAATGTGAAGAAGGCAGCCTAGAAATGGAGAAAAAAATATTAAGACGAGGCCAAGGATACAAGAGTCTTCACTCTAAGATCATGGCAGCAAGAATCCTCCAAGCACTAAAAGTTCTGGTTCAAGCTTCTGTACTAGAAAAGTTCTTGAGTTTTTGCAGTAACTTTAAGTAGTGGTACATACAGAATCTATTGAGCAGACAGAATGTAAATCTACCTACAGATTTACCAAATAAGACCTGGAACAAAGGAAAAGCCCACAATCTCTGCAGAAAATAGTACAACGTAATTGACTCTCAGTGGCTCCAATAAACAATATAATCACCAGTTCTGTTACAATGGCCTCAGAAGATAGGATTAACCAGTTTCTTACGAGCCATATTATTTATCACATTTTGATTATGAGATTTCCCCCTCCAGCAATTCAGGCTGCGTAACATCCACTGTCCGTTTAACCAAAATGGACTATCTGATGATGGATACTTTTAAACTGAGTTAAATTGACTGTGCAGCTGTTTAAACATTGAAGTGACTGCTTAAGCCATTATTGCTAGAGGTACTGCATTCTGAATTCTAACTAGGAAAGAAGTGTCTTTCACATGATTTTCATGAAACATACATACTGAGACAGAGTTACAGGCTGGGTACCTCTATAAAAATGATTTGTAGAAAAATTATTTTTAAATTATACATTCTAAGTCTCTTTCAAATAACATTTTCCCCTGGGGTTTCCAGGTCTCTGTTACGAATTTTTCATAATGCCTATATTGGAAATTTAAGGAACGTGATCTACTTGGAAAGAAAAAAAAAGTAAATTAAGCAACAACAAAACCACTAGATTTTACCCTGCTTATGATGTGACATTCTTCTAAAACAGTAATGGACAAGGTGCTTTGACAATTTCATTGTGTTATTTGCAGAAAGCAGAACTATTTTGAAGCAAAACCAGTCTTCACTGAAAAGCATTCATGTTGGTTGATACTTCTTATGAAAAAAATCAAAGTTAAAATCTCTGTTTAATTTGCTTAGAGCATAAAGAACAGAATTATGAAAAGTTTCAGCACAAACTTCTCAGCATTTCTAATGTTTTGAACTTCACCCTGGAAATTCTAGATGTCATTTCTGATCTTTCCTTTTTCTTGTTCTTTTTTTTTTTAAAGCCAACTCTTGACTTCACATTGCATTACCTGGTGATTATGTTCAAATATCTTGTGGAGGAAGGCTGCTAAAGTAGCTTTTGCCCTCCCTTCTCCCACAATAATTCTTCCATTATGCCTTACATAGCAGGGCCGCTTCTGTCATGTCACTTGACATGTAGTGAAATAACCTGACAAGGGAATCTTGCAAGAGAAGGAAGCAACTAGGAAGACCAGTCTTCTCCTTTGAAGTCAGGACTAAACTCACAGCCAGCTAAGAAAACAGCCTGTGTATTAAGTTTAGCAATACTATTAACAGCACGTATTCTTGAAAACAACTCAGAACAAATGCTGGGTTTATTACCTTCATATTCCTCACAGGAACATAATGATACAGAATTCATTCCCCTACTCTCTGATATAAACGATGACCCTCCATTAATCATTCAGTTTTACAAGTGTTTTTGCATATGGGTGAACTGCACAATGCTGTTTCTCTGGGAAAATTATAGTTTAAATAATAATGAAACAGCATTTTATAAAAGATATATTCTCTTGATTTCTTTTACTGTCATGAAATGGCTGACTACATGGAAAATATATGCACAGTTTGACAAATTGCTTTCCTATTTCAAAAAATGTAACTGTTATTCTTTCTGATTATTGCAATAACAAATATCTTTGCTTTTAGTCAGTAGGGGTTATCTAGGGTTTAGCTATAAGGACAATAAATGGACATGCAGAAATCAACTTTCTAGAGCAGCTTTGTAAATGTTCAGTATTTAAATAACACTTTGTTTAGATTAAATAGTTTGGAATATAAATGAAAATCTCTAATATGGCATCTGCATAAAAACTAGTATTCTTGCCTACAAAGTATATATCCTCATTTCTTTTTTTTTTTGACTTGAATTCACTAAAATATAGTACAATTATAAGTAATGAATATTAAAGATAATATTGACAATTTCAAGTTTGAAATTGACAAATGTCAAAATTTGTCAAATTGTCAATTTGTCTAATTTGAAATCAACAAATTGTTTCTTATTGGTAGCATGGTCAAATGGTTGTGATGTGAGATACACAAAGTACTTTGTATTCATTGTGTACTTGGTCATGCACCATAACTTCAAGTGGGTAAAATGGCACCTCGGAATGACTGAAATATTAAGATCTGCAATGAAAATGGAATAAATTTATAAAACTTACAGTGCCAGTCTCATCATATTATAAGAAAAGAATAAATTAATATTGTGCCATTTCTTTCTCCCCTTACAATTTTTGTCACAATAATGAGGTGTAATAGTCTTTTTAATATACAGAATTGGTAGGATGCTAGTCAGATGCTTTTATGATAAATGAGGTAAGAAAAAGCCCATCGTAGGCTTTGGCTTGAATTAGCTTTTTGAGATCTCATATAGTATGTTGGAATATGGTGGTACCTTGTCACAATAACAGTTGTGAGAATGACAGATATCACAGACAACACTAATTTGGTTCTTCTTGCATTCTATAAAGATGATAAGAATGGCAATGTTTTGGGGGGCAAAGAAAAAAGAACCTGTTTATAGATGTCAAACCTTTCGGCCTTGCAATCTGCTTTCCCATAAAGAGCCAAAGCAGACCAAAAGAAACTGCTTTGAAATGAGTTAAATAGTATAGCAGAAGTCTTAACAGCTTTTCAGAAACACACAAAACAGCTGCAATTTGGTACATAAACCTAATGGTGCACTATTGACTCCCAGCTGCAGAGCAGACAGATGGCAGCATACGGCCATACGTTTGTGAAATGAAGGAAAATTTCAAGACTGACCTGCTGAACTAGGATCCCAGGGGCTCACAGATATTCCATACAAGTTTGACCGGGTGTCTCACCATGGCTTCATGGCCTACTTACAGGTAAAAAAAAAAATTTAAAAAGCTGTTCACTGTCTTTACTGGTACCTTTAGAGAATAAACATATAGGTAACTGGAAAACAGATTGCAAGAATGAATGATAAACCTGACATAAAACAAAAATGCTGTTTATAATACCCCAGATATATAAGCACAAAGATATATTTGTTATTAATTTTTTTTTAAGTAGGATATCTGTCTGCCTGTGGTCTTACAAAAAAGTTACAAATGTAGACTAACGTATGGTTTCAGTTTGAATTCATACATTTAAAGGGTTGTTTTATTTTAAAACTTTTGACTGTTGATACTCATACACGTGCAGATTTCCAGTAACTTCAGCGCATCACACATCTAAAATAGGTATTATATTCATGCTGGTCACTTTCCAAACAAGCAGGACATGTGCAAGCATGTTTAGGAACATCACACAAGACTGTCCGTCTCCAGTAGAATTTTGGCAAGAACTTGCCACAGAAACTATTGATAACTGCTATATGAGCAGAAACAATACTTTATGGCAAAAAAATTAACTTTCATTCTGACAGCAGAACCCATGCTGTTTAGAAATTACTTGAATACACGTGAAGTTCATAGTGCAAAGCAGATGAAGAGTAAAAAATGAAAATGACAAAATTTAGGTCATCATCCATCTACTAAAGAAATACATGACTTGAAGAAATACATCACCACTTACTGGAAGATTCTTCACTTCATGGCCTGCCTGAGAAGAAAGTTCATGCTGGTATAACTAGAGAGGAAGGATCTCTGCAGCAAGGATTTCCCAGCAGAAGCTTAAGGTATAGCAGGGATAAGGAGGGGGCTATAGTTCTAAAAATCTACAAGTTGAAATGGAAATAGTTATCCTGTGTTGTCAAAAGACTATCATCTGACTGGAGAAGTAGGGAGGGCATTGATGGGTTGTCCTCCCTCTGTTACTACCTAAGTAAAGTTACACAAAATCCATGCAGGAAGATAGAAGAACAGGATAGAATTCAGTTGTTTGTGCAAGTATTGTTTATTTTGCACAGAAAGTTCCCTTCATATGCCCAGGTTACTTTGGTTCAAAATGACTGAGTTTCACAAACCCAAGGGTGTTATTTCTATCTAGTATAGGAAAGCATCCTGTAAATTGCAGACCAACGTAACTTTTGCTTCTGTGAACACATATGCAGAAGGTGTTCCTCTAAGATCATTAGTTATCAAGGAGTTTTCATATTGTAGTCCCCTTTTTTGTCACCATCTAACCCAGCACTCAGTCTCTTCTCCAATTTAGTCTGGGAATAGCTGGAAAAATTAATTCCATCTGCCTTCTTCAAGGGAGTCCTTGTCTTCAGTAGGACAAGTAGCATGGGGAATTTGCTCAACTTTGCTACATCGTGAAAGACCACAAAGTAGATCAGATACTTTCTCTTCATAGCAGTCAACAACAAATGTTTAAAAGCATCACTTCCTTTCTCCTGCAGCTGTTAGCAAGATTAGTGGGGCCTCCAGCAACATAAGACATAGGGTATTAAGCTCCATGTTAGAGTGCATTGATGCAAGAAAGTTGTACTGCATAAAGGCTGTGCCACCCAGAGAACACAAGGTAAAAAGATTAAGATACATTTTATTTTAAATGCATATTATTTTAAAAAACAAAATAAAACTTAAAAAAAGAAAACCTTTTAAACCTTCAACATTAAAAAAAAAAAAAAAAAGCTGAAAAAAAGACAGTCACAGACTCCCCAAAAGCATCCTTCTCAAAGAGCAATCCTTGCCCTACTGTGGAAGAGATGGAGTGGGGGTGGTGGGAATTCTCAAACCTGCATTTTCCAGTCTTGGATGCATAGCTTTATAGGTTAGACAGAATTCAGTGCTTGTTGAGCAAGCAAGCAAGTCAATAAGAAAAGATTCCTGTGGTCACCAGCAGATGAAAATATGAGAAGTTTTGAAAGAGACCAAGAACAAAGTTTCCACCAAGAAGGGAGTCCATGAGTCAATCATCATATGTAAGGGATAGGCTATGGAAATATGGGTGAAAGCATATTGCTAGCACCTTTGTTTTCAGGCTATTTCTGAAGGATATTAAGAAATACTGTTCACTAGAGTTTTCTGCCCTCCTCCCAGTGATATTTTCAACCCATTGACTAAACTCAGCCAGATTTGATAAAAGTAAACTTGTAAGCTATTAACAAGTTTCAGGCAACTAACAGGTATGCAGAAGGGATAGATGTTATTATTGTCCTCAGTGAAAGAAAGACTGAAGCCTGGGCACAAGAGTTGTTAGACAGCAGAGCATCCAGATGGGACAGAACTGTTACAAATATTTAGTTAAAGTCTGTATCTCATTCAAAGGCAAAAATAATATAGAAAGCCTTAATAAATTAATCTCCATTATTTCCAGTATTCAAAAAAACTGCTGGAAATGTCCTTTTGATGCTATACAGCTTTTTTATATATTGAACATGGTTTACATGGCAATAGATATGTAAGTATTCAGATAAAATAAACATATGATAATTTTTCAGATAATTCAGATTTGCACACATAGAGTGCAAGACGAAACAGACAGATTGAGATTCCTCTTCTGAGAGGAATCGTCAAAAAAAGAAAGACAACTAGAAATACTATTTTCTGTTCCAACTTCCATCAGTTCTGGTTTCAGCCCAGTGACCTGCCTGTCTCTTTAGGCACTTAACTCATTACTGTAAATATATTCTGGCTTATTGATCATGGCAGAAAAGAGAAGGAAGACTCTATATGACCTGTTGCTACAGCTGTGTAACAATTAAGAGGAAAAAAATTGGGTTTCAAATCTACAGACTACAGTGGTTTACAGCTACTGTGCTGTTTAGCAGATTGTCTTTGGGAACAGACCTGTTCCATGTTTTTGGATGTCAGGATTAAATTACTTTTATTGCTTTGGGAATCTTCATCCTTAGATGTTGTGCAACTGTTTCATGCTTGCATAAGGTTTGGAATGAGTCCTGAGCTAATTAATCATCATGGTGTCATTTAAACTATCCAGTTGAATTTAATGCTTACTAAAGGCTTTGCCAATCTGTTTGCCAGAATGCATGCAAAACACAGGTAGCAATGTCAGCAGCTGGATTCCTGCATCTCGTTAGTTGATGGGTTGGTTATATTTTTAAGCTCATTTTTTTAGCTCGTGATTTACACTATAGGAATCAAAAGACATTTCATCAAGTACTTTGCTTCCAAGTTCTGCTATTCAAGTTGCCCTTCCTAAGTCAGGTTTTTCAACAGTAACTGCTGTTGCCTTCTGCTTCTACAGACATGTAGCACAGCTAGTTTGCTTTTCAAAGCTTTTCCAGCTGAGCATGGGGTTCTGAAAGCTCTTCATAAATGGCAGTGTAGTGTTTCTCAGGCTACCCTCTCCTACTGACAGGAGCATGCTTGGAAGAAATCAGTCTTTGTGGCTATCCTGATTTCCAGATTGGACATGGGTAGCCAGTTCTATTAAAATACACCTCTGAAATCAATGTGACTCCTCTTTCCTCATCTTTTAAATAGACATAAACTCTGAACTGCAGGATGGGCAATTCAAATGCACAGTGAAAGGGGCTTAGATGGTCGGAAAAATTCAGCTGAGGCTCCTCCAGTATTACCTTAAAGGCATAGGCATTTGCCTCATAGCAGCACATACTCAAAAACTGTTACACAGATTGAATATGTTCATTTCTACAGTAGTAGTAATTGCATCTTTGTGAATTCTTGCCTTTTACTAATGGCATGACTTCAGGGAGATAAAGGAGGCAAGGTAGGGAGGTAGGGAAGCTGCCTGTATCTCCAGAATTGCAGAGGAGATAGCATGGACATACACAGAGGTGAAATAATGTGACAGAACAGAAAGAAATCCAAAGCTATTAGAGCATTAGTTGGATTAGTCATTAAAATTATTCATAGTCTGTCCTATTTCTATCAGTATATCTGTGTAAATGAGGGATAGAAAGATGGTCAGATTTTCTACAACAAAGTTTGTACATTCACTTCCCAAATATCCTTTCTTCAGGCCAGTTGCACCAGCATAGCAGCGGGGGAGGGACTTTATTTTCCTTTGCAGTAAGTGAATATGGAATTGGTCAAGGTGACACTTTAGATAGAGCTGGAATTCTTTAGCATACATCTGATAAAGTGCATAGTATAAAACAATTTCAATGTCATTTCTCAGCTGGCTGCTAAATTATTTCTGCCAATCAGACTAATGAATGCACTGGGTTACACTTGTAGTCCTTATTTATATAGTTAGATTTAGAATCCCCCTCATAATCCTCCTTTAAATTAATCCCCATTTATGTCCTCATTTTAATTGCATATCTCACAGATGCCTATTTTGTATTTAAGAGAGCAATCCAAAAATGAACCATCAAGGAAGCAATAGCACAGAAAGAACATTTCACAAGAGACTACTTTGAAACATATTAGTGAGAAAATACAAAAGCGAATTTTTTCATGGTGTAGCTATCATGCTGTAGTTCCTGCATGAATTGAAGATTGAAGCAGCCTCTATATGCTCTGTTACGTGAACTACCCTAATTCTCTTAGGAGGGCAATGTCGTGGTTCAGAATAACACTGCAATATCTTTGCTTAACTTCTTATGGTCATCCATAAAAATGTTTAAATAATAAAGTATATTTTAAAGTAATTGTGCTGATGTATCAGAGGAGGATAACATTACCTAAGAATTCTACCAAATCCCTGAAGCTGGCTCAGCACATAAGCCAGCAGACTTTCAAATCTCACAGGCTGGTTCCTTGAGTTTGATTGATGAGCATGGCTGCAGTGGCAGTCATGCAGTGGCAGGCTACACAAGCTGTCTGAGCAGCAGGACAGAGCAGCACATCCTGGAGGGACTGGGTCACCTGCACAAAAACTAAAATGGTGCTTGCTGCCTGATTTTTGTCCCTGCGGTCATCATCATGATAACATGCATTTTTTTAAAAGAGTAACCTTTTTGGAGAGAAGCAGCATACATATTTACATGTATAGAGAAGAACTTTTGTCCCACAGGTTATTTTGGGTACTTTGATACACCTTATTTGCTTCTTACTATTCCTACTTGATGGCATTTCATTATCTGTCTGGCCATACTGAAACACTGGTGCCACCTTTTGAAATTCTCTTAACTGTAGGCATCTTCTTCTATGGGTTCATGGCCAAAGGATTTTGTACTTGAGACGGTAGCATGAGTCTTACATCTATATTTATGAATGAAGGCATAATGGTATAATACCTGTGCAACCATTTTGTTTGTAGCAGAAATGCTAGTATGTAAACTACAGGACAAAGAGGTAAATTTAAAATGAAAACAAAGGAATTAATTATTTGGATAGTTACGGCCCTAAGGAAGTGGGGTAGAATGAAGAAGACTGCTTTCCTTTGATGATGGGAATTATACATAATATTGTTTTAAAATGGTAGAATCACTCAGCAAGTTTTGTTCTTCTGGCTGTGTCAGCTTTTTCAGTGCTTCAGCCTGAAAGCTATTTTTACAATGTATCTAAGTAAAGAGGCTGAGTGATGAAGACTGTAGATGAATCGGAAGACAGACTAACAGCCAAATGTATTTTTCCTGACTGAGTAGTCACCTATAGTATTTGGTTGTATTTTACTTTATATCCCCTTGAAGAGTTTCATATAGCTAGACTGTACTCATTCTTTTTTTCTGTCTGCCTTCTTAGAATAAGTTGACACAGTCTCCTCATGTTTTTGGCAACGGTTCTAAAGTGACCTAACATTTTCAAAATATATGAAAAAATACAATTCTCATTTTTCACATTTCTTGAATATTTTTCCAGTGAATGAGATTATTATATACGAATGTTATAAAAAATTTAGAATGCTGTAAATAGTTACAACTGGGTGGAGAAGAACTTCCTTTTAAATTTCCAGTATACTTTCCCCATCCCAGTATAATAGGAGAAATATTTTCTCCAGGATATAACTTTTTAGCCTGCAAAGTATAACCATATTTGAGATTTTGTCTTATTTTATGTTTGGAAACAAATAATACTATGTAAGCCATCCTCATCTTTCAAAATTCAGTCTATCATCCTGGATAATTATATCATTCTGATTATCATACTATGTAAGAATCTGTTTAATAGTAAAAGCAATTATAGGCTACTCATTTGAAAAATAGTAATTAAAAATTCAGTTAGAAAAACTAGTGAGATACAAACTCTTAATTTCCCATGGATTTATTTTTTTAATTATTATTCCCCTAGCTTTATAGTTTGGTAGTCACAGAAATATTGTAATTACTGTCAGTGTCCAATAAAGCATTTTTAAGTACTTTCTTGAAACTGAAAATCATTGTTTGTACCTCAAAAATTTGCAAAGGAAGATGAAGAATGAATGCAATGATTCAGAAGTTATTTAATATTCACTTGTGATATTTTGGCTATCAGCAGGAAATGCTTCCAAATTACTAAGGGCATTTCATAGTTCTTTTGCAAAAGTGCACATGTTCGATTTTAAAGATTCAACATATTTGTGAACAGTGGTAATTTAAAATAACCTTTGTGTTTCAAATCATCCATATTAATTTCATATCTAGTATTGTATGTGTCTTAACCTTAAAGTAATGGCTGTTGACAGAAGAGCTGTAGGACATGTGAAGAAAACATAAAGCCATCAGGGGAATGTTTTTAGGCTCAGGCTTAGGCTGTGCTTCATAACTATATTTCTCTCAAAAAAGAAAAAAACAAATACTTCTTGCTGCAATCAGCATATATTTTCCACCTTGAATAAGATGGCCCATTTGAATTTTACTTTTGTGTGAGTACTATCACCAACACCCTCCCCTGGGTACAGAGAAAACAATAACTTTTCGTATCAGAATTTAATGTTCAGCTTTGTACTAGGGTAACTTTAAATGCTTATGATTAATGACCTACCGACTGCATTTTCGTAAGGGTTGGAACTTCAATGTATCAGGTAAAATATTGGCCTCATTGAAGTCAGTAACACAATTCCTATTGACTTAAGAAGCTTCAGAATTTCATCCACTGTCCTTTGATTTCACATTGTTCTTGATTATTCATTTGTTTGAGTATGCAGGAGGTGGTATGAGAGATGAAAAATATGTGGTTTTATCTATTCATGTTCTTTTAGATAAGCTGCAAACAGCTGCTGTTTCTTAAACATACATAAGTTCTTGCTATGCACAAAGAAATCTGGATTTCAACTGTCTGTCAAAATCATGTGAAAGCAACACACTGAGTCGATACTTCTCTTGTAATACTTTAGATAAATACACAAATAAATGTATATACAAGTTTCAGTAATTATGTATTCATATATTTAAACATAAAAATGCATTTTGAATATTTGATTGTGCCATGACCTGAAGATGAGAAGTTTAATTTTTTTCTAAGCCTGAAAATTCTTTAAACACTCTACTTGAGATCACAGATCAAAAATAGTTTTCAGTTCTTAAATAAATAATGGTTCAATCACTTTTCAACATCCAGTAAATATGGAATAATAATACTAAGTAAAAGTAATACTAAGTAATACTAAAAGGAGTAAGAGATACAAAGGGGACAGAAAACGCTTTTCAGCATGCTCTTTCCTTTGGCCCATTGTGGGGTGCCAGTGTTGCAGAGCCAGAAGCAGGGCTGTATGGACAGAACTGCTTTCTCTGGCAGCAGTATTCCCCTCTTGCATGTCAGCATGGTTGTATTGTTCACTCTCTATGACAACATGGGCACCAAATACACAAATTATAAAAATAAATACCAACCCCAACTTGATTCAACATTACTAGCTGATACTCTATATCCACTAAAGTCCTTTGTCTTCAGATGTTTCTGTGCTATTGGATCTTTATATTCATATTTGCCTCCATTAACTGTACTGGCCTTCAGAGGGATTCACCTAAGGTGGCAGTGTGTCCTACTAACTAAAATGCCTAATTACAAAAAAGATTGCCAAAAATGAAAAAAAAAAAGAAAAAAAAAATACAACCTCTAAGGCACCAAGAGATAGGGTTTATGCTTAAGATGAGCTCTTCATTTTCCTGTACATAAAACTGGCATTTACATGCAAACTTACTACAAAGATATTTTGTGAGACTCAGTATCTCAGTATCTTGGGTGGAAGGGGATATAGAATTATCATAAGATAATATTAATACATCTATAAAAGGTATTACACTGGTAATAATGTCCAAGCTGTAAAGCTGTATTAGGTTGTGTTTTAACCATCTAAGGAAAAATTAAACACGAGCAATTAGATAAAACTTTGATCCCATAGAGAACAGACTGACTGATCCTAAATTATACTGTACTGTATAGTAGCATCAGAGCAAAATAAATCCCTGCTGTTTGACTACACTGAAGCTCAGCAGCATTACCTAACATATCTATTTCTGTCCCTTGTACATCAGTGATGGTTGGCTCAGTGCTGCCATCAGAAGAAAGGTACCAGAGCTGCAAAAAAGATTTTTACCTGAACAGCCTGATTATATCAGGATTTGAATGACTGTTTTTCCCAACAAAGTGCTGGATTTGTCAGGAGAGAACCGTATCAAATGATGGGCAGAAATGTGTATATGTACCTGTGCAGTTGACCTAGAATAGCAAAACATATAAACAATAATTTGTAACTATAACTATCACAGAGAGTAGATTAGCAGCTGAAATTGTAAAAAGGCATACTAGAACCCTGACAGCAGTCTTAGAGAAGATATCCAAGGAGGTTTGCAGAATCCCATTTTATGCTTTTACTTGCAAGAAGTATGAACACAGAGATAAAAAGCTGGCATGTTTCATCTTCCCTCCAACCTGACCAGGGCTAATGGAATTCTGGCTATCGATAAAACAAAAGGGTGATTGAATTTTGGCACTCTTCTTGTGAGAGTGAATAATAAAACAGACAACCTTCATCTTTGACCATGTTCCAAGAGAAATTCCCCCTGCATTTTATGTTAAATTAATATTTTATGTCATTCCATTTAAAAATTGGTGATATACACTATCATTTGGTAATAATAATTTCATTTCAATTTGATTAGATGTGCTTCAGCTTATTGTCATATTCATTAACTACATTTACTGCAATGGGAGTGTAATGCTAATCTGGTTGTTTGGATTAATTTCCCATAGTCAAACAACCTGGAAAGAAGTTAAGTGCTCTTTCTGGGTTTTATAGATATGTAATTTGAGGAAATCTAGTTCTGAATCAAAAGTGTGAACTTGAGATTACCGTCCCTGCTGTTAACATGGGTATAAAAAAAATGAAGTTCCAACAAAGTGCCAGGCTGATGGTACTTACCATTACTTATCATGATTCACAAATTGATTTTCTGGCCTTACATATCTTTAAAAACCAGTTGGGCTTTTTAAATACCATCATTTTTCATGAGCTCATGAGTGAGACTGAGATGTAGAGCCTCCCAGCAAACATTCCTGCCATGATCCAATTCTCAAAAGAACACATTTAGAATATGAACTCCTCAATTTTGTTTTTCTGCTGTACATTGTTTGTGAAAATCCTCGAGACTCCCAGGAGCATTCTTTTCCTGTATTTCTGTATTCACATGAAGATTCTCACCCTTCAGCATCTCTTTTGCAACTGAAGCTAATAGGACTTTCCTTTCCAAGTACACGGGGAGTATGTATCTGCATCACAAATTATGTCAGTGATTTTATTTTTTAGTCAAAATATGAGTAAAACTGATCATAGGATAATCTTCTCCCATCCTTTTGAGATCTTCTGCTTAAATTTGTCTTGATTCAGAACACAGACTGACATTAAAATGAAGTTAATTATTATAGGTGGCCCCAGACCCATCTACAAAATGAGACATGAATCCTCGGCTACTCAAGATTCAGTACTGCATGTATAGGCTTGAAATACCGCATGCCTGGATGAAGGAGCACCTTGAGGAGAACCTCATGTACCTCAATATCTTATGATCTTAAATGCTCAACTCGAAAACCTACTAGGAAAACAGTACCTTCCCAGTCTAAACTAGCCATGATCTTACCAGAGGGTCACTCTGAAGGACTCTCGAAACAAGAGTCACTATTTAAATGTTGATTACCTTGAACATAGGTATTTCTGTGTTGAACTGAGAAAAAATAGCACAGAAAATATAAACAAAGGATGTTTGGATAACAAGATGTGATGTTTACCAAAAAAGCTAAACATCATCAAAACCATTCTTGTGAATTCTCACTCAAACAGGAATTATTCCTGAGCTTGCAAAAAGGGCTTTAAATTTTATTAAAATTATTTTAAGAACCAAATGCTGATAAGAAAGTTTAATTTTAGAAAAACAAGTCCTAATAGGAAACAGTGGCAAGTTGTCTATTGATAATTTATATTTTAATTACAAATTGACTTCACCAAACTGTAATCTGATATTTTCAGAGAAGAGCACCATAGGGCTCTTATTACTTTTATTACAAAGCAGCAGCTACATAAACTCTTTTTACAGGCATGTGCACTTACTCAACCACCGACTGCCACAAGGTGTCCTCTCTCAGTAATTGTTCTCTAATAGAGCCAGGGAATAGCACTCCCCTTTCAAATGGATTTTTTCCATTAAATTACAATCGCAATCTCTGAATTTAACTGACTCTTTGTCCTCTATTATACTCATTTAATTCTACTACGCAGGTGTTTGAAAGTGATTTGGAAAAATACTTAGATGTCTGAACATCTGGAAATAAAGGTTATGCATTGCCATGTTACCATTGTATGGTAATGTATAAGCTTTTTTTCCAGATTAAAAAATGCACAGCTACAGATTCTGTGGAGTTTAAGATTTTAAACAAAGGCATCAAACACCTTGTTAATAAAGAGGTCACCAGAAGTTTAGATTTGCTACAATAGTTTTTTTTCAGATAGCCATCACTGCATTGATGATACATTGCCTCTGTTGGGAAGGTTTTCTACTCAGCCAGGAAAGCCGGTAGTCTTTCATGCCTCTGCTTCTTTTTGTTGTTGTTTCAGTATTTATCCAAGTTCAAACTGTGCAAAGTGTGCTGGGTCTGAGTTCTCACTGTTTGCTTTGATACCCCTGATGGAACAGTTCAGGCCCTGTTCTTTTCCCAAACCTCTAGGGATCTCACAAAGTAAGCATTGCTCAGGACTCTCTTACTTAAAATTATATCCTACCTAATCAATTCAATGATCACACAGAATGGATCGAGCATGCTAGGAACCAAGATTCAGTGCAAGTAGAAAAGGGACAAAGGGGAAAGAGAAATAATGGAAAAATCTGTAGGGCTTTTACTGAAGGCAAACAAGAATTCATTCAAATTCTTATTCTAGCCATAATCTGTTCCCAGTGGTATCTAAGAGAGGAGAGGAGGGATCAAGTGTCTCTAAGAATATACATTAAGGAGAAAAATTATCCATGCACATCAGGCCTACTAACAGCAAGAGTAATATAATTTTTTAATATAGGCCTTGCTATTTAGATTAAAATTCTTCTTCTGCGTCACTCTGCAAAAGACTGCCAGTGGAGACTGTAAAAGAAAAAATACAGTTATTTCTTCCTGTCCCATCCATTTTAAGCCCACTGGCCAACAGGACAGAAAGACTACTAAAAGTACATGTGAACTCGTACTTGTTCTTTGGTATTTAAAACAAATATATCCTGAATCAAATCTCTCCTTTATGAATTTAGCTAAATAAATGCCATAGGGAGCGAGGGCAAGAGTAAACACACAAATAAGCAGCTTCCTAGCTTCTGGTGGGCTCAATGACTTATAGCATTATCTTTCAAGTTACAGAAAATTAAGCTTTGAGTTATAGCATTTCCTTCACAGTCATTAATAAGTGTTTGTATTTTGAGTTTAAACTGCACTATTTAATGTAGGAAAGAAAGTATTTCAGTTTTTCCACTGTCAAGGAACAGTACTAAGACATTTTCTTAGGCCTCCTGTGTATTGAGTTGTCTAGGGTGCAACATGGAGATTAGTACCTACCGTTGTAAAGGGATCTTGGGATGCTAAGTCGCAAAACAGCAAATCTAGGGGCTTTAAGGTCATGAAGCCTGTTGCGTAATACAGTCACTCTGACACCATAGTTACTGTTATTACAAAAGTCAGAACCATCCTGCGTGTCAAGACCAGTCTTCTACCTAGACTTAGAAAATCCCATTTGGTTGCATAAAGGTTCTGAACAGCAGCCACACAATTTATTAGAGGATGTAAAGAAGTATCTAAAACCAGTAGCAGACCCATTGCGATTGTTTGTCTAGATGTAGATAGGCTACAGAGCCAGTTCCTTAAAAATGAGGATCGTGTCCTGTAACGTCAGATATGGATCTTTGCTGCTGTGCTTTGTTTTCCAAGTTTGTTCTGTGTAGCCAACATCAAGCAGTGCCTCATTCTGTTGATTTGCGGGTAACAGGTTGAAATATTAACATGTGGAAAAGTCAAACCTTCAAGAAAAAATGAAGCATATTGAAGGCTCTTGTCTCATGTCACTTTCTCAGTTATTCTGTATCTTACAAAACAGTGTGACTTTGTCAAATTTTTTGTGTTGCTTCATATGTCTGTGTCTTGAAAATTTCAAAGGCGTTTGAATAGTAATACACAATGATCAGATAGACATCTGTCAAGCCCAGACATACCAGAAGCAATGATTTCCTGTGGCTGGTTTGGGACAGGGTGATTGATCAGATATTCTCTTTTGCTGTGACCTCCTGTAGAAGTCACAAGCAGAGTGTTTGCAGACTACATCTGCTTATTCATCCTCAGCCAAATTCAGATCTCTTAAAATACAGAACAGTCCTATATGCATAACAGAGAAAGCTACCATGGTAATGCTGGGAATAAGAACAGCCATCTTTTTCTAGTAACAATATCACAAATATATTGCAAAAGTAATTCCAACACTTGAGCCAATATTATATCATTAAGTGTCAAGTGCGGGATTTTCAGTTCTTCCTCACTCTGGCAAAGCTTTTAAAAATCTTATCCAACATATCTCATTTCTTACAGTCTTTTTCTCCTTGCCAGTATTGTTGCAAGTATGACTCATAAAGTGTGTTCGCATAGTACTGGGGTTTTGTTTTATTTTTTCACGTGCGAGGTGGAACCAAATGCTTTAATTCTAAAAAAAATAACTATTAAAAATGTGACTCACTAAATCCTGAAGCTCTTAAGCACTTCAAAATTAGCTCATGTAATACTTTAGACGTTAGAGATTACGGGAGTCAAACATTATTTGTCATTTACCTTAGTGGTAATGTGTCAGGTGTCTAATATTTGCCAATACTGAAAGAATGTGTGTCCAGGCTACTACCCTTAGTGAGGCTGTCATTCAGCCATTCATTTGGGCATATCTCTAATTTTAGACATGGACCCACTGAACCCAACTCTTGCTTGAGACAGCAATGTAATTCAAGACCCTGCTGAATCAGAACCCAAAAGAGGTTCATTTCTATCTACAAGGGCAGCCATTAGAGAGACTCTAGTTTAAACCACTTATAAATAAGAATTTCAACATATTTACACCCCTTCTGTACTTGTTGTACCTAGAGACAAATGATCCTCAAGATACAGACTCCAGCATATTGCAGCCCAAAACATTAGCTGACTTGCCCAAAGTCATGCTTCAATTTAGTGGCAGAAACAGGAGAAAATCTGGTTTCTCAATTAATATCTGTGAAATACACCATCTCCTTTTCTGTTATCCTTCCATTTCTGTTCTCTCCTGTCACTCCCTCCCACCCCTTTCTCCTGCAAAAAGATTAAATGAAAATTGTACAGAAAGGTCAAGGACAGAGAGTTTTGTTACTGATACTTAGAAAGGGTTTACAGTTAAGTACTGACAAGTACAGTCAGAAGTCATCCAGCTATATTCTCTTCCCTAAAAAAGAAAAAGGTGAAGCATCCACCAGCAAATACATGCTATGGCCTTAGTATATCCCATCAGTGATAGGCTATTAAAACAGCAATGTAATATACTATCCTTCATTACTATCCTTTGTCTCACTAAACATTTCTTTCACATCTGTCAAACCATTCAGTATTACTTTCTATTTTATATCATACTTAGTATTCCTGGAAAAAATAATTTATTGCTCATTGGTATGGCATATGGCACAGTCAATAGAAAAATACAATTTCTGGATATTTTACTTCTTTATGGGCCGTGTTTACCTCCATTTCTTTTTCTGCAGCTCTACTCATAGGCTTTGTACTCACAACATCACGACTGCTGCATTTGCAGCGTTGCTCTCTAGATGACTTTTCTTTGTCAGTCTCTCTGGATTCTTTAATGGATCTGATTGATCAAAGGACAATAGAGCTGACACTTTAATTCAGCACTACCCAGTCTATTCTTTTGCAATTCCTTAGAGTGCACTGAAATTCCAAAACATCCTACTTTTGATTAAAACAAACCCCCAAACATGTAAATTCGGCTCTAAAAATATCCAGCTTTCTTGTTCTCAGGTTTTGAATGTATCTGAAAACAGGAAGGGGGAGAAAGGAAATACTAGTTTAAAAAAACCACACAATCAAATCAATATTATTGTTCAGCCATACTACAAAGGAAATTTAAGGGAGGGTTTTGAATGAAACAACGATCAGATGGTCACATTCTCCACAAATGAACTTCCCGATTCCACCTAACCACAAAAATCTCATGCGATAAAACCACCCTCTTAATCAGGCATGGATCTGGGAAAAAAAAGGAAGTGTTAGCAAGCTGAGCAGGTTTTGTCCAGATTGAAAAAAAAAGCTCCACATGGTCCTAGTAGCCTCAAACTCTGCAATCGTCATGCAATAACTTCCTGTGTCACAGAAGCATCCAGGAACTTGAGAGTGGGGAATGACTGGCCATTTATGACAAATGCAGTCTTGATCCAATTCCGTCTGATACTAAAAGTGAAATCACAATTTCTTTTAATGCTGAAGGAAATCCTCCACAACTTAGTCTATTAAAGAAAAAATAAGTCCTCCCCAAATGTATATATGTAACATTTTACAATACTCCTTCTTCAGACTTCCAAATATATAACCTAATATAATATAACTTACATAGCCTTAATAAAATATATTAAAATATCCGTTACACAAATGCATGTTACATCAAATAAAGCCATGATACATAATTGGTTGGATGTTTCATCTTTATTAAGCTGTGGGTTTCATTACAAACCTACCCAAATTTACCGTATTTGATGCCTTTGCAATGTTGTTTTTTTTTAAAAAAACAAGAATTTTCTCCCAATCTCAGGTACCTTGTAACGTCCTGTTGGGAAGAACTTTACATGATTCCTTCAATAATTTCATGAGTCTAGTTAAGGCATGTATTAACACTTGTTAAGAAGGTAATTCCACAGTTTTCTCTTGAGAACCAGAGAGGTCCCAGCTATAAAACTTCACTTATCCCTGGAGCAACAGGACTGCAACATTGCCCTGGAGAGCTTAGGCTGGAATTTTTAATCCTGCAGGGAATCAATGTCTTTATTCTTGCTTTAGCCGTTCAGACTGACTAATTAATAAAAAATAGAATCTGGACTATCACCTAGCCCTGGCAACAGAAGTTTTTCATTTTATATCTAGCTTTCAGATTGCTATTATCACAATGCATATTGCAGTTTCAGTAACACTTATTATGGATTGCCTACAGTCAGTACCTGATTATGTCTAATCTTCTCTAAACAAAAGGTTTTTCCTGAGAAAGCTGTAGTAATGTAAACTATGCTCTTTCATGTACTTAGGTTTTTTGAGGAGATTTAAAATACTGAAAGGACTATCAGGTGCATTCTAATTAACCCTGAAAGCATGAAAATGGGAGGTGAAACACTTTGAACCACTTGTAAAAATAGGATATAATCAGATTTTTTTTTTAAAGCTTGGATGTCCTCTGTGGAAATCTGCACTGCTTTAGAATGTGCATTTGTTGAAAATTATTACTGGTGTCGCTAGACTGTCTTGTCTGAAGAAATGCTCTCTCCTGTACTATTTTGTTTACAAATTATGTCAATGGAGTGCATAGCTGTTTGAATAATACTGTAGAACTAATGGATATGAATTTGCTCTCTCACTGGAGAAAATGGGAGTAAATATTCCAAGTCATAAAACCATGTTGGTTTCAAATAAGTTTGAGGGCACACTCAGGGCAATATAGTGTTTTTTTAATAAAGATATCAATGTGATCAATAAATAATAAGATATTAAATCTTAAATTCGCTCTAAGGTCCATAGCACCTGTTTTTGAAAATGAATGAATTGAGCACAGAATTATGGCACAGTTGAGATAAATTTCAGGAGGAAGGATGACTTGTGCTGATGTGCTGGACTGGGATTTGAATGATCTTGGATCTGTTCCCAGCTCTGCCCTCAACTTCACCTAGAGCCACATACACTTCTTTAGTCAACAGTGCAAAGGTATTTAGATATTTGAAGATGCAGAGATGTCTACTAAGGTTTTGAAAACACTTAACTACACTAGGCAATTATATCCTCTTGACTTTGCATTGGAGACCTGATCTCAAATGTGGCCTGTACATAAATGATAAATAGCATAAAGTCCTTGTTCAGACAATACCTTGCCTAAGACTCAAATTGATCATCACACCTCAGCAACTGAATCACAAAGTTAAGTCAATACCTCCTCAGTCTCTGGGGACAGTTCACTTTCAGTAACCGACAGAATTTGAGTTAGGACACAGTTAGCCATCTGGTTACCAAAATAAATCCCATAATTTATGGGATATCAGTTTATTTATGGATATCAGTTTCTGGTTGAGGTTTCTTCATCCTTTTTTTCCCCTCAGTATTGCTAGAGGATAAATGTATTAATGTTTTCTGAAGAGATTCTAACTGGATCAGACAGTGTCATAAGAAAATTGTGAGCAGAATCATTTGTCATGCTAAAGCTAGACGTATTCTACGCAAAAACAGAATGCAATTTCTTCTCTGTATAAATAATTGGAAATTCAGAAACATTTTCATTTTATTGTTTACTCACATAAAGATTCTAATTAGTGCAGATCACTGAAGCCCATGATATTCTTACACCATTTGGAAAATCCACTGACAATAAGACTCTTTCATCTTCCTTAACCCTTCCTGGTTAAATGATTTAAAATCAATCTAAGTGACAGAATAGATAGGAGTTATACTCTAACCTAAAGCATGTCAAGCTCTAGAACTTAAGGTCCAGAAGAGGGAGTAATTCCCAGAGACAATTTTTTTCTAGTGGAAATAATGTATAAGTTTATCTTCAGGACAAGTGTAATAGCTTGTGCAGGATATCTTAGCTGCTTTAATCAAAGACTTTCTATGAAGCCGATGCACTAGGCTACACCTGGAAGTAAAAGGGAGGAGGATGAGAACAGCAGAGGATAGAAACTACAGCTATTGATAAGATAAGCTCAGGATGGGTAACTCCACTGGACAAATACACTGTGTATGTTGATGTACGGGGCGCTTTCCAAGATTAGTGCAAAACAGAGTGCCCTTGCAGCCCTGAAATAACACACAAAGTCCACATCAGCATAGATCAAAGTCCTTAGGCACAGCATAAAACTGATTTGGAACTAACAGATAGTCATGGGTAAAGGAATAGGGGATATGAAATCTTTAAGCACTCATTTCCACCTCATGGAGGCTAAGCGTAAGCTGCTCTGTTCACTAAAAATCTCTGGCTTCCAATTATATATGAAAAGTCTCACCATTGTCCTTGCAGAAGTCATGAAAGAATCCCCAGGTGCAAAGCACCAGCCAGGGTGGTTTTCCAACAGCTTCACAGACAGAATTCTTGGCCTTCAAGTGCTCTTCAGATCGCAATCTGATTTCCCCCTAACTAAACCTCATTGTCAAGTATTCTTGATAATGGTTTCATGAGTTATGGCAGTGGAGTACAGGTGCGGGCCCTAAAACACTCACTGAATACTGATAAGCATCCAGTACTATTTACAACATTGCAAGCTCACCATACTCCTCATGAGTGTCTACCATCAATAACATACTACACTGTGAATGCCAATACGGGAGAAGAAATAGTTTCCTGTTAGGGGTAGTGGTAGAAAAGAGTGCATTCTATTCCCAGGCTTTTCAACACACATGGATATATTATTGCAGTAAAATCTCAGGAATACATAAAGAAGGGGGGTGGGGGAATGAAGATTTCCACTGCTGGATATCTTACAGTCATTTTTAGGCATGCTGCTAACATAACACTATTTGTTACAAATTCTTGCACAATGCAACGGGACAGTTAGTGGGAGTAGAAACTATCCCTGAATAGTCACTGGCTCAAAAAATAGTTCGTATGTAAAAATATGATGCCACTCAGTATCACAAGAGAAGCAAGCTGTAGAGGTAGTAGCTAAAAATTTAATTTATGATATCATGTATTGTTCATGAGGCAAGGCAAAATAAGGGAATGTAGTAAAAGATGGTTTGAAGAATTTCAGAAATATTTTCTGACTCTGGAAAGGCAGTCAGACATATTGGAAGGAAGTTCATTCAAACTGGTAAAATGGCAAAGAGAATATAACATGTTTGAAATGTGAAGGAATTTGATATTTTGATGGAATGCATACTTAAGCTGCATATATATTTTAGCAACATAGCTTGGAAAAAGTATCATGTTTGTGGAAGTCAATTAAGTTGCTGGATTTTTTTGATCTGGGGAAAATTTCAGAAATTAATCCATCAAGTTGATCCCTCAATAGTCAAATCCCACCAGACATGTTAAAACTGAACTGTAGTAAAATACTGTGAATTTGGAATAATATAAATGAACACTGTGTATTTAGACTGTTTTATCTGCAGAAAATTTGTCCTTGCTGAAATTCCAACCATGCTGAAACTATCTGCTCTAATACCTTCTGCCAAAGCAGAATCTGCTGACTTTCTGTAAGGAATCAAGTCATATGTGGCACCTAAAACTTCTTATGCTGTAAAAGGAGGAAAACACTTTCTTAGAACCACTGGATGTACATCACAACTCACATTACAACAAGATTTAGTAAAATGAAAGCAGATGAAGCCAGAAATATGGTGTTATTGAACAGAATGGCTCTTATCACTTCTTGGGTGACTAAGTCACATGAAAATTAAAGTATTTGGAGAGCTCCTCAAATGACCATAAAATCCTATTTCCACTCACTCAGCAAGCAAGCAAATGTTTCCAAGTGTCCTGGAGGACATACTTGTAATGCATGACAATACATGTGCCCACTTACACTGGTAGGCAACAAGAAAATCCTGTATTTTTTATCACAGACATTTAGAGAAGGTAGAACACCTTTTAAGCAAAAAATACTGCAGTTATATACACAACATACTTCATATACCACCTTTGTCCTGACCCAAGGTTAATCATAGAATCATAGAATCATAGAATTGTTAAGGTTGGAAAAGACCCTTAAGATCATCAAGTCCAACCATTAACCTAGCACTGCCAAGTCATTAACCTAGCACTGCCAAGTCCACTACTAAACCATGTCCCTAAGCACCACATCTACACATCTTTTAAATACCTCCAGGGATGGGGACTCAACCACTTCCCTGGGCAGCCTGGTCCAGTGCCTGACCACTCTTTCAGTAAAGAAGTGTTTCCTAATATCCAACCTAAACTTCCCCTGGCGCAGCTTGAGGCCATTTCCTCTCGTCCTATCACTTGTTACTTGGGAGAAGAGACCGACCCCCACCTCACTACTAATACTATCCTTTGATCAGGAATCCTAAAACAAACATAAAAACAGCTGGACTGGAACACTGTAAAGCAAAAGCTGAGTCTTTCAAAGCCACTGAAAATATAAACACAATAACCTTTAATTTCAGTAGATAAAATTCACCTTTAAAAATTTCAGCAGAGAACATTTCCTCTACCTCTTGCCAAAACATAAGTATCAATTAAGGTTTTGAGCTGCTTAAAAGATCATGCAGGGTTTAGTTAAAATTTTGTGGGGTCAGCTGGTGTGGATGTGAGAGCCACCTCATCTTTTTCTAGGAAGGTAGAATGGCCATGTTTTTCTTTCTATCATCCTCCCCTTTCAATTAAAACCTTTTACTGATGATTTCTAGACACAAATAGACTTTCCAAATAAGCAACTGAATTTAATGACTTCTTATGTTTAGAAAGGAACTGCAGCCTTCACACTTGAATGCGTATTCTGTAGGAGTTTCTACAAGGGTTCTGTTAGCAACAAAGCAACATTAATGGAAATATACCTCCAGAAAAAAAAAAAAACACAACAAACCTGTCAGTCTCTAATTTATGTATGTTTAAACAAGCACAGTTGTACAGTTGGAGTCAATTTCGAAATTCAAAGAGTTTGCACATACTCCTAGCCTGTCTGGAGTTACTGTAGCTATAATATAAAATCATCAAGAGAGACATGGAATGAGCATTGACACAGAAAGTTCAAATGATTGAATCTCTTTCCAAAAACCAAAATTAGAAATACCTCTCCTTCATTAGTAATGATCTAAAATAACTCACAAGAAGGCTGGGAAAGAGCACAGGAAGAAATCTTAAAATCATGATCACTGAATGTAAGTGAAAGCAAATAATTGCTCAAAGATCCAACTCAATTTAAAAAGTTAGTCTCATTATTTCATTAAAAGTTTATGCAAAAAGGTAAAAATATTAGTTTAAAATAGAGATACAACTTGCAAAACAGAAAATGCCTTTAGATAATAGCAAAATATTTTAAAACCACCAGAATATTTACACTAAAATCTAATGTTTATCATTTTAAATACTGTTTGAAAGGAGTCATGGCTCCAGTTCTCCTCAGTGGGTAGGACAAGACAAAACTCTCACAGTATACGGTCACAGTATATATACTTGTGCAGCTATGCAGTCACAAATGCTGCCTGTGGGGATCTAATTCCACATTGTGTGGGTACAGGGCTGCTCATTTTAATTATTCTTACTCCAGATTCATGAGAAGAAAGCCTGCAGTTCACTCAGTTCGCTGCTAATTTATTTATGCCTAGTGGCTTGCTCGTAGGAACATCGTAAAAATGTTCAACACATCTGATAAAAATGTGGAAAAGGAGAATATGTGTGCATCTACCTCATGTTTTCCACTAGGAAAAAAAAAAAAAGGACAGTCTCAACTCAGAACTTCTGTCTTTGTACAGTTAGAAGATCTGATTCCCCTCTCATTGAACAGGTAGCTGATAACCACAAGCCACTATTCCACAGGCATTAATAATCACTTTAATTCCATTTTTACTTTCACATAGTTGCTACTGTCATGTGAAGATTACACTGCTGTGAGGTCACTCACTGTGTGACACTTTGCTTTTAAATTCTTGGGAAATATTCATTGCAGACTTACACAATAATCTCCCACAGGCCATAGAAACGCCTATGCTAAACATCAGGCAGGGTGGGCAGGGGTGTGTGTGTTTAACGTTTGCCTTTGTCGATATAACCATGCTCTGTAAAGATGATTCTCAATTTGAGAGTGATATTCCTAGTAGTGTAAACCACAGCAAAAGCTGTTTCAAACATCTACCATAGTATCTAGGATGTCAGGACTGTATAACCTCAGGGAGTCCCACTGTTGCCAAGCCCATGGCCACATCTAAATTCAATAAAGTGGGACAAATTGCTGTAGCCATAATAATTGTTAATGGAAAAGGATGCCCTAATGAGAGTACATTAATACACTGAGATGATATATCACTGCATTCTGGGAAGCAGTTACCAAAACAGATATGGACAAGGAACTTGTATGCTCCCAAATACTACACAAATCATCCCAAATGTTGGGATGATACTTGCATATAAACACATACCTATTGTCTGTATACAAAATAAATGAATAATTAAAATACGTAAAGAAAACAGACTAAGCTGTTTGTTTTGCTATTTAAAACAACAGGCTTACACAGTGCAATGAAATATTTATTCACCATGTTTTCCTCTTGCTGATCTATTTTTCTGGATTGATTACCTCTGAAAGCTTTCCTGACATGAGCTTTTGTACACTGACAAAAGGGAGGTGAAGCGAAGCATCTTGATTAGCTACAATGCAGATCAGCGTCTAGTCAACTTACCAGACCAGGAAGAACAGAGAGCATGTGGTCAGAAGACTGCATCTATCATAAGTTATGTTTTATGGGGAAGAGTAATTCACCCTCACATTTTCACAGAAAAACTAGCAGATAATACAGCTGAGCTTTTAAATTGGCTGTCTCAGTTCTTTTGAGAAATAGTAACAGAAAGAATGGTTAGATTTGATGATTGTCGTGCAAGCTGTAATTTTCATAACAATTAATGTGCTGCCTCCTAATCAGTGGGTTTCAAACAAGAGCCATGCCTTGAGCCATGCTTGGATTCGTAAGGTCACCTGCCGTTAGCAAACTTTGATTATACTCAACTGCAACTATATCAGTGTACATTGTCTATTCAAGTGTCCCTGAAAAAATATACTTTTTAACAAAAACCCACAGAAAGGTTCTTATTACTATCTACTGAACTTAAAAGGCAAATAGACTTGCTGACCTACTTCTGCATAGTATATTAACATCCTCCAAGGCAGTATAATATGAATACACCACTTGCTTACATTGTGCATGAAGATGGAAAAAAGATATATCTATAATAGCCACAACTGTTAAGCTGCTATTTTAACCAGTGCTAACCAGGCGCTTTATCTGTGCATCACTAGCTTGCTTTCCAGTTGAACCCACATAATTTTTAGTAATTAGTCTGACACAGATTATCATAAGTAGTTATGTGTTATCTGCCAGTGAAATAAATGAGACCCCTTTATTTCCATGTAAAGTTATGCTGTGATTTGATAAACTGAGTCCAAAGTACACATAGAGGTTTATTCTATATATTATTGTCATTCAGTTACAAATCTCTGAGGATTTCAAAAATTTGTTTCTTCTTCTTTTTTCGCTTTGTAGGCAAAATGTAGTGAAAACAGTATTTTCTAACAAATAACCCTTTACTGAAATTGTAGTTTCATGGGTTTACTATTTCCTAATTTATGGAAAACATGTAAGTACTATTAAAAACTATTACTAAATCCTCTAAGAAGTCCACACTGACTCCCAACAATAAGTTTCAGCAACTAGCTATATTATTCAATAAAAAAGAAAAAAAAACACAAAAACCCAAACAAAAATGTGACATATTTGCATATATATTACAGAAGTTGTGTTCCACCAGAGGCAAAAAAATTGTGCTGTCTAACATGAAAAGATCACCATTACAATGATAATCCTTGGTAACTACAGAGTCTGCATATGTCAGTACCAACTAATTGCTGAACAACTTAGTGGGGACCTGGAGAGGTTTTTAGGCCTGATCAGTCTCTACAGTGATCTTGAATCTTTTGCGCAGGCCACAGATCATGTAATTTAGCTGCTTTACAGTGACTCCAATTTATGCTGTGACATGGAAGACAACACAGCCCGAACGCAGAAGGGTGAAAGGGTAACAGCATCGGTTTTATACATCTTGTTCTAACACTCCTCAGCTGCGATTAAAATTGAGATCTAGCAATCACTTGGTTGCTCCTAAATAAACTGTTGTTCTCTGAATATACTATATACTGTCATAAAACCCTTAAATAATTCTTATTTGCTACAAAAACAGCAATCCTGTCCTAACTTTAACTCTGCTTACAGTTACCTATGTAATAATGTATGTTGAATGAATTATCAAATATGGCTGTGAATGAAATGAAATGCCAGACTTGCACTGATGAATAGTAGTCAATTAAGTTGGATTATATACTGTAGGATTTGTATAATGTGTGCAGTAATTTCTTCCCTGCACAAGAAGTACCCCGCAAATGCCACAAAGGACTGATGAGCCCTTCTGTATCAGTTGTGTTTCAGTCAACACGTCCCTTATATCTAGTGGTGTGTATTTTATACATTCTGATTGGTTTGGGTTTGGTTTTTTTTTTTTTTTTAATAGGAAGGGAAATGTTTTTCTGTATTATGCCTCCCTGGGCCACTTGCATGGGAAGAAAACAATGTGGGGAGGCTTGAGGACTCCAAACAGTTTGCTCAAAGGCTACTTCCTAACATCCAATAAAAAATAAGTATCATTACTCCAGCTATGTCTCTCTCTCCAGATAATTACAAACAGTATTCATTGTGTCCTCTGCATTACACTATCCGTGAAGATAAGGACCCTTAAAATTCAGTGGCTGACACCTACTCCCTTTTTGCCAAATTGAAAAGATGACTTGAGCATGCTCTTGCCAGTATTGGTCGTCTCAGATCTGTATACTCAAGTACTACAAGCCTTGCAAATATCTGCTCCTTTGCTGTATAGTAAATAATTCTTATTAGGTACATACAATTCTTTTACAAAATAATTTATAAAATCCTTAACTTTTATTACACACAGGATAATTTGCAAAAAATTCAAAGAATCATTAATTCTTAATAGTATTAGTAGCAGAAGTTTAAATGGAATACTAAAGTTTTGTAATTCATAACAGAATTAATTAAATACCAAGTAAAGAAGTTGCTAGTTTTTTACTTTTTGACTATTACATTTTTCACTATTAATTTCAAATCTATAGAGATTTCAGCTAAATGAATGTGTACTCACTGCTTGATAACTCTATTTGACAGCTTGTATCATGAAAAATGTATCAAAATAGTTTTCTTATTACAAGACAGAACACATGGATTTTTCCTTTCTGCATCCTTAGGATAAATGCAAAATTGAGAGTTTAAGAGAGATGCAGCACAGGGTTAAGGATGAGGTTGGGAATGATATCAGACTTGTCAAAGCATCAGTGGAAGGGTCACAGGAGTCATCTAAGCTCTTCCGCCAAAGTGCCTAATTCAAATTCTAGTGCTCAGCTAAGTTGGAGTGTATTATTCCATTCATGTTTCTATGAATATTACAGTCCCTTATACATGATAATTTGGCTTCAAAGCTTCCCACTAAGGTGAAGAGAGGAAACGCACACCTGACCTGATGCTATTGTGGTTTGTGGCTGAAAAAAAAGCACTTCAGCAAACCACTTCTTATATGTGTATTTAACATTTCCTAATGCTACTTTGCCGTTAGTAATTCTTAGCAATTGATCCCTAAGAATAGGAATAGACTCTTTTAAGTTACATTCCTTACTACCGGTAAAACAACCTAAAAACACAGGTTAACTGCTGTTGTCATCAATACATCAGTACCATTCACATGTGTGTACTGCCACAAGCAGAAAGGACAGAAGCTTGAAGGTCAGAGTACAGGGAAGCTCAAAGGAAATACAATGTCGAATTTCTATCCATGCTTCTAGGAATATAGAAGATTACAGTCTGAACAACGTTATCTTGTTACTGCATTATGAACGGTTGCAAATATTCTACATAAAATGCTACACCCTTGCAACTCATTTGGTTTTGAAACCAATAATTTCAATGACAATTCATGATCTCTAGTGAAAAGCAACTAATTCTTAAAATGATTTTTTAAGAAAAAAAAAATCAGTGTGCAGTACAGACCTTTAGATAGGCTTCTTTCTCCACACATCCTTAAGGCCACAAGTTATTTTCATGCTTTTTAGAGTGTTCAATATATTTCACAGAAGTACGGGGACACTGCAGCTACACAGTATTTTCACTAATAGCAGCCTGCAAGAGAAAAAGCCAACAAACGAGCCAATGATAAACATTTTATTTTCTAGCTGAGCTACAAACTCTGAATTCATCCCAAAACATCCAAAATGTTGACCTTTGCAAGCTGTGAGTGACATACAATCTGGAAAAAAAAAAGTAAAAAATCCCTATGCTTTAGGAATCTGAGCAGAACTAGAATGTTAGAGCACCTCCTCTGGTTATCAAAATGCACTTCTTCCACTGCAGATGTGAGAACTTATAGATTTTGCCAGGAATACAAACAGAAGCTGCCTTGGCAACTGCAGTTTCACATGGGCAGGGAAAGTTTATCTCCTGAGTGGAAAGATAACAGGATTCTATGTTAAGTTTTATAGTCACTGCTCTGTCCCTCCACTGTAAAACAGGCAGTAACAAAACATCACACACATATTCAATATGGTCATGGTACAAATATAACAGATGACAGTAAGTAGCCCTCACACATCTGTCTTAGCACTTGGGACTTTATCAGAAAGAATCTAGAGTAGGAGCAGAAGTTTATACTGCTCTACCATGTAAACACATAACCCCTATGAAGTCTTTGTACATATCTTATTTTACGTAATGACTTCATTTTCTGGAAGTATTTGTGCAAAAGACAACACAAAGGCCTTGCATTAATTACAAAATTAGGCAGTATTGTGTGTTTCGTCCATTTTGAAAGCTGTACTACTAAGATGAAGAATCTGTTATTAGAATGCTTTGTAGCTCTGCTGTTAGGAATGAGTTAGAGTAAAATTTCACATATAAAGCTCACAATGACATTTTTCCTATACCAAAATTTAATTTAAGAGGGATATGCTGCATTTTAATAAAACATCTCACAGATTTCGAGTATATTTTTATGGTTCTCTAGGGAAAATGGAACAAATTGTATTTTACATCCACTGAAGTTCTCTTGCTGATGCTTTAAGATGTATTTTCTGGTTTTGTTTGAGTTGCCATAGTATTTACATTTTCAAATTATCTGCCAATCTATAGTCTCGGTTGTTACTCTTGTTATGACTATTTTCTCTTTTTACCATATGTTCACTATTTACTCAATTGTTAAAGGTACTTTGAAATGTACTCTATGACTGAGCATCTAATCCAGGAAGAAGTTATGTGTTGATATGTTCCCTGAGCATTTTCTCAGGGAAAGAATAGATCATCGATTAGATTAGTTTCCACACTGTATACATATTATATAGCTCGGTTTAGCCTTAGATTTCATAACTGGTTTTGTACAAAGTATTTATATGTAGAAGGCTCAGTAGATTAACTAATGTGTTTTCCTGTCAGGGAACACCTTTAACATCACTTTCTGACTTCCAGTTATGAACCAGGAAGCGGGTATGACAAACCAGGATTAATACCCAACTATTTAATTGAAACCCCCAAATCCAGGATACCCTTCACTGCCTGAGACAGAATGACAAGGTATTCTTCTGTCCTAATTATCTCCATTCAGGAATGGCAGAGATATAAGAACTGTATACGTAGCACAGACCTAAAATCATTCCATAAACATAAAGTGAAAAAAGTCACACTCAACTCACTGGAATCATAATCTGCAAGTAAGCTAAAATTCCTGAGCCACCTCAGCTTTAGCATCCTCAGCATCTCAAAAATGAGAAGCTTCATTATTATCACACTTGGAAAAGAGGAGGGGAGGGGGGAAGGGAGGAAAAGAAAAAAATCCCAAACATCTGTATAATAAATAATAACAATCTCATCTTTACTTGATGTAAGATCTCATGTATGATATTGTACCAAACTCTCATTATCCTTCACAGTTCCTTCTGCCATTGCAGTTCACCTCCAAATGATATGGTCCAGATAATTTAGCACTTTCAGGTAAACTGTGTCAAAGCACCTGTCTGACAAGTTCTCTGCATAATTGTTAACAATTCATACACTAAAGAAACAAAAAAAGTTCATAGGGATGGAAACAAGCCAATTTCATGTCAATGTTAAGATCAACAGAACTGTTCTAAGTAATTGCACTGCTTTTTTGACTACAGTTTAATGATGCTCATGTAGTAAGTATGCCTTGTGTTATACAAGACATCACAGAAAATGACCATCATGGCCTCTCCTTAAAATCGTCAAATCTAAGAATACTTCAGTGAAGATGCTCAAACGTGCAGCCATAAAAAACAGCTAGAATTTCAAACACAAAATTTGCCTGCAAAAGTTGATCAAGGCTAACTGTTAACGATGTATTCTGCTTAACCAAACATTTAAAAGCACAGAAAGGGAGAGTTAATATCCCAATTCCCCCACCTTGCCCAAATATAACACTCTTAAAATAGATCTAAATAAGTTCTTTGCATCCCAGTCTTTCTGTGGTGTGAATGATTTGTTATGTCATCATCCAGAAGTCCCTTCCCTGAACCCTCAGTCAGTTGTGGCTCTAGGAGGAGACTAAGTCTGGATGTTCTCTCATTGTACATATGGAATCTTGCCCATGACAAAGAAATGCATTCTTAGCTTTGGTGTTCTTGAAAGGGTATCACCCAACACAATCCCAAGAACATCACTACTAAGACTGACAAAAAAATTTATGTGGATTTTTTAGTATCATTACTCAATACTTCATACTTTCCTTTTATATTGTTATTCCAACATATTCAGACATTCAGTTAAAATGAAAGTTATATTTTTATAACTAATAGATGTAAAATATGATTTCTGACAGTTACATAGAATACCTTACCATTATGCTTCACAACTTTAGTTAGTATTCTTGGTCCTAGGCTACCTAGGATATGCTAGGTACTAGAGAAATGGCAGGTAAGCCAGTCTGCCAGCAGAGCTGCTTGTCTACAATTCTGACCAGATAAAATGGATGGCTAAATAGACAAATAGAAATAGGATAGATGGCAAGTGACTGCAAAAATGAGTGTATCTGCAGACATTAGCAAGGCTAGAACAGGGCAGAAACAGCCACAAATCTCATGGGCATGGTGTTAAGATTGACCAGTCCTGAATGGAAACACAGACTCTATTGAAAGTATTCTTTTTGAAAATCACTTTGCTTTTACCATTGAAGTAACTGTGTTCTGGAGCTAAGGTAGTTGCATTGCCATGAAATATGCATTTATATTTGACAAGGAAAATGCATTTCTCATGCAGCTTGTACACCTTATTTGGTGTCTCTCAACAATTCAGTTCATTGCTTTTAAGTAGCTAAATTTTCTAAAAGATTCAACAGGTGACTTCAGTGTTGCTTATTAGCAACTAGAACAAACTTCTGCCACAAATTTTTCAATTTTGTTTTTAAAATTTTTTTCTTTTTTCTTTTCAATAAATACAAGAGTGTGTTATCACTTCAGTTTAAACATAAAAGGTGAGATGTATTGTAGAATCAGTGCATGAAAAATCTTCTAGGTAATGATCCAAATCTTACTAAAGTTAACAGGAGAGCTTCCTGGTGCTCAGCTGCAAACGTATGTGCACCTCTAAATTTAGTCTCTGACTCACTGGCACATCTGAGTGATTATTTTGTTACTGGTGTTGCATTTACAACTGTATGAACTTAAAGACTATATTAATATTGAAATTATGATGCCCTTCAACATATTGGAGCAAGTTGCTGAACCCAGCACTCCTGCTGAACTAAACATGACAGTTTATGACTGTTCACCAAACCTGAAGATGCACAATTAAATACGTATTAAGTGCAATTGATTCATTAACTAGTGTGCTTGCAGCATAAAACGTGTTATACTTAAGTAAAAGAGAATATTTTACCTTGCTTGATGAGGTGGTTTGACTATTGTCTTCACTGAAGAACAGACATGTATTAACAAGCTCCCATGGTAGAATTCAGGTACTGCTGAAGGGTAACTGAATATCAGAGAAGTGTACCCCTAACTGGAGGGTCTAGTAGAAAATATATTACTGCCCAGCTGTAAATGGGAACTCCCAAATAACTGCATGGCCTAAGTGGTACATTAAACTTTTAGAAATATTTCAAACTGGACAGACTAAAGAAATTAATAGAATATTTTAAAAGAAGATACACAGCAGGAAAACACTTGTAAAAAAGCGATACAAGTAGAAGGAATATTACAAAGATATAATGTAAGAAAAGCTATACAGAAAAACACCATCTGCAGATGAGACAGACGATTTCAGTTTGCAAGACAAGAAAAGGAAATAAATTATATCAGGAAAAGTATACAGAGATCAGGTTGATATAAACTGATGTACATTAAGCAATTAACTGTAGTAATCAGATTTGTATCTTGTGGTCTCTTATCAGAAACAGACAAAAATGAGACGGTTACATTTCTGTAGATTCAAGGAAGAATTCAGTTAACTAAAATGCCTTGTGAATTCTGCTGGAAAGGAAAGTGTAGCGTAAGAGCACTCAGGAGATACACAGACAACAGTGACATGTGAACATGAGAAGTTACTGGTTCATTGTCTGCACCAGAACACTATTTGGTTTGTCCAATGGAAAATCCAGTGGAAATTAAGTATCGTGGAGCAAGATAAGTTGCAAAGGGAGATTCTGCTTTATAACCTTCACAATTATTTTGTTCGTCATTCAACTTAAGGTAGCTCACAAAAACAGTATCTAATTTAGACTAAATATGTATGAAAAGCAAATCAAGGGCATTACTGTGTCTGCAAAAAGGAAACAGTCCTTGCAAACAGAAACAGAAGAAGGAAAGTATTAAGTAATTCATATAGCTGAGCACTTTGCAAAAAATCCTCACTGTGAATTGCATATGGATATCTGGTTTTATGACTGGAAAACTGATCTTGAAACTCCAGAAAAAAAAAAAAATTCATGTCATTAATTTTAAATTCAAAGCAATATTGAAAAGAATTGTATGAAGATCAATAAATAACTATAATTATTGAGGAAAACTATGAATAAAACATTAAATTGCAGGCTGTAAGCCTCTAGGTACTTTGCACCATTAAATATATTTCTATTTTTATATCTCGGTTCTCTGAAAAAAGGAAGAAAATGAAGAACTTTAAAAGAAAATGATGATTCTTTTACTGAAAGAAAAAGAACCTTGAACATCGTCTTTGTTATGAATAAAAATTACATTGAAATGAAAGTCAGCTTCCAATACCATATTATTTAAGTAGAAAAGAGCAGGAATTTGTTCAACAAGAGAGAAATTGCAGAGTAGACTATTTCCAATATAGCATGTACATTTTGGGGTACAATACATAGATTCTGATGTACCAAGTTTTCTGAACATTAGCATACAAAAATATATCTCAAGAAGTTAAAAATTATTCCTAGAGATTCAACTGAAGCAGCAATTACAAACAATTACTTTCTCTTCTTGTCTTCTTGTTGGGAGCTCATGGTCCCTTGAAAATTTAGTTTGAAGGTCTCTCTGATTTGTAGATTAATTAGATGAGAAAAATGTATGATCTTTTGATGCTTTCCAGTTTACAGTTGCTCTGTAGACCAAATAACTAAAAGGTTTTTCTGTAACAATATATGTTGTATACTATCTAAAATAAATTGTAACTGAATTTTGTGTATTTTTGGTGTAAATCTTTTTTTGACATAATTTCGTGTCATTTCATTATGTAATGACTATTGCTTCAATGAGTATGATGTCAGTGCAGGGCTGCTGTTATAAAGGTATGTGGTGTAAACTGCATTAAACACAGAACTACTTCTGCTTCATAATGTAAACAATGTTTCATTTCTTCTTCTTCATTTCAATGAGAAAGAAAGAAAACAGTCTTTAAAGGTATTAAAAAAAAATCTCAGCAAGAACTGAACCTCTTGGATTAAGGATTTATATGTCATAATATAGAGATTAAAAATTAACAGTGGAATCTGAAAGCAATCTCTAGCCAATGTCAAATTTTAGGCTGGATCTTCAGACAGAACTTTTGTTTTGTGCAATGACCAACAACTCAAAAAATACAAGATGAAGACGGAAAAATAGCAAATTTTGTTAGTTGTTTTTTTAATTGCGCCTTCATGTAGGGGACTAAGATTTTAAATATTCCATAGGTGTGGCTAAATAACTCCAAAATATAAAACACCTGGTAGGACTGTGTGGTAGTAGAGCAGTGTTTATAAATGTAGGTAGTAACAGCCAAGTTACTACCTACATAAGTGACAGGTTTATCACTGAGCCAATGCCAAACACTGAATAGTGCTAGGAAAAAAGTATTGTCTAATGAAAGGGACCATAAGGCTTTAAGAACTGATCTTAAAATATAAGAGAAACATCAGAAGTGATTCATGTTACACTGAACCTATTTCTGCATAATTAACATTAAAAAAAATATTTTCACAGTGATTTAACTATTTGACTACTTTAGTATTAAAATAAATTATATGTCTACTGTTATACCAGTTTTGATCAGGATAAAAGAGCAATTTTTAATGAATCCTTGCATTCTGCTACAGCAGAGAAAAGCTAATGCCATGAAGACAGCACCAAAATAGGAACAAAACCAGTATTTTGAATAGTTACTGACTCTGAGGGTGACTAAAATTGTTTGTGTAACAGTATCTATAGTGCACTGTAGGCAAAAATAGTAGCACTAGAAAAATGATCACTGTTTCAGAACGTACATGCTAACTACTGCATGGACAAAATGCCCTTTATAATGACTGACACCTCTAGCCTCTGTTGTGCCAGTGTTGATACTGCACTAGAAGGTAAGTGCAGTGAGCCCTTTAGATCTGCAAGTAAGCCTCACAGAAGACAGATAAGCTGCCTCAAATGTTGAAGCAATATCCTTGCACTTTTGCCTTCAGAAGAGTTCAGCCTGATCAACAAAGCAGAAATTTTGGAGATCACAAGCATGTCTGACCCATTAAAGAACACATGGCTTGACTCTTGGATAACCCATATAATGACCCCTTTAAAAGAAAACAAAGTACTTGGAGCCATAACGAATCAAGTAATCTGTCCCACTCTAAGAAAGCTACATATATCAGGAAAGAAGATTTGCAACCTCTAATAGCTTCACTGTCTCCCAAACCATGGACAACCTGACCTAGTGAATTAACTAAATGCTCCCTCTGCAGTCTTTAGGAACACGGAAGACTTTGTCATGATAATATATTTACAAGTTCAGTCAGAAATAAACAGGACAGCAGAATGATGGACAGTTTATCAGACAGAAAACAGTAGTCTTCTGCACCTGCTCCCCATAACTGTTATCCCTGCCTTATGAGGTAACATGCAGTATTATTTCATTTCCTATTTCCACATTCACACTAAGCTGTCATCAAAAGTGTATCAATGGTGCTACACCTCTAGAAATCCATTGCGCATAGCCCCCCCACGACGTAGTGTGAGGCCATTTTCATATGCCTCTTTGGTCTTCTTGTGCTCAAAAGAAAAACTCTTTTGAAAATTATTTTGAAATTCTTTTGAGCACAAAGAGACCAAAGAGGCATATGGAAATGGCCTGATACGACATGTTGTAAAAGAAATTCCTGTGCTCCAAAGAGCTCAAGAGTTGTACTTGTACATGACTGCAAGCTACATGAGGAAGTGACACATTTGTTATCCTGCATTCCCCCTTTCAGGTCAGGCACATAGTGAGGACGCAAAGCAACTTGCATTCTAATATATTATCTTATTTAAAAAAAAATAAGTTCATTTTTAAAGCAAATTTTTCTGGATTTAAAACATCTTCCTGAATGGTTAAGGTATAATTCTGGGAAAGTAGAAAGCGAAGATATCCTTCATTATCTGGTTATTAATTTTTCTGAAGGCATGATTCCATCAACACCTCCAACATCTGTTTATAACAATATAAATTATTTAGGTCTCTGCACACAAGTGATGTAATTTTACTATCTTGTATTTCAAATCAAAGTGTGCATTCTAAATTTCCACAGTTAATTGTAGTATTCTCTTCATAATTACTTGCAAAATCATTGAGCTTTGCTTCTTCGGTGGAAAAATCTAGGAAAACACCTCTCTTCTTTTTAAGCTTAGTGATTAAAGAAACCATATGAACTATATTTCTTCATCTTTTCTGTTGTCAGAGAGTGTGCTGACCATCTGGGATACTTGAGGTTTGTTTCTGAATTGACAGATATTATATCTAATGATCGCATACCTTTAAGCACTATGCCTTTGAAAAGAAAGGAAACCAGAAACCCAAAGTGTGGCTTCCCTCAGAAAAAAAATTTGGATATATAATCTAAAATAAACTTTGGCTCAAGTGAAATCACGTAACACATTAGCAAAAAAAAGGTAATGCATTAGCAAACCTACATATTAAAATGCATGCTGACTAACAGAGATTAACAGAACATTCACCTAACCTGCAATATATTTCAAAAGGAAATTTTTTTTAGAAATAAATGCTAAGATTCAAGTTCAAGCATGTTATATTTGGTATGAGTCACTCAACAGGTCCTTACTTGGTTTAATAATTGGGATGTGTATTTGTCTTCAAAGACAAATTAAAACAAAATGCTTGTAAAACTATAGGTAGATTTTTTGTAATGGAAATGTCTAATTAATCTATCATTAATGGGACAAGACAGTTCAGCCACCTGAGGTACAAAATGAATTACATACAAAATGATTTGCCATCTTACCAAATCTTACCAAAGCTGAGTCACTGAGCTAAATAACAGGTCTTCCAATGCATTGTTCCATGCAGCACTTTAAAGTGCTTCTCTTGTCACTGGAGTTTGCCAAATTGCTAAGCTACACAAACACTCATAGCTTGAATATAGCCACATATGAAGGGAAAAAATATTTCAGACTATAAACTGATAACTTCTGTACAAGAAAGTAAATTTTTTTCCCAAATACTGCTACAATGACAAGTTCCTATAACTGGCCTTCGGTCTCTAAGGTCAAATTTCATTGCTAAACAACTTAGCTGCATCCCAAACAAGTGTTCCAAAGGCCCTTCCTTCCCTCCTTTCCTTCCTTCTGTCCTTCCCTTCCCTTCCCTTCCTTTCCTCTCAGAGGCTTAAAACCAAACCTGTTGGACACACTTGTGATTCAGAAACAAAACAAAAAAGAAGCAAATATATTTAAACCTGAATGTAACCTCATAATGCTGCTCTCAGGATCACCATTAATCATATCACACATCAACAGTATAAGAGAAATTGAACATGAGTCTATTTAGTAACTGCAAGAAATATTTAAACTGTTGATATAATATGGAAGATGAGATTAACTTATATTTTAGTAGTAAGAGAAGGAAAACACCTGCAAACAAGAATCAATTTTAGGTTGAATAGATATGCAAACATTTTGCACATTTCATTTTTGTAGAAGATGTAAATAGAAAAGCTAACAGTCCCCTTTCCTTCAGATTTTTACTCATGGGACTTTCAGGCTGCCTCTTAGTGTGCTCCAGCTTCTATTATTAATGAATATGAAAGAGTATGGGAATCCTACACATTAAAATGTTACAACAGTTTTAGAAACTGCATTCCAGACTCAGCTTTCTTCTCTGATAAATGTCTTTGTTCTTTACAGGTGAGTTCCAATGTGATGTGCCCATAGTGTATAACTCCTACTGTAAGACCTCAGTGAGACTGGATGAGTCATGATGCCTTCATTGCTCCCTAATCCCATTATCCATCTATATCTCCTCTATCTATCTAAATGGGTTTATTACCCTCCTGATAGATTCACTCAGAAGCAGGAAATCAGCCTAGAAATCAGCACAACGGTAACAAAAGTCTTATAATTCATCAGCTACCTAAATTATCAGCGACCCTGCTTGTAGTGACTCTTGAAATTTGCCAAATAATAACTTCATATCTCAGTGAATTTCAAGCAGATAAGTGGAACAGATCTAAACTTCTACTTCCCCCTCCATGAATTTCCCCATGTATTTCCTATAGATATACAACATCACCTATTATTCTTTGGTTTTTCTAATTCCCTAAAAATTTCTGGTTTTATAAAAGAAACATACAGGTACCCATGCATATACAAACATACATGTACATGCATATCAAATGTTCATTTTATTTACATTAATATTTGTGTGAGTTCTTCTCAGGTGCCCAGATGCATGCACAGTATTAAACCTTTATCACTCTGTTTTTTCAGATGCATCTTGTTAGAACACATACCTTGTTCTTGCAGAGGTCAGACTGAGCTTCCATCTCCCTTTTTTTCTACAGAAGAAGAAGAAGAGTTTTCCATTAGGACTTTTTGGCCCAAGCCAATAGTGCGTGCATAAGAAGTAGCATTTTTCTGTAGATCTCCATTGACTCTCTCCTTCACAGTCTTCAGCTCAGACCACAAGATTTCCAGCATCATGTGCAACTTTATCTCTCTGGGGACACGGTTGTCTTGGAGCTATTTAAAAAAGAAAATATTTCTGTTCATATTTCTAGTAGTTTGGACTTTAGTTTTTTTGGGGGGTTGGTTTTTTGGGGGTTTTTTGTTTGTTTTGTGGGGTTGGCTGGTTTGTTTGTTAGTTGTTTTTTTTTACAATTAGAAAATTGGCAATTTTATTTACCAGAGAATAAAATCATTCTGCATTTCTAGAGGTATTTTAACCTTCCTTTTAATGCAATTTCTCATTCAAAATCACTGTGTGGTTAAAATATATATTCTTTTATTTCGCTGGTAGATTGACATTTTTATGTACAATGGATTGCTCACTTTATCATCTTATAAGCATAGAAAAGTAACTGAAAAAATTACTTTATTGGGACACCTCATGAGAGACAGAGCTACATATGCTTAACTTTTTTTTTTAATTTTAAAAAGATTTTAATTGTCTTGACCCAACAATCAAAGAAGAACTAAGCTAATTATCCAAGACAATTCAGTTCCTGGGCAATAACTGGAGGACAAACAGCATGTATATTTAATATCAGCATGCTAAAAAGCAGTACCTGGGCTTTAATAATTAGCACCATGAATTAACAGTGAATTCTCCATACACAAAATAACTGCAGTCTGTTGTGCGCCTATGAAAAAAGTATCCTAACCAGAAAAGCGTCAAAATTTCAGATGAGGAATTAGAGAAGGGTGCCTCTTGTCCTTGCTTTCAGAATGCACATTTACTTTCTGTTTCAGCTTTAAAATAATAATTAATTGAAGAAATACTTTGTGATGATTACTGTTATAGAGGGAGGAAAACAAGAGGAACAAGCAAAAAGAGAGATGGCATACAGAAGCTGATTCACAGACAGGTCATTGTGTTCAGTGTTTCTTGTTTGCTATAGTGTTCAGTGTTTTGCTTGTCTGCTGTTCCTTGACAGCAGAAATACTTTGTATACCAACTTTTGATTAGCATGAGTAAAAATATAGCATTAATTCCCAGAGGGCTGTTAGACATTCAAGGAGAGCAGGCAACTGATCATATAAACAGCAGCAGACAATAAATCAGCAGATCTCCAAGTATTTCCAAAAGTGCCAAGTGACACTTGGCAAGTGACATAGTATCTGACTTCACAATATACATCTTACTGATGTTTTGCATTGCCAAAACCAGGCAACAGTTCACTCATACAAATAGCATTTTCTACTTTAGTGGATTCTTACAGTACTTCTACTATAGCCAATTCAAACCACCTTATATCTTAAATATACCTCAGCTGTCCAAGAAGATTTCCACCATATTTTGTAAAAATACCTTTAATTTTCATTATGATCCTTTTGATATTGAAGTAGTACCTGCCTAAAATAAATCAACATTGGAGCTCAAATGTCCTTAAATACAATAGAATCCAATGCCATGTGCATATTTTCTCAGACGACATGAAGACAATTGGCACTGAGTTTACAGAACACCATAATTGATGGAAAAGCTGTTGCTGCTCATGAAATAGTTAAATATAAAGCCTCTCCCAGATGGCTGGAGAACAGGTTCACTAGGGCCATTTATATCAGACAGCATGGGGGTCTCAAATCATGTAAAAATGATTCTTGGTAACAACCACACAGATGGTCCTCTCTCTCTCTTGGGGTCCAAAAGGATAGGGGGAAAAAATATATAACTTGCAGCAGCCCTCAGATGTCTACAAAACACACCAGAGAGGAGAGAAGAGGAAGGGGAAAAGGCAATCCCTTGCAGCCGCAGAACAAGTGCAAGATCTTCATCACTCCCATTTTTGCTTATAGCTTGAATGCCAGAATGGGTAGGGAGCAAGAAGCAAAGCAGTGGTATAGAAGTCTTTGATCCTCTTCTCCTAGTAGGAATCCAAATTGGTAGTCAGAACAGTAATGCTGCTAAGTTGGAGGAACTACAGAGGCATCATATCAGACAGTCAAAATAAATCCACTATGTTTTGACACACTGCATAAATTATGTCCTCTTATGTACTACCACAGAAGGATGATAAAGAAAAACACGTTAAACCTGAAGCCAAGTCCCTAATATCTCTGGAGTACATTGCAACATCATCCCACTTGGCATATTCACCAGGGAGATGAGTGAAATCTCCCCAGTGATCTAATACAGCTGTTCACTTGACACTTCTAAGGTAAATTCCTGAACTTAAATTCAATTCAGGTCTTTGTCACTGAAAGCCTGGAGGCTGCTCTAGTAAAGAGCAGTTTCTAAGATAACTAAACTCAAAGCTCAGCTAACTGAAAATGTCTTAATCAATCAAAAGTTTGGTCCAACAAATAAACTGGTACATTCCTCTAAAGGCAACCATATGGTTAGCCTGACAACCTCAACAATGAATTTGTCAATAACTCATAAAATGTTACACAGTATTAAGCAAGCTGCTGGAGCTCTGGCAATAAAGTCACATTGGACCAGCTCCTTTCTGTACATGCCTGGATTTACTTCCAAACAAGATAGCACAAAATGCATCATATATATATACAAGAATAAAAAGCTCAGTCTTCCCAGTTTGTCTGGATCTCTTTCTGTTGCTCTGGTCATGTGGAGACCAGAAACCAACCCAGTTTGCCCAGCCGAGAACTTCCTTATGACTGCAGAACTGGTACAGAGCCCCTCTGGCAGACACAAAGCTGGGAGTTTTACTCCAGCTCCCAGCCCCAGTACAGGAAGCACAAGGGGCACTGCTGGGCTTTCTTTCTTCTCTGTTGGCAGGCAGCTATTTAGAGGCCAGTTGGAAGAGTTTAGAATAGACTGCTCTAAACTCTAGTGGGTTGGCATAAAACTGGTCAGTGAATAAAATGGGACTGCAAAGCTCAAATCTTCATTTTTTTGCTCAGTCTTGCCCCATTAGTTATCACGTATCCTATTTTTTGCTCATTCAATCTCTTTTCCTGCTGCAGTTTCCAAGATTTTCCAAGCCCTTTGCTTTCTAAGAATATGAGAATTTGATACTGAAATTAATACAGGTGGTCTTCATTACTGTGAATTTTCAAGTTGTCTTCATTCAAAGGACAAATATTAATAAGGAAAAGAGATTAGGTGGCCCCCTAAATCACCATGCTTGGGCTTTAAGCTTACTCAAGCCAAGCAAACTTGGAGAATGCTTTCTTTAGCTAGCTTTAATAACTTTTACATCTTTTCTCAGTTTTTGACTCTACATGCTGAACTCTTCCCCTTCTTTCTGCTGGAACACTGCTTGGCTTGTAGACTGGCAGTTATGTGTAATTATGGTCTGTACTGCCTCCTTCAAATAGATGCTTACTTTCTTTTTTAACTCAACAGTTAGATTGTTTTCTAACTTGCAATTTTGATGCTATGTGGCTGGCAATGCAATATGATTCTTTTGCACCAAGCTTCTTTTTCCTCAAAAAAAGCTGTTAGTAAAATGCCAGTCTCCATGTAAATTAGAAGAGACTGAAAAATTTCTGTGGGTGGAGGACATGTTATAATAATATATTCAACCCTAATGTGGGAATAACAACTGTGCTTTGCCATTAATCATAACTTGGAACCACACCTATCAGCCAATAACATTATGCGTAAACGTTATCCTCTTCAACACCAGAGTATTGTAGAAACATTAACTGGTTAATCCTCACAGTGCCACTTCCAACATGTGATTGGGAATTAACGTTATTCCTATTCTACAGAGGAAGAATTGAAGCCACGTTTCTAAAGCATGCTACATTAGAAGATGCAATCTGCCTGTGGCGGCAAAGCACTTCATGCAGACTACACTCACTGTGCTGGTAGCTAAGCTAGCTCTAAGATAACCACATCACGGTTGTCTAGAACATCGTCACAGTCAGCACAGGCTAAGAGGCAAAAAGACCAATGCTTTCTGAATTTAGTAACTGCACATGGAAAAATAAATATAGCAACAATTATTCCTATGTAGATAGAGCATGGTGGTGCCCCCCATTATCTGCAAGGTAATCACACCATTTAAGCAAACGCTAATTTCAGCAAGACTTACTTAGACATTGATTTATGTTAAATTTTATTAATTTATGAGTAATTGTTCATAAATTACTTGCCTAAAACTATTACTAATACACCTTCATAAGCAAAGTTTGCATTAGGCTTCTCTGGTTCTGCACACTCTTCAGTTGGGTACCCACTGGTGTCCTTCATAACTACAGCAATAAGAACTGAGACTTTGGTGTTTTCTAACTGTATGTGAAAAATCAGCCCTTACCTAAACTGGTTCCCTGGAAAACTCTGATGTTTCAGTTAAAGATTCACTTGTAAACGTGCTCTATTCTGTTGCAGTTATACCTCTGCCACATGACAAAAAAAACATAAAGCGTCTGCCATACTCCATGGTTCTCTTTAGGTAAGATGCATATCAAGAACATGCACAGGAAGAAAGCAGGCAGAAGAAATGATTAGGAAATACACTCTACTTCTGTTCATTTAAGCTGAACCATACAGTCTGCTGTATCCTCTTCATGTGGCAAGTAGCCATTTCAGGTACTACTTTTCCACCAACAGACCCCCTTCTCCTTCAAAAGAGCTTAATATCCTTCTCTGGTAAGTAGGAGAGAAAGGGAAGGAGTTAAGGAGTATGAGAAAAAGGCCAACAATTAGAGAAGGAAGGAGAAAGAGTGGAAGACGTGCACAGAGCATGTCAGTGAGCATCAAGGGGCAGCTGCTCTGCAAGGGAAGGTGAGCTGAGAACAAGCACAGTAATAAGGCTGGCACGAGCAACTTCACCAATGACAGCCAGGATGTAAAGCAGCAAACCTGGGTCAGGGCCAAAGATGATGGCCAGGGTCAGACAGTACCAATCACCCAGCAAGTCTGTAGTGATTAGACAGGACTGTTCCTTGCCAGGAAACTAAAACTGTTCTAATCTACCCTAGATGATCTAACGGTGGGATTATCTGCTTTTGAAACAACAAGAAATGCATTTCCCCTTCTGCTGACCAGAAGACAGAACTTCTTTACCTCAGAGAAGCGAGTGGCCACTCTAACACATGCTGCCATCATGCACAAAGCAAAACACTGCTATCACACTGAGGGCAATGCTAACATTGCAGGGAAAATGCAGTTCCTACAATGAATGAAAATACAGGTATATCAAGCACAGGAAGATCTGGGCTATCACTTTCATGTGATTCTTGTTTATTGTCTCTGGAGTCAGACTCAACATCCTGGTTTTTTAATAAAAATCTTAAATTTGTAAGAGCCAGGATTTTCAGGGTCTTGTTTCAAAGCCTGCATGGATAGTTATTATCCAGAAAAAATAATGTGGATGGAAAAGCCAAAGTCCAAGATCTCATCCTGGAACCCTTACAAGAAGGTTAAATTAAATAGGGATAACGTAAACAAAATCAGGTTATCAGAATTTTTATTTGCTGACATGAAGGACAATTAAGAAAGAATAAAGGATGTAAAAAAGACAGTATTTTAAATACCTACCCAAGCAGCATTCTTACTGCACAGATGATCTGAAATCAAAGAACAGCAAAAAAAGAAAAAAGAAAAAGTCCCTTTAAGACATTATTAATGCTACCTAATTACACTGACTCATACTAGACCGACAAATCCATTAGAAATACTTAATAAGGATAGATAAAATGAGTTTCTTCTATACTTAATTCCATACACGCATTTAAGGCTGCCCTAAGCCCTTCATGAAACTTAATGGCGTCTTTTAGCCCTTTCCTATTCGATTTATTAAAAATTGGAGAGCTTAAATGTGAAAATCTGGATTAATGATACATTAAGACTGCAGAGTTATATGAAATAAATCAGAAATACTTATTTCTCAAATATACAATCCGATGATCTTGACATGACATTACTTTTTGCTGTGTGATACAACTCTACCTGTACATATATAATAACATCACTATCCTAAGAATCAGACATTTTGAACTTTCTGGCTTCCAAAGGCAATCCGAGTCCTTACCATTGCACTAATACAGACTTTAGACTCCTTTAATTATTATCTTCTTTAGACCAGAATGAAGGAAAATATCTTGACCTATGTTTGAAGAGGCAAAATAGCCTGAGAGAGCTTTTGCTGCCAGCTTTTACATGATTTCTGTTTTTAAAGGACAGTTAAAATATACTCAAAGTAAACGCAGGAGAGTCATTACAATAGAAGCAGAGGCTGTAGAAGAACCACTTAGCTTGATATCAGCAAAGGTAAAATGCAACTAGAGCTGGACAGAAGGATTTTATGTTGAACATGTAGGTAGACAGGAACATCTGGAAGGAGAAAAGACTACACAAGAGTTAATGAGACTGCCACACATTATTTTTCCTAGGTAGTGAGTATCATAGGTAAAAAGTCTGAACTGCAGCAAGAGGAGCAGAAACTGTCTGCAGAAGTCATGACTCCTAGAATGCTGACAATCGTAAAATTTTACTAGAGGCACTTCTGTAATTTAGTGTTTGTTTTGCTTTGGGAGGATGTGGGGGGGACAACAACAACGAAGGGATATTTTATCTCTGCACTGAAAATGCATTCAACTTTCTAAACAGGCATATACTTTAGCCCTACCATTCTTTGCTGTTTACAAGAAAGCTAGCAGATGAGAGAAATTACAGAATCCCACAGCACTGACAACTGCCTGTCTCTTAACTCATTAATTGACTTTCTCTTCTTGGTCCCTATTCTCCATATTTGAACAGTTCCTATTGTCCTTTTCACCTTTTTTTTTCTTTTTTTCCCCTCCTTGTTAAACTGTATTTTCCTAAATTACTTATTTTTCCAACTAATATCATTTTGCCAGACAAGATGGTTTGACATTGCTTTTTGTATTACAAAGAAACATTTTCCTTGTTGACACAGAGACAACCCCAGAGCTAATGACTCCTTTGGTGAAGTAAGGATGATTAATGCTGACCAGAAGATAGAATGTTTTCCTCTCACTCCCCTGAATTTATATCAGGCTCTACGTGGATAAATAGATAATTAATATTTCAATAGAAGCAAACCCATAATTTCTAAATCCAGATGGCTTTTAAGTATTACCTACATGCATATGTGAGGTGAACTTTTTCCTTTTTTTGAGTTCTTCATAAAGCAAGGACACAATCTAAAAACTTTTCTAAAAGACAAAGTTTTCAATAATGTAATACTGGATACGGTGTAGGGTTCAAGTATATTATCCACATGAGATCCATAACCTGTGAATACAGTACTGTTAAATAATGTCATTCTTCCTATAAAGTATATATTTTCCAGCTGGGTGCAAGTTAAAATAGTTCGATATTTATGTTCTTGTAAGACTGAAGTGCAGATGGACGTAAAATTTGTCATGGAGCCCAGAAACAAAGAAGTCTCCAGGTGGCTTTTTTCTACCACAGCAGTCACGTACAATTCAATATGTGCTCCAGAGCATTTAGTTCTTCTAAAAACAGTGTCAGCAAAATTTCTGGGTCTCTTTCATGAATATTTTAAAAATTTTAATCAAGGTGAAACATGAATGTTCTTTAGCAAGAAGGCTGCATCTCACTGCTGAAGGATTAGCAAGTGAACAGCACAGAGCTGTAGATAAGTAGATTCTAGCAATACTTTTATTGCATACCTAACTGGATCAACATTTTACTAATGGGGTTAAATTTCAAGCATTCAAGGAGTCTCAAAGTCCTGACATTTTAGGGTCTTGCACAGAAAACACACACATTGCTGACATCTCAAGTGATCTGCGGATGGTAGAGCTCAAGGGCACTGTCAGAAATCTGTACTACAATATTGTTGCCTGAAGGATATCTCTCACTTTCAACAACTCTAGGAGCTATTTCAGAGAATTCCTGGAGTATCTGAAAAATAAGAGATTTCACAAAAATGAAAATACTGTAATTTAGAAAAATAATTTTATAGTTTTACTTTAAAAAGCACCTGTTACACCTCATGTGTTTAACATAAACCTGCTGCTAAGGATGTTGACAAGTCCAGCACACAATGAGCATACAACAAGTAGCGGGGCTTATGCACAGAGCATAATGTATGATATGCACAACTCTTCCAGAGCAGTATAATATTCTATTTCTTATCACCGTACAGCAGTTACTAATGTCAATAACAGCAGCATTATTAAAAAAATGTTGCTGTGGCACACAGAATCTTATGATTCCTATTTTTTAACTACAAAAATAAAAAAAACTCTTTTCCTGAGTGTCTTTTCTCCTAAGGGATATTAAAGTCAAATTTTGAATTTATGCTATGCTGTCCTTCTCTCCCACTAAATTATCTAAATACAGGAGCTCAAATTGAGAATTCTTTTTTTCTTGAAAAGACTCTACATATAACCAATTTTCAGATTTTTTCTTTTATGTAAAAAATTTCCTAATGTGACAAATATGAAAAAAAATTGACACTACCTATCCATTGATAAAATAGAAAACAGATACTGCAGGAAATTTTTTTCTGTTTGTGCATCTCATATGAAACTAACCGGAATTTTTTTAGCAGTCGCATGCTAATGGCATGTTTACATTATGAATAAGTTGAATAACAATGCCTGTAAAAAGACTGGTCCCCAGATTTCACATTTCATCAGTCTCATTTTATGATTTTTTTTAAAAAAAAACAACAGCAAATCCCAGAAACTCCAAGGAGACTTATAGCACTTTTGCATCAGGCTTTTTACAAACATCACAGAAACACAATCTCCAGGGCAGAGAGTTTATAATCAAACACTCTGCGCCTAGAGGATTTGGGCACACACACTGTAAGCGGCCCAACGGCTGTCAAGCCTGGCAAACAAAGTACTTACTTATTCAGATAGATATAAATGGACTTGATTACAGTTCACTGAACTAATTTTAAACCACTCAAACCCTCTGCATTTAAAAGCAGAGAAGCTCTGGGCCGACAACAATCCCAGCTTCCCAACAGCTTTGCAGATGCGGGTGTTTTGGGAGACATTGGTAACAACGGCTTTAGCATGAGGCACTGGGGCCTGTACACATGGGAGGGAATGAGGTGCTCTGTTCCCAGGGCCTTCATGGTTTAGTTCTTACAAGGCAGGATAAGTCATTTATACCAAAACCTTTAGCCAAATACCAAATCAGTCTCCAGTCTGGCTGGATAAGGTACATTAAAAACCAAACAAACAATCCTTACAGAAAAAGCCTTCCGCATCTCTCAAAGCCATGTGGGGAATGACGCTGTCAAAAGTGGCGGCCTCCCCATATGTGGGGACTGGGGCTTCCTCTCCCGGCGCGCCACTGCCTGTGTGGGTAGGGGCAGCCGGTCTTGCCTGCTGGTCACCGGAAGAGTCATGGGTTATGATGGAGAACAAAATGGTGCCCCCCCCCTAAAATGGCGGCACCCTGCCGTAAAATGGCAGACCCATGTGTAAGTCGCAGAAGGACCTTCCAGTCTAATATACTTTGAGTGAGCTGGTAGGGTTTTTTTCATTTAAAAATCTGCACCTCCTTGATTGCCAGTTTGGACTATGCCTCTAATAGGGCAAATGTTGGTCACACAAATACAGGACTAGAAGTACATAATACAAATTACCAAATTCACCTGAAAATATTGCATATTAATGCCTTAGCTCTCTTTCTTTTTTAACAGCTTTATTCTGTTACATGAGCCAGACTTTTAAATAAAAGTTCTTAAGAGAAATGCTCTGGTGTATTCTCCCTGCCACAATCCTTAGGTAGCTACACATCCCAGCCTGTGAACAACTTCGCTGGGCAATACGATGCCTTGAGCTAAAAGACATACTGACAGAATTATTAGTCTTTCCTTATTAGTATTTTCCGTATTAGTTTCCTTGTTGAAAAAGTGTTCTGAACATAAACTTTATTAGAGAAACCAAGGAAATAATTTCTAAGTATTCTGTAATAGCTTTGTGTGAATGCCAACAATATTTTATTTTTCCAATAAATAAAATAGGGACTGTAGCAATACATAAATAAAATAGGCACTGTGGTAGGGACCGCCTACCACAGTTGACAACGTTTAGGAGACAGACTGAAAGTACACCTGCCCCAGAATGATACTGCTGCTGCTCTGTACGGTTTGGGAAGGCAAGGAAGGGCCAGAAGAGAAGCTCTGAGATAAATTAATCAGATGCACACTAAAAATCCCAATTCTGATATTAAACACTTCTTGGATGATTTTTAAAGTGTCCTGTGAATACCAAAAGTAATGCCAATGTCTGAAATGATGTCCCCATGCACTCTAAACAACAGTCCTTGAATTTTAAAAGAATTCTGAATCCTGGCAGGACCACTGGCTCCACGGTGGTTATTAACACACTGCAGAAAACTTATCACTTTCTTGTAAAATATTTTTCCTTCATGAAAGCAAATGCAGAGTGGGAGTTGAAAGCAAAAATACCATGGACTGGCAGTAAAAATGCCAATAAGCAGATTGTGAACCTCTGCACACAAAAAAGAGTTCACTCATCCAAGCAATTTTAAGTCAAGCCTATACAGTCACTGCACTGAGTCATTCATCAGACAATTTTTCTATTCAGAAGTGGAGACAAAGTATCAAGAGTAATGTAGGCTTTTTTCTTCTCCCCCTGCCCCTGCCGCCCCCACCCCAAAAAAGGGACACCAGCATATTGGAGAGATTTCAAAAAAGAGCAGGAAAAATCTTTCATGATTTGGAAAGCAACTAATTTCTGAGAAAAATGTAAAATACCTAGCAGCTTGTAGTCTTGCTAAAGGATGAATGAGAAGATATATAACTGACAGTTGACAGGTACTGGACAGATATAAGCAACAATGATAATGTATTTAGAAGCTGTATTAGAAGAAGTAAGAAAATACAGCTGAAAAAAATAAGATTTAAATTGGATACATAACTGTGAGGTGGGAGGTCATATGGAAAATCAATGAGACTGTGGATATTGTTTCATGACCAGGTTGAACAAGCATAAAACCAAAGTGCTGCTGAAAGGACAGGCCCTCTATTCCCTCTACCCCAAGTCCTCAAAGAAATATTCATTGTGTGTAAGCAGACCAGAGAGCACTCTTATGTCTTCTAATGTAGGCTGTAGACATATGTCATGCCCTAGATCTACCATCTCCTGTTATCACTGTCTTTTTCTTGTAGAGACTGGGGAGGCTGCTTTGTAAGGGCCCACAGAGCACATGCTCTTTCACCCTTCCCAGCACCTTACTTATCTTGTGGTTATACAAAATGAGTATTTCTTTGGTGAGCAAACAAAAGTCAATTGGCCATCATTTTGATTAATAATCACAAAAAATACGTGTCTTCTTAAGTCAAGAGATAAGAAGTCTTTGTCCTGCTGTATTAAAAGACAGAATACAAAATTTATGATTGCCTTTCTTGACAATAAGAACACATCAGGCTTAACTCAGAGAGGAGTATAAGCAGCTACTGAAGTCATAAACAAAACTCATTCAGAAACAATATCCTACATCATTGCACATACTGGAAAACAGGTCCTCTGTTAAAGCAATGGCAGCATAACAAATATACTGTGACTTATGATGAAACTATTCAATGAGGAAGAAGGTGAAAGGAGGGAAAATGCCTCATTGAGGCAGGAAAATGAAATTGCAGTGGCATTTAAATCTTCAAATGTCTTCGCACAGCAAATTTAATGGAAAGACCTAGAAGAAAACAAACAAATAATAATCTCCCCATCTAGAAGGTGTACACCACAAACCTTGTCTCTTCCAGTCAGGCAGCCTCAGTAATGAAGCAAATTAAACCAGATGCCTTTGTGCCTGAAGAAACATTCCTCTTAAGGGGCAGGGTGGTGGGGTTGCTCTGGTTCTAGAGAAAAGCCAGTTACCATTAAAACTTGTTGGAAGAAGCACATGGCATCACATGGTTATGGTAAAATTTGTAATTTCATTTGGCATAAAGAGTCGGGGATAGAGTCAAAGCGAAGACAAGTTAGTAGCCCCCACATTTAGCCACAAGAACGTGGGTAAGTCAGTTCAAGGCTCACGAGAGTAGTCTCCAGGCAAAACCAAAACAAACAAAAAAAACCAACCCTTGTTAAAATGTCATACTCATGTTAGTACTTCAAGTTGCACACAAAGAGTCAACCTGCTTTTAAATGACATTTTCAATAAAAAGCATTGTACTTCTATATGAAAGATCATCTTAACAAGCATTCATACTGAATCAACCTGAGATTTTAGATGTACATTCCTAAGTTGCAGTTGCAGTGTGAGCAATGTGACAACATGACTACCCAACGCCTAAATAAAATAAAGGAACAGTTTGCTTCAGATAGAGATAAAAGAAAGGATTTCATTGATTTTACAATTCTCATGGTTACATTTAACAACCAGACCAAGCCAATAAAAAGGACAATCTCTTCAATCATTCTGTCCTTATTATAAGGGCTAATCCCCCGCTCTGCTGGGACAAGAAATGAAAACAGTGCACTAGAAGGGCTCCACAAACTGTTCAAAGAAAGCTGAGAATATTTAATTTCTTCTTTTTATTGTTGGATTTGTAAACTTATGTTTCTGGCCACAACATAGATTAAGAAAGATATATAAATAAAAATGTAAGTAAGTTATGTTTTATTTCCCAGTGCTGCTCTTTACCACTTGCCTATATCTCATCCATAAAAGTGGAAATTTTATGGGAAGAGAGACAGAAAGCTAAATAAAACCCACCAGCAACAACAACAGAACAAATTAATGATTTGTATGTGTTTTACTCAGCATTGCTTGATGTATGCTTTTCATTGACTCTAAATGTCAGGATTTTAACTCTGTTTCCAGCAGCTTATCACTGTAGGGCTATAAAGTCCTACTGAAAAAGGATTCTTCAGAGTTGATTTAGCTATGGCTTTTTCTGTTCAGTTATGTGATGTCATGTTCACTCCTTAGTAGAACTTCTCCAGGTTAAAAATTACTTGCATTGTTGTTATCTTCATTTTAATCGTATTTGAAATGTCTTCCTTCCTTCAATTTTTCCTTCTAAAAGCCCCATTACATGTGCTTGTTACTCTGACCTGTAGAACATGTCATAATCACTCCCTGAAAACTTGCCAAGTTTCTTTCACAAAATTCAGTCATTTCCTACAACCTACTGACTCTGTACACATAATCGAAAATGGAACAGTACAATATGGATGCATCTGAATGCAAATGTAACAATCTGAAAAAGAATATTGTGTTTTTCTCTAGCTTAATTTTGACTTCAGGTGCGTCATAAAAACCATCTGGAAAGATGGTATCTCCTTTTTTCCCTGCTTACTCAGCAGTACATCTGAGAAAGGTATCAAGAAATGCTTTGTTCTCTCTTCAGAGTTTTAGATAGTATTAGCACTATCTCTTTCCAGGAGAAAAACAATTTATTTCTGCTACTATTAGTAATGAAATCTCTTCCACTGTAAGGGTGAGAAATGTAGCCCAAAGACAAGAAGATGACAGAAGCAAGCAGTCAAGCTCAGTTCTTGATGCAGAGGAAAAGAGATTTATTTATATGAGATACTAAATGCTGTCATCTCCTTCTGATAGTGCTCTTGCAAATCCAGTGGAGACAAAGGACAGAGAGAGGTTCCTTGCAGAGCACCCTGGCAGCAGGTAAAGGTAGCCTGCAGTGCTGTTTCAAGTAGACCATAGCAACTGCATTCATAAGACTGAAAAAGAAGTAAAGTGGTAGACCGAAGCTGTTCCAGACTACTTTGAACCTAAAAGCTGTCAGCAATCCTGAATACTTAAATCTTTTAAATAACAGCTGTTTTTCCAAGTCAGTGTTTGCCAATCCTGAGGCTACAAACTTGACTAAAGTATCCTAATTCTTGCCTCTAGTTTCTATGGTAAGGCTTATCTTTGTTAAGCTTATTACTTTGGAAAAGGGCTGTAGTTTTCTGACACATCTAGTAGAAGAGCAAATGAGAATTATCTGAACTTTCTCAGCAGCTTCTCTTTCAGAATACCCTTTAATATCATACTCTTTAAAGTAAATTTTTAGAAAATGCACTGCTAGTATGAGGCAACTGGACTGGCTCTGCAGTTATATGTTGAAAATAATAATTATTTCAAAGGTTTAAAAAAAGAGAACACATAATTTACTCTGTCTGAGTACTGTATAAGTTGATGTGTATTTGAATGAAGTAAAAAAAAGGAAGAAAAAAAAAAAATCTCAACAGTTGATATTTCCTCCTCAATTCTCTGCACACCTAAAAGAATCACTGCACTTGGGAGAATATGTGGATGTGCAAGGAGTGTTTGGAGTTCAGGAGGTTTTAGAGCATGCAACTGTCCCTTTTAACTTCAGAGCATGCTTTCATTTAATCTTGTTCTTAAATTTTAAAGATTTAAAAAAAAAATCCAAACCTGAAACTTAACAACTCTACAACTGTTCCCAAAGGTCCCACTCCCACAGCTATTTTTCTTCTCTAAAAGCAAGAAGAGATACTTTGCTTAAGTCTCTTTGTTTGTGTGGAGGGTGGGTTTGAGGGGTTTTGTGCCTTACTGTTCTTCACAGTAGTGAAATTACATCTTTCTGTAATATCAGTTGTAGTTGAGTGTACTAATATCAGACTGTCCTCACATATCAGATATAGAATTTTTATTCATTCTGCTTAGTGTAGTATCAGTATTTTCAAAACTGTAAAAACTTATTCATTATGCTTTCCTATTAAGATGCCTGCTCCCCAATTAATCACCTAGCACCTATAAATCAGGGTTCAACCATTCTGAATTATGAAGATGTACTGATCACAATGCACAGAAAGTGCAAGAATCTTATATGAACCCTCAAAAATAGATATTGAAGATGACTGGAAAATTACAGTGCAACCAGGAGAATCCCAACTTTGACAGAAGTATTTTTCAGTATAAATGTAGTCTCAGGTCCATTTTTATATAGATTCATTATTTGTTAGATCCTCCGTTGTATGAACTGGTGAATTTTTGAGGTACATAAGCAAGAATGTGTCAATCAGAGAAGAGAATTTCTATCTTTCTTAACGCACTTCCATTTGTCTTTCTCCTTAACCTTTTGCAATCACTTGTAAACAGAGACGTGCAGACATTTACAGCAATATCCTATTCTATGAGGTCCCATAGTAAGTACATCCAACAGCACAGGTTCAGGCATATATGTCTCACATTTTATTTACTTCCCTATTTTAGTGGGTTTTGTAAGGCCTGTTGCTTACACACCAAAATAATAACATCACAGAACCTATTTGTGCCTCTTGGGCATAAGACTCCATTGAAAATAAGTTATATCTTACTCCAGTGCTCCTGCTGTTTTGTGGAGGAACAAAAGCAAAAGAAAAAAAAAAAATATCCCCCCCCCAAATAACCCCCACCCTACCTCATCATCTTTTTTTTTTTTTTTTTTTTTAGTTTTCTTTTTCCACGTAGTATTCCCAGTGGGAAATCCCTATACTTAGGAGAAAGCAAAGGAAGACCCCAATCACTGCTATGGACACTCTCAAGCCTTCTCATTCTCACCTTAAATCCCCAGTGGAGAGACAAAAAGATTAATTAGGTGTAAAAGAGAGGAAAAATTAATAACCTTGTATATCTTATTTCAGAAGATACCATTCTGAAGTAGTCCATACCAAGATTTTACCTTCTCATCATAAGTCAGAAGATATTTCCCCATGTTTAACTGTAGTGGCAGCAAAAGAAGATCAGATTATGTACCTTTTACATCAGTCAACACTAAGATATAAATATCTCACTCCTAATACAAGCATGGTCAACAATAGATATGCCTTCTCTGTATCATTAATTTTTTGCTTAATGTGAGTTTTAAGTACCTTTTGCCATGTGTAGTCACTATACTAGTCAGGTTATATACCTTTTTTCTGTGCGCTGAGTATCTCAAAGTACTGCTTCAGCCTTTCAGCACTTGCTTTCTTCCTTGACTTTGTCTTTAAGGTCTGTCTTGATACTAATACTTCGTTCAGTTCTTTTTTCTATTGTTCAGATGTTATCCTATGGAACTTGGATTAGCTTTTGTCTTTGTACTCAGCTTTTGTGAGTTGCTTAGGTCAGCTCAGGGCATGTCCACATTTGATCTCTGCTTCCCTCAACAAACTGGGACCGTTCTCACCTCTGTTTCATACATAGTATCAAATTTGAAATCACCCAATCATTTTCTAATCGTTTAATACTGTCAAAATGGACATCCAAGGCTACATCCACCAACTGTCTTGACTGATACCAGCATGCAAGACTCTATAACACACTGAAGCTCCCATGTGCTGCTGCTCTCTCAAATGCTTTTTCCTGCCTATATACACATAGGCCACAAAGCAAGAAACTAACATTTACAATCGAACAAGAAAAGAATGACCCTGTGTACCACATCAGAGTAAAAGGAAGAAAGGTAAATTTAATATTGCTCAGAAAGCAAGTGCTGAATTACAGGGAGAACAAATGCAAGATGCCTATACTTCCAGGAGATATTCCTATGTTCATAATAATAATGTGATGTAATAATAATGAATATTCATATATTCACAGTAATCATAATTGCTCCACTGAAACTTTTGTTTTCCTATATGAAGGCATATGGCAAACACTACCTATTAGAAGAACAGAAATAATTTAAACAATATACTTTAATAACACTGTTTTTCATGTGAAAAACTTGACCAGAAGTCCTTCTCATGATAGTCTCAGAAAGATGGTAAACTGAAATATTCTTGTTTCGTGATCCCTCAGTATGAAGCTCCTTGGTGGCCTTGATACAGCACTATAATGGAAAAATCCATCATGCTGAAAAGAATGTCATACGGCATTTCACCAGTCATTCTTGAGAGATGTAAAGAGCAAGATTAAGGCATCCTAAATATTTGTCTCTATAATGGAGGGTGAGCGATTAAGCACAGTGATCTTTGCTCTTTACAGTTAGAGTGGTGACCATCCACTGTCATCAGCTGTGTTTTTAATGGATGCCACTGTCCCTTGAAAACACGTAAGGGTTATTTTAGGTGAATTATAATAATGGAATGATTATTAACATACTTATAACACATTCTTACCAACAAGCTAGCCAGCTGCAATTTTTCCATTTGAAAATAACTGACCAATTAAAGAGTTATCCAATTTGAGTGAATCATGCCATAATCCTGGGAATTTCACCCAGACATTTAATGCATGTTGCCGAGGCTTACTCTGTTCACGCATTCACAAAATGATACTGCTTTCTGAGCTGATTCATATATTCCTGCCAAGACAGAGCCATAACAGTTACATGTGGCTGCAATTCAGAGCTCCCAGAACACTGGCTAAAGTGACAAGGTTATAAAATCCTTACTTCCATTTCACTGGCTTGATCTGTGTAGAAAAAAGCAGACTTCTATTCTGAAATACATCATCTAACTCAGTAATAATTATTTAAACAACAGGTCTTTCATTAAAACTCAACTTTAAAACCTTTTTTTCTGTGCCCTCCCCCTGCAATGTATTCCCAAGGACACTTATTAGCTGTCAGCCATATACAAATACAGAGCAGATGGTACCCTAATGTAGACAGGTAATGTGCATCTCTGAATCACCTTTTAACATATCCATGAGCACTAAGTTGCTTTATTAATTCCAGTTACATCATTATAATTACAAACTTCTGACTTCTTTTCCCAATTCTCTCTCTATAGGAGCAAAGAGGTCTACATAGGATTTCTCTCTGAATTTCCCATTTACAAAGAACAGGTTAACCAAAAAAAGCCACTTCCAGAGGACTGTAGTGTACATCAAATAGCCTCACAATGACTGTGCTTTAAATAAGAGTTATCAGCAATGATGATACGCAGATAGTGATCAAGTAAATTCTCATTTTAAAACAGAGTTCAAATAAAAAAATGTTTAGAAGAGATTAAACAGATTTTCTAAAGCAAAAGCTGAATGCAATAAATTCCTCAACAGTTACAGCAGTTAGACTGTTCAGTTAGAAGAGACACTTTACCAGTATATATGAGCATTATACAAGTTCACAAGGACAGAACTGGGGTAGTTGGTGTGAATTATGAAGGTGTAGAAATGAGATGAATGAGCGTCAGGACAGGGATTTCATGCTCAGCAATATTCGCCATGAGCTTTCTGAATCTTCTGTTTGAAACACACCGTGAAACAAAGGGTCTAATTCTCTGTTGCCTTGTAGTATTTAGCCATGATCAAACTTGAGAGGGGAAAAAAACCTGCATGGTGATTTGGCAATCCCATGTACCAACTACATAGAAATATAAATAACTGTCAAGGGCAGGATAGAGGAGATTCTGCACACAGATTTAACCACCTTTCATTAAATGCTAGACTGAAGCATGGGTCATGTATAATCAACTTGCAGCATAGTAAGTTTTATTCCAGTATAAGCTTTGTTACTGTTTCAAAGGTAGGGGGGAAAACCAGTATGTTGTAGGGTTTTTAAATGACACTGTTATTTTGTACATTTCATAGAATCATAGAATCATTAAGGTTGGAAAGGACCTCTGAGATCATCGAGTCCAGCTGTTAACCTAACTGCCTGGTCCACCTCTAAACCATGTCCCTAAGCCCCACATCCACGTGTTTTTTGAACACTTCAGGGACTGTAATTGCACCACTTCCCTGGGCAGTCTCTTCCAATGCCTAACTACTCTCTCCATGAAGAAATTTTTCCTAATATCTAATCTAAACCTCCGCTGGAGCAACTTGAGGCCATTTCCTCTTGTCCTATCACTTGTTACTTGGGAGAAGAGACCAACCCCCACCTCGCTACAACTACCTTTCAGGTAGTTGTAGAGAGCAATAAGGTCTCCCCTCAGCCTCCTCTTCTCCAGGCTAAACAACCCCAGCTCCCTCAGCTTCTCCTCATAAGACTTGTTCTCCAGACCCTATGGCCTGCAGTTTTTAAAGATTTCATGTCATTTTTATGAGTTACAAAACATGTGGCACAAGAGTGGATGCAAGAGGGTACCTTTAGCGTACCCTGTACTTAGCTGAAGAGTCCTTTAAACTTTCTATTGGACAAGGAGGTTTAGCCTGAAAGTCAGAAAAGTCTTCATTATACTACAGAAAGAGAGAAAGAAACACAAGTGTAAATCAAAGAAAACCAAGCATGGCACACCAGAGCTGGTTGAACACTTCTGCCCACTTGGCTATAAGAGAGAACCTGAAGTTAGCCAAGTAGTTGAGAGTAACAATGAAAAACAGGTGCTGCCTATGTTTGGGTATTTTTATTATCTACTGAATAGTCCACCCCAAAACATGTCTGCCTATGTTTGGGTATTTTTATTATCTACACCAAGTCATTTGGGGACAGGTTACAGACCAAGTTCTGTCCCTCTGTGCTCCTGGCTCGTCTCTTTGGAAAAGGAGTTCCGGGAGGCTAGGTCGGTTGTGCTGACTTGCATACACCCACCCACCCATGGGGATGCTGGCCCAGCAACCCCACCATTCGGCTGTGTTTGCCCACAGTGGCAATGGGCAGGTCAGAAGGCAGCAGCTCTTGACTGCAGTCTTTACCTGCCAACATGTGATCATGACAGATGTGGACTGAGGACTCTCTCAAAGATAAACAAAAGACATGTAAATTAGGAATAGACACAGCTGTATATGAGAAGAAAAAAAGGAGGTAGGACTAGAGGACCTACAGAGGTCCCTGCCAACCGAAATTATTCTGTAACTCTAAACTGGGCCACAAAAAGAGTTTATAAACATTCACTCTTGCTGTTCATATATCTGGTGTCAGAAGCACTGAGTGTTGCTTAAAAGGATTTTGAAGCAACAGTCAGAATTGAATAAAGGGCTAAATACTAGAAGTACATTTTAAATTATTTATAGTTTGTAATACAAATGCTGGTGTGTCATAACCATCCAATTTTCCTAGCACTTAAGATTAGGTGAAAGAGGACTTTTTGAGTGGAAGCTATATGCCTGTAAGTATTTGTGTCTGACTTTCCACAAACACGTAACAAGGGATGGAAATGCACAGCTTGCCATTAGTGGAAAGTGATGCTTCTCAGCATTTGTCATACAATTACCATTCTCTATTAAAAGGTAAAGAGATGTCAGTGTTGCCTTTATAAGATGCTTGGCTCATGCATCAGATTCTAAGGTTTGGGTTTTTTTTTAAACTGAGCAGGAGTATCTTCCTCAGTTGCCAAATTACCTGCACTTAACAAGCTTTAAGATTTAAAATTATTCATTTTATATGTATTTTCTTCTTTGAATTAATTTGTTCTAGCCAATAAGCAGTACAGATTGGAACGCTAGCACCCATGCTATGGTAATTCCCTTGATGGGAAAAATAGCTACAAAGGTCAAAAGCTTCTAGAGATTAATCTAAACAATTTGATTACAGATTTGGGGTGGGGGGAGAGGGGGAGAAAAAAGAAAAAGTAACAGCCCTGTAACACAGCAGATAACAGAATGAAGGGGAGAGGAAGATCTTTGAAAATCCTTCTGCCTTTTTTTCCTGTATGATTTATAATATGTACTTTTGGTCCACAATGAAACCCTTGAAAAGCAATTATGTTTATTATGAAGAAAACCAGCTGCATTGGAATGTGGTATCATTATGTGGTCTGAATGACACTGAATAGACATAGTACTTTCTTACCCATTTGACTTATGATTTATCAATCGTATTTTTTCTCCAAACCTTTCCTAAGTACTTAAGAACCAACTGTTTTTTACTGGAAGGTGCTTTGTTTCCTGCCAAAGAGCACTGAAACAAAAGCTGCTGCCTCCAGCCTTTGCCACTGCTAAGCAGTGTAAGGTGAGCACACGCAGCACAGCCAGAGGTATGGCGGAAAGCATACTTTACCTCCATGCCTCTCTAAATAATACATTGGCAAGGCAAGCACGCAAGAGATTTGGTGTCTTGTAACTACTATCAGACGTGTGTCTATCAAGCTTCATGTTCGTTAGTCAAATGAGACCAATGAATTAGAGAATGTTTAAATTTGTCTTCCTTTAAACAGGCACACAATGAGCGCAGTGGAGTCACAACTGGAAAACTTTACTGAGAAGAACACAACGGTAAGATAAGCTCAGTATAAATACGCTATTTTAATGCTTTTTTTTTTTAAATAGGCTGTCTAGTGTGGGGCCTGGTACTGCTCATGTAATAAATGACAAGGGGATAAAAGGAAAAAAAAATAAGCATGTCTTTCCTCAAGTCCCATGGATATGAATAATGAACTTTCTGGTCCTCTCTTATTAGATGAGCAAACGTGTTGATTTTGCTGGTAAGATATGAGAATTAGTGTTCCAGTGTGATTTACCTCAAAATACTGCAACCCTGTTACATTTTCTAGGACAGGGGTCCGCCATAATTTAGAGTTGAAGCAACATTTCTTAAAGTTTTATTATTTAGCTATGCATATTTGTATCAGAATAAAGGTTGGCATGTTAAAAGACAGCCCAAATTAATCTATTTTCTCAAAATATGACTAGGAATTTGGAAATGCTTTACATTTTGTAGTAATCAAGAACTATTTTAGCTCTTTTCATAAACTTGTCTGAGCTGCTTTTGTTAGGAAGTGTCTGAAATGTAAATGAAGAAATGTTACAGATACTTGAGGCTCTGCTTACCTGCAGAAGAAACTGCAAGCTTTTCAAGCAGCAGTGTCAGAAGTGTGCGCCTAGCTATCATGTGCACATTTAAAGAGTCCTTAGGGTAGAAGAGATTATTTAGTAAAGTGGCCAGAGAATATTGCAGTTGGACAAGATGATTGTTGTAGATCCCTTCTAACTGAACTATTTTATTTTATTATTGACTAGATTTAGAGGAGAACTTAGGCAGCTACTGGTCCTCTCTTTCATCCCCCTGCCTCCCTTCCCAGTGTTGCCATAAACTAAGGGATCAGCTGCTTTTTGTTCTGTAGCCTCCTCTGGACCCTGGGGGTTGTTCTTCAGTGGTTTGGAAAATGCATTGGGTTGAATGAGATACAGTCTTCATTTGCAACCTGTTGGTCCTTCTCTGATAATTTATCCCAAGATGGCCTATGGATCCTCATGCCAGGGATTACTGACAGTGCAGATTAACTGGAACCAGATGTCCAGGGTGGGATAGAAGGGGAGCTGTCAGAGGAAAGACCTGGATGAAGTAGTATGGGAGATCATGGAGAGGACTTCTCAAATCCTTTCCTCAAAAGATTTTTGGTTTGGGTTTTTTTGCTGGGTTGGTTTTTGGCTTTTTTTAATGGAGAAGGAAATCTAGCTCAATATGCAATGGCAAATGGCAGCTGTTTGACAACAGACTGTTTTCTACTGTCGGGAGAGGACTCACCAGTACAATATGCATGATTATATCATCCCATGGGGATACAGGTAAATGAACATAGCAACACTATTCACAAATAGTTCTACAAATAAACTGTATCAGTTTACTATTTTTACAGTTTCTATTTACTTGTTTGCTAGTGCCAAATGAAAGAGTTTACATGTAAGAAACATTTAAGATAGCAAGAATATGATGAAAATGCAGGTAGCGATTTTGGCAAAGGAATATACAGCAGAACTGATAGTTTTTCTCAACAGCTCTTTTAATTACTTGCATAAATATATTCACCTACGAATTGAATAAATAGTCTGCGAACAGTAGAATAGGCTTATCTTATTTACAGCGCAAGAAGAAAAATACCATTTCAATGATCCTACTGTGAAGACAGATTTATCAACAACTTCAGTTTTTAAAAAACCCTGAAATTTACTGGATAACTGCAGTTCATGAGTCTACAAAATCTACAGGCCTTCCTATAGCTTTTTGCTCAGGAAAAGTATACATTTATCAGATTTGTTACATGCAATGAAGAACTACCATAGGCCTCTCAAAATCAGTGGGAGAGAGATCCAAAAGATCCCAGAGAAGAAACACAAAAAAGTAAAACCTATAGTTTGATTGCAGTGTTTGAATGCTGTACTATCATTGGCCTCACAAAACAAACACATTCATGCAGAAGGTTTATAGGTAGCATTCACAAAGACCTACTTTTGAAGGATATATAGCATTTTAGGTAGTTCCTTAACAAAAATTCCACCATCAATTTCTGCCTGAATGACTGCTCACTAACTAACTTTGTTTGGTACTGCAGTCTTCCTCTCTCCAACACATCACTTTTGGCCACAGAAGCACACTGGAGTCTCCCAAACCAAGGAAAATGAGAGGACAATGCTCCCAGCAGAGTTTTAACCTGGCTGAAACCTTTATCCTGTCACATTGATAATTTTTTTGAAATATGTTGTTCATTTTTATGGGCTGTTATTTGACTGTTATGAGCAGGGGTTTGGTGCAATAGGACTAAACACATGAGTGTAACAGACCAAGTTCTGCCTTGCCACAAGTCCCATATATGGGCGGGCTCCCATTCTGCAGCTCTTGGAAAGAGGATAGTCACAGACCCACAGATGTGAATTTGCCTGCAATTTCAGCAAATTGGATAGCGTAATAAGTTTATTGTCACTATGAGAGAATAGATCAAGATAAGTTTGGGGGAGAAGTGAATAGGCCAGAGGACAAATATAGCCAGATAGCTGAGAGCTAAAAATAGCAGACAAAAAAGAAAAAAAGAAGATACTTGATAAAAGCAACAATATCTGTTCTCCCCTTCACTTAAATAAGATAATTTTACAGATGGCCAGTAAAAGATAAAACTACAGTCAGCAGAGATGGTATGAAATGATAATAGTGATTTAGGTCAAAGTCCAAATCTGCGCTTTTCTTATTTCCTCTATTTTCTTCCCACATTTTCATAAAGGCTAAGGCTCTACAAAGCTCAGGAAACAATTAAAATAACTGACAGTTTTAGATATGCAGTATTCATCAAATATTTTACTTGAAATAAATTCCCATTAGTGTTCTACAGTGATTTAAACTACCATGAACAGGTAGGGAAGGAAATTAGAAGATCAGAGACCAGTTTTGGAGACAGCAGTAATAAAATGTGAAAACCTCAAATGACCTCTAGGACACACCAGATTCTGGTTTGGTTTTTTGACACACACCCCCCTCCCCCAAGTTTCAGAGAGAGACTTTCATTAAAATATATCTTTAGGAAGTGGCTTAAAGTAAGGTTTAGGCCTACATTCAAATGTATTCCTGACACAAATGCAGATGTTACAATGAAATCTCTCTTTCAGGGAAGGGGGAAGTGCAGCAAATCACCAACTTTATAAACCGTTGAGTCTCCACACAACTTCACCTCATACAAGCCAATTCATGCATGCGAACAAAGCAAATGTGTTTGTTTTATCTGTCATCTAGCAGCCATAGGTCCCACACTAGTGGAGGGTAAAAGAAGCTACCATTCTTAGTTAAATCTATTTTGAGAGCTGCAAGGGAGAAGGAGGTGAACTTCAGACTATTTTTGAATGATGGTATAACACCTATGCTGAAAACCACTGAAACCAACAAAAGGACCCATTAACAATGAAGCAAAACATAGGAGAATGTGGATATTGCATAAGCAGACTCACCTGAATTAGGAAAAGTCTGCTTCACAGTCTAAAGTCAATCCTTAGATGCGGTGTAAATCAGGAGTATTTCTAACATACAGCTATGAGTTAGGTTGAACATTCTTGTGACTGGTGAATTTAATGGCTGTTCTTCATTTTGGGTTAAAAGTCAGACTCATTTAGGATCTTTGATGGAACCAAACAGCTTAGAACAACAGGCACATGTGGTAGGGGAAGGAAGGGTGTTACTCTTTTGCCTGCAGGAAGGGGAGAGCATGGGAGACAGCTTGCATCAGTCAAGGGGAACTAGCATGACGTTAGCCATAGGCACAACCCAGTACTGCCAAAAAGCTAAAGGAGAGACATGTCTTAGGCCAATTTCTAGCTGGAAAGAAGGTGAAAGCTGTGAGCCAAGAAACTCTTTCCTGTTTTGTTAAAGGAAGGTGGACCTTGAGTTTGTTTTTAAAAATATTCTTGCAGTTTATCAAATACCCAGTGCTGCTTCTGTGTTTTTTCCTCCTAAGCAAAATATTACAGACCACACTAATTCTGGTTAAAAATTGACTCAAAAAAAACCCCAAGCCCAACTCCCAACAATGCAGATTTAAGTTCAATCAAATGTAAGCATGTTAAAGGACAATTAAACACATAACAAACTCTCTTGCCAAGAAGGGAGGGGCTAAAGAATGGAGATTTTAGCTAGTAGTTGGGTCTCAGTTCTTGTTAACATTTCTTTCTCTTTACTGTTTTAAATGCATGTTCTTTCTACACAAACTCATTTTGAATGTAAGATGAAAACTTACATTCAAGTATTTGCTACAGGGCAGAAAACCTCAAAATCAAACCTCTTGGGAGCTGATGTCAGGACACGGGTAGCAGATTTCAGCAACTGGTGCAAAATGATAGAGTGGCAATTTTCCTTCCTAAGCATACTGTAAGAAAGATGGAATAAGCCTTTGTGAGAACACAGGCAACTGATCAGAAAGATTTGATATCAGCACTTAGTAATTTACCTGCCAGAAGAGCTACGGTGCAATTAGGAGCACTGTACTGGGATGTGTTTCCAGACTATCCAAGTACTCTCACAGCTAATGCAGTAGCCCTTCTGTCTCCTGGCTGCATTAAAATGCTGTGTGTCGCTCTACAATACTGACAGCTGTATCAAATCTAAAAGAAACCAGCAGTCACCTGTCACAACGCCTTTCAGTGCACCACACACTGATTACCAGGCACTCCTTCATTAGCCCCACTTTGTTTGAAATTCTCCCTAATTGTGTGCTTGCTGCTTTTCCATTCATGATAGACAGCAATTCTGCTGGCAAGCTTAAGAACAAAATATCTGAACACCACCCTTAATTCACTATTTAATTAATATATTCCTGCTGTATGAACACACTGAACCCTTTCACTGACTCTTACTGGATCTGATCTTACTGGATCCCACTTTCCATTGGGAAGTGACTTCTGTTCTAGCTGCTAGCCTGTGCCCTGGCCTGTCCCACGACCCTCAAGGGCTGTCGAGCCACCCCATGGTGGCCTCTGCTGGCACGGTGCCACCTGTCTCTGACCCCAGGTACATGTTTCATTGGCAGGGCACACTGGAGCTAGCAGACTTGCCCCTGCAGAAGGGCTCCGTGGAGCTCCTCAAGCAGAGATGGGAGTCCGCCAATGCTACAAGACCTGGCCCGATGCTCCGGTGCTCGCCAGCCCCACGGTCCCTGGTGCTGGGTAATATCAGCTGCAGCAGCACTGTGGAGAAAGTGCTGGCAGACAGCAGGAGGGCAGATGTGCTCAAGGAGGAGACCCTAGGTGGCCCTCAGCAGATCGAGCACTTCCCCATCACTGTGGAGGAGCTCCGGAGCCACTTTGAGGCCCTGGGTGGCAAGAAGGTAAGTGCCTGGGTTGGGTGGACACCTCGAGGGAATGGAGATGGGCCCCAGGGCTGCAGGGCAGTTTCCCCACCCTCACATCACCCCTCTCCTGTGCCCCACTGGGGATGGGCAGCGCCAACCACAGCTCCTGTGGATGTCCTGTGGACAATTTAGATCAGTATGTTAATACTAAGTGTTCTATAGCTCTCCTTATTCCATAATGTTATTAGTCTGGATCATTTTAATGGTCGTTGACTGGCGCTATCTGCCAACCTGTCAGGTAAGTTAGTGTGCAATTGTACTTGGCCGGTGCTTTTTGGGGGGGGAGAAAAACAAGATATTATGGCCTGAGAGAAGAATTCCCAAATGAAACTATTTACAAACACTCTAAAACTTTCTGAAGCAATTGCTTCTTATTTGTAGAATAGTATTGGCGCCCTTCACCCATTGGCTTTCACTGGTATAACATGACAGGCCTGGACAAATTGCAACCTTTATTTGTCATCAGATTTTTGTCTGAGAAATGTCTGCTGAAAAGGTAATTAATAATCTTAATTACGGCAACTTCATTCATTTTTGTGGCTAAAAAGTCTTTCACCATGCTTTACCTCTTCTGTGTGAAAACTAAAATGCCCCTGCAGGTTTTGGTGGCTGATGGAATATTTTATACCTTCCACATGGCAATTCCTCACTTCTTGTTCAGTTAGCAGGTTAAAAAAAAACCACATAAATAAATAAATCAATCCCCTTCGAATAAATTTTACCCCACTTCTCAATCAAAGATATACTAAAACTTGATGTCTCAACTCTGTGTTCTACCACCTTCTAACTGCTCCAGGATAACTCTGCCAGTCCATGTAGTCAGTCAATTACCCATTTAATTTTAATGCCCAGAGTGATTTAAACATGGTTTTCTGGAAACTAGAGTTCAGAATAATGCATGCTGACCATGATATAATTCATACACAAAATCCTGCTATTAAAAGATATTAGAAAGCTTTTTTTATGTGAACAGTAAAATAAAAATTCATGTGATTCATGAAAAATCTTTTCATTGGCTTTAGAAACATAACACAAAAAGTAGCAGGTACCAATAAAATAAAGGTTAAAACTTTATGGGATTATTGAGCACTTTAAAGACCATATAAAATAGTCATAGACTGCAGCTAAGTGGCATACTCAAACAATTTTAAGGTGGAGACATTTTTGGTTGATCTAACTTAGTAATTTTTTAATAATAGCAAAATAAACTTTTTTTTCCTATGAAGAAGCACATTCAGTATTGCAGACATGATCATTCTTGTAGGAGCAAATTGGTTCTTTTTTAATCTTATTGATACGAAGAGCTCCTTATTGAGTGTGAAAGAATAATTTTTTGGACTTAAACAGCATTCTTCACTTGACAGGATTGCAGACCTTTATTTAAACAATAATTACCAAGAAAGTAAAAGAACTCCTTACTCCTGGTCTCAGAACTGTTACACCAATTAAATATTACTTTGTTAGGGTTTCTTTGCAAAATTTGCTCCTGTTCCACCTGCAAATGCTTTGAATTCACATGCACCTTAGAATCTGACCATTAGTAGTATTATTTCACTGATATACTGCATAAAATTATTTCCAAGTATATCTCTTTTTGCTAGGTGTTCCTCCAAGTGAAAATTTATCATTTCTGATACAAAAGGGAAGCAATGGCTCAATAAAAAGAGTGGAAGATGGGGAAAAAGAGTCAAGGAAGTCTTACTTTCCTCTTCCTTATCATTTGTTTGCCAAGAGCACTGCATATGAAATGTATTTGAGTAGAGCTCTAGTTAAAATCAATTTTTTTCTCCATCTAGCCAGAAGTGAAAAAAAGAGGTGTACTCTCTACAGAGCATGCCTTCTTGCTAAGTCACTGAAAGTCATGCAGGAATTGCAACTGTTAAGATCAGTATCTTGCAAAGAATATTGAAAAGCAGATGGTGCTTATAAACTGGGAAGTGACGAGGGTTGGAAAAGCACGAGGAACAGGCCCTTTTTTCACAATTCAAGTGGAAAAGCTTGAATTCTGTTATCCTGTTCAGGCAGCTGTCTTAGGAAATAAGATTTATATTGCCTTTGAGGATTTATTTCCCCAGCATTGTAAAACATCGTGTGGTTTCCAAGATACAATCAATATGAAATGTAGAAAAATGGAATCTGCATCATAGAAGACTTTCACAACGTAACCACTACTTCAACATTTTTACTTAAAAACAAAAATTTGAAAGTGAGTCTACAAAAAATGTAGGCATTCATACCAAGGGTTTCTGATGCTGAAGAAGTATGGATACTTAAACTTGGGTCATTCACTTACAAACCTTGGCAACAGAGACCACAAGCAGGATTGACAAGGTTTAAAAAAAATCTGTGAACTCCATAGTCATAGGAGTTCTGTGAAAGGATAGATTATTTCAGTAATACGAAAAGTCAGAGCCAAACTGATGCCGGTGCATCAACATCTGTGTCCAAGATCTAACGGCACAAAAAATATGTAGAAATTACTGACTCCTCCACTGGTAATAGTGAATAAGCATGAAAAAAAAATCATCTGAGATAAATAGGACTCACAGCAATCTCAGGCTTTGCATGTATAAAGCCTGAACTTTGTATCATATTTTAAATTAATATAATTAAGGTATTTAAAGGAGCATATTAAGCATTTGATGTGTGTCTGGTTAATGATACGGACCCTAGATGTTAGAGGTGACAAAGGCATTTATTAATATTAATGAATGTTAAGTATTTTAGTAGTTAAATATTACACCATGAGATATGATACTTGTCATGAAAAACAATAGCAATTTAGTATGCCTTCAGAAGATACATTTTGACTATAGTTCTATCAAGTAATCAGTGATACAAGAAAATATTTATATCACAATATAATGCAAGGCTATGCAAAGGTTTTAGCAAACTGATTGCTTAAGAGTCAATCTCTTTCAGCCATAGTACATTTCCACAGGCAGGAGGAGTGAAGGATGGGGAATGAGCTGATGCATTTTCCTTGCATTTTTGTAGTGGTTTCACCCAGAAGTGATACAGAAGGTTAGAACAAAGTTAGAAATGGCTATATGTAAAACTAAGTCAAAGCCATAAAAATCACAGTGGAATTTTTAAAATTTAAACAAAATGTCTTTTAAGGCTCAGTGCCAGCTACTATACTACAGTTACCTTATGCATAAATTAACATGCTCATTAGCCTTATGCTCAGAAAAAGACTGCCAGCTATTGTAACCCTGCTTAAGTGGACTATCTCTTGACTAATCAGACTTTCAAGACCAGGGCCCATCTTATTACATTATTCCATAAGAAAAATAGATTTTATTCTAAGAAGGCAAAATACCACTGATTAAAAATTCTAAGACCTCTCACTCAGGTTGCATTTCCATTGCAGTGCTGTTATTTGTATATGTACAAAATCAATAGAGAAGAATCAGGGCAATTAAATAATGTTAAACCATGACGTGACTTCTAAACAGTGCGATCAATCATATAAAGAACCCTCTGCTGGCTCAAAAGTGAAAGACATTATTATAGGCAGCTGCAAATGTATTTAGACTTTTGGCATATTTTTCTTCCTGGTGGCTACATGGTGAACTATGCCCAATCCTAATTATTTGAATGGAATTAACACTTCATATTGCAATAAGAAAATACAAAAAAAGAGTAAATAGAGTCAGGGACTAAGTTTAATAATTTTGAAGTTAAATCACTTGGTGAAGTCAAATTACTTTTGCCTGAGTTTATCCAAGTGGAACTTTGGATGTGATTCCTTCTTAGGAGTATTAATAAGTTAATTATTAAGTCTGTTGCTGGAGCCTTTTAATGAAAGCCTATAGTATCAGGCCTGTCCATATCTTTCCATTATTTAGAAATAAACTGATGTCCCATTCTGATAAAATGAAAAGTATTTTCCCCTTTCCTATAGGAAAAAACTGTTTCTTAGGAAGTAATAATATACTAAAACATCAATTTACTGTACTGATGTATCACTCCCATGAAACAACTACTTTAGATTATTAGCACTCAAAGGCATTGGAATGTTAAATCAACTAAGGCCTCTGTTTGCTGGAAAGTGATTATGTATGTTTTTCTTAAAATATGTTAAAGCATCCCAACTGAGAAAGCAATTTCATGCTTACTTTTTAGAGAAACCTATTCAAAGAACTCATTAAAACCATTCATTTAAATAATCTGGTATATGTTCATTAAACTGTGTCCTTTGCAGAAAACATATGAACTGCTGCCAGAAAGTAAATGAAGGGAGCAGATGTTTAATGTAAAAGGTTACACCTTCATTAAAATTGTTTAAACAAGCAGCATCTTTTTTTCCCTTAAAACTCTCAGAAACATTTATATTAATTTAGCAAAGCCATGTTATGCAGAAAAGAATGGAAACCCCACAACAACTGTAGGTCAGTTTTGTACCCTGTTAGCACTTGCGTTATTTGTATTTTTGTTACACATGAATGAAAGCGAATAGTGAGGAGTTCATGGGATGGCCAAATGATTACCCTTGCTGAAAAGCTTGATATTGAAGGAAGTGCTGTATGGTCAGCCTTCTGGATTTTGGCTTCATCTCTCTTAGGTCATTCCTTTTGTGGCACAATGCATTCCTCCCCTCTGTTTTCACAAACTTTTTTCTAATGGCAAAAGATTCCACAAGGAAAGCCTGCATTGTCTATAGGACTTGAATTGTAGATCATGAAGAACAGGTTTTGGTAAAAAAATCACTTTTTTTTTTTTTCCTTAAAGGAAAACTTTTCTTCTGTGCTTTTACCTTCTCAGTAAATATGCTGGCTCTTTACAGGTACCTTACAAATCATCTGAAGAAACAATCCTCCTCCCACTTTGGTTATTCTTACTTAACTCATCTCTGAACTGGACTGGCTTTTCACAGTTTGGAAGACATGAAATTTTTGCCTTTCTAGAAACTGTACATGTTGACAGAGTTCTCACTGATCTCCACAATGTTTTCCACCAGGGAAAGCAGCTGTTCCGATGGTGGGGACAGAGCTTTCCAAAGCTCCTTTGTTCACAGTCCCACGAACTATTGCAGTACAGTGTATATATCTATATATGCACACGTGTACATATATATATATATATATAAAGGTCTTCTATAAAGTACTGCTGTTCCTTCCTCTTTAATCAGTGAATTGGCAGTGATTCACATTCCATCCCAGTGTATCACCTGCAGTTCTATAGTTCTTCTGAGCTGTTTTCTCTGTGTTAGTTACACCATTACCCTTTCATTGTACATACACCCTGAAGTAACCGTTTTCTGGAGAGTGCACCTGCCTTCCTCAAGGTGTTACACAAAACTGGATTTGAAATCAGCACAAATGATTCACACTTGTGACAACTCAACATTTCAGACCTTCTTCTCCACCATGCCCCTGCTAACTAGTTTCTCTAGTGGCCCGTGCCACTAGTTTTGCTAGTTGCTTAATTATTAAGTAACTATGCTTAGGCCAAATATTTGAATGTTTTCCAAATAACAAGTTATAATATTTTCCTTTAACAGACCCTCGAGAACCCTTTAATTCTTCTGCCCTCAATTCAGCTTTACCATTTTTTGTGCTTTATTTGGAGGTGCATACAGGAGAGGAAACAATCTGTAATAGGATCTCACCTTAAAAGGGTAGAATCATCCACTTTTCCTCACAGTGAGAGATGTTAGTGTTTGAGCTAAGGCAACAAGGAAGCGTGCTAGAAAAGAAGTAGGACAGATCAGTGGGAAAATTGAAACTTATGTTTCACCAGTTCCTCATGAGAAATTAAATTTGGGTTTAATCCCATTTACATATAAAGTACTGTTGAGCAGGCCGCATTTTTATAAGGAACAGGATGGGGTGGACTATAATCATATGCCCTCAACTAAACTTTCCAAAGGAAGTCTCCTTTGTACTGCGATTTAATAGATACGTTTCCTGCTTCGCAATGTTCTTGTTGCTTACTGCTTATTCAGAATCCACGAAGATTCATCATGGGTCATGTGCTGTGGATGAGGGTGGCTTATTTTTAGGACCACTTGTCCTCAGCAAATTGCAATGATTTCAGGTGTGAGTCTCATTTTTGTCTCCTGATTGTTTGGCTCTATTCCTTACCTTCTTTCTGCCCCACTCTTAAAAAGACTTCTTGCCTGGGTTTTTTTTGCTGCTGTATTTTTAATTTAAAGAGGCACTTTTCATCTGTTATGATGAGTTGAGTCTTTTGTGGAGTACAATTAGCTAAGATAAAAAATTATTTTGACAGTGCATCAAACACTACTTCCAGGATGACTGACTTTCCTAGGAAGGCAGTCTAAAAATCTGAAAGTTCTTTCTGGAACAGGAAACCATTTAAAAAGAAGCATTTAAAAAACACAAAGCACATTTTCTCTACAAGATTAAGTCCAAATTTTTTTTAATGCTGTTGAATACAATCATACTTCCATCATTACATGGATATCCCTAAAAAGTTGCATATATACACAGCAGTTTAACAGGTATTGTAAAAGTCTAGAAAGTGAGAAAAGTGCATAGCCAAAAAGACTTTTTAGTAATCATCATAGAATCATAGAATGTCCTGAGTTGGAAGGGACCCACAAGGATCTTCTGACAGTTTTTGAGATATTTTCAGGACTTCTACCTGTATCACTGCAGATATGACATTGTTCTGCCTTTAGTTCTTTCAGTAAATACCAGTGACGTTAAAGAGAAATATTATTTTATTTTGTGCTAACTGAAGTTCTACAGCTGAGCCTGTAATTTGGAAATGGAGTAAATGGAGGAGAATCTCATTCACTTTAGGAAAACTGAAAGAACTAAAAGCATCAGGTTGTTTTTTTCCTTCAAAGTGCTAATACTGTAATATAAGGCTATTTGTAGTAGTAGAATAGAAGTGTCGATGTGTGTTTCTATATGCAACAGTGAAAAAGGCACCGATGAGAGAACACTAAGGTGTATGGAAAGAAATACAATGTTGTCTCATTTTGCTCTCCCTCCTTTATTTTTGTGAGGATTTAGGGGAGTGTGAATTTTTTTTTTTTTTTTTTTTTTTTTTTTTACTTTTCACAGTGCACTGTAAGCTGTGGTGGTTACAAGAAGAAACTTACTTTTTGTAAGCGCACTGACTAGTCATTGGCTCAAGTCTCCAGAAGGTAGAGAAAAGCAGAGAAGCTCTGCCTTCCATATGTGGATGCTATGTCTAATCTGACTGTGTGCTATTAAGCAAGCACACCAAAACAATGGAAAAATGAGGAAAGTGACCCTTGGGGCTTCTTAGGAAAGGCACACACACGCACACAAAAGTCATGAAGGGGTTCTTCTTTCAAGATATGATCGCTTAGAAATGACCCAGAAATTGGATGTTGTAGCAATAATCTTTAACATTTTACAATCTGCAGAGATCAATAAAGTTAAAACCTTTTAACTTAGAGAGAAGTTCTATGTGATGTCCATTGAGTTTTGTACAGTTTGATCTTGAGGGTGAAGAATTGTGCTTTCTAAGTCATCAAAAAACCTACCTCTTCTCTTTCCAGACACATAAGCCAGTAAATACTTTGCTTTACCCAAGTCTATTTTTGTTGTGTGGTTTCCAACCTATTAGCCAGCGGCATCAGAGCTTGATAACCTCTGTGGGAAACTGACCATAAAGCACTTGGAAAGGCGCAGCTCCTTTCCATGGTCAGTGGCCAGAAAATGACATTTGGAAAAGTATGTTTCATTTATAACATGTTCTTTAACTTCATCTCCACATTTAGTTTAATTTTAGCTTGCAATATTTTATAGACAATACTTCTTATCCTAAGTAACTTCTTCTTAAGTATTTATCACTTGTGGCAGAAAGTGACAAATATTAAAACATTTTCACTGTCATTCTGTCTGCTGGTATTTGGAACAATTTACCAGCCTGTGGCATCTTAATCAATTCTTGAAGCATGAAAGTGATGTGGAAACATGGGAAGTAAATACATCCATTACTAGCATGTCTTGGGAAACAGCACTTGGAGGGAAACATAACATCTGGGTAAAGTTGAATAGGATGGAAATAAGCATGTGACATAAAGTCTGACAAATCCACAGGTGGTGGTATGCAAGAGAGAGCAGATCCATAAATTAAAAAGGAGTGAAAGAGACATTACTTGTTGTTGCAGAGTACAACATATAATACGTCAAATGAACAATTTCAAGTTAACAATCAAATAAGCACCTGCACCAAAACATACTCACAATTACTGACTATTTCAATAGGCTATTAAATAAAATCCCAATATGTCTATTCCTGTTATCTTTCCTCCAACCTGTATAACGTTTGTGACAACAAACTGTTAACAATTCTGTTATTCTCTGACAGTATCTAGTAGAAAGAGAAATGGACTCACCATGTATTCTGAAGTTGTCATGAGGTTGAAGTAAATGGGTCCAAAATAACCATACTCGGGAGTTTCATGCTACTGTTCTGAATCTTCATAAAAGCAGAACAATTCCTGGGTTTTCAAAGAGAAGTACAGCATAGAATACTTTCCATCTTTATATGTTCAAGGCACAGGTAGTACCAGCATATGGGTAGGTGCCAATATGGGCTGTTATAGTACAGAAGGTACAAATGACCTACTATATCAGCTGCCTTAATAGAAGAGATCCTTCAGGGATCCTTTTCACAAACAAGATCTCTCATGTGCTGCTGTTTGTGTTCCTTTAGCTCTGTGTCTTCTTCCTTTTGTCAGGTCTTTTTTTTGCTCTGTTGTCTCTTTCAAAAAAAGTTCTGTAAAGATGGGATCCTTTTTTAGATGTTTGCTGCCTAGATTTAAAGTAACATGGCATGTTATCTTAAAGCTGAGCAATCTCTAGGCATTTAGCAAATGGGAAAGAAAGATGAAAAGAAAATACTATTGCCATACTTTAACCCTGTTTCTTTTTTGTCTCTTCTGTGTCATGGTATGATGGTATGTTTGTTTCAACTGGAAGACTTGATTAATAAGATTGGAATAGTAGATGTTACTCAGGATCAGGCAGTTCGTGAACTATGTATACCCAGGAGTGTTCAAGCTATGCATCGTCACTCTGAAGCTGTTTATATGAAGTTCTGTCACAGCTAATAAATATCAATCATTGCTGGACTATGGGTATGAAAATGGTCTAGTAATACTAGTTTTGAGAATCTCCCTAGTTATGCCCACTGTCTCAGAGTCTCCATCATTTACCCTAATTTATAGCTCATCTTGAATTCTCTGTAGCTACATCTCTTACATAATACCCTCTTGATACGCTCATTGTTAATCTTCCATTATAGAATATCTGTTTCGTTTTCTCTTGTTAGTAATTTTCAAACATCAACCCAGTATCTGACTAAAGAAAATGCTATTTCTTAAAAATATGGCATGCTGATAATAGATAATTTTACTAGCTTTTATAGATAGTAATATTGTGGAAAAAACACTAATTTAAAAACATGCGATGAATATTAGATAAAAAAGCCTTTGCTTAAGATAATTAGTCAAGCCCACATAAGTATTGTATTAAAAAAACCCACAAAACATCAAAAAAAAAGCAGTGGGGTAAATCTTAATCTAGTTCACTGAGAAAAAGTTTACAAGGAATTTTAAATTGAGGAGTGCTGTAGACTTCACCAAAAGTTCCCAGCATGTATCTCTCTGGTGATGTGCAGAGCAAATGACTTAGAAGGTTCACTTGATGTGCTCTGTATTATTACTGAATAAATGAAAAATTATGGGCACTTGAACACATATTGCTTACTGTAGTTTTGGTAGCAATATCAAAGAGTACATGATATGTTTAAGTTTTTAAAATTAGTATATGTTTAATGGAAATAAACACATTTAAGATGTTAAAATGTGTCAACTGGTTGGAGCTTTTACTAAGAGAGAGATTGTCTTTAGTTAGACTAAGCCTGTGCATTTTTCTTTTTGCTCTTGACTACAACAGAGGGATCTGCCTCAGTTGCATGAACAACTGAAGGAAAATGCTTCTTCTGTCCTGCTTCTAAAAGTGGTATCAGTGGACTCTGGGAACTAGCATGCCCAATATTACTGGAAAATTATCAAATCTTAGAAGCCAGGCAATATTTTGGAAGGAAACAAAGTAGAGAGTCGAGGCAGAAGATTGGTGTATGTGAGAATGTGCAGCTAAAATAGAGTGCCTACTAAGAACTAGAAATATTAGTCATTTTGTATGTCATTTGCTTCCCCACTCTGCCAGTGCTTTTGTTTCTGCTTTGTTATTTTTGTTTTCTTTTTCACACCACAACATACTTCTAATAATTTCTAGCTATTTAAAATAATTACAAAAATCATGAAATGGCAAATGACAACAGAAGGAATGTAAATGTCTGCAGCAATACTAGACACAAAATGATCATGCTAGAAAACTTCTTTCAAAATCGTTATTTTGTTTTTCTTAAAGGCAGAGACACACACTGAGCTATTTTAGGAACATTAAGAGGTCTAAACTGATACGCCTCTGAGTCTAAGTAAATTTCAGCAAGAGAGTGTGCAAAGAAAAGCATATATTGTCAGTGAATTTACAAGAAACAAACAAACAAAAACCCCAAGCCCACACATGCTCTCATGAAATCCCAAATAAATAGCAGTCCCATACCTGCAATTAACAGTAGCACTGATAAAATAATGGTTCTTAAATTTCCACTGTAAGGGTGAAAACACTGACAGTTATAAAACTACACCCCTAAATATGCATTGCAAGAGAAGAAAAAGATAATGAAGAACCAAAGTATAAACTTAGAGCTGACAGAGGAATTTAGTATACAGCAGTGTTCCTTTTACAATTGCAGTGCAAAGAGGGTACTAAGTTTACTGTGGAAGCTTTAAATGAAACTTTATTGTTTCACCAGAGAAGGATTATTTACAAAAGTGTTGTTTGCTTTTTTTTTAAATGTTGTGGTAAAACTTTTTTCCAATTACTTTGGAATTACTATATAAATAGAAAGGACAAGTTATCATGTTTGATTGAAATGTTTGGTGTATGTATGTAAATAAAAAAGTGAAAAAAGCAGGAGGAGATAGAAGAGGAAAGCTACCGTGTTTAATTTTTGCTATGTTTCAAATCTTAATTTGTGCCTCCTATGTAGTGAGATAGCATTTTATGCTACCACAGGTCATGATTTTGGAAAAACAACTCTGACATTATTCTTGGTTACTAATCACACTAGTTTAGAAAACAGTTTCCATGACTTGAACCAAGCCTGAAAACTGTAGCCTGTTAATGCTAGTCACAAAGCTATGCTGCCTGTACCCTCTCCAGTCTTTTGTTGCTGTTCTTTCTAATATATTTCATCTTAAACACAGCTGTCTCAGATTGGACTTCTTATTCTGTATGTTTTGTTGGTAATGTATTGCCAGTGATTTGTATAGACTTCTAGTACCAACTTAGTATAAATTCTGTTTGATTTGTATGTGATTTTATTTCTATTTTCTTTAAAAAGCTGTAGTAAGATTTACTTCTACCAAGTTTTTTATTTTGCAGTTTTCATAAATTTTATCTTGATTTAGTTTTTTACAGATATTGTAGCTGGCCTACTTTAAACTATGTTACTCAATCACTGTAGTGTCACATGCTTGAAAAAAGCTCATTAAAACATGTTTGGTCACTGTCAAATTACTCAACTGTGGCCTCAGTTTCCTTATGTGCTTCTAAAACATACAACTATTTTGTCCTCCAAAATCACCAGTAGAGATGGACCATTGCGCTATATTGGTGTAGGAAGGGAAGTTTCTGTAGCTACTGTATGTCCTATAGTTGTCTATTTAATCCATTGTCCAGTTGCTGATTTAGCACAAATATTCATTATCATACTGTGAAAACTGCTATAACATTTCAAATCAACGTTATACAATGAGCTGCATATAACTGATATTCCTTCCATGGGACAGAGTCTGAACAGCTCAATAATTTGATGTATGTCAAATGCTGTTAACAATTAAAAGAATTCCCCTTTTTAGCTCAAAGAATTAGGCCATTGCTTTTTAAGTAGTAAGACCAGGGACCCTGTATCAATTTTGCCATGGTCATAAACGGCAAATCAGTGGCAGTTTTGGTAATTAATAGTGAAATCTATCAGCATGTCAAGGCAGAATTTAGTCCCTCCATGTTTTTTCTTAGTGTTGGAGCCCCATTCTGAGATGGCAATTCTGCAAATAGATCTTCTTTTTCCTCAGGTTGACAACAAGCTCTTTTCAGGGCCTCTATTCCGTGTACACAGCAGAGTTATCTTATACCCTTCCTCGAAATGAAAATACTGTCTTATTTTAAAACTGTCTGTAACAGCTGAAAAGGATAAGCATCTCTGGAGCTGGTCTGGGGATAAAATGAATGAGCAGGTTCCAGGCAGCCATAGGGGTTTTTTTAAAGCCTCTTGAGAAATTCTTAGTGAAGTGGTGCATTGCAGAGAATCAACCGAGAATCGTGGCTTTGTCTCAACAGTTTACTTACTGGCTTCACAGAGTTTATGCAGCAGGTGTTATTAGCACTCCTCTGTAATAGTCACTTTAGGGGGTTCATCATCAATCTTAATAATGCCATCAGCATTCCAGCAGATGGTAGACATGATTCCATGCGCTCCCTGCTTCTAAATTGCACCAGAATGGATTTCCATCATATTTTTAATTACAAATGAGAAATATAGCAGAAACAGACTTCTCTCATGCTGGCATTTCCAAAGGTTTTTTCCAGGCAGGCCAGGACTATGTTGCTTTATCTTTTATTTTTTTATATTTCACTGAGATTGAGTGATTCACAGAAGATATTATCAGCTCATTCAGCACTAGAATTAACCTCAAATCATTCCTGTGTACTCTCCAACGAAGCGCTCTCTTGTTTTGAATTGGAATTTGAGATGCCAGCTTTTTGTAAGCAATAGTCAATGTTAGGAGTTCAGCAAAACACTTAGACATTAAGTATAACTTGAATTGCTATTGAGAAAAATTATTTGAATTGCAACCCTCAAGTATTTAAAGTTACAATCACAATCAATTGATGGATCAAGATTTTATGTAACTGTTTTTAAAGCAACAGATTTGATTTGTAAACACTTATCCTACTGCTCCACTCATTTCCTACCTCATCATCCATTTATGGATTTATTATTTTCCTTTCAACCTATGCTTTTACCCTTTCTCTTTGGGCCTATTCCTTCTGCCCCTCTTTGTCATTTCTTGCACATGCATTCTTCCAGTGGAGACCATAAATAAAATGAAAATTAGGTGGTAGCTAGCTTTCCTTTAGGTAGCACATGCAACAAAAGTAGGTAAGACGTGATGGGATGGGGACGAGTGCTTTTTTTTAATACACTTAAAGATGTCTTTTAAAATAAGATTAAATACTTTGAACATTAAGAAGAGTAGCTTTTGGCAATCTATTTAATATACTGACTGCAAATTCCTCTTCCAATCCAAGGCAGTTCAATGTATGCAGAAAAGGTGGTAGTAATTTGGTAAATACTTTTCCTCTATTTAAAACTTTATGTGATCTGGCTTACTGACTTTTAGATTAGTGCAGGACTGGATAGCAAGTGGAAAATCCACTATCTAAATGAAGCATAGTCACTCAGTAAGCCACTGAAATTGGAATCTTTATCGTTGGCATTTCTAAATGTAATGACTGCATATTCCTTGAAATTTGGCACTCCAGTGCTTTATTCTTTTCATCACGTCTAGAGTATGAGATCAGAACATAAAAATAGCTTCTTGTGTCACCTTTTTCTGAGAAGCCCATTCAAAAATAGAATATAATATCAGAACCAGTACGTAAAACTGAAGTAATTACATGATAGAAAGTTAGTTAAATATAGACAGATTTCAACAAATTATGTCCAACAAAAAATGGAATAAATACTCTTAAACAGGGTGCTCCACACAAGAGTCTATGTCACAACTGAATACCTGCTCCCACCAAGAACACCCATGTAGTTACAAAAGCTTGACATGAATTGAACCCTGCATTAATCAGAAAGAAAAAAAAAATTCTTCTTTTAGTTTTCATTTGGCAACTTTTGCAAGAGTTGCATATATTAGCCTCTAATTAAGCACCTCTTGGCACTACCTCGGTGCTTTTTCGATATGTGGCATTTATGTTAATTCTGTCCTTACTAAGCAGATGTCTTTGCCATTCACTGTCATTAGGTTATCTGGGTAGATACCCCAATAAAACAGTATGCAAATTAAATTTATCCCAATTAAAAGGAGTTTACGGTAATCATAACACCTTCCAATAACTTTTTAACAGTAGGAAATACCATTTTCTGAGAATAAATCTGAGCTCTAGCACTTCAGCTGGAGCAATAGTGCAAGAAAATCATCCTTCAGATGTCCCACTAAGACAGGGATGCTGTTTGCAAAATGGGGCTAGGGCAGCTGGAGACTGTCATGTGGGGGGGCACTGCAATAGTGAAAGGGAGGAACAGAAGAGAATGCACATGGTCATAGAATTGGTTTGTTTAGAGCAAAAAGTTCTGCATGGTGCTAAGCATGCAGTTCCACTGCCCCAGACCATCATCACTGTATATCAGAACAGCACCATCCTCACAGAGACCTTTAAATGGATCATTCACCTATATAGGGATTCACCATATCAGGGATTTAAAGAATATGGATTACTGTGGAACACTGTAGTAAAAGCTAAAACTAGCTATGAAAATAAGGAGAACTTAATTAGAAACAACTGAAAGAGAATTAATGTATTTAAAATTATAGATCCACTACAGTGTAAGTATATTTTGTGGATAAATATATTAGCAGTGCCCCAAAATGTCTGTGTAATTATAGAGGAAAATATAGTTATTCTTTTTCAGTACATTATTACAGGCAGCAGTACACAGAAATCACAAGACAAATTAAGAAAGAGATTTGGAACAATAAACACCAGTCTCAAACTACTTAATATCAAGCTACAGTAAATTGCATTCAGTCACCTATAGCAAAATGCTTCAGGGGACTAGGAGGACAAGGTAATATCATGGCATAAAACTGAAAAGAGTATTCCTAGAATTGGTAATTGACACTGTTTACTGAAATCTCCAAATTACAAAAATACCGAACAAAAAACCCACTACAATCTTGAAAAATGTGAATAATGCTTACTACAAAACAAAACCTAAGATTTAGACAAGTTTGCAGGTGGAAAAATCAAACAGTAAAGACAAATGGTAATATTTTATGTCTAAGCAATTTGTAAGTATTATCCCAGATTTCCAGTTTTATTTGACACGTATACTTTTCTAAACACAAGAAAATAAGCTGAATGAAAATGCCTTCTGCCATAGTGGCCAGCATCTCAGAAATGTGTCCATAAAATAATTTACATGAAAATCTCTTAAGTAGGGCCAATATTCCTGTAATTGATATTAAAAATGGTCAAAAAAGATACATTTCTATTTTTAAAATCCTATTAAAATAAATGTCCGAAATACTAAATTATATAAATTTTATAGGTAATGGAATTGCTACTCTAGAGATGAAAATTTGAAAAAACATTCTAGAAATATGCTACAAGTTAATAAAATTAATAGAGTTAAGAAAAATGCAAATCAAATTTATACTGGTCCCTAGCTTGCAAGAATAAGAATAAGAAACTGTAAATTCTGAATTGTTTTAGCTGTTACTGGTAACTACAGAAAAATGTAGTGGGATTATAAAAAAGCTTAGATGATTTTGTTCTCAAAGATGCCAACGGTAGTTGAAAACACAGTATATTTTGAGTTTCTTATTTTGTTCTGATACTGTAGAAGTCAGAAGATCATTAAAGTGATTCTCTGGTGTTGACTACTGAAAGCACCCACAATGCTGTGGCAATATGATCCTGAGGCTGTTCTCATTTATGCCGGGTACTGGCTGGTTGCAGAACTGGAGAAGCAGGAGACAGACATGTTCAGGCTGATCTAACAGCATGCACAGCTGCATTTTTTTTAATTTCTTCTCTCCCTCCCCCATCCTTCATTTCTCCTCTGCGTAGCCATATCTGCATCACAGATTGTCCATACCAGATTTCAGACATAACAGTCAGCTCTTCAGCTGTTTCAAACCAAAATATCATAATTAATACTGGGTTGTAATTGTAACTGATCACCAACTCTGAAAAAGCTTACAAAATGAATAGCAGTTTGAAGCCATAGCCCTTCCCACACAAAACACCCTATTCATTTCAGCCACCTGCTGTCTCCTGATACCCTTGGGACATTAAGTATCTCATTCCTCTCAGCATACCTACGTCGTGGCCAAGCTTTCTATCCTACCCGTGCTGCAGCTGCCCACCTGCACTGTCATGCCTGCATTGTAACCCAGCCTGGTCACAGAGTTTATCTTACTGGCACTGTGCCACCATGTCATTTCTGAGTGGGATGGACAACCTGAAAGTATCTGACAGACTAGTGAGGAAAGGTACAAGGAAGTGTCATGGAGCAGAAAGACAGCTACTTTCTTCACTCCAGAAATCTTTCTCTTGCAATTACCCTCCAAAAATACTTTCCATAATAGCCAAGGAAAATATGCTGCTAACAGTAAAAGCAATTAGAGAATAATTCAAATTAGTTTTAAACCAATTATCTCCTGCAAACCTGATAAATAAAAGGCAACAAACCCCACAGTATTGGTTAAGATCCCCTATACCACCTTTAAATCTAGCTGTGTTTAAGTTTTGCAGTGTGTTGATTGTACCTCCTGACCTATCTGCTAAAATCATCCACTGTATTCAAGATTACCCTTCAAGTTCAATTCCATGTAAGCAGTAGCAGCACTGCTCTGTTGGGGGAGGGGCGGTGGGGAGAGACTGATATGACAAGATAACTGATGATTGGTGATACCATAAGCATTTTTTCTGAAAAAAGGGGGTTTACAATACTCATGGTAATAAAACATCTTTAGGCTCTATGGTCTAATCAGTCGTTTGTTTCAATGCTGATACATCATGCAAGAATCTTTCAGCTAATCTCAAGCAAAAGCTACTGTAACTCACAGAAGTAGACAGATTGTTACAGAATTACAAGTTTCCACAAGACATAACCTATTGTACATGTACTGGAAGGAATATTTTTGCAAAGAATGACTACAGGTCAAGAAATGAAGTACAAGACATATTTAAGATAAAAGCTATCAGCAGCTATGAGAAAAGTGTAAATTTATTAAAGAAAGACAGGTGAAGCACAATTGTCCTTGATTGCTAATGATGCACTCATTTTAAAAGTATATTTCCAATGCTTGTTCACTGTTAGTTTCATGAAATTCAAGGTGAATTTATTAATTGATTACATGTTACTGTGAAAATGGTTTTCACAATTTTATATTATTTTCTTTGTAAGACTTCTATTTGAGGATTCATTAAGTTGCATTGCATTAAAAAAAAAATTCTTTTTTTTTTCTTTTTTTAAATAGTTACTGGAAAATACTTTCCAATCTAGGATAATCAATCCAGGGGTCAAATTTTGCTACTTCTTACACACCATGCATAATATCTAAATCTAAAAGAAGTTAGGAGTTACTTCAATGAGATCACATACAGGGGTAGCATTAAACTGGTATACAATAATAAAGCTGTGGGCAAACAATAAAAAGGAGGTAGTCTAATGAAGGTAGTACATTTTGAAAACATATGCCATGTAAGCAATTAAGGGCTCTGGCAAATAAGTTCTGCAAAATCTTGCTGGAGAGATTTATGCAGTCACCAGACCAACCACCTACCCACTCTCTTTTTGGATATCGCCACCTCTTTTACAGGGATAGCGGAAGCAGACGCGCAGTGGACCTTTCATGTTATTGCCTTGCAAAAAGAGCACGTTTTTGCTACTCCAGCTATTTCAGTTATTTGCTTAATATAAGAGCTGTAGTTGAGGTTTTACAGCTGTTGTGTCCAACTCCCTACTGAGTAGCGTATTGCATGGAAGGAAGGAGAATCACCCCAAAACAGCAGCTTCAACACACTGAAGTCTTGCTTAGCAATATTTTACTCATTTTGCCTCAAAGGGATGAGGCTACAGTGTGATCATGAAGTAGTAATGATATTGTGTAAACTATCTGTATAGAGCATTGACCCACTATTTTAATAAGCTAAATTCAGTCGATAGGTCACAGCAGAATTCAAAATAAAATTTCTGAAATACAAATGCCCATGTACATCTGGTCTCCAAGCCATCATTTCTTGGTTTTACATATTCTTACATACAAGTAAATGAAATTAATAAAATTGCCTCCATCGACTTGTCTATGTTCAAATAGTATTTAAATGAAAAACTGGTGTCTTTTACTGTGATCCTGACTACCACCACCACTCTTGTGGAAGAAACCACGTGCAAGAAATGGCAAAAGAAAACTGCCAAGCATCATTGTCTGTTGAACTATAAACCGGGCAACACACATGAATCCACAACGTGCAGCACTACAGAAATTTACCCTATGGCATTCTGGAGATTATCTCCCCCAAAATAGCAGCCCCTTCTAATCTGCTGCCTCTTCATATGCTCTCCTCCCCCCAAAACCCACATCTGTTTCCTACCAATAGCTTTTAACACACATCCTCTTGATGTCTTCTAACAGGAAACAGAAAGTGAGAGAAGTTCACTTTCATCAACGTCGAAGAGTAAGCCTGGGAGACATTCTGTCATTTCTCTGAAGGAGTCTAGTGTGAAAAGAGGGAGAGCAATCTTTGAAAAGATGTCATCAGAAAATGGCCACAGCAACAGCTCTGAAGGTTAGCATTACCACATTGATCTGACGTCTCACTTTAAGGCAGTGGTCTCCAAAACTTTTTGATGGCGCACCCCTATCAGTAAAACATTTTTGAGCATGCACTCCCAACATTTGTATATGTTTTTTTCCTTCTTCTTTTAGACTCTCCAAGTTCAAAGCCTTTCTTTTTCCTCTCTAACAAGAGAACAGAATCCTCCATTCCATACCCACTTTGCCTCTGAGTCTAAATCGGGCACAGTATGTTTCAGAAGCATTTTTTGGTCCACCAGGAATAACAAAGAATATGAACTATGCAAAAATGCACAGTCAACAATTCATGCCTCTTACAAATGAAGCTTTTTCTAAAAATGTGACAGACCCATAGGGGATAATGTTTTTCTATGCTCCTGTGAGAGCCATAATACCCCATTTTGCATTCAGACAGTCTTATGAGAAGTAAATTCCCTATAGACTCATTTGAGTGTTTGAAAGCACTGGTGAAAACTCTTAAAATTCTAATAGCTGAAGTTAGGCACTGAAATCTGCAACTCTGCACTTGAATAAATATTCAGGTCCTGAAAAATATAAGATAATGCTGATCCATAGATTATTTCTCCCATCACTATGAGTTTTGAGTTTTCTATAACCAATGACAATATATGTCAACTTCAATTTTTCGGCAAGAGTGATACCCTCAAACCACTAAAGTGCTATGGAACTTTTTTTTTGCTAAATATTTCAGTTATGCCAAAATCTTATTTTCCTAGAAGAGGTATCAAGCAACATTTACAGCAAGCTCTATGACTGAGTACCAACAACTTCTATTGTCTCCACTGAAAATCTATCATGAAAACATGGAGAAGCCCATAAGGGATAGCTAATGTAGTCATATCATTGGCAGAAAGCCAGAATTCTCCAGTCCTATTATGCACGGAAGATTTGTCAAGCTCCGTTTCCTTTACAGAATTGATGGAACTTACCATTAATAAAAGAATTAAATTCTCTGAACTAGATAACATTGTATGAGTCCCATATGACAAAGGCAAACAGCTTTTTGTTGGCATACCTCACCTTGGTAAACATAAGGCTCATCTTACAAACTATTGCATCACAAGTCCACATTTATCCCTGAAAGATAAATAAGATCAGAAGATATTACACCTTTAAGTTCTCTTGTATGAGAAAAAGCTTAGAGCAAAATGAGCAAAATGAATGAGCAAAAGCTTAGATCATATAATCTCTCATACCACCACAAAGAGTTTCACATTATATTATAAAACAACTAGCTTCTAAAGAGAGGGCATTGCCTGTTTTAAAGCTAACAAGAGAATAGTTTCTATTACCTTCACTCCCGAGGTGGCTAATAATATGTATCTATTAAAATGTTTTTTAAAACAGTCCATTAAATTCATTGGCCCCAAATCAGCAAGGAATTTAATCACATGTCTAACTTTAAGCACACGAGTATTCCCATTGCGCTTAATGAACATGCTTATGATTAGGTAGAATCCAAGAATCCCTTGTTGAATCAGAACAATACCAAGAAAGTTTTTAAACTCCTAAACATTCTTGAAAATTAAAGCAATGGCTTATAAATATCATGCTGGTAGTAGTCTGTTACATAATTCAATCTGCCTTTAAAAATGAACTGATACTGTTTGGCTATGGTGGGCTATCCCTCTGTGTTGCCAAAGCATACTTTCAACCATTCCTTTGTTTTGGTTAGATTTGGTTTAATGTACAGACTTCTTACCTGAAGAACAGCAATTTTCTCTCTTCTGATTTCTACTTTCTCCAAAAACCTTTTTTTTTTTCCTTCCAGCTGACTTTCACTGATTCTTACTGCTGCTATTATTCTTTCTTGAACTGTAGCAATTCTTTTGTCTGTCATGATTACGTGCAATATGCAAATGTACTGCATGGGATAAGTGTAATAAAAAAGAAAAATATCCTCATGTAAGTTATGAGTAGGTAAAAATACTAAGAAACTCAGTATGTTTACACTGAGACCACTCTTCCATGCATGTCTGCATCTGTGTCTGATTTTTACTGAAGATTAGAGTTGCTTGTTATATTTGCTTGCTATATGTGGACCTTGAACACCTATGCCAGCTAAACACCTTTACAGTTAAGAGGCAGAAAGGCCAGACGTGCCTTGGAATTCTTCCGTTTGGTGGGATACCCCTTCCCTGGCACTATGTTCTGTGCCAGGTGAACAGATACCTTTTTTGAAAGTCTCTTTTGTTGCTGCATTTCATAATGTTAAAGAGAAAGAGTGGGTACTTCCAAGAAAATGGGGAATTTTTTTGTGTTCTCAACTACTGCCTCAGTAAAACAATACAATAATCAAAAGTGAACCAACTTAGGTAAGAAGAAAAGTGATTGACTGAGCACATGTTTTTGTCATGCATATATCTATAACAATATGTATTACAGTTAGGCTTCTGGACCAAAGAGTTGACTCTGGCAAACGCTATCCATACCTCAGGCCCTAAAAACAATCACCAAGTTCCACCCTGTACACGTGGGGATAAACCAAAATCAGTCATGCCCCTCTACTTGCTCCAGGAAGGGATTCAGTGGAGCTGGTCTCCACTGGGTGGTGTATTTCGGGAGACTGGGAAATTTGTCTTAAAAATCAACTAAAAAAATTCCTAGGAGAGGATTTTGATGACTTTTTTCTTTCTAAAGAGAATGCCAGTTCTGTAAATGGTGTTGGTTTGCACTGAATGGTAGAAAAAGTAAGTGTACTCTAGTATGTCTTTGGTGTTTCATATGCACATTATGAGATAGCCGACACCGTACAAGGAGAAGTTGCTCATTTCTTAGCAAAATTATGGCAAGTGAGTTGATTTGCTTAATTTAATAAGTCTGCAAATCAACAGCAAGGTGAAAAAAGCATAAATTAATTGTACACAGTAAACATGTTATTTCAAAAAACCCCAGCCCCATGCTGCAACAAAGTGACAAAGCACACTCAGAATGAGGAAGACAGGGTGTCAGCAGTGCCAGAATATATAAGAATATAAGTAAACTACCAATGGCTAGCAGAACGCACACATCTGAAGCTTCCTCTTTGACTTGCCTTTCCTGTTTGGAAATGGATTTTAAGGTTTTAGTTTGGGTACCTACTGGCTTGAATTAAATACATAGAATAGGAGGACATGTCTACACTGTTTCTTCCTGCTCCCTTCTCTCCTTTTTAAAGTCAGTAATTTCCTCAACTTTGAGAAATCCCAAGATATATCATGCTGGGGGGGAGGGGAGGGTGGGGTTTGGTGGGTTTTTTTTGAGATAATTTGGTTCAGCTACAGCCTGTTTCTGTAATTTCAGAAAATACAATTGTTTAAAAAAAAAAAAAGCAATGCAGGTTGCAACAAATTTATTCTGTCCTATTATGCAAGGACAAGGAGAAATATAGATGGATTTTGGGAAGATCAGCGTGCAACAAGGATTAAAAAATTAGATTCTGGTGGCCTTACTAAAAATATATCTTCTTGAAATCTTAAAATTCTCTCCCCTCCCAAAAAGGAAGGGAGTGTCCTGGTTACAGAAACCCAGTGTCATTCAACCCAATTTTCCATGCAGTGTAGAAAAACCTTGGGAGGGCAAGAGGAATCTCCAGCCTGCAGGATTATATGAAACCTCTTTTGCCTCTTATCATAGAAAAGAGAGATGCTCACAACATACTTTTTTCCCTTTGTCTGAAACAAGAAAGAAAAATATCTTTACACTAAATTTAAGGCACTTCTCTGGGTATATGGAATTCTTCTAGTACAGTCATATGAAAGTAGAAAGCAGCAACAAAATTCATAGTGCTAGTAACTCAGTGCTGCTCTTTCAGGAGTACTCTGAACTGTTGTTCACACTGTGGCTGAATTGCAGATGCTTATAGATATGCCTATAACCTTCACAACTTGAAATAAGGTTAAAATTTAGTTAGTAATTTAGATAATTTTCAGTAAGATTTTAGTAGTACTAAACCAACTAAAACATACTCTAATGCAATATCAGTAAACAACTGAAATCTACAATCAACTCGGAGCTGAGTCTCTGTTAAGCAAATGAATACTATGATGTATAAAGCTAATTAGAACATAATATATCTAATTATAAGTGGTTATTTGTAGTAGTTATAATGACTTTTTACAGTATAAAATAAAGCAAATGTAACAGTATCAAGAAAAATATAGTATGATTGCTGTTAAAATTGTATGGGTTTTTTTTTTAAAAAAAGCTTTTTGTTATTTCCCCAAGGAATTTCCCCCAGTTTCAAAAACTTCATTGAATTAAATTTTTCTGTACTCAGTAAGTTCTAAATTGAAAATAAGATACAGTTGCTAAAAAGTTGATAATACTGCTCCTTTCTACTACTGCTTTTCTTTCAAGATTTGGAAAAAAGGTACCTGTTTCCTTCTTAGAAAATATGATGTCTGTTTGTACTTACAGTGGGTTCTCGCAAACCTGTAAGAGGACTACCTAAAGAGAGCACTCCCAGGGCTGATAACAGACTGCTGGATTTCCAGGAGACTGTCTCCTTGAAAGAAAGAATGGCTATGTACAAGGCTGCTGTGTCTGAGATAGAGAGTAGCAACTCCTTTGCTCATGTAAGATATCAATGGTTCCTTATCTTCTTAGCTCTGTGTTTGCATAGTGACATATCCTACATTCTTTAGTTATACAAGCTGACAGATGGACCACTATGGGGATCAAAATTTGAAACCTAAATTACCAAATCTACTTAGCAAATGTATTGATGCATCAGCCTCTGTTTCTCCTGAATGAGATTTTTCATGCTATATACCTTTGGTCATTTGGACAATTCTCTTTAATTCATTGGAAGGACTGTTCTTTTTATTCCGCTGTTGCGTGAACTGCATTTATTAGGACCATAGGCTTGAGACAGATTAGCAACACAGTTATTCTTTCAGCTCATAATGACCAAACCCAGCAGTTTCTGCATTACTAAAAATATTACCAAATAATAAAATCATATTCAAAAGCACATTAAGTTTAGACCTCTTGCTGTTCAAACTAAAGAATTCAAAATTGCTGCATTTTAAAATAGCAGCTCTATGAGACAAGGTGTATGAAAAAGTATTGTTTTATAATAAAATTATTTTAAAATGGGAATTACATGAAAAAATATTTAGAAAAAAAACTTTTTAAATTTTGTTTTATTCATCTCTCTACCTGTCTATCAATAGGGATTAGGTATTTTACAGCAAAGTTTAATATTATTACCAAGTAGCACGTAACGTATTTGGCTAACAGAGCTTATAATCTATTAAAACAGAGCAAGCACCTCACATTTAATTATCAGTCAGGAATATCTGAAAATCTGATCTTCAGATCTTAGCCAGAAAAATCAGGACAATCTGCCTCAGTTCTGCAGAAATACTCAGGGGTAAAAAGTGTATTTTTACCATATCTTAAAATCCTGCCTAGAAGTTGTAGCTCAACACCCTTGCATCAGGAAATGGAGGCATTATGCTGGCTTGCTACAATGTTAGAACGACAACGGTCTTTGTTTACACTAAACTTTCAGCACATGAGCAGAACACCTTTTTCTTACTGTAAACTAGGCCAGAGTAATTTCTGCAAATCAGAGAGCATATCTGGCAAAAGAAGGACTACAACGCAGCTCTCACCAACCAACATCTTTGTCGATATGCAAGAAGAGCTGTATAAGGATTCCCAGTCTTACCTGCACTTTGGTCTTGGGAGAAGTGGTCTGCAGCAGCTGAAGGGACCTTCTGGGTGCTTGGATAGCCCAGAAGCCACACAGTGAAAACAGCCACCAGCCACACTCACCGGAGTCCAGGTGTTTTCCAACCACCAAATTCCTGCCTGCTGAATTCCTTATTTCCTAATTGCTTGTGTGTATTTGGATCAGATTCCTGCAGTTCACTTGGCTGAGAAGGTTCCAATTCCCTATTCCTGCAATTGGAAACATTGCTGAAGTTAGTACTCTTTCTCAAAAAGAAACGAACTGCGTGAAGCCTGACCCAGCCTAGCTGTGTTGAGCACATAGGAACTACTTCATTTACACTCTGGAACTCCTTGCAATTTCTTGCTGAAATGGATGGTTACCTGAAAAAGGAACTGTATATCCAGTTCCATTAAAGGGAATTAATACATTTCCTTAAAGTAACTGCATTTACCCCCTCCAAATATCTCCAAATGGCTGGCAAGGTGTGCCTGAAATGTTCATTCACTAAAATAATTACTTTTCACATTCACACATCCATGTACATATGGAATTGTGCCACCTTCATCACAAGGGAAAAAAAATATGGTTTTTATGATCTTTCTTACTCATCAGGTGCAAGCACTAAACCTAAGTTTACTTAGTAACCTTCATTACAAGGCTATTTCTAATTATTGGGTGGTTTATTTTGTGCATACTGGTTAATAAGCTCAAATGTTGAAAGGTTCATTCTAGTACCATCTAAGAGGTAACACATAAGGGACAGAACTAGAACAGAGAGCCTGAGGGTAAGGGCACTCTCATGACCTTCGGCACTGTTAGTGAAGAAACACCATCTCACAAGGCCTGCTTGAAGCTCTCTGCATGATTTTCAACAATACTTATTGAAAAAATACAGAGAGGGCCAGGTGGCAACTCTGAATGCAACAGAACTCAGGATAGAAAAGTAGAAGAGGGAACAGCAGAGAAGGATTGTTCTGGAAAGTGATTGCTACTGATAAACAAGTAGATGGGACCTACTCCTTTTGGTGCTAAAGATTCAGGCCAAACATGCACATTTTTCAAATATACATTGGCCTTTAGTTCTCCAAATTACAATGTATGGCTCCTGTGCCGTGGCCTATGAACTTACCAGAAACAGTATTTATGATTGTCTGAGTCATTCTTGCAAAGACAGAGTATTACATGGCTGAAAATACATGGCTGAACCACTGAGTCCTCAGACACTAGTTTAGGCAGAGATGAATATGCAGCTACACCAGCAGGATCTATTTCACACAGGAGCATTTAGCAACTAGTGTTAAATAAATTCTAGATTGCAAAATTCTAAAAGAACTTCATAATTTGCAGGTCCTAATTTTTGGTTGACAAGTAAAAGTCTTAAAATGGGCCAATGAGATTCAACAGTTAATGTTAACAGTATGTGTATGTTTTGTATTTTGATAACAACATCTGAAAAATAACTGTCTTATTACTGTATCTATTCTGAACGCTAATGTTAATTCATGTGTACTGTTAAAACAAGTAGGGTTTACAGATTACGTCAGTGGAAGTTGCCTATAAGAGGCTACAGACATAACCAAGTGTTTCCAAATTTTCCATTTATAAGCACTACAGCATACTGTTATTAACTACTTTTAAAAAAGTCAGCTCATAGAAGTACATTCTTAGTGCAAATGGAAAACAACTGGCCTTATTTTATCACTCTAGACTTCAGAGAAAACCAAGTTCTGTACTGTGCCTGGTGGCCTGGAAGCAGTGAGGAAACAATTTGAGAAAGTGCAGATGACCTCTTCACAAAAGACCTTTGCTCAGTACCAGCACCAGCACAAATCTGTACAGGTAACAATAGCATTTTTAATACTAACAAATGAGGTATGCCCTGGTAGATAGCTTGAGGAAAAAATATGATTGTTTGCTTTACTGAAGAGTTTTCATTATGACTAAGACGTTTCCCTAATGTTCATACTCATAGAATTTTCTCTTTGAGGTATACTACAGGAATCATTTATATTTTTTATGCAGACAAGCACTCAATATAGGCAATATTAGACTTACAGCAAATAGATGAGTAAAGCAGATTACTACGATAGCAGTATTTTATACCAAACCTTGTCTATAAGACTGTAATTCATTATCAAGTAACATGGTGATATTTTGCATATATTGCACTTGACGTGATGTTAAGCCATTCTCTTTCAAAAGGAGTTCCCCGCTTCCATTGAATTAAATCTAATCAACTCCCCTAAACAGATCAAAAATTGCACAGAAGAACCCAGATGCTACATAAAAGTAGAAGAAAGCAGCAGCTAAGTGTTATTTTAGATAAAAGGTCTTTACATTTTAGTACTTCATTAGCATATAGCATGAAAAATTGTTGTAGGAGATAATGATTTTGGACTGTGTGAAATCCCCTATAATAAAACACATTGCATAATCTGTCCTGTGCACTCTGAAAAACAGTAACGGCACAGTAAATTGCTTTACCATCCTGCACTTCTTGGAGAGATTTTTAAGCAATATTGCTCTCCAACTTTGTAGAACAGGACACATCAACATTCTGCCATAGGTCTATTTTTGTGTTAAATAGTTATCATTGTATCTACCAGTCATCTCTCATTTCTTACACATTAATACCAATATCAACAATTTGCAGAGACAACAAGCAAAACTCCAGTTTGTAGGGGAGAAGACACAGTTTGTTGCAGATGTATTAAAGCATTTTTAACTAAGCAGAAAAATCCCATAGTTGGACATAATCATACTGGAGCATAATCCTTGCTAATAGGAAGTGTTATGCATATACTTTTCTGATGACGTGGTCCAACCTAGCTGCCATTTTTCTGGATGAAGAAATGCAGAACTATGTACAGAAATGTGACTTTTTCTCTTACTCAAACCAAATAATTTTATTTCTGTGATATGAAGATGCATTTTCCTTGGCCTAACAGTGACATCTAATTCTCCACAAAGCCACTATGATGGTTTCACTTCTTCAACAAAGATGTGACCTCCAAGCATACTTATCCATGTACTTGTCCTCTGTGGCTAGTTGAGGAGGCTCTCTCAAATCATCAGCTGAAATAGTCACGTTCACAGGAAATAAAATCACTCAGACTATATGGAACAATCTTTAAATTTCAGTTAAATAACTTACTGCAAGACCATAAAATCCCATTTCTATCTAATGTAACTGCACTCTCATGGAAAATGGGATTATACACTTAGGCAGTTGAAAGATTATTCAAGGTCACTGAATCAATCCTGGGGCAAAACAGAGAAATCAAATAGTTTGAAGACAGATCTCCAGATCTGGATAAATTCAAACTATTAGTCCAAGCTAAAATAAGGAAGTAATTCATTTTTTAAACAGTAATCAAAATAGCTGAACATTTTACTACATATTATTCAATTACTGCATAAGGAGTGCATGGCTTTTCATTCAAAATATTGACATCAAATATACAAATAATAACTATTTATCTTTCTGTTTTTCTCAGGCAGCAGCCATCACTCATAGTTCTCTCCATTGTAAGGGAGAGAAAGGTTCCTTGTGAAAGGTGCCATATTACCAGTAGAATGCACTAAACTCTTCTCCAGAATGGTGAGCAGCAATGAAAACTGATCACAGAATTGCCATGTGCTCACAAACTCAACCACAGTTTGTTTAGAAAGCTGGTCTTTAATTTGACCACTGGCATTATAAGCACCTTTTATTGTCAGCCACGAAGCTGAGAAAAGGTCATGAGCCTCAGTGTTATTGTTCTGCAAATGCTGGCCTGGAGTGGTTTGCTACACCAGCTCAGCTAGCTAGCTGCTCAGACAAAGTCTCACTATCCAGTGTCAGACACAAGCTGTTTCTGGCAAGTGAGCTGAACAGTCGGGACAGTCTTAGTGAATGGTGAAAACCTTACATTTTTATGAAAATCTGCCATATAGTGCCCAAAATACCCTAAGTATATATATACAACCAAGCAAGGCTGGTAAATCACAGACATGAAGTGCAGGTAAGTGAAGTTCTTATAAGAAATTTCTGCAAGACTCTCATAGTACTGATGCACAGATGATACCGTGATAAGAACATAAATAGGTAAAAAAGCATAGCTTTGAGGAAGAAATGAAGATCCACACCAAGTAAATCATCACTCAGTCATTCTATTGTTACTAATTTTGTAACTGGAGCTTTAGGCTCACAATTTGCTTCCACTGCTGCCTAAAGGGAACTGCAAGTTTGTACATACCTATCATTCAGAACAGTAATTTCTAAATATGCCAATACATAAGTTATATTATATTAGCCAACTTCCGACAGAGCTTATATGATGACTGTAATGTACAGCTCAACTAAAAGCAATCTGCTTCAAATGTGAGAGAGTAAGAGGCTTTCTTGTCCTTGGACAAGCTTTTGGGCCATTTGATCCCCTTGAACAATACATACATACATATATATTGTATACATGTTTTATGTACATATGCACATAACATAGCATACATATTCTGAGCCTCAAAGTAATTTTATTTTTGAAAGGGAAAGTATGTTTTGTCTGTTTTCAGAACAGAAGGAAACTGCAGAAATGTCAACACAAAAAAGCAAACCTTGGTCTAAAATACACAGAACAGTTACTGAAAATTCAAATCTTGGCACATTTTGCAATAAGAATTCTATCTATCTAAATTATTGCAGTGCAGAGACACTAAAATTGATGTATGGGCCACTAACATATAAAATGCGTATAGCAATTACAGTTCTCTTCAGTAACAGAATCTGAATGCCTACATAAAAATGCACTTTTAACAAAACATATACAGACTTATTCTCAGATTTACATCTTTATTTTTTAAATAGTATTGTTTTAGGTTAGAATGACTTATTATCCAGAGATACAACAGGACACTATAGCCCTCTGTATTAAGTACCATACAGATATCCATGGGAAGGCCAGCAGCCCCCATAAAGGGTGACTTGAAACAAATGGAAGAGAATGGGAGGCAATGAAAGTCTGAAATAAAAATAAAATGACCATAAGAAACCATTCATGAGCTAGCAGCATGCCAACAACCACCCAGCTGACAGTGTTTTCTGAAGCTCACTCATAGAATAAACAAAAAGTAATTGAAAGGTGATTCTTGGGCCACGGGAAAAGCAACCGTAATAGCTGTCTTTTCACTCCTGCCACCAAAAATGACTTTGAGTTCTCTGTCTCTCCTCCTCCCCTGCACAGCTGGAGGGGAGCTGTTCCCTCCTGACACCGTGATGCCAGATCTGGTTTATTAAATAACCTTGCTTGATTTAATAACGCACAGTACGTCAGGAATTGTGTGTTCCACAGAAACAAATAAAGGAATCAAGTTCCCACAAGCATAACTCTTAATTAGTATTAAATCTAGATCATGATCTTCAGCCACAGTCCTGCACTGAAAGCATGACTTACCCTGCTTGATAAGATAAGAGCAACCTTATCGCATGCAGACCATCAAATAATTCTACAAAATATTCTCCAAAATCTATGGGGTCTACAAAACATGCCACAAACTCTAATGGGTAGAATAAATTAATCCTTCCTACAGGATATCCTATCCTATATCCAACAGTTGGCCATTACAGAGGAGGGATGAAATCCCAGGTCTTCCTGCTCTCCACTTGTTTGGAATAATAAACAAGCAGCATTTTACCCTCTGTCACTGGAATTTCAATTAGCCATCTTGACAGACACACAAAACATGAGAACCTCCAAGTCCCTCTTCCTCGCTGCATGCCCAGAGCAAGGCCATGTAATTATATTGTCAAAATCTGGCCCATAATGTTTAAGCTGCATTTTAGACAGCCATAGCTGTTGCATTAAATGATTATAATCTTTTGCAATATGGCAACTACTTCATAAGCAGTACCAAAGTTACAGCAATAAAGCAGTAGTGACATTCAGATTAGATTTGCTTCCTGACTACATTAAGCCTAATTATATTCCTTTTTAATACCCCACACCATTCAAAGGACACATAATGACTATCATGAACATATTTTGTGTCTCATGAATGAGCTTTTCCAGTAATGAGAGCTTGACTTACATATCTAAAACATGCACATTAGAACAGAAAAGCATATCTTAAATGAAAAAGCATATATATGCATAAATATATTGAAGAGCATACCCATATAAAATGAAAAGGCATATTATACATACACCTACACATAGTCATTAAACAGAGAATAGATGGAAAAATTTGCACTTCATTTTCTTTAAACTGCCTCTTTTCAACTTGGTACAGGGTTAGCTCTACATCTCCTCATGTTGTGCGGCTGCCTCACCACTGTTACACATAGAGAATTTGGGAGTGTAAACCATGCTCTGACTTGCTCTCCTCAAGCCTCACCTCACTTTGACAGTTCAAACTTTGAGGTAGATAGGATTAATTTTGACACTGGTAATGCACTACAGCATTTACTGGGCCAGTAATCAGAAAATTTATTCCACCTTTTCTTCATATGATTTTAATTCATCTTATAGTTGAAACGGATGATTTGGCAGCACAGAGGTGGAAGACAATTCCTGAAGCCCACGAAGGGGATGCACGTTGTTTCTCTGCCATAGAACCTACCAGCCCTTGCTGCCTACTGTATGGCAGAAATTATGGCAGTGGATGCTGCCCTATATTGATTCAGCAGAAATGTTAGTGGAGATGCAAGCAGTGTAAGCATTCCTTAGTTTGAAGGTGGAATAAATCCCATAAATATATGCTTTGTCATGGGATGACTAAGGGAGAGAGTTAATTTCTTGCTCCACAATTAGCTGGATTTCAAGGAGGTGCCAGGATTTGAGATGTAGGAAGCTTACAGCTCTCTGTTGCACTAGATGTATAGCAGCAATCTCAGAAACACAGTGCTGCCTCCATTCACATTCACATTACATTGAACACTTGGGAAGCTCTTGCTGGAGGGACCAGAAGCTCCTTTCATTTGAAAGCTTATTATCAGTAGAAACTAATAGGCAAGCTTCCTTCTCACAAAGGAAAAAGAAAATTTAATTTGACATGAGTGAAATCATTTGTTAGATGTCTCTGTGTGCATGCTAGTGTGCAAGAGCACAGAACTGGTGTCTTAATAATATCAGTCCTTAGGATTTATTTCTTCTAATCGCTAAATCTCAAAGTACTCCATGGACACAGGTACTGTGATGTAACACAGGTTCTGTGACAGGCTTTAAATAAGAAAACAAATCACTGCCAGAATCTGGAGTCGAACTAAACAGATAACCTCAGAAATTAGTTTACACGGACATCTCGGACAGTGCTTTAAACTCTCAACGATATGCTCTGTTTATTACACTGCAGTTGTCAGACTTGTAGATACAATGCTAGCCTGTATATTTTATAGGGTCTTCTGGTTAGCCTATAGGTCACATTTTTCACAACTGCGATTCAGCATGATTTTTGCATCAGAAGAGCTGTATAAACCATATGCAGGAAGTCAGCATCCCTTATATAGACATATTATTATACTTCCTTTTACGAAGTTGCATTAGCCTCAGCCCACTGACAGGTAACAAGTTGATGGCACAGCACATAAAGCCAGAACCAGTCTTCCTAGTCACCTTCATCCCCTTCCAGTCTAATTATACATTGTACATATTCATGCAGCTTTCCGTATCTGCTGGTCAAAATCTGGCTGCAGTAACAGAAATGACTTGACGTCTTCTGTGTTATAAAAATACCTGTTCCAATTTTATGGCAACAAATATCAATCATAACAACAACGTTACTCCGCTGTAAAATGACTGTTCTAGTTACACCACTTACATTAGAATTTATTTGTGAAAGCCCTTCATAGGAAAAAAAAAAAGAAATCCAATTTACTATTAACTGTTAACATGCGATTATTTTTATTTCTCTTTAGGAAACGTCAAGTAGCAGTCAGCACAAAGTATCCAGCAGCACCAGGGAAGCTGAGTGCAATGAAATGACCTCCAAAGAAAGTCAAATGGAAGCCTCTCAAACACAAGAGGTATCTATATCAAGTAATAATAATATCATTTGACAATTATACTGATGCTGATACATATCTTCTTTGCTTCTTCTGCCTTTACCACTTGGTACAGCAAGATCTGATGTTCTGCTGATAGCCTCCCTCATTACACAGTGCATAATAATTTTTTAAAGGTGTTTTATTAAGTGTTTTTAATTTATTATTGTTTTAACATGGTAATTAATTAGGTTTCCATTCATAGTTTTCTTCAATGTAACATTTTAAATACAGTTGCAGAAGTATGGAAAATTCTTATATATTGCACTAAATCCTATAGTAAAGTGAAGGTTTTGTGCACAGGTTTCTCATCGCGAGCAAGTTACTCATGAGATAAAAATGGCTTCTACATTCATTCAGCACACTGATGAAACAGGTAAGAAGTGCCGTGAGAATAAAGGCTCACAAATGAGCAATGGCAAATGTCTTTACTCACAAATGCACCACTCTTAGCATACAGACATGAAAATGCACATCACTCCAAATTCTCAGCAAAGCACATTCATTGACTTCAATGGGACTTAAGAAATGAGTTTAGAATCTGGTATGGAGAGATGGCTTTTGCATAAGGAGGTGGTTTTAAATATGCGCTCGATTGCTTAAAAGAACTGGGGACTTGAAGAATTGTCTGAAAACATAGGTAAACACGAGCCTATGTATATATAAAACTGTGGATGAGAAAGGTTCCATTTAGGACTGAACTGAACAGCCCTGCAGAATATGACCGCAGTGTTAAGACACTGCTGCTGCTGCAGTTTAGTCCTGGTATTGGAATTCACGCATTATTTTCTCCCACAGACCCCAGTCAACCTTTAGCCCTACCACACCACTCAGGTACGGCAAAATAGTAGGTGAGAGCATGTCCCTCAACAACTATTCTGTCATTCTCTCTATGGATTTCTGTTCACAATCAAGTGACGCTCCAGACTTCTGCAAGGCTAAGTGTAATTTTTCTAATGTAATAATGTTTTATAATTCACTGATAAAGTCAATTTCATAAAATGCAGGTTGGAGGAAAAACGATCTTTTTTTATTCTTCTTCCCATTGCAGTAATCAATGCAGCTCAGAACGAAGAGCACCCAAAGACTGTAACAGAGATTTTAAAACAGCAGATTGAAAGGACAGCTCAGGAAAAGGCTGTTCATTCTGACAGAGAGACTGCAACACCTGCAAAAGAAGTAAAGGTCTGTGCTTTTAATAAGAGGGATCTTTCTTTATGCAAATTAGAAGTGGTGAAGTTAAGATATTGGTCTGTCATGCAGTCTGAATTTCTATTTTGACTAATTGTAATTAAAAATGTAACCTATGAAAGTGGTGGGAATATATGGACTTTAGGAATTAAGTGCACATAATGTAACATGAAGTACATTAGAAGGCTCAATGAGTACTTACAGTATGTGACAAACACAATTAAAAGTAGACCTTTATAAAAACTTCTGCATTCCTGTCCTCCTCTACCGAATACAGTCTCCTCTTTCCTTGTTTTGAATCTGTAAATATGTATAATTTCTGTCACCACAGATTCTCAGAAGCATAGAAAATGTCACTTTCAGAAGAAATGAAAATGAGCATAAGCCACAGCATAACTTTACATTATGCTTATAATGCAAAGTCTGCATTTGTTGCAGCAAAAAATCCAAGACCACTCAATCATCATTTTGCGTTTTGTATGAATTCCACCTTTCTTTTCACATATATTCTATGGTGCAAATAGCACAGCTCTTAGTTCAAAAGATTGGTTTTATGCATTCTGAGCAATAGCTGATGGATTGTGTCTTTCCAGATCTTATTATAATCCATTGCTTGGATCCTTGCAGAACTAGCTTTTGTGAAGAATAGAAAAATTGTTTTCTATGTTACTATACTTTGAAAAAAAACCAACCACTTTTGTTCCTTAAAGATAGAAAATACATACCAGGAAATTACATTGCCTTCAACAGTTAGTTGCTACTACTTGAGCAAGCACACTATGGGAAACTTCTACATCAAGGTAAAAACAGGACAGAACTGCTACTTCTGCAATGATTTGCTACAGATCCCATGAATATGGAAGAACAGAAAAGTTTTCCACTACTTATGCGAAAGCTCCATTGGAAATGGTCCAGCTCTCCAACAAAGCCCACTGTCTCCATAGATCTGTACCCAAAGCAAAGCAATTTATGTGAACTAAGACATTTATACAAACGTTTCCACCCACAATTAAGAAAATGCTTAGAGAAATATTACCTGAATGAGACTTCTAACATTTTATCTGGTGAATCAGCCTTTCGTTCTAATGAAAGATGACCCTCCAGACCCAGACAGAGCTAGAAGCATTGTAGACCAGGAAACCATTGCAGGTGGAAATGTGAAATACGTAGCCTGGGTGTTTCAGACCCAGCCTCTGGACGCACTGCGTGCAGGTGCTCCAGGCTGTACAGGAACTATGGACAAGGCTCTTGCACTAGTTAGGGGAAGTGTTCATGCAGTCATGTGGATGTTTGAAATGCAGCCATTGGATTCTAAGAATAAAATTTATCACGATGAGGAACAAACAACAGACGAAACTCACATCCGAGAAGTTTCTAGTGGTGCTGTAAAGACTCTGAGGCACATGCTGGAAGCACAGAACCTGGATAAACTTGGGCAGCTCTACCCAGTGGATGTCCTTAACTTGTTGCAGCTGAGGTCTGAGCTGAAAGAGCTTAAAGGAAGTGTAAAAAGAAGCATAAAACATTTTGAACCTCAGCCATTGTCTGTTACCAGAGACAACTTTGGTCAAAGACTGGAGAACGAAGCTGTCCCTCACAAGATGCAGCAGCCCCTGTAACACCACAGCAAAGCACACTTTCTGATTCCGAATTTGCTGGCAATGATAAGCAAGTAATAAAAAAAAAAAAAAAAAGATGTAAGAATTCAAATAGATCTTCATGAAGACCAGAAGGCTGAGAAGCTGAAGATGCAGGAAGTGTTGTGAAAGCCTCTAGCTACTATCTCTTCCACCATTATGAGGATTAATGCTATGAGAGTTATCCTGAAGAATTATATAGAGCCAAATAAAAATAAAAATAGATACTAAAATAAAAATCGATATTAAAATTAAAATAGCATTACTGTTGTATTTGAGAAACATTAACATGCTAGAAAATGTGCACAGAATGCACCTGGCTTCTCATGCTTAGAATTAATGCAACATCTTCTTAATTGAGGTAAAATGTTGCCTGTATAAAATAGCTCTAGAGATAAAACAATGGTCATGTTTTGTGCACATCTGGTTTTAGTTTATTAAAGCACAAGATGTGACTTAAGACAAAGCGAACTACATTTCAGTGGGTTTCCTGTTTGAGTAAAATTATTGAAACGGTTTACAAATTAACATGCAATTTTAGAATTTTTTCTGCTGTTTCCTGCTGGGTGATTTTACCTGTTGATACAGCCCTAGTCTGAATTAAGGCAGCAAACCCATTTACCTGATGTCAGAGTCCAGGTTTCACATCACTAAGGAGTGGAGCCACTCAGTGTCCCTCAAAAAGCTGAGCCTGTTATTTGTTTCATATTGAAGTAAACTTTTAAAATATATACATGAATATTCATATATGAATATGAAGTAAACATTGAAAATAAAACATGCTTTTTTTCTCATGGTGCATGTGTTACTTAAAAATTATAATAAAATCATATTTAGATTGCAAAGTTATGCATTTGAACTTAGAAAATATTACATAGGCTATTGCACGATGGACATCAATGTTCTCCTTTTGTGCATCTATTTTGGGCACTGAATATGGATGGGATACTGTAGGAAAACCAGATGTTACCATAGCTTTAGTCATTTGAAATACATGAACAGAATGCTGGTGCTTGAACAGCAATGAAAACGGCAGAACAAAGCTAAATGCTCCTGTACCTGCGTAACTCCTAAACAGAAAGCTCTGCTTTGGGTTTCCAAACTGTCTGCACACAGAAGAAAGGTTACTACCTCTGTTCATGCTAGGAGCAGAATTAAACATGAGTAGCTTGTGACCCTGTAAAATGAGGCACAGTCTGGTGGTGGTCCAACAAAATACTTAATGTGGTGGGTTAGCCTTGGCTGGCAGGAAAGCCCACACCCAGTCGCTTGCTCGCTCGCTCGCTCACTCCCCCCACAGTGGGATGGGAGAAAGAATCAGAAGAGCAAAAATCAAGAAAACCTGTGGGTGGAGGTAGAGACAGTTTAACAGGTGAAGCAAAGCTGGGGTGCAAGCAGAGCAAAATAAGGAACTGATTCACTACTTCCCATCAGCAGGCAGATGTTTAGCCATTTCCTGGAAAGCAAGGCCTCAACATGCACAACAGTTACTTGGGAAGACAAACGCCACAGCTGTGAATGTGCCCTCTTCCTCTTCCTTTCCCTCAGCTTTTATTGCTGAGCACAATGTCATATGGTGTGGAATATCCCTCTGGTCAGCTGGGGTCAGCTCTCTTGGTCGTGTCCTCTCTCAACTTCTTGCGCATCCCCAGCCTACTCGCTTGGGGCGGGGAGGAGGCTCACAGTGAGAGGAAGAAAAGGCCTTGATGCTGTGCAAGCACCATTCAGCAATAGCTAAAACATTGGTGTGTTATCAACAATTTAGCCACAAATCCAAAACAGAGCACCGTATGAGCTGCTATGAAGAAAATTGACTGCATCCCAGATAGACTCGGTATACTTAGGCATGTTAAAAGTGAGTAGAAATACCCAGTACCAGTAGAATACTGAATTCTCTATATGGCCAAGCCTCTGGATTTTGTTTTGGATCTCTTCTATCTGGTAAATATTGATGATCTCTAACAGTAGACCAGCCCTTCCCCCACTGATTTTGTAGGACCGTTCACGTGTGGTGGGTTCACCTGCCAGACCCCCACCCAGCCACCCTCTCATTCCCCCCTCCTCAACAAGACAGGGAGAGAAAATAGGATGAAAAAGCTCATGGGACAATATAAGGACAGGGAGATCACTTACCAATTACTTCTACAGCCAAAATAGACTTGACGTGGTAAAAATTAATTTAATTTGTTGCCAATTACAATAGATTTAGATGGTGAGAAACAAAGACAAACACTAAAACACCTCAGCTCCTGCCCCCCTTTTCCCAGGCTCAACTTTACTCCTTCACTCCTGACTCTTCTACCTCCTCCCCCCCGCCCCCAGCAGCACAGAGGGGATGGGGTCAGTCCATACCAGTTTCTCTCTGCTGCTCCTTCCTCCTCGCACCTTTCCCCTGCTCCATCGTGGGCTCTCCACAGGCCATAGTTCCTTCTGGGAATACCCACTTGCTCCAGTGTGGTGTCCTCCACAGGCTGCAGGGAAACACCTGCTCCCCTGGTCTCCCTGACAGGCTGCAGGGGAATCTCTGCTGCGGCGCCTCTTCCCCTCCCTCTTCCCTGACCATGGTGTTCGCAGGGTTGTTTCTCACACTTTTTTCCCTCAGTCCTTGCTGTATGTGCAGCATTTTGCCCCTTCTTGAACTTGCCTTTCCCAGAGACACCCCCAGCGTGGCCGAGGGGCTCAGCTGCGCCCTGTGGTGGGTCTGCATCCAGCAGGGGGCAGCCCCGGCCTCTCCTCACAGAGGCCGCCCCTGCAGCCCCCCAGCTGCCAAAATGTGCCACTGACACCCAATACATGATTAATTTTCATGAAGATGAATATTGGCTCCACTATTCAGTCCTGGGAGTTGCCTTGGTATAAACTTCCCTTAAATTCCCTCTTTCGCTTTGTTTTATTCTTCTCGACTGTTGCCTTCTGAGGCACAACACTATCAACTATCCAACTAAATGAGGTATAACCATCCAGCGAGACAGTTTTCGAGGAGACGTGTCACCTTTCTTCCCCCCTGCCAATTACCTTATCCCTTTCTGTGTCACAAAGCTTGTGCCTTTCCTCTCCCGTTCAGAATACTTTCGTACCTCCGACGATTGACCTGAGTCCCTGTGCTTGGCCCAGGCTGCCAGCCACAAGCAGCCCGTGCCCAGCGAGGCGGGAGGCATGGCCAGGCACTGCACTCCACGCCATCATCAGTCTGTTTGGAGACTAAGTTGAGGCTACATTTGAAGCTTTCTATTTCATGACCAACAATTCTTTGGGGGAATTTTTTTTTTTTTTTTACTGGTGGTTTATTCTTTTTGCAAGTTCTACATTATTTTGAAGATATTTAATTTCTCTTTCAACATTTTTCACAGCTCTCATTATGGGCACTAGAGATATGTGGCAACTAAAGCTGTAGTTATAAAATCTACATCACTTTCTGTCTTGATTTGTGAATTGCTATAAAATCAATACCAGCAGGCAAACCAAAAACAGACAGAATGCTGGAAGAGGCCAAATTTTCTGCTGTCAAGGGGCATTACTATTGTCAATGGAGATATTTTTATACAAGCAATTATTTGGTCCACCCTATTTGTATTTGTATGCTAGTACGCTTTTCATAGCAATTCAGAAATCAAGACAGAAGAGCAGCATACATTTTTCCAAGCCCAACAGATTGCCCATTATTTCCTTCTGCCCCTTACTGGTATGAAATAAACCTTGTATTCATGCTTTGTACTTTACAGAGAACTAGTTTCCTTTATAATTAATTATACTTCATAAAAGAAAGGATTTGATATAGTTATCTAATATAATTGTAGCTAACTCAGTCTTAAAGATTAACTGAAGAAAGTATCAGGTCTGAAAATGAAAATTGTAAAAATCACGAATAATTATGTCCCTAGCATATCTGGACCATATGAGTGTACAATCTGCAGCTTACCACAGAAATGGAGCTCCTTGATGTGCTTTTGGCATGATTAAGTAAAACTTCCTCATCAGAATTTCAAACATCTGCCCCCTGTTTATTGATCTCTAAATCACATTGTAGATTCAAAGATTATATATACATTATACTCAATTCCACTTATACTAGTAAACTATCTTATCTCATTTCACAAAATAAATAGTTATTATGAATAAATGGGAGATATTGTACTTGGTGTAGTGAAGTGAATAGTCCTTTCAAATGTATGGATTTCTGAAAAGGGAAAGGTGAGTAGTTTTTCACTTTTGAAGTATTACTGTTAGTTGAACAAAAATGAAGCCCAAAAATTGACAGCTGAGATACCAGTTAATGGATAAAGAAAACTACAGTTTTAACAAAACATACAGACTGATACAGTTAAAAATAAATCATAATATGTGGCTTAAACTAACTTGTAACTTTTTAATATGTGATTCTAGAAACTGCAGATTCAGGAAAATGAAACGTGCAGATTCTGTCAACAGAGAGTTTACCCAATGGAATGCCTAGTTGCTGACAAGCAGAATTTTCATAAATCATGTTTCCGATGTCACCACTGTGGCAGTCAATTAAGGTAAGAAGTAACTACACGTTCACTCATAGGACTCTGCATTTGAATATAAGTACAGCTGTTGAAATTACTTTCAACTGGGCTATTCAGCCTGTAGGATGTTGGGTTGACAGGGAAATAACCTGGGTTCCCCTTTTCTTCTCTGCTACTGGCATCTGCACTGTGTTGTGGAACAAGTCCTTTAAATTCTCTAAAGAACTGCTTCATCCCAGTACCTTCCAAATTCTTCTGCATATTACTTCCTACTGACTGTTCCAGACCTTCAGGAGAGCTCACAAACAGGACGCAGCAGACATAGAAACTTGGGCGGAATTTAAGACATCCGAACACAGACCAAATTTTCTCTCACTTTTCCACACTTTCTCCTTCCTTTTCCTCATTCCTCCTTCCTTTTTTTTTTTTTTTTTTGGTAGAAAAATAGAGGATTCGTTCTTTAATATTATGAAGAAAAAGGCCCCAACAACTCCAAAGTGCTGTGGAACATTCCTGTTTAAAGCTTATGCTGTGCAACAACTGAATAAGTTTATGTTCTTTCTTAAATCACAAAGCATGACTCTTTTCCTTCATTTTGACTTTGAAATTGTATGGGAATTTGCAGTTAAAGGTTTTAGATACTTGTGTATGTGGTCAGTATTGGCCAACACACTGAATTTGCTCTCTTTTTGCTTTTCCTTTCTTTATATATACTGTCATGTAGGGGTACTTGAAATACCAAGTAAAGTATAAAATTCACGGTAGATTTATGATATGTGAAAGTATAAAACAAATTTTCTTCCATTCGGCAGCTTGGGAAATTACGCATCTCTCCATGGAAAAATATATTGCAAACCCCACTTTAAGCAACTTTTCAAATCAAAAGGAAATTATGATGAAGGTTTTGGACACAAGCAGCATAAAGAACTATGGAATTCTAAAGATCAACGTAGCTCAGTTGGCCATATTCATGCTGAAGAAACAAATCCCATTAATAGTATACTTCTTGATCCTAAACCAATTACAGAAATTGATCAAGACTTGTACTCAGGTACTGAAGGTATTCATCCTGATACTTTGGATAATAATTTGAAAAAATCCACAGAAAGAGGTAAATTAAAGATGACATGGCCACCTTCAACAGATGATGCAACACCTAAGAAAACATTTTCTATTGAAGAAGTGGTGAAAGTAAATAAGCCAAAGTGGCCCCCAGAAGGTTTTGCTCAAGAAGGTTCTAGTTTACATACAAATAAACCTCTGGGCAGTAAAAAGGATCCTCAGAAAAAAAATGCTGTGGGAGATCAAAATAAAAATTACACTGCAAAGGCACAACAAAATCAACACTCATCCTTTAGCTCTCTGTCTGAAAAAGCAGCTACAAATATCTGTAAAGCAAAGAAAAATGAAGCAGGCAACAAGGGAAAAGATGAGGAGGATGGGAATGTGCAAGATAAGCTGAATAAAACAGGAGGATCACAGAATAGGGAGGAAAGCGGAAAGGATATCAATGAGGGTAATAATGCAATTCTGCATAGTGCTGGGAAGGAGCGAGAGAAAAAAAATAATGAAATCGATGATTCAGAAGTTGTACAGGTTACTAACATTGATGATGTAACAGCACAAAAGAATCACAAAGAATTCAGCTTGAATAACAATAACAACAACAATTACGCCACTTTTTCACATCTAAACATTTGCAGCCAGGAAACAACTCTCTCAGCTACGCCTAAGCCAACGACAGCATTAAACCATGCAATTCGCACTGTATCGCAGTATGCCTTTGCAAAGCTGGAAAATTGGTCTGGAAATGAAGAAATATTTGAGATGTATGAATCTCACGAGAGCTATTCTAGTGATACTGTAACTGTTTCATGGGATGAGCAGAACTCAAAAGAGGAAGATGCTGTTACCTCTAATAGTCTTGCTCGATTTAATAAAGATGCCACTTGTCAGAAGTCTTGTACTAATAGTACATTAGTTTTAAAGGAGGCAACTAATACAACATTCCCTATTGATACAGAGTTGGTATGCATGGGAGAAGAATCAAAATATGACAAAAATTTAAATACTATTTTATCTGACACTCTGAAAACATCTTTTCTTAAAAAAGACAACCTGGTTTTAGACTGTGGTCTAACAGACTCTGTAGACTTAACTAAAAAGTCCTGCAGCCCATATTCAAAAGAACATGGGAATTATGATGCAGAACTGAGTGATATTAATGCCTGTCAAAAAAGTGAAATAATCAAAGTGTCAAAGAATGACATAAACACCACCTTAGATTTACTGAGCTCAAGATACACAGCTGTTCCATCATTCCAAGGCGAGAAAGTCAAGTTCAAACAGCTCACTGTAGAAGAGCAAATTAAACGAAATAGATTCTATGATAAAAATGAATAAAACAGCTAAGTGATCAGCTACGTCTGTCACTCATTATAAAGTATGCCGTAAATAGGTATTTCTTCAGTCCAGTTATTTTATAGTCCTTCTTGAAGAATTTAATATCCAGAGATTACACAAGAAAATTTGTATTACATACTGTCAATTACTCAGACTTCATTTACTTAGTTTATATTTAAGGCAATGAACATGCACAAAATAGAATTTTTTCAGTCTGTAATTAAAACAACTTGTCTCTCTCTGTTCCTGAACATTGCAAGAAATATTTTACTACATGACTGTCTGGCAGAAACATAATTCAATTTTACTATTTATCATTTGTAACAAATTAAGATATGAAGCACCTGGTGTGCACAAACAAAGAAAAAATATTTCCAGAGGTTTTTTCTTATGTATTGTTATTATTGTAACTGAGATGTTCCTCCATGACATATTATGTACATTTGTTGTTAGCTCATACTAGAAGATTTGGGTTTTGGTTGGGGTTTTTTGATTAGTTAGTTTTGGTTTGGTTTGGGTTTTTTCAATATCACGCAGTACTTAGTTTGAAATGGACTCATTATTGAATAGTAACCACAACTGGTTGGTGAATAGTACTGTTGTGCTATATTCCTAGAGCTGCTACTATGGCATTATATTGCATGACAGGAAAAAACAGTGTAAATTTTAACACAGGATAAAAGCATACATCCTAGGCAGAACCAGAACATTCGGGAACACTGGGCAATTAAGACTAGTCGTTGTTTCAGTAACTAATTCAAAGTCATTTTAACTGAAGCAGTTCTCCAGTTTCTTATTTAAACCTGTACAAACTTATGCAGATTTAGCACTTTTTTTTCCTTAACATGTTTATGGATTAACATTTGCTCTCTTAACACTACTCCAGCTTGCATGAAACAGCAACATATCATTTAACTGTTGACAATGCATAATAAAAAAGCACTTTACAAAAAAGTATTTTGTGAAGTTTTTTTAATATGAATTTATACAGATGATTTTCCTTAAACAGTTTGTGAAGTTTTTCATGTCGTAATTACTTTAAACTAAAGTGTTTTTCAGAGTGAAAGGGAAGGATAATCAAAATACAGTTTTCAAAATAATTTCTGAAATATCTGACAGAGACAGGTTTTTGGAAAAATTTACAGAAAAGACAGGTTGATGTTAAAACATTTAAGAAATTATTGTGCATACCTGCTGCACTACAACTCATTGCCCAAAGCCAGGGATTGTGGGTAAGTGGGATATCCACATGTGACTCTTCTTCTATGCCTACAAAGAAACAACTATAAAGTATACACACATGAGAAAAGCTCTACATAGTATTTCTTCTGCAAGAGTACAAGAGAGTGAAGCCTCCTCTTTATGCATCGGATACCACTGTATTTGATAACTTTGTTAAAAAGCATTAGCCTATAGGCCATTGTGAACATTTAAAAATTATTTTGGCAAGATCTCTCTCTTTTCTTCCTCCCCCCTTCCCCCATTTGTTTGTAACCATGATAAATTATTTTTAAAAACCCAAGAGGTTAGTAAATAGATCTAAATGACTTTGCTTTTTTGAGTAGATAACACAACTAAAAATAACATCAACAAAATTCCTGCTAAGACAACAAAACAAATCTCAGAAAATGCATGCCTGAAGAAAATCAATGGAATTTGTCTAAAATATTTACTGCTCTACATGGACTAAACTTTTAAATCTCCCCCATTCCCCAAAATTTTTTATTAGGTATAAGATCAGTTTTGACTGTATTAGGAAAGAGCGTGAAATAGTAGGTGTTTGTTTATGTGCACATACATAGGTGTGATCATATACAAGTTAATAATTCAAGTCAAAAGCCAATATGGTTGCAACATTTGTACCTGAAGTACAGTCCTGCGTCAATTTTCATTCTCCTGCATATTCTGATATATTTAAACTTGTATCCTACAATTTAGAGGAGAGAGATCACTTATCATAATAAAAACTCATTTACACCAAGAAATTAATGCCTCTGAAAATATCCTTACAAAATACAGACTTTTTTGCTTCCCCTAAACAAAATTAAAACACCACCAAAAATGAGTCACAGAAAAAAGCGTGTTCCTTTTGGCCAGCTAGAGATGACTGAAATAAAGGCTTTGATGAAACAGTAGAAAAAAGCAGGACTACAGGGCAATCTTTATTCCCAGAGGGAACAATACGTAAAGTCAACATACATAAATGACATACCATATGGGGCAAATCTCCTTGGATACTCCATGATGAGGATTCTGCTTAGCATGGGACAGAGACAGAAGTGCAGAGCCTTCCTCTAGTGGATTCATTAGCTTTGCACTCTCTTCTCCCAGTGGGTGGCCTTTGTTCTTCCTCCAGTAGTGAGGATGAATGCTGAGGAAAAATTAAATGGTACTGCATAATTAGTTCTTTGAAACACAAGGCAGGTGTCCCATCATACTGTCTTGGAGTTCTTACACAAATCATAAGGATGCCACCCTGTAAACCTGTTCTAGAAAACTAATAGCCATGGGTAATAAAAAATTGCAAAAGAATGTAAATTATTTGAAAAAAAATTGAAGTAGAACAGTTCTTCACAACTTCAGCCAAAAGCTTAAAGCAGGAGTAATCAGAGACAAGATAAGACTGGAACTCACCAAGGTATGTATTTCTCTTACTCCCTTTTCCATAGAAGGCAAAAGAGATGGGAGATGGTGTATGCCTGAGTCACCCTAACGTATACATACATTACCACTACAGAAGTCACACTCTGGAAAGAATGCATATATCAGCTGAAAGTGAGATTGGGATAAAAGCTGTAGCTAGAAAGTAGCAACCGTACAGACATTCTTTAAATGAAATGCTAAATGAATAGTAACTCCTTAGCTGCGAAAAAGCCTCGTGCATTTTGGGGAAACCATACGGATTTACTGCAGCCAAGGAGCTGGTCTTTATGGTTTTAAAAGAACTAGCATCCATTAAAGCTGTACTTTTGTGAGAAAAAGTTGTTATTCCAAGTGTAAATATCCTTAACTTAACCTCTAGGCTTTCTAAGTTTTAGTACCCGAGTTTAAATAACCAGTCATCAGTTTGTAGAAGTCCCACTCTGTGAAGAGAGGCTTGATGGCTCCCGAGAGGAATCACGGTACCGAAACCCCCACTCTCTCAGCAGGATAACTTCCTCTGGCTACTCCTAGGTTTCACCCCCTAGCTCACGGACAGGATATTTAGCAATGTGTAGGAACAGGACCTTACGGTCATGGAGGGCAGAGCTGATCCATTTCTAGCACAGGTGCAGCCAAGCACCGTTCAACAGCAAAACTGCACTGACAAGTAGCAGTGAAATGAAACTTCTCCGCATCATTATTTAGTACAGGAGACTTGCAGTCTGAGAAGTCTATTTTCACTAGGTATTATTGGCTAGTGACGATGTTCTACTGCTTTTAAAACACAGCAGGGTTCATGTATTCTTCTATACTCAAAAGCACCAATTAAAGAGATTAAAGAGCCTGATTTAATGTCTTGTTAAGGAGCTTCTGAATTGCTGGGCCAGCACTGGACTTTAGAGGACTTCTAAATTTGCAGTCCCTTTGCAACTTCATTAACATAATAGGCACGAAGACTGACTTAGAGCTACTTAAATTGTTTTTATAGATGCAGCATATCAACCGATCCCTTTGGAGTCTTTGTAAAGTCAGGGGCATCCTCAAAAATACAGAGGGACCTAAATAACGCTTCACTATACTGCTGAAGTGGACTCCTAGGTGAAGGACTTCTGAAAGCAAATGCCTGATTACTGCAAAAAGTGTACTTACCTTGTCTGTCTTCTGCGGAGCATTTATCTCCTTCATACATATTAACAGGCATGCCTACATTAGTATCTTAAAAGACAAAGTGCTCAGCATGTACATTAAAACCATGCTAAGGATCTACCTTATTCTAACACAGAACATTTCTTGCAAAATCCCTCCCATAAATAATTATAGTTCAGGCCTTATTTTCAAAGTGCAGGATAATTATCAAAATTACTTATATAAGATTTGGGTCATTTCAGTCAAGTATACCTCCAACTGTTAGGTATAATTGCAAAAACATTAACTACCCTGGGTACACTCACAACAAACAGGAAAACATGAAGTCAAAAAGAGACAGATTAAAACCTTTGTCTCTTTTCATGCTTTCATCCATTAAGAGGCACCTAAGTTAAATCCTTTGGGTGAACTTTACTGACTTTCACAAGCAGCATTTCACCTTGTATGTGCGTTACATTTGATGATTTTGACATGAAAAGCATTTTTAAATGTTTTAAAGACAGGAACTGTGTTAAAATGGGCTTAGGAATATAATCAGACTGACCTTACTTTTGGGCTTTCTAAAACATTAAATGACAATTTAACCATGAAAGATCTGAATTTTCAGTACAGTCCTTAAACAAAAAATAAGGCAGCTGTGTACTGCTTCAGGAAAAGAGGTGAAAAATTCAAATTCTTACCTCTCCATGGACCTATTTTCTATACCTTCCCCACCTCCCCTCTCCCAGGGTAGTGTGATGAAGAGAGTAAGAGAGAATAAAGTCTTCACATGTATTATGAATGTGGTTTTCATTAACTGAGTACATTACAATTTTATTAAAAACAGACATGAAAAATCTACTACACATTTGCAGCAGCTGATTTTCAAAATCTCATAATCTGGTTACATAAAACGAAACCCTCCTAGAAAAAACTCAAAGGGACATCTACGTGATGACAGCTAATTTCAAACCCACTTTACCTTTTGGCTCTTGAGACTGTAACCATCACTATCAGTATCCACTTAAAATTACTTTTAGACTGATGTAATGATACGTGTTACAGATGCTGACAAGGAATAACGTTCTATCACAAAAGGTACCTATGAAAGAGACATTCCTTCCCTACAGAAACTGCATATTCCAAACTGAAAAGAAGGCTGTTTTTCCAGTCACCCTTATTGTAGAAAAAAATTCACCAAATACTTCATTTCATGATAAAGAAATTCACCTCTCAACAAAAAAGGAAGATGGCTTTTCAGTACAAAAGGTGAAATAATTAAACACTTATGGGTGAATGGAGGTATAGCTGTACCATGAGGGGACAGAATGGTAAAGAAAGTACTTCAAAGTTCAAGTTTGGTAAATTAGATTATGTCATCTTAATTGCAATACTGGTGCAGATATTACAGCAAAAAGAATAACTAATCTATAAGAAATAGTCTCTTAGCACTTAGAATATGCTTCCAGTTTCTCTCTGTGATCACAGTTAAGAGCTCTACAGGATATTAGACAAAAAGGAAGAAATAGAAAGCTATGAATTCAGCACGTATAGCTGGACTCGAAAAGTAATTTTGCAGTTCCAATCTTAAGAGGTTTTGTACAGCTTTTCATAAAGCAATATTAGAGTGGAAATAGCACATACACAGTGTCAGGTACTGTTTAGAATCTCTTTTTCTTTACTGCCTCCTACAAGCTGCTGTTCTAATTTGTTGGGATGGTACTCTTGTATTGAAGGCTACAGATTGAGTCTTGGTGGCTTTGACTGAGGAAACTATTTTGCCAAAGTGGGCAGTGGTTTTTATGTGCCTGGAGAGAAGGTAATGAAAAGTAACTTCAACAGGCTCTGGCAGCTATCCATGCTGACAACATGCCATAAAACAGAAACAGCATGGACTCGGCTTCTTGGGACAGAATGTGAAGCCCAAATTGTTTTCTTCAAAACAACGTATTATGACAACAACTAAGAATACCTTTATATGTTCCTGGAAGCATCATGATATGAACATTTGGCTAATAATATACGGCAAACTATATTTGAAAATATTAATGTTATAAAGCAACATACTGCAGAGTTCTCTAGTATCTTAATTTTTTTTTGTTAAAGAAAGTATATGTGCACTATAGACAGCAAGACAGGAAAATGAGGAAAAAAATTAATAGGGATAATTTGCCTTATTTGTGAAAGCCTGTGTAAGAAAACTCAGCTCTATAAAATTCTGCCGAATAGCTTCCAGCAAATTCAGTGAGGCTAGGATTAGGTCTCCAGATATTTATGTTCTGTGATGACATTTCAACACTACTGCAGCACTCCAGAAAACAAACTATTTTCTTTAACCAGCTACAAATTTCATCATCACCTCCAAGAGACAGAGATGACATAGCAATAAAGAGTATTAGGTTTCTCTGCTCTGGCTATTTCCATTTGATAAAGTAGATTATTATGGTCAAATATTGTGGAGGGACGGTGAAAAGAGCCATGAAGACAATCTGTATTTGCCAGTCCTCCGCCAGCCCCAGAACTGAGGATAAACATACATGTCTTTATACAGTCACTCTTCTGCACCAAGTTCTGCACCAAATTTATCCAAAGTGAAGGACTTAATCAACACCATCTCCCAAATACCCAAGATAAATAATAAAAGAATCAAAATAAATTCCTTAAGTGCTTATGCCCACCCTGTCAAAACGTATTTTTTAATTTCTATAGTAACCACTGCAAAGACTAACCTCAGTTAGTTTTTGTCTTCTTAGGGAAAATTTCCTGTGATAACTTCATGTCTGTCCAATAAACTTCTTGTATCATCCTAAGGAACAGCTCTTTCACTGGGGATGTCCAATGCCATCAAACTATTACTGTATCTTGACAAAGGGACACTCAGTAACATGGATCCTTGTATGCATTTGTTTACAGCTTAAGTTCAGGTGCTCACATTGCCCCTGTTAAGACACTAACTGGTGTCAGTCTGGAACTTGCTTCATCTAGAAACCCAAAAACAGGAAGGCAGAAAATAGAATTAACCATGGGGAATTTCTTTGTTGACACTAAGAGTATTGTGCTCGTACGATGTCCTGTCTAGAAAAGGCCTTCTGAACTGATAAACAACCTGCACGTGAATGGAAGAAACCTGCACTCAGTGCCAGAGTGGAATTTGACACACATTAAATGCTTTGGTGGAGCAGAAAAAATACACCAATACCTGTCTGGAGTGGCTTCTGCAAATGACACACTCCTACTTGAGTAATATTATCTTGCTAAGCTGTGATGATAAAATCCATGTTTTATTCTATCCCACACAGTCATGTATGTGTCTTAATTGTAGGAAAAGGTAATACCATTCTAGTAATAGTCTTGCACACTTGCCATTTAAAAAATGCTGTTTTCAATTTCTTATAATTTTGTCTAATGTTATCTACTCGTGTTGAAGCTTTCCACACATAGGAAATGACAGACAGACTGATTTCTTTTTAAACTCTACCAAAAAGGCTTCCTCCATTTCCAGGAAAACCATCTAGTAAGAGTACAGAGTTTTGCCCATGCTAAAAAATATCTTCCAGCTGAAGAAACTTAAATCAATCTAGTGCCTCAATTTTTCTATGGTTCTATTTTGACTACATTTGCAATGTAGTTTTTAATTTTAACATCTCACGTTATTTTTTTTATGGTACAGATCATGTGCTAGTGATATATAGCCAGGAGAATGTTTTTTTAGGACTCCTTTCTGAATTGCTGCAGCAGCTAGAAGATACATAGGAGATTGTAATCAATAAGGCCTGAAGTTATATTTTTAATAATTCAATAAATCAAAATATTAAATAATTGTGCAAGTAGCAGGATTCATCCCTTCTATGCTCTGAATGAGGTAAGAGTCCTAAGGAAAACACCATGCAATCACAAAATTAAAGACTGTATCAGACAGCTTTCGAGTTCAGGCATTCTCACTTTCAAACTTAATGTTCTTTTAACATAATATATAAGTATCATGTCTGTATGTATATAAATAGATACTCATGTATACATAAGTAGAACCACAAGCAATCAGCAAATTACTGTAACACCAGCTGTGTATATATAGAACTAGCAAGCTCAGTACCACTAAATTGCTTCATAATGTGGTGGCTTCACTCTTTTTCCCCCTCATTCTTTCTATCCACATATTCCATTTTTTCTTTTATCATTCCTCTACTTGCATTACAAGCTCTTTGGGGCTGAGACTATGGACAACTTTTTCTTCCAGATGATAAGCAAAAGCACATGGCCAAATATTCTTAATGTAGTTGTTCTGCCTTTACTTTGAATAAATTTTGGCAGTAATGTCCTCAGCCCCTTCCCAGGGAGACATCCTTTCTACATGGATACCACTACAGAAACAGAAACGTGTGAGTAAGTTTTATAAAGATGGTCTTCAATGAAAATAAGGGGAACAGAATGAGGCCAGTGTGTCAGTCATAAAATAGTACCAGTGATGACAACTCCAACCTTTGCAGTGCTAGTACCAGGGGACGCGAATCCTGAATTCTGGTAGATGTGTCCTTTGAGAAAATGGAATTTAATGTCAAGTCACATCCCTCTACTGGTCACATCCCCTTGCTGGCAAGCAAATCAGATGACATCTTTATCAGATGACACAGAACCAAGCTCTCTGGTTTATGAATAGCAATTGCCAAATCATCCTGCTAGAGCCTTAAGAAGAAAATTGCACGCAAAATTATAAAATAAGTGAAAACATTAATCATGATTAAACAGAACCACATTGATTTTTGCCAGCTGGATTCAGCCACTGACTATGATGTAAAGGCTCTTCTCTCTTGGTTAACCCAGTTGAGAGCCAGATTAATTTTTTTTAATAATTAATTTCTTATGTAATTGTGCAAATGTTTGTCAAAACAGACGATCCACCACAATATTAAATATGGGGTGGGGGACAATAAAATCTCTAATATATTAAAAACAAAGATAAAAATATCTAAATTGACTGGGCCAATAGAGAAGAAAAAATGTCTTTCTATGTCCTGGTCATTCATGCAAAGCAGAATTGCGTGGATCTGAAAAAATGCTCCACTGCCCATCCCTTCCTCAACACAAAAGGCCTATCGTACACCACTGTTCAAGGCAGTGGCAAAGAAATATATATTTATGGAGTCTTTAAATAGTTCTAAGTATATTCACTATGTTCACAGTGACATTGCTATGAAGGACACTATATAAATGGAAGCTGTGCTTGCAGCTGATCACTTCAGATAAACAAATGTCTTGAAGGACTCACCCAGCACACAAAGGAAGTTGCCTTGCTTTGTTTATGGCGAGATTAGCTCTCTCCAGCTGACATAGTACATGGTAGATAAAATAGTGAAAGGAAACGCTTCTTCATCCAGTGTGAAATCAGATCATAATGAACTTCCAGAAAAGATCATGTGAGCAAACTCTTTGGGGCAAGAACCTTGTTTCACTTGTCTATATAGCACCTAGCACATAACAGTGATTTGCATCCCGCAACATACATCTACATAATATTAACAAATGAGTTACCAAATGAGGCTGAATAACACTGGCAAATTGTAATGCATTTAAAAATAAATAATCAAATATTCCTCCCACAGATCTGTGAAGGCAGTGCTGCATCTATGCATCAGTTAAATATTCAAACCCTACCAAAAGGGAGGAGTGAAATAATGTTTATCTCTAAAAGGCTGTTTTACAGTTTGATGTAAAAGATCTGCTGATACACTATGCCTCACAGAAGGGCTCAATTAATACATTGTTTGCCTTCTAACACCAACTGCCAATATACAGCCGGGACAGCTGACCCCAACTGACCGAAGGGATAGTCCATGCCATATGACATCATGCTCAGCAATAAAAGCTGGGGAAAAGGAGGGGCGGGGGGGCCATTTGTGGTTACACAGTTTGTCTTCCGAAGCAATCACTGCGTGTACTGAGGTCCTGCTTCCCAGGAAGTGGCTGGACATCGCCTGCTGATGGGAAATAGTGAATCAATTCGCTCTTTTACTTTGCGTGAGCTTTTTGCATGGGCTACTTTACACGCGTGGGCTTTGCTTTTCTTATTAAATTGCCTTTATCTCAACCCTCAAATTTGGCCATCGTATTTTGTCCCCCTGTCCTGTTGAGAAGAGGCGGGGAGAGAGCAACTGGGTGGGGTATCTGGCAGCCAGCCAAGGTCAGCCAACCACAGCAGGCAATATCCACAGTATTTTATAATTCTGAGGTTTTGTCAGCCTATCACCATCCTGGAAATGGTTATGTGTTTTCTGGTACTGCTCCTGGACATCAAACCCATACTGCAGTTATTCCTCTTTGAAAGCTGGTCTGGGATACACTCACCTATTTAGTGCCCATACAGTTATTTCCTAGTAATCAAAACTATGACTCACATCAGAAAACAGTAATAGGTAATGACGCAATTTATATATGTCTATAGGTAGAGCTTTCATCTGAAAAAAAGGGGAGCAGAGCATTAAGAGACAAAGAAGACAGATGAATCAGTGGAGAAAAGACTAGATGAAGCATGGAAAATCTGAAGATTTTATATTTAGTATAATCAGTCTCCAGCTAGATGCACAGTTAATATCAAAACATAATACTAAGACTCCACTTACTGCTACCTACATTAGCAAAATATCAACTCCCAGTGAGGTGATTCTCTCCAAAACCAATAAATTTCTTATGTATAAAAAGACAGCAGAGAGACAAAAAAGTAAAATGCCTGCATGAAGTCATGAACAGAACAGGTGGAAACATCTTATAACTGGGAGCCCAAACCACTTTCTTTAATTGGGGAGCTACCTGGGGCCACAAAGACTTTCTGGATGGACGTGGAGTAATTTCTCAAAGCAGAACCTCTCCTAAAACCTGAGGTTAAAACCAAAGGATATACAGCAACTGTGTTTCTTTTTTTGGAGTTGAATTTCAGCATAGTTCCTGCTCTCTGCCAAGGTCCCCAACACGAGCACTTAGACCACAGATCACACCTTGTTGGCAGTCTTAACAGCTAAAACAATGATTTAATAGGTGCGATTCCTGACTTCTGTCACCCCTAGAAGTCTGTTGATCCAGGACAGAACGGACTCCTGCTGACAGAGCTGTGTGGGGATCATATTTCTTACACTGGTTCTGCTCTGAGTAAGAGTAGTTCAGCTCCTGTGCTTTCTGTTAGTACTTTTCAAGAGTACTAGATTGTTTTTCAGAAACAACTGTCAAACTCTTCTGCCTTATGGGACTGAAGGCTAAATTACAGTTTTGTGGGCTAAACAGATCTATGCAATTTTACTGGGATACAAAAAAAACCCCAGTTTAGCAAGGTACTAAGAGCTCCGCTAAATTTTGGAAAATGTTACATGTACTGTAATGCACTTTAATGAACAGGCCCATATTTCAGGTGTGCTGCTTTCTCTTTCTCGCATGTTTTCTGCTTTTAATTATTTGGTGCTTCTATACCTGTAACAATAAGTCTCCCTCTGAGAAGTTTTGTCTCATAAACAGGGTATTTAGCTGTTATGTGGTATATTTTCTTTCTATTTGGAACAAATTCTGTTTAGAGATCTTCAGCACTTCTGAAAAATTGTGTTACGATATATTACTCTTTTTTTTTTGCAGCTAAACTGCAGGCTTATCCTGGCAAGTAATGATTTAGTTACCTTACACACTAAGCTGTGTATATGCTTGCGAAAAGCTGCTATTGAACCTTAAAGGCTACTCTTTTAACATGAAAATACTGTTCAGACAGGATATCTAAATTTTTGTTTACATTTTTAGAGAAAGTTTAAAATATTAAAAATAATGACATTTATGTTCTAGTTACTATGAAAGAGATTCACTTATAAGGATTATTTTTCATATTTCCTCCCTCTTTGTGGGAGTTATAAAGTTGTAACTGTGCAATGCTTTAGTTAGTTCTGCAACATCTGTAAAACTGTCAACAGTAAATAAAGTACGTTTGTTGGGGTTTTTTTCCAAGATAAAGAAGATCTGGCTGACATCAAACGTTAAAGAAACACCTCCTGCTTTAACAAACAGTAAAAAAAATCATACTGTTTGGTAAGTATGAAATACTATTATTAACACTATACTTTCTCAAGGCTTGACGTGGCTCCTGAACTAATAAAACCAATTTGCTAGAAGAAGGAATCTTTGAGCTATTGCACAGTGTCTAAACCCATAAGCATTTAAAACATTTCTTGTTATTTCCTTCCAAACAAAAGTGGGTGTATTCAGTGTTCACATTGGACACAGTAAACTCAAATGTATCATTGCCACCAAAAAAAAAGGTAACCAGTTGAAGAGTGGGAGGAAAAGAAATCTACGGCTGTAGCGGATCAGTCTCACCCAAATAAAATTTGCATTAAAAGGTTGCTATGAAAGGAAAGGGCATGACTTTCAGGTTAATAGGAGTAGCAGTTCTGAACTCAGCACAGATGAGGGTACCCACATCTGGTACAACTGAACAAGGAATTCTGCCCATAAATAGTATCCAATATTAGTATTAACAATAAATTCCTTGATTAAGACCTAACAAACATTTCCTTATGACCAGATTAACTCGAGAGTTTATTTCATTTTAGAAACATTTCTAAAAAGGCATGAAATACGATGGTAAGCCATTAGGAATTAATAAATCTCCAAAGCCTTTTGAATCAGCAGATAAAGCACAAAACTGGGTAAAGGGCTTTTCTTGACAAGCAAATGCCAAAACAGTGGGTAAAGACCAACAACACTGAAAAGAACCCAGTAGTGAAACATCTTTTCTGAAATGTTTTCAAGTATTATTCACCTGGATTTTTAGAGAAAGAGACTGGAAAAGAGGGAAGAGACATTTATGGTTAGTATAACTGAAATCTTAAGAGTCTAATAAGTATTAGTTACAGAAAAAGAGTGATAATACTGCAGCTAAAGTGGTTGTTCCCTTCTCCTGCTGTTACATCCACCCTTCCACTGCTCCTCTGGGTCCCCTGATCAGTTTCATTCTAGGCTAGGAGCATGAGGGGGGGACAACAGTGACTTGTGAGCATTTGGAGTCCTCAGCCAGGAGAAGTATGATGTTCATATTTATGATTTTTTCCTCCTCTAGGATCCACTTGAGGCCATTTTTATCTTTGCTAACATGCTTTTCTAACTTTCTCTTTCTTCACTGGTGTGCAGCTGCAATTCTACACCTAAGTTTACTATGTATGTTACCATTTAGGTACATTAGATACTATTTGTTTGTTAACCCCAAACCCAGTTTTTTCTAGCTCCAGGCCTGCATTTTAACTGACCATGGGTAAGCCATTTATAGCCATAAGGTCTCCGGTACCAACCCTGTGCCCCTTCCCTTATTACCCGGTGCCAATATTCCTCTATGGTGCATCCTAGGTCTTCACTTCTCCAGAGCCTCTACTACCCTGCCAGGCCTGCATACCTCTCTGTTACATCACTGTGGTTAGTGTGCAAAAGACGTCATTCTACACAGAATAACAGCAATGCCAAACTATAGTTGTACCCCATAAGTAAAAGGTAGCCAGAGACACCTGGTCTACCGGCAAAACTGCTGCTACAGCTGAACCAGGTAAAACACAGGTGGAGGCACGCCAGGCACAGCAAGTGGGACAAGCCTCAGTTCTGAGGCCTTGCAAACTCGGTACAAAGCTCTCGGCGCACGGCCAGCCGTGGCGACAGAGGCTACCAGAGGCTCCCGCCTGGGGCGGGGCGGCACGGCACGCCACAGTACAGCCACGCCGCAGCGCAGCGCCGGCCGGTAAGGACGCGGTCCCTCGCCTGCCGCCGCGACGCCAGGGCCCCTGCGGGGGTGCTGCCGGCGGACACGGTTTCAGACCAGCGGGATTCCGCCGGAAAAACATACATCCTTTCCCCATTTTTTTTTTTTTTTAAGCAAAGTGCTTCAGTGTGAAGTTTGATGTTCCTGCGCAGGCAGGGGAAGGGCGCCGCACGTTTCCCACCTGGAAGGCCGGCCCTCAGCCCTGCTCCCGTTTTCCAGAGCAGCTGGGGAAAGGCGAGACCGGCCCCGCCACACGCGTTACCACTGCTGGCAGCCACCGCCGGGGCTGGAGCGAGTCCCGGGGAGGCCGAGGCCCTGGCCTAACCCGGCCCGGCGATCCGCACGGCCCTGCCGCCGGCCCTGCGGGCGCGCCCCACCACCTCAAACCCGCGGCGCCCCCCGCTGCCTGGCGCGGCGCCCCCCTCCCGGAAACAGCGCCGCCGTAGTGGCGGGCTCCTATTGGTCCCTTCCCGTCACGCCTTCCCGCCTCCTCGGTGCTGCGCGGGCGGCGATTGGCTACTGGCGGTTGTCAGTCGGAGAGAGCTAGCCCCGCCGGTGCCCGGGCGGCGCTCTCGTGAGGCGGGCGCTGCTGCCGGGCGCCGCGGCGGCTGGTGCGGCTGCGGGCGGAGCAGTGATGCCGGCTACGGGGCGGCGTACGGCAGCGGGAGCCCGGCAGGGAGCGGCGTGCGCCCAGGCGGGCGAGGGCGGCGAGCGCGGCCGGTAAGGTCCGGCCGCGAGGAAGGCGAATGCCTGCCTCGGTGCGCGTCCGTTACGCCTCGTGCTGAAGGGGCCGGCGGCAGCGCCGGGCAGCGGTACCGGCACGGGCGGAGCGGCGGGCAGGCAGGATGCCTAGGGCGGGCGGCGGCATCGGCCGGCGGTGGGCCGCGGCGGGCAGGGGTCGCGGGCGGGCGCGGTCCCCCGCCGCCGCTTGCCGTGCCCTTCGGCGCGGTGGTCCTGGCCGTGCCCCATCCCGGTCCCTGGGCGGGACCGGCGGCGCGGCGGGAACTTCGGTGCCGCCGCTCGGTTGGCGGCGGTACCCGCGGGTGCCGCGGCGGGGGGCGACACTAGCCCTCCAGTCGGGTCTGGCGGAGGGGCTGCGCTGCTGCCCCCTCCGCTCCTCCGTCACCTCTGGAGGGCTGGGGCTGCCGGGGAGGCGGGGGTGGTCGCTGGGAGAGGCGGCCCGCGCCCATCCGCCGGGGTGCCGCGGTCCCGCTGCCCGCGGAGGGGGCTGCGGTCGGGCGGCGGCGCTGCCCCGCGGCCCGGGCGGCTGCTGCCCTGCTCGGGGGGGCCGCGAGCGGCAACCGCCGGGGACGTGCGCGCGGCCCCGGCCCGGCGGCGGTGGCGGCGGGGCTGGCGTGGGGGCGGCGGTTTGAACCCCCCGTGGAGGGAGGATTGCACTCGAACGTGGTCCCGGACGCTCCGCTGGGCGGTTGGCATGCGGGGGGGGACTAACGAAGGTGGTGGTCGTGCTGCGGCCGCGGACCGTAGCTTCAAGTTGTTAAAACAGTTCGTTCAGAGAAAAGTTATTTTGAAGTAAGCGTAACGGTGACGGTTGCTACATGACCGCTGGCTACTGAGGCGGAGGACTCCCAAAGATGAAACCCCATTTATCCGTGTGCGCTCTTATTCATTGTTCTTCAGCCTGCTGTACTTTTAGTGATAGAAGGTGATATCGGAAGGCTTTGAAGTAGTGTCAAATCTTGTTCATTTAGAAAAAATAGCCTTTAGATGCTCTTTCTAGACATTAATGTAAACATTCAGCATCTTGGTTATGTAACATTTTAAGGGATCGTTAGGATGCTGCCAGACTTTGCGACGATGGACCCTATCCTTCAATCATAGACATAAAGAGGAGTTTTGATGTTGATTCAGTAGGAAGCAAGATAGCATCCACAGTTAACAGTTCAAGAGAAAATAGTTTCTGTTATCTCTTTATTATTTTGCATGTGATGGGTCAGGCATTTTAAACATTAAGAAACATTGTCTGCAGAAAACATAGAGAGCATTTAATTTGGTTTGGTCTTTCATTCTTTTGTAGCTGTAAGCTTCCTTCCCTACTTTCTAGGAGAGTATTGATTTGGTTCTCTTTTGATACAGAGCATTCTGATACATTAATTCAGTTATAAGGACGCATTCAATCACATAATGCATAACACGCTTTCAGAATTTTTTAAAATCATGTGATAGATGGCAAGGATGAATAACCAGTGTAAGCCCCGTCGTTACAAATGCATGCTCCGCTTTGGAGAGCGGAAGACCGGTTTTATAGCTGATGGGAAGGCACTAGTAAGTGTGAAAGATTTGAGGTGTGGAATTCGTAACTGATACAGGTTAATATTGTTCCCTCCCTGCATACTTATCTGCTAAACATTGTTTTTGACAGAACATAAATTGCTAATGAAATTTCAGTTTCTTGTACATGATCAATTCTGGATAGATCTCGATAGATCCAGCAAAATGTCATATTGGCAAACCAGTTTTTCAGAAACCTCATTTAGTTAACTTGAATCAATGTCTTCAGAGTACTTTAGGTTAATTTAGAGGGCAATCCTGATCCAAGTATGTTGCACATAGCCATGATACAATGTCTGAGATGCTCTCAGTTGTGCCAGTCTGCCTCATACCTCACCTGTGTTTTCCTTACATGCTTTCTTAGGAAAGAAAACCCCAATTTTTTGTGGTGGTTTTGTGGCAGAGACCAGTAGAATTTTTGCAAAGATTACAGGCTGTAAACGCCAAGGTTTGTTTGGTTTTTTTTTCCCCCCCTTGTGAGTGACACCAAATTTTAATCTAAAAATGTACTTTCTGAATGGGTAAACTGTAGAACCTTCAGCACATGTGTAGTCTTTATTCACGGTACTCGTTTCACTGGGATTGTTCTCAGGAGGACATGCATGCAGGAGAATGTATGCCACTGTATTTGCTACATAGCTTAGCTTTGTCTTAACTACTTTTTTTTCCTCAGATCAAAATATTTCAATTGTATATCTTCAGAAGGGTGCTTGATTCAGTGCTAATGTCTCTTCTTTGTCTGTTAATAAGTAATGAACTTTTTTAGAGCAGGGATTGTCCCACCACTAAAGTGAATATAAATCTATTAACTATTTACTTGTTCAAAAATATTCATCATCTAATATTAATAACTATTATCATTATATAATGCTCATACCTAGTTAAAGCTAGAGGAGAATGCAGAAGTTTCGAAGGTTGTTAGCTTGCCTTTCATAGTTTTCTTCTACAAGAAAATTAGTCCATCTGTATGACTCCCACCTAAAAGGACACTCACTAAAATAACAGAAAAAATCTTGGATTTTCCTAAGCTGCTTTTGTAGTAATAATTTTTACAGGGAAGTATTGCTGTATGCAATATAATAAGAAATCTGAAACTGAAGCAATGCTGTCACATTCTCCAACCTGCTGCCTATTTAGTTGCTTAGATAAAGATGGATACTAAAATATTATTGATGCCATTTGCCATGAGTAGTAGGAAAAATATTTATTTTGATATGGCTAGGGAAAACAAGTGGCATTTTTTTTAGAAATAAGTACATATGTGCATTTAGTTGAAGAGTTGCAGAAGATCATAGAAAAGATGAATGAATGATGTATCTTCTCCTAGTTGTATTAGATCATGCAAACGGTACACTGATCTTTTTGGAAAAGCTAATGCTGTTTTTGAACTGCAGTTAAAATACTGACTCGTAGCTGTTAGTACTGTCTCCAGCGAACACAGCGACTGTAAACGCTGATGTATGGAAGCTCTGCAGAATTCCAGATAAACAGAAGTATAAAATGCCTCTGCATCCAAGTGTTTGCTTTGTCACTTACTCACAGGCTTCAGATGTTTCCAAATGGTGATAGTATCTGCTGCTGCTTAACACTGCCGTGGCCATATGTGAATGACCAAGATTGCTCTTCTTCAGCACCTGTGTCTCCTGTGAATGCTTTCCAAGGAAGTTAACAAAAGACACTCTTAAGCAGGACATGGGAATTCAGCTGATGCTGAGGACACAGCTCTTCAACAGAGTAACAGAGGGAGAGAGGTGAAGATGGGCGAGTTGTTCTTTGACTGATAGGCAGGCAGGCGTAAATTTCAGCAGAGCTGTGCAGACTGCAGATGTGTTGGTGGCTGAGATCAGCTTTCTAGAGTTCATCCAGGAGAAAGAAAGGATGTACAAGTCTCTCCGAGCCTTGGGCCTGCTTGTGGGTAGTATTAATATAGAGATGAATCAAGCTGTGATAGTGAATTACAAATCTCATTTACGAGCACACCTCTCTTCTTGTAGCACTACCTAAAATGTAAAATTGCTAGGTATTTTGCAGGTGTAGTGGGGGGTGGAGACTCTTTTTTTTAACCCTCCTGCATTCTGATTTTTGTAGTTCTTAATTTAACCACCCAAACTATTGGGAGTAATCTAAATATCTGCAATAGTTACTCATCAAAACTGTACTTTATTATTCCCTTAAGAATGAAAATGTATCATTTAATGCATATATAAATGTATAATTTAATGTATAACATAATGTATCACTACATATATTTATGAAATACATAAGTATACATCCTTTCCTCCTGAATAACAAGAAGTTACCAAATACTGGAGAGGGAGCTAATGGTAAAAGTGAAGTGAGTAAAGACTACGCTATACAACTGAAACCATGTGAGAATTCTGTTGAGCTATATTTATTCATTTCTATGGAGTGTTGCCAGCATACCTTCTCCCTTTGCAGAAGGTGCTTTGTATTATCAGTAACTTCAAAATCTTTTGGTTATAATATGCCTGTTTCATGTATAAACACTTTCTGTAGCAGAGGACAGAAAATACCCTATAGATACTGGCTTTTGCACTCAGTTTTTTAAGACTACCATCTGAGTACCAGTCAGCTTTAACTCTTACTATCTTTTGAGCCTTGCTGTAGTAAAAATGTGTATGACTTACATGTCTAATCTTGCCTCCCTTTGAGCTGTTCTGCAGCTCTGCTGTTTGAGGGGCTGATGTTTGTTTCTTTTGTCCCTCAGCAGGTGCCTACATTTTCACCAAAATAGCCGATCCTGCTGTGGAACAACATTTGTGGCTTTGTGAGGGTCACACTGGCTGGAGTAATTCAAATATTTCCTCCTGGGTCTGACCCTTATTTTAGTTTAAAGTTATAGTACTAATTTATTGCTTAACATAGGATATTATATGTTTAAATTTACACTGAAGGTCTGCTGTTATTCAAGTCTGACCTGTATCTTTCACAGCGGCTAAGAAGCAGCGGCGTAACCTTTTTTGTGTTTTTTTTCAGAGCTTAACAGAAGATATTAGAGAAAATTGAAGTTAAGAATATCAGAAAAGCTCTATTGGGTCAGACCAGTGGGCCTTCATACTCAGGGTTTGGTCTCCAACAGTGATGTTAAGGGATGCTATTTAGGGGCTGTACGCAAATCTAGCCACTTTATGTATCTGTTCCCTTGTACCCTCACTGCATACTTAGTTTTCATATTAGGGACGGTATATATCTGCTCAGTGCTTTTAGAGCCCATTTGTGGACCTGCCAAGCAAGAACTTGTCTTTTTCAAACTTGCTGATGCTCACTACCTTCAAAACCTCCTGTGGTCTTAAGTTCCAGAAGCTTACTACTAGCTTTGTAAAGAAGCACTTTAATCTTATATAAACTGATGTCTTACTAGCTTTGTTAAATGTCCCTTAGTTCTATTACTGGAGGATTTAGCAAGCAGAAGTTTTACGTTAGTTTATTTACCACCTTCATGGTTTGATTGATCATATCTTGCTTCAGCCTTCTCTCCAACTGAAGAGCCTCTTTAGTCTCTTTTTCTAAGGCAGGCACTCCATCCATTTAATATTTTGTTTGCCCTTCTCTGACTACAGTCTGTCCTTGAGATGCAGAGACCAGAACTTCACACACTACTTGAAATGTGGGTGGACCAAGGTTGTATAAATGTGCTCTGTCTTGTTCTCAATACCTTTCCTCATGATGCCCAACATTTTGCTAGGTTTTTTGGTTGCTGTTGAACATAAAACTGTTAATTCCAGGGATCTGTCAATGATGACTCCTAGATTTCTTCTCAGAGTCATTTGTCAACATCCCTAGAAAGGGATCCCAGCTCCTTGGCTTCCCTACCCTCTAATTCCAGGCTACTGGCCCCATTATCCCAGCATCAGAGCAGCCAGCTGACAATGTGCTCGCCTGGATGACAACTGAAATCTTTTTGCATATCTCGCAGCTCACTCAGGGACAGGGATTGGGTGGTTACCATCTCATTTTTGGGTTCTGCCCGTTCCTCCTCCTGTTCTTGTGATGGCCCTTGTTCATCATCATCCCTTACTAAACGAGCTGATTTTCTTGTGTATTTTTTCTTCTGTATAGGGGCAACTGATACTGGCATGGGTTGGTTTTCTGGCATAGCCGCAGTGCCTGTCACCGGGGCTGGTGTAGCTGCAGCGCCTGTCATTTTGTTGTCAGATCCAGAGACCTTCTCTTCCCCTTGAGGGTACTGAACAGTGTTCAACAGGGCTCGGTAGGCATGGGCCAGGCCCCAGCATGTTGCAGTGATTTGTGTCTCTCTGCAGTTGCCAGGGTGACAACATACTTTTTCCAAATACTTTACTAGTTTTTCCGGATTCTGCACTTGTTCAGGGGTGAAGTTCCAAAACATTGGAGGTGCCCACTGTCCTAGGTACTTGCCCATACTATCCCACACACCCTGCCACTCATAACTATTCACCCTTGGGGCCGATCTCTGGATGATATTCTTAAACTGCTTTTTAACCTTAGACAAAACCAAAAGAATATTCCCAAGAAATACCAATAGATATATCTTAACTACCCAAGGATGTTCAAGATACTGAACAGTTGTTGTAATGAAGGAGGAAATAACATAGAAGAAAGCAGCAAAGGTGCCATTCTGTATTTCCTCCATAAAAAACCTCTCAGAGGAAGAGGTATAATTGTTATTTGTCTCCATGAGGTGGTACCCAAAGTACAGTAATGGCTTCACTGCAAAACCCAAATAACAGATAATGCTCAAGGCCAGTGTTTTAATAACAAACCTCCCAGGCAAAACATCACTGATCACTGCAGAGCACAGCAAACTGCAAAAACCAACACCAATCTTTAACACATAGTGCAAAAAAAAAGAGCATGGTGCAGATCAGGTAAACTAATATCGAGAACAGATTAATCTATATTATGACTGGCAACTGTTAACAGATATAAATTCTTTAATACACTCTGGTTAATCTGTTATTATCTCAAACCCTTTGAGCCCCACATCGGGCACCAAAAAGGACTGTCGTGGTTTAACCCCAGCCAGCAACTAAGCACCACACAGGCACTCGCTCACTCCCCGCCCCGCCGCTCCCCTCCCCAGTGGGATGGGGGAGAGAACTGAAAGACTAAAACCGAGAAAACTTGTGGGTTGAGATAAGAACAGTTTAATAATTGAAGTAAAACAAAATAGAACAGTAGTAAGAGGAGTAGTAGTAATAATGATAATATACAAAGCAAGTGATACACGATACAATTGCTCAGTACCCGCTGACTGATGCCCAGCCCGTCCCCAAGCAGCGATCGCTGCCCCCTGGCCAACTCCTCCAGTTTATATACTGGGCATGATGTCATATGGTATGGAATAGCCCTTTGGCCAGTTTGGGTCAGCTGTCCTGGCTGTGCCCCCTCCCAGCTTCTTGTGCACCTGGCAGAGCATGGGAAGTTGAAAAGTCCTTGACCAGTGTAAACACTATTTAGCAACAACTAAACCATCAGTGTGTTATCAACATTATTCTCATCCTAAATCCAAAACACAGCACTATGCCAGCTACTAGGAAGAAAATTAACTCTATCCCAGCTGAAACCAGGACAGGTGTGTACGTGATTTAGATTATTTTTCATTAGATATATTAGCTTACATATATCGACACTGAAGCTCATTTGTCATCTTTTTGTCCACTCTGAGTTTTGCAAGGTGCTCCTGGAGTTCTTTGCCATCAGCATGGCATTAGTTCTGTGCTTGAAGGCAACTTCTTGTCTTTGTCCTAATTTTGCCAACAGTATCATTCCTTATGAGTTTTTTCGCATGTACGTCTGATGTCTGAGAGGGATGAAAGTGTTGTGGCAAATCAGTCAAGGTGTTCGTGGATCTTAAAAATGGCTTGTACGTAACACAGGCTTTTCTTTTTTCTTTTTTTTTTTCCGCCTTTATATTTTTCTTTAAACCTTGGCAAACATGAGCTCAGAAGAATAACAGGTTAAGGCTGTGTCCAGAAACCCAGACCAGATAAAAAAGAAAGAAAACTCTGAAAGATGCCATTCATAGCACTTAATCCAACTGCACTGAATGGGGAAATGAGAATGGTGGTATATGGTATTTGATCCACATTGATTGCTGTTAAAAATATGCTTAATTAAAACCAAAGAAGCTTTTAAAAATATCGGAGTGCAAAGTGATGTTTACTCAAATAACTTTAATGTTTTCCTAGCCTGTCTACGGATTTACTACACAACAGGCTTAACTCCAGTACCATCTAATTAATCGCCTTCCTTTTGTGAACTACATTTCATAGTAACATTAAAATAATAAGCAAAGCTTTTTCCCTCCTCCCTCCCAGTTTTATTGGAGGTTAGGCTGGAAGCCCACCATATAGAAAAGATCTCGTCATGTTCCTTGTTCAAAAACAGGCTAGTCATTTGATATTCAGAGCATGTCCCTTACAAGAGCTGCTGCATTGCAAACAGCATTGAGAGTGAGGTTTAAAGAAACATTAGAAATGTATTATTAGTGTGCTGCATTATTACTTGGTGTTACTTAGTAAAAAATGTGGTTTCACAGCAGCGTGACTCCGACTGCTGTCTGTGATGATCCTGTCTTCCCTTCTCCCAGTCACAATGACTCTATCCTTCCTAACCCTTTGCAGAACCACTTCAGCACATTGGTCTGGCGGAAGACAGCTCCTTCCCCGCTGGCCACTGGTGTAAAAAAACCAAAGCAAAACAGAAAACCACTTTCTGCCAGCTTGAATCTGCTTCACAGGGGACCTTATGAAGGCTGATGCCAGGGAGGACATAGAACTATGAAGGTAATGCAAGAGGAGAGCAAGATGGTTGACAGGCAGCAGTTAAATTGCCTTATGTGCTTCTCAAACCACAGCCTGAAGTGCCATTCTGTTTCTTGATTTATTGTTGTTAAAGTACTTGGCAGAAGTACAGGACTATTTTAGTAGTCAACCTATTGCTTTGTTAATTTAAATATTTAGCTTAAAGAATTATATTTTACATCCTTTGAAGGAAGGCCCCAGCTGTCCTACTATCCATTGATGAGGTCATCTGCTGTGTAAATCCGGCTGTCTAAAAGACTGTGATACCAACTGTAGTTATTTGCAGCAATAGGATACTTTCGTTTTGTTTTGCACCATAATACAGTTCACCAAAACAGCTTTTTCAAATTAGCATGTATTCAAGAATGTAAGAAATATAATATTTCTACTATTTGAATTTAGTAATGGGTGGTTTAAAGTCAGCTTCCTGATCTGTTTCATGGGTGCTGTTTGCCAGAATATGTAGCAACTAAGACAAGGCAGTTGTTTGCTACAGGAAAAGGTTTTGATGTATCCCTTTTGCATGGTATGCTTGAAACTTGCCTAGTGCTACTTCATGACAACCATGTCCTTGTGTACAGTTGCTGCAAAGTCATAGTCAGCTTTCTGTCGGCTGATGCAGCTCAAGATGAGTTTAATGTGGAATAGTGAGTTCATGATAGCCTGCAAGGATGTCATGGATGGACATGAACACTGTTAGTGTACAGCCTGCACAGTCTTCCCCCCCCAACCCCCTTACTTATAGGCCATGGTAGCGGTAATTGGTGAATCTGTACTCGATACATTTAGCACTATCCTGATAGAGCAGTGCCACTTACACCACTTACCTATCTTAAACAGACTATCATCATAAAAAGTGGAACTTGTCTTCCATTGTTTAATTATGACAATATCTTGTGTTAAGATGTATGCAGTCATTCATCTAACATTTTTATAAGATACTCCAGAATCATCAGCCAAATTTTAATATGTTCTTTCATAGAAAAAATACTTTCATGTAGGTAGGATGGTACATGTAAAGGAAGCCATGCTGCTGTGGGCATCCACAAAATATTCTAAACCAGTTAATTTCTTCGATGTACATTTTCTAAGAAGACACTTTAAATCTCAAGAAATAATTTGGTCTGTTAAGCAGCTAGTAAGAGTGGCGTTAGTACATTAATGGCATTGTACTGTAAAAATTTATTTTATAAAAGTTTATTTAAAGCTGTCAGAATTTGCAAGATTTTTCCATGTAGAAAAATAATACATTTTGCTTGGATTTCAGACTTTGTAGTAAACCCACTAGTTTTTCATTTTGCCAAGCTTTTGAGTATACTAGGTGCTTGTTAAAAGGCCTCAGAAAATGCATCTTATCTCAAATGTAATCATAAAAAAATTCTGCTATATGTAGTTCGCTACTGTATTTGCTTAAAATAACCTAGGAAGTAACATAGCACTGCTAAAAGTTGGCTGAAAGATTCAAATGTATGAGCATAGCTGATCATACTACAGGTTTTCATCACGTGAATTCAGCTTCAAATGAAAGTTTCTCACCAAGTTAGTGGCAACTAGGTGTCTGATGTCTCAAGTCTGCATATACTTGCTTGAGATTCACCTCTATCCTATCAGTTTATTAAAGACCACATTACTACTACTTCTCTGTAATACCTATTACACAACTATTTTGCTATGTTGCAGCTCAGGTGAAAAAATGTTCTGCAAACTCTGAAGAGACTGGCCTACTTGCTTGAAATTTTCATGTGCAGATTTCAGATTACTGTACAAAGTCAAACATTCCCAGTGATAAATCAGGGGTTGAAGCAGACTATGAAAGTCTGGAATAGAATTTGAGCATCCGGTCTGCTACTGGTATTGCAAATTGGATCATATTAAACATTTCACATGGAAAATATACTGCTACTGGGATAAAATTGTTTTATCCATATATGCTGTCTAGTTTATGAAATTAGAACTCAATGGGAGCAGAATTCAACACATTATGTCCTTGTTACAAGTGAGGAGGAGATATTGAAATAGCATATTTTGGGTATCTTACTCTGACTATTTCTCTGGAGAAAATACAAAACCTTAATAGGTGTGGGTATGAACAAAAGAAGCGTGCATCGAGGCATCAAACAAAAAACTACTTAAACTAAGAACTAACTTCTAGAAGGTCTATACTGTTTATTCAGTAATATCCCCATTTAAAAGTAAAATTAAATACTATTGTTTGTTACTGGTGCAAATTCTAAACATAAACAGACAACTGTTGAAAAGTTGCAAACTAAGATTTTTTTGTGAATTGTTTTTCATTTGTAGAGAAGAAACAGTAATTCTTCCTCTTGAAGATTTGGTATTGATATCACCTGAAGTCTTCTGCAAAGTGAATTTGGTACTGCACCTCACATTGTAAAATTACTCTTTATCATCTGACACAATTAGACAGTGCTGTAATCTCAGGAATGGTCATGGCAAAAGTAGGTGGCAAGAGAATTTACTAGTAAAAGCAACATGCTCACCTGCAGGTTTTTGGAGAGGAAAGTCATGCCATAGCATCAGCTGTCCACTTTCAGACATTTTGTCATTTCAGTTTTCTGAAACAAAATTCATTAATTCTTTTTAGAAAGTAAAACATAAAATGACACACTGCAAAATGGCTCAATAAAAATTGCACAGAAAATAACTGAGTTATAAGTAATAGGTTTTCCTCTGAAGATGTTACACTTGTACTGGGTATCAGACTATGCATCAAGTCATAGTAAAATGTGTGGAGGATTCAGCAGAAGCAGTGGATCATATAACAGGGAGACCGTCACAGTAGGTTTCTGCTAGGTTTTCTTTTCCCTGCAAGGACTTCTCGGAACAAAGACACCCCACCTGGAGGTAGAAAACTTCCCTGAGCCTCTGCCTATTGCTGCATTTCATCACTGGTTTTTGACTGAGGCACCTGACTGTTGCTGGCTGGGTTATTGGAGATCATTCTGGCTGGCTGTCATGGGATCACAGGTCCATCTAGAGCTAGGCACCAAGGCATAGGAGTTTGAGCCTAGGCCAAACCATACCCATTTTATGTAACTTTATATATTATTGTAATAACCACAAAGTCTGGGGAAGCCATGTATTGGTTAATGTGTCACAGCTGAGGTCACCTGGAAATCATCTCCTTCATAATTTGAAAGCTCTGAGAAGGGAAAATTTATTACCCAGTAAGAGTAAGCAACATACAATGGAACTTGTCTTTTTGTAAAGTATATCCCTATTTTCTGTGTGGTCCCTCAGCCAATTTACTGCATGCTTTCATTTCACTATTAGATAGTTGTTTGAGGTGATTGCCCTGTAGTGAGACTTCTGACATGAGCGAACAGGTCAGTTACATCTGAGCAAGTCCTATGCACTTTGTACAGTTGTCAGTGAAATGAAGACTCAGACCTGTTGTGATTTCTGTATAAAACCTTTGGGGCTCAGGTGGTTTTGACTTTGACTGCATGTTACCTGATATTTTGGAACTAATTCAGAGCCTGTACTATCCAGAATTATTGTTAATGCAGATCTTTCTAGCGAGACACCAATAAGGGTTCTGCGTGGTTTTTCCAACTTTTATAGATCTACTCAAACTTTTTTAAAAATAGGTTTTGTCCATCTTTCAAACTCTTATCAATTTTTATGTTACTGTGCCAATATGACCTATAAGCAAGGTTACACTTATACAACATGCAGTTGTTTGAAAGTAATTTTTAATCACAGTTTTAACAACAGGGCTTCAAGCAACTGTATTTAAAATATTACATGTTTTTACTTTTTAAAAGGTGTTTTGTAATTCTCTTTAAGACCTAGCACAGATAGAAGTGTTTACTATCCTGTATGTTGAAGCATCCTCTGAATAGAAAGTACAGTGATTAATACTGGAAATCAGTTTTAGTAGTAGTTACATTACAAATGCTTTTAGTAGTACTTGTTTCTTTGCAGTCTTTGAGACCGAGTTATCTGTAGAACAAGTTAAGAAGTTTCTATGCAGTGCAGCAGAGATGCTCTGTCAGTTTTGGCTCTCTGATTCCCTGTTGCTCTGAACACCAGAGCAGATTTGCTTAGGCCAGAGATGATTAAGAGCGGCAGTCCTGGCTGGATGTGGCGGATCAGTTTCCAAGTCGCGTTCTGGCCACTGCATGCTGTAACTAATTGGTCCCAACCGCTAGAGAGCAGCTGGCAGAGCCAGATGAGATCTGCTGAATCCGAGTGCTCTCAGACACACGGACATACACGTGTACCAGGTGGCACTTGTACTTGCTCGAATGTGTGAAGTTCAAGGGTACTACAGTTTGGTCTTCTGCGAGCCTTAGCCAGGTTGCATGAGCCCAGTCTGTGTTGGTGGTGAGGACACTACAGAATCAAGTAGCCGTTAACTGGCTTCACGTCAGCTTGCTTCTCTTGCAGACTGGAAACTTCATGCACCTGAGGCCTGGCCTAGCATTTCCACAGTGATGATAAAAATACTGATCAGAGCTTTAGTTTCATCTTTTCTCAATTCAAAAGCCTTCTAAATATGCAGTACGTACATGTTTGTTTATGCATGCCTAAATTGTTAATCCATGATGTTATCTTGTGTACTACCTGTGAATTCTGTAATTGGTTTGGTTTTGTATATGTTATTCTTATGTGCCAGGATTTCATAACTCACTGGATGACTTTTTTGCCTGATTTGCCGAGAAGGGGATAGTATTAACAAAGGTGGCTCTACTTTGTTATCTGATGGACTATTTCCATGGAGAAAAATAAAATAATTTGTTTGACTTTCATATATTTTCAGCATTGAAAAATAAAATCAGCTAAGCTTTTGAAGGTGATAACCACGTCTTTCATATGTAAAACAGTACAAATTGTTGTAGTCTTAGTTTCTTTTGCTATATAGTAGCAGATAAGAATATAGTTAATATTTGATAAGAATATAGTTACAGTACCAGGTTATCTCATGGGATATTAAAATTTATGTGATTGTTGTTCTCTGTCTAGAAAGACAAAGATTTATAGTCTTTGAACAGTTTTGAGAGGTGGTATTATGGAAGATGATTAAAAGAACCATGGAGATGATGTGGGGTTTAGAAAATCTGTAATGAACCCCAGACTGGTTGAATTGAGGACTTAAAACTGGAAAAATGCTTTTTTTTTTTTTTTTACTAGTAAAACTTAGTTAGGCTAGACATTTTTCACTGAAATGCAGTGACGTGCTTAAAGACAAATAGACTTTCTAACTGTATAAGTGATATAACAATATATTGTAATGAAAATTTAGGAGGTGTTCCCTATGAAGCATAGCACTAATATTTCATGTATAACCAACATGAAAGTGATTAAATTGCTTTACAAGGAAAAGTTGGTACCACAGCAGCAAGGAATATTACAAGCTAATACTGCCTCTATCTGAAGATGTATTGTTTTGTGGTAATGAAATATTGTAATAACCTTGCGCACCTCTAGAGAAGAACCTCAACTATAGCTCTCTGGAGTTATTCTTCAAACAGTATTATTATTCTGCATAAATAATTTTTATGCAAAGAACAGTTACAATAAACAGAACCATAAGAATAAAATGACCATATTCAATGTTAACAAATGCATACAAGGCAGGCTAATATACAAGTATGGAGATAGAAATAATAATTTAAAAAAAAAGTAAAAATAGTTGATTGCCAAGTGAGTTTCCCATTAAATCCTTGTCCAAAGCCCACTGGACTAACTAAAAGTGATCTCTAAGACCTCAGTTAATTTCAGTCAACCTTGAGTCCTTTCCCTTCTTCCATGAGAGTGAAAAGCCAGGACTTCCCTGAGTTTCAGTGAATCTAGTTTTCAGGATTTAGGTAGTTAATACATCTTCAGTGCATTTCACAGGTTTCTCTTGAACACAGCATTGTCAAGATTTATAGTTTCCTGTTCCCTAAAAACTGCAGCCTGTGGGTTCATCAGGATACTATCTGTACTACTTCGTAATGTTTGTTTTATCAGGGCTTAGGAGGACTTTGCTCCCTGGTTTTTCTTTACTGCCAGGAACACCCTGCTCAATTTTTGTACTATATTCTGGAAATAATGAAAGAGAGATAACAGTGAAAACTGTGAGTTTGGGCTAGAAATTTTGGTTGGCAGTATAGTTAATATCAAAGTTGGCATACATTTTAAGGTTTTAAAAAAGTTTTGAATTCACAGAAGAAAAGGACCTTGTATTTGCTATTTAGCTCATTCAGTCAGTTTTTTTTCTGAAAATGGTGCCTTCCAAGCAAAATGACAATAGTCTCTTCTCCATTTAGTGTTTCAGAGATTTAACTTTCACTGGTACTAATGGGAGTTTTGAATGTATATCCAAGAGACAGCACAATCTGATATTCAAGAACGTAAAAGAGAGAGATGATGGCAGAGATCAGATGAGTAATATTTTTCTCAACCTATGTTAAAATTTTTCTGGCTTTATAGAAGGGTTAAAACTGTGACACTTATTCGTATCTTCAGATTTAAATCTTCAAAGATTTTTTTTTTCCTCTTTTGCACAGTAACTTGTATACTGCACTTGTCTTTTTGAACCAGTTAAACCTTCTTTGTTTTCCAGGCTGCTTTTCTTTCTTTTATTTAACAAAAGGTAAACAAATTTGCATTTTAAAAAAGGAAAAGAAAGTTGAATAAGGATGGTTTGAGGGGAGAGCATTCCTAGGAAGCTTGTATGTTCATTTTTGGTTTTCTCTGAGTGTAAAGTATGAAAAACTATTTTTCAGTTTTTCCTCTTCTGATCCAACTGGATTTTCATACATAGGAAGACATGCCATATGCATATGGTCTTTTGTTCCTTTCAAATATACAACTCTTTCATCATTTGGGGAGTAAGTATAACCCAGTTATTCCTTGTTATGAGGAAATACTGAACTGTACAAAAAGGTGTTACCTAGAAATTTTTGTGCCTGTTACTAGCTTAAAAGGGAAACAGCTTCCCCTCTCTTCTTGCTATATTATACCTTGTGTATTGGTATGAAAATTGTTCTTTTGATTAGGTCATTAAGATACATACAGAAGACCTGACCTTGCAGACCTGAAGTACATAAAGCTCACAGAAAAGTGAGTAGGATGTTTGTTCATGAAATGAGAATATCGCTGAACTAAAGACTGTACTAAATAAAGCTTTGCATCAAGCTTAAATTCATAATACCATACCAGCTACACCATATTGAACTCTTTCATGGAAATGCAGTTTGAACTCCAATGTTTACCCAATACAGAAGTGATGAATACATGGCTTTAATGGAAATACCATTTTTTTGGTGCCAGGTAGTTACCCAGTGACACTGAAGATGATTACTTTGGTTCAGGAATTTGGCATGTCATTTAGCAGCGTTCTAGCTAGGATGCATTTCAATTGCATTTTATTAAATATGCCAATTTCTGTATAGTGTTTGACTTCCAGTGGCAGTGACATATGAATTCTTTGAAAATGCATGTGTGCTTCAGAAAGTCAGATGGTCTCCAGGACTGTGTTCTAGGGTCATGTCAAAACTTTGCATGTGTATGTGAATTTCATTTGCACTTTTTTTCAGGGTCAGTTTCACTAAAGGGTGTCAAGGAAAATGCTTAAAGTGTAGCCACATGCAACACATACTATGCTTTTTATCAGAGAAGTATCCGTCAGCAGAGGTGGTGTTTATTGTCTTTTCCTGTTCTACTGAAAGGACAGATTTCATTCCCTCTAGAGCTCTGTAACAGTTTGCAGAAATAGATAGAATTTCCTACAGGGAAAGGATAAGTCTGCTCTGCTTTTGCTATTTGCTGTTTGAATTGCTGTTGTCTGTGGCTAGCTAACAGGTGCTGTTTTCTCTTCTGTCCTGGAATTGCTTCTCTGCGACCATCCACAAAGCTGCATGCCAGTGGAAGAGGATGTAGAATCCTAAATTCTTAAGCCTTTATAGGATTTCTCTTTTGCATTGATAAAACTGCATGAATATACTTATTTTTAGACCATTTGCAACTGAAGCACATATGTTTCACAGCATGATAGCAAGGGTACAGCAGAATTGGTTAGGTATGATTAGTAATTTTGGAAGCATGAGGGCTATGTGCCTTTTAGAAAATAATGTTGCGTAAGAGGTGTTTTTGAAAGTGTGCAGTGGGGTTTTTCAGTTGAATTTGGTAGTGGCGGCAAGTGTTGACATCTGTAAAACATGAGCTCATCTCTTTATCCACAAAACAAACACAGCACAAGCAGCAGCAACTTAAACTAATCTCTTCTGTGCCAATGTTTTTTATTTGTCTTTTATGATTTAGTATCAATGCCCAGTGAGAAAATTTATAAACATTTTATTTTTTGCTTAGTTACTGCCTTCAGTTAAAGGTTTTTCAGGGTTGATTTTAAATTGCCAACAAGTGTGACAGTAGCAGTGCTTTTATTTTTGATGTGGACAAAATATGCAGTGAACTACTCTAAATGAACACAACTATGCTGAAACTCTACTCTGTGTGCAGAACAAAGTTACCCAGATGACTCCTGTACTAGAAGCAATGCAGTCACAATAGCATGAAGCTCCTTACATGTTAATTGACTCAGCTGAGAAAATACAACTGTGTAAGAACAGTATAGCACCTAAATTGAATTGTCTGCCTCTTCACTGAACCCAGAGTCAATCATGTGACTTTTAAGCATCTTGTAATTTTTATGCTGAAGTAGAAAACAACAGTTCTGGTAGCCGGACTGCCTGTAAAATCTTAAGATTTCTTCAGTGTCCATTGCTTTCTTGTATACCAGTATTATATAAAGACAGCAAGAGAGAAAATGCATTAATGAATGTTATTTGGAACAAAACTTTCTCTAATGTTCCTTAAAATATTTGCTGCTCAGAAAAAAGAATTTGAGAGAATGGAGCTGTAATCTAATAAAGGAGACAGAAGTTAGTTTTGGAACATTCTCTATCCTTTTGGAAAAGTCAGAAATTCACCTTACACATCACTAAAAGAGGATATTGTGATTTGGTAGGGTTTGTGTGTTGTTTTGGGAGGTTGGTTAGTTGGTTTGCTTTTTTACTGTCCAGATTAAGTTATTTGTTCTAATGCTCACTAATGTCATTTCAGCTGCACAAAAAAATCAGTGGTGTATTCACTCGCTTTTCGCACATTGCGAACCCTATACTCTGTTTCAAAAAAACCCACCAGCTCTTGGCAGTTGATGGTATGCAGTGCTTTGCATGTGTGTATCATCTTTTAGCCAGGGATTTCTTTTTTCATTCTGCAAGCATCTTCTAAATAAAAGTTGGAAACCAGTGCAGTTATGTACAAATGTAAAATGGTTCTGTAAAAGTTACTCCTTGAACATCTAGAACTTAATAGATTCTGTATGTACCACTAGTATGAGCTCAGTATAATTCTGTTTGCCAACAATATAACTTTCTTTTAAAGCTCAAGAGGTTGTCTCAAACTATAATGTGTATCTTATATATTTTACATATATGTATATATCTTACAATATTATTATTATTATTACACTGTTAAAAAAGCTAGGCATGACTCAAGACAGATGCCAAAATCTAATCATTGCAGATGCTAAACTGTGGTGGTGTAGTTATCATTGGTGAGTTATCAGTAAGAGAACTCATACAGTTTCACCATTTAGCCATGCTGGAAGGCCAGAGAAAAGAGAGTGACTTTACAAAACTATTGAAGAGAGCCTGTCTCATCACCACAGGTCCTTGGGTTTTGAGATGTTGAGGGATTCAATCACTAGGAAATACTCTTTGCATAATGTAAAATCAGCACTGTGTTATACCCTGGCTCTCCCTGTCTGCAGTGACTACCACCATGTTAAGTACAACAGTCTAATAAACATGATCCAATCATGGAACCTAATCTAATCAACTGTAGAGCTAGACCCACAGTACAAAGATACCTAAAGTTAGCTTAACATTTTATTTTGGGAAGCCAAACGAATGGTCCAGATTCAAACAAACTGGTACCAGGAGGTATCAAAGATGCATCAACTGCTCCAGTCTTCCCCTTTTCAGCAATTCTCTCATTTTTTTTGGTAATTGTTTTGGTTCACCAATAGAGCCCTACACAGCAATACAACAATACCAAACTAGCCATTGCCTAAATGTGCTAATGTAGCCAGCCTGGATAACATCAGACTTGAAGGCTTGACTTTATTTATATGGGGAAGTTACTGCCTGCTGTTGCACCCCTTCCCCTGGCAGAGGGGGGAAATTCCTAAATTTTGATGCTGCTTGGTGGAAGGTTCTGTTCATGTGTGAAATATTCATTAGCTGTTATTATTCAGTTATTCCTTTAAAATATTTTATGGCATGTTAAATGAATACCAATCTCACAACAGCCACATCTTCTTATTCACTAGGTGTAATGTGAGCATGAGGCTAGTGTTTTTAAACAAGGAATAGTCATTTCTGGCTTTCCCCAGACATTAACCAGGTTCATTTAAATAGATTTGGGGTAACATAGGAAGCAGTAGTCTACTTAAAAGCTTATAGTCCTTTGAAAATATTTGCAATCCCATTCAGTATGTGAATGAAGTCCAACCAAAAGACTCTTTCTGGTGTTCCACAAAATAAATCTAGTGTCTCCGCTCTTGCCAGCGTGCTAGAAGTTTCATTTCCCATATAAAATGGATTTCTAGCTCATGACTTGATTATAATTCTTGTATAAATGGTTAGTTTTTATTGGGAAGATATTTCTCAGTTTGGAAAAATATTTTTTTTCCTTGGTACTAAAATTATTGAGGTGGGGGGTTTGGAAGAGAGAAGCTTCAATATCAGAACCCAAACTAGGCAAAGGGCTAAAAATGCATCTTAAGGACCATTAGTCAGAATAATTTCAGCTGACAGTAGCCAAGATTGTTTTATATATGAAGTTCATAAAATAGCAAGTTGGTTTCCTTAGCTGGGAAAAACACCTAAAGGGGTACATTTTTTTGGTGCAGTTGCTAGGGAGCAGCTTATACTGTGTCTGTGGGATATAATGGGAGTCATGTGTGAAATGCACTATGCTGATAATTTATCTCAAAGTGGTTAGAGCTGAATATTACATTCACAGAGCACATCTCATTGTACAAAATAAGATGATGAGATGGATGCTGTTAGTAATGTTAGGTGACAGAGCCACTGTGGTATACAAGGTATAGTACACGTGTCCGTAGGCTATCAAGATCACATTGTTCCTACATGATTCATAGGTGGGGCTATGATTAGGTGAGCAGAAAATTAATAGATTGGCTAGATGGGAGGAATGAACAGACCAGATGAGAAGAAGGAAAACCTGTATTTTGATCTGTTTGACAGATCTGGGAATGATCAAGGTCCTGAGAATCCCAGGTCATGCATTCTTTTTAAGACAAACTCATTGACTGGGAGTCTGTGTTGCCAGTAGTATGTTGTTTAACAAAATGAGGATGGGTAGATCGTAGGGGGATCTGACTGACCCTGCTCCAGAGTGAAGTTGCCACTGCATTTGGAAAAACAGCTGCTTAGCTATGAAATGTCAACATCTTTAATAGAATCCTTTATAATTATTTGGTTATAGAACTTCATTATTTTCTTTCAGAATCTGTCAGATTAACATTGTTGAAAACACAGGCTTAACAGTTTGGTATTATTAAAACTGTAAATTAATACATAAATTATACAACCATAATACTGATTTCTTATTTTTGTAGCTTTAAGCATTTCCAAAAATTACCCAAATATTGCTAAGGGTTTCCATTTTAATATCATATTTAAAATTTCAAAAATATTTTTTCTGTATTGAATCAATACAGTGATACTGTCTTGAAGCTTAAATTAATTGCTTCACTCCTTTGAGCACTGGTGCAAGTTCTTCTCACATACTGTACACAGACATCAAGTGTGTTTTCCTCAGCAATTACTGCATTTGTTCAAAGTGAATTAGAAAATCAAAAATGTTAGGAACTCTCTTTAATTAGATGATTAAAGAACCCAGCAAGCAGTGTGATGTTCAGATGAAAATGAAAGGTATTTCTTAGCATTTTTTAGGCCATGCTAGAATTCACATAGGACACAAGTTGTGCTGTGCAGTTAAACTGCCACAAAAGGGTTTGCAGTCCCTTGAAATGTTGTATGGCATATTGTTTATAGTTCTCAACCAATTTTATCTTTCCCAGCTCAGCCGCCTCACCTTGAAGGATGCTTTCAATAAGCAATCTTACTGTAAGCTGTCTGAAAACATGGCGTTATTCCTAACAGCAATTTGAAACCCATTGGACTTGGCCTTCACAAAACTTTGCGAGCAGGTTCTTGACTAGTACATACTATCAAAATGCAGCTGAAATTAATGAAGTTATGACGGTACACTAGCCAAAGATATTCCCGCAAATAACTTCTTAATCTGCTTTTGCAGATTACTAATTTTTCTAACCTTTTCTAAACGTTAGAGGTATTTTTTCTTCTCTACTCAACCTTTAGGTATTTGACTCTTCCTTTTAGCCTCCTTCCAACAGTTTAACCTCTCTAATTTTTTCATAAAGGTCCAACATTTTTTTCCCAAAGAGATCTTTTGGTATTGAAGCAACATCTCAAACTGATTCCAAAGGCTCTGTTTCACTGTTTGGACTTCGTGTGATGCCTTCTTTTGAATAGGCTTGTTCCACGCGCATTGTACTGAGAAACAGTTACTTAATTTCAGAAGTGCTCCATATTAAATGCAAAGCCTTCTTGTGTAACTTTTTATTCTCATTTTCCTTAATTGATTTCTATGTGGCTTATATTATCGTAAGTTTTAATTGTTATATACATTTACATGTTTTTCATTTAGCTGTTTGGGTTTGCTTTTATGAATGAAGCATGTAAAACTACTCATTCAAAAGAAAAAAGGACTAGATATTGTAGTTGCTGTTGTATATAAGTTCTCTACTATCTCACCTTCATTCTACTTTACTTCTGAAATAGCATAATAACATTTCCAGTATTAATACAAAGAAGAATGTTTTATAAAGAAACAGTCTAACATCTGGAAACTCTTTTTTTGGTTTGTCTCTTAAGATATGAAGTACATTATTTCTATTCCTCCTTTCCTCCCAGCCAATTTCACTGTTCAGACCTGGACAATGAGCAGGGGAAACACCAAGGCAGAGTCAAATACTTTTTCTTTCCTTGGTACAGTGAAAATCTCTGTGTTTTTTAAAATATCTACTGTTGCAAATCTTCCCAAGATAATGTCTTTCAGTTGAAACGGTTGGTACTTACGACAAGATTGTTTTATTACCAGTAATGATCCTAATACTCATATACTGTTTCTTAAAATCCTTGAAAAGTCTGTATAAAAGCTAGCTAGGACTAAGAGATTCTTATTATGCATTCTTTCTGAAGTGTTAGAGCTGCTGGAGCAGTATGAAAACCATTAATTGTAGTTGATTTTGTAGTTTGGCATTTTTCAAACCTTCTTTCCTGCACTGGATAATGCCTATTTTATTTAAAATAGCAGATTGGAAGAGAAGTTTTGTGTCTCTGTTGCAACCTTTTTGTATTAGATTTATAGTGTGCTCTCCAACTACCTTAACTCTGTGGAAGGGGTTACAATTTGTTTTTACGAACCTGAAGCAGAAGATTTGATGCAAAGTACTGGATCCAAATATCCAACATCTTGCAGGAAGAAGGGGCAAAACATGGAAAATAAATCCAGAACTGGATTATGACTGTTTAAATGGCCCTGGTATTTAGAATGGGCAAAACCCATCCCATCTGGATCTTTTAGCCATTTAAATCAAAATCTATCTATTTGTTGCTGAAGTCCAGCTCTAATTCCTTAGCATGTTTTTGTGAAACTAGACAAAATTTTGTTATATCTTGTTTAAAAAAAAACCTTTCAATCTGCAAATGCCAGGTGAGTTGTCAGATGTTCCCAGAGATCATACTCAGTCTTTTGTAGTGAAATACTATTTTTCTTTTATGACTGTGAAGGAAGATATGATTTTTAGGTAAGTATCTCTTCATGAGGTGCATTTATATCAGATTGCAGTCAATTGATACTCATAACTGGAGTTAGTCCTGGTAGTTATGTTCACAGAAGTCTGTTACAGCAACATAGTTTAATTTCTGAGATAGCCATATAACATTGCAAAATGGAACATCTTTCAGAGAGTCATATTTCATTTTAGAGCCACTCTTATTATTGATAGCATTACATATAACAGTATTACATATCATGTTGTTGTTATAGTATTCTTCCTTACATGTATGTAACTTGGATGCCTTTGCGTGAAGTAGTGTAAATGTAAAAAAGGACAACAGCCCCTTCTCCAAAGCACTTGAAGTTTGCCGTTAATGATTCAATCGATATTAGATATATGAATTATAAGGTATCTCTGAATTTGTAATTTTTGCTGTCAAGAAAAAACATTTTTAAAGGAAGGGAAATATCTTCTAGTAAGCTGTATTTTTACAGACCTTAGCTTCATATATGATGGGCTTGTTGACAATCCACTGATTGCTGTCTGCCTTGGAAGATCTCTTAGGTCAACTGAGAATTCAGGGTTTCATCACAGATAGAAAATTTGTAAAGTCAACATGATTAGTGATGTCTGGCAGGCTGTCTGCAAATTGTCTTTGCACTTGCAGTATTTTTTCATTTTTAAATACCACTTCAAGCTGATTGAGAAGAAATATTTTAAAACATTATTAGTGGAAAAAGGATGTAACAAATAAGCACATTAGCAGTAACCTGTTTTATACAGTAGCTACCTATTAAATTGATATTTCCATGTGCTAGTAAAGTGTATTTATATTTTGTGGAGAGTGAAAAGGCTCATCTATCAAGCTTGCTTGTGTGAGTCTGGGTGGGGGGAGGGAAGTTGTTTTTTTTGTTTTCGGGGTTGGGTTTGTTTTGTTTTTTAAAGGAATTACACTTTGCACAAGATTGGGATTTTCAGGCCCTACAGAGGAAGAGCACATAGTAATAGTAGCGCGTTCTAATTTTATCATTCACTGTACTGTTGATTTTGTTGGAAACACAATCAAGTAGGCTTTGGCACTGAGCTGTTAAAACTCTGATATTTACAGGAGGCAAAATGAGCATCTGTGAAATCTGTATTTCCGGAGCAGCAGTCACCCAAAGTGGAGGCATTCATATGCAAATCCTGAGCCCTCTCAGGGAAATGTTCAGGAATTTGAGGTGTGGCATTGGGAAAAAACTTGAATACTGCTTCTGCTCCCTTAATCTTTATAAATATCTACAAATACAAATATGTAGCTTGTTTGGCTGCAAGGCTAAATTGAACAATGTTGGGATGATAAAACTTGCATTGACAGTAATAGTCCTGTAGGGAATAGCAGTCAAGAGCTGCCATAGTGCGATTATGCCACCAGCATAACTCCTGTGTCTAAGCAAGGGTGGGTGTTCAGTTGGCTGGTTTACACAACATTTGTACAATTCTTAAATGTCCAGAGAGAGCAATTCTGTGACCAGTAGAGTAATTCAAAGCCATAATTTCAAGGTTAAATTCTGACTCCTTGTCTTTAATGCCATTTATTCTATATTCTTAATTTATCTTCCTGGTGAACCTACAAAGTTTGCAATCAAAGTATATTCTTAGTGCAGACAGCAGCCAAACTGCAAACAAAACCACACAAGTTTGTATGAGTGTCCTGGTGGACAGTATTCAAAATGTTAAAAAACAAAACAAAACCACCCCAACAAAAAGGCACAAGTTTGGTTTTGTCGGAGTGTGCTGGTGGGATAAGGTTATGTAACTTTTTAGAAGCACAGGCATTCAGACTGACAGTATGTTTCATCATTCATCATGGGCATCAAGTTGCTGAAAAAGAGATCTTCAAGTGCTCATTTTATTTTTGTAATATGCTGATAATCAGGATGTAATCTCTTTTCTCATGGGCTAACCACACATACAAAATTACTTGCTTTGATAGTATTTTACTAAAGACATCTTTCTTATCCTGGTACGTTTAAAGTGTTCTTATTAGATGATAAAGTCCTCATAATTTCTGTATGATTTAAGTATGTGAAGTGTCAAAACTTAAGTATTGCAACTGAAGCAGGATATGAAGAATTCTGATAATGCTAGTTATTATGGAAGAGTTTTTCAGAATAAAATAGTTTGGGTTCGTTCGGTGTGTCCCCCCCCCAGTCACTTCTAAGGAAAGTGAAAGAACAAGAAAGAGATTTCTGGGATTTAAAGAAACAGAAATAAAAGTTCAATTAGTATGAATGAAAAATTTGTGCTGAGTCTCTCATAACCTCTGTTGAAGTGCCTTTCCCTGAAATATGATCATAAAATGCCTATTTTTATCTTCTGATCATATTGCAAGATAACTGACTTCTGTATTTCAAGTCTTTAGCCATACAAAGCTGTACAAATCCTAGAGTAGCTAGCGAAGGAACCTGCAGTACCAAAAATCTAAATGTTTAAAGACATAAGAGATCTATAAAAAGAAATTAAATACTAGTCCTTGAAGGGATTTTTGTAGCCATAGTGGATTGCTAGCTTTAGTCTCTTTGAAAGATAAATATTATATAAAAACAAAATTCATAACAGGGAAGACTAATTTGAAAACATGTATTGTCCATTTATGAGTTATGTTTATGTGGACAGACCCCTAGTTAGTGAAAGTGGTACAATCAGTGTTCATTGGAAGAACCTGCGGTGTCGTTAATCTTCAAACAAGCTTTCTCCTTCCCAAACATGCATTTGTTCCTCTCTCCTGCTTGGAATAGTTTGGGGTGCAAGAAACCCAGATAACACCTGCATGTTTGCAAAAGGCTGAATGAACTATGGGCTGCTCAGAGACATGGGCTGGGGGAGGGAGGATTCTTCTCTGCTGTCCTGTGTTGCAACCATGGGCGAGGGCTAGAAGCTGTTTCAAGCAGAGAGCACTATAGCTACTCGAGGATGTAGCCTAAGGCAGTGTACCTCTGCACTGTAATTTATGTAGTATATGTGTTTAGATATACATTAAACAGTTTGGCCTTGCAGTAGTGAATCATCTTATTCTGCCGTTGCACCCTTAATTTTCACTGCGGTGTCTACCCCAGCATTTCCACCCAACCTTGGGACGGCTATAAATTGGTTATGCAAGTTGTAAGACAAAGAAAAGGATCTGTAGGAGTGAGACAAAATAGAAACTCCAGTGAATTGCAGCCAAGGTCCAACAATCCTGTTCCTAGTAAAGATTTCACTATTGCTGCTCAGCAAGCAAATATTAAATTTCAAACATTAGTTTTGACTGATTAAAGTCCCTTGGTCCCTCTCACAGCTCTATTTTCTGACAGAAAAGGTGCTTCTACAGTGTAGTTTAAGTTAGATAATCCTAGCAAATGGTTGGATTGTGCAAGAAAGACCAAGTGCTGTGGTCGCTAGACATCTTTATCGTGTTTGTGGATGGTTTCATGTTACATTAGTGGAGATACTTTTGTGGATTGTTCAGCTTAGCCAAAATCAACAATCACAGAATGGGGAATATTACTTAGAATTAAATGTTTCGCATAGTTAAACATAACATAAAAAATGCTTCTATCATAGTATGTCTAAAACATGATGTATTTAACGTATAATTCTAACTTTTAAATACTAGCAATTCAGTAGTTAACATACTGGATCTTGAGATAGACACTGAAAACTGCTTTCTGTCAAGGGTTCTCAGGGAATTACCTATGAACTTGTTACGGACCACAGTAACTTTGCACGTGACTGGCAAAAGGTCTTTGTCATCAATCTATCCTGACTAGACCCAGCTGGTGAACGTGGCTGTAGGAGCTACAGCTTGTCTCCAAGTCTGTGAGGATCGATGTGAGGTCAGCCAAAGCAGGGAGCTGCATTCCAGTCAAGGAAGAAGAATTTAAGCTGAATTGCGTTAAAGCTGACTAGCATCAGTCTACCCAGGAAGTTACCACCTGTTTCTCCCTACCCACATATTAGCTACTCTTTTTAGAGCCATAGACCTGTGTAAGAAAATCTTTCAATGACAGTTATAGTAAGTCTGAGCAGAGACTGACTAATGAGCAGCTTCCTTCAGCCTGCTGCATTGTAGCATCAAGTTTTGAGCCATGGCTGGCTTCAGTTACCAGCTAGAAGGACAGTCAGTCAGGCATGAATTAAGTCATGTTGCCGACTTCTCCTTAATGCAAATGTAGATAAAGTTGCAGGAGTTGCACTGCGAGCCAGTTTTGTTATGCTAGTGCACTTTGGTAGATGTTCTATGTTCCTCTGGGAATGAAGCTGAGAACTGGGGTTTTCTAACTGATGAAGGTACCTAAATCAGTAACAATTACTGTCATCTTAATTTAACAGTTGCTTTTAAAAGGAAAGTAAGAAGGCCCACTCAGCAACTACGTCATTTGTTATTCTTGCAGATTCTGGAGATGCTGAGCAGGTGTCATGTCTTCCATGTTGGTTATGCTTGTTTAGTGCAGACTTGGTTTTTCTGGGTTGTTTTTTTTTTTTTTTTAGCTACCAACTAATTTTAAGGAAACTTGTGATCGGCATTCCCTTGATGATAAATGAAGCAGGTAAACAACTAAGAGCTCTTTCTCTGCTCTTCTGAAGTATGGGACCAGTCAGATTGATAGCATGCACAAAACAGCACAGTCATTTGCACTTTCCTACTCTCCTGCTGCTGTCTTTGGTATCATAAGATATGGGGTCAGGATGGAACGCCAAAATTAATCATTCGAAGACCTTGATGAATAGGAAAGGAGTTTTTATTTGCCAGTTTTCTAAATAGAATGTGATGCAGTGAAAGGATCTTTCAGTAGCACTGTATAGGGGATCCCTTCTATGCCTGTATTAGAGAACTAGAAAGTTAAATGACAGAGACTTCCTGCTTCCCTTTCCTAGGACAGAAAATTGGGACAGTATGTTGACTAAAATGGTGAGAGCTTGTAGTCAAAAGAGAGGCTTCTAAAGCCGCAAACTTGTCGTATGCGTTTGTCCATAGCATATGCTTGTGTCCATGTGTCTGGCTGGTGGACAGCCTGCAGACCACCTACATGCATGAATTTAATGCCCTAATATTTTTTTGGCTACACCTGACAGGCAGATAGTAGCCGCCTTAGAAAGTGATTTGTCCCAAACATTACAGGGAGTTTCTGTGGTCTAATCTGGTATGTTCTAGACATTCAAAACATAACAGAAGGACTGTACTAAATATATATTCTGTAGTCTTTATGAATCTGTTTGGATTCAGAGCCCCCTTGAATTAAAAGAAAAATATATCTAATAAAGACACTCCTCTCATAATAGCAGTTTAATTTCACATTGTTTTTCACTAAAATCAGTGGTCCTTCAGATAATTACTTCTAATTTAAATTCTGAATCACTGTTAATACCAATTAAAATTAGGATTACTGTTCTTCCATTTGCAGTCTTTGTTACACATCTGACGACAGAAAAGTCAGTTATGAAATACTGGTATTGTACAGGATTTCTTGGCCTTGCTGCCAATCCTCTGTCAACTGAAGTGCAGAACTTTGTGGGGGCAGTTGGGCTTCTGACCCTTTGAGAAGGGCCTCTCCCTTTGACAGACCAAGCTGTTTCAAAATGCAAGTCAAGAAACAGGGTTAATAGGTGTGAAAAGCAGTTGCCTACAGACCATGGCCAGCAAGAAAAAGGTTAAGGTAAGATTCAGACAAGCAGTAAAGCAGAGAAAGGAAGAAATTAAGGAACTGTGATGCAGCTATTTGTTTACTAGTAACCTCACCTAAAGCTACTTGTCCTGTATAGAAAGCCAAAGGAGTTAGTCATTAGATTATTTTGAAACCTCCAAAAAAAAAAACCTTGGAAAAGCTATTGCTTTCTGCCTCTGCACTTAACATGTGAATTATTTTAATGTAATTCTTTTTATTTATTCCTGAACACTGGAGTACTTTGTTTAGCACCCACATCTTCATACAGAGGAGATTAAATTGCAGTTGACGCATGGATAAATATCTAAATTATGCTGTATGATGATAAGCATTTGGAGACTGTATAGTATGTCCAAACCATTTTTTCATACAGAATGTTAAGAGCGTAGTAGACAGAAACTGTAATGATGATTGGTGCCTATAGGAGATAGAATAATGTAGGCAACAAATACTAAGAATGATCCTGTTCAAGCCAAAGGAACACCTAGCCTGACTAATTCTAGGGAAAAAAAAAAAGTTTCTACCATTTTTATGATTTTGTTCTTCATGTCCTGGCGTATCAATCAGCTTTCTTTAACTGGAGCCAGCTGGCAAGTGACACTGCAGTTTATCAACCACCAGTAAATAAAATGTTATTCTCCAGAAAAATTAAATTCCTAAAGCCCAGCCCTAAAAATCAATAAAGCTTCTCCTCCAGCTAAAGCATTTCTTATGAACATTGAGTTTTTAAATACAGCATTTTTCCTCACCTTTCTTAAAACCAATGATAAAAAGTGAAACCAAATTAAAGATAAAAGCTATGGAAACGATAGGACTAGCAACTACAAATCTTTTAATTTTCATAGACATTAAACTGTTAACAAATAAACTCATCTAAAATTAGTAAGGACGCAAAGATTTATTATACAAGTCCTTAAAAACTAAAACCATGTTTTGAGTTTCGAGTAGTTATAGTAAAACCGTATTCTCACTTTCTAAAGCTCCTATTCCCAAGTAAAACATCTCAAGACCAGTAACTCTGTTGTATAGGATTTTTCTGCTTCATTAAGGTGTATCATAATACACCTAATAATTTCTTCCTTGTCAGTCAGTACCCAGCTGTGGTTTAGTTTGGAATACCAAACTGTAAAGAACTAATGAAATCCAAGTTAATCTTCATTAGTATTTACATCTTTCCCTTTAAATATTTTGATGCAGTCTCATTCGGGAGATGGCAGAGGAGTATGAGCAGTCCAGTCACGGAGGCAGAGAGGTCTGCGTGCAAAGAATCTGAAGTCCACATTAGCTGCCAGGCAGTGCAAACGCCTTTTCCACCTCCTTCCAGCACCTGCTCTTGTTCTGAAATACTTTCTTAATAGGCTCAGTTTAATTATCCAAATACTTATCTGGAATAAATTGAAACCCAATTCTGCTGTCTTAAAGCAGAGAAGAATCTAATTGGTCTCTGAACAACCAAAACTTTTGAAGACTTTTATGTCTTTGGGATCTCGTTTAAATGGTTACATTCTAGCTAAGTCTTGTAATGGAAAGCACTTGCTTTTCATCTAAGAACTTGCTTTTCATCTAAGAAGAGTCAGTGTATCAAAGCTGAAAATGCTTTAACAGATTATATAAACTTGCCTGGTATTGTGGTTGTTTAAAATTAAACCTCCTGGAATTCTTTGTGTCACCCTCTATTTCTGGACAGTGACATCTGTAGTTTACAGTGCTGCAGTTTTGGTCTCAAAATTACTGAAGTAGTCAGGCTGCTTTCTGTTAACTTTTAGGATATTAATCATTTGGTGCATTCCCCTTCTTTCTGATCTTTTCCAGTGGCCTCTAGAGCTCTCTGCCTCAGAGAGGTTCCTACAGCTTGCTGTTGGTGCAAACTGAAGCATTCAGCCCTTCATGGAATCAATGGAGTCTGATAACTTTATTGTATAAACATCCTTAAAAAGCTTCTGGGACCCTCACTGATTGACAGTATATGATTAATTGTCCATTTGCTCTGTATTCTGTGCACCGAGTGAATTGTATTACTTTCTAATCCCATCCTCCTCTTCAGAGAAGCCTGTGTAGATCTCTGAGGAAATATCTATTCAGACCCTACTGCTTCAACCCTCCTCTGAGAGATGAACCACCACGCTTTTAAGATGAATCTCAAATGTAATCAAAGTATTACAAAAACTAGAAAAATATCCATATCGAATTCTAACAAATTGATATGTTGGAGAGCTCATGTTCACTAACACGTTTTTGCTCAGAAAAAATGTTATGTAACATAGGAAGGAAAGAGTGTGTTTTGTTCATGATTATGCAAATAAAAACGTGTTTGAATTTGGTTTTGTTTTGTTTTTGTTTTTTTTTAAACTGGGCTGCCTGAGTGCTCATAGGTTTCTAGATGGGAATAATACTAGTGTTCCTAATACTTTAAAGGGTTGTGGAGCATCTTTTCAATGGGAAAGAATTATCATCCCCCTGTCTTGAAGATAAATCACATGGATAAATTTACTTGATCAAAAATGAGATATAAAAATATCTCCAAGAAGATGAAATTCAAAGAACTCATCATCAGATAAGACCCAGAAGTAATCTCAGATCTATGTGTTAGAATTGAGGCTATTCACTAAATTAAAAAATTTGGAATAACATTCATGTATTTTTGACAGTTACATTTACTTAGCTTACAGCTGAACATCAGGAAGGACATTCTATTCTGATATATTTGGTACATCTTATTTAATAACTAGAAATATATCAAAGCTTATATTTCTAAGCAGCAGTAACAAGGAAATAACTGCTAAAAATTCTGCCCAGTGTGTGGAACAGGCTATTTGGGGGTTTGCTTTGTGTCAGCTCTCTCTTTATGCTATAGATGAAAAATAGTTTTCACTAAGGGAAATATGAAAGTATAAGGAAGAACCTGAAAGTCAAGAGAACTTTTTTCGCAGTTGTTTTTGCTTGTCTGGCAGTAGGATTTTTTTTTTTTCTTCTACTGAGTAAGGTTTTACAGGCACTGGGAATAAATTACAGCATTTTTTGTGGTCCCACTCAGAAAACCAGTTTCAGTGTGCTGAGAGACTCCATCACCAGCCCTTTTTTCCACTCAGGCTGAAGCTTACTGGGTTTTGGCTTGCTCACCTGCTAGCATGCAGGAAGCCTCCCCGCAGTCTATGACTGAATGACTGTCCCTGCCTTACATAGCAGCAGAAGCAACTCCTGTCCTCATACACAAATTACCAGTCTGTGTTCAGAAAGTATCTTTTCTGTAGATAGTTGTTTTCATTTCAAAGCCATTTTTGTCACTGAAAGTCTTTGACTTTTATTCATAGCAGCTAATTGTTACGGCAAATGAACTTGCTGTTGGGAACAAATAGTGTTCCAGCACCTCTGGAAACAATACCACGTAACACTGGTGTGTTTGGGTAAATTCAGGACACCGAGTTGAGGCTCTGTCTGGTTCTAGCTAGCTTACAAGGATAACGATTCCCTAGTTCTTTAGCTTTCTAAAAAATGATTTGCCTACATTGGAAAAAGGAAAAGCTACCAGGAAAACATACATAGCTTTCTGTTTTGAAAGCCTATGGAAAAAGTGAAACTAATTTATTTTGCCTTGTCATCTGGATGATAAATACTGTAATATATTTTTAAAAAATAGTCATATTCCATTCTTCACCAAATGATAATATCGGTGTACAGAAATGAGGAAAGCTGTATCACACATGCTGTCCCCTGATACTACATTTGCTTTATTCTATTGTAATTCCCATGTAAATAGAATTATTTGTATGTTAACAATAAGCAGAAAAATCAAGACCCTTCTACCATTAGAAAATCTACAACATCTTCTAACAAGCTTTTTTTTCCTCTCTCACTCAGCTGAGAGGGAGTCAGTCTGTGATGAGGCTCCTAGTTTTTACATTTCCTAAAAACCAATGTGGATAGAAGGTTCAGCTTACTGAGCTTGAAACCATGTGTGACCAAAAACATTGCCACAGCAACTCTCCTAACATTATTTATGGGTGGAAGAGGGACAGTCAACACCTATGATGTCATCTTCCTTATCGGCCCCCACCCTAGGCCTGCTGAGCTTGAGAGGTGGAAACGCAGAGCCCAGCGTTCAGCTACATTCTTACAACGAGGTGTGAGAGTCCAGATCAAAGGCAGCACAAACAGCGAAAAATGGGGGAATTTGTAATAACAGTGAGAGAGGTGGTACTGACAGTCTGACACGGCAGATCCTTGTTAGCAGTGGGAATGACTTGCAGTTAGCAGATAAGGTCAGACAGAGGATGCTTCCTATCCAAGTCATCACCAGCTACAAAAAATGTTGCTGCTTCACCCCTAGGCAATCAGCCTTGTCATCGACACCTGCCTTTACTGTTTTTCGCCAATACAAACCTGACCTTTTTATTCTTGAAGCCTGTATGCTAACTATACACACGTGTATCCTGGGAAAAGAAGTTCAAGGGAAGAAATGTGAGCTTCCATTATCTAAACAAACACCTAACTACCTAAACAAAGCAGCCAGTTCCTTAGTTTGTTCCATAAAGTATTCTGGTAAGTAAATACCTTATTCTTGACTGTATTCATAGCCGTTTTGCCAAGGAAGGTTCTACATTAAGATCTAAAAGACTTGTATAAATATATCATCCTCCAATATTTATTCTTGGTTTTACCTTTGTGCTATTCCTGAATCATCCCATCCGTGGTCTGCATCTATGCATGCATGGATGTACCAAAGGTCACTGATCCCCAGGGGAAAGCCAGGCTGTGTTACATTGAGTAGGGAAGATGACTGCTTCTGTTATGCGCACCCCAAGGATAATCCCTCTCAGAGGAGGCATGGAACAGGATCATTGATTTCTTGGCATTAATTTCTAACAAAGACATGAAGTTTTGATGCTCCTTTTCAGCCTTGAATTGGCTAGCTAAAGAAGCATGGTGCTGTTTGAACCCTCTCCAAAATCACTTGAGGTGATCCACTCCAGATCTGTAGCTCTTTGGGTATGTAACAACCCAGCTCTCTATATGAATTATGTAAGAGTGGCACTTTTTTTACTCCACTCTTACCAAACCTATCCCCAATATTCATGTGAAAGAAACATTTTTACACCTTTTAATTCCAATTATACTCCAAAGAGTGAAGCATGGCAGAAGTTTAATTCAGTGTCACCTTTTTATTTCCCTGAAAGCATCAGTGAGCTTGCAGAGAATGCAGGGAGACAGTGCAAGTTCTTACTGTACCTTTAATCTACTAAAATAATCCTTTTCTTATTAATAATATATGCAAAAGAATGAGCTTCAATGGACTGATTGGTTCCAGGTGCTCTAACCATATGCCTCAAATGATAACAATGAAAGCAGAGTTTTTAGGGATAGAAGTAAGAAAAGAAAGTATTGAATATGTTCTTTTAAAAATAACTCCATATCCATTCATTTTATGGGAACTAATCTAACCACACACTTTTAATACGTATTCAGTTTCTGTACTAATCTAGGATTTTGAGGTTTTGTCAAAGCATCCCTGCTGTACCTTTGTCAAGCAGAGTTTGAATAAAATGCCTGAATAGAAAGTAGGAGACACTAAGGAAGAAATCAAGCAAAAATCACATCTCATATTGTAATAACTATATAACATATTGCACAATGAAACAAAAGGAAAGCTCAGTCATTTTCCAGTGCACTCTCCTGGCACTCAACCCTCATCTGTGTCATACCTACTATAATAGCAAATTAAAATAAATTCATTTTCAGATTTCATTGTTTGTTGTGCTCTCTCTCCTTCAACTTCACTTATTTATTGTTATTCAGTTGACTTCCATGAGGCTTTGATGAATTCTGGTGGAAAAGACAGCGTAAGTTCAGGCTTCTAATCTTTTAAAATAGGGAATAGATTACTAGAAAGAATGGGAAAATTATTAAATATAAATTGACATAGCTGGAAATGGAACCTCTACGCTTATTCTGAGTTATTATCAGTTGAATTTTGTGTAACATAAATCAAAACCCATGGAAATAAAAGTACAAAAGGAAAATTAAATTCTTCTATTTTTCAACTTTTCTTTAATAAACATTTCATACTTAGTAGAGAACCAGAGCATCTTCCCTTCATAATTATAAACAAAAAGCAATAAAAATCAGTTTGAGATGGACTGAGGATCCTGGTAAAGGAGGCTGGAGCCAGAGGGGTGGAGGGCAGGAGGGTACACAGGAGGGTGACGAGTCCAGGAAATGAAATGTGTGTGTGTATACGTGCACATCCTCTGAAGGGAGGACAGAGATGAAACAGGAGAGGGTGGCAAGAGATCATTAAAAGATTGATGGAAAACAAGTATCTAGAAAATAGAATTAAGAATAACTCAGCAAGGAGGTTGAGAATGAAACTTGGAGGTGTCAGGATGTGTTTCCTAAGCAGACTGCTGCTACTCTGCAGGCAAGAGCTGTGCAACTGTGATGAGAATATGGGAGCGAGACCAAGGAGGAAACAAAGCAGAAGTGGGCAGATAGCCCACAAAAGTGGGTTATTTTTGAAAAGGACAAAAGTCAGGTTTGCAAGCTGAGTCAGCATTATCACTTACCTAAATATATACTCTTAAAGCTCCCAGGAAACTGACATTAAGCTTTTAACTTTCCTGTTGTATCAATATAAGCAATAACTGAAACTTCTAAATGTTTATTTTAAATCAATGTTTCAGCTAAGCCAAGTGAGTCCCATAGACATGTACATAATTCAGTTGGCTTTCACAATACAAACATTTCATACTTGCATACTATTATTAATCACTGTTCATGGTCTCAACACTATTCATAGTGGACATGTGCTTCTGGATAGTAGTTTCGTTAGCTAGAACCGATGCAAACGCTGACAACATATTCTATGCTTTTTAGGTTTTTTTTCTTTAGTAACAGTATGGTAATATCTGCTAAGGATGAATTCTATAGCATGTTTGCCAGAGAAATAATTTGAAACGGCCACTCAACCCTTTCGATGACTTTCTTTGCACCACAACATAAAAACACAATTTATGATTTCATTGGGCAGACTAAATAACTGCAATTCAGAAGCTGAGCACAGGCTGATGTAGGACACTGTGTGCGTGCACTGCTAGAGAGAGCAACGGGGCCCCAAAGCATCCCCTGTGACAGGGAGTGCAGCGCAGGGCTCTGAGTCATCGCCCATCCCGGCTGCATTGTGCTACCACTGCTGTATTGCCACCAAACCTGAGCGGGCTCTGTCAGCCATGTTTGTGCCTTTCACTTCTCATTCCAGGGCTGGACTATTATTTGCATCAGGACTGTATGAAACCCATAGAAATAACTGAAGTGTACAAGATCTCACAACAGTGTATTAAAACAAATGATTGTATCACTAAATCCTCATCTGTGATTTTCAAGACATAACAGAACCCATGTGTTTCTGTATGCATTAGGAGAACTTGTAGAGTTAAATTTGTATAATCTGACAAGATGCAACATTTGTAGAATTGCAGCTGGCTTTTCATAGGTATTCTCCAAATATAAAGTATTTTATGTGCTGAAAATCCTGAGATGGAGCTGTTGAGAGTAATTGTGGAAATACAACTTTCCCCAGGAGTAATATGCTTTTGGAATCGGATTTTGAATCCTTTTTGTTATGAAGAAGACAGATAACCTACTGTTCAAAGAGAACTGTACAGTTTCTTTTTGCATAATTATACCTTCATCTTGCCAGCCTACTGTGGAAAGCATCATAATGGAAGATGAGAAAATGTTTTAAGGGTGATGGAAGTCTTTTTATCCAGAAAAATCACTGGTAGTCCTCTGCTATTGTTTTAAAATACCTGTCAAGACATATAGAAAAATGCTCTTGTAACTTGTCATTTTAATTTTATTACAATCAGGATAACACTTCTTTCATATTCACATACAACTATTATCTTAAGAGAACACTGAGGTCATGAAAGAAGGAAACACAACCACAGCAAACTTGGGTATCCTAGTAGCAGTGTTTTCCTCTATTATTCACTGAGCCATCTTTGGTTCAAATGCAACGTGCAGTGTTAAGAACGTGCATTTTCTGAACTTGGGAGTTCAGAAGGATTTCCAAAGGCTTCCTGATCAAAATGTGGCCTTTTGCAATGAAAGCTGCAAAATTGTCTACTCATTGCAAGGCTGCTACAGACACAGAGATGGATGACTATGGATCAGTGATATGCTTTTTGTATATTATTATTTTAGTGATAAAGCAGAGCAGGAGGAAAATCACAACCTCTCAGTGCCAACATAGGACCAAATTATGCAGACATGTTAGAAGAGAATTAATTAAAGAACTGAACACATGGCAAAGGAGACGTGAGAAGTTTGTCTTCTGAGATTTGAACAAGTTCACTTCTGAGAACAATCTAACTCTTGAGGCAACCTACTCCCAACTAAGAACCTTACCTAAGGTCTATTAAAATAATGAAAAAAGACTCCCTTTGACCTGGATGGTTGTTCAATTAAGTCTTCGTCTGCCTAATGGCAGATCCCTCACCTTGCAATGCTGTTGTGGTTTAAACCCAGCAAGCAACCAAGCACCACACAGCCACTCGCTCGCCCCCCCTACCCCCGGTGGGATGGGGGAGAGAGTCAGAAGGGCAAAAGTAAGAAAACTTGTGGGTTGAGAAAAGAACAGTTTAATAATGGAAGTAAAATAAAATAATAATACTAGTAGTAAATTATAGTGAAAACAACAACAAAGGAACAAAACACAGGAAAAACAAGTGATGTAACTGCTCACGACCCACTGACCGATGCCCAGCCTGTCCCCGAGCAGTGATCGTTGCCCCCTGGCTGACTCCCCCCAGTTTATATACTGGGCATGATGTCATATGGCATGGAGGAGCCCTTTGGCCAGTCTGGGTCAGCTGTCCTGGCTGTGCCCCCTGCCAGCTTCTTGTGCACCTGGCAGAGCGTGGGAAGCTGAAAAGTCCTTGACCAGTGTAAACACTATTTAGCAACAACTAAACCATCAGTGTGTTATCAACATTATTCTCATCCTAAATCCAAAACACAGCACTGTACCAGCTACTAGGAAGAAAATTAACTCTATCCCAGCCAAAACCAGGACAAATGCTGACCTTTTTATGAGAGCCTCAGTCTAGGATCAACATGGGCTGGCCAGCAGGGAGAAGCACAACAGAAGAAAAAAATAACTGGAATGCGGTTCAAAGCAAAGCTTTTGCCTTCCTTTGCAATAGTTGATGTTATTTAGAGTTTTAAGAAGGGGATGCAAAAAATAAGTTTGGTAACAAGACTTTCCTGTAACTCTGTTATGCTTTTGCTATGCAAATTGATCTCATAATTCACAGATCATAGGAAATGCTACACCATACAGCAGACTACTAAAAAGTGACCATTCACTGATGAGTTCTTTTTATATCAGTGTTTTGACAGCGGAACAGTCTTGCTGAGTCTACTAACACCTTAAACCATAGTGGAAGGCAGTCAAGTTAGACTGAGAACTCAAATTCTCATCATAGGAAACAGCATAATAGATTAAGATACCCATTCAGTGAAGTAAAGGTCAAGTACCACCGAGACGAGAAAAATCTGCTGCACATTGTGCTTATATTATGCTTAAATTATAAAACAAGCCCTTTGTCTAAAGTGTATTCTACTATTCTCAAAAAAGAAGAACTTAATAGTAGAGGATTTAGAGTATTTAATTTTTCTTTTTAGAAATCAAAATATTTATCATACTGAACTCACTTGAAGTGAACAAATTCAGTGTAAAGATAGTTATTTAAAGAGAGAGAATATTTTCTGTCTGCCAGTAGTAGCAGCATATGTGAAAAAGCCAATCAATTCTGTCACGGACCGGGATGGTGGTTAAGAAATGGAAAGCATCTCTCCTGGCAGGTTCACTTTTCATTTCTGACGCCTGGCTGGTACAATATTGAGCACTTAAATTTATGGAAGATGATAGTCTGAAAATAAAGCATTATGATTTCATCCACGGAACCCCCTTCTGAATTTCTTCACAGCTGATTTGTACAATATTTTTATTTTTTAGTAAAGGATTTATTTCAGAAAGTTTTCATATAAATGCTTGGTTATGCATGGATAGCCATTCATTCTTTATGGTTGTAAAAATTGTATGAAGTCTATCGAGAAGCCTTATGCATCTGTTAAAAGGCTAGGTTGTTTTGGTTTTCCTTTGTATTTGATGGGTAATTTAATCTACAAATGGAAAGTGTATTTTGCTTGCATGTTTTTTGTAGCAAAGGCTGACATTTTACTAAATTTTTTTGGCACTGAAACTTGCAAGTCTACTGTTGGCAAGAACACACTCTCCCACCTACTGAAAGAACAGTAGAAACCTGCATTTTTGAAATGGCATTCAACAGATGAAACAGGTAGACTCCTTCCACAACCCTACATTTATTCATTTTTCTATATTGCAGTTGCCTTTAAAATGCTAGAATTGTATAAAATTGGCCATACAGCCCCTACTGAAAACAAGCTTCCTTGTTTATGACTTCCTTTTTTACTCACTATATAAACACACAATTGCAGAAATCCCAGAACTGTTTATTTGCATGTTCCATACCCTGTGTCCAGAAGTTTTGTTTTCTTAGCTGTAGTGAAAACTAACCTACATGCGTTTTTCTGTAGATTAGCAAACCTATACAGAAATACATGCTCAAAGACAACAAAACCCCCCACATTTCTTGCAAATACAAGAATGCTATATAATATTTAAAAACTGGTCAGCTATGGTGCCATAGTGAAATAGCTTGATACTAAGAACTGTACAGTATTTACATCTCCATTTAACCTTGATTGTCCTTCTGGGTGCTGAGCACTGAAAAATCAAAGCTAGTTTGTTTAAATGCTTTCATATTATTCTGTGTACCTACGTTATGCGACTCACTGCAGGATTTGGGGGAAAAAAAAAAAATATCTGTGATTTCAAGCCAAAATCTCATTGGAATTAAAGTAATTTGAGTAATAGCCAAGATTTTCAGAGACCTAGAGGATCTCTGATTTCTCTTGCTTGAGAAAAGCAGAATCTACGTGCTCTAGAAGCATTAATTAGCTAGTCTAATTAAGGTTTTATAAAAATTTACAAATAAATTACTCTATCTTCTGTTGTATGAAACATTCTTTGTTATACTCTGTTATGCCTACTTGTTAAAAGACCACCCACAGTGGCAGTATAGAAGGATTTTACTACTCGGGCATAGATTGAAGTGCATGAAATGCAGAAAATCTGCAGTCCCTTTGCAGTTTTGGTACAGGCCTCTTTTTGGTGCAGTACAGCACACGCACCGACTTCGGAGCAAAGGGACTTGCTCTCTTGGCAGTCCAGAAGGGCGAGTCCCGACAAGAGTTAAATTAGAGGGGATCTATAAAGCTGTAACTCACTGATCTTTGGGTGAAAATAAAAGCTATAGGGGGAAGACGACTTTCAGGGACACACTTTAATAAAAATTTTGAGAAATATTTGACTCCGTGGAGTTTTAAATGAACAGTTAATTTAGGTGGACCAATGCACTAACTCCATTTGCTTGCGTTTTTTCTAACAAAAAACCTTGAAGTGTCTTTATGTGGTACACGAGAGCTGTACTCAGTACGAATTGTTCTAATGTCTCGGCAAAATTTGTAGCAATAAAGATGGGATGTGTAGATGGTCCACATTTAAGATTGTTAAAAACAGGTGTGAAGTCCCTATCTTATCCATTCTGTATTTCAGTTTATCCTGCAGAAAGTGGAGGGAGAGAATTAGAAAGAAAAAAAAAAGACAACTAAATCAGCTGTTTTACAGAGATTACTAAGATGTTGTAATTGCATACAATTATCTGTAACTAGATAGAAAAATATGTGCCATTGGAGATGTAACATGAAGTTACTTCAGACAGCTGTTCTTTTCTACCAGAACAGGCTGTGCTCAATTATGTAAAATCAGAATAATATGAAAGCATAGTTTTATTTTTTTATATTTTAAACTATAAATTTAGTCTCACAGTTTATCGAGATACTATCTATATTTCTACACAATACTGATCAATGTGGCAGAAAGTGTTTTGAAGAAAATTATAAGAACTAGATTTATTTTTCTTAATTCCATGCTAATTCTGTCCAATTATATTTCAAGTAGGGGGTGCACAGGTCCATTGCCATTTAGTATAGTGGTCCAGTCAAGACCTAGATGTTCAGCCATGGCTGAGGAAGGAGGCAAAGCATCTGTGGTGAGACAATGGCTTAGCAGCCTATTAGTAATTTCTCTAGATGTTTTAAGCTAATTTGTAAGAGGGGTCTTGTCTAGCTTCCTTTCCTCCGCAGCTTTACCTAATGTCTCTGGCCTAAAGAAACTGATGAAATCTGTAAGTCTGGAGTTGACAAGGCTGATCAGGACAGCCTGCAGACATTTTGAACCAGTACAATTCATTCTTCATAAACACTGAATTCACTTTTGAGAGAAAGTGTGGGAAAACTTGTTTGCTACAAAAACCATTGTCTCAGCAATGCACCACATAGATTTACAATGACTTTTTCTTCTGATAGCTCGGCATATTGATCTTTGGTCACTGCACTGTACAGTAGCCCATCATCAGTAAACTGCTAAACTGGCATTTCTCTTTTAGAACAAGTTAACAGTGAAATCCTAGCTCATTAATGTGAGTTTCCCCATTGATTTCTGTAGCACCTGGACTTTTTATAGTATGAAAAAGTTTTACAGGCTAGAATAACTGCATGTTAATTACTTCTTGATACCTACACATTTATAGAAACAGAACATGTATAATTCATATGATTTCATTTTTTGGGTAATTGATGGCATTTTCTGAAGAGGAAAACATGAATAAGTAGATTAAAAAGCTGAATAAATTCAAATAAGTGCACAAGACAAGAAATACATGTCTGATGCTAAAGTTATAAGAGATTATTTTTAAAAACAAGTTGGAAGAATAAGGAATAAGATCATCAGATCTTTAACGCAGGAAGAATGAATGACAGTGAAAAGAGGAACAGCTGAATATGAATGTAAACTATGCATATGTTATGGGGGGGGGGGTAAAACATGTGGGACATATTTTTTCCATAGTGCCCATACAGAGCTTTCAGTAACTTGGAGTCAACCCCCATGTAAAGATAAATTATCTTGTCTCTCAAAATAAACAACTAAACATAGAAAGAGACTGTGAGTCTTTAAGAAACACAGGTATGAAGGTGATGTAGCCAAGTATTTTTTATACCTAATACAAATAGCAAGTATTTCTAATGCAGGTGAGGGAAAAGAAAATGTTAAAAGCTAAAAACATGAGTATTCACTATGAAGTTAAATGCAGCACAAGCAAATCAGAAGGCCTTTCAGAGTTTCACATCAGTCTTATAAAAAAAAATTGTTCCATGTCAATCTAAAGAAAGAATAATAGAACATTTGTCTGAAGTCCTTCTCAGTTGCACAGAGACAGACAATAAGTAGTACAGTATCATTTTCAAAGATAAACCTATTTCTCAAAGAAAGTCACAGATGTCTACATTATTAAATTATCTTTTATGGAAACTTTTGGAAAAGTTCTTAATGTTCATTGTATGCTAGCTATCTCATTTTGGAACTGGTGGGGTTTGCACATCCACGTTTGCTAAACACTATACAATATAATATTATTTATAGTGTTTCCAGTAAGGGGAAAAAAGATTTTCTGAAGCATTAAAATCAAGTCAGCACTCCATTATCTGCAATGAAAACAGACTGGAAGAAGCTCTGTTTCCCAGACTGAGGAATAATCTAATTCCACTGCTTCTGAAGCTTGGTGTGCCACCTGTGACCAGCTCTCCCAGCACTGCTCAGTGTGCACACTGCGCAAACACATGGAGCCAGTTCAGGTGCCGCATCTGGGTCTGCCTGACCCAGTAAGCCGTTTTGGAAGCAGAATTGCCAGCAGGGCATGACAGACATGCTCAGACTGGCTTCACTTCAGCACATTACCACACAAGTTGTCTCCTATTTGGCTTCTCCAGAAGCCACATTCTGGCAGCACTCCAGAGCAGTATCACCTTGCTGGACCTGAGCTGGCCTGGTCTATATAAATTTTTTTTCTCTGCCCATGGTATCCATAACCCAGGCACTTACATACAAAACCAGGCTGCACACGATGCATGCATAATTCTTTCTTATTTACAGAGAAATTTTTAGCAAGTGACTTCAGGGATATTGTCTAAAAGTAAGTATTTAATTCCTCTGAAATGAGGAGGAGCTTGTTCATTCATCATTGAAGTAAGCTTCAGAACTTGCAAAGAGATAAAAGCCCCATTCTGCATAAACAGAAAGGGGAACTATGCCAGGAAGCAACACCTGAGAATAACCACTGGACAACTGTCACATGTCTGAGTAGCTGGGATCTTGTCTCAAAGAAGGTTTAGCTCCTTTGTGCCAATGTGTTACTCTTAAGTGACAAGCAGAACAGGCCTAGGAAGTAAGGCATAATACTTTTCTCAGCTATTTTCCATGAGGCATGTGAAAAAGAAAACATTACAAAAACTAAACATATAGATAGCACCAAGAATTTGTTAAGTCAACTCTATTTTTGTTAGCTTTATCGTTTGCTGGCATCACATAGATAATATTGCCTGTCTTTTTGTATGTTAGAATATTTTTAATTGCTATGTCATTAAAAATTGTGGTAGGAAAAGGAGAATTCATCTGCAGTTGACCTTGCCTTTTGATCCCTTCAGTTTCAGCTAAACCTAAAGGTAGGAGGAGAGCCATGAGAAACATCGCAGCGAACATGACTACAGACCTCAAATTTCAGGGAAAGAAGCATTTTGGTAAAGGAGAAAGATAGCTGTTAGGATCACCACTGAGTGAAAAGATGCAGTATGAATTTAACTATATTGCTAGGGAGTCCACACAGGGGAGAGATATTACAAATAAAAATCCAGAATATAGTAGGGCTCCTAAGATTTGTAGTTTGCCCAACTGCTTGTGTGTGCAGAACTTGCTTTGTTTTCTGTCAGAGATAGCATATTCTTAGTTTACGTCTGTTGGGCACGACTGCTGCCTTCAGTCACTGCAGTGATGGGGACCTAATCTACTTGTAATGAATCAGTAGATACCATGTATCAGAGAAAAGAAAGGGGAGGAAAAATTGTTTTCATAATGACATCCTTGTTAGATGGATGTAAACTGGCTACATCACAATCTAGATTAGTCTAGACTAGCACTGATGTTTTCTAAAAATAAACCTCTTAAATACACAGATTTTAATTTTGCTGTACTTAGAAACATTAAATAGTCATTTGCCTCGACTTCTGCTGCTACTTCTGATTATCAGTAGTTACTCAGAAACTCAGAACTGCCTTGCAAGGCAGTTCCACCTTCTCCTGACTCGAGTAGTGTATTTTTCAAGCAACATCATTATTTTAGATTTTTTCTTCTAACCTTTTTACTAGGTCACCATCTGTTACAGCAGCTGCATATTTTGTGTGAAGTAGATAGGACACTGGTTTTGTATTGAGGAGCACGCACCTGTGAGAACCCAGTGTCCCCTGCTGAGCATGGAGCCAGTGAGCAGAGTACCACCTCCTGAACCACTGCTATTACTCCCTGCAACCCTAGGGCATTCTGTTGTTCTTGAAACTAACTGGCATCAACTGTAGGAAGGACATTAGAAATAATGGTAAGCAATAATGAAACATTTACAAACGTGTAACTTAGGGATGTTCAGCACAATGGGCATGCCAAAGTGCTTCCATTTTTGGAAGCATTAAGGTTCATCAAATATGAGGTTTGACTCTGCAGTCAGATGCAGACTTATTCAATAAAGACTATAGATGTTTTTCCTTAAAAGTTATCATAGGATAACTTAAGGATTATCATAAGATATTAATCTTGAATATCTTAGAAGAATAGACACACAGAATGATCTGAAAAATAAAAGAATTAAATGGCTGATACCAATATGCAGCTTTCAGTAAGAAGCACAGATTTAGCACTATCAGTAAAATACACATGCTAAAGAAATGCTTAACTTTTAACAGATTATGGTAGAATAAATCTGTGCAAAGCCTACTGGGAAGGTAGCAGTAATACCATTGATTTAGGATGTACTGGACATATTTTTGCAGCAAGTGTCCGTAAGGGAGACAATAACTAATCTATTCTTTGTTCAAATAAGGTGATAGGAAGTGAAATGATTGCTATTTCCTCATTACATAAAATTATGACTTGAGATCTTGATCTTTGAGAAGATAGCAGTTTGGGGTTTGATGTACCAGTTAAAACTACTTTTTGCTGACAAGTAATAGCTTGTGATAGAGTTGGAAGGGTTTATTTTTTAGAAACATCACAAAATCAAAATGAACCAGCCACAAAAACATCTCCGCTCCCTCTCCCTGCCCTTTTTTTAACTTGAAATAACAGGTGTAACACTTCACCAGCAGTTTATGGTCGTAACTGCTTTCTCAATGACCTTGATCAACAAGTAGATAGAGTAATGGCTATATATGCCAGCCATACATATGGAGAATGAGTTATCTTTATGCAGAAGTCCGTCTCATCTATTTTTTATAGATATATGAACAATGTGTGTGTATATAAAAAAGTATGTATTTCCAAAGATATATAGATAAACAAAAAATATATACAATTACATACATTCCTATCTATTACTAATAGTAGTTAACTTTTAAGCAGATCAGGAAATCAACTTGACTCTACAGCAACTCATGATATGCCAACCTGCTTTTAATAATAGAACAAAAAAGCAGATTTCCACTCACGTGTACAAATTAAGAGGACTTCACTGCATCTGGAAGCATTCAAGTGACTGCTATAAGAACTAGTTGCAAGTGTGTCAGACGAATGCCATACAGCAAGGGGACTAGTTCTGCTTCCAGCACCTATGGACCACATTCAACACAAGTCTGGAACTTTTTGATAGCTGCAGTTTTTTCATAAAAACTATCTATTCACATGAATAATCAGTTTCCTTAGTGATATTCCTTTTTTTTAGTAAGAACTCATCAGAAGAAAGGCCCTTTTTGTTTTAGCTGCTTTTTCAAATAGTTTCAAATTAGTTCATGACTCCACACAGACTTATTTCATCTGCAGGACGACAAAAGCTTTCTTGATCGCATGAATGTAATTTTCTGTTAATGAGAACTCTTGAGATTTCTAACATGAGCAGCAAATTTACAAAAATGGTTTCTTTTTTTTTAAGATTCATTTAATGAAATACTACTAAATTAGGTCAGGCATGAAAGTTTCAGGCTCATATCTCTAGAAAGAACATAACTGTTATCATTCACTAGTAATAATGTATTTTAATAACATTCAGCTTAAATCTCTAAGCATCCCTGTTTGCCTCTATTTAAAACTACTGTAGTATAAATGAAATACTGGTCCCACGTTTCAGATAAAGCTAAACGTGAGTCCTGTGACTAAACTACGCTGGATGTGATTTAAAGAAAAGTTTCACTATGTATTTTATAGAGCTATTAATAAAATTATAAAAAAAATCAATAATGAGATTTATGCTGCTTCTTAATACTATTGATTTTTTTAGTGCAAAGAGTAGGTCATATTAGGCACAATATCTTTTCTAGTTTCATTACTGAAAATGGCCTTTTTCTCTCTTTGAATAGCCAATGATCCAAAAAGAGAAGCAAAAAGATATTTTTTCCAAATGTTACTTTCCTATCACAGTTTTAATTTTCATTTAGAGTCCTGAAGAGTTTATATGGTGTATCTAGCCATAATTTGTCTCTTACTATTGTACATACCTTGCAAAAATTATTCAACAAACTTATTTTTCTATAAAAGAAATAATAAAAGTCTGTCATTATTTGCCCATTATGCTATGAAGATTTCGGTGCAAATGAACTGTATATAGCAGCTTTGTGATCATAATCACTGTTCATGCTAAACACAAAAATTATGTTTAAAAAACCCCAACCCTCATTTGTAATATGTAATCAGTGTTAGATTGATTTTCCTCTGGTGGGACAATGTTTAAAATAGGTTTTACAAGATTTCATTGACCAGCTGGCATTTTCTTTTCCATCCGCAGGGGTTTTTCCTCTGTCTTCAAGTGTAACAGAAGTGATTTTAATTAGTATTTCATTAGTATTAGTAATTTAATCTTTATGAGATAATTGCAGGATGACTGATAAGAATTCAGGTGTAAAACTGGTACCATTGGAGCAGAGATGCTTTGACTCTGCTGGAGTTTGACTTTGAGCTATCAAATTCCTCCATGGAGAAGATGAGACTACTAGAAAATCAAGGTTTTTCTGCTACTAGAAAATTATGGGAAATAATTTAAAAAGCAAGGAGAAATGCCCTCCTTAGGCAATTTCTGTTTCATATAACTTTTTAAACTCTAGATTAACTTAAGCTGTTTGTTATTTCAGGATGCAGAAGACTTGGTGATGGGGGAAGGCATGTGAAAGAGAAACTGAGCAACAAAAGGCAAAGGTCAGGTAGAATGAATCGTTAGACTTATTAGGAAAGAATGCTGAATTCCCTTATGCAGGTTGTTCCTCTCAAATAAATTCTTCCTTCAGTTTGATTTTGTGGTGCTGCAGTACTGATACTAGACTGATACTGATACTCTAGGCTAGAGACCAGTAGCATCAGGAAATCCAGTGGTAACTCTTGAAGGTTACTCAGTTACACTGTCCTACTTATGAATATTTGGAGAATATACGTCTGATCTTTATTATCTAAACTCCTGTGTATCAACCCTGTATTTCTCAGAGCGAAAGCTGCAGCATCATTCAAGGCTCGTAGGTAGTACTGGATTTTGTAAAATCCATTTGTAAAACCTCAAAGTTTAGTGCCAGAGATTCAGGTCACTGTTCTCTAGGTCTGTCCTTGTACTCATCAAACAAAGAACATTCTAGCAGATGTTGATACAAAACAGGAAACCTCTTACTAAAGCTTTCAACTCATTAAAGGTTTTCCCAGTTGGCAGTATGGGAATAAAAGCTCTTATAAATGGATTGCAGGGGGGGGGGAGAAATACAAGGAGAAAATAGTTATGCGAATTAATGAAGAGTGGATGAAATTCATCAATTCTAAAATAGTTGACATGCTGAATAAACTTATTTAAGAAAACATGCTGTCTTCTAAAAGATAGGAGGATCAGAATATAATGTAGAACCTGTAAAGCAACTATTGAAATCATACAAATAAGGAAATGCTTGAGAAATTTTAATAATCAGTATATTGTCAACATTTGTGCTCATTTTAAGATGCTAAAATAAATCATTAATGAAGTTCCTGAACTTCGGAGAATTAGTTCTGTAAAGGCATGAACATATAGTTCCATGAAATCTCTGAAAAATGGGGGTAGAGAGAAGATGAAAGCAGCAGCATCAATCTTTCTTTTAAATTTTAAACCTGAACAATTTAGTGCTACCTGCCATTGTCCATACGTTTGCACCAGCTGGTGGTACTGTTCAGACTTGCACTATGATTCATACACAGAGCACACTCAAAAACTGTATGTCAAAGAGATTGTTACTTCTCTTGTAGTTCCTACTGAGAAACTAGGGGAAAGATGGCATATGTAATCAGTTAACTCTGTTATCCCAGGGGTGTTAACGGAACAAATTGATGGTTTTTCTTCTGTGCTGAATTAGGACAGTGTTATTTCCACAAGTGTCTGCTACTTACACAAAGGCAGAAAGCGCTGGCAACTACTTGAAACTTTTAAATTGTGATTTACAAGGAAGTTACCTGGAATGCTTGGTTGGGAAGTTCTTCATGTCTTTGTTCCCCAATCTCCTGTGTTCGTTATTCATCATATTTCTATTCATTCTTCTTTACTCGTCATCACCTCCTAATAGTCCAGTTTGTGGACTTCATGTCAGTAGGCAAGAACACTTGTCATTTTGGCTCCTTCTTTTTTTGTTGTTGTTGTTGGTGGTGGTGGTGGTTTTTTTGTTTGTTTGTTTTCATCCTTTAGAGGTCTTACCAGACAATGCTTTAAATCTGTTCAGGTCGCAACAGAAAAAGAATATCCCTCATTTGAATAGTTTTGTTGAATGATTGAATGATAAGTGACATTTATACTGTAAAAAGATCAGTCTACATGCTATTCCATATTTATTAAAGTAGAGCTGAAGTTCTGTGTTTTTAAGTTGTAACTACCTGAATTATATTGTATCAATTAAATATATTTTAATTTAAGGAACTTGTAAGGGTTGGAAAAAAATCGCTCATATACTGCAAAAATAGGTCCAGCCATGATTAATGCAATGTCGTGTTTGTGAATGGATAAATAATTCATTATTCAGTGAAATAAGTGGTCTGACTGAGTATTCATAGATATTCTGTTACATGCAAATTAAGTAAATATAAATTGATCCCTGGGGTAATGTTACCAATATGGCTATGTTTTATAGTGTCTATGTGAGAAGATAAATTTGTGAGGAAAAGACCCAGGTGAGGTCAAGCCGTGGAAAAGGCAGTCAAAGCCTCTGAGAGGGTGACTGAAACGGAATTTGAACATTCTCACATCCTGACAAGAAGGAAAGATTTTGTTCATCTTTTTGTTGGCATTTCTTTAAAAAAACTCACAGTTTCCTGAAAACGTGGTTGTTAAAGATACCTGAATATGATGGTGACAATAGTGCTGTCTTAAATCAACACACCAACAGTTTAAGGTAGTATATGAGGAGCTCAGATGCCTTGGAGCTGGTTGATGACTGAAATATCATCTGTTAAAATGTCAGAAAGAAGCCTCATTATGTGCATCCTTTGACTCTTTAGGAACTTTCTTATGTTGGATAACTTCATCATCATTTTGCACAGAGAAATGTGATTTTTTCTCTTTTGTCCCTTAATACAATTGTATGAATAGAAAGATTACCTATGTACAAAGTTTTTATAGTTTGCTTCTCAAGGTCCTATTTAATTTGTTTAGAAAGGTCTATATACAACTGATAATGAGTGACATAATACAGATTACCAAGCAGGCAACCATTACTTTTGACTTAATAGAACAATTGGGGAAGGGGGGAATCTGGTGGGTTTTTGTTTTGGTTGTTCTTATTTTGACACTAATTTAATATACAGTGCTCAGTATTCCTTAGTTATTCCACAGATAACATCTGTGAAAATCCCACATCACCCATGGATGACCCAAAGAGGACAGGACACACAAGATTTCATATTCCTGGTCTTTTAAACCAAAGCCTGAGCAGGTTTTAGAGTGAAATGAAATGTGGCACCTTCTGTGAACTGCATGAGAAGTAAGGGGGAGGAGGGTAAAGCCTCTTGCTTTCTTTAGTATCTCCTTTTTATGACATATTTCTCCCTCTGTAACAAGCATTTACATTTTGAGAAGCCAGAAGTCAAGTCATTTTCTATAAACATATACTGGTAGGGAGGTGTGAACTCTTTGACATCATTCTGATCCTATTTGAATTAGAAGTTCACTGCTACCATTCTGAATTCTTTAAGGAAAACTGAAGTCAAAGAGAAGAAGCAGACAAAAAAGTTCAAAGGGGGAAAAAAGGGGGAGGGAGAATGAGGGGAAGCAATAGAGAGCTCTCAAGTAAAGCATAGTCAATGGGAAGGCTCAAGAAGAAATGGGGAGGTAACAAGGTGGTAATGACTGACATTCTCAGTTCTCAATGAAATGTGGATACCTGCTATATAGGTTATCCTTCTATTCCTGTCTATTCATATAGGTCACCTCCTGTGCTGGTCTGCCTTCCCTGTGAGTAGGATAGAGAAGTTTTTGCCTCCCCAGGAAGTAGCAAAGAGAATCTTTAAATAGTGTATTTTTTTTATATATATAATATACATACTATATCTATATGTGTATAGAATCATAGAATCATTTAGGTTGGAAAAGACCCATAAGGTCATCGAGTGCAACTGTTAACCTAGCACTGCCAAGTCCACCACTAAACCATGTCCCCAAGCACCACCATGTCTTTAATTACCTCCAGGGCTGGGGACTCAACCACCTCCCTGGGCAGCCTGGTCCAGTGCCTGACTACCCTTCTGCTGAAGAAATTTTTCCTAATATCCAACCTAAACCTCCCCTGGTGCAACTTGAGGCCATTTCCTCTTGTCCTATCACTTATTACTTGGGAGAAGAGACCGACCCTCACCTCACTACAGCCTCCTTTCAGGTAGTTGTGGAGAGCGATAAGGTCTCCCCTCAGCCTCCTCTTCTTCAGACTGAACAACCCCAGCTCCCTCAGCTGCTCCTCATAAGACTTGCATACGTATGTATACATGTATAATATACATATGTATATGTAATGTATTTTGTATGGATATATGCATATATAAAAAAACAGATATTCTTTCTTTTATTAACTGATGCCCTTTTAGAATGCTTAGCTGTTGCCTGGGACTACTGCCCTGTTTCAGGGCCTATTTTTTAACACAATGTCTAGATAACAAATAACAGGCAGCAATTTCTATGTATGTATGCTGGCAGTTTTAGGGTAATGTAGAGCTAAAGAAAAGTTTGTACTTTGTAAATTTTATTTTGAAAACAATGCAAATGCACGTCTAAAACATCTTGCTGGAATTCACATGCTAATTACATACCATTTTATAATACATTAGTATTTTAGTGTGATCATTATTTATATTATATTCTTTATGATTCATGTGTTCTTATAGTAGCAATTTCTAATACTACAGAGGTGATACAGTTTACAAGCTTGAAAGAAACCATGACTTCTGCAAACTAGCAAAATGTCAATTTAAAAGAAATAGTCTATTACGTGTTATTTTATTTTATAACGAAGAGTGGACCCCTGTGGTGGGTAAATCACTGTTCTACATACATTTCCAAGGTAGTGTGTAGCTCTGAGAGTGTCTACTGAGTGTAACACTGCCAGCTCCTAGTTATCAGAATTATTTCTTCAGGTGAATTAGCAGGGAGGTGAAAAAATCACTTAAACTTCTATGTCCTCTGTTTGGCACTAAGTGTAACAATTCTGTTTACTGTGGATTTTATGACTCCACCTAATAATCAGCAAAACTGAGTTCTCAAACAGCTTTAAGTCAGGCTGAAAGGTCTTCCAAAGAGTTGAGCTCCCTCTAGTTGTTGGATATGCACTCAACTGTGTTTTAATCTACACTAGAGGCTAATGGGCTAACTGGAAACAACAAAAAAACCCATCACGTCTCAAAGGCTTTTAGTCCAAAGAGTCACAATGCTCGATGGAGTGGTAAATGAGTTTCAGGGTGTTAGGGTGATTTTATACTTTCCATATTTCCAAGGGGAGTGGAGTTCTTTGCTTGACTAGACAGACGAGACTTCTCAAGCTGAAAAAGGAGGTCTCAGTAGAGACAAAGTTGAGAACTTCAGCTGTATGTCATTGAACTGATTGAAACACTGTCATGTTTTAGCTTGGTTTAAAGACACTAAACATTAACCTACAATGCCACCCAAAAGAAAGAAGTGCTGTACTCACAATAGCTACGGAGGGTTAAATCACGTTGAAATCAGCTGACTTACTATTTAAGTGGGAGACAGTAATGTTATTTTTGTCAGTATTTCCTGTAAAGTATGTGAACCGATCTGTTGCTCGTCTAATTTCTTAAATTATTTTAGAAGTTGAGAATAGCATTTTAATTACATTCCTCATTTACCTAATTTAGTTAATAAAATATTAAAATATTACTATGACTGATACTGCACAATATGAAAGCATTTAGAATCAAATATCACTCATTAAAAGCAAGATCTAATATTTCATACTCCTTCTGTGTCTCACAGTAAGCAACAAAAATACTAGAGAATCAGTGACAACAAAAGGGATTGATTCAGGTTTCACATTTTCTTCTAGCATGTGGCAAATGCTACTGCATTATATAATACCAGAAGATGAGGTAAAGCAAGTGTAGTTGCTTCATATTTAGATCTGCCAGTCTAAAATAAATTATTTTTAGAAAAAGTTATTTTTAGAAAACAAACAGCATTAGACAAAGTGGCTTAATACACCAGCCTCTACCAGAAGGAAGGGTAATTCTAGCTTTCTCTGCTTACTGTTGAAAGTTTGCAGAGCTATCCAATGGCTATGTCTACCATTAGAGCTTGTAATACTTCTCAAACTCTAAAAATGTCTTAGTAATCATTGCATCTACTCTTTAGAATTTCTAGACCTAGCTGAGTTTGGCCTTTTGGGAAATTGGGCCCTGTAATTATGTTGTTTTCATGTGAGAGTGATTCTTTGAATCCAAATATCCCCCCTCCGTCTCATCTAACGTTGTACCTGACCTGAACTCTCTCTCTTCAGAGGCCTTCCTGTGGGTTGTTTTTGGGTCTGCCTTTATACTATTGACAATTACTTTTGTGTCACTCATTTATTCTAAAACAGAGCCTAAAAATGAAAGGTTCCTATCTGTGTAGGGACTCATCAGGACTCTGACGATGAACAGCAGTTTCTTTCATTTTCGTTACACTAGCACATAAAGCTGTTGAGGATGACAACGGAAAGTTAGAATTGGCTAGCAGGTTGGTTAGAGGAAGAGGAACCCTGTGAGACAAATAGCAGTGTTTTTGTCAAATGTATAAAAAGTAGAGCGACGCATATAGCCGTGAACATGAGATAATGATACACATTCATATCAGAATGTAAATTTACTTAATTAAAAGAGAATAATTTGAAGTCACTGGAAAAAATGATGGAGTATAGTAGCTGTGAAGACTTTTTTCCCTTTTCTTAACTGAGATAGCATTGGCTGGCTGGACATTATACAGCACCATATATGCCAGCTAGGTACAAGATTGTTGCTAACTCTGGAAAATTGCTTCTTCTGCAGCAAGAAAGCTAGATGATAAGCTATATAGCGTGGTATGAATTTAGTGGTTTGAAAAATGAAAACTGGTTTGAGAAGTCTGATACACGGATTTCAAGATCACCAATGAAGAAAAAATCATGGTAGTTGCCCAGATGTCTTGATTTAAACTTGGCTCATCTGGCAAAACTGTTACTGGCATCAGTGTGTCATGATTTTACTCGATAAATGCGTAACAAGCTTATTATTAGAAAATAAGCTGGAGTGTTTTGGAATGGAACAGCTCAGTGAGGCCATAGAGGGAAGAATAACCTCAGGTAGAAGGGTTAGTAATAGTTGCAAGTAACTTCTTACTGGCCAGCCTAAATTCTGAAATATTTGCCTGTCTCCATCTTGGGAGAGATATAGGATATAAAAATCTATTTTTTACATTTTGCTAACAGTTAAGTATTAGATAATGTACAACAATATCTAAACAATAAATGCTGGCTTTTGATACTGGGTTGTAGGGGGATGAGGTTTTCTTCACAAAAATAATTATCAAAAAAATATAAAAGGCAAAAATGGAATCAGTCTGAATTCCTTTTTGACATAAAAGAAAGAGATTACTCATTTAAATTACATTTTCTAAAAGTAATCCACAATAAACTGCTACTTAGAACACTAACATGCCAATTAAATATAACTGATTACTGTAATCCCTTAGATTAACTTGTTTTAACTACATGTTTTGTAATAAACATAAGATTTAAAAGTAGTGAGAATGCCAAAAGAATCTTTGCCAGTAAAATAAGAACTCATGCTCAGAATCCATAAAGGTTTTCTTTAGTTAAGTGGTAATTTTCTGATAATAGCCACATTTTTTAGCATGTATATGTCAGTGTCCTGATACATCTTAGTTTTTCATGTAATTATACCTTATTTCATTTAGCACAGGGATGCTTTGTCTGTGGAATGAAAAAGAGTGAGCAAATGTCACTATGGAAAGCCTGCAATCTCAAGGCTCACCTGCAGAAATAATACTGGCAGCTTTGCTACTAGTCTACTTTCAACATCTTCCATCCAAAAAACAGACTGCAATTTACTTCCCATATGGAAATACTCCATGGTGCTAGCTGAAAAGCAAGACTAAAATCCTCACACATCTACCCGTTAAGGTCTGCCTTTATAACTATGCCTTCCTCTGCTTCTTTTTACTAGCCATTATTGTACTTTTACCTTGCAAGAGAAATTATCAAAAATCTTCATTTCTTCCAGCCTGAGTTTTAACTGTTAGTTTAACCATTGTATCAGTCCCAATTCTAAACCCAAATTTTTATGTTCTTTTAAAATAATCAAAGTTCAGTGGATTTTCATGTTTAGAGACGCTTCACAGGAGACACCAAAAATGGTACTGATTTAGGCTACAATTTCATGACAGGGTCAGTGCATGTAAATTGTGTGTCAGGTTTGTTTAAGTACCAAAGTCATCCACAGTCGTGCATTGCTTGAATATGCATCACCAAGGCAGTTTGATACAAGGTGGCTTTTTGGTGGCAGAGGAGGTTATTCAAGAGCAAATGACGGTAATTTGTTCCGAATGGCGCTAAAGTCCGCATGTTGTGGGTACATATGACGGCCTCAGCATTAGAGTCGGAGAGGTGCTGAATTCACTAGTGTCCCTGCTAGGCTGACATCTAAAATGTTTCTCTGCCCTACTGTCTAGTAATAAAATCCTTAAGTGCTTGAGTATTTTTCAGAAAGAAGATGAGAATACTAAATACCCTGAAGCTTGGGGGAACTGCATGGAAACAACCAAGATCTAACTCTTGCTTCAGTTGATATTTAACTATTAATGCAAAGTCCACCAGCTTCCACAGGTCCATTTCACAATACTAACGCTACAGTACACTAGTAAGAATCTGATATTCTGGCAGATAAAAAAATACACATTTCCAGCCTCCTCGAGATTAGGCAGGGAGCTAAATCCTAAATTTGGATCTATTTTTTCTAACTCCTTCCTAATGGCACTGATCATTGGATTAATCAATATGAAGCTTCTCAGGTGTTTTTTGAGAGAGTACAATATCTGGCTTAGACCCAGCTCAGGGGGAACGTTCAGCACTCTGAATCCTCAGTGGAAATGGGTACCTTGCTTCAGCCCAGAATTAAGTATCAACACGCCTAGGACAGGATGGACTTGGGCCTCCATTTCCATCCTGTGAATGCAAGTGGCTACCTACAGACTGGTTACTGTATGAATTACTTCTAAGCATCTTGCAATCCCTGTGGATACCACAGAAAAAACTTGGTACCTGTTTCAGGACTGTGATTTCCACTAGGCATCAGGGAACTAATGAATATATGCTTCCTGCAGTTTAGTCTATGTTTTAGTAATGCCAAAAAAAGTCTATATTTCATTTCTCTGTATTTTTTAAAGGACATTTTGCTTGCCAGATTTTCCTCTTGTCTGTTCATCACCTTCTAACATCCATTATGTGAAATTGCTAAGTACAAAACTAGAAATATTCCTTATGCACATTTAGTAGGGCTGAGCAGATACTTCACAAAAGTGAATAATTTATTTAAATAGCTTTTAATCTCTTTGCTCACAATTGTCTGTGAATATATTACTTTCCTCAAAATATAGTTTTTATTCATTTTTTCTGCTAAGATACAGCTATACAATGTAGTATATGATGTAGCTAAAGTATATTTACATTGATTTATCTACTTGACATTACTCTGACTATGCAGAGCTAAATTAAAAAAAAGTATTAGGAAAAGTAATCTGGAAACAAATCAGTGGTTGGAGGTAGGAAATACTTCATGACTTTGTGATATTAAAAAAATAATGACTGGGCAGGTAGAAGGAAAATATCAAGAACTGGAAATAAACATTAATTTTAGTGAACATCTACTTAAGGAATGACTAGCCAGTGTGCAGATATTTGAGTTGGCAGGGCAAAAAATAGTAGTATGCAAAGAGCTATCCTAATCACACAGAGGTTGCATGGTAATGTGGAATTCATGTAAACACAGGGAAAACAAATGTCCTAGAGCAACCTACAAGATCTGTCTCTCGTGAGAGCTAGGTAACACAGAAGATCTAGCTCAAGGTATGTATGCTGGACAATGCAGCGTATCTTGGCATATAGAGGGAAGGTAAGAAGTACTATTACAAGACTGATATACACTCAAAGGAGACTGCAATAAGAAGTCTCTGTTAGCACAACAGTACAGCGAGGATAGGGTGCTTCACAAATTATGAATTTCAGCTGGATCACAGAGTGTAAATTTTCCTGGAGAGGGAAACTTGAAAGGTAAAGAGATCACAAGTGCAGCTTGTCTCTGAACCATGACAGAAATTATGTTTAGAACTACAAATCTGAATTTGCCTTTGAATACTATTTAGGTGACAAAGGTGCATCCCCATCTCAGAATTTCATATTGATGGTTTCTAAATCTAGGAATGTTTTTCTCTAATACGAACAAACAGAGTACCAGTGCATACTGCCTGTATACTACAGACAAACGTGACTGAGGGGCAAAAGACAGTGGGTTTTTAAACCCTACGGATTGTATTATTTGTTAAACACAATGGGAATTTAAATTATTTTCTAACTAATAAATGCATACTGACTGCATTAGGAGAATGTATACGTCTTGGAAGCTAGAGGAAGAATATACAGCTTGTAATGACAGCATAATAAATGTAAAGTCATAACGTTTTGAGAATCATTGTATATAGATGAGAGTTCAGCATAGCTAAGAATACCTATGGATTTTTGACCTTTCTTTGAAATACAGAAATGGTGCTTAGATGTGAAATTCATTATGGTCTCTAGTGAGACACAGCTATTCATTTTTAAACTGATTAATTTAGGTTAGTATTGATGAAAGACTTCATAGGACTAAATATAGAGATATCATAGGCAAGTATACTGTTTTATAAGCAGATATCACCTGCCTAACTAAGCATTTATAGGTACCCATTTTGTCAAGTTTTTCTATATACAAAATAACAATTAAGTAGAAAATGTAAAAATGAAATTAATTGTGTTATGCCATACATGGAACATGGTTTTTAGTCTTTGTAATGAAATGTGCTTCATTAGAAGCACAGATATGATTAAAGAACCATAATCTTGAAGAACAAATGGACAGAAGCATGCAGGCTCTTCTTCAGTATATGAAAAATTATAAAGAAAATGGCACCTATGGGTTTATCTAGTAAATTGTTTCTTGTAAACTATAAAAGGCAGGAATATGAATCATATGAATCATCATCTGGGCAGTCCTTCAGGAAAATGATCTGGATTTGCACAGACTGGGACCGTCATTGGGAGTTTCAGCCTTAACAGCAGAATTTGGAAATTACAGGGAATGGAACAGGTTTTAATCCTAGAGATTAGGCATGGAGTTTAGATCATTTAGTGAAAACTGCTGTGCTGTGGCTATTTTGTGCCTATTCTGTTAATAAATAGCCATTGGAGATACCTGGTATCATCACAAAGACTGAAAGTCACTGCAAAATTAAAGCATGAAGAGAACATGTTATGTGAAGTCATTCTCTGGGTAGCGAGCGTAAAACAAATTGGATGCACCTCCACTGAGAAGTGACAGAGTACACTTCTCATGTTTGTGTGCTACATGCTCTTAAATTTGCTGGTTAATGAAGAACTGGCCCTCTTCTGTACTAAGACTCAGCTGTAAATTTCAAAGGATTAATGCGCACATGTAATGGACACTATCACCAACATAACTGACTTGTTATGGCTAATAATATCTATAGTTCTGTAGCACTGTTACCTTTATTAACTGCATTTACTGAATGATATTGAACTCCCACAAAACTGAGTCCCAAGAGAGCTTTTCTGAAACAAAAACCCAGAAATAAAATGGCCTGTTGCCCGTTCCAGCAGGACGTTTAAAATGATAAAGTAAGAATTTTTTGCAGTTTTCTGAATGTTCTTTCTAGTGAAGTGATATATGCAAAATATAATAAATTAAAAATTTTAGCTTATAATTGGTTTACTGTATAGACAAAATTTAAGAATAACAGATAATGTGTTTATAATACAAAACTCAGGAGCAACTTCCGTGTTTAGAAAAATGATAAAAATTATTAACTCTGTAAAATTGTTACTTCATTTACACTATGTCTCTTGGAGCATCTAGAATCCAACCAGATGTCTTGAATTAATTTGAACAGACAGGAGTGATAAACTTTCAAAGCTCTGCTGACCTTGTAGTAGCTATCACAAATTGCTGTACCTGAAGATCTTATCCTTTTGCTTTTACGGATAATTTTATCTTTGGCTAAAGGTCAAAATTAGTCTGTTCAATAAGCAATTTAAAATTAAAAGCTGTAATAATGGTTCAGTAAAGTTCTGTCATTCTGCTGCATAAAGTGATTAAATATATGTAATTATATGATTAAATTTTCTACTTACTGGTCTTCATGTGTTAAAGGAGTCTGAAAATATCCTACACTATTATCAGAATAGTGTATATAAGTACATTTTTTTACATAGATTTACTGATGCCTGTAAGTTTTGGGCTGTGTTTGTTTTTAAACAGATTATTTTTCATGGGACTTACCTCAGAAGTCTTAACTGTGACTTAATGCAATACTTGTTCTGAAGCAGTAACATAATTTTTAGAAATAGAGGTGTTCATCTTTTCATGCACATTAAACTCAGGTTTCTGAGTACTTCCAAGAGAATAATCGACCCTACGGGGTTTACTTATATTATACTGGTTTATATCATATAATTGCCTAAACGCTACTGTTACAAGGTATAGATATAACAATATCAGCTCAAATGATGTTTTTAAAGATAAATTGACTCATAATTAACTACACTAGGAAAGCTAAAATAAAATTTTTAAAAAGTAAATTTTGTGCAGTAAGGAAAATTTTTTAGTATAAATAAGGAACTGTATCTTATTGCTAGTAACGCTCAGTGTATAAATCTTGAAAGTAAAACCTAATTTCTGAATGGATAGAATGCAAAAAAATCTGCCAGATTTGTTCATGTGTACCTTTTCACAAGGGCAAAAGTCAGGAACAGGAATGAGACATTACAGTTAAAAATTAATCTAATCAAATTTGATTTAAATCTATCCAGATTTGTTAGAGGATTGTGTAAAGATTTTACTTGAGTTTGAACTGACATTTCATGGTCAAACACGTATAGGTTTTATATTAGCCCAAGTTTTCCAGGGAAAGCTTAGTCCTTACTGCAAGGGTCTCTGTGCAGGCAACAACCCATGTGTTGAGAATCAAACGCTGCAACTCGGTTGAAAAGTACAACTTTACTTGGAGAGAGAAGATCAGGAAGACTTCTTTAGCTTGGTTGCACTTTTACATATTCTGCCTTGTTGAGATTGTTGAATGAACTGAATTTATTCCATATTTAATATGGAATATAATTTCCTGGGAAAGTCAAACTGAAAGACAAAACTCCATGAACCTGGAGAATGTGAATTATATCTATAAAGAATATATTACTAGAAGCAAAGGTGAACTAAAAAAACAATTCCAGGGGCAGGGGAGTGGAGGAGAAAGGAAAGCAAGGTTGGGCTGTTTTATTAAAAAACAGTGATCAAGGATCACAAGTAATCATTAATGTTTTAAAAGATCAGCTGAACAATTTCCTAAAGACAGAGATTTAGAGACAATGAACGTCTCCAGAGATCTTCTATTGTTACAACTGCTTTTAAAAAAAAATTTAATACATGCAAGGAAAAGAAAATCCTGAGTTCCCCTTTGTATGCTTCATTTTGTGAAAAGTGTTCAAATCTTCCACCTAAGAAAAGGAATTACAACTCCTGCTGTACACATAAGATTGCTTCAAGCCCAAAGTGCCTTAATCTCCAGATTTTCTCTTCAGAATCCATTTAATCAATTACTCAGATGCTGCGTACTAGTGCATGTTTAAGGTGTAATATAAGCTTCAGTACAAGTTGACGAGGTGACAGTGGTTCAGCCTCAAAAGAAATCTTTCAGTTTCAGCTCGCTGTGCCTTTTCACTTGGCCTAAATCCCCTGATCTGCTCTTACCTGGGATGCTACAGAGAAGCACAACAGTGTACTTACTAGGAGGGCTGAGAACACTGCATTTGAGGCATCTGCAGCCTTTTGTAGCCCAAAGACTTCAGGAAGAAAACTCGGTGTTCCCTATAGTAGGCTGGAATGGGAACAACAGGGACAGCAATACATAAAAGGAACCTCTGTAACACTGACAATATACACAGTAAAAGCATTCAAAAGCATAATACGGGTTAAAAGAAAGTATTTTTATGTAGGAAGCTGGGGCAAAGAAACAAACCTATCAGGCCTAAACAATGACTCCTGCCAACTTTTTTCTCGTGTTCATATATTCACTTCTATTGAGGTTTCTTTACTGTGCCTCTTACTGATGGTCGAGTGCTTGGCACAAGCCCTGCCAGTGCATTCAAATCTGTGAGGGAGCAACACTGAGCCTCTCTGTCAGAAATCCTGCTTCCTCAATGCCCTAGGCAGGTCATGAGTGAGCCTGATAGCTGCCCAAGCAGCGTGGGCACAGATTAATGATTACCTTGTCCAGTTTCTGGCCATTCTAACACAGCCCTGGGCGGCTGCTGGATGCCGTCCAGTCAGCAGTCTTCCAGTCCAGGAAGTTGTGGGTAGCTGTGAAGGAGCACAAATCACAGCTATCTGTCCTTGGCCTGTGCAATAACAGCCCATGGGCAAACCCCAGTCAATGATAAAAGAAACCCAGGGATTTGGCAATGCTTTTTACACTGGTATCTGACATCTCTGCTGTTCGTAAGGGCACTTGGCTAAACTTGCTGTACATTTTTGGGATCATAGCATGGTATTTTATTCATATTAATGAGCCAAGATTATGCTGTGTGGACATCTACTGTACCAAAAAATTTAAAACCATATTGCGGTGTCTGTTAATTAATATTATTCCAGCTACTAATTTAGTGGCTGTTTCTTTGATATAATCTGCCCAAATTCTTAAACTGATGATGCATAACAGATCCAAGCCATATGTTATGACTGATGACATCAGGGGCTTCTTAATAGTAACAAATGTCAGCTATTAGATATGAACCCCTGTCCTTCCACTTGCATTTTGTGGGAGGTTTTTAAATGCAAAGCTTCAGTGGGGAAAGAAAAAACCCTCCCAAAGTAACGTGAAGATGGATGCAACCTGTACGGTTCTGCACAGTCTTTTCCTTTAATCTTCTTTATCATTGTGCTGTCAGAATATATTTAATATCATGTAAATTCTGATCTAAGAGAATTAGATTAGTTCCATATCCAGTGAATGACTTCAGTGTTTTGGAATAGTGAAGTCTTTATCTTGTAGAATTAAGTTGCTGGCCCAGCATACCACTAGCTTCAGATTATTAATGCAAATTTAAGTACATTAGCACATATCTAATATAATGGGGCCTAGCCTTCTTCAAAATTTGTGGGACCTTGATGAAGAAAGCTGTCAAACAAAAAGAGCCTGGGAGTCACTGGTAGTGGCCTATATTTAAGTTTACATACTCCTACGCAGTAAATCAGTTTGTTACTTATCAACTGCTGGATTGGACAAAGTTGGCTTTAGAGAGAAGCAAGGTGGGGGTCAGCTGTCCCAACATTTCCTGGCATACATCAGGATGGTAAACAAATGGCTTTGTTTACCCAAGCTAATGGGCATGCATGTATGGTTTCCTATCCCCTCACATAGGCAGGGGAAAGTCCATAGATACAAGGATTTTGTTGGGAAGAGGTTTAAGCTCCTCCATCCATTTCCATTTGCTGCTCCTGCTAAGGGACATTGATGTTCCCACTGCAATGCTGTGGCTCATCTGAAAAACCGGGAAGAGGGCAGTGTTGCACAGAGCGTATCAGTAATGTCAGCACCATGACAAGGCAACAGAGGATGGGAATTAAAGGAAGGTGGGTGGTTTAAGAGTTATAGTCTTCTGTGTAAGTCTTCACCTTAATCCTTACTATTGTCTTGCCCACTTAATAGGATAGCTTTGGGTCTGGGGAAGAAATCTTCAGAAGTGGCATAAACTGTAGTTTTGACCTGTACCAAATACAACAATATGGCTTAACTTTGGCAGAGAGGATTTCTAAATCTGAAAATTACGAGAGTGCTAAAACAACGAAATAAGAGATGAAAAGGTTTACAGCTGCTGTATATCAGATTCAAAGTGTGTATTTGAAACATGCCAGTAAGAAATATGAAAACATCAGCTGCACAAAACTTGAGTTATCAGATCAATGCAGCTCAAAACTGAGAATCAAACATGACAGACGTATGGATGTACATTTTTTGTGGCTGAAGGAATCATTTCTAGGATAGAGAAATAGAATATAAACTAGTCATATGATATACCGAGGATCTACAAGCTCCAGAAGCATATTTTTCCTATTCACCTGTTTATCTGAGGTGCTAGTTGAGAGTAAAAAGAGAGATTATCGTGGTTGGTTGGCTAGAATCAGAACAGGGTTTAGCAATTACAAATGCCAGAAATAAAAGAGCTGAGATATTTGTAAGTGCACATTTTTTCGACATTCAGGGCACATCTAATACCAAATAAAGTTAGCTCCAAGGTCATACATAAGTCTGGAGATGAATATGTTAGTGGTTTTCATGAATACAAGGTCACAATATTTTAAGTAAATCGTCTACCACCAAACGTAGTAGCTTGATGGAACCCAGTAATGTGTAACCCACAACTCCACTGAATGCTTGTCTAATCTTGCTGACAATTAAAACTTACCCAATAATACTACTACTTATAAAATGACCTGCACTAACAGAAGTGAAATATGATAAAGCACTTAGTTTGCTGTGCTGCAAGTAATGCTGAACAGTTTAGATTTGATCCATGCCTATCTTGTAAACAGTTATTTTTGTTACTTATTCAGATTGGGGAATAGACTCATTTCATATAGATGCTCAATTTGCTGGTTTTTTTTCTCAACCCTATGTCCAGAGATAGTTGTCTCAAATTGTACTGTGCTGTTGCTCTCTGTGATGACATTTGAACAAAATTTTCTCAGGCAAACATACACAGCCAGGACCCAAGAGTGAAAAGATGATGGAAAAAGGCAGCAGCAGCTTCACATTGACCCTAGCACAGACAAGTTTGATCCTGAAGATCAATACTAAGAAAAAGAACTACATAGAATATAGACACATCTCCAAACGTCATTCCAGATAATTTTTGAAAGGAAGGACCTAACAGCAAGTCTCTAGAGAAAAAACATTTGGGTCCTGCCTTGCTTCAGGACAGCAGAACCTCTGAAGGAATGAGCAGCCTGGTATCCTGTATTAGCACTGGAGGCGTGCTGTGTGTCGTGGTTTAACCCGTCAGGTAGCTAAACGCCGCACAGCCATTTGCTCACTCCCCCGTAGTGGGATGGGGGAGAGAATCGGAAAAAAGGCAAAACTCATGGGCTGAGATAAAGACAATGTAATAAGACAGAAAAGGAAAGGAAAATAATAATAATGATAAAGACTATACAAAACAAGTGATGCACAACACAATTGCTCACCACCCACTGACCAATGCCCAGCCCGTCCCTGAGCAGCGATCGCTGACCCCTGGCCAACACCCCCCCCCAGTTTATATACTGGGCATGACGTCATATGGTATGGAATAGCCTTTTGGCCAGTCTGGGTCAGCTGTCCTGGCTGTGCTCCCTCCCAGCTTCTTGTGCACCTGGCAGAGCATGGGAAGCTGAAAAGTCCTTGACCAGTGTAAGCACAACTTAGCAACAACTAAACCATCAGTGTGTTACCAACATTATTCTCATACTAAATCCAAAACACAGCACTATACCAGCTACTAGGAAGAAAATTAACTCTATCCCAGCCGAAACCAGGACATTGTGTCACTCAAGCACCTGACATTCCAAAAGAAGTAAAAAATACCATGAATATTGAATTATTAGCAACTGAAAAGAAGAACTTTACTCCTTTAAGACTTTACAGTAATACTGCAGCATTTAAATATCAGGTGTCTAGCAGATGTCATATCTGGAGTATGCTCTGTTAGAAGAGGCCTCGTAAGCTTTGGGGTGACTTTGTGTACTCTTTTCTCCTGCATAACACTGCGAGACCCAGTAAAAGCAGAAGTTTTGATCAGAATATGTGAGGAATCCAGAAGAACAATTTTTGTACACAGAGGTGCCTTGGACTCCAAAGTCAGTTTTGATGACACGTTTTGGAGAGTAATCAGACAGATGCAGCCAGAACACACTCTCTGAAGAGGACATAAGGCCTCTGCTGATCAGTTACTTGCAGGAGGATTCAGTAGGACATGGGAAAAGGGGAAATAAAAGATACTTACTCCAACAGTAATTGCTGTTCTTTGAGATGTTATGTTTAGAATGGATTCCAGAATCTGTTCCCCAGTTCATTATGATGTAGACGGTAAGGGAAACCCAGAAGATTTTGGCTTTCCAGACTTTTATATCTTTACATGGAAGCAGAAACTGGCACAGGGTACTTCTGTGTGCCTAAGTTGCTGTTCTGGGGTCTCCAAGCTTGTTCAGATGAGGGACAGAGGTCCTGTACAGTAGAAATCATATTGGCAGCAAGATCAACCACTATAGCTTTTCTAATGTAAATGATGATTAAAAATGTGGAGCATGAGGCAACATATTTTCAAGAGGGGAATGGGACACTAGAAATCATCTGCAATAGCTAAGGCAAACACAGCATCTATTCATTTACCATTAGGAGAAGGCAATGATGCACTTGCAAACTTCATTCTGTATTTGACGAGTTATTACTGAAGGAACCCAAGTATAGAGAAAAACTCTGAATGGGTTTCAGATTTTATTTGCTTTGCCAGAGACATCCTGAATAGCAAAGACCTGATGCAGCAAATATCCTCTGAAGGGTAGTGCAAGGATAGATTTAATGATGTTTGCATGATAGCTTGATATTAAAATAAGGGTAGAAATAGAGAAGAATTATAGCCACACTTGGAAAAAAAATTCTTTTAGTATGCCGAGTGTGTCTAAGCCCATATTTAGTGCTAAAACATTTGTTTTCTTATAGGTGTCTATGAATAAATGAGGTACAACTTTCAGCAAACAATGACAATGTTAAGCTCCCGTAAGGAAATTACTAACTCTATCGTACATTGAATTATATTTTCTTTTTTAAAGTTAACTTCAGGTGGAAGGAGATTAAAACTATAGTTGCAATATTTCTGTGACCGTAAAGGCAGTGTGTTAGTGTGAGGCAAATTGTATGTTAAGTCTGATCAAATCTGTGGCCAAGGCCACTCCAGGCAGGATGTTTTGTGGACAACAGTAATCCCAGGTTATACCTGTCTGTTCAAAGTTATACAGGAAAGCTTACAGGCATGAGACTTATGAAAAAATAGCTTTTTAAAAACTCATTCATGCCTCTGATCTTTCAAGATGATAAATGCACCGCTTTCAGTTTCAGTAAGGAGATTTTAGAGAAAAGAAGAAAAAGGAGAAGGAGGATGATGAACTCACAGGGGAACATTTTAAGTGAACAGACATTCCAATAGGATTTTTTAAGACAAATGTTAATTTTTCATTTTATGACTACTTTCTGGAAAAGTTTATGCCAATTTCATACAAATAGAGGCTGGGAAGGGTAGTATTAATTGGGAAACATTTATAGATGGAACTTTTTTTTAATAGGCAGCAAATATTTCAGTATGTTATGCAAAGGTTCTCAAATATAAATGCAAGTGCACAGACACAACACAGGAGGACTTACAAAAACAAATTAAGGTACTGTAACACAATTTAACTTTTCTAGGTAGGCTGGGTGTGTAAACCCCCTTATAATTAGGGTCAGAGTAATGGATTTATTGAGGTTTGGTTCTATATTCTCTGTCTTTCAAAGTCTTCTCTTTTTGCTCCTTTTGCTAGACATCTCAAAACAGCGTCGGCAGCAGAAAACAGATCAGTAAATCAGCTTTACAGAGCAAATGCAGAAATAACAGAGGAAGTAAACTTAGCGATAAACTCTACTACACCTCCATTTTTCCAGATACTACAGAAATGTGGTTTTGTGCCATTTATAGACAATCTTGTTACTATGCAAGCTACTGGAAATGACTGTAATCATTGTGCCATTGTATAAAGGTAGGGAATATTTTTTTCTTTGATGAATGGAAAGCAACAGTTAGAGGTAAAATTGTTTTTTTCACAGGATGTTGTTGACAAAGCTGAGGAAACAACAAGTCTTAGCCCATGAAAAGTAATATTTTAGGTTTGGAAGACGAATGATACAACAAGGAATCCCAAAGCTCTTCACACAGGAAGAGAGAATATTGCCTACTCTCAAAAGATTCTTACTCTATGGATTTCACTGAAAGCTCCTCTTAAATCATTATTAAAATGACCAGAATGCAATATTTGTAGGAAAACAGTGAGGACAATCCTAGACATGTTATCAAAATACTGGAAAAAGACAAATAACAAAAATGAGCTGAATGCACTGTTTTATCCTAAGCAACGTGTTTATAGAGAAAAATATTCACTATGTCAAAATGAAATATAGTAATAATTTTAAAAATATGAATATGTGCATAAATGTATTAGCAAAAAAGGGAGTCTTGTAAACATTAACTGAAGAAGTGTACCCATTTTCTGTCACACTGGAAAGAGCCCTCTACATTTCTATAATCTTCCAGTCAGGTTGTTAAGAAATATATAATGCTACATTCTTGTGATTTGAAAACCAAATCATATCAAATTATTTCAATAATGGAAACTGTACGTGCATCAAAACCAAAAGTACCATCATTAAGGGTGCTTAAACATATTCTGAACAGAAATTTGCATTTCTGAGTATGAAAACCTGTGCAAAAACTGTAGGAGATTCCTATGGAAGTGTAACAAGGGTAAGTGACAAGGTCTTAAATTTCCTACTGTAAATCTTCCTACAATTTCCGTGCTATCAAGGCTTTTTTTCCCTCTGCTCCTCCCAAAATGACAACACCCAATACCTTTCATTGGGCCAGGAAATCCATGAAGAAATCCATGTAGGACTTGTAGGACATATGTTAGGAATCTAAGCTGAAGAACACAACATTGTGAAGAGGGCTACAATAGCTAATTTTTCTGTGCTTCAGAACAGTCAGTAATTTGGGAATGAATCAGTCTTCTAATTGATACAAACTGCATATATTCCAGTATTAAAGTAGAAATAATTCTTATTTATAAATAATGTGCTAATATTATCTTTAAGACACTAGTTTACCCTTTAGTCACTCCCATGACTTTTAATACATAGTTCTTGTTAATGCAGTTTCTGTAAATAATTTTGACAAGAGGTGCTAAAAAGAATAGAATTACTAACTAATTTCAAAACATGTATGAACAAATCCTGAAGTTTCTTTGATTGCAGAAGTTCTAGCATGGGTAAGCTATTGATGAATAATACATAAATAGTGAAAAAAAAGCTATTTATGGTAGGGAATGTTTATTTAATTTTGTCCTTAATGAAAAATTTACATTATTTTGAATGTTTTTCTCCCCTGGAAACTGAGTACTTGTATGGAATCTTAATCTTTGTTGTGGTGAAAAAGAATCCACACTGTCTATGTAATATTTGAATTAATTTTTAACTGAATATGGTAAGAAAGCATGACGTAGCTTTACTTTTAGTGACCCTGTTGGAACTGGAATAACTCCATCAAGTGAACTGCACGATTCCAGCATGACTGATAGCAGAATCTGGCACTTGTGCTTCTGTGAACGTTAATGTAATGAAGCATTTCAATGCACACAAGAATTTTAAAAATATTATTAATCAAAGTATTATTAATCAAAGTTATTAAGATTCATTATATGGGCTTGACTGATATATGTAACTAGAAAATAATACTATAAAATGTAAAGAGTTAACTAAAATGCTCAAAGATTTCATAAGGTTAAAAATTTGCATGTTTCTGTTCCTGCTAATCATACTGATATCCAGAAATATTCCATAGGACCCCATTCTGAAATCCTTCCCCCAAGGGTAACATTGCATTACCATTCCTTAATATTCCTTATTTCTCCTGTCCTTTTACCCTTCTACTTACCTAGATATGAATCTTTTGTTCTGACTACTGACTGTGTTTTGGTTCCAAAGAACGGAACTAGTCTGCTGCTAAGTTACACTGTTTTACCACCAGATTTAGTGTTATCTTTGTTCTTTCTCCAACGGAAGTGCATAATAGACTGCATGATCCTTAGACAAGGATCCTTGTAGTATGGATGATTTAACATCAACATTCCAAGAGAGCTACGAAAACATACTATCTTTGTTTGAAATGCTTATTTATAACTACATAAATGTTCCATAAGACAACAAATACAAATGATGCCAAATATGCTGCATCTTTCAAAGTTTCCTTTGCCAAGAGTACATTCTGAACTGGCCAAGTTCAAGTGGGTTTCTTTTTATTTCTGAAAACACAGAGTGTTGGAAAAGTTGTGTACAGCTTTTTTGAAAGCATACAGCTGCAAATCATAAAATGTTTTATTTATGATTATTTGATTAAACTAATGCACTGCGTATTGTCATCACTTTCAAGCCCTATGGAAAATTTGGGCTCTAGCAAGGATTATTTATTGTTAGGAAGGAAATGAGTAGATACAGTCATTGGGTATTTTATTCACTTTAAAAACAGACTATCTAATATCAAAAGCAATGAACAGTGTATTGCTCACAGGGCTGGCATGACATCTCAAGAGCTCCAGAAACCAATTCGTTTCAACCTCCAGTGGCTCATTTCCCCTCCCACTGTTTCAAGAACTCAGAGCCAAATTCCTTCCCCCATGTAGTTTTGCTGAAACAATTTGTGTTACTGTAAGCTAAGATGAGCTTAGTACTATGTCTCTCCCCTTTCTCTTACATATTAAATCCTTCGGGACAGATTTTCTTTTATCTTATTCCGGTATTTCTCTGTTGACCTGAGTAAGGGGTGCTCCTCACTTTTGCCTAAGTGAAAAAAAATTGGGATCTTTGCAGTATTGTGTTGGAAATTGTTTTTTGATGAGTGTTATCCAAATAACTCTTTCATGCAAGTCAGATATTTCTTGATGCCATCATGAGTTAACATGGAGACACCTCAGCTTGTGAAAAGGGGAGCCCTGATCCTCTAGTTCAAACAGTCAACAGGGTTTTTTTCCTCCCATTGGCTTCCAGGTTGAGCAGGACTATTGCCTGATTGACACTACAACTCCATGGCTGCTTTAATGCAAGATATGTATGGGCAACTGCTGAAAAGGGTGATTGTACCTTCTCTTCCCAGATTTGCATGGCAGTGCTGTGAGTCTGCCTGAGCCAACTGAAAACTAATCTGTTGGGGTTTTTTTGCTAGATTAGTTTTCAGCCAGATTAGCCCATGATCCGATTCATTGCCTGGCAGGGCAAATGCTAGCCTTGTGATGTAGGGTTGGCCATGAGTAGATGGCGCAATGGGAATCACACCTCCAGTGAGGGGCTGCACTCAAATCAGATAAAGGTGACTGTACAGCTACAGCTGAATTACAGCATCTTGTCGTGACAAAGAAAAGGAAGAAGGGAGGATGTGATGATCTGCCGTTAACTGACAATGAAGCTATCCCATATTTTCACCAAACACATGGGAAGTTCACAATGAATTCAACTTCTTACTGGCCCGGGTAGAACTGTAACATACTATCTGTCCTGTTCCTGATGTGACAGCACCTGAATCCATTTGCATCATATGTTTTTCCCTTTTGCCCAAATGTATGAAGTTTAATTAATGACACTTGTTAAATAAAGGAGGTAGAACAATAATGGATCAGAATAGCAGTATTACAATAACAAAAATGCTCACATTCAGAAAGAGGCAAAAAGAAATTCTAATATTGAGATATCTATACATAAAGGGGTAGAAAATGGAAACAGCACAGCATATCTATAAATAACTTCCAAGTGAGTATGCAGTATATGGATCAGAGGAAAACATTTTTACTTGTGTGGAGCTCCTAACTTATCCTCTAGGTAGAACGAGTACTCAGCTAACAGTTACTCAGTATTTCAGGTCAGGATTTCTAGTAAACTGCAGGTGATGGAGTTCTTATAATCTGCCTCTCTATGAACTTTTTAAGTGCACAAAAAAAACTATCAAAAGGAATACAGGAATCAGAAGGGATGGTGGAAAAGAATAACAAACTGAGAAGAAAAGAATACAATCAGGTATGGGCAAAAGAGCATTAAAATAATCACATGGGGAATAGCCCCAAAGTAAATCCATAATATGTATTGTTGTGGGTCAATCTCTGTTGTAAATTACTAGTGTAAGTTACAGAGTATAATGCCGCTACTAAAAGCTAAAAGAACAAATAGAGCACCTTAAAAATACTAATGTGGTAGCCATTGAGACAAAGATATTAACAACGTTTGTCAATGTATTTTTTTAAACTAATGACTTACTACATTCTTCAAGCATCTACGTTTTAAATCCACCAGATGATTGTTTCATCAGTTTCTGTTATCTAGTAACTATTTCAAAAGGCCTTATAAATATTCAGAGCATTTAAAAAATGTTAGTGTAAATGATATTTTAAAAGTAAATAATACATATGACTTTTACAATATGGGTTTTTAATGTAATTATAAGTAACTGATTTCATGTGTACAGCATATTTCCAACATGATTTGCATAAATGCTGAGCTTTTGTCATTCTTTTGGTAACATTTATCTTTTGTAAAGTACAGGTGCTTGTGAACACAGCCTGTGTAACTTGATAGAGTACTCCAGTAGAGATAAGCAAAAGCAAGACACCAATAAGCCTCTTGGTTTTGTTCCTTTTTCAGCTAACTCCTAACCCTGGTGCTCTTGTTCACACTGTGATCCAATATGCCTTTGCAGAACTCCTGCTGTTGGCCCTTCCCCATACTACAGATAAATACTCGGGTAACGTTTCTTAACCTCTCCACAAATGGAGATGACATTCACAAGACTAGTAAATGACGGAATAACACAACAAAAAAAAAAAAGGAAAGTAATGCTGTTAATATTTAGAAAAGTTGCAAATCTTGGCTGTGGCACACAAACTTCCAGTTTTCCCATAACCTGACTACTCAGAGATGAGAGACAAAATCTGAAGCAGTAGCAGAATCCTGTTATTTATGGGAGACTATTTGCTGCTCATGCAGAGCTTATGTCTATTAACTCTACAATTTCAGTTCAACTTCCTTAAAAGCTTGAGTCCATCTTTTATTATGATGCTGCAGCAGCAAGAACAGGGCAGAAAACACACTCTGAATTCCAACATTACTGAAGTGAGAATCTTCTCAATAAATAATATATCAAAACCTGGAGGACTGGATGAGAGAGAAAACTTGAAAACACGCTGTGCAGAGTTTAAAATACCATGAGCTCATACTTGGAACACAATTTTTTTTTTTTTTTTTATGATTCTGTGATGGGAGGCTGTAGAGGGTGCAGCCATTCACTGAAGCGTGGGTCCTCACTTGCCAAGTAGTCCAACATGAAAATACTTCCTACTCTTTTAAGGAAGAGTAAATTCTAATAGGTGGCTAATTCTGTCTTCATATCAAAATAATGTCAAAGCACTAGTCACTGTAGTGTGCTGTAATGGTTTGATTCAAACTAGATTTAAACTTGCTATAAGGACAGAAGATGTTTGAGCATATACAAATAAGTATATCCCTGCTGGTATCATTATGATTGTGTCGAAGCTTCTTGATAACACTGTGGATGAGCTGCTTTTCCCCTTAGCCGAGCTAAACTCTGTTGAAGGAAATGTCAGATTTTGAAGAGATAGCTGAGAATACAGTTCAATACTGCATTGTCTTGGCAAAGCCATGACCCAGCATTGTAAAGACACGTATTTACTCAATTCCTTTACAGAGTTCACAATGCTACTAAGTAAATAAGAGTACCATAACATGAAGACTATGGTGAGGTTTCTTGCTATGGTAAAGTCTCCAGAAAGTATAAGTCCAATGGTGAAACACAACCCTTCTGCCAATTCAGTTCTTGAAATAAGCATCATAAGTATACACAGCTCTGAAACAATTTATACCTTGTTCTATAATTACTCAAACACTCTAATTTACTTAATCATGATAAAGAGAGGTCTTGTTATTTATGGTATAAAATTGAAAAACATCATAAAAGGAAAACTATCAAGTAATAATGTAAAAACTATATATATTTGCATGTGAGTCAGGAGCCTTCATTTTTTTGTAAAGATTATTAATTAGGAAAAAAAAAATCTTGTTCTGATTTTTGTTTCCTGGAGGCACCAGGAGAAAAACAGCCTCTATCAGCTGATAGCCTGGTGTGAGCAGCCATAAAGGCAACCTGGTCAGAAGGTCATGACACACCCTGACTGTCATCTCTTCTACAGTGTAATTCCAAAAAGTATTTCTGAAGTTTCTTTTTGGCACAATTACTTGCATAGCCTGAATGCTAGAGAAAAATAAATGAGAACACTAAAGAAATTGTCCTTGTCTCAGTAAGAATGTTTTCTGTCCTCTTGATACCGACTATGAGCCTGTGAGTGCAGGTCTAGCTTACCTGTGTGTTAAGCAACATCTTAATCATTTGGATTCTCAGCAGAGCTGATGAAAGCTTTTTGTCAAAATGTTTTTTCAGGAAGAAATTATATGCTCATCATTATCAAAATCTGTCAAACAATAAATACTTGCAAAATATTGGTTATAAAAACAAACATGCTTCTTGAAATTTCAGTTTAGGATTTAACTACTTCAGCTAAGAATATGTCCTAGTTTGGTGTTTAAAAAAGGACAAACAAAATACTGTGTATTCTTTGTTTTGAAACAGCTTTTTTTGAATGAAATTTGTAAGTTAAATAAGTCATAAAGAGGGTCACAATCCTTTTGACTTTATTGATAGAAAATGCTTTGATTAAACCCAGCTGATTTTGGTAGGGATAAGGATTCATTCCGTTAAAAATTTCAGAATGCTTTGTTTTCCATTTTGGACCTGAAAAATTGAACTAGGAGAATTTCTATTGAAACAGAAAATCTGGTTCCTCTTTGTTTAAAATTTAGCTCAGTGTTAAATGTAGTTAAGTTGCAGTTCAAACTAGAATTAATTACTGGCTTCATCAGCTAAATATAATGCATTTGTATTGATACTTTAGACAAGAAGATATCTGAATACATATGATACCCACTGTTTCTGCAATTTGGGGATGAATCAGTAGGAGGACTGAACAAAGAAAGATAGTACAGTCAGTCTTCACATGACAGAACAAATGGAAATTCATATATCTACCAGAATAGTGTGCAACATAAATCACAAGAGAGAAAATAAATATGAAACACTGAAAAAAAGAGAGGCAGCACACCGAGCTACATGTACAACTGAAGAAATGAAAGGGAACAGAGAGCTAAGTATCACATCAGTATAATGGCGGAAAACAAATTATGCGAAGAATCTGCAGAAATATTCAAAACATTAGAATATACCAACAGGTTTGACTTCACTACAAAAGCAAAACCTCAGAATTTGTTCATACTGTATAAAGAAGTTTCAAGCATTCTATAACACGTCTCACATGGCCATTTGCAGAACATAGAAATTACTGTATTTTGTAATTTGAAAAATCCCCCAAATCTGTTGGAATTATGAGCTGAGTGTCTGTGGAAACTTAAAAACATCACTGTTTTATTTTTCTCCCTAGTGAATTTTATGTTCTTTAGAAGGCACTAATCTGATAGCAGTATGCAGTTTATACACTGAATGCACCATCACACTCTACCAGCATGCCTAAAACCTCGAGCTGGAAGAATCAATTCTAATGCAAATGAGGGTATTTCGGTTTCCCTGAATACTGAAGTCCTTGTTGAATCTGCTGAGACTAACAACATGGTTGCCATCTGTCCAGCTAGGAATGTGGCAAAGATAAGCAACACAGTAAAAAAACCCAAAAAACTATTTGCTGCCTAGCTGTTCTTCTCTTCTTAACGCACTCAGAGTCTAATTATCAGAAGGTGAAATGCTCTGCATTTCAGCCAGCACAGTGATCTTTAGAAGCATGCAATGCTGCCTGCATTTCATTTCATATATTAGAATGAATATGAGGAAATTTTTTCAGGTGAGGTTCCGAAAACGTTCAATATCAGACATGTTCTGCTGCAAATGAAAGCAGTAAGAGGCTGACCCCATATGGTAATGACATTGAGCCAACAGTGCCTGTGAAACTCCTTCCCCAAACGTGCCGTGAGGCATAATCCCTACTTGGGGATTTTGTGACCTTACAAAAAAGTTAAAGAAATTCTCAGCTTTCTTCAATGCATTGAACTTCAACACTGGCTCTCACAACAGAGTGGGCATCTGTTAGCTTTCACCACATGTTGGATGCAGGCATTCGATCATGTGAATCAGAAATACTGTGAATCTGCCTTGTCCCGTGAGGAAGAAGGGCTAGCATCATTAGGAGTGTGCTTTCTAGCAGGGCAATGTTTGGAGGAGTATCTGTGGCTGCAAAGTTGCACTGGCCTCTTTCAGCCTGGAAGCTGATGTGGTTGACAGATCACACTAAAACTGCTGACTCAGGCATATGGGATCCTGGTGCAGGACTCAAGCTGTGCTATGAATGTATGGTATTCGTAACTCACTGCAGAAGGTGTGATATGGGAATGAAAGGGGAGAGGCTCATGCTCAATCTATGAGATTTCCTATAACAGTCTCAAGAAAAGAGCAGTAACTGCTATTTTCCTGTAGTTGATTTTCTTTATTCTTTCTCTCCTTTTTTAATTTTTGGGGTTTTTTTCCCCCTTCAAACTTTTAAATTTTTTTTCATAGGATTTGTCCACTTCTCTGCTATTTAACTTGCCCACAAGTTTCAAAAACAATAGGAATTGTGAGTCAAGAGAGAAGGATGCAACTGACATCTAGTCATTCTCCTTGCTGCCCAGTAAAAACAGAATACAACACAGTTAGAACTCAGAACAACAAAAAGCCTCTTAGCTAAAATGTTAGTATTTGGAATTTAGGTGCTTTAGTGATGGGGTTTTTCCTAATAGAAAAACACGAGATCCAAGAAATCTTGGAAGAGAGAATGCTTTGCTAAGGCCTGTGAAAATGGATGCAGTGCATTATAGAAAGCTATGGTTTGTTCCCAGAAATAGCTGATTTTTCTTCCTAGGTTTAAAAGATAATGCCTTGAACTTTTACCAGTAGGAGGATATTTTGAAGAATTTTTTGGCCTGTTTCAGTTCAGCAGTGGCTCAAGTTAGTATTCTAACAGACCTAGAGCCCTTAAAACAGTAGTATGCATTAAAAAAAATTGAGTAGAGACAACTAAAGACCAACACATAAGTTAATATAACAATGCAGTAGAAGAGCAAACTAGCAAGGAGAGCACATAAGAAGAGAACCCAGCATGTACTGCTGCTAATATGCCTGGAGGGTAAATTGCAGTACAGGAAGAGCAGGCAAGCTACTGTTGATAGGCGCCATTTCATCTCGAGAAGATAGTGTTGAATTAATAAGAACGTCAAACAAACATATTTGCCCATCGAAAGCATGAAGAAAGACAACTTGTATCCAGCAAGACTAAACAGAATTACCTCGCCAAAAATGTGTTCTGAACAAATGACAATGATTATTCTTACTATTGCAGGTAAGCAGACAAAAGGAAAAACTATGCAAAAAAAGCAGACAAGATAGCTACATCAAATACTTAGGACTGAAAGACCAAAGAGTATGGCAATAAGTGCTTGGATAACAAGATTACAATGACCTGTTCATAACCTTTAACTTTCTAATATGATTCACTATAAAGCTATATTTCACAGTTCCAATTTGATTTTTACTTGCAAGCATTTTGTCTATTTGACAATACAGAGTAAAATAAAAAGGAAGTCTGCAAAGGACACCCTCGATTTCATCTGATATTGGATCAAGCTCCTAAATTTTTCCTACATTTATCAACATGAGATGGGGAATAAAAATATCGTCTGTGTGTGTCCTGGGGAACCAAATGTGCTCAGAAAAAAAAAGTTCCTTCTCTTCCTTGCTATACTGTTTATTAGTTTTGTGATCTTGCAGACTCCTCTAATAGCATCCTCATCAGCATTAACTTCATACTGTACTGTGCTCCCAAGAGAGGTTCCTTAGGTAGGGCTTTGAAAGGGTATTAAACTGTGCTTCCACAGGAATCGGGAAAGCCATGGTGAGATGATTTAGATACCTGAAATGACTACCACAAACTCAAATTATTGGCCAGTTTCATGGCAGCCTCTCAATAGAAAATGCCAGTTCTCAGTTTGCCTTTCTTTCCTATAGGGACAGGAAACATTACGGCCCTTTTTAAGCCTTGTACTTGATTTATGTTACTAAAATCCTAGTGTACATGCAACCCTATCATCCCTAATGTTCAGTATGTCCAAGTCAGACACCTGAATTAGAATTCTGACTGTTTGATGGAGCATCTATTGTATGTTTTTCTCACTCCGTGTATTTGCCAAAACTTTTTTCCACAAGTTTTTTCCATACTATCTTGTAAGGCAAGATATACGGAATTTAAGTTATAATGGTGATACAAAAGTGAAATCCAAGTTTGTACTGTGGTTATAATTATGTAGCTGTGTATCAGGGTCATGCTTGTGTGCACACCGTCATCAGATTCTGGCACTGGTCCAGGAACTTCCCAGCTAGTCTCTGCAGAGATGAGCCTAGCTAAAGACAAGGAGACTGACTGAACATCTGACTGTCTTCACAGCAAAGCATTTGACTAATTGTCGCAGGAGGTCTACAAGTGGGAATTTCAGACTGTCCTGGAGACTCCCAGAATCAGCCTCTGTTGTGCATAAGACATTTGATAGACACTGTGTTAATGCTTAAATTTGTTAATTAACACCCTGGATAGAGAATCTGTCAGTCCGAATGAGTCCCCAAAACAATTTCTGCAGCATTTTCCTGCAGATGCAGAAATGGTAACACAAGACACAGAAGATGGTTTGTACATAGTTTAAGATTCACAGAAACATACCATACACAGGCTGGAATGGTCACCTAGGACCCTATTCAAAAGATTCCAATAAATTAGGTTTTGTCTGTTAATAAATTCTCAGCAAGTGTCTGTGCAACGCTAGTATATGTGCTGCGATGGACAACTCTTAGCCAGTTTTTGTTATTTTGGGGAAGCTCTTTCATTTCTCAAACTATACTCCTTTAGCATGCAACCGTGTTCTGCTCAGCAGCTGCTTCTAATGGTAGGATTCACTGTCAAGTGACAAAGCTGAAGAAATTCTAAGTCTAGAACTTATCAGATTTGTAAAGTATACTTTTTTGTACTGTTTATATCAGGAAAAAAAGGTGTTTTTTTTTCTTTTATTTTAAGAGAAAATTCAAAGTAGATTTTGGGAGTCTTTGGCAAAGAACAAATTAGAAGAGAACATCTATCAAAGCAATTAATTGCCAAGTTTGGGAAAGGAGATGAAGTGAGTTCCTGGAAATACCTAGAAATATTTTTCTAGCAGCGTTTGTGTGCACACTTCACAGTCGCACCTTCACATTTGATTTTCATTTCTTATTCTACATTAAAGGAAATTTCTTATTCCTCTCACTGAACCATGATAAAAGGATAGCTGCTTCTAATTACTCTTCCTTTACTTTTAAATATAAGCTTGTTGAGTTGTTAGCAAATACACAATCTTAATTCAAACATCATAGTTATCCTTCCAGGAAATATTTGGTGGTACTGATAATTCTGTGCTGCAATTTACCATATTTTTAAATTAAGGTATGTAGACCTATTCTGAATTATCTGTGACAAAGCAATTCCCTTTTCAGGGAGTGGTGGAGGTTTGCTGGTGATGAAAGAATCCCCATTAGTTTTAATCCATGGTAAGAGGGAAAGTGCTAAATATCATCCCCAACCTGATGAAGGATACTTAGTACTAACAGGCTTAAAAGGAAAGGTAGTGCTGTGTAATCTCTGTGAGACAAATGGCATATTTGACAAAGCGTGAGAGTTTAAATTGCTGTGTCTTACTGGAGGTGTAAAATCACAAGGAGTAGTGCTTTCAAATGGTTTCTTTGGCACACACATATAGTATTTCAAGAAGTATTATCCTTAGAATTCCTTATTCAAAAAGTATGCATAAAAAACAAGCTATCTGACTGCTTGGAACAAAAATAACACCATCACATTATTTTCTTTGAATTATTGTTTACTCACCAAAAGGCATGAAATATTTTTTAAATCCTACAAAGCACTATATGGATACTCATTATCTATCTATAAATAGTCATTCCATCAGTCATTTCAATTTAGAATCTTATCTGAAAGACTTTCCACTTCTTTTCCCTGCATTTTGAAGCAATGTCCTTTCCTATCACTTGATTTTGTAAAAATAGTTGTAGCATTTGGTTTTAGTTCACACAAAAACTTCATTACGGGTTAAAATTGAGTTTGTTTTCAGTGTATCATAGAAACAAAATGAATAGTTGAGATAAAAATATACTGGTTCAAATGTTAAGGTAGGGAGAAATAAATTTAATTTGCAAAAGAGTAGTTCAAGTCTCTTTGCCTTTGCTAGCATCAATGTAGAATCGATTTTAGTACTGTCCAGCAGTAGAGGAGAGAAGAGATCGGGTATTCCTCCCATTCCTATCTAGATGTGTATATAGATAGTATAATTTTGATTAACTGAGTTTAGACACAGCTGGAACTTTTTAGCATCCCCAAGAATCAACATTGCAAACTGAAGCTTTTTTTTTTAGTACTTGCTTATATCAGAATAATTGCACAATCATATTTCAGAAGATTTTTAACGTTAGATGGTACCACAGGAATCAGCTACAGATATTGCACAAAGAAGAAATAGCCTTTGGCAGGATGACTTACAGACCAAATTCAAGATATTCCAGGGCTTGAACATAAAATTGAATTTTAGAAACTGAAGATCTACAGTTTGTATTGTTTGTACAGCTGTTAATGGCACTGAATCATGAGTTCATTAGAACTTTATGATGAATTGTCTGATGTATGGTAGATTGAAAAAACAGTGAAAGATCATAAATAAAACTACTTTTGACAGTCTAGCATGAATGGTCAGTGAAGGATCTTAAATAACATGACTTTTCCTTCACAACTTGTGAATAATTTGCACCTCAGTGAGTTTCAGGTGGCAGGACAATAGCATTCTTATAAAAATATAGGGACAAAGCAGCAACTCTTGATATACACTCATTCTGTTTTCTTCTAGGCTTTGAAGTAGCTGGTTTTATTAGTTGCAATGAAGGTATTCATGTTTCGGTTATCTTATTGCTGCAGACTGTGCTGATGTGGCCACAGTGAATCCCAAAACTTAGTGCTTCACTCTCTCTTTCCACATAGACACCACAGATTTGTGCTTTTCTGAATTACCTGAAGGTGTCCTCTAAATGTTAATTTCCTTTTACTGGTGTGATAGGATACATTTTGAATCAATATGATCAAAGATATGGGATTTCTTAAGACAAGCTGAAATAGCTTTGAAGATCATAAACAGACTTCTGGGAGGTAAAATCTACATGGAAATTATTGAGTCAGATTAAGATGCAGAATTTGAGATGGCTCTAATTATTTCTGGTAGGAGGATGACAAATACAAGGGCAGAGATGAGTAAGAGTTCAGGGATCTATATTCTGCGTGGCTTCTGGAATTTATTGTAATGGAATAAAGCCAAATTTTTAAGCAGCAGCTACTTCAGAATTCAAATGCCATATTTTTTCCACTCAAAGGTGAATAACTTCAGGGAACTTTATCTCGAGTCCGATGTTTAGGTATACTAAGTACTCCCTCACTTCATCTTGGCAAAATGAGTTACACACTGTTAAGGAATCCGTTGTCTCTCTCTAATGTCTTTTTTTTAAATTTATTTCACGGGATTTTGCCTGCATTTGTCATGTTAAAACATTTTATGTTATAAATATTTAAACGATCATTTGGAGGTGACACAAGTAAGGTAGATAATAACTGTTGAGATTAGACTTTGACTGAATTGTTAGATACATACTAAGAGAAACATGAGCAAGCCTCTTACTCAGGTGAACTGCTGGCAACCTCAGGCAGATACAGAACCATAGACATCTATTTTAGGCATACTCCAATGCAGTTCTTCATACAAGGCAAGTCTTATCCTCATGAAAGAAATCCTTTCATCATTGTTTCACCTGCATGCTGTCATCATAATAAAAAAAGCTTTTCATGGGAATTTCTTAATTCCCCACTATTAATTCCCCATTATTCAACACTAAACAGTAGTTCCTTCCTCTTGTCATGGGGGTTGTTAGATAGCAACAAATAATATTACCATACAGAAGAGATATGAGCTAACTCAAGCTGATGAAATCTCAGTTATTAAGAAATGAAAATTTCAGAACTATTGAGGAAGTATGTGTTATCATGTAAAATATTAAGATCGACTTACTTTTTTTAAAGTTTTAACAGATAATTTTGAGTGGGTTTTTTGTCCTCTAAACATTCCATGTTTCCGTAGAATTCATTTCACATCATGGAAAACCAATTATGCCTTTGCAATTAATGGCTTGAAACATTTTAATTTCATTGAGGCTTAGGAGGCGGGAAAAAGTGCACAGAGGAGAAATAGTTTGGGGAAAACAGTTGGAACTGACAAAGGCAGCAATGGATAAATAGTTGGAATTGAGAATCTGAGACCTGATGATTAGTAGTTTTTTAAAGATGTCTTCTGCTTGGGCTTTGTAGCTAAAGATAGGGGCCTGGCCTTCTTCCCTGCCAACCCCTTACAACGATGCATATAGTTCTTGTGCAGTTTACACATGACTTGTTATCATCCACCTTGCTGCCCCTGCAGGGCTGAAAGGGTTTTACTGCTAGTTTACAATTTGCTCAAGTCTCCATATAAACCTAAGCATTATCATTAAGCATCCTAGACAGTTATGAAGTGCACACATTGAATGAGTCACAGAGATAGAAATATTTAGAGTCTGTTTATGAAAGATTCTTGCAGAATCTTAAAACTAGAATTTGGACAGATTTTTTTCAGTACAGATTTGGAACACAGCCAGAAAGTTTGGGCTCTTCTAGCTTCCCAGACAACAAAGTTGTCTTATCATAGCAACTACAAGGTTGTGGAAATGTTGGTTCACAACAGAACTGTTAATATTTTACTCCAAATTACATCACATGTTGGAAAGTGGAAACCACCTTTATTGCATCAGGTGACAACAGTTAAAAAAGACCTACACACCCTCTGCCAACAAATAAGAAACCACCTTACTTCTGAACAGGAACATCATTAAAACTAGGAAAGCAACCCAATTCTGCTTTACTGTCCAAAATCCCACTTGGTTTCCTCTAGCAGCAACACATTATGCACTACTACCCAAGTGATGCCTCTCCAGATTAATACAGGCAGCTATTGACAGTGTTAAAGGAAGAATGCTTTAGGCCACAGAAGAAACACAAATCATTTAAAGCTCCCTCTGCACAGGTAAAGGGAAAGAAACTGGAGAAGGGCTAGGAGAATTGTAAGTTGGTGCTGCATTTCTGTTTCTCAGTAGGCACTGTTATATCTTCCAGTCTGCAAAGGAAGTCTAAATAGCAAAACATTTTGGAAAAGAGGTTGCTAGAGACAGTGGATTTGCTGCACTGGGCAAGCTGCAGCCTTTTTTGTTGTAATGGCAGTCACAGAACTCTTCTGGTTTCCCTTTCTACTGAGATTTGTTTTGGTCATTCCAGAGCGCTCTATCGTAAAACCTCTGGTTGTTTGGCGGTGCACCGGTGCCAAGATTTGACAACTTACTTTAAAACTCTGGCTTATTTGGCTGTGTACTAGCAGCAGGATTTGATAACTCATTTCAAAGTAGCATGAAATAGTACCACCTGGCCATTAGCATTTCCAAGGCAAGTATTGTGCATTAAGCCTGGGAAAGGCTGCAGGTCACCAATGTGTTCTACTTTTGACAAACCTTCATGGGCTGTTTTTCTGAGATTGAGTTTGTACTTTTATTTCCTCCTGTGGAAGCCTACTTATTTTTCATTGATTTCCATTAAAGTAAGAAGAGCACTGATCCAGAAACAGTTCATGAATTGCATTATCCAGTTTAATTAGAGTGAACAGAAAGTTTCTCCACAGGCAGAAGACTCAGCATTCAGCCGAAAATGCAACTTCAGACAGTAACAGCTGAGGCTAGCAATGAACTGAAATCACAGCCAGTGCCGATTAGTCCTTCCACTCCTTATGCAGTACATTAAGAATGATGCTACAGCATGTTCTCTGTTATAATATTTAGTAATATATAGTAAATATGTCTGTTTACCTTTCTCAATTCTAACCCATGTCAGAATCGGTCCAATAATGATTGTTTGAACTGTTTATGTTTTAAGTCAAATTCTTATTTTGCTTTTTCTATTTTTCTTTAAAATGTTTTGATATCAAGCCAATTAAACATTTGTAGGACCAAAGAGCTGATAAGCTGTATACACTGTTGTCACCTTGCTGCTGCAATAATTTTATGGACAGGATGTGAAATCTTCAAGTTCACTGATAAACCTGCACTTGGGAGAACATAAAGATATGCCCCAGCTGAGAACTGTGGCAGGGATGTTAAGGGAAAAAGAGCATGCAGAAGCTTTCCCAGACTATGTAAGCTTAAATTTCGTGACTGTAGCATCATGATTCCCAAATACTTGCAAGAGATGAAATGGTATCAGGTGAGGCAGATGCCATACAAGCAGTTCTCAGATTCTGGCAATAAATACTTTGTGTTTCATTCTCAATAGGGACACATGTTCAGGGAGGACAAGGTTTGATAGAGTCAGGCTATTCTGGGAAATGTCATAGCTCAGTTTCACCATGTTGATATTAGATTGTCATAAAATTCAAATGAAAAATATTAAGAGATTGAAAATACCCTACAGAACTCGTCTTTCAGCTTGAAATGGTGGGAAAGCTACTGTATGAGTAGAGAGTATGAGGGTATGCCCAAGCCAACGGTTAGGTCTCCAGAGCTATCCCAAATGTGATACTTTTTTTCACTACTTTGGCCTGAAGGACAACTTAGCCTCAACAGATCACACCTAGAGTATTGAGTCATGTACTACACTAACTGATGAATTACAACCTTTGGCTTTTTACACATAGTGCCTACAGAACCTGTAAAGCATACTCTGGATTCACTGCTAAAGTCTATATATTACCTTTGTAAAATTGAACTTTTCTTTCATAGAAAGGAATGAAATATCAAAAAGTCAACATGTACTTTCCGCTGGATCTGATCGATAGATGCCTGGCCGTGGGACACAGAAACTAGATGCTTCTCAACAGAAGAGAGAATTTCTGACAGTTTGTTCCTCAACAAGGAGGACTAAACCAAACATAGTTGCAACTTTGGTACACCATCTTAGCCAGCTAAAAATACCTTACTTTTGCCGACACAGATTTATACTGTGGCCACTTCCAGCTTTAGAGTATGCTTGTTTGGATTGCCTCTTCCACCTGAGAATCGAGCTGGAAACCTTTCTAGTTGTTAATCACGTATGATAAATACATCAAAAGTACTGAGAGAGAGCGCTACGTCACACACTGTAAGTAAAGACAAAAAAATATGCAGGATTCTGTGGATTAGTAGTGACCTGAAATGTAGTTTATTCCAACAGGCATTACTACAGCATTTTAGAGCTGAAAACTACTTTACCAGTGAATGTACTTTTTATCCCTATAAGATAATGTCATGGTAGCATCTGAGGCACAACAGAAACATTACCATTCAGATTTTTAAATTGAGTTGTTTTGTTATGAAAGGTTTACTATTGAGGCCATGTCTACAAGGTGGTTGAAAGTAGGCTTGCAGCTTGCATACACATATCCAAGCAAAGCATCAGTATGCCAAGGCATAGGCGGTAGTTTAGGCAAGGCCACACGGAGTTCAGTGTGAGCTGACCACCTGCGTTATGGGCTCCCACATAGATTGTGCATCCCACATAAAGCTCTTTTCTGCAGCAGATGCATAGTCAGTGTTTGAGCTGTCAAACGTAAAGTTGCTCCAGCTGCAATGGCAGTACACAGGAGGACAGGAGAAACCATGGCCAGGATAAAAATGGTGTAGCTGGTAAGTAGGTTGCTTTACATTATTTTCATTGTTAAACAGTAAGCATGTCATTTTAAAATAATATTGGCACAGCTTAAAAGCCTAGACTCAAATCCAGCACAGTGATGTCCTTTGTTCTGCAAATCTGACCAGTGAAGTTAGTGACGGCAGGGGAATAACATTGCTCTGCATGGAGAGAATCCAAGGCTGGAGGCTGCACAAACAAACCCCTGCACAGCTAGCAACATTTTTCCCATTGAAATGCAATGTTGTTGTTTCTGTCCTGTTCCAGGACAATATACTGCAGGCAAAACTAGTTGACACATCTGCTGATCTGCTCCCTCCAGCATGTGTGGGCCAGGGTCAGGAGAGGAGCTGCCCAGCAAATACATGATGTGCTAGCACCATGGCCAGGGAGGATGAAACTGGGCAGGAAGTGGAATGAGCAAGTCTGTACTAAATGAATGAGACCTAGCAGGTATGTGAAATCAACGCAAAGCAAAATGAAGTAGAATGGATGAATTAAAAAGAAAGTTGATAGATAGTTTCTTAGTACAAACGCTGTGTAGAAATAAAAAAAAAATCATGGGATCATAAGGTGTTTATTATGTCACATTAGAAGACCATTCTTGTCTCTTCAAGAATTTGCAGAAACTCCTCACAGTTTCTTTGTAAAAAACCCCACCTTTTTACCTTTTCAGATGAGAGTTGCTTACATACATAATATACAGTGTGCGCTTAGTATTCATGTAGGGTGTTTGCTGGTAAGAATTTTTTCTTTTACTTTGATAACACTTCCTTAATTTGGAAATAAATCTGGCTTTAAACCTTTTCAAACAGAAAAACACAGTTCATTTAACATGATTGTTCTCCCTATGAATCATATAATATACACCGAGAATCTGCTGTGGGGGAAAGCTATTCTCTCTTTTCCTTTGTGCACTAGAATATATCTGTTTCTGCAGCAATAATTTAAAACTCCTAAATGCTGCTAATGAAATCCTCTATTATTACAGTTCTGGGAAAGAGATATTTAAATACATAGTTTCTGAAATGTATGGCCTTGGGAAATGTTAAAAAGGTGGCACTGAAATCTTTGAATTAGGAGAAGCAGTATAAAAAAAGAATATTATGTGTGAATTCTGTATGTGGGAATTTTTTTTTTTACTAAATGCTCCCAAGATAATTCTTTTCTTAGATGTAGTGGGATTCTCATAAGCAAAAAGCTCTCCAAAATTAGCCAGTCTTTGCCATCACAAATATATCCTTGTCCTAGTTATTCAGTTGACAATTCTACTTCTAGCACTGGACACCCAGGGGCAGTGTAAATAAAGCAAATATTTAAGCACCGGTGGGTCTGATAGGCCTATGTTCGTGGCTAAGATGCAAATACTTCTGCTGGAGACAGGAAGCTAAGCACAGTGCAGTACTGCTTTGAAGGGTTTTGAGGCACCTTATGGTCTGCAACTAGAGCGTTGTCATTACATGCTCAAGGTTAATCAGTAATCAGAGTTAAGTGAAGAAGTTCTTACCACAGAATCAGACAGGCAGGACCTCTTAATTTCATTTGCCTCCTTTTACAGCATGTGGTACAGTCTCTTTCTCAGTCACTTGAGCACTTTTACCAGGTAACATTCCCTCTATTCTAGATGCAAGACATGTTGATGTCGTGCAATGCCTTTTGCTCCCTTCCTATGCCACACAATGGTTTTCAAGGATTTGTGTGTTTTCAGTAAGTATTTAAGTTTGTGAGTAACTAAGTCTCTCTAGGGAGAGAAAGAGACATTTTTCTTTGATGGTGTACAGGAAGATGGGAAAAAAAAGAGCAACTATTCCTGTGGATTACTATTGACAATGTCAGTAAGTCATTGTCTGAAGTCCAGGGAAAATAATTTTCTTTACCCTGATGGTCCCATGAATTACAAAAATTACGTATTCTTGTAGAATTCAGCACATAGTTGAGTGGAAATCAGATCTACTGTTCAATCTAGCATTGTACATGGGTGTAAACCTAATATTTTTCTCAGCTATTCCATTTTCTATACTCTGTCTTCATTGGTTCCTTAATTTGAGGCACTAAGGGCTGACTCTGCCCGATATTAGAATCATAGAATGGTTTGGCTTGGAAGGGACCTTAAAGATCATCTGCTTCCAACCCCTCTGCCATGGGCAGAGACACCTTCCACTAGACCAGGTTGCTCAAAGCCCCATCCAACCTGGCCTTGAACACTTCCATGGATGGGGCATCCACAACTTCTCTGGGCAACCTGTTCCAGCGCCTCACCACCCTCACAGTAAAGAACTTCTTCCTTATATCCAATCTAAATCTACCCTCTTTCAGTTTGTAGCCATTACCCCTTGTCCTGTCACTATGTTCCCGCATATTGTGCATAGATAAGTACCTTCTCTCATAGGAAATTACATGGACTGGTATTCTGATGGCATTCCTTGAGAAAAAAACTTCTTTGCAATTTTCTAGTTATATATAAACAATTTTATAAATTGCTTATATTTATTTTGCTCCAAAATGTTTTCTCAGGGATGTCTAAATGTATTTTCACTTAATAATATTTCTACTTAATAATAAGTTGACTTAGTTTTCTACCAGAAAAACTTGGTACAATGAGACATACTAATAAGCACAACTGTATGTTCCTTTCTTATATATAGCCTTTTTGAGTAAGTGTTAAAGAATATACTTTTGAATTCTTTCTTAGTTTAGCATCTTAAAAAAAATTAAAAAGAATAGCACTTATGATATTACAGTTTGAGTACGCACAGTGTTGTAAGAATCAGCTAGTATATTTTTCTTACAAAAATACTAGAAGTTTTATAAGAGAATCTGAGGATACAGAAAGAAAACTTTATAGTGAAACAATAAAAGTCCCTTTGTCAGATTCTTCTGTGAATTGCAAATATATTGCACACACAGCAGAACTGGCCATTGCAAATTCCCATGTCATTTGAAAAATCATTCTAACACCAGTTATTAAAAACACCTCTGAAATATTATCTTGAAAAGCTGAAGACCAAAGTTTATGTCCCTGAAATATAAGAAAGGAAGAGTAGAGAGATTAGATATCTCTAATTGTGCTGTGGGGCTGCAGGGTTGCAGCTGGTAGGCCTGGAAATGAACCTGGAAAACTCTTCTTTTTTTTCCCCTCAAAATTTCCACCATTAGAAAGCCAATATATAATAACTGATGATCCAATAGTTCTCCCACCTTTAGTATAATTGTTTTAGGAGCTGAAACACCCCATGTAATCATTACAGATACTCAGGACTGTCTCACAAAACTACCATAACAACTGTTTCATTCTGTACAGAATATTCAAGAATGTCTTCTCTTTATCAATTGTCTAATGCTTCAGGAAAACATCAGCTGATAAAACAGATTCTGAGTGGGAAAATGCCTAACTGAATTTTAAAGCCTGTTCATTGCCAGTGAGAAACCCATAGCATCTCATTCAGCGGTAATGGACACTGGGCCTTGAGGGATAGTAAAGATAAGAAAGAATTAACTCATCTGAATCTAGTCAAGGGTAGAGATTGAATTTTTTCTTACATTAATTCTACTATACACATTCTATATGGCAAGTATAATGGAAAATAAAGAAAAAATAAGATTAGTTTGTGTAAGGTCTTCTAAATATAGAAAAGAGATAAATGCTGTTTTACCTAATTGTTAAAGACACTGCTAAAAGATAATGATTACCGATGCAGGGTGGTGAGAGCAATATAAAGTAGGTTAATCATCTGAAGCTCATGCAAGCCATGTTAGCCTCTAGTTAGTCTTTTCCCTAAGGTATAAACATAATTTGAATTTCAAAAAAAGAGCTTAACAGAACATCATTCTTTCTTTTCTGTTAAATAAGGATTTGGATCATAAAGAAATCAACTTTACCTTTTCTAAATTTCTGTGTAATCATCTGATGTAAGCTAGTAGCCTACAATTGGGTAGTGTGAATATTCCCCATTAGCTCCAGAGAAGACAATGGTAAAGCTCTCACCAAGTTCTGAGTCCTTGATCCAAGATACTACGTACTTTGAAATTCTCATGCAGATAGATAATCTCTGCTAAACGAGAAAGCTTTTCTGCTACGCTATGTTACATGTATATGCTCTCCTTTCCATGGGGACATAAATCTGTACTACATCAGCGAAGTCAATGTAGCTAATTTATATCATCTGGGCATCTGACACAAAAAATAGCTACAAAATGATTTCCTAATGTAATATTCATAGAGATGAAAAGCAAACCTAAGAGGAAAAAAAACCCATTATTCAACCCATGACCGTGTGTATAGAAAAGCAACATTCATTTTCATGATTTATCTTTGTACTTCTAGAGTTTAAAAATTCCAAAACTCAGTTTTTCCTCTCACAATTGTATTACTGTAGGACTGAGGAGCTGAAGTTTAGTGAGGAATAATAGACTACATGAAATCTAATTGATCTTAGGCAGCAATCAGGGATATTGATAACAATGAGAAGCGACCTTAAAAATATTGAGCTCTTGCATTATATTTGCAGAATGGGTGAATGTTCTTTCTCAACTCCCCCTCCCCAGCACTCTTTACTTTTAAAAATATAACTTTTGTATCGCTGAGAATATTATGTTCTTCATTTGGAAATGAAAGAGAGCCTATTGATAAAAAAATAGATTTAGTTGTTTTTAAGTCCAGCACAGCTGATTTTGCTTAATTTTCAGGGCTTCAAAAATTACTGGTTTTGTAAATTTTCATAGAATTATAGAATCATAAAATGGTTTGGGTTGGAAGGGACCTTAAAGATCATCTGGTTCCAACCCCCCTGCCATGGGCAGGGACACCTTCCACCAGACCAGGTTGCTCAAAGCCCCATCCAACCTGGCCTTGAACACTTCCAGGGATGAGGCATCCACAACTTCTCTGGGCAACCTGTTCCAGTGCCTCACCACTCTCATAGTGAAGAATTTCTTCCTTATATCCAATCTAAATCTACCCTCTTTCAGTTTAAAGCCATTACCCCATGTCCTATCACTACGTGCCCTTGTAAAAAGTCCCTCTCCAGCTTTCCTGTAGGCCCCCTTCAGGCTGCTGCTATAAGGTCTCCCCGGAGCCTTCTCCAGGCTGAACAACCCCAGCTCTCTCAGCCTGTCCTCACGGGAGAGGTGCTCCAGCCCACATTTTGTAGTAGTAAAGAAGGTACTGAACTCACATGAGTGACTAAGCTTCTTGAGCCAAAATATGTCCTCACAATCAAACTCAACAAAAATAACAAAAAATCTAATCACAATTGAACAAAAAGTCCCACTGCTATGCTACTATTGAAACAAAATTGCTAAACAAAATCCACATTTTTATGCTTGCCTATAAGACTTAAATTCCTCCATCAAAACAATTAAGTTTGGGTAGTAATTCAGAGGGCTTTTGATCTACTAGCTAGAGTGTCCTCATAATGAAAGCCAGACATAAAGAAGTTTCTTATCTGTTGAAGCTTCTGAATATGGAGAACAAAGACTGGGCAGCTTAACAGTATAAAAGAGATGCTAGAAAGATAATTTTATACATATTAAAGGCAGTGTTAGAGATTTTCAGGGTTTTTTGGGGGGAGGGAAGGGGAATGTAGGGTAGAAAAATTCTGATAGGAAAACACCTGAACATCACCAAGATGAGAACATCGCCTATACAAAGGACTGTTACTTGCTTTAGAGGTTGTTTTCTTTTTCTTTTTTTTCCCCTCCTCCCAGTGTTTTTACTAGACTCAGACCAGCCAGCCAGCACTTCAGCATGTGTTTTGGATTCTGCTTTTCTGGAGAGCCTTACCGTAACTTTCTCACAGGCATTTATTTCATTTTTTGTTTTTTCTACTTTTTAAAGCCGAACTGCTTTACATGTTACAGGTTACACTGTCTTAAATATGTCTTGATTTTATAGTTGAGTTTTTTGGGGGGCAGGGGGAAATACAGGTGGCTAGGGAAGCTTACAAGTTTTTCTTGGAAGATTTGTGAAAATCTTTGTGTTTCATCCTAATACCATTTTTCTAAGAAATGTTCTGATTGGCTAAACTGGCATATTAGCAAAGATTAACAAACTCATTTCCCATCGAGCTTTAGTTCCAGTTTAAAAGCATATTCATCTATAAGGCACTCTGGACTTCAAAGCTGGTGAATCAGCCACATATCTATGGCATACCTAACCTTGGAATTCACAATATTCTCTACATTAGATTAATATTTGCCCCATTTTCTAGAACAATGCTAGACCCAGACTGATGATGTTACCTGGTTGATTGACCCTGCTTTTTTTTTGTTGTAGCTGCCCTATTCCTTACATTATCTTTAGAAATCAAAAGCAAACGTATTTATAAAGCTTATTTAAGACATGTGCCTCTGTAACTGATTCTTTTTACACGTGTAACTTAGAAAAGATTAATTCTTTTCCATTTGTAAAAGGAAATGTAATTGTCATATATTCTCAAGAGCCCAAATGGCATTCTTCCATCTGATTTTGTGCTTCCTTCAAATTGTACTTTTTTAAAGAAGGAAAGGAAGGTGGAAAATCAAACAAGCTAGTTTGAGTTTTATGAATAAACCCCCAAACCCCAGATTCTCAACACACAGATGGAAGTGAATTGTTTATACAATACTTCTAAAAGTCATACAGGAAGCTTGCATTTCTTTCTAGAAATGGAGTGATCAGGGAACTGATATAAATTTTCTAAGAATATGTTAAGCTAGATTCATTTATGTAATGCCATTGAAAAGCTTCACATTGGAAGACACAAATCTTTGAGTAAATCAAGGTAAAATTATGACAGTTAACCAGAAACCAGGCATAATTTATTTTCTATTTCCTGTTTAGGTACTTACATACATTACAACTCTCTCATTCTTCCTTACATTAATTGGGAATCACAGGGTCTGGAATGTATTTCTTACCATTGCACAAGTTAAGGAAGTCTCAAGGTCTCCATTTTATAGAAGAGGGAGAAGCCCAGAAGCCATGCCAGGAACCCGAGTTTCCCTGAGTCCTACTCACTGGCCTAACTTTGTTATAATCTACATCTAATGGTAACCATGTCTTTGTCACTTCAAAACAGCAAACTTATTTTGAAAATATACATACCTACTTATTCAGTGCTATTAGGTGACATAAAAACATTATGTTTCTGCTTATTATTTTCACTGATATGAGTTATCTTTCAAATAAGGTGGAACTTTTAAAATTAATTTTAGCGTGACCTGAATGTGTGTGTTTTTAAAAACAGTTCTGCTAAAAAAAAATTATTGATTAGATTAGTCCCATGTGTCAATTGTGATCACAAGAGTTTCTAGAGACAAGAATCTCTTAATTAAATTGAGCAGGTATGACCTTAGTTTGAAATTAACTTCTTCACAACCTTTTGGCCTTCCAGAACACAACCGGGTATGGTGGTCTCTGAAGCATGCCTGAAGGCTTGTTTTGAGCTCTTAGCTCTTCTGCCCATTGCATCTATTTGCTCTTTCCTATCCTGCATCATTATAAAACAATTCTCATTTACACCTCACCACAATAAAGATCAGGAGCATTTGGTACGACAAGTTTTACTGCCAGATAGGCCAGTGCCTCTGTCAGGAGGAGGGCTGGAGGCAAGAGAACAGCAGAAGTGAAAGGGTGTAAGACTATTCATGGGCTGTGGTTCTGACTCAAACAAACCACATATGCCAAAGAGAAAGTGTCTGAGTCAGTTTTCTGAGCCATTCTACCTTGTTAATTTGGTCAGCAAACAACTTAATGATCCTGATAAACTTGCATTGAGACTCCTATCTTGGCTGTGCTACTCACAGGAGGAGCAGGCAGAAAGAAGAAACAAAGCACTGCTCTTTCCTTCCCTCACACTCTCCAAACTCTGTTTGCACCTTCAGTTCCCCTCCTATAACTTTCATGATGTTATTCCTCTGTTCTCTTTCTGTGTAGCACATTTCAAAACATGGTTTCTTGTGTGTAACCAGGGAGAGGGGATACTTTGCATAAGGAGAATAAAATCAGAGAGAGATATTCCTTGAAACTAAGTTTAGGACATAATGTGGAAGTTTGGAGGATGCATCACGTAGGACATACCAGGACCAGAGGGACCAGGAAAGAGGGAGACTGAAGTTCAGATTACCATTGTGAAGTTCATCCAACTCAAAAACATATACCACAGATGGCAGCAAACTGGTAATGCAGGTACAGTTAACTTCTTACAAGCTACTGATTCCCATTTTACATACTTGTTTATACATAGCCCATTCGGCCTTCATCAGCAGAGGTGTCTGAGATTTGTAATGTGAAGGTTCATGGATACATGAATATTTGAGCTTTTTTAATTTTATCCAAACAAGTTTGTTCTACTTTAATCATAATATAACTAGCTTTCAAAATATGATACACGTCTTCAGAAAGCACAGTGAGGGGGTAAAATAGGTACTAAATAAAAATCTTATTAATTGTATGCAAAATGAAAAAAAATTCGTATAGAGCATCACATGAAGGTAATCATAGTTATAAAGAGGAAAAAAAAATCACATAATTATTTATGGCACAGAGATTAACTATTTGGAATTCCTACCAGCAAGCAACTAAATTAGTAATAGATACTGGTATTTCTCAAATACTTGGTAATAATTAATATAAGATGATAAAAGACATTTCAAACTAAAAAGGAATCAAGAAAAGACTTTTTTTAAAAGTATAAGTCAGCATAATGAGCTAAAAATTAAGAAATAAGACCCTCTTAATTTAACAGTAATTTTTAATCTACTTAAAAAGAGGCAGAAATATCAGATGATACATTTGAGATAGTTTTGCAGCTAACAATTGATCTGCTGTACATATGAACAATATTCAGGGCAAAAGAAAATATAGCCTGTTGCAGTACACAGTAATTAGCAGATTAATTAGATACAATAAGAACTGTATTAAAGACCATGCCTAGCAAGAAATTTCCCATCTCAGGTGGCCAACCAGTATGATCAGTTTTCACATCAAACTACAGTATTTCTGGAGCACAGATTAGCATCAACATGGACTCAGTAATGCTACAATGGTGAAAAGAGGCACAGAATCAGTCCTTTTTATACAAAGGATTGTGAAAGGAATAAGAAAACATGGAAAGTGTAAGTGTATTTAATTGTTCAATTGTGTTAAAAGAGGTTAAAAGGATTAAAAATAAGTAACTACTTTTTTTTTCAATCGACAAAGCATCAGATGTTATTTATCCTTTCATCTGGAAACTGAAGACCAGTTGCTTAGACATCAGTTGTTGAAAAAATCATTGTGTGAAAGTTAAAATGCCCACTGGAAAAGCATAGTTCAATTAAGCATAGTCTGCACAGATCAGTCAGAGAAGGTCATACTTTACTGACACACAGGAGTACTGTGAAGATATTATTGCAACAACTGATGAAAGGAATTCAGTAGATTTATGATACCCTGATTTGACAACACCCTACCCTCAGAAATTAATGTCTATAGGACAGTGTTAGAATATAGGGAGTAAATGAGACTGCTAGTTAAAAATAAGAGATGGAAAAAACTGCATTTGAAAGCTTGTTTCTTCAAGTTGTTTTGGGAGGAATTACGTAGGTCTAAAAAACTTCTAGTACGCCCATATTATTTGGTTTGGGACAAGGATACTGATTCTTTCCTTTTAAATTGCAACTGAACTTCAAGGTGATCATATTATCTAGATGAATCAGTAGGTGACAATCAAAGTTTAATCTATAGAAAAGTAAACCCATATAAAGGATATAACACGCATGCAACTTGTGTAGTAGTGCCATTCAGAAATGAGGTGTGAAAAATCACTGAGCAGTGCCCTTCTGTGTATTGCCAAGGACAAAGCAGCAGCATCTGATACTATCCAAACTATGAAACACAATGTGAACATGGACTTGTTTCTGGTATTTAAGATGCTTAATAGGGACCAGCTGGGCAACTACTTATCACAGGAAAATAATATTGCTTTGTCTCATGCCGAAACATGAGATTTTTACCAAGTATTTGTTTGGACAAACTCAGTTGTAAATTCACTGGTGTATACCTACATTTAGCAGCTTTTGGAATGCCTGCCTGGAACATATAGCAATATAAAATTATTTTTATAAAATTATTTTTCATAAATTCTATCAGTGCCTCCTATGGAACAAAAAAATTCCCATAAAAATATTAAGCTACCCGATACAACTTAGAAGAGCAGATCTAGTACAGAATTTTAAGAGTTTTTGATATCACAGGAAAAGTGTCATCTTCTATGAAATGCAGCAAGTTTTCAGAGTAATTGCTGAAGAGCTCTATCAGATCCACATTAGAAGTTCTTTTAAGATTTCCCTGTAGCTGAAACTTGTGTTATCACTGAAGTATTTAAGTTACATAAAAAAGAATATTGATTTTTTCCTAGATGAGATTTGACACAGTATAAAGGAGTAATCCAAATTATGAAAAAGACTGTCAAAGAAAGTCAAACTGGGCCAGAGAATCAAATTCTGAGTGCAAGAGATGAGCTTGAAACTAGGATAAGGGATAACTAAAGATCGGATAAGACAGACATATCCACAGTGATGGGACAGTATCCCAAGATTCCTAGAATCAATTAAAACTCTATTTTCTTTTTTCTGAACTTTTATTTCCCCTTGATGTGGCCTGAAAGGAAATTTTTTTCCTACCTTTGTGAAGGTAGGTTCATTTCTTAAAAGATGCTATGGTCCTTGAAGCGTTCAGCCCTGCTGTAGGTACTGTACACACAGAGGGATCCTTTCCCCAGGAGCTCAAGACTCCAGACCCTAACATGCTTTACTGTACTTCACAGCATGTAATGTGTAAACACTAGTTAGTACCCTGAACCCTATACGTCTCTGAAAACTGAGATTTCCAGGTGGCAAAGAAACTGATCTGACTTGGTTAGTGAGACAGTATTGTAGAAGCTAAAGGAACTAAAGCAGATGGAGTGACACCCCTATCTGACTATTTTTGAGCAATGGGTGTAGTTCAGGTATGGGGAAGCACTCCCGCTCATTATCAGTTTAACCAAGCCATTTTTATGTAAAGGTTTTAAAACACAACCAAGTTACCATGGAAACTGATTGAAGCAGAGACTTACTGTAAATTCTTTTCTAGACAAGGATAACAGGACTGGCAGGTGGGCTGTAAAAGGAAAATGAGTGCAACATAGAGTTAGGCATGATAGTCTGTTTTCTTTTCCTAAAAGTATGTCTTTTATAGCTCTGCTTTATCTCTACTATTTTCTATAGTGATATATTGAACATATTTTAAAAGAAGCTCCCACCCAAATGAACCTTTTATTTTGTCATAATCCTATTTGCAAGGGGATGTACGTGCTCTAGAGAAAAGAGCTGAAGGGCAGGGCACTCCACTTATTTTCCCAAATTATTATGTCTTGCCAGAATTATCAGGGAGGAAGAGCCATCACTCAGGAAACGGATTTGCATAAAGTGCCCTTTGCTGCCAATGTTTATATTTTGCTCCTGAAATATGCTCTAGGTATGTTCACACCATAGCACAGTGCTCTTCTTGTACAATATGAAAGAAGGTAACAAGGGAATAAAGTGTTTTTAGTGAAGAAATACCCCTTTTCCCTATGTCAAAAATTTTCAAAACATACCTATTTGTTGCAATCCTATTCAAAGTCAAAATGATTTGGCTCTGTAAATATCTTTCTTAGTCTGATAGATGATGGTAAGAATAACAGAGATTAGAGTACACAGCCCCCAAAATATGGTGCCAGAGTTTTAAGAAGGGAAATTGGCAGAGAATGAACAACAGCAGAGCATGTGCCTTTTCCACTTGGAATAGTTAGCTGTCAGCACTGGAAAACATTTCAGCATATGAATATGCAATATCTTTTTAAATCTGTCCCGGATGTTTCTACCTGCTGGGCTTAATTTCAGAATCTTGTGTTATCATTAGAGAAAAATAGTTCTCTTTTCCAATATAATTTTCTACCAAAAGGAAGGCGGGAGAAAGGGGAGATTCTTACTTGGACTCATCCTGATACTTTTCCAGCCTGAAGTTTCTGCTTCTTGGTTCCAGCTCCCAGCTGGAGCTCTGTTTGTACATGCCCTCCTGACATAAGCCATAAAGCAATTTTCCTCTGGATTTTAAGAGGTTTGCTGTCATCAGCAGTCATAGTTGGTCCCAGTGCACTAGAATCACAATAGACAGTCACCTTTTCCGGCATGTTTGCCTTATAGCTAAAAGTAATGGCAACAGCTGGTTTTGTTGTCAAAAGTAAATATACTTCTCACTTTCAGTCTCTGCCTTCCTCAGCACTGTGGGGGTGGGGACATGACAGATGGTTCCTGCTAACTAATCACAGAAAACATGGTATTTGGTGTATGGCATGAATTTCTAGGCAAATAAGAATGCTTTTCATTTCATATCCTCCCTGTGAAAAGCTGGACACCTTAATAAAATGTGACATGCTCTAAGGAAACCCATATTACATGTTAAAGTATATGAAGAGGTGACTAGTAGCAGAACTGCAATAAATGATGCGCAAGCTAACTGTTACTTGTCATAAGTGAATTTTGATGACTGTGTTTATTAGATGTAAAACTTTTTGGCAATGAGACAAAGGGAAACACGGAGCCAAATTCTGTTCTTTTTAGGCTAAGTTCATCTTTGATTCAGGGCTCTGTCCACCATACTGTATTTGTGTGTCTCTGAGCCACAGAAGGTTGTCTTGAGACGGAACACTCAAGGACTCCATGCATTAAAGGGTAGAACCATTTTTGTCATTTAGAAGAAGCCATTTTAAGTATTTCTAGGCTTTTTTTCTTCATTCTGACATAAATCCTACTGGAAAAGGGCCAACAATACAGCTGTTGTCCTTCTCAAGAAAATCAGTTCCCCATGAATGTAGAAATTATTTTAAAGATATGCTTTTAATTTTAGAAAGATGTCCCAAGAGTCTACAGTTTAATTCAATTAAAATTCCTTGGTGCCATTATATGTTCCAAAATTTTAATTATTTTTCATACCTGCTTGTATGACAAAAATATGTCATTTCAAATAATCATGATCAAATTCCCCATACAGGTGTTTATAACTATCTTGGACTTAATTAAGGAAATCAGAGGATTAGAAATGAGAATGCTGGGAATAGCTAAGGTCATAAAACAGGACAACACAATTTTAATTTACAAACTCTTGCCTAAAGACATGATTGTTCAAAAGCAAACGTGGGGAAAAGAGGCACAAGAGATGAAGGAGGGATTGTCAGGAATTGAGGAAAAGCCAGGAAATAAGTTCGGGGGGCGGGGGGGGAATACCAAAGAGTGACAAAACAGAAAAGGAAACAGACAAACCTCCTTTAAATTGCAATTTAGAAAAGGATAATTCTTGCAAGCTTGATCAGAATTCTGTGAAAATGACTGAACCCTGCAGAGGTGTCTCAGGTAGGCACCTTGTTGTAATCTTCAAGATCAGGCCTAAACGAAAACAGATAAATGTTGCAACTAAACTAGTCTGTGGCACTTCTAAATATGACTGGTCTCTCTGAAAGTGTTGCTTGGGCTTCCAAAAGACTTGCCAAATACTAGTAGTTTCCGTTTCCCATAAGCCCACATGTTTTGTTTTCTAAGACACTTATATTATTTCTATGTGTTTGTGTTGCCACATTTTCTTCAGAAAAAAAAAATTATTTAAATAGATTTTGTGCATGGATTTAAGTGGTTAGTGATATAAAAATATGTGGAAACATTACATCAGAACTTTACCCCAAGTCTCTTGTTCTGTCTCTGGTTTCATGGAAGACAGAAAGAAGAGTGATAAACAAAAGTCTTTAATTTACCCATATGTAACTCACGGATATTTGTCAATGCAGGTTTATCAATATACAGTCCGCGCTGGTTTCGTATGTGACAAGGAGGCAAGCAAACAGTGGAGAACGGCAGTAGATGTGATGCAGATAAGCAAGAAAGAAAAATTAAGGACAAAAAGACAGAGCAGTTTCTAAAAAATCAGGTAAGGAATTCAGGTGATTCTGTATAAAGTGTAAATTTTACAAAGAATCGTATCAAATAGTTTATGGTTATCTTGCCCTTCCTAGTATTTCTGAGATTTACTGCTTGAATTCCCAGGAGATCTACAGAGATTAAAAACAAAGAAATAAAAATGCCCAGTCAAGCCTCCCAAACTACATGAAACTCGTTACTACTGTTACATCATATCAATTATATGTTGCACAATTCATGATAATGCAATATTGTGTACATGCTAACGTTTTGCAGTTTGGCAAGATTACCACACATTGAGGCATTCTGCCTATTCTTTGTATGTTGTTGATTCTTGCAAAATGACAGCTGCTGCATTTATGTTAAAAAAAGGCTCAGAGTATCAGCAAGGATGCTTCTAGTGGGAGAAGCAGCATAATACAACTGGAGTTTCTTTAGGACGTGCAATGTTCATCAGTTACAAACTTGGGAATGTCATATTGTAAATGCTACATGATAAAAGACGCTGTGTGGTGTTACAGCTGATTCCATTTGCCATATGGAATGTTATTATTTTGTATTACCTTGGGGAGCGCGCTAAAAGTGAAAGGAGAACAGAACACACTCAAGGTATATAGAATAATAGGCACAAATTGTGTAGTTCTTAATTATAGCAATAAGGTCTGTAACTGAAATGGAGATGGAACTAAATACGAGAGTCGAATGTGTGCTATACTACTCTCCAGCTACTGAAAAGTAATAAACTCCTATCAGGAATATTTAAACAGGAAGAAATTGCCAGCCACCATATGTAAAAGCCTACAGACAACCTCAAAGCAGGTTGACTCAAAAGTCAACAAATGCTATGTGCAACGCTATACACATTACCATAATATGGTTTTACATCAAAAATACAGTTTTAGATGGTGTAGGCTGGAGAAAACGTTAAATCAGTAATCTCTAAAAATGAGAGTCCATATGCACAGCTATAATAAAATCATCGAATGAATGATTAGAACAATAAAGTGGGGGGGAGTATTTGCTGAAAACAATTAAAGTAAAAGAATCCTAAATTAATTGTGTCAGTTTGATATCAGGGTAAGTGAGCTGTTCATACAGCCTAAGAAATCCCCAAACAAGTATCTCCAAATTTAAAAGGCTTTCCTTTTACAATGTATCAGAATTCACAAGCAGATTGTTATTAACGTGGCCAAAACTTAGCCAAGATTTCAGGAAAGTAGGTGCAATGAAAAAATAGTTTGTATTTCATGTGGCAGCATTGGCCTGCAAATTCAATTCTTCCCATGCCAGTAATTTGAGCTTCACCCCTCCCACCCTGCAGTGCCACCTTTGGAGGTGTAATCTGTAGTCTGACTCTGAAGCAAAATCCAAACAAGATCATTCTTTGGGAGCTATTATTCAGTCACCACTTAAATTTTAAATGACAAATTTTGTGATACCAAATAATGGAAATGTACAGACTTGCTGGTTTATGGAATAGTTTGGCGCTAAACACCATAGTCCATTAGATGAGGCATTTCAAGATCTGTTAGAGGAACAGAATATTTTAAAATTATTCATGCTAATTATGTAATACTTCAGATGACATCTTCAAAGCTATCATCTATTCAAGTGTTCAGTTTGAGCAGCCAAAAAGTAGATGATCATTCCCTTTAGCCAGATCTTTAGCAGGAATAAATCAGAGAAATTCTAGTAACTCTCAGTATTTCCTATTACGGGTTATGGATTTTGCTTTTCTGTTAGTTTTTACCAGCAATTAGGAAAATAACTTCTTTTTTTTTTTTTGTAAGTCATCCAAGTGACTCAGTCATTTAAAGATAACAGAACGTCACGGCAAAATTAATAGAGGATCATGTATGGCCCTTGTAAGCTTTGCCCTCCTTGTACTCACTACCAAAACCCACTGGGTGCAGTTTACCAATCTCAAGGTTTGACACTGCACTGGTTTACCTTTGTCAATACTTGCAGCCCAGTGGTGGCAGGAGGGGCTGAACTGCAATTGCTGTGCAAATTACTGCATCCATTTCCGTTCCTCAGCTAATGTTAACACCAACTCATGACACATTTTCCACTGTATTATCAACATCGATGAAGTTTTCACACATTTCAGTCTGAATGCCACTGATGCTTATTCCACACATATTCTTCTGTTCCAGCCATAAAAAAGGCTGATGCAAAAATGACTGATGTCACTAACTGAGGGTTATTATTCAGTGAGAGAGATGAAGAGGGAGGGAGGGAAGGGAGGGAAAAAGCCAGTTCTCGCTATTGTACTCAAGGGTGTTCTTCGCTTTTAAGTTAGCAGGAATCTTGAATATGTGTTAACTGACAGCTCAAGTTTAAAGACTCCATGTTGTAAACATATTTGCTGAATTAGCAACATTTGTCTATTATTATGTTCTTTAAAGGAAAGCTGTGTATTATTAGAAGAAAGAGTAATATTTGCATATTTTTTCCTTCTAAGAATGTATTGAATTCCATGCTAATGAAAGATAACTAGTGTTTGACAGAGTTAGTGTTTACCTTACCCCAATAAATTGAGAATTTACAACTACATTTTAAATGCTTTGATTTCTGTTATTCTGATAAACTGTTACCTTGACAACAAACATAAATGAATGCATTATTTCATGATAAATTTTCAGTGCAGCAGTTTTAAATTGGTAATGGAAAAATAACTTTTTCAAAAATACTTAGTAATTTCTTCTGAAAAGATAAAAATGTTTTAATTACATATCAGAAATGGAATGCCAGTATGAATTCTTCAACCTAAAATCTTATCATAAATTGCTAATTATTACTACTGTTATTTTTTTAATAAATTTACAAACTACTCAAGTTTCACATTTAACAACTCAGGAAAACATCAAGCAAATAATAAATGGGAAATTTTAGGAGTTGAACTCAAGGAAAGAATCATGTTCCAAAGTTTTCTCATGACAGACTAAGTTTTTTCTGCTAGTTCAATTCATTTAAGCAGTTAATTTTTTTGATTAATTGATCATGACAGTATTATAGGATAATATTGATCATATTAGATGTGTACACTTTCAAAGTCTTCAATTAATTTACCAAAATGCAGATAGGCCAAAAATTTGCTATGCTTCAGAGGAAGAATGTTCAATAACATTTAGCAGGAAAATCACAAGTAAAGTATTTTTATCTAACCACAATTTTTAAGTAACCAAGGGGTGAACAGTGACAATATCTTAAGAGAATTTCAGAGAGGACAGAGTCTTAAAGACCTGACCTATTTTGGTTGTACACTGTGCATTATAAAACCATACTGTCAGCTATGCACCCCGGTTTTAGTGAAAATGCAGTATTTAAAAAATTTGGAACACTGGTTATATAAACTGGAATAATAAAATTGTTAGTATGGTCAACCTCTGACTTTCACTTCCAGAGGCACTAATATACTCAATTTTATAAATACACCTCCACTTGAAAACTTGGAAAATAAGCAACTGCCCTGTGCTTTGGAGGTGCCTAAGACCTAGCTAAATACAATTTCTGTATCTGTTTTAGGGCTTGTTTTTATATGTATTCAACTGTCAATTCTCAGATGCTTCTTCCAAAAAGATACTCTGCTGGATATTCGCAGTATATTATGAACAGATGCTCTTCCTGCTCTGCTGATTCATGTTAGAGGACTTGTATCTTTGATGGATTGTGAAGAGTGGATGAAACCATACGTGAACAACGCAGTATAGTAAACAAAATATTTAGGATTTCACTGCTTTTTCTAAATGAAGTTATTCACAGCAGATTACAGACCAGTGCTTCCACACTATTCTAAATCCAAGTCTTTCTATGCCATCAAAAGCTTACTCTCAAGGTAAATGACAGGTGAAGTCTCACATGCTGATCACTGAGCATGATCTGTATTTGCTGTAATCCCGAAGAAACCTCAATATCATTTGAGAGTAAGGACCACAATATGCCCTTAATGGTCCAACAATGTTATTTGTAATATCAGGAATTTTCAGGGGTCTAGTAAGTAGACTCTGTTTTGCAAGCATGGCTTTTTAACTGCAATACCTACATTGCATGTTTGGCCAGTCCAGTCACTAGTAAAGTACTGAACGGTTTCCTATCCTTTTGTTCCCAAAGAGGTACATGTATGTGTTTGACATAATGTGTAGGATCCAAAAAAAAGAAAACAATTATTTGAAGTAAACAACAGAATCTGAAAAATGAACAAGATTAAAACAAGATTAAAAGTATAGAACGACGTGTTCTGAGTGAGTTCATTTTATTTGAATGCTCAGGTACCACAATGAAAGCTCTGCCACCCTTATTTATATCCTCATCTCCAAGAACACTTCATCTTCTGCTGAAGCCTGCATCTTAAAAGTAACATTAAGTGCTTTCCTGGAACAGACTAGTGAACTACATGCTCAGATGATCTCTATAATTTCTTATCTTTAAAGCCATGTGACTGCAATAACATCATGCTAGCAACAAATTATGTTATAAATTGTATGTAACTGTATAGAAATAAACCTGCAAGGTATCTAAGTCTCCATCAAAATGGAATAAAGTGGGAGAGCTTTTTTTAAACTGGAAAATAAAAGACTGAACATTGTGCTTAGAATGAAAATAGCCTTTTGTAATTCTTTGCTTACCCCACCAAAGGACCATCTGATTTCTATGAAGTGAGTTAAAACATAAGAGGTATAAATTCCTTTGTGCTGTTTAGAATATTATTGATTTTTTTTGACATCACAGATGACAGTAAATGTGATTAATGGCTGCTGATAATTGGAGTTTCATTCCAGTGGTTATTGCTTGTCAGTAACAATTAATAGCTCCACAAAAACCCCATTCATTTCACAATATTAAAGAATGATGGCTTGTGGGAATTATGCTAAACCAGCACTTTCAATTAGATTTTGAATTTTATAGTATATTGAATAACAGTTTATGGTTTTATAATAGCAGTGATGGTTTATTGTTGTATGGTAATCACTCTCATTACATGTATGTTTATTTGGAGAATTAAAATTTTTATAGTCGTGTTAAAAATAGTCAACTGCATGTTACTATTTCTTTAAAAGTATAGAGTGTTTTGGTCTTTATCAGTAAAGATGACTTTGAATGTTAGTTACATAGGTTTTGTCCCAGTTATTTGATAGGCAAGATGCAATGGCTAAGGGATGCAAAAAAAATTTAAGTTCCTCAGTATCAAGCACCAGCTGGTATGGCATGTGGCACAGCCACCCAGTTGCAAGTCTCCTGCCTACAGTTGGCTGGGCTGTAGATATAAGGCAATAACTGTCTCATCTGATCATTTCCAGAACTGTAGGAAGAGAGGAGGGGAAATCTTCAATAAAGGGAAAGATACTGATTTTGGAGAGTCACTGAGAAGCATCCTCAACTTTGGCCTTTTCTCCAGTAAATAACTTCCTGCAGTCAGAAGGAAAAAAATAAACAAACAAACAAAAAACAACAGGAAGGGAGAAGGAATCAAGGACTGGCATGAAGGAGCACATAGGGGAAAGAGAAACAGTTGTGTAAGATAAAGTAAGATAAAGTTGATACAAAACATCTGAATCAGGACGAAATGGTGCATAGATTTTGATGTGAGAGACTGGAGAGGGTATAGTTCTTTTCTGTGACAACATTAAACTTAATAGAGCAAATTTTTAAGTTTCTTAACTGAGAAACCAGCAGACTCTGAAGTTTAACACGCCTATAAGATAAATCTTGAAAATATAAGTATACTAATAAAAATTCTGGCCCTCAGGAAGTCAGTACATTTCTAACATTGACATGTATATTGTCAGGATCTGAGTCATAGATCATCTAATAAAGTTCAACAAAGTGGAAAAGGGAACAATGTGGAGAAAGAGCTTCATAAAGTTAACTTCTTAATTAGCAAGACACATACTGATTTCACTTGCATAAGCGCTTCTGCCTAGGACTCTCCTTGACTTCAATTTTTTGATGCAGAGAATACAATTTCTATGAGAATGTTTCTTCTGCTTTGTGTTTTATTTCAATATGCTCTTAAAATTTACTGATAATTTTAATTATTTTTCTAATTTAATCTTACACAAATTATCTAATGAATCTCCCAAATAAAGAAAATTCTAGTAATTCAATCTTGTAATATTATTCCAGACAACGAAGCTATCCTAGTGTCAAACAAAGCAAGATGAGAATCTGTCCCATGAAGCACTGAATTATCTTAGTAAACTAGGTTAAGGAAAAAGTCAAAAATTATAATGAATGTGATAATTCTAACGAAATTTCAAGTCAAAACTGCAGCCCATTGCACATTCTATTTAATATAATAGTTCTCCATCCAGTAATGATCATTTCGAAGTCAATGCCAAACTCTGATTGAAGTCAATGAGAACAGGAGCAAGACCTTTCTTATTACTGTTTGATTAGTTTGTGCAAGTTTGCAAAAGCAGAAAATTACTGCTGGTGAACCTCAAAAGATGTACTTGTTCATTTCATTGGAAAAATCATAATGCAGAAGTTTGGATGATTATACAGAGATATGTAAACCTTTTTGATTTATTTTAATCCTGGCCTTAAGACCATTTGTTCAGAAATATATTTTCTTACAGTTTCATGATACTACTATTAGTTATTTGTTGTACATGAGCACCTAATGGCCCTAATTAGTATTTGTTCTACTGTGGCAGTTGCTGTATAGACCATGGTGAAACCAAGTGCAGAATAAGATAGGACTAAATACCAAAAATAACTCACTTATGGGACTAAATAAAAAAAATAACTAGCTTTGCAATTCCCAAGGTAAATTTTGGCTAAGTGTAGGTTAGGTGCTATTTTAGAACAATTGTTTTTCTTATAATTTCTTTTCAATTCCCAATGTTTATTTGGAAAATAAAACACCAAAAAAATGCCGTTGAATAAATTCACAATTATGATGTAAAACATTATGATTAAAAAGAACAAAGTAATCTGATACAAAAGACAACAGAGTTAAAAAATGCAATTCAGTTCTGTTCTTTGATCTAACCTAATAAACACTTGATCTTTCTATTGTAGAACACAAATTTAGCCATCGCAATGCCTGTAGATCCAATTCTAATCTCTTATTCAGACACATCATTTTCACTCCTCAGTAACTCTCAGGTTTGATAATACCAATAAAAAGAGTCCCACAATATATGTCCCATATCCAGCACTGAATTTATCGGTTGGGGGCTACTTATTTTATGATTGAAGAATTTCTTTTGCAAGAGAAAAATGAAGATTTTTCTTCTTTATTTTCTCAATGCTTAAACATTGAACTTTTATTCCTTTTCCCCAAAATCCATACTTCTCATTCCTTCTGTGACATTCTTAATAATTTTTTAGCAGCAATATTAAAATACATTATGCTGCTCAGTGTCTTGAAGCCACAATGATATTCAGCCTTCCCTGGAAGAGAGACCTTTTCACTTGCACTCTGTTTTTAATTCAGTTCAGCTACAATACAGGAAAATTGAACAATAAACCATAAAGTCAAGAATAGGCTTCTTTTTCTATATATATGTAAAGGTAATGTTACTTGAAGTCAGTAAAAGCAGTGGTTACTCATCACCTGAGAAGACTAGGTATTGCTAAGTTTCTCCAGCCAAAGATCTCAAGGTCAGTTAAATATAAGTTAAGATCCTAAGAAATGGCTGTATCCTCATTTTCTTCAGCACAGTATTACCATTATGAGTGTGTGAAGTATTTATAAGATTCTTAATAAATTCAGTCACTTCTGAATGGTAACCCTCAAAAAAACATATAGCAAAAAAGAGCTCCAAGGACAGAAACATCAACTTCGAAGTAAGTTTCTGTAATGGAAGAAAGCTTATATTCTATTTGCTTCAGGTTATAGAAGCATGTTTCTTAACTCAGTCAATTTTGAGTGATAAACAAAGGGGACTTTCTTATGCTGCACACACACTGGCCGTAGCCACCTCAGGGCTCTGACTAAACTTAAGCATCTGGCCCAAAAAAGAGCAACATGATTAACCTTTCATTACAGTGTTCTTCCTTAAGAGATGAAGGTAGACTGTAAAATCTATGCTCTGCAATCAGCTAGGGGCAGCATACTCCTCTGTGGAAGAAGTGATTCAGTCACAATTTCCACAATCCTAATCCTGGTAGTCTTGTTCTTGCTGCTTCCTACATCCTCATAATCACCTGCACAGAAAGAGGAATGCAGTGGATATGCAGAGTCTGCTGTGCTTTGGTGCCATGGCAGTGTGCCATGTAGGACAGGTACCCAAACAAGGACCAGACGAAACCTCTCCTCCCTGGTAACAGCCTCACCATAAATGAAAGGCGCATTACTTCTCTTTTACAAGGTGATGAACAATTAGTGGTGCCATACATAAACTATAGCAATTGCTATATGATTGCATGCCATCCTACCTCCAGGTCTCCTGTTCTTCCCATCCCACATCAAAAGGATGGATATGAACCCATTCTTAAGGAATGGTTTGGGCTGTACGCCACCTCCCTGAGTCGTCCTGGCGCTATATCATATGAGGAAGCTGGCCTCCCAGCACAGACATGCATATTTCCATATACACACACTACATAGTATCCTGGCCACTGGATAGAAATCCTGATTATTTTATTAAATGGTAATTCCTCTAATTTTATGCTTCTTCCAGCCATTCACTGTATTTAATAATGAACCTAAACAGTAATGAGGGACTTGAAATACGTATCCTGAGTAAAATCCAGTGCCTTGAAGTCAATTGAAATTTTGCCATTGAGGTAAACGAGGCCAGAATTTCTGCCATAGACCTAAAACTGTTCCCCCTTAAGAAATGCAGCCTATTTTAGTTGAGGATTCCTTACCAACCCCCTACTCTTATGCATGATAAACCTGCAATAATAATTTTACTGGAGTTTAGTATCACAGTTATGTGCAGTGTCATTTCACTTACATTCATTGCAATCCTTTGCAGTTAAGATGCAACTGCTAAAGAAGTTTATCCAGAGTTTTCTGGAAACAACATATAACTACAGATCTTCTTCCTTAACACTGCTTCACAGCTGTGAACTCCACCAGCACATCTTGATTTCCAAATGACAATGTCAGTTGGCTTTCAGTGTCTGAGACATTCGGTGGTGTGGAAGACACATTTATAGTTCTGTGACTTTAAAGGCATCTCTTTAAAAAGATGTTATTACTACAGCTTGGTGCATTATAAGGGTACTTTCCATTATGAGTGAAAGTTTTGCCTTGAAAATTCAGTTTCTCACGCTCATTTACAATCAGTATATATGGACCAAAGTTCAGACTTTGTTTTCTGTCTAGCTATTAACCATAATAAGGTTGTGCATGTAGTGTTGTGATGTGAAACCGGGATTATATTTCACCCTCCATATTAAATTTGGACTTTTTCTCTTGGCTGCAATTGTAGTATCTAATGTGTGTGTTTGGGGTGCACAGGGGAAATATTGGAAAACCTATGTTAGCGAGTCATCAAACTTTTAAGTTATTGTTAAATGATTCTATTTTGTTGGACAGGATTCTTTTGACTAGGATTCTTTAGAGATACTCCATCCTCACCTTCTCTTACAATTAGTCTTACAACTGTTGTGAGTAGAAGTTACTTTTTTGTTGCCATCCTTTTCTCAAAGAGTCTTAAATGTTGGATACAGAGCCCTTTCAAAGACTTAGATTTTCTGAATGATGATGCATAGGAACACTTTCTTAACTAGTTCAGATGTTTTGGGTACAAATGGTTTTTAACAGAGAAGTGTGCTGTAAAATCCACACTGGTAATTCAATTACTGTTTTCAAAATGTAGTATTTTACAAAACACCTAGGAGAACTAGACATTTCCTTTAAGAAAACTCCAGGGGAATGGGAAAGCCAGTACATCTGGGCAGAACAGGGAATGTCAGAGCCTCATTAGCTGTCAGTTTTTTGAGTGTAGATTCTAGCTTCTGCGTGCCTTTCTAGTTCTCAAGGACCCAGCAGATTTAGTGTGCCTTGGGTCATCAGATAATTAAAATATGCATACATTCAATAGCATAAAACTCATCAGAACACGCATGCAAAAATTTAGAAGCCAAGACCCATCTGTTTTCTTTGAAGAATTGCTGCTTCTTTTTTTTTTTTTTACTATGAGTAGCACCTTTAAGTATTGAGAACAGCAAAGCCAAGCAGAACATAAGCTATAAGCAGAAAGGAGGAATAGGCCACACAAACACTCTTTTGTTAGAATGAAATTGAGGTTGTCTGAGTATATTTTCTAAACTCAGACAAAACTTCTGCTGGAAAGGCTCTCACTAAAGCATTAGCTACTCCGTCTTTTCAGGGGATGTTGTGTATTCTAGTGTCTCTGTCCAGAAAACTACTTGTATTATTATGGAGTGAAGTGGGAATAAATTTCCCCAAGATGCTGTACTGGGCTCAGGACAACTATATTTAACATCACAGATGAAGATCATCTTTTACTTCTACTCTAAAAGCTAAGGCTTTTTAGAGTTCTGGGATTTTCTGCTTACTTACTAATTATAAGTGTATGTTGTGACTGTAGTGGTGGAGACTTTAATCTAATTAATAGAGGAAATAAAAAACTTAACATTTTACTGCTGCTATGTTTACTCTTGCACTTTGTGACTTCATTCCTGAACTTCAGGAGAAGCAGGATTGGTTTAGTCTACACCACCTTTATTAAAAATTCTCTTTTCTACTCCTGCCTTACACACAAAAAAGTAAACTCAAAGAAGAGTTTGGCTACAATTTTCAATAGAAGACTCATCAGTATTTGCTATGATTTCACAGCAGGAAAGGCCACACAATTATACTAAGAAGTTTCCTACAGAGGTCTGTATCAGAGCTTCTATATTCACATCGTTATGCTTATCAGGTGCATGGATTTCAGGCATTTGCCTTCTCTGACTCGTCCTTCTTACCTTCTATAACTTATGTTTAATAAGCAGGCAAAAGCTCCTCTGAGCTTTACTAGCAGGAGATAATTGTTCTATACTCTCTGCAGTTTCCTCTCCAGCACTATAACATACATCAGTTGCTAATGGTTAATTACTTTGTGCACTTGCAGTTCAGTCTCCTGAGGAGTGAAATTAAATTTTGTGGTTTTAGCCTAGGAGAACACGGACTCACACACACACTTTTTCTGAACACTAGTCAAAACAGTTCCTTGGCACACAGGACAGGGAGTTGCAGGCCTGACTTTTATTCCAGGTGGCACTTGACTTGATGTTTAGTGATTGCATCAATGACCAGAACTATTTCTTTGCACCTAACACTGACGAGTATGCCCTTTCCTCTCAATGAAAGACTGTTTATCCACTCCCGCAAGAGGCTGTACATAGCACTATAACTAAATGATTCAGTAATTCAAGAAATTACTCATTCTATCTGAATTTTGCTTACATTTGCCTGAAACTAACAGTCTTGGCAAGAAACAGCTAACCAGCCTCGGAGCACTGTCAGTGCTAGGGATGTAACACTTTAATTCATTCATCCTGGAAAGTTAAGGAGTGCATTGTCATCCTTTGCCCAGACTTAATTGGATAGCTAGTATTTAAATGTGCACACTGAAGAGAACAATTGTGGTTTACCCATTTTTACTAGAAATATTGCTGATCCCTATGTTTATTGTGTAAATTATGCCCAGATATCTTGGAAAACATGATAAACAAAACTGTTTGGAAATATTCCAGTGAGAAGGTTTTCTCAAGAAGATCTTTTTTCATAAACCAGAAGAATTTTCCTGCAGCATTTTAGATTTTATGAATTTTCACTGAATGGAAATTAGATTCATAGGATTCCTTGTCTGGACTCCTGATAAATTGTCCTAAGAGATCCAGAAATTTTTCAGGTTTTTTTAGTTCTGAGCAAATACAATGTTCTGAGAAAAAATGGGATCAATTCTTGCAAAATGGAAATCCTCTTTTAATAAGCTTCTTAAGGCATATTGTTTTCTCTTTTCATATCTGGTTCCCAAAATAACTTAGAGAATGACCTCTAAGAGGTACTTTAAATTTCAGAAACTGATGATAGACACTTAAAGCCTTTATAATACTGAAGGCAACTGCAGTTAAGTCAGCATACAACAATAACAAAAAAAAACCAAACAAACAAACCCCAAAACAACACCTAAACAAAAGAAGTCCCAGATGCTTTTTCAGATGTAGAACTAGTGCAACTTTCAAGAAATAATTTTTGCCAGAGTTTTTTGTCTGCTTTGGTAAGTTTACCTGGTATGCCTATGTCAGTTACAAATTGTTTCTACTAGAAAGTACGCTTTATCTTATGATTTGTGTGACTATCACTAATGATAAAAACCCAGCAAAATAAAAGGCTTTTGTCTCATGCTAGATAAGGAGCTTAATTAGCATTAATTTAATTCTCAGAGCAACTCTCACTTCGTCTCCCTTATTTCATAGAAGAGCTGCTGCTGAGATATTTTGCCATCTCTTTCCTTCCTATAGGACAAATGCACCTTCACCTCCTCCTCCTCTCTTTTTCAGTACAAACAATTTGTATGAAGTATTTATATTGTTCTGAGGTTTAAAAAAAAAAACAAAACCAAACAACTTGTCTATAATTCATTTGGATTTGACTTTGATGAGAGCTCTCTCTTGAATTCACAAGGAGACAAGCTGGCCCAGAACTTATTTCCCTTATAACAGAAGCAAGCAAACAGGAACCTTCAAACCTGAAAAAAAAAAAAAATAATCAAAGGACACTGTTTGTTTTTTTTTTTTTCAATTAAGAAGAAGAATACATTTGAGGGAAATAGACAAGTTCTGAATTTTTTTAAGGAATTTTTTTTAGCCAGCTGTAATAAAAGAGCTAGCTTCTAATATTTTTCCATTTCTTCAAAGCGAAGTTCTTTATCTTCTCTAATGCTAGGTTGCAAATACCAGGAGAAGAACTGCACAGTAATTTATCAGTGCCTGGAAACACCTGAGTTTGCCATATGGTTCTTCTGTAGATAGTTACAGTTCTGAGTTTCACCTATGCAACACTTCAGAGAGAACTACATCAATTTACATTACACCGCTATCCGAGATTTCTCCTCAGACCGTTTTAGTAGGACTAGGCATCTTAGAGAAAGTATGTGTAAACTTTGGGCTACTGTCTGGCAACAAAACAACAAAGACAGAATTCCTCTTATATGTGCATTTCTCAGAATCGCCACCTTTTAATTAGTCATTTAAAAATAAGGTTGTCTGCATTCAGTTCTTTCAGCCTATAAACAACTGAGCTGAGCTTACTCCACTGACAGATGGGGAAGCTGCACTACAGTTCAACAGAATAACACATAGCTTTTTGTTGTACAATTCTCCTAACTACCTGCTCTGCCTGGCATTCTACTTCCTTGGGGGCCTAAACACATTTGACTGATACTGTATTAAAAAAGCATAGAATTAAGTGCTGTCAAACTGGCTGCTTGTCTTTGATTACTTCCTCTTGGAAGCAAGAATTAGAAAAGCAGCCCTTTAACTTTAATAATAACTTTTTACTTTGAAGGAAGAATTTCTTCATGCTAAACCTCTTCTGCAAATACTATCAGATAGACCTATTTTTTCATATTTTTGTACTGTGGCTACTGTAGAAAGGGCAGTATTCTGAAGTTCTCTGCAATTTATTTCAGCCATTCTGCACGGCTAAGACATTTTGTAAACTCAGAGCTTGAATATAGAGTAAGGTAATGTGATAAATTATGCAGAATACAATTGATGAAGAAATGGTTAAATAAGCAAAAAGATCTGGAAACTGAATGAATTTGCACCAAATCCTAAAAATTTCCACTATCTATTTTGATTAATTAGTATAAGCACCCTTTGTTTATTTTGTTTCTTTGAGAGGGAATAAGACAGAGCATATATTGCTTGTATAACCTTCTCTTATTTTACATTTTAAAATAGAGTCAATACTCTTAAATTGTAAGACTTCATTTTCTAGAACACTTATAAAGATTTAGCTTCCTAAGTACTTCAAGTTATTGGCTATAAAAAACTTCATATATTCATACCGATGAAGAAAACAATCACAACTCTGGGCCCCAAGTCATGCAGACTTTGTAACCCCCTGAATCATAGCAGTGGCACTCATCTTAAATTTTCAGTGAAAGTAGGGGGTTTGTTTTGTTTAGAGAGTATAATTTCGTCGGAAAATATTTCTGGTTAGAAACATTTCTAACCATTTAGTGTAGAAGTTGTAGGATTTGTGTTGTAAAATCATTCTTTGGTAAGAATGCTTCCTGAGCAAAAAGACATCACCACTTTAGAAGACAACAAATACAGTAACTGTTTTCCATTTGGAAATAAGTAAGCTGACATAAATTACAAGAGAAATGTGCTTTAGCTCTTTCCCAGCATTTTTTTCAAATGAGAAACAGTAACATGGGGAATCTAATTTTTCAACTTTCTTTCTAATTGATTCTTAGTGGCAAAAGCTGGTAGACAACCTGTGTGATGACAGACAGAATGCTTCCTCAGAAAATGTCTAGGTGGAGCTGAATGCTTCCAGTATATGTGTATTATAGTCTCATTTACTCATTTTACATCTTCCAGTTGAAAAAACAGTTAAAAATACTTGGAAAAAACCTAATGAAAAATATAATTTCAAAATAGATGTATTTGGAACACTAAATCAGACTTTTGGTCACCTTTCTCATGTGAATTGCCTTCTTACCAAAAATGACATAAATACATTGCAGACAACACCAAGTTGGGCAGGAGTGTTGATCTGCTGGCGGGTAGGAAGGCTCTACAGAGGGATCCGGACAGGCTGGATCAATGGGTGACGCCAACTTATGAGGTTCAACAGGGCTCAGTGCTGGGTCCTGCACTTGGGTCACAACAACCCCATGCAACGCTACAGGCTTGGGGAAGAGTGGCTAGAAAGCTGCCTGCCTGGCAGAAAACGACCTGGGGGTGTTGGTCAACAGTTGGCTGAATATGAGCCAGCAGTGTGCCCAGGTGGCCAAAGCAGCCAACAGCATCCTGGCTTGTATCAAAAATAGCGTGGCCAGCAGGACTAGAGAAGTGATCGTCCCCCTGTACTTGGCCCTGGTGAGGCCGCACCTCGAATCCTGTGTTCAGTTTTGGGCCCCTCCCTACAAGAAAGACATTGAGGTGCTGGAGCGTGTCCAGAGAAGGGCAACAGAACTGGTGAAGAGCCTAGAGCACAAGTCCTCTGAGGAGCAGCTGAGGGAACTGGGGTTGTTTAGCCTGGAGAAGAGGAGGCTGAGGGGAGACCTTAGCGCTCTCCACAACTACCTGAAAGGATGTCGTAGTGAGGTGGGGGTCAGTCTTTTCTCCGAGGTAACAAGTGATAGGACAAGAAGAAATGGCCTCAAGTTGCACCAGGGGAGGTTTAGATTGGATATTAGGAAAAATTTCTTCAGCAGAAGGGTAGTCAGGCACTGGACCAGGCTGCCCAGGGAAGTGGTTAAGTCCCCATCCCTGGAGGTATTTAAAAGACGGGTAGATGTGGTGCTTAGGGACATGGTTTAGTGGTGGACTTGGCAGTGCTAGGTTTACAGTGATGACTTTAAAGGTCTTTTCCAGCCTAAATGATTCTAGGGTTCTGTTATATAACCCTTGCCATAAAAAAATGCTTTTATGTTTCAAAAAGAAACCATCAGAAATGTAATGATGTCTGCAAAAGACTTCTCTACTGCTATTATATTTTACTTGAAAGGTAATGGAAAAATCTAAAATTCCAAGATACAACAGTGTATTTAATGTCCTACACTGCTCTTTTACTGAGACAGAAAGGCCATCTTCAGCAACTTGGTTAGTTGTATTTAACTAATAACTTTATATGAAATTATTATATGAATAAATTTGTTAAATTAAATCAAGTCAAATTACTGAAAGAAAATTCTCAAATGAGGGCTAAATGCTGGGACCTCAAATGGAAATCAGTTCTCAGTTGCTACCTGTGTTATGGTGTTTGGGTGCTATACATGTAGGTTTTTGCTGGTTTAAAAAAATAATCTTTAAAGCTATGTGTTTCATGAATTCCTTATTGTGCTCCATTCTGCTATATACTTTACTTACAAGTTAAATTCTCTGTGAAGGAAATCCAAAATTGTTGTTCATGAGCTCTGCAATAAAAGAGTTTCTTTTTTTGTATGAGCCAACAATTTTCAAGTGAATAGGGCCTTTATAAAACATATTTTAACACTCCTGTAGATTAATAACGTGTTAGCAGAAAAAGACATGTTGAGCTTAGCTCAATTATCCTTCCATCCCAATTATACTGTGACATTAAATCTGGTGACATTTAATAAGAAAGGCCATTTCACCCATGGCTGCCTGAACTGCTGACAGTTTATGCAACAGTGTTCCCTCCTAAGAAACTATTCTGAAAGAAGGCAGCTTTCTCACACGCTGATATGTCTAACTGCCCATGTAAATTAAATAAGATGCAGCAAAATATATAAAATTGTTCATCTTACAATTACCTGATGCCTTTGACTACAGAATGAGGAATTAACCAGGCTGGCATAAATTCTTTTTGCAATTGCAATAGTATTAATGGACTAAAATAAGAAAGAACCAGGGTACAAAATAACAAAGTATTTGCATGTAGATATCTCTCATTTCTTTATAGTGTTTCACATTTGTGAATATGAATTCACAGGTTTAAATATCTTCATTTTTTTATTAAAAAACTGCTGTTAAACAAAACTTTTAGTGACACCACTAAATAAGCCACTGGAGTAAACCTAGTGTCTTTCTCAAGGCAGAACTAACAACCTTTAGGAGCAGCTCAAGATTCTTTCCAGGACAATAAGCATACACACTCCTTATCATAGATTATAAGCAAAGAAATCCCAGCTAGCTGCTCATCTGGCTCCAAAACTGGAAGATGTATAGCTTGGTCTGTATTTGAAATAACTAGCCTTGCCAATAAGCAACTGGCTTCAGGATTTGAACTAGAATCTCCATGCAGCACCAAGCAACAAGATATGAACGTGTCAGCTGGCTCTATAGATGTCTTGAGGATTTTTGCAGCAAGTCCCACTGTGCGATGGTGTAAAACAATGCTCAAACCATTTCAATTAACTTCTACCTCTAAAAGTTACAAGTATATTAAGTCATGTGTATTTAAGATCATCATTTTCATATTTTCAGATAACTATGGAGTCACACACTTCAGTAAATGGCTTAGCTTTCAAACAGAGTCTGAATTCTTACAGCACTTTATTTTACTCCATTATGAAATAGAATTTTATGGTAACGTGGCACATCTGGTCTATTGTTTAGGTAGGACAGATGTTTCAAATCAAATATCCAAGAGTTGAAGAGCAGGCTGTTTGCCGCAGGTAAAACCTCTGTGAAAGTCACAAGGACTAAAGGACTGCATCCTGCCTGATTAAGACTGGGTAAACTAATTCAGGTTCATGTTCATGGTAGAAATGTTTTTTCGTTTTTTTATGGCTTTATTCTGCCCAGCAATAGCTATTTTGCAGGTTTTCTGTGATGTTACAACATAAAGTATAGGAAAATCAGGTAACAAAAAAGCAAAATTAAAAGCTTAATCTTGTCAATCTTTTCAAAGGATAAGAAAAAAGCAGCTAAATTTTAACTACTCCATACTATGAAAATCACATGCTTTTATGGATTTGTGGGTGGACAGAACAGTGTGTGCTTTCATGTATATTGGCAAAAGTTAATCCAGCTGCTCCAACTTCAGGGCATGCCACAAACTGCTGTGCAGGATGGAGAAATGAATGAATCATTGAGCCATGATCTTCATCCTTCTTTGAAAATCATAGTTATTTTTGGTACCAAGTTATAAAAAGTTATTTTTTTTGTAGAAAATGCCTGTGCAGGAACAAGCGCTGTACAAAATCCTCTGAAAATATGCATTATAGAAAACACAGTGAAGATGCCTCTGGCAAGGACTTTATGCCAATATCAGATTTCATGCACCTTTTCATGTAACATCTCTATAAAGAATTCACGCCTAATACAGAAGAAGACAAAGTGTTTACCTTTCTGGCAGGAGTAGATAAAATCCTAGGAAACCACAACCAGCAAAACACATTAACCAAATAAAAACGGGGGGGACGACGACGGACGGACCAAAACAATTAAACTAAGGTCTCCCTCATAATTGCAATAGTTCTAAGAACAAGAGAGAAGGAAGAGAAATATTCCAAAGCCCAAGCCCATTTTGCTCTTTATATTTCCATTTCTTAGGGATAAATTTACATTTATAGGAAGAGTCAGATTTTACTGCACATAGAGTACTGAAGCTAAATGCCACCAAAATTTCTTTGCTACAGCTCTAATTTCTTTAGAAACCAAATATGTAGCTAACACTTGTAAGCATTTTAATGACAGGATGAATAGATTTGCAAATTCTCCCAGTGTAAAAAAAGCCACAGGGACAGGGCTAGCTGTTCGCACAGAGAAGTCAGCTGCTCCCTTGAAAGCCTATTGCCTTTGCGTGCGCTGGGTGAAATGAATGTGGACTTTGAACACTTGCTCCCAACTTGCACATTCCTCCTCTGCTGACATTATGGGCCCTTCCCTTCAGCAAGGAGGAGCCAGAGCAACCCGCAGTGGTGGCACACAGGTACTGTCCCTACCTCCCTCTCCTCTCAGGGTTGGTGGCAGAAGCAGAAGGCCCCGCTTCCTGGGGCCTTCTCATCATGCTCTGTGGTCCCTTTGCCCCCGCACCCCACAGGGGCAGCCTGGGTGCAGAGAATGGAGTCCATAGGAATGGATTTTGTCATGGCATTTCGCTGTCTTTTGCTACAGCAGAAAGTTGATTAAAGTTCTCAGGCTCATGCTAACAGCTATAGTAACTAAGCCTGACTCATGGTAACTGCTGCAGGGTGGGATCCAGCCTGCCTGGGGGAAAGGAAGAAGAGGTTCTCAGAAACAGGGCAAGCTGCAGTCTCTGTAGAGAGAAAGGGAGAAGGGGAAGCCATACTGATCAGCCCCCTTTTCACTTGTCCTGACATGCACTGATCTCTCCTAGCCAATTCCCCAAATCTTCGCTTCCCTTCCAGGCCTTCCCCTCTCTCCTCACTGACTGAGCCCTGCTCTGCCAGTGCTGCAAAACTGACCTTTGCCATTCCAAGACAACAGCCTGTTTTCCTGCAGTGCTGAAGGGCCTCAGGTTGGTTTTGGCTGTATTTCTCCATCATCCTCTAACCATATGTGCACATTAGAAAACTATTTTTAGAACTGCATCAGCTATAAATGAAGACCAGTTGCAGGTTTTTTGTGTTGTTTTTTTTTTCCTGTGCACTATTGCTTCTCCAGTAACTACACTAGAAGTTAGAGATAATAAAAAAATCATGTAGACACCCCTTCACATCGCCAACCTTTCTCCCATTACACAGGAAAACAAGGCATAAGGATTAGCTACTTCTTGTTTATGCGTCTAGAGATGCAACACAATCTCCACCCCAAAAAGGTATTTTTTTTTTATCATTTCAATTCAGAAAATAAGTAGAAATAGTTTGGAGCCTTGGCATAGTAGATTTGAGTCTCTGCCAGATAACAGCAACCTTTTTTGAGACATCAATGGGCTTCAGTTTGTGGGCTGTTGTTGCTATGGCCTTTGAACAAGGGCAGAAAAATACTTTGTTTTTTGAATGTGTATTGAGCAAGTATTCAATTAAAATGAGAATTCAAGATTTGATTCTACCTCTGTACAAGCCCCTGGGATATTTCCCTACAATTTTCATGTTTTGCAATTATAGCTCTGATTTCTGTTTTGGCTTCTAGATGTCCAAAACTGGTTCATTAATTATATTCCAGAATTATAGCAGAACTCTCCAGATGTAACTTTTTTTAAATTCTGCTTTCTTTTCAAAAGTTATTCTTCCACTGTGATCATAAATGCTTTTTACACCAGGATTCTAGAATCATTTGCAAAACTGGAAAACCAAGTCTGTCATTTTTCCTGTTCTGCATGAAAATTAATGTAACAGATTGTTTAATTTGAAAGAGCACATAAGGACAGTGTTGATGAATTGCTTTAACTATCAACACAGCTGGGAGATAGTAATAAAACTTTCTTGATATGTAACCATCAACAATGCAATTTTTTAAGGGGATGATGATTACCTGTGGATAAAAAAGAAAATCCATCTCTACCATGCACCGAACTGCAAATGTAAAATCTATTGTAATTTGTGCTGGAGCTGAAGAATGGTACCTTTGAGGTAGGTGCCATAAAAACTCAAAAAAACTCCCATAGTTCTAGCATGCACAGTGCAATATAAAATGACAGGTCTTGATAAGAAAATAATTGTAATTACTTTGAGTAGCCTTGCATTACTCTTCTGTTCACTAAAACCTAATTACTGATAAATAACTTGAAGCAAGTCCATTTTCTCCTCATTGTAGCTGAATTACATTAATGGACATTATGGGTCTGATTTTGCTTCTTACGAAGTCTATGGCAGCTTGTCAGCTTTCATTTAAATTCTAATCCCTAGAAAACTTTCCTCTTGATATCTAGCACGGCACCTTTTAATATATTCCTATTATTATCAATCTAATAACATGACATAAGGCATGCTCAGAGAGTCAAAACACTACCCTTTGCTATAAATTAACATACACTGCTGGGACTTCCCCTTATCAAGCATTGACTTGTGAGTGACATAATTGTTACAAGTGAGGCAAAGTTTGTGGGCAGAATGTGTTTTATTGGACCAACTGACATAGCTGGGGGGAGGCAGGGGGGGAATCAACAAATGTTGCAAATTTTCTGTTCCCAAAAGCACATCTATTTTACCCAGCCATATCATCTGGTTTTAGCAAAATACACTCTCTCTTCCTACAACCTCGCCTTCTTGGATTGTCACAGATAAAATGCGACCACTACAAACATTTTCAAGTAGTGATGATGCCATGGTAACATGCATAAATATTATTTTTTGCCTGTATTGAGGCAACATACATCTACTGGGAGGGTTAAGAGAGAGTATTCTACAAGAAAAACAGTTCCTGCAAATACTAGTCCTCTGCTCAAGCCCCCCTGCAAAATTTTACAATTCTACATTTAAAAATTTTAATGAAAGTTATGTCTCTTGTTTAACACAAAGAAAATAAGATTTTATTCACCATACAGGAAAATTGGGAAATAAGGTACACTAAGTGCTGTCAAGTGCTTACAGAAAACAAACCCACTTTGACTCCATTCAACTATTCTAATCCTAGATGATGAACATAATATGAGACTTCCCTGTGTGAAGATGATGTGAAGAATACAAGGCAACAGACTTTAAATGGGTAGACCAGTATATAGCAACTGAAATAATAGAAAGGGTACATATTTTCAGCCTTTATTTTAATTGGTAGTTTCCTTTAAGTAGTTTTATTTCCTAGATAGTAAAATAGACTCCCAAAAGTACTGCAGTACAACTTTCCATAGCCCTTTCCTATAGGTTTACTGTCTCCCTTCCTACCGCAATAGAACTTTCCCTAAAGACTGATAAGTGTTTTCTTTTCATATACAAAGGAAGGTGCAAGTGATTCCTTTTCAACAGACTTCAGCTGTGCAAACAAACAGTTATTTGTCAGGTGCAGGAGGGCCTGTTTGTGTGGAACAGGCAGGTGGCTGCAAGTGTTTGGAGTCACACTGACTTTATCCTTTGAAAACTTCCTTAAAGGTTCCTTAAAGCTTCAAATGAAGCAACAGTGATAATAATTATCAAATACTTCAAGATAATGATAAACAGAGTTCTAAGGCTATGACAATGCAGAAATAATTCACTATAAACATACATCCCTGATCCTAATGCCTGAAGTTGGAAAATATTTATGACAAAGTACAGCTAAGGTCTGATTCCACTGCCATTAAAATTGATGGGAATTTTACCCCTAGCTTCCATGGTAGCAGTTCATAAAAATGTATTTACTGGGAAAGGCAAAAGTAATTCATATGTATGACTACATGAATGCTTATACATATGCATACAGATATTATAGCTCAGTACGTTCCTTTTCTTCAAAGTCAAGGTACTTGGAAAAAAAAAAGCCAACTCTGTCCTTTGTCTAATTTTATGGTTTTATATTCTTATGATATATTTAGTATCATGTCTTCATGTTTCCCGTAAGCTTTCTTTTATGTCTAAAAACACACCAGTAATAACATCTTCAAGCTCTTCTATTTCTGCTATGAGTTAAATTTATATATACACATTATGGCCAAGTTTCTGTTAAAAAACCCTTATCTTTGAAATAGAATTTGAATTTCCTTACTCTATTTAAATGCCAGCAGTAATTACAATGCAGGACTTCTCTCATGCAATTTCTTTGGCTTTTTAAAACCAAGAATTAGAAGTTTGATAGCAAATTCAAATGAACATATTACATGGTTTATCTGAAAATGCAGTCAGATTCAATTAAACACAATTAACCCCAAAAAACTGCCACCACTTCTGAGGGTGAATCATATCCCTCCCAGCAGTCGAACCTTCATGCGACGAGAGAGCCTCTCAACAGGCATGTATGTCCTTCTGCCCAGAGGGACTGACTCTGCAGAGCTCCTAAATGCCCACATTGTCCAGTTAACATCACTGCAGGTAATTTGTGCAAATGAAGCAAAAGGACTCTCCATCTTTACAAGAGTTGCTTGTGCTTAATGGGTAGAGGAATCGAAGGACCAGTGAACTGTAAGTTGTATGGGACTGATTAGCTGTATCTGGGAGGCAAGAGATGCAGACTACTTCAGTACAAAAATGGTAATCATAGAGCAGTTCTGTGCCCTAGAAAAGGATTAACTTTTTGTCTCTACAAAGATAGAATTAACAAATCCAACTCCTAAAAATCCAACAGCTCAGTCAACTGGAAGATCCTGACAGAATTTGACCAGAACTAAATCAATAAAACTACAGAAATGTAGCAATACACCTATAGAAGCTACTTTGTAGATCATAAATAAGTCAGTAGTTAATGACATCTTGGCCTCCTTTACGTGCTCCAGCAGTGTAAGACAGACCTTGTACTGACTAAAAATAGCTATCTTAGGATTCCTTTGTACTCAGGATCCTCTAGAGGAAAGACTGAGCAGGCTGGCCCTGCAGAATAGCTCAAGAATAAACCTTTTTCAGGACACAACTGTAGTGGTAGCTTGGCTTTTCTAACTGGACAGTTAGGAGTTGGGAGCGGGAGAAATAATTTGTCTCTATAGATCATCTCCATTTGCTCATTTCCTGGAATCCTGCATTAAATTCAAGATGTATGACTTTACATCTCATTCTAAATCAGCCTGCAGCAGGCACACATTTATGTGAACTTATATTCCAAACATTCAATTTAACAGAGCCACATGGTCACAGAAAACCCATTCTGTCACTTATAGCTGTCTATCCATTGAATAATTGGCCTAACCTACCTCTCTGAGTGCTGTGCTGAATTTTCCAGCTTTTATTCTAAAATACATTTCTTCAGACTCATAAAAAAATCCTTGTTCTTCTGTAAAATCTGTTTTCTTTTATCTGAAAACCAATTAAAATATATAGAAGCGTATGTAGTGAAGGGAATGAGGAGAAATGGGTTTTGGCTATTCCTATGCTATCTGAGGGGAGGAGATGGAGTTAAGAAGCCCTAAGCCCCCCAAAAACATAAAGAACCCTGCTTGTGAGCTGAAAGATGGAAAATTAAAAATTTCAGAGTAACGTTTTACAGACAGAAAGATTTTAAGTGCCTGAAAGGAGATGATCTTTTAACATACCGTACCTTCTCAGTCATAGCTGTAGTGTCAGTTTCATGACTATAATTAATCAGTAGCACAACATATGCTGTTAGGCCAACTAGAAAGGATTTCTGAAAAGATGTAACACATTCAAAACACCATCTAACTTCGCTAATCTCCAGTTTAATAATATGCTCTAATAAGATTTAATGCTAGTGCTCTTTCAACAAACAGATTTAACCAGGGAGCCAAGGCTGTAACACATTATTAATATGGGGGAAGAATGTTTACATTCAGAAAGGAAAAACATGGCATATATCTGGTGGAGTAGTTGATAAAAAAATGTCAAAAGAATCACATCAAGGTGAAGAGGAAAATTTTGAAAGGATCTAAACAGACAAACTATGAAAAACACTAACGTGTTACATATTCAGTGATCCTCAGTAAAGCCGGGTAAGAAGTTTCAGACAAATTAGAAATTTCATTCTAGTCTCTCTGACCACATGTGAATTGCAACCTAAAAATCATCTCCTTGTTTTTGCAAGGAAAACAGAACTACTGATATGCCAGCTGCGTGATTGTCAACACCTCCCCCCCCAACTCCCCCAAACAAAGACCTGTATGTCCTTGGACTGGGCAACTCATTAGTCAGATGTGAGCCAAACTACAGGAAAAAAAAACATTCAGTTCTCTCCACTACCTGAATTTGAACTCACCTCTTTCCCTCCCAGACATCACCTTAGCCACCATGCTCCTGGCTATTTTAAAGTAGTGTCTCTCTTTTTTGTCTTTTAATACTCATTTCACTTTGACGGGGTAATTTCATGCCTACTCTATATTCCAGTTCCCAGGTCTGACAGTCATCCTCTGTCTCCTGTCCTCTGTGACTGTTGAAGTATTTCAAACAAAGTAAAATACTAAAAGACGGGTTGAAATGATCTGTCCTGCTACCTCCCTTCCAAAATCTTATTGCAAGTATTTTTAAAAGGCAGTCTGTCATATCTACAATTTTCTAATAAATACCAGTCTTTTATCAAAAGTTTTGATTTTCTATTTTGTTGGGAATAAAAGCATTTAATCTAATCCAAGTTGTTCCCTCCTTTAGACCTCCACTTACAGCTGTGAAAATTAATTTTTCACATAGCTTTAGTTTTCAGATATTTCGCTGCATGTTTTTTTTAGCTCACAACAAAAAAGAGTATATCCATTTGTCCTCTGCATTTCAAATAGACAGAATGATGCATAAGTTTATCAGGCAAATAACCCAACCCATTCTTTGTTTTATATCAGTTTCTTTGGAGATGATCTTCCAATGAAGCAATTGCCAGAGCATGCTATATCCAAGTATTCTGTGGCAAACACAAAACTCTTTGTCTTGCACTAAGAGACTAAGACTTAGTCACATCTTCACCTACGGTAAACATTAGCATTTCCATTCCTCCCTTCAAAGGGTGTCAAGAATCACATTGTCACAGAATCACCTTTTCCATTATCCCTTTGAAAAAAAAATGAAAAATGATCAAATACAGAAGTACTACTGTGAGATAGCTGAGACTGCTAATGTAAAAAGTGACTTGTACTAGAATGACATAGAAAATGTTCGTAACTGGCATTTGAGGAAGGGTAATGACACTACTACTTCTATCACAGACTAATTTGCACTGTGAAGTGAAATTATGTTCCAATATGATAGCTCATGACCCCTAACAAGATATTAAACAGATGTGTCACAGCTGGTCACTACCTTAAGCTAGTAGGTACATAGTACACCAAGTACCAAATGAGACTGAATGCTGTGTGGAATGCAGGTGTGTTTATACAGCATAGTGCTGTTGTAGAAAGGTACAAAGTAATTGTAGCTGCCTCAGAGACCAGCAGCATTACAGTTCTGTCAGTGTGGCCATGCATCCAAGACATCGATTAAGAAACTTCCTTTTCCCCTTTCTCCCTCCTGCCTAGGCCCATCTGACCTGAGGTCATGATCTGAGCATGTTCTTCAGTGAGGGTAATACACAGAATCAGATGGTGGGGCCTCCCACAGGCAGCCTTGGGCTCATTCTGCCTGTGCTCTAAGCCAGCTGGATGTAAGTCTGCCTTGCTTAGGCAACACTCTACTCTTGCCATGCCTCACTGTATTAGCTTGAGCACAGGCCCTTCAGATTAGCATCGACTAGCTCCACTGCCTCCATGATCCAGGAATGTCTATTTTAAGAGACTGAAAAGTCATTTGAATATATGGAAATTTTTTTTGTCTTATATTAAGGAATACTTTGAAGGTTGTGGCTGTTCCATGAGCCAGCCTTTTCTGAGCAAATACAAGAGTAACAAGGTAAATTAGCCATGTTTGCATGAGGCTTAGTCCAAGCTACACTGCAACAGGTTGCACAAGGCACTGCATCCAACCAGCTCCAGCATCTGTTCTTGGTATTGAATTGTTTTTTGTTGCACTGGACTGGGGTGTTATAATGCATTGTTGTACCTCATGAGAGGCAAATTTTGCTGTCCTGACTAAAATACTTTATTAATTACAGGCCTCTGTGGGTTACGTTAGCACTTGCTATATAGTACTTTACGATGCATATACAAATGGAGTACAAACAGCACAGGGCAATATCTAAATTTCCCCCCGATATGTAAAGAGGCATAGATATATTGTCTCCTTTTGTGGTGATACATTTAAAACATTATTTATTTTAGCTGACAGGAAGACATTTTAATAGTATTTAAAGGCGTAGTATATAAATTCTACATTTAGATTCTAAAATGCGTCAGGATAAACAAAACCTAAAACATTTTATATAAACGTGCTTTTGTGATAGTATCTAGGGTTCCAAAATTGTACACTTGGCAAAGAAAAAAATCTGTTATCCAGCAACTTTTTTGCAAGTGTTTTCTACATACATGACAAATACAGCTTTATCATGAAAACGTTGCATTTCTGTGTTGATACTAACTACTACAAAGCATTTTTATTTAATTGTAATAGCATAAGTTGTTTGTGTATTCTGGTATTGAGTAACAAAGACACTTAAAAAATATAAGAGAGACAATAACTCACAGTCTAATGAAATGGAAAAAGAACATGGCAAAAAAGAACAATGTTGGGAAGGGAACAGAGGAAGAACTCACAGAAGAATATTTTTAGGAAAGAAAGAAAGAAAAAAGGGGCACAGGAGATAAGTATGTGCAGTTAGTAGACAGGAAATTTAATTCTGACAAGATATAATGAGAAGTATTAATGAAGACATCATTTTTCTAGTTTGGAGGAAAGGAGGCTGAGGGGTGACCTCATTGCTCTCTACAGCTTCCTGAGAAGGGGAAGTGGAGAGGCAGGTTCTGATCTCCTCTCCCTGGTATCCAGTGACAGGAGATGTGTGAATGGTTCAAAGCTGTGCCAGGGGAGGTTTAAACTGGACATTAGGAAGCATTTCTTTACTGAGAGGGTAGTCAAACACTGGAACAGGCTTCCTAGAGAGGTGGTTGATACCCCAAGCCTGTCAGTGTTTAAGAGGCATTTGGACAATGCCCTTAACACCATGCTTTAACTTTTAGCCAGCCCTGAACTGGTGAGGCAGTCGGACTAGATGATCATTGTAGGTCCCTTCCAATTGAAATTGTCTATTCTATTCTAAAAGGAAAGAAAATAGAAAAATCAAGGAAACAGGAAGGAGAGAGGACTGACAAGCAGTGAGAAGGGCAGGAGAGGAAAACGAAGGCAAATACAACTGTTCAAGACAGGTATGACATGGTGAGGGGAGGGAGTTAGAAAAGAGCTTGGTCCTCAAGAAGTCAGACAGGACATAAGTGAGAACAACAATGAGGAAAAGGAAGTTTCAGTAATATGAAAAAAAAAAAAAAAACATTATGGAACCTGCCCTGTCGTGACAGGCCAGAAGAAAGGACAGGACAGCCAGAGCAGACCTGGAAATAAGAACTGGCAGCGAAGCATGAGGAAGGGAGTATGAAGTTTGCTTTGCAATATGCCGGTTTTGTGATGATGGTAGGACATAGACGAAGAATGTGCAGGGAAAATAGCTGGATACTGAAGCTGAGTGAGGGATGAATGATGAAGTGTTGGGCAGCCAGATGTCATCGCTCTTCATTGCAACATTGTAACTAATTAAGATGTCAATCTCATGTGGGATAAGGCAGTGTTTTCTAAAGCTGAGCTGGACATGATATCCCGCCAGGGTTGTGTGGATGCTTTGCACTGTACACCACATAAATATAACCTCCTGCACCCCATGCAATCAATATCTTTCTTTTACTGAAGCAACTGTTCTTGTAATCCTAGTCACTTTTGATAGTCCCCTTTCTCAAATCTCATTTCTCAGTCAATCGGTGTCCATCAACAAGTCATCTCTTGTTCTGCTGCCATAACTGCAGTTCACAGAAAAACTGGATTACATGTCTATTTGGACATGCATTTTAATGGATAGCACTAATTTAATGGAACACACTAATTGAAGATGAAGTACAAGACAGAAAAGACAGCAAATAACCTTCACATTCAAACTAGATTTTGCTTGCTAACAGGTGCAGAGAAGGTTCCCTATTACCACATGAAATTCAAGAATCAGATTTCTTACAGTTTGTTCCTGCCCAGGATAAACAGAACTGCCTCTCTATTCGCTGATTTGGACACCATTAGCATAATCTCATGGGGATGAACTTGGCAAACTACAGCTACTTAGACAGAAGAGATTCCTCCCATCTAGGAAGACCAAGATGCTCTAAGTCAGGAGGCTCCTCCCACATCTCCTTTTCCTTGGTGCTTATACAGGCTTTTCATTTATCTGTTGGTTTAGCAGGAAAAATTACATTTTCTTTTTGCTGAGGTTGCACGCAGGCTTCTGTGCCTCCATATGCTGCACTCATGCTTGTACCCTGGGCAAACTCGACTCCCTGAAACTCTAGCTAAATACAGGGGGAGGCCATCAGACACATAGAAGAGCTCATATTGTTTTCAGCTTCACAGTGGTCTGTAACCTCACCCATCGTCAGGCTGGGGAGGGGGCCAAATTAGATCAGAGAGCGCCTAACAGAAGATTTATACAGACTGCTGGTACAGTGTAGCTACAGCATATATCCAAGGAATGAGAATGAGCAGCCTTTCAAAAAGTGCCCTAAAAAAAATAAATATAAATGCAACATTTATCCAGGAAAAGGATTCAAATTTTGGGTCCCTAGTGACATGTGAGGCAGAGATAATATCAGCTAGGAAAAAAAAGGAGCAAAAGCAAAGATGTTCTTAATGATACACAAAAATCTAATTAAAATGTCTCAGCAAGCATTGAAATTTATTTGCCACTGATATTATGACATGCATACTGGATTTAATGTGTAATCAGTGCTAATCCATTCCAAGCCTTGCAATATGAGTAACATTTAAGGCAGACCACAACTGGAATTACATAAATAATGAGGACAGCTCAGAAAGAGAGTTTAGAAAGGTCCTCTAAATTCCATTCAAGACAACAGTGAGATTACAAGAAATTCTGTGACCTCAGAAAACTGTTGGTCTCACTTCTTTTCTGTCTTGTTCTACTTCAGGCCTAATTGAGATCTCAGCAGCTGGGTGCAGTATCTGTTCCTTTTAACAAAATGTCAATATTGGGGAAATATGTGTCAACGCAACCGCTATAATTCTTTAAATCTTAACAATAAAGATTCTTTATTCCTGCCTACAGTCCAGACCAGGACTTGTGTGACTGTAGAAGCCTAACTCAATTGTTCAACTTTTGACCTTTCTTGGTCCTGTTGCTTCATTTGTTCTTCATAAACAGATATACATGTACACTTTTTAAGATCTCTTAGGATGAATACATTGTTTAATATGATCACTTGCTTATAATTTAATTGATGTTTTTCCTTTTGAAAAGCCAAAACAGAAGCATTTATAATCATTTATAATGATCCACATTGAAATGACCTACAGTTACTCATGCGGCTCATACTCTCAGTAGTTTTCTTAAAGATCGTGGGGCCCGACTGAGCAACAAGTTAATGATTTTTCATAGTTTTAAAAGATTTGGTGTCTACTGGAACAAAACCTGTTTCCCAAAGAACATAAGGCCTGACCCTGACTGGAAAATAAATCTCAAGTTGCAATCATGAAAATTATAATTTCTCCCTTTTGTACAAAAAAGCTTACCAAGAAAGTCCAATGAATTTCAGAAATATGTAGGGACACTGCTGTTAAATTACATGGAAATCTGAATATACAAACTCCTTCACCATCTTCTTCCAAAGTATTCTAAAATCCAAGTCAAGTATATTTTAATGTTGCACCAGTACAGACCTGCTTGCTTCTCTAAAAGGCCACCAAAATGCCACTGAAGTTAAAATGGATGAGTTAACCTTTTGAGAAGTACTCACAGCACCACAATTATTCTGACCTTTGACTGTACAATTCTTTAACTTTGCTAGCTATTCATTTAATGCCCATTTGTATTTTTTAAAATTATTACTACATGATTGAAAACATTTGTTTGCCAATCCATCACTATGACATGTAGCAGTTTGCAACAATGAAGTATTTTGGTACAGGCAGTTTTAATTATTTAACCAATAATACATAAGGCAAGGACCTAGATGTGGGGGAAGCAAAAATTACGGGAGGGGCAGAAGCCCACAGAGAATTGGCATGAATTATTTTTACATCCATCCTAACGCATAAAGCTGTTTTGATGGATAGATAGGTGTTGAAATTAAAAAAAAAAATAAAATAAAATAAAAAAAACAACCTCCCCCGCCAAAAAAAAAGCTGATGCTGGTTATGGCTCATCCTTTGGCAACAAGCAGAGAAGACAGGCTCATCTCCGTAGCCTTGGAGCCATCATTTCAGCTGTGAGAGGGGAATGGGCCACATCCCGCTAAATCCTGTAGGGCTAAGGTAGAACAGGGATTCTCACCTTGATTCTGTTCATAATAAAAAGGTGCCTGCATTGCCTAGCAGTAAAATGTTATCAACTAGTCATGTAACAACAGCCTATCCCCAAACTCTTTCCAAGTTTGGTGACTGATAAGGCTTACCAGTAATCTGTCTCCTCCACTGATAACAATTAACCTGTTGAACTTGATCAGCAACCTCCTAGTTGAAGCACTGGTGACAGTACATTTTGGTCAGCAAAGTGACTTCACAGCCCGAGTGATCTCTTGGGCACTTGTGCATGTCCAGAACAGTTTTTCTATATGCCTCCCTCTCTGAGTGTAGAGGATTTAAGTTGGTAACGCCATTTCAGAGAGAAAACATCCAGTCCAGAATGTTGAGAAAGTCAGAACACTGATCTGCCCAAATCCCATGTATGAAACATACTCACAGGGGGAGAGGAAACAGACTCTGAAGCCTAAACGAAATATAAAAATCGATGTGAAATATCACATGCAGCCAGTAGAAGAGCATAACAGCAGCAACAAAACTAGTACTTATATTAAGTTCCACTAGCCAGGGCAGTACTTTTTAACCTATTTTCCTTCTCAATACCAACCAGCGTGTAATGAACATAAGGTCTTAAAAGTCACTCAGGTGCATTGATAAATATAAAGGCCAGAAGGCAAAAGCATCCAGAACTCAACAGTTCTGTTACCTACACTTCTGTCAGCACTTCCTTATCAACTGGAAATTTTTTATGCCATTTAAAACAGCAAAATGGAGAGATGTCAGTTTGAAAAGAATGCAAATTAGACAACTTAAGCAAGTAAAAAAAAAATGTATCATGAGCCAACTCCTAGATATTGAGTAACTCTCAGCAACTGCAATGCACCAACCCTGAAGGCAACAACAAAACCCATTTTAAACCACAACCAGTGCATGTAGCTCTGTTTAAGAAAGTACAGTATTCAAAATACACCTTTTGATTAACAATGCTATTATTTTAACTTTTATAGGAATCTTAGAATAGCTCACAATGTCTCTTACAGCAAGCTGAAAGGATAATATTGTAGCCTGACCTTCCTCCACAAAAGAGGTCCTTATGTAGTTTTAAGTTATTTTGCTGCTACTGTATTATTTACTGCAACTGTAATGTCTTGTTTATCTAACATTCTCAAAACATGTATTAGCAAAGAAATCTGGGAGTTGACAGTGAATATCTTTCCAGCATTGATGATTCTTTCAGCACACAGGAACTGTGACAAGTCAGTCTTGCACTTAAACCTTGAGGAGATTTTAATGAGTAAAGAAGCAATGAATCTTCCAAGAAGTTCACTAGAAACACGCCAACTTATACAGGAGTAAAAATCCTAGAAAAAAAAAGAAGTTTTAGCAGAAGGGAAAAAGCCATCACTGAAGTTTCTAAAGAGGTGAGGGAAATGACATGTTAGCAGGTTTAAATCACAGAGGAAATAAAGTAAATATCAAAAGAGAAAAGCTGACTACTGCATTCCCAGGGGAAATGCCTTAAATTAAAGCAGAGAGATGCAACAGTGAGATCTTACAACACTAACCTTTTGAGATCATGTCTGCATTGCAAACCTATTCGCAGAGGACAGCTAAACCTTCATCCTCCTGTCTTGTCCTGTGCACAGGGTTCAGAATTAAAGGCTAGATATTGAGACAATCCCTTCTCTGGCTGTTCTCATAGTCTGAAGAGCAGGAATCTAATGCAGTCATTCGTGAACACGAAGAGCTAGACTGGATATGTTAGAACAAAAAATGTTCACGAGGACTTCCATTAGATAAGTTATTAAATTATCAGATTAAATATGTAAGAAAATAGCTATAACATTACATATCGTATCCTATGAAGTCAAGTCACAGCATTTTCCTTTTAATGGAACCTTGAAAATGTGTCAGTTATATCTCCATACCTTATTCATCCAATTGACACCCTGGCTGGCTGGCAATTTTATCCTTTTCAGGCAGAAACTGTAAACCTGGAAATATTCATACCCCATTTCTGACAATTGTTTTTTTTAAAAAAAAAAAAGTCTTGTCAGGTGTGCACTGATGAAAACAAGTACCACCCGTATATTTACACCTGCATACAACAGAGGCAGTGGGATGCAGGACTGCAGAATGCCACAACCATGCTGTCCCATAAAAGCAAAGAGAAAGAGCACCGCAAACAATTTTAACAACTTTTTAAATAATTTGCCAATTTGTCAAAATCAAACCATTATGTAGAGAACTGAATGATTTCAATAAAATTATAGCAGAATTTAAAAGCAAATCTCGAGTGGAAGCTAGGAGAACCAGCCTCTCAAAAGGAAGTCTGCTTGGCTTTCCGTCAGCACATTTACCCTCTTAGCCAGCAACTTGCTGAAGGCTAAAGTGTAGAAACTAGCACAAGAAACATGCAGGTGTTGCATTTACCATCTCTTCACACAGTTTATCAAGCATAAGCCTGAATAACATAATTCTCACAGTATTGCAATTAAAAATGCCCAAAGTATAATATTTCCAAAATGAAAGTAGTTCTTCAGATTTCTCACATCGTCCATCAGGCTAGAGTTGAGTTATGCCACTGAAAACCCATTTCCAAAATTAAAATCATCGTACATTCTTACAGCTTCATTGAGTACAACAGCTAAATGTCAGTGGTATCGTTGGGAGGGGTATTACCATTTCACTTGGCCAGTAACTGCTAATTAGGTAGCTGGGCCTTATGTACAGAGACATAGTAATTGGAAACATAGGTAATTACTAGTATCCAGAATTAAGAGATCATATAGTTTTCTATAACTTTACAATTCAATATAACTTGGCATTTTGATCTTCCATATTGGAAATGGTGTTACTCCTGATCTAAAATGATGCTTACTATTATCTGCAAAGGTGGGTAAACTGTTCAATTTATTCAGAAGCAAGGATGACTGTCTCAAAGCAGGAATTAAAACAGTTCTATAACTGCCAAGATCAGTGCCACAAATTTAAGATGCTATCTCAAGAATTTCTGAAAAACCACCAACAGACATGTATTTAACTTTACATCTAATGTTTGTTTGGTGACTGAGGCAAAAAAAGTGCAAAGTTCAGCCACCTTCTCTCTGTTCAGTGTAGGAACATTATGGTTCAACACTGAAAAGATCAGCATTTGGGAATTAACAGATAAGAAGTGAAAACTTGCCAGGTACTCCAGACATCAGTTTCTGTTACCCAGAGCTGCAAAGCTTTTGTTCTGTGTTGTGGTCAAAAGAGGTGATTGCTTCTCCTGCTCATTAACGTTGCAGTGGCTCCAGGAATTACTTAAAAATACATTAAATTGAAGCCCTTTTTTTCCTGGCCATACATATTTAAAAGCAAAGAGCTTACAGTTGCCTGTTCATACATTCTATGTATATTGCAGAACCTGGTCTTGTAATGAACATTACATGCACTATGTTTTCATGCACAAGCTTTTTCATTAGAAGAAAGTAATGTTGATCACAGTCCATTGCAACAGATGAAAAATAACTGAAAGTTTTTCAGGGCTAGAATTCTAGTTTACTAATGCCAACATGCATCCTTCCTATTAAACACCAAATTCAACCAGCCCTAACCTAATGCTCAGTGGCATAACAGCAGGAAGAACGTACAATAAGATCTCAAGTAATATTGCTATTTCCTTCTTAAACAGTGTAGAGACATGAAACCCAAGGCATTAGACATGGAACACATTCATCTAGGAATCAAAAGTATTTGTATCTTAAAAATGGGAAGATATAAAAATAAAAAGCATAAGAAAGGAAACCTTTCTAAAAAGCCTTTTGGGGACTGGAACGGAATAAATGTTTCTGAAAGTTAAGAAAAAAAATAGTTCTCAAGGACATGCGGTAAACTATCATTTATCACTCTCTCTAAATGTGTGATATAGATGTATGGTTAATAACGCTCACATTTTATTCTCAATAGTGTGTGAACTAGGGTCTGAAAGTAATATAGTTATTTGTAAAAACAGCATATGTTCTTATGATATGTGGGAAGGAATATCCTCTCAAAACTGCATTTTCACTTTATTGCATATAAAACTGTGAGAAAACCCCTAAAATCTGCCAGTTGTTGATAAGCACAGACAAATTTATAGACTCTTGCACAAACTAAATACTCTGTAAGTTTCGAAAGGAAAGTTATTTTACTATTTATTCATTTTTGTAAAGCCCCAATTCCTGGATAGTTTATTCCAGCAAGACATTTTGGAAATAATTTCTATTGATAAACATTGTCATGGAAAAAACAGCATTTTTAGTTATATATGTGCAGTGGTTTTCAAACCCTAATTTGGATCTGGTACCCTGATCGGGATGCTATGTAAGATACTGGAAAAATTATAATCAGGTAGATAGAATTTCTGCCTCAGTGAGCTTACATTCATTATGTGTGACTCAAATAATAGAATTCTTTTACTGTTCTGCTTAAAAGTGTGGTTTTGTGTAATAAATACTAATACATATCTTCCTAATTTCTAGAATGATTTCTCACAAAAACTTTATAAACAATGAGAAATCATTACAACACAGATGTGTACTCACTGCATTTACAGATAACTAAGTAAAAGCCCAGAAGGCCTAAAGCAATTTCCTTATAACACAAAAGTTCTGATTTCCCTGCATTGGTCTTCAATCAATAAATATCACCATATTTACTCTGTATCATGTAAGTAGGGCATAACCACCTAGGATGGTTAAGGATCTACCAAGGATCCCTATTACCAGCACGGTAATCCAGCAGCAGCATTTACCCCTCTGGCACGAAAGCCCAACTGCCTTTGAAGTAGAATCTTCATCCTTGGACATACTCAAAAGCTGTCTGGACATGGTCCTGGGCAAACAGCTCTAGGTGGCCCTGCTTGAGAAGGGAAGTTGGACCAGATGACCTCCTTTCCAACCTCAACGATTCTGTGATTCTGTGAAAATGGGAGCTGTAAGCCCATGTTGTTAAAGCACACTGAAACAGGCAGCTACACACACTATTATTACCAGAAATTAGTATATCATGCTATGTGATACTTGAAAAATAAGCACCCAGGCCATGCTCTTCCCATTCATTAGCTGTGACTAGTCAGCCTTTCCCAACTACCTATCTATGGTCCAACCTAGGATCCAGCAAACACTTGGTGAGATGCTCACCTTCAGATACATAAATAGTCCAGCACAGTCAATCAGCACTTTCATATGCTTGAAGGCAAATATGCCCATTTATTTATATTAGATAAATGCCTTTACATATGGCTGCCTTTAATACAGTAATATAGTGCTTAGGATTTATGATTTACTAGGGTTTATTACTCCTGTGAGCAGTATCTGTATTTTGAACTCAGAACTTGTCACATTAAAATAACACAAAACCAGTGAGAAGAAATCACATACCTACTCTGAGTCATTTCAAAGTCAGCCCATGATCTCTCAACAAGTAAATTTGTGGAAATGATTAATAATTTACTTGCCATTCATAATTTAGTTGACAATTTTTGCCTTTTTTACTTACTAATGAAATGCCTATGAGTAGATCACAATTTTCTCATATTTATTATTCATTACAACTATTTGCTGAATAATTTCTGCAAACAGTTCCTCTTTTGTAGCTCACTCCCATTGTGAATGTTTATTATTCAAAATTTAGTCTGTGAAGCTAATTACCTAACCCATGTATTAGATTTTGTTCAGTGTTTGCCTGAACATTGTTCTTACAACCAGTATGTGTTCTCCAAATACCGTCTCCCCCACTACAAACTTAAATTGTATTCTTCTGTGAACACTCCTTCTGTAAAGTTTGTTTGCTAGAATGTTCACAAAAAGTAAACACCATGAAACAATTTAATTTTAAAATCTGTACAAATATTGGAGGATATTTTTTTCTTCAGGACCAACTATGTCTACCAATAAAAGATAGCACAATCTCAGTTATTGAGCTGTTACTCAAATGACCAAACATGAAGATCCTATTCTTCTCCTCATAGTAAAAACAAGGAACATTGTATCATCAAAAGTAGATGCCTTTTTGCTTGCACATGTCTTGTACCCAGTTTTTCCAAGTATTCCAAGCATTGCTTACAGCAATATAGCAATCATCTAAGTGCTACATCATTGCAGGGCGACTCAAACTGTTAGGGTTTTACTGGAAAGGAGAAGAGTAAAAGGGAAATAGACAAAATGAAAGTGCACACATCACACACCTCTCCTATAGCCCTGGAAATTTCACATAACTGACCTCCAAGTGTTTGTAGAGATTCCCCTCACGTGCCGAGAACTTAAAGCCTTTTTGCTTTGTTTTTCTGGTTTTATTTTATTTCAGATTTTTGAGACTTGGCATACATTTGCTCGTGTTTTCAGACTTCTTTCAGTAACCATTAGGACTGAACAATTTTTTGAGACTCTGATTTAGCAGCTGGGACTTTAAGGAAAACACCATCTATTGTGAGATATGCAATAAATCTGAGAGACCTGGCATTGTTGGAAGGCACTAGTATTGCAGAGCGCCTTTACAAATTTGAGGGAGGTAAAATATTTGCCCAACTTCACACAGCTACCCAGCAACACACATCAAACTACTGCTCAACACAATAGCATTAAGAATTAGAACTGAAATAAATTTAAGTGACACACAAACTCACAAAGGCCTTTCTGCAGAGGGATGAATTTACACTGACTCACCCATCAATGGTTATTAATTTCATCTCAGAGGCACTAATTTGAACAATTTGATTCAATATTTAACAACTGGTAGAATTAATAGTTCCACTGGATTCTAATGAAATAATTTAGAATTTGACTTTTCAGGAAACAACTCTAGAAAATGGTACAACTGCAAAACAATTTTTAAAAATTCTACTCCATTTCCACTAGTGGGTACTAAGACAACTCAGCCATATCTTTCTTTCAAAAAAAGACCTCACATTTTACTCCTGGAATTGCTACTTACATTCTCTTACCAGTGTGCTTTGATCTTTGTGCTGGTGCTGCTTTTGCTTACAAAATGGGAATGGTGCAATGGGAAGAGTGCTTTAGAAAAAGCATTTGGAGCACAAGACTGATTCAGAATAGTAGAAAAATACAGTAGTTGGAATGTACTTTAATCAGAAAAAATATCAGGAGGGAAGGGTTGGACTTTTTTTTTTTTTTGTCAAAAACTCTTTTGAGAGCTTTTTGTATTCCTTTTACAAATTTTACATATCCTCTAGCTATTGTCTCACCAATTTATTGCCCACAATAACATGGATAATTATTCTAGGATCATCACTCCTCACAAGTCTCCTAAAGGTTAATGCTTTTTTCCAGCTGGAAATCTATTCACTGATTACATTCTCAATTATCTCTTCAGAGGTATATTCTGTGTAGACAATTGCAGGTCTTTCTCTTTCCAGGTTAGGAGCTGAGATTTTCCCTTTATTATGCCGTGTCTTGGTGTGGATGAATCCACAGACAATACCACATACAGCACTCCCACAGGGAAGTGTAATACATTTTGTGTCACAGGGCCAACCACAGTTAAGAAATTATATGCTGCCAGCCATATTATAAACTATTCCAGGCATTAGTTGCTGCATTTTCTGAAAATTCAAAATATTTACAGCCCCATCAAGGAAGCTTTCTTGTCTAACATGGGTGTTTTTAAGTCAACTTTAAGCTCAAGTTAGCTCCCAAGTCATAGCTATGTACCACAGCTAGAACTGGCCACAGCAAATTAGCTCTAGATTCTGCCGTCATTGGTTTTAGTGTTCGCACCACATTTTTTAAGACACTGTGAATGCTAACGCATCTTCTAACAAATTTCTGAGATGCTTTGAAGAGGCACATCACTGTTTCATTATTTAAGCAACAAAAAGGTTTAGTAAGTACCTGTGTAAGGTCAAGAAAATTTTTCTTAAAGTTCTCTAATGTGGTTACCCTTTAAACTAAAAGAAAAAAACCCACAGACTTCTAGGACAAATACAGTTGTTCAGTCACAAGATGTCAGAATTTTCACCTCCTTCCCAAATAAATTCTACACTATGTGTACCCAATGGCCTACTAGCTTATATTTCTTTAGGTGCGTTTGCTGGCGACTTCATGTTATCAGCAGTGGAGATAAAAACACACTAAAAACTAAATACATACTCTGGGATTCTTCCCTTTGTTCCCATTTACGGTTCCCTTTAGAAATATAGGAGTTAGCTGTGAAAACTGACACTAGTATCTTTGAAATAAATTCTAGAGGTCCAGTGAATTGAACCTCCTTGAGGCACGTTTTTCTCTGTGTTGCCAGGATAGGTTCATCAGGACAATCTAAATCTGTCAGTAGTCCTTCAAAAACCTTTTAGTAAGCCTACAATAATACTGCCATAGAGGCGTAGATAAGTGACAATGATTATAGAAAGAAAATTCTACTGAGCTTACTTCTAATTCCTGGCAAAGAATACACACAGAATGCATATGCGTGCTTCGCTAGAAGAAAGAAGAATTATATTTTATTTATAAAGAATCTCAAAGATTGGGATTTTAATCTTACAGGACAGAGTTATTTTTCCTTAGGTTATCAAAATACATAATTTTGCAACCAGTTATATAATTTCAATTTTACAGTCTTCTTTCCTCAGCATTAAAGCAAGCTTCCACGAACTCAACAAAATTTAATAATATCTAACTAGCTGACACTGCTGCAGGTCTATAATTGTGTGTCACCTTGCAACACTACATTGTCTAAATGATTTCTTTTTCCTTTTGGCAATCTACTGAATAATTCCAAACACTGCTGATGAAGGATTTCTTCTACACAAATATTTCTTATTAAAATATCATACAGAAAATAAAATTTCTTATGCAGATGTAGACATTTGCTGAAAGATTTAATATTCATTTAGAACCTTCTTACTGACAGCTGCTCAGCAGGACAAAATCTCTTCATTTGATTAGAGTCTTGAGGCAGTCTCATGAAGGTCGTTACTGAAAAAGAGTCATTAGGGTTCTCCCTCTTTTTCACCTTCAGTTATGGGCATATCTAAATGTGCAAGGAGGTTTCCTTTTAATTTTTTTAAATATACATATATATTTATTAAAAGTATGATTATATTCTTATAAGAGCTGACTAAGGATGAATACAAAACAAAAAGGCAAAGTTTTATAAAACTGAGTTGCATAAAATTGAAAAATAGTAAAAAATTTTAATTATGGCCTGAAGACAATATTAGTAAAATAGTTGCTTGAAGGTGCAGTTTGGTATGATTTTCTGATTTATTTTCTATACCACTGTCTCCATTTAGCTGTAATAAACCACAAATTATAATTCTGCCATTTAAAGAATAAGGGAAAACTGTTCATTCTGCCTAACACTTGAGGTTTCTCCAGTCATTGCTTCCTACTGATATTTAATGTTTAGAACATCCTTTGTACTTATTTAATGTATTCCCTTCCCCCAGTGACCTGGAAGTGAATGAATCAGGCCTAGAAGATGGCAAAGGCCATATGAGGTACAAATGAACAAAACAAATTAGCTGCGCAGATTCCCCAAAATACTTGACTTTTTTTCTTAAAAAAGGTAACTTTGAAGTCTTTCCATCCATCCACTGGCCCACATGCCAATAACGAAATGTCAGGTTCTAAGGAGATATGGCTCAATTTACCAACAGAGTACTGAACAATCTGTTTATGACCATGGTCATGCCTCCCTGTGGTGCTGTGGTTCACAGTGAAGTAAGTGTAGGATGCAGCCTTATTCCTGAGTCTTGTGGGACACTTTCAAAGATGAATTAGGTGTACATTATGGAAATTTCTGAAAAACAAAACACACATAAAACTACTTTTCTCACTTTTACCTCCTGGATCAGATTTCTCTTCAGTTGGATCACAGCTGACCACATAACCATGTGGTCCCAATGACAGTGCATAAAAAAATTCTACATTCTGTTCTTGACACTCATTCTCCTGGAGCTTAATTTAGGTTAATGTAATATCTTGGGTATACGGTTTTATGTCCCTAAATGTACGTATCCTGAATTTAATACACTGTCCAGCTGGAAAAAAAAAAAAAAAAGCCTGATCTTCATCCTCTCCCATTCTATACGTAAAAGCTGAGCAAGACAGCTCAGTTTTGCTGCCATAAACATAGATTCCATCTAAGTGGATTTGGATAAGACAAAATGTTAATCCTGACCTGAACTGACAGCATTTATAACTAACCACACAGGTAGACAGGATTTAGGATGTTAATTAGGTGTCATACTGCAATGCTTAACGCATAATTCCACAATCAATGGACTTCAGTGAAAAGCTGGCTTAAGAAGTTCCTGACTTTCCTTTCTAGCACCGTAACTGCTTGTGAAATTCTGCTGTAAACCATGCCATGAACTGATCTGCATTAAAAATAACTCTCCAGAAAAGACTGTTTTCCCAAGTTAGTATGCCTATGCCATAATAATATATAGTTTAACCAATACAGTTGAGAGAACTATCTTTCACCACATGAGGGCAGGACCATATGGTCAGGGGTCATTAAACCATCCTCAGCACCAAAGCCACTGTGTCCTGACTTTTAGCCCCCAGAGCAGGCTTGTCCACCTTACCACCTTGTAAGAGAAGCTCTTGGCTCTGTATTTCCAAATTTTCAAAAGTGGGCTTCTCACATTTTTTTTTTTTTCCAAAACAGATGTATTCACAATCTCAACCCTCTTCCCAGCAATCTCTGCAGGTAGTTATTTCTTAAAACAACTTTTAATATAATGACATTAAAGAAGATGCCCATTTGAAAATCTGGCCTTAAAAGAACGGCACAAAAAACGTCAGTTTACACAGGAATTCCCACACTTCTACTATCAAATCACTTTTTCAGTAAAGATGTGTTGAAGATATCACCAGAGAAGAATTCTGAAACGTGTCATGAGGTCAATCCAGTGTATCTCACTGTGGACCTGAAATACTGATATAATTTTAAAATAAACAATGACATGGGTTGCATCATATAGATCCCAAGCACGTGCATTTTGCAAGTGACAGGAGTAAAAATGCCAATGGGGGTTTTAAGCTAAGCTCAAGAACAAAGATTGTGAGAGAGATTTAAATATTACTTAAATAAGATGACTTCTTTTATGGGCATAAGAGGGAAAATGAAACATAATTTAATATATGTCTTGCTAACTCCTACTTATCTGTAAAATATTAAGCATCAGCATTGTTTTAATTTAAAAAGAAAATCTTGTCACTGCAGTGCACAGGAAAGATGATGTTCAGCAGATGAAAGCGAGCTGTGTAGAGAGTGACCTTGATGTTTGTAAACCCACTTTCCTTTGTTACAGAAATTGAAAGGAGACCCAGGTCTTATACTAAAGAAAGTAGAGTGGAGAACTGAATTTTCTTCTTAGTTCTGCCACTGATTCCTGCATGATCCCAGGCAAATTGCTTCAGTCAAAACTTTCACAAGCAGCTACTGTGTATTCTGAGCATTCAGTATGACACACAAAGGATTAGGTTTGCAGAAGTTTTAAGAATTCATAGCTACAAGTGAAGTGAATTGACTTGCTAGTTTTAAAAACTCCAGCTCTGGACAAATATTAAAAACTATGTACTTTGAGAAATAAGGTAATGATCATTTCGCATTAGACACCCAAACTGGGCTGTGCTTTGAGGATATATTACTGTGCCATAGTACCACGTTGTAAAACCGGGATAATAATAACTACTCATTTCACAAGAGTATTATAAAATGGAGACACTAACGTTTGTGAACTCTGAGATATTGTAGTTTCAATGGAGCCCATCAGTCTTATGAGGAAATCAATAGTGTCGTATTCAGAGAAAGATTTGAGTGTTTCAGCAGGCAAGTGGGCCACAAACTGAATGAAGTACGTTCTTAAATGACATATTGGAAAACTGCCCATTAAATGAGTACTATCCATCTTGTGACCCGAATGAGGCAGGCAGGGAATGAGTTGGAGAAGAATAGTGTGCTCTCACATAATTAAAGGCTGTATCATAATGCAAACCCACATTTCGGCCCAAATACTTTAAAAGTTTGGCTAAGCTCCTAGCAACTGAATGCAAACTCTTATAATGAGAAGTTCTGGGAAGCTTAAATATAGTCTTGTTTCCTGTGTCACATCTAACATACACTTATTAGCAAAGTCCTCATGAAACTAATGAAACACTTGGCAAAATAACACAAGAACAATTTGGAACAGCATTCCAATGCTGGAAGATCAAATCTTTCAAAAGGCTTTGTTTTATGTTGTAAGAACTTTAAGACAGAAATTTGCTTTGGAAGGAGTGAGTTTCTTAGCTATTTTCATGCAAGACAAGAATTAGGAATGCAACAAAATCTTATTTGGACAGGATCTGTTCATGAATTGAGTCTAGTTATAATCACTCAGATTATGATCTCAGAGTTGGTGCCATTTAATTAGTATTTAAGTGCATGTACTGTAGCTACATTTAATTACAATCCCAGATTCCTATCTATTATCTGACAGACGATTGCTACTATTTGGCATTCAAACAGCTTCTAAAAAATAGGAAGTGAAAAACCTAATATGAATAACAATTAGCAATACAGCATGCTGTTACACAAAACAAGCCTACAATAAATGCTAGATCACATACACAAAAAAAAAAAAATTAGTCACCAAATCATTATTGAAGTATTAAAGCAAAAGAAGGCCCTCAACTAAGGTTTTCTCTTCTTTCTCCAGTGGTGTTTTATGTTTTCTCTTTGTTTAGATTCTGATCTTACATTTCAGTCCTACAGATTACAAGCTTGTGTGGTGGTGCCAATGACACCCTAATATCACAGATAAATCTAAAGAATCAGAACGTTCAGCTATATATTTCTAAGGATAAACCTGAGCACTCCATCCATACTGATGCTATACACTATACACTGCTGTACGCTATACTGCACGTTGTCAGGCTTTGTGATACTATAGTGTTATTGCCTCCATTTGTAAAATTCAAGAATGCCATGGATTCAGCTGGTATCAAAGACAGGGACAGTGATGTTTGCAACTAAAAAGTAATATTGCAGTTGAGTTATTCTTACCTCCAACTTAACATACACATATTTTTCCAAATTTTAAAGATCTCTCCCCAGTTCCTTCAAACACGGTTTGTTTTGTCCACACAGGGACCAGTAGGGGAAAAAGAAAAAAAAAAGTATGAATAATGCATAGTAAAGCCTGCTAAATTTCTTCTCATTTAAAATTGTGCTGTAAGCTAAGGTTCCTAAATACCTTTAAGATATAGTTTGTTAAGTGAAATAATAACTTGAACCACATTGTAGTAAAGATAACTAAAAAGAAAGGCCAACATTCCCAGAGAGATGCTGATATAATAGGTAATGCTCCTGCACCCCATAGGAATATCACAGAAATATCTTCAAAAGCAACATCCTTAGCTGTCCCACTGCTCCAAGAGACTCTCCCCATCTGTGCCACTACAGTGTTCAGTATGTATATTACAATTTACCAGCTAGCTGCTAGCAAACAGAACGTATAGACACCGAGTTGTTCTTTTCATTCTCTCAGCAGGGAAAGTAATTTTGGTCTCACTCTTTTATTCATGCTGATGATTTTCACAAAGTGTGTGTGGGATCTTTAGGAAATCTATCATTCTTTCAAATTTGGCTGAATTTACCAGCCAAAAATTATGGTTAAATATTTTTTAGGCATGCAATTAAAAATTAAAAAGAGATAGACAACATGATTGCATAAGACATAAGACATTATTGCATAAGATTGCATAAGACACAAAAATTGAAGGCTGAATTCCACTGTTGTGCATAATCATTGGGAAGGAATTTGAGGAAAAACTATGGGATCAGTTCCGTAAGCAACAAAAGCAATTGTGGCAGAGTGAGACAGAGGTACAGGTTGCCAAATGGGAAGGAACAGTTTCGTAGGGAAGGATGTTATATTTTCAAACTTACTAAAATGTATTCTAAACAATCATAATGCACAGAAATAAACACATTGGCAAGGTTCCTTCTGTTGACCGGCACTTCCTAGTTTTAAAAGCACCAGCTGCTAAACCTGGTATAGTTTCAAAAGCTCGTGTAAAAAGGTAAGTCACAAATGCACACGAGTATGAAAGCCATACACTGAAATTATATGTTCCAGACAGATTTCAGCTTTTTAACGGGACTAAGGTTACTGCTGCATATATGGAACAATGTGAAAGGGATTTATAGGGGCAGAAGGTGGGAAGATTAAACAAAGCTGGACAATTAGTTCAGCTCATGGACCTAAACAGCCAAAAGCTAACTTCTTCACATGCAACACAAGTACTAAAATCACAGCACAGCTCGGTAATACGAAAAATTTGACTTAACCTATGTACACAAAGGCCTTTTACTTTCACCTAAATGACTCCCTTTGCTGACAGGATTACACTCCTGTGCCTTAGAAGTGAATACAAGATTAGACTAAGCTGTTCTTTACTTATGACATTTCCCTATTCACAGCTTCTGACCCAGAATTTTGTGTTTTAATTTAGTTATCCATTGACTATTTTGTTATTTTACACCCAGAAAATCAGTGAGCACTGCAGTTCAATCAAAAGCCCTGCGTCATTTCATTGGTTCTTTAAACAGATCGTAGCTAAAACATACATCAGTAGTATTGCTGTAACAGAAAATTCCATAGGATTTTGTCTAACATTCTGGAAAAAGAAATAAAAAAGGATGAATACACAAGAAGTGATCTAGTGCCCCTAAAGATCTGATTATTACCACTTAAGGGCATGCTGTTTTACCTTACTGTTGGGGATTTGTTTGTTGGCTTTTTCTCTCATATGACACCATCTATTTTTAATGTTGACACATTTACATTTTAAAACAACCCAGAGACCCAGCTTTACTTATATATCTTGCTAAATGTGAATAAAATTCAAACTGAAATGCATCAACTATTTCTGGTGACACCCAAGGTATCTATTCCTTTTCCCTGACTCGCCATAACTCTTTACCTGAATTTATAAATCCTGTAGCCTTTTGGTGTAACAGACTGTATTGTCACCACAATTTGTGATTCTGTTAAAAATCTCACAATACTTTATGAGGTATTTATCTTAGGTTTTCAGGTCCTTCAATCAAAAGCATTTACAAGGAAGTCTTAATCTCCTTTGGTGGTAAATTAAAACTGCACTTTTAGGTGTTAACAGGGCTTAAAGATTTTTTTTTAAAGCTCCAAATACCTAAAATTATAAAAAAAAAAGCATGAATAAACAAAATTAACAGGGAGCATCAGAGATTGACAGACCATTTTACAACAGTAACCCGAGATAAGTGTTAAGTCTAGCCTCATACTGAAATCGTCATCAAAGTCTCTGCTCAACTTCCCATTTTGTTTAATCAATGAAAGATCTAGTTAAGATGATCCTAAGTCAAGAACTGGAGAAATCATGGAATGCAAGAGCTTAAGAAATAGGAGTACGGCCAGTAAGAAAGCTAAGTGACCAAAACCCAGAGGGGGATTGTACTGCAAGTGGGAGATCTAGGAGTAAGAGCAGGAATCAGGGGCTACAGAGCAGGGCTAATTAGCAAGCCACAAGACAAGGATGAGGTACAGTAATACGCAGTGTGAGTAAAAACAAAAGCAACCTGCTGAGTGTCCTAGAGCAATTAGTGCGGTTTGTTCCTATGCCAGATGGGTAGGCAGCTATCGGTCAGTCTAAGAGATCAGTCTTTAATCCTGGTAGACCAGTTACAGCCAGGTCGCTGGCTGTAGTTGAGTCTTGAAAAAAAGACAACGCAAATGTCCAGTTGAATTTTATAAACATAGGACAATTTCCATGCACAAGTATAACATGAACACTTAAAATATATTAGACACTGCTACAGACAGTATGCAATAATTGGCCTAATTTGATCATTGAGGGCTTTGAGTTGCGAATGATCTCAGCCCATTGTTGCTTTCTGTTTTTTAGCCTTGCCTTCATTTCAGAGACAGATTTTAATGAGACCCACAACTTTCTCCTCATATGCAGATATATTGCTTGAAATAAGCAGTACTTTATATGTGTGAAAGCAAATGTACATGGCTGTAGACAGTTTATTTTATATGCCATAGCAGAAAAAGTGTCTGCAACGCCTGTGTGAACTCATCAGCACAGAGGTAGACATAGTGAAGAGACTAATGGTGTATTACGCTTCATCTGCAGCTGAAAACTGTCAATTGCCAGAAAAGGGGAAGAGGGACGTGGGAAATACAGACAGGCGATACATATAAAGAGACAGAAGTTTAATAGCAAGTATATCAGAAAAAAGGGTATGAAATATGTTTGATACAGGTGAAAGATGTCAGCTTATTGCTTTTTATTTATAGCCCTGCACAGATGTGTATAGTGCTTTGTCATACAAAAATTAAATTGATGCAGATAGCTCAAGGAGTAGAGATGTGAAATCAGAATTGGTATGAAGAGAATATTAGAATGAACCAAATTATTGGGGAATAGGGACCGCTTTATCCTCTGGTCATTGCACTGAATAGGCAATGAATTATTCTGAAAAAATATTAAGTATCTTTCTAATGAGGCCTAGGGTGTCATTGTACAATGTAGGGTGCTCAGGCAGGAACTAGAGATAAGCAGATAAGCCTTCAGTAAAAAAAAGGTGTAAGACTACAAAATACATAATAGCAATAGCCACACCACGCACAGACATATCCAAAGAAAAGATCTGATATCCTAAGCAGAAATTATTTCCTGAATGGAAGTCCTCGCAAAGACCAACCTTTTCTACAAACTACAGAAAAGATACAACACAAACAGAACGGCTTGTGAAGTCCAGAAGAAGCACCAGTTAATTTCTGCTGCCAAAATACACCATAAAGGTATCAGAGTCCAGAAACGCTGTCTCAGAATACGTCTTTCATATTTGTACACACTTAATTGTTCTGAGTGATGCAAGACTTTTTTATTTACTTCATTAGTACTTGAATTCTAGAAGGGAAGTGAATGGGGGAAGGATTCAAAGATTCAAGAGCAATTGAAGGGACTGATTGAGAGCTAGATCTAGAATAATGCTCAGCTAGCACCAGTTTCTCACACTCTGACCCAAAAATTCGAGTGCATTGTAATGGTTATGATTACCCACCAGCCAGTGCCATTTGGGGTGCCACCACCTATGATCTTCTTTGTAGAAAGAAAGAAAGTTGCGTGGAGGTTGAAGTAACAGAATGAATCTGATTAGTTTTCTGTAAAGTTAATTATAGCACCATTACTTGTTTACTTTGTTTTTCTGTAAAATGAGCACAAGGCTTGTATGAGGATAATGGATACATGTATTGCACTGTACGTATAAATTCCCATTCGTATGGGATAAATCACTGTAGCAATGCTTTGAAGTTAACAAACCTTCTCATTTAATTACAGATAAAAATACTGCATTTCCACCTTTAATATGAAATGAATGAACTATTAGTTGTGTAAACAACTTTTGAATTTAATTTCTGGTACTGTGGAAGCAGCAACAGTGATTTCTTTTCATACATTTGAGATGTATAAAGATAGGCAGCAAACCCTAACTCTTCAAAAACTCCCCAAACTGTTTTTAATTACCTTTCTACATTTTTTAAAATGAAGACTTAAGAACTTTCTTTTCTGTAACACATAGCAGAGCTTATTTTTATTTCCAGCACTGTGAAACAGTAATGGTTTATTAATTAGTGCTTGATAGGAGGATGAGTGTTATTTACAACTCTAAATGATTTTGAATTTTGAAAGTCTTTGATTCAATCTCACAAAGCAACAAAATTATGTTTTAGACTGGATGCATGAGAGAATAAGAACTTGCTGGAAAACAGACAACTCAAGAATATTTGTAATGGGAACTGTTTCAGCTGAGAGAAAGAATGAAATGCATTTTCCTAAAGGACAAGGAGTTATTTTTACCTTTCTTCTTATGTTTAAGTGCTTTCTTTTTTTCTTTTAATGAAAGTGCTATGGCAGAGCATTCATGTTTTGGTTGAACACAGAGCAAGCAGCAAGCTAAATTATACGCTCAATACAAATCTCATGCAATAATGATGAAATAAGTGTAAAATTACTGTAACCAAAGCAGACACTTTATGAAGTAAAGTCTCCTCTAAATTCACTATGTGTAGGCAATATAGAGAAAATGGAAATGCATTTTAAAAAGATGAAATTGTAGACTAGACTGGCCAAAAGTTTTAATGAGACTGTAAAATACTATGATAAGCCTCTGTTTAAAATATACTCAGCCTTTGTCACTGCAGTATAAAGCAGATAAAAACTTAGTGAGATATCAGAGAACATAATTAGAAGTCAAGCTGGCATGGAATTACGGTGCTCAACAAGCACAAGGAGCCAGTTCTGAGCCCCTGGCCTGTGATAAGAAGTTCTGACTTCAGCACTAAGAAAAAACAACTCAAATAATTGTGGGCTACAGGACTGGACCTTGGTCATTACTTAACCTAAACACAGTAGAGCTTCAGTTTAGTAAGGGTGGCGTGCACTTTGCGACGAACAGCTATTTAACAAAGAGGTCAAAAGTCTGCTGCTGCTACTAACTAAAGAAGCAACCACTTAATCTCAGGCAGCATACAGATGCCCTACTTACAATATATAGCAGTCATTACAAAATAAATGGGTATTTATAGTTGAATTTATCATTATTACATTGTCATATACAGACAGACACACACAATACTCTTTATTAGATCAGTTTAGATCAGCTTCAGTATTTTTTTTTTCCTAACTCTGAGGCCATATTTTAATAGAGGCACTTCACAAAAGTTTTAATGTTTAGAACTGGGTAAATTCCATTCAGCTTTGCAAAGATAAAATTTGCATAATAGGGCTGCAATTCAAGATCATCTAGGAATAAAATTTCTCCTGAAATATCTGACATTTCCAAATGGAAATACCATCAGAACAAATCAACACTTGAGATTCAGTTCTAGGTTTACAGAAACAGCTATAGAAAATAAGAACGACAAAACATTTCATTCTGAAAAGTGGAAGTTTTGAGCATAGCCGGTGGTTTCTAGTTCTTCATCAACAGTTCATCAGTCTTTAGCTTAAAGTACAGCAAGTATGGTAGTGGTCATAAGTGTTTTCTGTTTGCTTAAAAATATCAGTAGTGAAGCATACTGGACTACTGTGGCTTGATTAAATGCATGGCAAAAGTCAAGTACTAGAATGACTATTTTCCCATGCAAGGGCATACAATGACATATGATTATATGCCTTTCCTTTTGGATGGAGTCAAAGGAATAGGGTAGCACAAATGCCTGTGAAAGACAGCTGGCATGAAACAAGCCATACACTAGACGTAATCCTCTGCAGTGCTAAATTCTTTAGTGAGCTGGACGTCTGTGGGGAAAAAAGAGGGCTGAGGAAAATGAATGTGCCTTAAACATGATCTTCATCGTTCTAGCGAGTAATTTAGTTACACATCCCTCTCCTATTGCTAAGTAGGAGGATATATCATGATAGCCATTCTGCAGAACATTCACTATCACAAAATCAGGTTCCTTACACAAGCTTGTCTGCTTAGCACCTTCTTATTCATGCATGTACCCAGTATTTTGTATTTTTACCTGTCTGAGGAAGTTTTATACATACAAATTTTAAAAGTATACAAGGAAAAACAACATAATCTATTATACTGCTAAAATGGTTGTCAAGAGTCAGAAGAAAGTATTATCAGAAATTCAGAACTGGATATTTTTAAAATTCTCTCATTCACAGGTGGTCCTATACTAACCATATACAGACAACAAGGTGCTTTGATTCCTGTTTCTATCACTCAAAATTATTAATACTCAACTGTTAGAGCTAAATATTCTAAAAAATGTCTCCAGACTCCCCATCCTATTTCTTCTTCAATGTTCTAGAAATCTTTTTGGATGCTGCCCCCACTTTCCCCTCTTCCCCCAAGAAGCTTGACATTGCATGCTTTACTGAAAGTTTCCTGATTAACCACAGCAATTTTTCATATGACTATTTAGTGAGTAATTATAATAAAAAAAGGCTTATTTACCAGTGTGGAAAGAAAAGTTAAATTAATAAGGGCAAATAAGGACCTTCTAGTATGCTGAAAGCATCCATTTTCTTTATAGAGGATGAGATTTGTGTTCATGTCTAAACATTTTACAGACATCTATATGTAATTTGTTACACATGCAGTAACATAAACTCACTGCTAGAAGAACTAAAGCCACATATGTACTGTTTCGGGGGGCTATGGAAGAAAGCAGCATCAATTCCTAGGGCAGTTAGTGAGCAGTAGCTCATACCCACAGTGCTCAGACCTAGCAGGAACAGATTTGCCATGTTCTTACTGTGTGGATATATGGAACAAAATCCTCTGCTTCTCTTGTGGCAATTTAAAACATACAATTTTATTGATTTTACCACAATTTCTCCTGAAGGCATCTAGCTGGTTTGCTTGGGAAAGAAGCCTACAAGTCAACAGGATACATGAGGTATGGGTGATCATGGAATCAGAGTCTAGAATAAAATGTCAGACATTGACAGATAGGTGTTATCTTCAGAAAACCTTTCTCTTTCTTAGTCCCAGCCCTTTTACACTTGCACTTTCTCTGTTTTCTTGCTATATGTTTCTCTGGTTTTTTGCTATCCTATTTCAAGTTTTATTTCTTATAATGACTGTTGTCTCTCCAATCTTTAAGTCCCTTCATACCTTCATTCGCTCTTTTCTTCATCATACTCCTTGCTATATTTTTTCCTGTTTGACTATGTTTATTTTTCACTGTATGGTCCTAACCACCTCCGCTCAGCTTGTCCCTACATTCACTCAAGCTGTGCCAACTGATCTAAACTAGCTTTAGTCATGGCTTGAAAATTTTAAAACCTGCCTCAAGCCTTTATACTTCCTTCCTCCCCCTCACAAAGACGACTTTGCAGTTTCAGTAAGAACAATCAGTGTCAGGAGAAAAAGTGCTTGCTCAGGGCCTTTTTATTTTTGTAAAGATTTTGGAATAAGTAGCTACAAATAGTAGGTGAGAATCCCGAAAGATACAAGCAGAAATAATGTTAACAACCAGCACTTACACTGAGCTTTAAGTTTCTTTTTTAATCTACTAAACAGTGAAACAGCAAAGCAGAGCCCAAGGTTCTTACTAGTCACTAATTCGAGCTTTGAAATTAAGCAAAGACATATTCAGAACAATCTAGTAGTAGCATTTTTGTGCAAGGACACAGGAGATGAAAAGAAAGGGTTATTTACAGACCATTCAATTCATCTGTGGTGGAAAGAATAATAATAATGCTTTTTTTTGTACTACAATACCTAGTATTCTGTAATTACTTTCTACCAGTAAAAGTTGTAGGGCTTTCTGACTGCTGGCTAGCATGATTTTGGTGGGGAGGATGGCTGAAACACACACAGGGCTCTCCCTGTAGCCAGTCACACCTGAACTGAGGCACACAAAGTTGAGGTGGGGGTTCTGAGCTCCCAGGCCCCCAGACTCTTTCTGGCATATTCTTTTACCAGTTATACAGGTTATACTATTGTCTTCATAATCCACTCTCTCATTTGTAGTAATATACATTGTTGAAGTTGAACCAGACTGAAGTAACGCCTTTGAAAGGCTTTTCATTATCTGAAATAATGATACCTACAGCTTAAACTTAAGATTCTAATTTCATATGCAGAACGGAATCTGCTGTTTGGTTGATCTTAGTAACTGAACTAATCCATTAGACTAATTCATACATATTTCATATACACAGAGAACAGAATACACTTGTTTCAACTTGCAGCTTAGATGATGAAGCTCAACTCATTTGCAAATGATTGCTTGACTGACCAAAATACAAAAAGAAACAATTCCTTCATAAGAGTAATTTCCTATAGGGGAATCTTGCCGGATACTCAGCTCTTGACAGATGCTCCAAAAGCAGAGAATATACTGGGCATTTATTCCCATTTGTACTTGTACAGAAGACTGTGACCTTTCTTTTGACATGTATGGCCCACAGCTGTTTCACAGTCATTTTATATTACCTTAATAAGCTAATATGTATGGACTCTCTCTCCAAGCAGAACAGTGGAACCAAAATCACAGGGACGATAGCTCAAGGAAGCATTTAAACTAGCATACCATCTTTTCTAGTGGGTAGAAACAAGACCAAGCACTTGAGTTTCGACCACTTTGGAGAGATTTCCTCTTTGCTGCAACTTAGATTAGCCTTACCATTTGGGTAACAGTCTTCAGCACATAATAGCTAAGGACTGCAAGGAGATATTTAACAAAGAGTCCTCTTCTCTGCAGTGCATACACGTTCTTTCTCTCTCCACATCAGGGCAAGAAGTCCCAAATTTAGTGATCAGCAAGAGCCTTGTACAAGATTGCTCTCTTCTCTAAAAGCATTCCTCTAGGGAATTAAAAGTGTTCAAGCAGTTTGAGAAAGGGCAATCTCAGTCTGGGCTGAATACAAATCAAATATATAAACGAAGTTGCACATTGCTTAGACTTACTGCTGATAAGTATTGACAGCAGCATGGCCTTTTCCCTTTCGCTGGACCATCTTCTCTTCGAGTATAACTTATATAGATCAAAATAATTATAGTGGTCTTCTGTACTAGTATCAAGATGTTCCTGACACTACACGCTGCCAGGTTTCAATGGGCTGAAGGGTTATCATTAGGCCAGACTCATTAGTGGCCATTACTTTTAGTAAGGATTTAAGAGTGCCTACTTTGTGTGTTGCAAGCTTGTTTGTTTGCAAAAGATTTGTAGTAGTAAATAGCGAATTCCAGTCTGAGTTTAATTTCCAAATCAATTCTATGCTTTCAAAACGATTAAGTTAAAATTCCTTTCCATCTTTAAACTATAAAAATCGGCAAGAGTTCCTCACTGTTTTGACCCTGGTTAAGATTTTAAACTGTCTTTTTCAGATAGGTGGCTTAAGAAAGCTGTATAGTTTATCTCCTACCTGCTTAAAGGAAACATTATTTCATATCTATTTTATTCCAAACTCAGACTGGAAAAGCAGTGATTGGTGGGGGAGGGGAAGAAGCTCAATGACTATGGAGATATGGAATTTTGTAAGAAGTTCCAGTGAAAAAAAGATAATAGCAATTGTATTAATGTTTCTGCAACTCAAAAAAAAAAAAAAAGGAAAAAAAAGGAAAAAAGAAAACTAGTATATTTGCATCTTCATAAGTAGAGCCGTTCCAAAACTGGATTCGGATCACTAATGTTTTCTAATTGAAGGAAACCAAACAATGATTTCTCTTCCACTTCAGTGGAAGAAACACCAAACCAAACCATCTTCCTTCCTATTTATCCCACCTCACCCCTTCTAAACTATTTGCGTGATTCATAGGCTACATCCCAATCTAACAGAGATTTGTTTAAAGGTGGGAGGAGAAGATGACGAGTTTTGAAAGGGACTTGTTTATGGCTGAAGACTGTAACCCAGCCTCTAGCACTCATGATAGCCAGCACTGCAATGCCCACCTTGAATGAGATAATACAGGGAAGGAAACCTACAATCAGCTAACAAAGTTAAAAAATTCAGGTTTTGACACATTAAGCTCTAAATTGCATTTAATAGATTGAGGAATAAAGTCTAACCAATCTCTTTTCATATGAAGACAAAACACCATATTTGATTCATGTTTCATTACAAAAGTAGTGAGCATAACCCCTAAAATGAATATTTTTAATTAGAAAATTATTTTGAAAAATTTAAGAAAATAGTGAATTTTTAATTCAAACTATTCATAGGAAAATTTAAAAGGAACTGGGATAAAATCTGACAGAAAGCCAACGCCAAGATATTTGAGTTACAGACTTTTTCATACTTTTGGCTTTGCTGCACGAAAATAAAGTGGCTATTCATGCAGCACCTCTATGCAAGAAAACTTCTGATATAAATTCAACAAGAATGAGAGCAATTACATATTCTGACATATACTTCTTCATGTCTCAAATATTTTGAATACAAGGGTGATTTCTATTTGTATTCCACAATTTTTAAAGTCCACTAATTGCAAGATATTCTGAAATAAGTGTAAATTGTCTCGATGGGCACCATCCAATTTCTAATGGACAGGTGTTCATATAAAAATTCAGCAGTATCAGCAACAAGCTGGCAGTTACTGGTGAGGTGAGGGGTGTTAAGAAATTATTTGGCTCACAGCTGAACTTCCTATTTAACCACAGGGATGATCAAATTAAGTCAAGGTCAAGTATGTGACAGAGCAGCTGTGCCATGCAGCAGATTAGGACTGCTGGTGTATATATAGTAAATTTGCTTTCTTTTTCTAATCCACCATTCATGTCTTGCAATTCAAGGCTGCTGCAGGAGAGAAAGTGGCCTGCTGCACTCTCAGCCTTTACTTTGGGCTCTCCAGGTTCAGCTCCTTCCCAGGCTGCTTGAAGCCGCCTTGGTGGAGCAGCCCTCTAGCACTCAGTGCATCACTTCACTAGGCAACCTCTGGTCTACAGGGAAAGCTTTACAGCCGTCCAGTATGGCAGAATAACCAATGAATTTTCCCCCCACTGAATAAGAGAGATGTTCAAATCTCCCTAACAGAATGAAATGACTGGACTGGGGGTGAGGTTCTTGCCCGCAAAAAATTTTACTCTCGGGTGTAGCCCATCTAGAACTCTTATTAACCACTACAAATATATGCTTTCAACATAGAGTTGTTTTGGGCCCGGTAATGCTTTGGCTTCGTAATCTATTATTTTCCTGTTTCAGTAAATGAAATAAATTGATTTATGGCAGTTAATGCACAGGTACTGAAAACGGTGGCTGTAATTTTTTGGTACCCATCTGTCTTCCTCTTGCTCCATCTGTTTCCTTCACTCATTGCACTGGAATCCTGCTTCACAAAATGGAATCCAAACTCTTTCGTCTAGCACAGTGTAAGTTACCTAGTTACGCAGCTGAAAGACATTTTCAAAATAAATCACTCTCCTTGTACTCCGTAGAAGGCAACAGACAACGATTTTGTTGTTAATATATGTCTGAGCAATCCTTCTTTCAACAAAATATACAACTGTCAGTAAATTTCCTCTAATTTCAGATTGTGCACTTCAAAATAATACCATAAAGGCTCATCATTTTAATCAATTATTGATTACACCTTGGGGACTTTCTACCGATTCCACTTGATGCTGCTTTTAAAATGGTAAGTACCTACATAACTGTATGATATTATAAACTGGTTTAGATTTTTATAGCTAATACAACAGTATAAATGCACAGTATTCTATGATTTCATTGGACAGTATAGCTTTTATTAAACTGTGTTGACTGACTTTTTTTATTCTTTAACAGTTCTTTGGCCTGTTAACAAGTAAAGATTTTGATTTGACTCTTTACACTAAATGTAAGCGTTTAACAGGAAAAGAAAACCTAAGAAAGCCCTCCCCCCTTTACAATCCAAGATGGATGATACAATATAAAGGCTGAAATTTTTTTAATAAATTTTGTGTAGCACAAATACAAAAGCCACTACTAAAAGCATTTGTTCTATGGGATACTATAAACAAAGGATACTTCCATTATTATCTCATCTTTAAGGCAATGTGGTAAGTGAGGTCATTTGAAGGTTGAGAAAGGCGGGGGTTGCTGTTGCTCTATAAAAGGGCTCACACTTTAAATAAGTGTCTCAGTATTCATGGTGTCTGTCTTTTCTATACTAACACAGTATCTAGAATACTTACATGCCTCAAATACTTTGTTTATGGATTTACCACTTCATTATTAGCAACATATTAAAAGGGAATAGTTACATTTTATTTGCAGCTACAAAGGACTTTTGACTGATACTGAATTTATACAGAATTAGAATGTACAAGAATACTAGCATACAGAATACAGTTCACAGGAACATGCATTTAAACACACAACTTTGTGGCTAGGGTGATAGTAACTCTACTCATCACTTTTTTTTAATTCCACAAGTTATTTTACCAAAATCTCAGTAGTATAACTACCTGTAAGAATTTTATTGAGTCAAAAGCAGTAAATTACCTAACCTCTTGAGACACAGAAGGAGCATTTATAATATAAGGAAATTTAAAAATATGTAGTGAGAACTTAATTTGGAAATTAAATGTTTTTCCAAGATGAAAAATGGAAACAAGTGCTGGTAATAGCACTTTGTAAAACAGAACTTTCATGTTAGAGATCCATTATAGTGATGTAGGTGAGTAAAAAAAAATGAGGATTGCACTTCTTTTAATCTTTATGTGTACATTTAAATACATATAGCCCATTTCTCCTTTCTGTGGCAGAGTTTGAAGCACTTCAAAATGAAAGCAAAAAACAAATGGCTGGTATTAATCATACAGGAAAAAAATGAAGTCTATATACCTCCTGGGGTCTTTTAAAAAGCATTAATAATGAAGTATTTGCATAAAGTTAAAGCAAGAAAACACTTGTATGTGAGAAAACATGCATCTTTTTGACATCTGTGAGCTACTTCTCTTGATCTGCTCTATAAATAGAAACTAATTATGGAGAGACTGAAAACAAGACAATGCCCTAGAAAATAAGAGGGACTGTCATTTTTGAATATACTCAAAATAGTGCAAGTAAACCTATATCATACAGATACACAACCACTACACACATTTGAATTAAAAATCTTTTTTGGTCTAGTCTTCCTCCTTTTACAAGCAATAGTTAAACTTCCACTAACTCCATTCAAAGCAGAATCAGCCTTAATGCATTCTTTCTCTAGAACTATCTTCTGGCCTACAGAGTATCAATATTAACTGTGAATGTCAGAAGAACTGTACAGGCCCTAGCAAAAAAAAGTATTCAGTCCTCTAAATGAATGCCTGAGCTCTGACTTTTAAGTGAAGACAGCGATCAGCAAGTCAGCTGCTGTTCATATTGCTTTCTTACTCATAATCAAAAACCAGAGGCTTGGGGAGTGCTTAGTAACACAATCCATTCCTTCCCAGGAATTTGATATAAGTTTTCTTTTAAAATAACTTTATTCTCCTGCTCTGGTTATAAATATAACTTCAGAAACAAGTATGATCCAAGGCTAAATTCCAAACCCAAAAGCTGACACAATATAGAGGTCAGCAGTGAGGCTGACATTTCAAATTAATATGCTGAGTCAATCCTGTCAAGGTGGGTGTCAGGGCTTCTCGGTTTCAAAGAGTATCTCAGCTGCTGTCTTTGGACAGTAATGTTTCCCAGACTCACTGCAGAAGTGTATATCAAGCTGTTTCTTAGAGCAAATAGAAACCTGTTTATATATCGGCAAAAGGAGGCTGGCAAAGGACAAAACAGAAGGCACTTCAGCCACGCAGAGCTGGAGAGCACCATCAGAGGGACTGAAATGGAACCAAGTGGGGAAAGTCATCATCCCTGCGAGCTGGGGGAAGGAGGTGGCTGGATGGAGCCGCAGAGCTCAGCCAAGTTAAAAGCTGCATGCTGGATTTTACAAAATTAAATACAACCATGGCCTTTATTTTTAGCCATCTGCACTAAAAGAAGGGAGATTAAGATGCCAGAAATGACTATCCTTCACAGGCAGAGTCACTCAGAAATCCTATCTGTATGATTGCAAATACTTGCAAACATTGATTCACCAGGATACAGCACTGAGCTACAATTCACATATTTTTTCACGCCATGCAACAACCCAGCAGTCAAAAAATTTGTCCCATTAGAACAGCGTACAAACTGACAATCTGCTATGCTGCTTTACAAAATCATCATGGGAGGAAATATCTTTAGGTTTGCCTTAACTTACCATCTGTCCATGCAAAAAGTCAAAATGCATTAATTTACATACAATATTTTGCCAGCCAGTAGCAGCCGTTAAGCATTATTCCTTTCCCCCACCCTTCACCTTAAAAGGGACTATTCTGTATCCTTTCAGTCATGGTATATACATTTTCTGTGAAGAAAATAAACCAAAGCAACTGGATATGTATCAGTGTGCAAAAAAGCACTTTCTAGGGTGGAATACACAACCCAGTGCACATGCTCTGTGTTTGCTACATTCTGCTACCCTGAAGTGCAGAGTATTTGCACAAATATAGGGAACGCTCAATGGCAGCAGGAGGCAGCACTTGTAGCCTAGCCCAGTCCTAGTCTGTGCCTTCAGATACCTATTTCAAACCAGCTGGACATTAACCTAAATAGCATTTACTTGAGTTTCAAATAAATAACACAGTCCTAACTTCCTGTTTCGGAGTGCAACATTTTAATCTATCCTAAAGAGAGGAGAAAATGAATTATGTAAGTCTAAGTGGAGGCACTGGGCATGCTAAATGAGGAATGGGCATAATCATTTAAAGCAAAAGCAATTAGATCACAGGGAATGCATTTAGTTACAGCAGCAATCATTTCATTTCCAGCTACTTGAGACTATGAGACCATAACCTGAAAATTTAGTCAATGACTTTTGGTTTGTAGACAAGTGCTAAACTACAGGATTTTAGCTTTCCATGGTTAACTGATCAGAACATGCTTTTCATTTATTCTTGGTTTTTAGACTTTATTATTAATGCAGAAAATCTGCATAATACTGAAAGCTGAAAGTGCAGTGTCAAGTAAATGGAACTTAATATCAAAATAACAGGGCCTGTTGCACTTTTTGGTAATTTTTCATATTTAATTAACTGAAAATTTCACTTCTGAATTTTAATTCACTGACAAATAACTTCATTAAAACAAAATTATGATTGCCTGTGTTGTTTCACGTCCTTCCAGAAGGCTGACTTCAAAAACATACAAACTTTGGAGGGGGAGGGTGGCAAGGAGGAAACACACTGGAACAACCTTAGCTTGCATTACTGAAAGCAAAACTCCCTGTACAAACTCAAATTGAATGGGATATTGGAGGTGAGAATAGAGCAAGGATTACATAAAGCAAGTTGTGGGAATGATGACTGGAGGAACCTGGCAAAGAAAAAGGAGAGAATCCTCAAGGCAGGAGATACAACAAAATAACTCTCTGCATTAATTTAAAGGAAAAAAAGGAAAATGTTGACAATGTGTTCACATAGCCTTTTGAAAGAGAGGGAAATAAATTGGAAGGATTAAATAGGATTTATCAATTGTCAGAGGGATATGCCTCTTTCCTTTCTCCCCTCCCACCTTCTGCATGATCAAGTTCATCATTATCAGTAGAACACATTTCACCTTCTCAAATAAAGCCATGAACAGCAGTCCTGATGCCATGAGCATGGCAAAAGTTGCTGAGCTGTGCCTGGTTCTCTCTGCTACTGAATAATCTATTGTAATCAATGTATTAAAGAATAAACCCAATGCAGTTTTCATGATGGCAACCTGAGGAGCTATACTAAAATTACAGTTAATTATGTATGTATAAGCTGGGTTTAGCCCTCTGTAGAGGACCCCAGGCTTGGCATGAAATTGCTCTTCAGCTTGACAGGCAGACAAGAAAAAACTGCACTGATGTTCAGCTCACGATAATGGTGATACCTACGTTGCAAAGCAGAGAGGTGAAATTTCATTTCACTCGAGCATCATATCTCATAGAAAGAAACAGCATTTACTTGTTTTATTTATACAAGTTTAGAGGACACTGACATACATACATACAAAAAGGAGCACTGAGTGCAGTTCTGTTACATGCTACAGGAGAACTGCAGAAGGAATGTCTGAAAGAGAACCATACACAGGCCCAGTCCTCAATAACGTCAAGCTTGCATATTTGTCCATGATAACCACTGAAGGTATGCCAAAACACACCATGCTAGTGGCCAGTCTATTACTTGCTTTACTATGCCAAAGCATTTATAGGTAAGTCACAACTGCTTGGTAGCTCACACAGGAATTTTTGATCTCTTCTGGTCAGGCTATTGCAGCCACCTATTTTCTATTTCTTGCATTAATCCTTTGCCTGTTCACTTTGTCCCTTCCTTTCAGACACTGTACAGGTTTTTGGCTGGGAAAGAGCTAGTTTGCTTCATAGCAGTTTGTACAGAGCTGCATTTTGGACTTGTAACCAGAACAGTGTTGATAACACACCAATGTTTGAGCTATTGCTGAACAGTGCTTGCACAGCGTCAAGGGTTTCTCTATTTCTCATGCTGCCCCGCCACCGAGTAGGCTGGGAGTGCACAAGAAGTTTGTAGGGGACACAGCCAGGACAGCTGACCCCAGCTGACCATAGGCATATCCCATACCATATTATGTCATGCTCAGCAATAAAACTGGGGGAAAGAAGGAAGAAGGGAGGACATTCAGAGTTATGGCATTTGTCTTCCCAAGTAACTGTTATGCCCAATGACACCCTACTTTCCTGGAAATGGATGAATAGCTGCCTACTGGGGTTAGCCCACAACTGACACAAAATACCCAGTTATTTTAATTAGCAGCAAAATAGCAACGTATCCCTCTATTGTGCTCTTTGCACTTCTTTTTTCTTCAGTTAACAGAAAATTGAATGCATTTAATAAGAGCTAGAATAAAAAGAATACAAATGTGAGGCTTTTACAAGGTCACAAAATATTCATGTTTAACTCTGGCAAGTTTGCGTAGAGAAAAAGTACCATGAATGGAAGAGGTCTGGACGGCATCATCTGTCTAATTTTATCAGTATTTCATTTACACTTCTGCTTCTGTTTCATTCCTACAGACCATGTCATCTCATTAGTCTTTGTTTTACAAGTTTATTGAAATGCAGTTCTGTAGCCAGGAGTATTAGTTGTGCTTATTTTATCTGTTTTGTTACTAACAAAAGACATTCACAGAAGATGACGACTCTTACTTTAAATCCTGTCCTAAGAGACATAAGCTAATCCACTGCACCGATAAACCACTGCACGATTGGTTTAGATTCACATATACGATAAAAATCCTCTCAAATAATATTTCATATGCAGACCAAACCCAAATCAAAAAAATAAATTACATTACATAGTTTGACACAGAAATACAGTGGTTAAATTGCAGAAGCCTAAGTAGGTCAGAACTCCCACTGACTTCCATATGAAGTTGTGGGGTTTTGTACTTGTCTTCTCTCTGAAAATATACATCTATATGAAATAAAGTATTTTGCAGAATGTTTTTTGATTCCCTAACTTTATTTTCATAAGGTCATACTAATTTTCTGTCTAAAAGACTGTTCTAGAACATCAGGAAAATACATGCAAAAATCAATATATTCTTTTCTTGAACTTATTCAAGTAACAATAACTGCCATATTAATGAAAACCAAACATTTTGGGTTGACTGAAAGCCATTTTTCTGTTAGAAGTGGATTAGAGATGTAGTCTTAGGTTTTGCTAACGCATCAAGAGTTAACCTCAGGGAAAGATCAATAATGCATTATTGATTGCAAAATTAAAAAAAAAAAAGTTAACAGCCATGTCTACTATTGGAATTTTCATTAAGCCAATGTAAGACCTCTGGAATGTATCTTTGTAGATAGCCTGTCTTCTATAATGACATAATTTTGCAGAGAAGAATCACTTGATGAATGATTAAAATACTGAAGCAAAAAGAGGTTGAGAAACAGGTAGCAAATATTTTATAATTCTGTCAATTTATTTTTCCTCCAAGAGTAAAAAACATTTCACAAAGTGAATTTAAATCTTTGAAAAATAAAATATGCTAGTAAAAAACAATCTCCCCTATGTAAAAGAATACTATATACATGTGACTTCTTCAGAGGCAAAGCAAGCAAGATGACTGGATAACACATCTGGCACATTGTCAGCATAGAATATCGGGGGAAAGAAGTAAGAGAAAGGAAAGTTATATTTTGAAATTATATTACTATCACAGCAAAAAAGATGTAGATTTTTACCTGATACCGCTTGTCTCTCAAAGAACACTAATCCCATTTATCAACCAAAAAGAACATTTGCCCCTCCTTCAAAAGCAATCTGGGAAATTAATCTTTGTGCTATCTATAAAGAGCACAAAGTTAGTCACCATAGCTGATTTAAAAGCTATGTGGACATTGCTACTCAGATATTATTATGGACCAAATGACCATTCTCTCAGCCTCCTCTTATCTGAGCCCAGAGGGCTTGTCATCAGAGAGATACGAAAACACGCTCTCTGCTTCAGCAGGCTCTTAGTTGTTCTTCTGCACTGAAAGCATGAAAAAAACTCTTCCTACAAGAATTGGGTTCCTACAACATGCATTTAATTTGGGCAGCAATGATATTATGAGGCATCGCTGTACATGCAAAGTGATATTTTCCCTGATCACATGGTAACAGTTTGAACATTCATAAACATCAAAACAAGTATGCACATTTTTAATGCTAGGGATTCAACATACCAGTGATGTTTCTCTCACCACCATGTTTTTTCTGTTACTAATACACACACACGGATAGTCTCATATCCTCACCATTTGCCTTAACATGATGTTCTAAACTTTTTTTTTTTTAATATGTCCATAAATCTTTCCAAATCTTGTTGGTTAACCTTTAGTCACCTTTTTACTATCTAACTTCCCAAATAGTAGTAAATTCTAAAAATTTTCAGCTACTGAATAATCATTATCTTAACCTAGAACTTGTAGTCATAGGAGCATAACTCATTTTTTCCACCAAGTACTTTAAAAAGTAGCAGCCAATAACAAATTTTAACCTTTCATTTCCATATTGTGCTGAATATCACAGTGAGCAGAATGAGTTTTGTCACTTATTTTAATGGAACTAATCTTGTATCTAATTAATACATTCTTAACAAGACTAAAGTTGGTAAGCTTCAGGCTTTAAATCTCCACTTGAAAACTCTAGTTTCTTCATCAGAGACTTCTCTAAAAAGTATTTTTGACTTGTACCCAGACAAGTGACCCAGGGTGCTGCAGGATAGGGCTAGCATAGCATTATACTTGTCACCCAGAAATAGAATTTCACATTTAAGCATAGATTTCAGAGACTATGGACTAAAACACTGCACCCTGAATTCCATCTCGTATCTTCAATAACATTTGGTTTCCTGCCTTCTCCATCTGGATAACTCTGTTGAAGAGCATTGATTACACTGGTCTTTGTTTCAGAAATAGAAAGCTAAAGCCTACAAATATACTTGTCACATCTAGAAGACACAAAACTTAAGAAAAGTCTTTGGTGGTATAGAGCTTCTAACCCTCTTTCTAACACTAGTCTGAACAAAGGGCCAGGACTAAGCATTGTACACATTTGTATACCCAGAGCCCAAGAAATCTGATGAGTTTTCACAAAGATGACCTTACAGCATTGTGCTCCTGATCAAAAAAGTTTGCAGCAACTCCAGCTTTAAACAATATAAAAGCAGCTAGATTTCAGTACCCAAGGGTGGCAAAGCCTGAAGGAAATCTTGGGAAGAACAATATTTAGGCAGTCTAAATTTCCATTTCTACCTTGAATACAATTCTAACACGATCCTGCAGATGAATTTGAATTTACTAAATGCTGTGTAGGAAAAAAGTCTGTTTACAAAAACAAAAATTGTACAACACAAATATTTGAAACAAAACCCTTTCCTCCAGCATAATAATAAATGGATGAGAATGAATTTAAGGATTCTTTCTCCAACTGATATTTAGAAGAAGTTTTACTCATCTAATTGCTTTCACAATGACAAAAATCAGTCAAGAGGTTTTTTTTCAAAATTGGGATGAACCAAAGTTATCTCATGATGAGGCTTGAATCATCTTTAATTCCTCCTCTCTTCAGAATTTTTTTTATGAAAGAGATTTAAGAAGGAGTTCAGTTGTGCCAAATTAAGGTTTTAATGACTGATCAATAGATAGGATATCTGATTCAAAAACAGAATCTCTTCTATCAAAGAAAAAAAGCTGCTCCTGAGTACAAAAGCAGTATGCTTTTTGCCTCTCTATATGTAATACTGCCATTATAATTTCTTATTAGACAGCATATCAGCTAAAAGCTTCATTTTCTTCTTTTTTTACTCGCTGATCACAGCATAGGGATGTGGATAAGACTCAAGAGTCACTCTGTGGAAAAAGAAATTAAAAATAAACAACTCAAACTCATCAATTAAGCTACATCCCAGCTTGAAAACTGCTTTGAGTCACAGAATGGCAGATATAAGCACCTTTCCTCTGAAGATGATGAAGTGGGCTTCAAATACATACCAGCAAGAAAAATGTATGATAATATTAGGGAGTCTCTTGTTTCTTTTTAATTTATAGCTCTTGAGTTTTGTCCATAAGCAATTCTAGCAGATTTTTGTGTTGAAAAAAACCTGCCTTTGTAAAACTTTAGTTCCATAGGAACACCAATGATATTTCTGAAAATGTAACTGCATACAAGATGACTTTGAATCTTTAAACTGAGACATATGAGGTCTGTCTTTCAGATCAGTGTCTGCTCAGCTTAGGAAAAAAACAGCAGCCAGAACATAATGAGCTAAGAAAGCTGTTTGCAGCTTTAATAATGCACTAGTACTTCTATTTCAGTTAATACCTATTTACTTTGAACTTTATAATACATTAATTTGTCTATTTGTTTCTGAAATTACAGATGAGTTAATTTATTATTTTTTTAAAAAGATAACTTTAGTTCTTTCATCCGAGATGTCTTGCCTAAGCAGAACTGATAACCATTAAAAGCATCAGCATAACATATTACTCACTTTGACTGTTTTGCTAGAATGCCCCTAGGTATAAAAGCAATGCTTACTAATGATAAATCCAGAGCAAAATTCAGGCCCATGAAGAGATATATAATTCATATGTTAGAATGTTCTTGCATATGTGTGGATTATCTTGACAATCAATTCACAAAAAAAGGGAAGCTTGGGACCTAGAGGGTACATTTTCAAAGGTTTATACAGGAGGTACACTCATTAATCCTATTAATGAATAATAGGATTAGTGTATACACCACTTATATGTGGCTTTCAAAAAGTTCCACATTTAGACCAAACTTAAGGAAGCAGATGAAACAAAAAAAATCCTAGTAACATGTCAACCAGTGATTATTCCTTTCTATTCATGTATAAGCTGCTCAACAGTACTTTTATGTCTTTGTTGGAATTACCACTGCTGGAAAGTAATAATTCTAAGGCAGATTTTATTGTTTTGCCTACTATCATAGCTGTCCTGATGAATCTTCTGTTTCTTCTTTCCACATCGTTAAAAGAGGCACCCTGATATCTCTGTAGAAGTTACTACACAGCATAACTGTGTCCTCTATGTTAAAGAGGACATAGAGGTTAATGAAATGTAGGATCAGCATTTCTCTGACATTGTCTGCACATCTTCTGGTTGCCAAGCTACAAAATACATTCAAACTTTTTGGGTTTTCATATATGAAAACAGCTTTTGGGGAAAGTGTCCAAACAAACATCTGTGGATGACAGATTTTTATTTGCTCACAGAACAGACACTACATCATGAGGATCAAACTTATCCACTTCATCTCTCATAGGCAATCTAAAAAACTCCACATGTTTAGTTGCCTGAGGATTTGCCTTTCTTATCTCTTTAATCTTGACAAAAGGACCATAGAAGACATCAGGTAAAGTCAGTTTTCACAGTTACTATGCTAGACCATCTTATTAGGAAACAAATCAAAACCACAAGCTCATTCCATACAAGCTGCAAAACAATTTCCATACAAAAGTGATTTTGGACAGAATAAAGTGACACAAAAGAAAGATTCTGGTCAAAAATTAAAATCAGCTATGCATCAGCTCAGATATAAACTAGCTGACATTCCTTCCCAGTGTCTTGTGTATCTGTCATACCCTGTAGAATATTTTCAGGCTGAGATATGTTGAACTATTAACTGTTTTCAGTTAGAATATACATGAGAAATATCTGATAAAAGCCTTTGAAGAAAAGTAACTGAAGTAAAAGTTGGACACATGACTAATATTTCTTTATCTTGGTCAAAGTACTATGGTGAAATAAATTGCATAAGACTACTTCTGCTATTAATTTCCAGCAAAGCATGAGCATTTCTACCACCACCATTAAATATCGTCAAACCCAAACACAAGAACTTTACATGAAAATCAATTATTTCCTAACATACATGCTAAAAATCCTATTTACAGAAAAATTCTAGAAAAAAGAGAGGAAATTTAAACCAATTCAACATTGTCAGACAAAGGCACATTTTAGATGCAATAATAAGTGCACACCCTTCAAGCTCTTCAGTTTTATAGATAAGAGTGTGATTTAATATTTTTAATTCTATGCAGATGGTTATTTTTATTCCTGTAAAGCTAGCACAAAAACAGTCTAAACTATCACAGAACTAGTATATTCTGGTTTATTCTATAATTTTCTATGCATTGTAAAGGGGCGAGACCATCACTTATGAATTCCAGTGAAAGGTATGGAATGAACCTTAATCACAGCGTTCTGAATATCTCCTACTATGTAAGCTTGAAGCTAAAGTCTGAAGCCTAACTATTTTAGACAGTGCAAGACAGTGATCCTGAAACACAAAAATAAACTGAGTTTGGATTAATACCTGCCCAATTACACAACAATCTTTGTGAAATTCCACCAATCCCCCCTCCCCCAGAATATCATCAAACACTCTGGGAAACGAAAAGTGTCTCGTAAAAGAAAAGTGTTTAGCAATTACTTTTTTCTGCTCTGTGCATCTGGTGTAGTTCTGAATGCACAACCTATATATAGCATCTCTGAATGAAATAACCAAAAGGGCAGAACAATGACAAACTCACTGAGTCGCCCAAGCAGAATCCTGCTTCAAACTCCCATCCAGGCAGCAAGTTGATACATACAGTGGCCAAGGATGGGTACTACCATTCACCAATTATACCCTCAGTTTCAAGCTACCTTTACTTAATAATTAAGTAACATTCAAAGCACAAACCTTGCTTATTCCCAGTTTGCTACGAGAGTTATCGTGTTGTTTCAATCACTGAAAAAGCACTGAAGCACTAAATCACTAAAAGCACTGAAGCTACCAAGCAGATATGTTGGACCATATGAGACCTTCTTGCCAAAATATGGAAATGGTTTAAGCTCATATCCCAGTTCTGAATATTTCTGAAGAAGAAAACAGAATCTGACATATTAGTTTTAAAGGGACAGACTACAACTGCAGGGTTAAAATTGCATCAGGGCATGACAGGCAAGCAAAGGAAACATTTTCCATTACAGTGGCTGAACATGCTGAGGGTGCTGCTGAGACACTGACCATTGTGAGGAGGGAGATTAGGGACAGGAAGCATTAGACATCTCTCATCTTTCTTCCCCAATAACAGCCAGTCACTGCAAGAAAGTCTACACTGCACATATATAAGGTGCCATATTTCTGTTAGGAGGGAGATTCCCGCCCCCCCGCCCCCCAACATTCTGCTTTAATTCATTTCTACTTGGCATTCCAGCTGTAAACCTTGCCCAGTATGGACTTTCATACAGCTGATAAGCAGAACTAGAATGCAAAAAAAAAAAACCAACCAAAACCAACAAAACGTTATTTTAATGCTCTAACAAGGACTCACCAAGGTCTGCCTGATCACCTTGTTATAATTTATATTGTTCGGTATTTTCTAGTAATTTTAAACTTGCAATGCTACTTTATGCCTCCATAGAGCCAATACCCCAAAAAGTTGCATCAAGTCACTAATGGAAAAGTGACTCAGAATAAAAGTATTGATTAAAAATAGCTTGATAACATTGTGGTTAACCATAATCTATACGTCCTACCCTCAGGGCAAGTAGCTTCTGACATATGCTTGGTCATGCTTATTGTAAAACTTATAATTTTTATACTTAGATATATTTATATTTTACAAACAGACTAGGAAAAGAGATGAGGGAAAGAATCATAGAATCATTAAGGTTGCAAGAGACCCTTAAGATCATCAGGTCCAACTGTTAACCTAGCACTGCCAAGTCCACCACTAAACCATGTCCCTAAGCACCACATCTACCTGTCTTTTAAATACCTCCAGGGATGGGGACTCAACCACTTCCCTGGGCAGCCTGGTCCAGTGCCTGACTACCCTTCTGCTGAAGAAATTTTTCCTAATATCCAATCTAAACCTCCCCTGGTGCATCTTGAGGCCATTTCCTCTCATCCTATCACTTGTTACTGGGGAGAAGAGACTGACCCCCACCTCGCTACAGCCTCCTTTCAGGTAGTTGTGGAGAGCGATAAGGTCTCCCCTCAGCCTCCTCTTCTCCAGACTGAACAACCCCAGCTCCCTCAGCTGCTCCTCATAAGATTTGTACTCTAGACCCTTCACCAGCTTTGTTGCCCTTCTTAGGACATGCTCCAGCAAGAAAAAGGGAAAAGAGTACCATGAAGAATTATGCATGCCAAGATGAGAGACATCTTGGATGTTTATATAAATATCTATGCTGAAACTGGTAAACATGGAGTTTTCTGGACATCACCCATACTGTAACTCAACTGTCCAATTTTGCAGAAGATTAAGAGTACCTCAGAAAATCTTCTGATAAGTAGAAAGCTCTGTTGGATATTAAATTAGTTCCAGATTAAGGGTTGCCTGATAGTTCGGTCAAATGCGAAGCTATTTGTCTGTAACCATACCATTTGAAAGCTAATAATCATCTAATCTGGCCAAAGATAGAAAGACTCTGGTAAAAGGTATGGAAATAGATTTTTACTTCCCACAGAGAACTCCCCATCCTAGAGCACCTCAAACCTCCCAACCACACCTATGACAGTAATCTGAAACAATCACTATATTGTTAAAAAAGGAATTGGGAAATTCTGTCATGTGACATAACCATATATATGTAAGTAGGGTGGAAAGAAAAGACAGCTCATGTCAGGCAAACTTGCATGAACTATGCACAAAGTAAAATTTGACAATCAGATATTTATGTAACCAACGTCACTGCTTAAACATAAGCAGTGCTAAGGCTTGAACTAAAGCAAACGTGTCTTTCGGTTCCCTTCAAGTTGTAGAAAAAGAAGAGGTAAAGGGCATCTGTTGGGGTCACTGAACCAGAAAGAGATGTCTTTTGTGACATCCCAGTCTTAGAACAACTAGAGTACTCATTGCGTGATTAAACACAGATTTTAAAAGACCGCTGATGATAACAAAAAGCAAAACCGAGGATCTAATTTTTAGGTGCCTGGAGCACCATTCACTCAACTGAAGATAGTAACAATCATAGTACTCTGCAATTAAGCTGTTTGAAGTTTTTCATACCAGTCACCACAAAATTAGGCCATCCAAAAGTCAGACTTTAACTTTCTAGAAGTCTCCTTCACTAGTGGTCGTGTGTAGCTGGGAGCAGCTCGGTGTAAAATACAATTTATGTAGAGCTGGGCAGGAAACTATTGTTTATTTTTGAGAAATTGAAAATATTGTCCTAAATAAAATTCAATCTAGCATATTTCTACTAACAAAAAAGTCAAAATTCAAGCTATTCCAAATATTTAGTTTGAGCACTTACTCTTTTCATGCTGAGGACTGAATTTTAAAAATTAATAAAAAAGCTGATTTTCTACTGAAAAGATCCAATTTTGAACCTGAAAACCAGAATATCATGTATGAAGAATTTTAAATCAAAGCCAAAACATTCTAAGAAAAATACATGTGGCATACATAAATAAAACAGAACTTCTTAATGAAATATTTATTCAGAAAAAAAAAAAAATCTCTTTCAGATTGTAGTATTTTCAGTGAGATACAAGCAATTAAATTTGTGGTAGCTACATACAACATTCCTTTCTGAATAAAAGGATGGAGAGGTAGTATTGTATGGTGACTGCTTAATGGTATTATCTTTCTATATACCCATTATTAATATATACCCACATACCCTTACTCTCAATGAATAAAACATATTTGTAAACTTAGTTTGGCATTCTTCTGGTGCAAATATTTCAGCATTGATTCAGCATTTCCCAAATTTGTCACCTCTGTTGCTTTCTATAGGACAACTGATGGACAGGATCCTCAAAATCTTAGTAATCTTATTACCAACAAAGCTGTAGCATTCATAGGTTTCTAGTATTTTATACTCCCAGTCAGGTATATAACTGCTGATTATTTGATTGTAATGAAATCATGGAATGACAGATCTTTTTACAGATGTTTAGAGAATTATTCATTCTTAAGAGATTTGCGACATGCGCAGACTATGCATTTAGTAATGCTTAGCCTAAAAATAATCAACAAAATATTAATCCATATCTAAATGTCATTGTGAATGTCACAGAAGCCTTTGAACAACAAAAGCACAACCTGCCTTACGTACCTGAAATCCCAGACAGGGTTGAAAAAACGTAACACGAGTATATTTTTCATCTTCCTGTGAAAGTGCCAACACATTTAAAATCATCACTCATAACAGTAAATCAAAATCTCTCAGTATTGCTTGTTGAAACTGGCTTTCAAGATAGAGGGTGAACAAAAAGACCTTTTAAAATAAGTTTTAGGGAATATATAAATTGTCTGAACACTGCCACGGACAATCAGTTTTAATAGCATATGTCCAACAGCCTAGTATGGTTACTTGCTGTTCTGGGAGCCTGCCAAAGAAAGAGACCCATCCAGAAATTATGAGGAAAAAAAATGCAAGAGAAAACTGATAATAACCCATAACTTATATTCTTCTTTATCTATTCTAAAGCCTTTCATTCAGCATCCATCATCATAAAATCAGTGTTCCTGACACAGCATGGATTAAATCTTCATTTTAATAGAGAAATACTTTTTTAAAAAGCCTGAAATTCCCTATCTATTGACAAACTGTACAGTAACACATTCAAGATTTATCCTACTGTGTAACTTTCCAGAAGAGCGTCTGAGAATTATTAATGACATAAGCATCACTGAAGCATTGAATGATATAAGACCACCTAAGTTTTGTAGATAGAGAACAGCTAAACAGCAGAGGCCATAGACCAAATCAGCAGGAAACCTTACAGCACAATTAATACCTCCTAAAATATACTCCTGTTTTAACTTCTAGGAAATGTTTCACCAGAGGAGAATATTTGTTAAAGCAGCAACTACCTCCCTTTTTCTAAATAATTTAAGTGAACGTTATTTCTGACACACAATGGCAACTCTGGTTAGCAAGGGTTCATTTTACTATTTAATGCAGAGCTTTAGTGAGATCAGCTTGAGCCGTACCTATCTGGACTCTTTGTAAATAAAGCTGTCTGCCCTGAGAAAGCACAGCATGGGTACATGTTAACGAGCAGGGTTCTGGTTCAACCACTAAGAGAAAATCTTCAATTGCTAATAACATGCCATAACAGCATTTCAGATGCTGAGCCCAGAGCCCAAGAATCTAGCACGTGGCTGGCACACAGCTCAGTTTTAAAGGGACTCACAAGTTGGTCTCTTCTCCTTCTACTCCCGCACCTTCACTGCTCCTCACATCACGAAACGCAGCCTTATGGTTTTTCACCTTAACTAGCAGGGTGAGGAGCATGCTCCTCAGAGCAGAGAAAGGGCAGGTACCATGCCTGAGAGAGGCCAGAGGAGGTGCAGTGTGGTCAGCAGCTGTCAGGCACACATGCTGCTGGGCCTGCCCTCCTGACCTCCCTGACCAGTGCTCTGGCCTGGCCACGGCTCAGCCCAGCCCACCAGTCTGGGAATTAAGCTTGGTCCAGAACTGTGTTTTTCCAAAGTGAAATGTGTTGGAGGGACCCTAAATTCAGACCTGTACCCAATATCCCATGGTCACAGTGCCCTAACCTCCATCTGCCCAGTTAAAGCTCTTGCACTCTCCAGAGAGATTTATGGATCTGGAAAAAGACAAGGAGGAGTTTTGCAGCCTAATAGCTCTCTCATCTAAGAATGGGGAGCTCTAATTTTTACTTCCAGGACTCTCTCTTTCTTTTGTATTCAGAATAGCAAGGATCAGGTGAGCACCTTAACTTGGAAGGGCTGAAACATAGAACAGACATGACATCTGCAGCTTTCCTTTTGCGCAGTGTCTCCTTCTTTACTGGTTTGAGACAGGCCCCCGACCACCATGGTGAAGCACTGAATTCAGTGCCCGTGCCTGGAGGTGATGGCAATTTGGGGTGCCACACTGCACAGCAATAGACTGCACAGCAATAGACCAAGATGTTCTTTAATTGTAGCTGCCTACACCCCTTTACCGAATCTATCTGTTTGTCAAAGTTAGGACTGCAAATAAAGCTGAGACTGAAGAAGCCTTTTTGCTTCTTACAAAAGGAGAATTTATCAAGGAATTTTAAAATATATTTTTGACATGGTCTGTGACATAAAAATCAACTTGCCTCTCACAGGATCTAAACATTTAGGACTCTCTTCTTTCTAGGCTTTTTTTGCTGGACTGCTGATCTTTTGTTGTCTTTGCAATTTATGTTTATAGTGCAACATTTTCAGGAACAATGGAATGTGAAACTTTAAACTTCTATTTCCTTTTATGTAACACTTGTCTCATTCTAACCTGTGCTGTTTTTTCACTATAGCTGAACACTCTTTAATTTCTTTTACACACCTCTTTTCAGATTTTCCAGTAGTCAGTGGCTGCAGTCATGGAAACAATGCATTATAAATATCTGCAACAGTAGAAAAGACTCTGCTAGCATGTGTTCTTAGGCAAAAACCATAAAGGAATACCAAAGTGTCACTTTAAAATAACATTAGTTTCTGGACAGATGTGAAAGAGCTTACTTTCATATTAGTCCATGTAAGCCTACATAATCTCCTAACAACCCGGAATCTAAAATACATGCTTTGTGCATCACTGCATACTCATTTGACAACAAGTCTGATAACATGCTTTGGCTTGCTATGGATGACTGAAATTTTGAAGAAACCGTGCACCCCAATAAGCTCACAGAAATGTACAATTTATGGTGAGATTTGAGAAGTGCTCTGTACTTGTCTGACTGCTTTTACAGCGCAGTGGATATCAGCGTAGTGGATACGAGTGGTAAAATGCCTGTTAATTTCAATAAAATCTAAGTTACACAAATGATGGATGCATTGAATCTTAACCCTTACTGGGTACCAGTCCCTCTGGGCCATCTCCTGGTATTCTGTGTACTTCCAGATGTAAAAGCCCCATAAAATAAAATGTATATATTTTAGTTTTCATAAATTATGCTTTCACAAGTCCAGCTACTCAAATCTACATTAATTCAGCTCTGTTTTTATGTAGCAGATGGTTCAATGCGACTGACCTTCTCAGTCTGCCTGAAGCCTCCCCTTAAGCCAAAGGTTCATTTATAACTGTCCAATATCACATCCTTTAGATGTCAAGCAGACTAAATAGAGGCACGCTTTTCCCAGAGGACAGAGAAGTGGTAAAACATCTCAATAAATGAAAGAAATTACTGTGAACTTCCAGGGGATAGCAGACATTTTCTATCAGTTCAAACTACTTATGCTGCTATTTATAGAAGCTACTTTGATGTTAAGGACTTTTCAAGGCTGATACGGTCTGGTAGAAGAATGTGCGCTTTATGCAGAGCTTGGAATCTGGCCCTAAGTTACAATGAAGCTGGAATGAGTTGAACCTTCACAATTTATATTTTACAGAACAATGACAGTTTGCAGTATTTTTTTTTAAATCTTAAAATCACATTAGCTTCTATAAACAACCCCAAAAAGCAAAATTCTAGCAAAATCATAGCTATTCCTAAGCCACCTCTGTACCTCTTAGTGTCCCTGCCTAGCATAAATAATACTAAATACAAAATACCTGGTTGAATGCAGCAATATTTCCTTTTTGTTATTACTGCCCAGTGTTAAAACTGAATATAAAACATTTCTTTACTTTAACACTCACTTTAGGCTTAAAAAACCAGTGCTTTTAAAATAAACCTTTGTTGAAAGCTTTATTCCATGTCTCAGTTGAAACAAAGTCTATTATAATAACATGCATGAGATCTAGAGGTTCAGTACAAAGATGAGTGTATCTTTTATATCCACAGCAGGGAGACAGCTATTTCCTCTCCTGTCAGGATGATTTATTCAATAAAAAGAGAGAATATAAATTTAAAAATGCATCAATTTTTTTCTGCATCTCAAGAAAGAGCAGAAATCTTAGGAAATTAAGAAAATTTATTTCACCATAGATATTAAAACACTAGGCATTTTGGAACAACAAACTGAATCTCGGGGCGGGGGGGGGAATATATATATTGAAAAGACTTCTATACTTTGGGTGGTTAACTCAAGATAGTCTGTGTTCCCTATGGTTTTGTGTCCCTTTCCCAATCTTTTTCTTATTTGTCTTCCTCTTAAGCAGAAGTCTATGAAATTTTCTGTATAGACTTGTATCCATGTAGCTTATATCCAAAGACATAAAACAATCTGCTTTTGGTGCATTAATTAGCAGAAGAAATTATCTACAGGGAATTTTAAAAGCTGAAGTTGAAGTTTGAGCAGGAGGGTTTTGAAAGCATGAAGTACCAGGGATAAAGAAGGAAAAGACAGACAGGGTTAAAAAAGAATCAGGTCATTCTCTGTATTATGCGTTTTCATAAGCCATAGTGAATAGTACGAGTAGTACCAGCAATAGAAAAGGGACTATCTATTAGGGTCAACACTCTCCTCCGTGGGTTCAGAGCCAAAATTTTTGTATTTCGTTCCCATCTTGCACCTTATCTGAATCACTTTCTCAATCTCTTCCCTTGAGCATATTTTCCTAAATTATGACAGGAAGAGTGGAAGTAGTGTAAAACTTACCATGAAATCTTAAATTTTCCCTAGAAAGTTTTGTCTTCTTAATTGCAGGAAATGCAATTTTAAAAGGGCCCCCCCTTAAAGGGGGCCTACAAGAAAGATGGGGATAGTCTTTTTAGCAAGGTCTGCTGCAACAGGACAAGGGGTAATGGTTTTACACTAAAGGAGGGTAGATTTAGACTGAACACAAGGAAAAAATTTTTCACAATGAGGGTGGTGAAACACTGGAACGGGTTGCCCAGAGAGGTGGTAGATGCCCCATCCTTGGAAACATTCAAGGTCAGGCTGGATGGGGCTCTGAGCAACCTGATCTAGTTGAAGATGTCCCTGCCCATTGCAGGGAGGTTGGACTAGATGGCCTTTAAAGGTCCCTTCCATCCCAAAGCATTCTATGGTTCTGTGATTGATTCAATTGCAGCAGGAAAGGAACAGAAGAGAAAGAAATGGAGCTTGGTCTCTGCCAGCTTTATACAGCCAACAGTACTGTGGTGACTAGGACTGACACTATGAATACTTTCAGGATGTTCCCGTTCACTGTAAAATTTTGCAGCAATACTGGAAAACAGCAAACAGTGTCAGGAGAGGTCACAGTAATCATATGCTCTCTAATGAAGTTTTGTTTCATGCTATAAAACCAGGGAGTCTGGCAAAGCAGAACTCACAAAAGACTACGATCACTAACTCTCACTTTCACGTTTACACCTTCTGAATTGGATTTTTAAAAAAGAGACTTTTCCCCCAGAATAATAGCCTTTGGCAGCATCTGGAAAAATGACACTGCAGTGAAATCCATAACACAGACTGTGAGCAGATGTCATTACAAGATGAGAACAGAGTCCTGCAACAAAGGAAAGTGACCACACACAGTGATAGCTTGTGAGGATGAAGCAAGCATTGCTAAGAACAAAGAACAAAGAAACCATAAAATTATACTATTTCCTCATCCAAATTTCTCAACAGCTTCATTCAAAGCCCCTTCTTATAAGCTGGTAATTAGGAACATTTTAATTATACGATTGTAAGATGAAGGCAACCATGATAAAAGGAATCACAAGGCCAAGCTTAGACAACATAGATTCTACTAACATGGGATATATTTACTTGCTCATTTTAGACAGACCTCTTTTCATGTTACCCTGAACCAAAGTGGATTTAAGATCTTTGTAATCACATTTAGCAAGGTATTGTGTTCAAAGTAATAAGAGCAGTTATTCAGTAGGGTTTACTAGGCATACAGGACTCCTGGGTCACATCTAGTTGACAGTTTGTTGGGGGTTTTTTTTGATGTCTATGTCAACTTTATAGACCTACACATAAGTACATATAAATGCACATTCTCTCATTGTTTGAAAGGCCAGCATATGTCCTCAATTTTCCCCTCTCTTTACACATATGTGTATCTCATAATATATGTTCCATGTTTCTACTAAAATGGATAGATGGGTGAATCCAGCTATCTTCCACCAGATGTGTTTCTTCATGGTCATCCAAAAAGGGGTCTCTAGTCCCTGCAACTAACAGTACAGTCCTCTTCTTCCATTGTCATTTATTATTACATGCAGGCAATGGACACACATGTTCAGATACTGACTTGCATAGCTTAGGCACGATCCTAATGAGTTACACATTCTGGGGAGTCATCACAAGGAAATCAGAAAGGTGCATTACCCAATAAAGTGAGAACAATCGTAAAACCATACACACTGAATCACTTTAAAGAAATTAATGCATTTCCCCAGACTCCTTTTGTAAAATCCCAATCATCCAAATAAATGACCTGTGAAATAAATTTCTATCTAAATTAGTCCATAACCTTCAAGTCTTTACCCCACCAAAATCTCTTGAGTCTTTAACAGGACCATGTCTCACTTATAAAGCAACCTTTAAGCTTCATAGTTTTATTCCTCAAGGAACGTATCACAAAGAAACAGTACAATTTCCCCTTTATTTCCCTTAGTTCTAGGAAATATATCACAAGAATGTCCAAAGCACCGTTAAGACTGTTCAGAATTGGTTACCGTTGCAAAATACAGCAGTCTGATACTGCAAACATCTTCTCAAGAACATGCTTCTCCTACCCTACATTCTTTATGTAAATTGACTTTTTTATTCTCTGCCTTTTTTCGTTTTGTAACTACTGAGTCAGCTTATCCCCAAACTTATCAGAAGCTACAAAACCGCAGTCAGTATCCATAATAACTTACACCATTAAGGCCTTGGTGTATATTGTTCAGTGTGGAAAACAAAAGGAAGTGGAAGAAAAAGCACCACTTCTATACTGCATTTCTCATATGTAACATGGTATATTGTTATTCCAGATACGTATTTAATTACTCATAATAATTTACATGGATAGGAACCACGCTGTGCTAGAATATGTAACATAAATACCAGTATTTTACTTTTGTACCATAGACGTAGTCACTTGCTAATTGGATTCTCACATTTGAATATCAGCCTTTAATCTCATGCTTCATTGACCAGGAAACAGTAGCATTTTTCCTGGGTTTCCTAATTGTGATATATCTCTCTGATAGTATAATAGTCAGACTCACCTGATGCTTATGATTTTCTCATATGAAGTAGGGTCTGAGGAAATTAAAGGCATCCTGTCTGTGAAGTGTCCTTGTCCTCACTGTGTCCTTTAGATGACGTTCACAGGAAAAGTAGGAGGTCAATGATCGTTGTGGCTCATGACTCCATGTGAGACGTGTAGAATTGTTGAACCGTATTATACCTGAGTGGATAATGAAAAATAAAATGTTAACCTCCTTGAATTTTTGCATGGCAAATAAATATTTAATGAAGTATTTATGCAAGAAGCATCAGAAATTTCTAAAATGGATAGAAGAGTTTTGGTTTGAAAACACAGGGTAAAATCCCACAAGCAGAGCCACCTGTAGGTCTACCCATAAGTCAGCACAGTCCCAGATCAAAAATGTCCCAGCAGATCCATTTTCAAGCTGTTGTCAATTATCACTGCAATATCCACTGTAATGTGAACCCTCTGCCAAAAAAAAAAAAATCTTGGGGCCTAGGTTATAAATTTTTTAAATTTGCAGTCCTTCTTTGAGATAAAAGCTCAGAAGACATTTTGGCAAATAAACATGAACACTGTTAAGAAATCGTGATCTAATTATTGATATTGCACAAACAGAAAAAGACTACATTAATCATATAAATTATTCATTCCACAAGATACAGGCACAACTAGGATGATATATATTGATGAATTTCACATTTAGCTACTTTTTAGGGAAACTAAAACGTCAGTTTTTAGTATTTATATGTAATTTGATGTCATGCCACAACTCACATCTCTTTATAACATTAAAAGTACAGTCACCACTATTCAAAAAGGAGAATTTGCTAACAGTTAGCACCCGAAAATTATTAAGAGAACAGGGAGCAACCCTGCTAAGAATTTAGCAAATAACAATGCTGAATGTCAACGTTTACATGGTATCCATCTCACTTTAAAAAGTGACATGGAAGCAAAAGAAGTGTCTCACCTTAGTTATGAAGTACCTGTAGCAAGAGAGTCTGTGTACCTGAATTGGTTTACTTTTGATCTTAAATGTTGCTTTAAGTTGTTTCATATAGATCAGTCAGCAGGTTCACAGAAGAAACAGACAGCCACAGAGATCCATTTAAAAAAACAGGCCACAGCAGTACTCACTTCTCACCAAGCTGAAGGGTTCTCATAGGCTTTTTGAGGCCTTAGGCAAGTGCATAGCACACGCGCATGTGTAGGAAGTCCAACATATCATTGTTACGTGTGTGGGGCAACAAAAGGCTTTCTACACCTGCCAGGCAGGTGTGTGCAGGGTGGCACAGCTCACAGCTCTCCCGCCATCTCACACATCCAGCAACAGATTTGCTGCACTGACGAGCTGAGCAGGGTGGTAAAAATAGGGAAGGATGCTTTCTTGCCTGTAAATTCATGGTTTGAAAGTATTGCACCATTTCTTCTGAATAATCTAAGTTTTCCTTGCCTTAAAATGGCACTGTGGTCTATCACCTCACCTGCTCTCGAGTACTGGCTCTGTACAGCCCCCGTCTTCAGCACTGAGCGTTACACCAGACAGCTGGGTGGGTAGTGGGAAACCGCAGCATATTTATGTGAACCTGCATTTATGTGAACCCCGATCACAGACTTCCATTCAGGGATGATTTTTTGATATAGGAATGCATTTTGAAAACACAAATCTTCAGACTTCCATAGTAAATACAGGAGAATGACTTCAATGGGGCAACAAAAACTTTTTATCAGCTGAAGTCCTGCCCTGTAACTCTTACTGGATTTATAGTATTAAATTCCTAGTGTCTTTTTAAAGTCTCAATGCCATATAATTCTTTACTTTTAAGCCTCTTTTTCACCTTCTTTCAATCACAAAAGTTCCCTTAAACCCATGCAAATATATTTTGAAACACAGATTAGTTCACTCATGTTTAATAAAAGTCTATTTAAATTATTTTTCAGCTTTGTTATCACTGAATATTGTGAAGTCTTCCAATGAACTGAACGTATCTCTATTCTGTTCAAACAAATCCACTTCAATGTTAACATTTTAAGAACTTATTTAGAATATAAACAATACACATACTGAACACCCAGACTTTGTTCCACGGAAGCAAAATGAAACAGGATCCTTTGATACATTCCCTGTTGTATCGCAAATCAGAAACATAGTTCAGTTCCTTCATTGTCTTTTGCATAATATTATCCATAACACTTCCCCTGTTTACTTTTCATGATTATTACAGTCAGGCCTTACTCAAATCTGGAGTCAACCTGTCTCACAGGACACCAATTTCTCTGGCTATGGAAAGGGCTGAATAACTCAAAGGACCCCAAGTCTCATTTTCATGCCTAAACTTGCGTCACAAATCTGGAAACTATTCCACACGCAAGTAACTTTATAAACCTCTACAATTTGATTAAACCCATTAAGATGGGACTCGCTGTCCTAGTGACCAAGCGAGGCTGCTTGTGCACCAACACCGTGAGGCATCAGTGCTTCGCTGGCCTCCCAAGATGGCCGCCACCACCACCAGCACCTGTCAGAGCACCCCTTCCTCCCCGCTGGCCAATGGCCTGACGCAGGCCTCCAGGGAGGCGACTGGCGCGCTCTGACTGGCTCTCCAGCCGACAGGGAGACGCAAAGCTCCCACCAGATTGGCTGGCAGGGCCTCACCTGCCGGGGACCCTGGGGAGGGAGCAGAGGCCGCTCCATCCCCGGCCATTAGCTGAGCCTTTCCAGAGAGCAGCTCGCCTGCAGGGAGCTGCCTGAATTCAGGGCAATGCCATTGAGCCTAAAATATCTTCTTTTTTTTTCCCCCCTCCCATCTTTGCATGTGTGTTGTGCTATCAGCCTTTCAAATTATCCCTCAATTCAGTTCCAAATTAACTTTTTGACAGCAATGCCGCTCATATTTTGCATTTAGTCAGCACAGAAGCACAGCATTAAATGATTTCTAGTTAATGTCACATTCTAGTTCTGGTTTTATTTCCAGGTCTGTCAGAGAGATCTTAAATTCTAATTCATCTGCTTTGATGGGATTTTATTTTAAATTCAGGAATATATTCTTATTTGGTCTTATAAACATCTTCCACTTGTTTTTTCTACCTAGAGGGTCTATATTTAGAGCCTTAAATACTTGATTATCATCCTATTAAAACAAACAAATCTATAATCATTTAAAGACGAGTTGAAGAAAAAACAAATCCTCACTGTGCTGGACTGCTAAAACCTGCGTACAGCTACACAACTTCTCTCCGTCTCTCAAAAAATTGATTTTCAGGGCTTTGCCATGAGCCTTTGCAGTGCTTAAGACAAATGGATTGTATTATTGAATCCAGCCCTCAGGAATCTTACTTCAAAATAAATCAAAACCAGAACGATTCTTTCCCGCAGGCCCACTAAAAACCTGGATAGAAAAATAATTAACAGCTTCACAAAAATAAAATAAAATCTAAATTTTATATGACTAGAGCAATGTATAGAACACTATTAGCATGTTTGTAACAATTACATGGAAAATGCAGATAACAGAAAAACACCAATAACCTTAAGGTACAAGGACAGTCATCACCAAGTAGGTAAAATTAACTAATAAATTATTGTGCAAAGATGTCATTTAATATGTAGCTGTCAACTCCTTCAGTTTCATTTTGTCCAAGGTCTGGAAAACGAGGTCAAGATCAGTTTCTGCAGATTAATTCAGAGAAAACTGTTGTAATAATCACAGACTTTCTGAAAAGTGAGCATTTTCTGTGGGCTCATTAAAATCCTAGTTAGAAAAAAAAATTTTTCAAAGTTCAAAATAAAGTGGAACATCCAGCCACAGCTAACCATATATATTTATATACTTATAGAGAGAGAATTCTCTGTATAGGTACATACATACGCATTCACACTCAAATACGTTACACAAGTAATTAGCTATAGGTTTAGCGACTCAAGTTGTCTTCCCACATATACATGTGGGTAATTAATGTGCATGGGCTAGTCCTTTACTCTCTTTTATACTTGTGCAGCTTACAAGCTGGGGTCAGTATAGCTGGTTCTCCCCTCCCTTGAGTTACTAAGTTATTGCTGTGCAAAGCAGCTACCTGTTAGATGAAATCTGAGGCTGCCGACACCTTAGAGGCTGACATCACTGAGGTTTCCCTGCAGCGATACCACCACCAGGTGGGCCCTGATTTTCTGCCCCATCTCTTGAACACATTCAAGCCATTTGCTCTAATTTGTTCCAGGTGGCTGTGGTCCTCCCACGAGGTCATAAATGGCGACTATAACTCACCATACACATAACCACCCTGCTCACCTGCCAGCATCCCATGACCAATACAACTTGTTTACTAGCAACTGCAAGAGGCAGCTGCATCGATTTCTGCCTGCCAGAAGAATCCTACTGGGGACTTGAATCTGAGCACTTGTAGGAAAAGATATAAACATTAGTATGGAGAGGAGGAACATAAAGGGCATACTTGGTATTATGGGCATAGTAACTGATTTTAGATTTTTCCTTATATCGTCAATAGTGTTCTGGGTTGCTCTTAGTGCATAAAGAATATATTGTTCAGTTACCTTTGCAGAATGCAGCTGAAAGAATGGAAAAGCTTTCCCTGAAAACTGCAACTTTAACCCATGATTTCCTGCATTTCTAATGTATAGGAGGATGTAGCTGGTTTTGTTGTTGCTTCACATGTCCTTGCAAATTCACCTTCATTTCAACTAATGACAGCCAACAGATCAGTCCAGGAGCCTGATCTGACCTATGAGACTACCAGATTCGGCTTCTGGGTGGAGGGGTCAGATAAGAAAGCCAGCCATAGAAACAGAAAATTTGGTTGCATCAAGCAGGGTTTCCCAGGAAAGCTGCTTTTCACAGGAAATGTAACTATAGTGGTTGGGCCTGTCTGCCTGCCTGGGAATGAACATGGCCCCTGAGCATACAAAGGTTGGCCCTCCACAGCTTAAGCTCTTCACATTTGCCTCTTAACTTTAGTTTCAACTTGCATCTCTGAGGCTCCTGAGTTGTTTTAGCCATGTTAGATCACATTTCCTGTCTCTGCTGTGAATGCCATTCTGTTTTTATCCAGGCAGGTGTCCCTGAGCTCCTCTTGACCCATTCAATTATAGAAGTTCTTTTTCTTGTGGCCAAGCTACATTTTTCCTTTGATCCATTTAACCAGCCCACATTTGCTCTCTGCGAGGTGAAAAGCAGAGCCATAGCTGGAGGCATTTATTTGCTCTATGACTTTCTGGAAGAAAATAAGTTGCCCATATAAAACCATATTTCTCTAGCATGCATTCAGAAAGGTCTATGCAGCTTCTGAGAGTGCAGGAGAAAGCGATTGGAGCCAAAGGGTGCCATGTTTCACTTTTTGTATATACAAAACTTGGGGCAATGCCACACACCCACTTGCTCACTGAAAGGTCCCACAGTGTGGTATTAGTAGTAGTTGCTTATGGAAGGGTGAGTCAGTGCAGATGATCTGTCCAAGTTTTTTCTATGCATAATATTCACTTCTGCAGAGATATTACACTGATATTTAGAACTAGATTTTTTTTTTCCTACGTAAAACCAAACTCATGAAGAAGAAGAGATAATCATGCCATTCTATTGAGAATCAGAATTTATGCCAGTAACTTTTGGCGCACCACCAATCCATCTTCATCTCAGTTTGTTTTACCCTAAGTTATACCTTAGACCAAATTCTCAGAGTTTCTGAGATCTGCAGAAAATCCTCATCTCACCATTTCCCTCACTTGCTATACCTCAATGCATGCCCCAGAGCATTATCTGTCCCTTGGAGGCTGCCAGCTCCATGCTACTGTCAAGCACCACTTCTTAGAGGCTTTCTAAGCCTTCGTCACTTTATCATAAAGATATTGTCTCCACTGCCCCAGTGCAGGATGCAGCATCTGCCCCACTAAATTAAAACTTCAGCAATAGTCTAAGATCCAGCTCTGACCCAGGACAGACAGGTCTAGTGGGTTTAAGAAACTAGTTCCTTCTTTGGAGTGCCTGATAAATCACAACTGCTGCTGGTGCTCTGTACTTCTGGGGGGAAAAAAAGCTATTAGATACCATAGAAGATGGTCTTTAAAATGTACATGTAGGTGATTTTTCACACTTGGATAGGGTGTTAGAATCTGGGGATATAATCTTCCATTTTTTTCAATATGTAACATCAGAACATAGTATGAACAGAAAAAAGCTGAGATAGGAAAAAGCCAAGTCTTGTGTGCTCATCTAATGCAGATGAACATGTACTGACTTGTGTAAATCACAACCCTCTGCATTCTGAGTTAAAATAATGATGATAGTGTCACTTTTCAGGTATTTTATTATGAAATGTTGTTAGCTTCAGCCCATATCTGTGTTCAAAACAGAACAATCTTACAAAAATAATTTTATTCCCTTCAACTACTTTTTTTAACTCTCTCTGGTAAAAATGAGTCCGACACTCTTTTACTTTGGTCATTAGACAAAAACTGCTTTCCTGTTGTGCAAGAAGCAGTACCAGATCTCAAGTTCTGTAATGAGCTGTAACAAGGTCATGAAGATGCAATGAAGAAACAGGCCCAAAATTTCAACACTAGTAGCTGCAATTTTCTGTAATATTCCTGAGCGCTCAAAGTTTCCTATTTCAGATCAATGCATAGATTATAATTTAATTTTATTGTGACTTTCACTGTGTTCCCAGAAGCACTCAGAGCTGTAATTTGCCATTTTGGTCTAAATGGAAGGAGTACATTTTGCTCTCGCTTAACCACGTAACCTCTTTGACTTCAGCGAAACAAGGCAGCGTGAGACCAAGTCAAGTCTAACAGCAATTATAGTATGTATATAGAGCACTATATTTTGTTTTTACGATTCAATGACAACATTTTGAAGTGAGAGGTCAATGCTGATCCTATTATATTAGAGCATAAAGATAAATTTGTTCAAAGGAGCAGGAATAATATATTGTGTGTAACTGAGTTCTGCTTTAGTGTATTTCATTTGTTAACATTTCCATTTGGTACTCATCAAACTATCAAGTTAACAAAAAATAATAATACGCTACCATAGTTCTGTGCTTTAGGTTAAAAGATGGCTACAGCATGTTATGGTTCTGCTGTTTAATTTAAATCAGGTGATGTAAAAGGAATTCTTATGACCTTTTTTGGAAACACTTTCTATAGAGAGAGAACATATAAAGGCATGCTGTATAATTAACCAATAAAGCAGTGTTTCAAAGCAAATGTAAGAATGCTGAGTGCAATTCAGGCTTGCTGCAACTCCAGTGAAAGGATATAACTGCTTCAAGCTCTGCAGGGAATCTTTAGAGGCTGAATTTTCACATCCCTGCAACCCATGCTTTGAAGAGCATGCCCAGAAACGCAGCCATTTCACTTCTTCCTCACCCAGCCCTCAGTCCTGCTCTGAGAGGCACGACACTGCCTAAACAGCATATCATGGATCACATCCATATCAAAGCATTCACGATACAATGGTTTCATAAAATCATGCAGAATTCACAATTCCATCTTTACAAAGTCCCTGACTGCCAGACAATACCATAAACGTATAAAAATATCTGCATAGGCATTTTGCATTACAACTTGGCAACACAAAATTACAGTAATTTTAAATAATGAAGTCTCTGTCAGGCTTCGGTGATGGGAAATCTGAAAAAAGCCACTCACAGGGAACATCCCTCTCCCTTTCCTACACAGACATCTGTTTAGCTGGTGCTCTCCAACAAGGGCACAGGAGAGCACAGCCTGAGAGTGAGGAGAAGCAAGGAATGAGTCATTCCACCCACGACGCTTCTCAGTCACTGCAGGGTGACGAGCCCTTTGGGAACCAAACTTTAGGAGGGGCTCAAAGCAAAGGTAATTTCTGCTCTGTGAGCCAACGGCAGCGGTGCAGAGGACAGCTGCAGACTTGACAGCTCCTGCTGCTCCAGCATGCACCAGGCAAGTCCTGTAATTGGGGATCCACAGCTTTGGGGGATTTGTCCTTTGCCTATACTACATCACTGATGCAAATCCACATGGAGATGTAGATTACTTAGTTCTCTTCCCTATGCTTTCTATTAAACCATGTTTGCAGAGGATTAAAAACAGCTGATAAGTAAGGCTCCAATGATAATGTGAAACAAACATTCAAAGTGCTTTAGATAATCCACGCAGAATTTACACCCATTTTCCTCAGAGAGAATAAGAGGAATAAAGCAGGTCACGGTAAGGTTAAGTCAACTGGCAGACACAACCTCAACTGGTTAGGGCAAAAAAGCATTTTGCGGGCAGATGTTAAGCTTTCCTGCCCACTCTCTGTGCTGGAGCCACGTGGTTGTGGCTGGCCACGATGAGGAAACAGAGGAAGTTCAGTCTGTCTAAGAAACACTAAATAAACATACTCCACAGCTTCCACAAGTCTCCAAATTTGCAGCCTTTGCAAAAAAACGCAAAAAAAACAAGCCTAGTTTTATATTCTGAAAAGCAATTACACTTTCTTACTAGCAAGTTAGAAAGTAAAAACAATTAACTACATAGCCATACCCTCCTTTCTCTTCATCCTGCAAAATTGCCTGGCCCTGAAGAGGAAGACAAAGATTTTAGAAATATGAAAACTTTAAAAATATAAAAAGTTACATGTCAAGCCTAGACTTTAAATAGTGTTGTATGCTGAAATGTCATTATTTCTTTATCAGAAGGTTTAAAAGAACCAGGTACCCGGTGGCTTAGTGGCTTGGGAAGAACACTTGGTGAGGGGTGCTCACTGACTTTTGCTCCAGCATAGTTCTGATTGGTTTGAGGTACGAAAACAGGTTGCAATTTGGTGAAGTAGGACTCCAATTATGATTATTGAGAAAATGAACATTGTTCTATCCCCCTTTGACAGAGATAGCAAACATTGCCAGCACAGTTGTGGGAAGACTGTAGAGTGGTCTGGCATCTCTCTTCCCAAATTCATGATCAAATGGTAAAAGTGATCCAAAAGACTGTAGAAGGAGGAAATGCCTGTCAACTCACTCGCTACAGCTGACTGCAAGTGCATGATAAATTACATTTTCTGATGTTTTTCCAGACTAGCTTTAAAATCCTGAAGTGATTGAATGTAATCTGTTATTGTAATAACAACACAAGCTTCATTAGGGAAGTGTATTTCACAAAATTGAAAGGTTTAAAAAGCACAGCTACTGCACAGAATTTGTACTTCTTTATTTGGCAATCTACGTGCAGATTTGTCACTTATACAGCTGTCCCTGATAGGGTCGTTTCTGTAGCAAGTGTATGGGGGTTTGTGCTTGAGGATGATACAAAGTTTGCAATAGCACTCCAAAAATATTCCACATTATAAAATCACTCAGCAGAGTGATTTGCTTGCTATGTGAGGTGATTGGATAGTCTGCTCTGAAAAGCTCAATTTCACTTCTATTGAAATGCCTTGGCTTTCAAAGCGCTTAATCTTATTTCTTGTATGGAAGATGTGTCATCTGGTCTGTCATTAATGTTCTGGAGAGGGTAGAACTTCTTTTCTCTTTAATCATCATCATAAAGTTCACAAAATCATTTGTTTCAAACTACCCCAAGTTTGAGATTCTGAACTAAAATTTGATGACAGAAATGTCAGTGCTCTGTTCAGACATGGCAAGGACATCTGGAAGCTAGGGAACATTAAACAAATGTCCTATTACACCTGTCCTATATGGTGGTTCATCAAATTAGTAGCCGGTAGCAACTAAAAACGATCATCTTGACTTTTAGCTGGCAACGCATCTCTCCTTGACCCCCTGGCAGCAGCAGAACTTTCAGTGCTTAACTTCACAGGCTGGATGAGCAAGAGTCTAATACAAAGAGAACTTTTAGATCAAAGTTCAACATTTGAAAGAAAATGCTCTAAATAAGTACTGGAGATATATTTGCATTAATAAGCATCCATGGACAATTATTTCTACTATTTATGTCCTGTGCTACCTGCCAGCATCTTATCAAATGAGATCCTATTAAATCAAGTTATATCCCTGAACTTAAAAGCTCACAGTCTAATAACAAAAAAAAAAAAAAAAAAAAACCCAAAAAAACCCAAAAAACCCAAAAAACCAAATCCAAGCAAAGCAAATTACATAAAACTGTAAGTAGAGAGGAAAATATGCAAGGTAGGAAGGATAATGGAAACTAATTAATGAATTTTCTAAGTAAGACTCAGTTTGTAGGGAGAGGTAGCACTTTTTGTGAGACAATATTATATAGCAGACAAAAGAACAGACATGGTTTTAGGCATGCAACACCAGCAAGGCTTGAAAAAGAATCCACAGGCTTCAGGCTAAGGGCAGCTTGCAAATAAATCTCCATTTTTAATTAATTATGGTAATCATTTATAAAATTTGAAAGAAAAAGCACCTTTGGAGAAGAAGAGAATGTTAGCAAAAAGGGAGATGATTAGGTCCTGTGGGATAAGCTTGACAGATAACCGATTAATTATTGTCCTTGGAACACCGAGGGTGTCTTACACAGAAAACTGCAACGTGCCATAAAAAAACAATCTATTGAATATATGATTTGTATCCAAGAGTCCTAAGAAATTTCTTTTCCAAGCCCATCCTCCATGCAAGGATGATGTTAAGGATGAAGCTGTATTCTCCCAACTATACGCTTTTGTCTGTTCTCACATATTTGAATTAATTCACTCAGTGCATAGGGGTTGTTTCATTTTCTCACAAGAGTTTTTCCAGGGACATCTGATGCATTGGATGAAGTCTGTTGTACCCTGAAAATCCTATGTATGGGCCACTCCATGATAGGGAGCATTTATTGTAGCGGCTTTTTCATCTATTTCTTGGCTAATGTCTGCTTTATTTAGTATATTTTAGTCTGTAAGAACTTTCTGATGACAACAGTGGCAAGAAACAGCAGGTTGTTAGAAGGCAGGGAAAAGGATCTCTGGAAAAATTATTTCACCATATGATCTACTGCCAGGAGAAATTATAATTTAAATATACTCAGCATCTAGTTAATTTGCCTGCTGTTTTATACCAATGTAAAAGTCAAACGAATTACATTCTTGTTAATGGACTTGCTTAAAACAGATTGGGTCAAAATACAGATATTTATACACGGCAGTCCACCCAGAATATATCTCAGGTTTTATTTTATTGCAGTTTTTCAAGGAGCTTTTTAGAAGGAAGTATTCCCTAAGACACAAATATTAATTTCCTTTGATACAGAGATTTTTCCCCCTCTATTTTATTCTTTTAAAAAAGAATGAATAGATTTTTGGAACAAAAGAAAACTGGGCAGCAGTTTTGCCACAATAAAGGAGGAGTGGAATGGAAGATATAACAAAGCATAGAAAGTGTAACAATGAGCCTCCTGAAAATCTCAGTGTCTCATTCAAACCCATACGAGTCACAGAAGCAAAGTTCAGGATGATTCCAATGGGAGTTGTCTGCATAAGGATAATGACACCAGAAATGTCTTTGAATAAGAAATAGCCCAACTTTTAGATAATTACCTGATACCAGACATTTTAAGAGTAAAATGAGGCATTTTCTTTTGAATTTTTAAAAGAATTCTAAATCTAAAACTGTATCTATCAACTTAAGCAATGTTCTGTTTAATTTATCTTGAAGCTTTGTTATCGAGAAACCAAACAAAAGACATTTTTGGTCAGTATTGCCTGATGACTGAACTTGATTTCACATTTTTAAACATAGATCTTTGAAATCTACATTCAAATTTCCAAGTTTTATTGCTATCCCTTTTTGAAAGGTGGAGGAAAAATGATTCCCAGAAAGATAACTTTTCCAAGAGAAATGTAAAATGAGTGAAGTGATGAGGAGACCTGCATTCTCATTCCAGTGACCCCGATCCTCCTTGAATACTGCCTGAGCAATAAATAATGGCAAGGAGCCCATATTAGTAGTCTTGCATTTTAAGAGTCTGGATATAGCATAAAAAATTCTGTGTTCCTCAATTCAATTTGGAAAATACTAATAGTAATTCAAAGTAATTGAACATATTACGCAAAACACAAAAAGAATTCTGCATTCATAATTACCCATAAAGAACAGGCTCTTCTGATGGCATCAGAGGTTGAAGGAGACAATGTTCCCTGGTCGCGTGGCTTTGGGGAGGCTGGAGAATGCTAGAAAAGTTGTACGAACACACTGACTAGTTCACAGCAGAAGTCAATTTCAGCTTGCGGCGTGTCCATGGTTTTTCAAACCTGGTATGCAAAAACCCCCGTGTGGGAAGCATGTGCAGACATGTCCAAATAATTGACTGGAATTTACACTCTTATATCAGGCCTCAACATATATGTGTAGTTTTGAGAATTTTGTCCAGAATAGCTTAGCTAAAACATAAGCCTTCAGTATTCTTAGTATTTAGCATGGTTATTACTGAACACAAATAAGCAAAATAAAATAGATTTCATAGGTTGGTTTTTTTCTGATTAATTTTTCAAGCAAATGGAAACAACTGTTAATTCAAAGCTCAAAAAACTAGTCCCTCCAGCTCTGCCAGAGAAATATGAAAGAGGAACTTTTTATATAAAAGAGAAGGGCAAAAACCCTGGCTGTGTGACTGACAATACGATCAGGGCTTCTACTTTACAGAACGTGTGCCAGCATCATCAGCGTTAGATCACCGACGCAGGTGATTTTCTGACAGACAAATAGTATTGTCATGAGCATGTGCATTAGACAACTGCTGGGTACGTTTCTTTTGATACCTTGAGCAGCATCTTTATCTCAAATCTTAATTTTAAAAGCTGGAGCTGTCATTTGTCAGAGGGGTGTTTTGGCTTCCTTTAAAACCATTACACTTTTAATGCTAACCTGCTGGCGCTAAGAAGCATTTCCACTGAATGTTTTATTCAACAAGACTTAAGAGATAGTTTTGTCAGATGTGCTTCCTGTCATCCTTTATTACACTAGATCTTTTGATATTTGAGCAGAAAAGCTAGAAATAAGGATTAAGGTCAGTGAAATAGGAGGAATATAAAACTCTTCTTTCACTATTCCTGTTTTCATATTGTCCATCAAAACCACCATTTGAAAACATCAGATAACAGGAGTTTCATTTTTATTTTAATCGCTTAACTGTATGATACTATAATAACTTAATGGCTATGCAGCAGATTTATCATGAGGAACAGGGATTATAGTCTGACAATTCTAGATTACTGTTCTTTATACAGGGAATTCAGTGCTAATTATGCAGTTTATGTGATCTGGTACTTTCAAAGGAATGTCCTTATACATTAGAAGACAAAAGCAAATATTTAAAGGTTTGGAGTTCAGATGAGCATCTTAATTTCTCAGACTGCAACAGCCAGCGAGCTGTAAATCTCGAGTGAACAGGCACTCTTTCTCCAGCTATTCAGTGTTTACATTTCTAATCATGATAAGAAATCAAAAATAAGATATATTTAAGTATTTCAAAGCTTTTAAAGTGCTTAATTTTAAAAATTAAAACAACATTTTCACATCTAAACATGTTCAAATCTAAATTCATGTGACTTTTGGGGTACCATTCATATCAAAATTCTGATCATTAATTTTCCCACCACTTTAAGCAATATGCTCATTAAAGGAGATGCAGATCTTTAGCTAAAGCCTGAAAATATGAAAGTTGTGCTGATCAACAACTATTGCAACTGTCTAATGAGCTGTTATACTGGATTGTACACATTTACTCTAACATGTGTCTCAGCATCTCCACTACTGACACCATCCATCTTAAAGAGTCATTTAATCAGAAACAGATTATTTCTCTTCCCACTGCAGACTGGATGTAGCAGTTGACACATCGCTGTATGTGCAGTGGCTGCTACAGCTTAGTTGTCATTTAGGAGAATCTGAGAGTTACTTTATCTTGACTACTTTAGGTTCGTTTCTGTGCTGCTTGTAAAGCATAACAGATAACACAAAACAGAGTGGACTTGTACGCGAGAGCATCAGAAATCCATCATCAGGATTTAAAAAATTTTGTTTGGATTGTAGTCTGCTTGGTTTCTATATTGTTGTTTTTCTAATGCAGAGTAAAGACTCTAAAGACCTTATTTATTTTGAAAATAATGGTGTTTATATTAAAATGCTTGAGCGCATGAAAATCTTGATCTGGGCGCAGCCCAGTTCCTTACTGTCATTTGTTGTTAAGTTTAGCTCCTACCGTAGTGCCAACAAAAGAAGAATGCAGCATCTTGCACCTAAAAAAAGTGTTATAGAAGTGATAACCAGATATGCTGGACATAGACAAGGCTTAGGGTGGTGACGGGACAGAGATGATAATGAGAATTTTAAAAGTAGCAACAGAAATGAATGCACAATCATTTGTGAGTTGAAAAGTGCAGGTCCTCTGAGTTAGCCACCGCTTCTTTCAGTATTTACTAGATATGATACAGTATACAGGGAATATAAAATTCCCATCTGGTGTTTAAAATCCCAGAAGCCTGACTAGCTCTTTAAATGTTATCATATGTTAAAATAGGAAAAGCCAGATGTTACAAAGTCAACGTACTGTATCTTCTTAAAATCCAAGAGCTGCCACTGCTAAATCTAGTCTGTCAGCATTGAACAATTAATCAGTTAAGCAGCATAACCTTTAGCAGAGAAATAAAGCATTGCATGTTGTGAGATATAAACAGGCATGCATTGCCCAGGCCAATTATAGGCACAGGAGACAGAAAACCAGGCATCAGCAGGACTTTCAAATGACCTTGGTAAATGAGCCTTTCCTCAGAAGACATACTGGATTTCTCACGTTTGGAGTCTATGGCCAAGCAGTTGCTGCTGATCAGATGCAGCTATACGTCCCTGGTAGGAAGCTGCAGATAGCCAGTAGTTAACTAGCCTTCCATGAGGCAACACAGGGGTCATAGTAAAGAGCTCTATTTCTTAGGACTCCATCTAAAATACCTGTCTAGGCTGTATTCAAAATACTTTAAAAAAACCCCAAAAATCATAACAGTCCTGAAAACATACTAGAAACATACTGTGGAGCCATTTCAGAAGAATTTAATACGATTTTGGGTGCCCTTCAAGAAGAGACTAAGCAACAAAAAGCTTGCAAACATCACAAGACCCATCCCAGTAGAGAAGAAACAGAGATGACAGCAACAACAGTAGCACAAGAAGCAGCCTGAGACTCATTTAAAGATTTAAATGTCAAAACTGTAACTGGAAACTGTATCCGTACGTGCACATGATCTTGGAGCAGAGAGAAATACGAGCAGCAGAAAGGAAGAATCTCTCCTCAGGTAACCTCTGACAACACTGGTTGTGTAAATGCTATTTACACTGGGAGGCCCAGGCAGACTGCAATAACCCTCACAAAAGCAAGAGGAAAGACAGCCACAGTCTTGGCCAAAACCCCTGTCATTAGCCACTGAGAAAGCACTGCACTCCAAGCTGCGTGCAAGTTGTGGGTCCTTCTAGCAGACTTCAGCAATAGATACCTGGGCTAGGTTTGTTCCCTGAAGGTCTTTTCTTATGTGCTGGGATACGAACAGCTACATTATTCAGGCAAACCCTCAGGCAAAGTCTTTGCTGTAACATTCAATACAAGATGCATCTGTTCAGAGCAGAAGAAGAAAACTCCAGATGACATTATCAGGCATCTGCTATAAACCACAGAACTCCTCCCAAATGCAATGCCTATAATTAAATGTCCCATTTAGACAGAATGCAGAGCAGCAAAATGAACTGCATGCTCAGTTTTAGCTGGCTGAGAGTACTTCTGCAATCACCTTGTTCTTGCTCATCAAGACGTTAAACTGTTTAATATCCAGTGGACATCAAGAAAAAGTTTCCATCAAGTAGGAGAGCAGAAAGTGTATTATTAGGCTGTATACAATCACAATTAATATAAATACCTCACAAGCACCTCTTCTACCACTCATTGCTCTTGAAAGTTTGAGATTGTTTCAGACCATGAAAAAACACTGAAAAAGTTTAACTTACACATGTGTGCACTACCGTTTCTAAAATGAGACACAGAACTGTAAAATTTTATTTCATGAAGCATACAAAAATATGTTATCTGCATTCACATTCATGCTACACTAAACCTGTAGCAACTAAAATCATTATTGAGTTCTGAAATCTCAGCACAATTATTGTGCTACAACTGCTTCCATCATTATTTAAGTACTTCATCCACCATTGAGATCAAGCACATGGCCATTCATGGGGAGCTTTAAAGATACCAATCCAGAATAGTTTTACATGACCAGTTTGGAAGTAATGGAGAAGTTACAGTAAGAAAGAGCAGGGAGGAAAGAATTGCAGTGACACACTTGAAACAAATAATGCCGAGTACGGTGTTTCCCAACGTCTTCAGTCTAATGAGACAGACCAACATATTCTGTGAAGCAGATGCAAGCTGCAGTGCTCTGTTACACAGCAGGTAACAGTAAAAGGTGTAGTTTATTCTGGAATGAGAATCGTTCAAGTCCAATTAGAAAAGTGATAGTGCTGGGGATAATGATAGAAAGAAGCTGTTTTCTGTAAATGCTTTGTTTGATTAAGTTTGCAAAAGCATCTGATCACACAGCAGCAGTTTTAAGATACAAAATTAAGTGATTCTTGTCTTCTCCAGAATAGTTTTGATGAAAATTCTTTCATCTAGATGAGTTGAGCTCTAAATTAGTGTTAGACTAACACTAGACATGCAAATCACTCTGAAGTCTTCACTAAAACCATAAAATCTGTAAATGAGTTTAACTCTGTCCTTTACTATCATAATTTCAGAGAAAGTACCAAGTATTTAAAGGCAATCCTAGGATGCACTGCATCAGAATATTCTGTCTACAGGGAGTTAAAAACAGAGTTTACAGAGTTTTACATTTCTGCCAGCTGAAAATGTTGAAAAATAGTGATCTGTGTAGTACATCTCTAGTTTGCCAATAGCTACCAAATCCAGTATGAGCTTTCCATGGACTCCCCTGGATTTTTGGTAGAAAGTTACAGAACTAGATTCCCAGGCCTTAACGCAGATCTGCTGGGATGCTGCCCCAGAGCCAACACGAGAGGCAAAGCCGCTAGACGCTGGCCCCAAAGCAGATGTCCCCACACAAGGGTTTTGTGCTCACCACCACTGCTGGCCACGTGGAGGGCAATCCAGGCGGGCGCTCTCAGGCCAGCCCCTAAAGCATTCCAGGTCTCTGGCCTCCATCTTTTTCAGATTGAACAAGGATTGGGTGGGTGAGAATACCACGTGTAAAGCATCTTTTTACCACTAAAATAAAATCCTGCACTGTAGTCTTGTAGCGCCAAGATTCACCACTGCTTTCATAAAGCAGTTATCCTGCTTTGTAGCTTATCGGATGAGAGGAGATAAGCGAGCATTGCAAACAGGAACAAGATAGTGCCAAGCATTCACAGCTCCCATTAAGTTCAATTGTATTAACACTGCCAAATTTTGTATAAACCTTGTAACAAAGGGATAGTAGCTGTGCTAATCAGAGGTATTTTTCCTAGGTAGAAGGAAATGATTGAAATAACACACTACAGCAGGCTGTTACAGTCTTGTGGTCCTGACAAAGTTGTACTGAAACAAAAATTCATGGTCCTTAAAAAAAAATTCTTTCATTCCCTGGCATTTAATCTCAAATGTCAATAGTAACGCTATAACAAAATGAGTTTAATAGGCTATGTGGGCACTGAAGATCAACTGCCAAACGGAGAAGAAAGGCAGAATTGAAATGCCCTGCTATATTCCTTTTCTGCATTTATCAGGTAAAGTTACAGCTAAACAACATCTAAAAAAATACTGCAAAAGTAACTCCACTTCTCTCAGGAGGTTTTCAGAGACTTAAAGGAGATCCACCAACAGAGATGATTTAATTGTTTTGGCACCTATTTTTTCAGACTGGTTTCTTATGAGGACTGTAAAATGCATAATCCATCCTACAGAAGATTGCCCATTCCCTCTGAAGGGCAGTTTTTAAAGGGCAGATGCCTTGGGGCACTGTTACTTGATAGGGGCCTAATTTATGGATGGCAATCGAGGCAGTCTCCCTCGCTCCTCCAGAACTCGAGATGCTGGAGCATGCTGAAATTTAAGACCCTCTTCAGTGTCTCTAGAGAGAAGCAGATGCTTTCAAATACGCAATCTTGTGCTGCAGTCTCTGGCTTTGTGATACAAAACTAACTTTTTTGTCTTCCATTTTATTTTATCCACAGGGGTGGCTGACAAATGACCTACCTCTCCATTCAATATATCTACTTTAGAAACTTGCAGTTTTGTTCTTGTCACTGCTGGTTTCATCATTCCTCAAATTAAAAGATGATACGTCGAAACTTTTAGTTACTTGACCAAGGCAAGCGAGACACAATTTTTCATGTATGATACCATCTGATGGCTTTTCTTCCATACGTGCCAGATATAGCTATAATTCACAGGTTGTTTCCTGCCAGCCAGGACAATAATCTGGTATTGCTTGAGGCAGAAAATCCTTTTGGTGGTCTAAATACAGCGTATAGGGCACCTAAAGAATGTTTGTGGATTTTGTCTGATGTCATATCACTAAGATGCTGAAAATCGCATCTACACTCCTTCCAGACAGCCTAAATTAGCAACCCTGCTCTTCTTTAGCTTGTCAGATCACTCTTAAAAACAGTTCTTGTCTTTTGGAGGATTTCTGCTATGTTTTATAGCTCATGGCAAAGCAATCTTCTTACATGTATATTTCATACAAAAGACAACCTGGAGTATTTAAAAATATTATATAATAATAAATAATTATATAATACTGAATATCCTGCTCTCTCCTGCTACATGACAGAGACTATTTGTAGTAGTATGTTAAAAAGGCAGTGTATCATCATATGAAAATTGCTTTTATTATCATAAATGTCAGTGCACTAATTTTAAGTCACCATCACTTTGGCTGTCTTGGATTGCTGTGAGATTGAATGAACACAGTGTCTATAACAAAAAGTGGTTATGACAAATAAAGAAGTTAAAGCTGAAAAATGACGGAGATGATTGACTTCCCCCAACTGTTTTTGTCCCTAAACCTCTCTGTATTGGAAGCTTTCTAGATTACAGTGACTAAATTGTGTGTACATGCCACTTTCAGGGGGTAACTTTTTTCCTAGATGTGTTTAATCACTCTCAAACACCCAAGAGCCAGAAGGTGGATCATTCTGCCATTTTGTTACCTAGTGAAGGTGCAATTCATATCAGGTGTATTTTGAAGACAAGTGTCAACAAGAGGAAGACTCAGATATCAATCCGGTGAAAAACTACACAACCTTTAGTTGGAAAACTATCCTATCTCATTTTTATCTCTATTTATTATTATAACTTCATTTAGATGCAAGAACTTATTTTTAAAAATTTCCTGGGAAATCCCAAACTCAAAGTGTGTTTCAAAAGCTGATAAATGACTTAATCACAACCGTGGAAGTAAATCATTTGTGACACCAAATACTTCTTACTTTTACTTTAGATGTACTATAGCAAAAAATTACAGGCAAACCCAAAGCATTATTACTTTTAGCTGACCTGAGGGATTTAGCGACTTAGGTTTGAAGTACAGAAGAAAAAAAAGGATCAGCTGCATATTGGCTCTTGCTGTCCTAACGGTGGGCACTTTAACCAACATTTGGAGTGGAAACATACCAAATTTCATCACTCTCAAAACATTTGGATGAAACTTGTTAATAGGTTTGGCCTGATGACAGAGGTTTGACCCTACACGCAAGAAGTGTAGGAACCTGATGAATAAGTGATTGATATGCTACCTTCAAAACTGCAGCTTGGGATTGCATTTTGCCATGATATTATACAACCATTGGCAAGCAACAAGCAGTCTATCCCTCGTTACACCATCTGGAGAAAAAAACAGCAGCAAAAAAAGCCCTGACACACACACTCTGTTTTGGCAAAGGCACGTGTGGGAGAACAGCCTACCTGAGCCAAGAGCTGTCTTCAGCTTCTAAAAAGAATCTGGCTGATTCACAGGCTTGTGACAGCCCCTCACTATGTTTTCATTTTACGTCAAAATCAGAAAATCACATCAATCTTTGAAATAGCAGCACATTCTCAAACACTATACTATTCATGCCCTTTAAAGCTGCTATATGCATGAACAAGTTTCCTGCTAAAATCTAATTAAGTTTCCAGTTTAAGTTCAAAGTGATCTCAGGAGAGGTCAAAGGATACAAAGAATCATTAGGTATTGTGAAAACAAATGAAAAACTGGAAAAAGGAAGAGTTATTTTTTTAATTCTCAAGAAGTGCTTGAATTGATGTCCAAAACATTCCAGTCACCACTGAAATTTAAACCTAAATATTTAATATGCAAGCAAAGGCTTTTTATTTTATTACTTGTTTGCAATTGATGCAAGAGGAAGAAAGGAGCTGTTTGCTTGGTCTTATTCTGGTTGAAAGAAACCTTGGGGCTACTGCTACAGTCTCTGGAGGAAAAAAAGGAGCCCTCAGCTCTCTGATGAACATTTAGGGCAGGAGTGTGGCCATGAAAAATGAGTCTGCTCTGTTTTGCCCCAGTCTCTCAATTCAGGTTGATGATGCCCCTTAGCTGTGCTGATCCAGGCTTTTGTGTGACCATGAGGCAAATCTGACTGGGAAACTGATCTGACTATAAATAATCATAAAGTATTAATGAATGCATGGATATTTTTGTGGCAGTGCTGGCTTACACACACACTGGGGCTCTAATTCCCAGGTGCAGACAGAAAAAAATGTTTTCCATCTTGATCTCATCTAGTATTTCTCAGCTACTGAAGCACCCATCTCAAAAAACACGGTACAAACAGCCAAGAAGGGGCAAAGTGAGCCCCTTTCTCCTCCTCCCGCTCCACCTGCCCACAGGCAGGGACTGTTAATCCCTCTCAGCCACAAGGGGTTCCTGCTTGCAGGGAGGGCTGTGCCCCGAGGCCAGGGGCTGCCCTGGGGGCAGCCTGGGCTGACCCGAGGACACACAGCCTTGGCCCTGCCACACGCCCGGCAGCACCCTCCACCACTCCCCTCTCTTCTGCAGAAGGCATGTGTGGCAAGGGGTTGAGAGGGAGGGGAGATGATCAGGAATAGGGGTTAGGAAAACTAAAAAAAATATTTTGACATAAATAATCTCAAAAGCTTCCTATTTGGAGTTCAATTGATCCAGCCAGTGGACAGGGGGAAGAATTGAAGTGGAGCTCTTTTCCGCGGTTTGTGCATATTTTTCACAGAATGAATTAATGCCTCACTGAAAAGGTGATTTGCAGTTGGCATTTCAGGCAGCCTTGCTGCCTGGCTCTGGAATTATTCCCATTGTTGTTCACACAAAGGGAAAATAAACTCAACCACTTGGCTTCCTTTTCCCTGAAATATATGTCTAAGATCACAGTTTAGAAAGGAAACTAAATGGCAGATGGCAGCATCTTTGCAAAGTACGTGCACTCTGAGCTATACAGACTGGCAAATTAATTTGTTTGAAGAAAAGGACAGAGAAAGAGAGAGCTTTTCTTAAGAGTATGAAAGAATAATAAAACATTGAAGTTCTCTTTAAAAGTATTGGGCAGCTCTTACTTACGTTGTTACCACATAGCCAAAAGAAACTACCAAGAAATTATTTACATCCTTTTGCTATGGGGCATTATTCTTCATTGCACCAGTAGCAAGAAAAGCTTTTAGAGAATAATTTGAAATTTTGCGCATTTAGATTGTTTGTCTTCCGCTCACCTTGAACCACACAGCATGGGGAGGCTTCACTCTGCACACCCCAGGCAGGGCTGGCTGTCCTCCTTTGTGTACCCAGCAGGGTTTAGCCCGACTCCCCCTGCCTCCCCAGCAGCTCTCACCCTGCTTTGAATGAGAGTGCCAGGAAATCAATTATTTTCTCCCAAGCAGCAGGACAAAGTGTTACTGCTGTTTGCATCAGCCCTCATGTTTCCTGGCTTTTTCCATATGAAAGTGAGTCAGAGCACACCTTCTTCCTCGCTAGATAGAAAGTGCCAGAGGAGACACTGGCTGTGTCATCTAACGGACTCCCACGTCAAGCATTCGGTCACACAGCAAAGCAGCATTCCTCCCATGGCCTGTGTGATCCCACAACAGTTGGCCTGACAGCTGCTTTACTGCATTTCATATCATTTTTGCTTCGTGCTGCCTTTGATATCAGAATAGCTGGGAAGTAAATGGAACTACAGATTGCAGACTGCTTGAAAATCTCTTTTGTTCAAGAGATCTCTCAGATTAAAATAATGCTGAAAGGAGACCACTGAAAGTGAGAGAAGGGTTTAGGATGTTGAGGGAGACCTGCACAGAGTTTAAACACGCTCAGGAGAATCCCCGTTGTTTCCAGCCATGCTATGAGCCAAACACCTTCCTCCAGAGAAGGTCTGAGTTCATGTTATTTATATAGCAATCTCTTCTGATTCCACTCAAAGACTAAGCACCCCCGAAGTTTGGAAAATGATCAAAGGGAGGGTTTGATCTTATGCTGCTTCTGTAAGAAAAAGAGTCTCCCAGAAGAACATCTCTTTGTGACACTGCTCTATTTAATTCTTACAACCCTGAGGTATGTATCAAGATTTGGACCCTTAACTTGCCTGGCAGATTTTATGACCATATTACCTGCCTCATGGGGGTATACTGCTGCTCAGTGAGCTTGTGTTTATAAAACTCTTGAAGGTCCACAGATGGAGAGCTAAGAGAAGCAATCTACATTTTTACACTGTATATTCATGTACCCTCTTTCTCTCCTTAAGGCTTGGCCTCGAATACCTGGATAACTCGGGTATGATGGGATTCCCCTTGGGCACAGTGACAGAACATATTTACTGTTTATTGCTTCACAAAGTTGATTTCTATCAGTAGTGCATTATATTCTTATGCAAGCAGAAGCCAACACATCCCAAAGAAAAGTGGGTGATAAAAAGAGAATTTTGTCTGTTGAGCTGCATCAGAATCAAGGCAGACAGCCATCCTTGGTGTTAGTGATGCTAACGGCGCAACGCACCAAAGCAGAGCAACAGAAAGCACTGAGCAACGCTGCGTACAAGTTGCTGCATAATCTTCTCCGGAGCGGCACTGTAATCACATGCTTTACCCATGCCACAGTAGAGTCTCAGTAGAAGTCAAGCTGGGAGGAGGAGGAAGACTGCTTTCCCTGTTTTTCAACTCTGAATATGCCAGAGGCCATCCTTTACACAACACTGCTTTGCCTATGTTTGGATAAATCTTTCAATATAGACAATGAGTCTACAGTTACACGTACGTCAACCCACTAGGGACCACACAATTACAGGTGGAGAAGCCAACTGGAGAGTCTCCAATTATTCTGAGAAGTCGCAATTGCAATGGTTACGCTTCCCTAGTCACAACAGGAAAAAGAGAAAGCAAAATGTGCTGGCAGCATAATGAGCCCGCAGAAATGGGCCCTGTTATGTTTAGGGAAAGAAAGACGAACACGCATGCACACACATTAGGAAGAAGTTTGCTTAGCTATTTTCCTAGTTCCCAGTCACTGCAAATACCCCTAATTAGGAAGGCTCACAGACAAAAGATGTAAGAAATCAGAGTTAGTATTCCTGACTACTCACACAGTTCTTCAGGATTTGAAATTTATGTTCCCTAGTGAAAACTTTAAAAGTACACATGAAGGACATTTCTAATGACATAAGTGATAAAAGTCAGTTGACACAGGAATTCAGATTTACTCTTTACCAGAATGCAGTTCTTCCTGCAGCTTTATTAGATACCCAAGATTATCAGCCATATTCTGCCCAGCTGGGAGATAAAGAGTTATTAACTGAGAAATTCTCACGAACTGTTAATCAATAACAGTTTGTGAGAAAACTTCCTCAATTTTTGCCTACAACAACTCTCACAGGGCTCAAGTTAAACTCTGATCTGAGCACAGATGGATAAGCTGTTAACTGGCTGCTTTCTCGAGAGACACCCAGGTTTCTTTCACTGAGACTAACAGACAATGTTCACAATTTTCATAAAAGGAATAAAGTGGAAAAATAAAGAAACATTCTTTTGGGGAAGAGGGTCTACTAAGTAGGCATAGCTGATAACCCAGAATGGGTTTACAGTTTAGCTAAGGAGGCAGCAACCCATTTATAATCCCAAACAGTATTTTTCAAACTCATGTCTCAGCTGAGGACACAATTTGCTGCACTTTTGAAATAACGTAGAAGAATGAGGACAAATTTACTCCTGTGGATTCACAAGGATATATATTTACCAGTTTACTACAGCATGCACTCCTTTATTTGATTCATCCAAAAAACTCCGGTTACTATGAGCCCATTTTTAAATCCTTGCCACAAGAGATATGGCCTCTTGCGTTGAGTGTATGTTCTATGAATGTGTAAGTGTAATGTTGTGCAATGGTCCTTTCAACCGCAAGCTTCAGAAAACTAAATGCTGACAAATTGGCTGCAGTCATGTCTGTGAAATGCTCCATATGTGCTAGTTGAAGGAGCCTGACACTACCTTGCTCTCAAATGTTAATAATTTGGCAAAAAATGCCCTCTTCTGCAGTTGAAATTTGTCTTGTTCAATCCCCAGCAAAACCCCATCGACCATTTAGTTATGACAAAGTGAAAAGAAACATGTTTCCAGTCTTTTCTGTAAAAGCAATCACATATAGTTAGCAGCCAGAAGTGCTGGCCCTCAGCTGGACTAAGCTGCGCTCGGGGCAGTGGGCCCGTGAGCATGTACACCACCTGATAGTTACACCAGCTCCTTAGCAGGAAAGCACTACTCCACGTATTTACGGCAAATGGCCAAGCCAATAAAATGTCATTCCAGCTCCTTTCAGTGCAAAGAAGAGGCAAATCCCACTTTTCCAAGAGGACTATCCCTTCTCTGTAAGGTAACTTGTTTGGAAAGCCCAGCTGGCACTGCAGGCGCAGAGTGCCGCAGCTGGAGAGGGGCCAGGGGAGCGCCCCAGGAATCCCTGCCCCAGCCGGAGGGGAGGGATTCCACGCCGCCTGCCTGTGTTCGCGCTGCAGTTATTTGTCTCTGCCAGATTTAAGGCGATGCTATCAGAAAACCATGCCCAGAAAAGTTCCTATGAACTGGGGAATCTCAATCATGACGAACCAATTACCAAAGAAAAAAGAAAAAAGTGTACATCTAGGAAACGTTTTTCACATGTATGAGAATAAGTCATCTGGCTGAAGTATGGGCAATATTTTCCAGGTTGAAGACAAAAGTCATTTGTTTGGTTGGTTGGGTTTTTTTTTTACGTTACAGTTTTGTGAGACAGGTGCAATTTTGAAAGCAACAGCTTATGTTAAATGTATCACAACTACTTCACAAAGGGAATTAGAAACTGGAAGCTTGGCTTATAAATAGCTCACAGTGACAAATGCTTCACAACATAGCTTCGCATTAATTACTGTAATGCAAATATGATAAAAACTGAACCGCAACCTGTTCCTGAATAGACAGAGCAAGGCTCTGGGACCTCTTCAACATGGGGAGTATTTCCAGGGAAAAGAAAAAAAATGCACACGTAGCCACAGTGCCACAGCATCCAACAATTTCCTTGGACATCTGATAATATCTAATGTTTTTTCTTAAGTACAAGAAGTTGGAGCTATGCTATTATATGATCACCTAAACTCACCATTTACAAAATTTTCTAGCCTTATTGCTGTGGAGGAAATGAGAAAATAATGTGAATTCTAGCTATTTTTTAGCCTTTTAAAAAATCACTCTCCATCATTCACAGATAAAAGATATATAACAATTACAATAAATACAGATATCATACAGACACACCTGAGATATGGAAGAATCCCTCCACTAACTTTCTATCAATAAGAGCTGTGCTCTGGGGTTATAAAAATTTATTTATACATAGCAATAATCAATGTTTCCAGCCTGAATTGCCTCCAGTTTTGATGAGGTTAAAAGCAAAGTTCCCCAGGCACCATGACAGATACCTTAATGGGCAGGTTCAAAACTGTTTTAGAACTTTTCCCAGTAAATCCGAAAGTTTTAATTGTTTGTACTTTTCCTCCAATGCCCCTGAAGGCATGTGAATTATGGGAAGCAGATTCATTATCCAATTCAATGAGTTATCATCACCACAGACACTGTAAGTGTGATTTCAGGTGTTCCAGTCTTCACATAATTGTTACTCCTCCTTTTTGTGACAAAGATTAATTGAGAAAGGCAGTGCCGCTAGGCTAGGCATCTATATAATCAAGGCCACTGTCATCTATTCTTGGTGTCATAACCCAGACCACCGTTTCACAGGCATCGCTGTGAATACAAAGGAAATGAAATAGTAAAATTTAAGAAGGTTAAGGCAAGAACAGCAGTATATTTGATTTCAAACACTATTACTTGAAGGTAATTTAACCTATTGACTCTGATTATAAATTATGTAAAATTGTTTCACAAGTAATAAAGACTTTGTTAAAGCAGTTCTAAAGGTTTTCCCCTGGAAAAATTTTTTTAACAACTCAAAGCCTCTTTTTTTTGTCCTAAACTTTCATTAGATGCAAAATATTGTGACCAATTTGGTGGTGACATGAGCTAAGGAACCTTGCTGTGAGATTTCACAATAGAGCACAGCACAATAGCTAAAGAAAATAATGGTTGTGGCTATGGTAACCCAAAGTGAAATATATTATTTGCATCAGTTTGTAACCATACGGAGATGCAATTTTTACACGTTACTGCTGTAACAGGACATGATTGATGTAATCACAAATGACCTATCACAACATAAAGTCACAGTGGTTTTTAAAACTGAATGAAAAGCATCTATGGGAAAAATGGACAGATCTGACACTTGACATCTCCTGGGCAACTTTAAAAGAGGGGAAAAAAAAAGAAAATAAGAAGAAAAGAAAAGAAAAAGATTTCTGCTTAAAATTATTCTGCTCTTTTAGTTTATGTTCTTCATTTCTTTTCTCTCCCCCTTTAGTTAGCTCAAAGAATATGTGCTTAAAATGCCTGCTACTAAAATCAGCAGCAAAAATCCCATTAACAGCAGCGTGCACTGGCTTCAGGTAAATCACTTGCAACTGCAATATAACAAAACAGAACTGCTGATCGGCATGTCACAAGTTCTAATATTATTTTGAGTAAAATCTAGCTATTAACCATTCTAAATTAATATCTGACCAAGCATGTCCAGTTTGCTAAAACTTTAGAAACCCACCCATCCTACAGACAGTCCTCAGGGTGTGGTCTGTCCTTTCATCTCCTTCCACATGGAGTCAGCTGTGTGATACCACTGTTGGAGGCTTCAGAGAAGACTAGGCTGCCACAAACATACAATGGCTACGACCAAGAGAGTTGTTTTAAAAAAATGACCAAAACAGTAAGAGGGCTACTGAAAATGTAATGTTGAGACATGCCAAATGGGATAAAAAAAAAACATTTCAATTTCCTATGAATACCAGATTTTAGGAAATCATATTTTTTTTTTCTGGTTAGCAAACCAACCATCAATGTTTTGCTCTTATGAAATAGCCAGACCCAGACAGGCACAGTGTCCAGTTTGTACAAGCTTGAATGAATCTTGACCTATCACCACTTTGTCCTCCACCACCAGCACAGGGGGTTCCTCGAGGCCAGTTTTATTCAGAGTCAGATTTACCAGGAACAAAATGCAGCTACAGAAGCCCCATGTAGCCACACCTGCTGCAGACCGGGCTCCTAGTCACCATGAAAGAAGGCAGCTACTCCCTAGTCATACTGAGGCCGATTTCTATCACCTGACTCCCTGAGGAATGCTCTGCAAGTATGAAAATGGCTGTACAGTGTGTGGCCAACCTAGGAGCTCTCAAGTCTCTTCTCAGAGAAAGCAGGGAAATGTTTTCTGCATAGAAATTACTTCCTGAGCTGCAAACACTTGATGGGAATTTATAGCTACAAAGCTCCTGACATACAAACCAAGCCAGAGAGAAAGGCTGCTCAAACCAGCACTGAGATCCCACCTCTGTATATTGCCAGCCAAGGAATGGTCCTTCATGCCAAGCTCATGTTTCCTAACCAGTAACTTATCCCGGTCCCCTCAGTCATGGTAAACCTGACGTTTGTGGTGATCCAAATATTCCTAAATATTTCTTTCAACTGTTTGATCTTCTGCAATTGAAAACTGCACTTCACAGCTTAGTCATGGTGGAAACTGTTCACTTTTTAACTTGCAAATTATTTCATTGAGAAAAGATAGGTGCATAATTCATTCTTAAGCTTGAGAAAAAAAGCAATGAAAATACAGTTTAATTGTTTTATGTAGGCTGTCTCAGCAGTTCTTGAAAAAGAACAGAAAATGCTGTTTTTATAGAGATACATTCACTGAAAAAATATAAAGTGGAAAATACAGAAAAGTCACTCATACACAGATTTGCTTTCACGTAGAGTAACTTCTAAGTCTTAAAAGACTCCACAGTAGCTCTTCAAAGGTTAGGGAAGGTTTGGTAGCATGGGCACCTTTACTGCAAATTCTAAAACTTGCATTTTCCCTATATAAGACTTAGAAGCTTTCATAAAATTCCCTAATGAATAGTCACTCTTACTTTTCATTCATGTTAAGAGCAGGTAGTAAATATTGAAAAATAATTTATAAATCCCAAATTTATTTCCAGAGATCAATTCTTCAATTCAGTGATGAAATACAGCATAAACCATCTGCAGATCTGCATTCTCAAAAAGAGAACTATTAGCATGAAAGAATCACTTGTGCAAATACTTGCTTTCACATTCAGTTACTGCCTAGGGTAAAGCCCATCGTCAATACTTCTGTGAACAAGGAATGATTCTCTATGTACAAACAGCATATTTTAAAACATGGCCTGGTTTTCAGAAAATATTTGTCCTTGTTACCTTTGAAGGAAGAGAAGGGAAGCCAGCCTCTTTTAACATATGACAGCTAGGACCCCTCAAAATGGAAGAACTGATTTTTCTGAAAAACATGGACCTGAAATGAATGCTGATACTTTCCTCCCCTCAACCCCAGACTGTGGCTCCTACATCTATTACAGTCCCTTTCCACATATATTCTAGAGAGAAAGGTCTTCCTTTGCAGCACTGATTTAGTTTCAGGTCCATTACACCCAGGCACAGCAAAAGCATTTAGAATATTTAAGAAACCTGCAAATGAAGTTGCCATAGAGGAGCTTGCAATCTCCTGTTAAATCACCTATACCATCTGCCCAGCATTTCCTCAAGAAATTACTATGAAAACACACAGCCAAGAACATAACAGCATCCCCAGATTTCTTTGTAGATGTGTTCTTAATGTTCAGGATAATCATCTTCTCAACAAGACTCGGTAATAATCACAGACTTTTCCTTAGGTAATTTAAGGACTTCATAAATGGTGAAGACATTTCAGTGTCTTGGTCTATATACAGATGAAAGCCATGATCATAGAAAACTCTCACAAAAATCTCTCTTCAGGGAAAATGAGAAGAGTTTGCTACATTTACTAAATAATTTAGCAGCTACATTACCTCTTTTTTTTTTCGGGGAAAGGAATAGGTACATTTTGGCAGAGATGCACAGTGTTAATTTGACTCAGTCGTGCTCTGACTAACAGGCTCCTGGGTGTCAGGATGAGCAGCTGCAGCCTCCCTTGGCTTCTCACCCGGGGTCGTCCCCAGGGCTCAGCATCCTGACCTCCTCCACTCAGCACCTACATTATGCCTCAGCAGTAGATAGCAACACAGTATGGATTACAACTATGGCAACATGCCAGGCTTCAAGAGCTGTGGTTTCTATCATGTGCGTCCACCGTGATCTAGTTACATTAATGCAACTGCACTTACATAGGATGGGCTTTCTTGAAAGACAAAGATCAACAACCTCTCAGCAGAGACAACAGCATTCCAAAATATTGGCAAAATATTGCAGTTGGCGAGTAACATTTGCTGAACTCATTTGATGTCTGCCTGAAAATTGCCCATGAACAGTTAGCAAGATTCTCAAATGTGCTCATTATCTGGAGGATTATTCTTGATGTGCAGTCAGCTCGTAAAAGGTTTGCTGCGAATACTCACAGTCTCCATCAGGTCAATTACTTACGGAAGTTACACAGTACTGCTTCTGTGCTCCGACTGGGTGGCTTCTCTGGCTTGCACAGCATGAGCTGTGAATAGCGCAATTAAGTGCACAACTTTGAGTCACAATATGGAAACACGATGCTGAACATTTGCTTTTTACAATCATTTACCCTAGCAGAGCTTGAGCCTGTGATTACTAATAGTATGACAGCCAGGTTGGGAAAAGGGACAGATTAAATTAAAACATTTTTAAAAACAAGGATCCAAGAGGTTAATGTTGCTGCTGCCCTGCTAAAAAGCTTTCTTTCACCCTACAAAACAGAGGGAAGGAGATAATGCTTCCCTCTGTCTGTGCCAATGTCCCCAAACGTGACATACCCTATCCCAACAGACAAAATCCGAAGCTGATAAAAGCTTTCTGCTCTCCCTGTGACAACCCATATCCTGCTGTTAGAGGGTCTTCAAATTTCAGCACCAAATTCAAGAACATCATGGCAAAACTAAAAAAAAAAAAAAGTCATCCTTATAGTGACAATATACTGAATCCAGTATCAGGACTAGAAACACAACATGTTAATGAATTTGCTACACATTTTAATGTTTAAGGCAGCTTTTGATATATGTACTATTGACTAGGTTAAAAATGTTCTGAAGAACTTCTGGGCAAACTGCTAAAGGAACCACAATAACATGCAGGCATTGAAGTGCTTTCAGTTGCTATTTAGATTAAAGTAGTGACCTTACTTCACATCCTTTATTCCTCCTCTTTTCCAAATGAGTAATTAACACAAAAGTTTTAACGCAGTATAATTTGAGCACACTAATTTTACACTCTGATTTCATTCCTTGTAATTCACACCCTTGATATACAAGTCCGGCATATCGCATGGCTGCAGAGTTCAGTTTCAGGTCACAACACATGGCAAGGAAAAGGTTTGCTGTCACAGACTTTGATACTGTGAATAATTTTGCAAGATACCTTCAACAGAGAGTATTTCTAGGAATGTCTGAGTTAGGCACTCATTTAGGTCCTTGATGAATTAGCATCATCTTTAATAACAGAATTTGGCAACTTCTGAAATTCTTGACTGCTAAATCATCATAAAATACGTATTTCACCACTTACTCCATGTTTGCCTGGCTAATCAAGCTATGTATTTTTTATGTATTTTTGTTGCTTGTGCAAGCTAAACATTATTGGAATTACTGTGCAGGAACAATGTTACCAGAAATAATTTGTAGGAGCATTTACCCTATGGCCAAAAAAAAAAAAAAAAAAAAGACGACAGCTATTTTTCTAACCCCCTCCTCTGTGATCCTACAAAGAGTGAGAGAGATCAGTCCTGAAGGTCACAATAATGTCCATTAAAATACCAGACCAAGACTCCTCAGCAAATTTTGTTTTGTATTTGCACTATTTGCCAATTTAGTCTGTGCTATTTTCTTCCAAGTCTGTTCCCCATATATAGCAAAAAGCTCAGGTAAAGCAGAAACATGAACTCTAATCTTCACATCTTCACCTCACAGCAGAGTAGAAATAGCAGAGACACCCATCGCAGGAAAGCAGGGAGCTCTCTTTTTGTTTTTCTCCTCAATCTTCCTAAAAAATAATTAAATCTAAAATTTCACTTGTCAGGAAAACTACAGCCAGTTCACTCTTAATGACTTCACCTGCACTTTGCTCAAAAATTACCACAGGGATGGTGGAAAACACTCCAAACCAAAGAACACCATCAAAACTCTTACTTTTCTTTAAAAAAGGCAAAACAAACAAACCCCAAACAAAACACATAACAGAAAAAGATAAACTTAGGTCAAGAGACAGCAATCCAAGGGCCAATATAAGCAATATTCATGCTGGACAAACAGTTATCTGTAGATTTCATAACTGAGCAAAAAATTCCCTACAATAGCTTGGAATCTGTCTTCAAAATGGTGTAAGGCTTTTGTTGCTTCTAATCCTTTCAGAGCACACAAGATTGGACATCACAGCCATGACATTGCTGGACTGAAAAGCTATTTTATGTAATTTTGCAGTTTGTAAGAAGCACTGGTTACAATTTTCCTTTCCCTCAGATATCTGTGCAGTATTCATGGTAACTAATGCACCTGCCTTTATTAAAGAAAAGATGTAGAAAAATATTCGTGTTTAGAGAATGCAATATATAGTTTCTTAAAATAATTCCTCATGTGCAGAATATTAGAAGTATGTGTGAGACCTTAATGCTGGAGTCCATTAAATACACTGACCTACATAGCTCTCACTCTACATCTCCAATCCATGACTGTTGCATTTCTTTATTAACACAGTCTTCTCGACCTTACACTCTTAGGTTTTCATTATGTTATGGCATTTCACGCTTGGCATTTTTCCCCCCTGGGGTTTCCAGTGGGGGTGGTTATTGGAGATTCACAACGAAGCCAGAAAAAAAACCAACTTACCAGATCAGGGATGTGTTTTGCCTTTCTCAGAACTGTGTCCCAGTGATCTCCATGGGTTTTTACAGCAGGACAGATCCCCTCTCCAGGCATTACAGTAGCATTTGTGTATATATTTATCACAACTGTATTTATTTACAAGGATGTACGTTTGTGTGCCAAGATCCGCAGCCCTATGGGGCAATTAATGGCCTCACTTAAATATACTGCTCCCAAACGTTTACTGCTACTGCTTGGCGGGGAAAGATCACAACCCCCAAGTCTTGTGACAAGTAGCAAAGGAGATCGCAGTCATGCTCTATCTCATTCAATTGCCCCAGTTATGGGGCAAAACAGATTGAAAGGGATAAAGCTCTGAAACAGGCCACAAATTCACATTTTCCTATTTCGTGGAAGGGGAGAGGGGTATGCAGGTTCTGGTCATTAAACAGCTCAAAGTGCATGTAATAAAGACTAGCGGGACAGCGCTAGCTATAAGAATCCATAAGGAAACTATAGTCTGTATATATTTAGCAAATGTTAAGATTGTTTCTCTGCTGTTTTTACACCTCAGTGTGATATAGTAACACAGGATAACAGTCCTCAAACTCTGATAGCCTGCCTAGGGGGGCCCTGTCTGCACCAACCCTCAGCGACAGATCACTTGGCAGGGGACCCTGCCACGGTGTCACATCCAGGGCCACGCACTCATCTACTTTTGGAGAAAGGAAAAAGAGACCACACATATCCAACACAGGGGAGAGACAGGCTCCTTAAAAAGCATTTTGATGTAATCCAAGCAACGTGTCAAAGCGGTGTGGAAACAGAAAGGACAGTTCTAAGACAGGGCTCGTATCTTTTTATCTGAATTCATATGTGTTTTGTTCTATCCAAAGGTAATATTACATATTTCAAAGACTCTTGTGTAAAGCTCATCTGTTGCATCCTACTACTATCCTGTAGCTCTGAAGCAATGGCAAAACCCAGGAACGTGGAGCCAACAGGCACTCTCCAGCTACTGGTGTGCCTTGGAGGAGTCAGCACTGGTCTGGCAGGCTTAATGCAGCTTGTCTCCTTCCCATGAAATGATGATAAACAGAACTGGTTCCCACGAAACATGTTAAGAGCAAAGGAAGCTTCAGGGCTGGCACATTCCCCGGATCCAGGGAAGCCTCAAAGCTCCCTGGTGCCGGAGGCAGGACTGGCATAGCAGCGGGGAAGGGCTGCCGGTGCAGGAACCCCAGCCGGGTGGGCAAGTGCTCTGCACACCAGCCAGCAAAGTGACACTGTTAATAGGCTGCCATCATGATTTATCTTACGTGGTATACAAATGATATTTGCTCATGAAAAGTAAAGACTGGTTTGTGGGGAGAGGAGAAGGAAGCCAGTAAGAATAACTGAACTGTGTTGATTTATTTCTAGACTTTTATGGACTCTACTCGGGCGCTGATCTTTACATGGGTAAGACAGCATATATATCTCTGTCCTGTACCTTTACTAATCAGTCCCATTCTGTCCAGTTCCCACCAAAGCGTGCTCTTGTTACCTGGACAGACATTAAAAACATTTAGACCAAATGGGATCTGTAGGTATTCATGTGCATGGTTGCCGCCAACGCTATTAATTCTAAGACAAAGTATATTTTCATTCTTTAAATAATTTTAAAATGTTCCATGGCATATTTTGAAAGATCGTCCTGCAAAAATGCTAGGAAGCAAGAAAATGCTAGAAACCAGAAAATTATTTTCATATACCTTTAAAATTACCTAAATAGCCAACATGCTATGCATGCTTAACTTTTTTAATATATTATCACCTATAAGAAATTATCAATCATAAAAGCTTTACTTTATTTATACTGCTATATTCTACTACACTATCTACCATTGTGGTACCTCACGAGAAAAAAAAAAGGATATCCAAGAAATGCATAAAGACACTTAGCTTATTAATGGCCAGTCATATTTAAGCTCATTTTTCTTGCCCTAGGCTTTTATGATCTAGCAATGGAAAAATTTTTCTTCATATTTTTCAGAAATAACAGAAAATTCCAAGAAATGGAAGCCGCTGCTAGTAAAAGAAGAAAAGCTGAGTATCATCAGGGTTAATAGCTCCTATTTGAGATCCATGAATGATTACAGAGTTACTTTTCTATATCGAACTTTCAAGTTTCATTAATAATATGCTGCCTCTCTGGGACATAGGTGCGCTCATGGTACGACAGCTACTTATTCGTCATACGGAATAGAAGAGCTAGAAGAACAATGGCTTCAAAGGTCTCATGCTTATACGTTTTGACAGTGGTTTGTTGGGCAAGCGCTCTTTGGTACTTAAGTATAACTCGCCCTACTTCTTCCTACACTGGCCACAGACAGCTCAGTAGCATATCCATAGCCAGAAAAAATGTTTCCTTTGGCAACATAAGAACTCGACCTATAAATCCACATTCCTTTGACTTTCTTATCAATGAACCCAACAAATGTGAGAAGAGTGTTCCTTTCTTGGTCATTCTTATCAGCACAACTCACAAAGAGTTTGATGCAAGGCAAGCCATTCGAGAAACGTGGGGAGATGAAAACAACTTTAAAGGAATCAAAATCGCCACGCTATTTCTTCTTGGAAAAAACACAGATCCTGTGTTAAATCAAATGGTAGAGCAAGAAAGCCAAATTTTTCATGACATTATTGTGGAGGATTTTATCGACTCTTATCATAACCTCACTCTGAAAACATTGATGGGGATGCGGTGGGTAGCAACATTTTGTTCAAAAGCAAAGTACGTTATGAAGACAGACAGTGATATTTTTGTAAATATGGATAATCTTATTTATAAGCTGCTCAAACCTAACACCAAGCCAAGGAGAAGGTACTTCACAGGTTACGTTATAAACGGAGGACCAATACGAGACGTTCGCAGTAAGTGGTACATGCCAAGAGATCTGTATCCTGACAGCAATTATCCACCCTTCTGTTCAGGCACCGGCTACATATTTTCAGCTGACGTAGCAGAACTGATTTACAAAACCTCCCTTCATACCAGACTTCTTCATCTTGAAGACGTGTACGTTGGACTCTGTCTTCGGAAGCTGGGCATTCACCCCTTCCAAAACAGTGGCTTCAATCACTGGAAAATGGCTTACAGCTTGTGCAGGTACCGCAGGGTGATCACAGTGCACCAGATAACACCAGAAGAAATGCACAGAATTTGGAATGACATGTCCAGCAAGAAACATCTTAGATGTTAAGATTTTTACAGATGTAAATACCTTTTTTTAAGTTTGGTTTAGTGTGGTTATTTTTTGACAAAGTGATCTGCTGATTTACAGGTTAAACTGTGGGATATTAACTGTGAGAGGATTTTTAATGACTGATTTTTCATTCTTATTTTGACTACTGGTTTACAGACTTCAGGCTGTTTTCATAAGGACATTACACCAACCGAAAGGCTCTAGAGTCAAATCTCAGATTTTGTATATTATCCTCTATCACACATATCAGCTCCTGCATCTGTATGTAAAAGGACAGTAATAAACTATCATGAGCTGCTTAACAGTTCACGCCCCAGCCTCTGAGATAAGACTCAGGCCCTAAGAAATGAGGAATTACAAATATACTTCTATTCCTTTTTTAACACCCTGCAATCATCTTTATTTAGAGCTCTGTTAATAAATTGAGCAGTATACATTTGCACTGACCTCATACACCTATCTTGATGTGTATATTTCATAGTACAACGTATGCAATTCCCAAACAGCTTACTGATGGTATAATAGCAGAATTTAGACAGGTAAGAACATCAAAGTCTCATACTCCTTAGAAACAAACCCACACACTGAAGTACATTTTTATCCACCAAATGGTATTCCTTTAAATTATTTCAGAAGATACCCCATTTCTTTCCACTGCCTAAAGTAGCCCCTAAAAGATCTAATAAAATTTTAAAATTAAGTAGAATCTGTAGGTGAAATAAGACAGGAGAGATGTATGAAAAACTATCTTAAAAATATATGATAAATGTATGAATATCTTTTAACTTTTAATTTCAAAGCAAGTGCAATGTTTCTCAGTAGTATCAGTGGATCTCTCCATTAAGCATCTTGCATAGCAATATATAATTATATTAAATGATAAAAGTGTCAATAAGTAGCATATTTCTTCAACATCAGTCAGTACACTATTTACCTAAAAAAAAAAGAAGGTAACACAGAAGCAGCTTTTTAAGGGTAAGCTCTACTTTTTGCTACAGTACATATATGAATGAGATTCTACCAGATTTTTAATTGTGTAGAAAAGTAGAATTTTGTCCAATGAAAGAATGCAATTTTCTGTTGATTGGGCAACAGAGTCCAACTTTCACAGCAAAATAGAGGGCTTTTAGGAATCACCTATTAAAGAAAAACAAATTCTAGCCTTTGTTACAAACCTGTAGCTCCCAGGTTACTCATCACAGAGCCAATATTCACTGAGGTCCTGCTCAAGAGATCCCCAGAGCATGTGACAGAAATCAAATACATAAGATTTTATTCAAGTTTCATAATGTGCTTATGTGTTTTGAATATGACTGTTAATGAAATGTCATGAAAATTATTTCCTGGAAAATTCTTCAATAAATTCAAGCCATCTCTATTCAGCACCACCTTCTAACAAAGAGCTAAAACATGACATTGCTTACCTAATAACTCGGAATGAAGAATTCACAGACAAGTTACAAAGATACGAAACTCACCAAATATATTATTAGCTGTAGATTACTCACACCGTCCACAGCACACACAAGTGTCTCATTCATTTCAGGTGGTGTTACGTGTAACATATGAAAAACTGTTAAGTCTGCACATTATTCAGGATGTCTATAAAATTGTCAGAAATTAACTGAGTAAGAATTTAAAGGAAAACTCTGACCTGATTTTGCCATAGGTGTACATAGCACTTTACAACAGTAACAGAGGAATGAAGATGCTACCCCAAAAGGTTTGCAGTTTCATGACAAATTGTTAGTCTTATTCACAGATGCAACACTATCATTTTGAAAGGAACTACTTGTAAATAAGGGAAAGCGTACTTGGCCTTCAAGCCACAAGCAGTAGTAGGTGTCTCAAATCTACTTCAGATCTAAAGGTAAAGCTACACAACAGATAGTCCAGGAGTTACTGCTAATCAACAGGAGCTTCTGCATCCTTCATAAATGAAAATCGGTAATTTTATATAAAAATACTGAATCTCTTGCAGCATAATTAAGATTTATCCTTCCCTAGTTGACCTAGTCCTTGTTAAAGTTGCTCTTGCTTCCTGTGAAACTCAGAAGTCTAGCTAAACAAGGTCCAACTAATTGCATAGATAAATATATAACACACACACACACACACACTGATTGGGTGAAGTCCAGCTTTCCTTACCCAAGCCCCAGAATATGCGGTTTAGGAAGGGAAACAAGGGTGGAATTCACCCCCAGCCCTCGAGTAAATCGGACAGCATGGATGCCATCCTACCAGCTAGACACTTTGTAATAATTTCAACCTACAGGCTGCTATCCCTCTGCGCTGTGCTGTAATTTGGGGTTTCTGAATCCACAACTGAATGGATTTGGTGGCCTTACTTCTCCTGCTGACACTTCTGTGGCCTTTGGTTAGTAACCAAGAGGACAGCAGGGCTCCCAATCCAGATACCTCAGGGCTCGAGTAGCGTGGTAGCCTTGAATTTCTCCTAGTACAAGTAGACTGCATTAATAATTGGAAGGTACACCTTGAAAATAGTATCTGCAAAAATATATTTCCTGCCATTTATAAATAGATAGATCTTCAACAGAAATGTAAATGTTCATCTTGGAACTGATGTACATATTTCTAAGGCATTTTCTTCTGTATTCAGCTGTATATACGTGTAGAGTCTGCTTGCTACGTAGTATTCTGTTATGCATGGAGCTGAGTTAGGCATTATATTTGTCCAGTGTTTCAAGAGCCTTAAGCATGTGTGCCCTAACTTTTGAATGTACAAGATTTTTTTTTTTATTGTCAAGTGAATTTAAAAGAACACAACAAAAGCCTAATTTTCTATTTCTATTAATTTTCTGATACTAGACTTCACTAGCTTGTTACACTTACGTAACAGATGTATTATTTTCTCTTTGCTCAGAAATTGCAGTATTGCAACCTGGAGCCAGAAAGAGAGCGATACATCTACTCATAGGGACAGCTTACTGTCCCTTCCACCCAGTAGTATTTGTGCCACGTGGGGTACTGTTAACAAACAAGTGTTTGCATTGGGCTTCCTTTAATCAAAAGAAATATTTATGTTACTTAAAGGTCATTTTGTTTCACTAGGCATGGGACAAATGACAACTTGGTTAAGACGTGCTGGCTTCTAGGCACTTCAAAAGTGTGACTATAATCACATTTTGATTCCAAAACATACATGAACAAAGCATATTGAGCAAAGAAGCTAGAGGGGAAATGCCTCTCTTTAGGAGGAGTTTTTCACAAAAGCATTTTTTTTTTGTAAAACCGTGAGAGTATTTAAACAGAAATCTCAAGGTTCATTTTCCATCTTTCCTAATAAAAATGTTAAGTATCAATTTTGATTCCTTATTGGGATTTTTTCTGTCTTTATAATGTAGATGGCAATGGCAATTTGTAAATGAAGAGTGTAATTAACTAGAAAAGCTTGTCAACAGTAACCGAACTTTAGGTGTATCATTATATATGACTGGCTGTACTTATGTATTTATTTGTCTAAATTGTATATATTGTTTTATCTATAGTGTCTGTAGGAGTGCATTCTTTTAGATTAAAGTATTATTTACAGTTTTGTGGGATTGCCAGCAAAGCTGCTAATTAAGATACTATTTTTTTGTATCAATGTCAAATAAGAAAAAAAATTAAGAACAAAGTCAAATGAAAAACTGAAGGTGTCCTGTACAGTTTTCTTCTTCACTTCTTTCTAGAAATGTAAATGGTATTATCGTAAAACACAATACCAGTGAACAGGCTCATTTGTCAAAAGGAAGAATATTGTGCTGTCAAAGCAGATTTAAAAAAAAAAAATGGAAAAAATAAACACAACAAAAATATTACTTTTATTCATCATTTGTGAAGCAACTTCATCAAGCTCATGTCCACACTGATCAGATGTACTACTTCATTTGACTCCAAAGACTTACTCTTAAAACAGCCATGGCAATATCTGGCAAATTAGCAGATGGGTTCATCATCTGCTTTGCCCTATTCAGCCGCTTTGGCATCCCCAGCTAATGAGACCGAAGTTTGGCAGTTCTAAGGTGGTGAAGCTGTTTGACTCTCTTGGCCCTGTGACATGGTTCTTCTGCTACTTCCACAGTACCTTAATAAAGTCACTTTGAAGTTGCTGTGTGACTGCCGGCAGGGTACTCCCAGGGAAGGGGTCCTCCCTGGCCTCTTAGAGCCACACGCTGATCCTGACAGAGCCTTTTGCTTCCCCAAGCCCCCCAAAAGCACCAGGAAATAAACGAAGCAGCACAATCTGAATACACCCAGATTATCCAGTTAGTCGCCAGTTAGTAGTGTTCGTCTCCCAGTACAAATATATTAAGATGCTGTTTTGTCCAGTAGGGAGGCCTGGGTGACCTTAGAGTCTTCATACCAAAATAAAAACACAAAACAAAATAATATAAAAGCAGGACAGAGTCCCTTTTATTGTAAGAACTAGTCAGAATAATTCTCCATTCTCCTCTTTGCAGTTTCCTATGTAGAATGAAATATCTAACCTCTTTGACTACTGGTTTCAGTAACCCAAACTCATTCATGAAATCGATGGGAAAATAATGCACACGCCTGAGAAGAAAGGTAGCTTTTGCAAACCAAAATGTATTTTCTTTGGGTCACCTGTTTCAGAAGCAGCTGAAGCCTGCTACAGAGTCCTCCGGCATCCTGGGACTGTCTGCAGCAACACAGCAACCTTACAAATCATAACACGATGCTTTAAAACAACTAAGAGTTTCACACACAGTAAAAACCCTTCCAATCATTTTCTTTTTTCTCTCATTTTCACCATAGCAGCCTGAGTCTAATTGCAACACTTACATGGTGTTTAATTAATATACAGTTTGAAGATATATAGATATTAACACTAGTAGGGTGGATTTCATGTAGCTTGATTATCTTAATTACAAGCATTCTATTTGCTCATTTACTTAATTGATTGTCATAGATTTCCAAAGAAATTTGTACTGCCCTAAGTGAAAACAATATGTAAAAAAACCTTCTTAAAACTGCTGAAGCTGGCCTATTCAAGCAGCAATGTGCCAGAAAAGGAGATCCGTATGACATGAAGCATTGTACTGAATAATATCTGCTTACTTTTCTCTTGTTAAAAATAGGAATTTATGAAATGGAAGAAGAGGAGTCATCTGGGGAAAAAAAAATGAATATGCCTTATTGATTCAACTGCACCTTTAATAGAGTTGTCTCAAGTATCTCCTCTGATGACATGCCTACCGCAGGAAAAAAGATCCATTTTTCTGCTAAGTCTGCGCGTTAGCTGACTCTACGTTATATCTCTGCCTCACCTGAAAGAGCTAAGGAGAGCAAGAGGAGATTTATTCGTCGTGCAAGATTTATCCTTGAGCATTTATTCTGCAAAGGCAGTGTTACATATCAAGCTGTGCAGAATTACGTGCAATGGTTTTGCAATGCAGACAGCTTTTATTTGGGGGAAGGAAATATCCCAAACTTGACGTGTCTGGGTAACACCTACCATATCTGCAGCTAAGTCAAGACTATCAAACATAATTCCAATTCCTACATCCCTTTTCTCTTTAGGAGTTCCTTTCTCTGGCCTACTTTCTAGCATGGCCTCTTTCCTCAAAGAGAAAGGAGACCTCTCGGGCATCTTAGTATAGAAGTAAAAGCAAGGGGGAAGCAGGGAGCTCCCTACAGTATCATTAGGGAAGTGCTAGCAGGCCCAGAGTACAAAATTATTTAGCATGACATCCATCCTCTTTTGGCAATAAAGATAGCAGCCATATAAGCGAGATAAGCCACAACCAGCACCTGGACTCATCCATCTTGATACACCAGCCATTGGGCTCTAAGTGCATCATGCTCAGATCATGCATCGATTCTTGCTTAGCATAAGACATTTATAGGAACATCTTAAAAGAAAAGCTATGCCAAAGTGTAGCAAGAGCAGAAAGGGATAAAACATTTGAAACATTCCAAAAATTCTTATTATTTATTCAACTTCATTAAAATCCCTCCTCAAAAAGAATCTTCTATTGCAAGAAGTTTCAACAGCTATCCATTATCCATCAGATTTTATCCTCATACATATTCAGGGCAATGAAATAAAATGTTGTCCTCCACTATCTGCCGTACTGGAGACTGCATTTGGATTGAGCTGTGTGAGGCAAATCAGATTTGGTTCAAGTCACAAGCACCATCAGTTTCAGTGGGATTTATGCCTGTTTACAAAGGGCTGTATTTCATTCTCTGTGTCCAACTTGGATCTTACTCCTACTCACAGTGAAATCAACTGGGATATCATTAAGGTTTCTGGGGAAGAACACTGTATTCCAGGCGGTACTTCACTCACCAGAAATGTCAATTCTCGTCAAATGCAAGCAGGAAGACAAAGCAAGTAGCAATCTCTCCAATTTCCCATTAAGCCTACTCCTTATGAAGACAAAGTAGAACATGAGACCTACAGGTTTGTAACCCGTGCAATGAAAGCAGGCATATAACACTAACTCTTGACAGGAGAGGGCTCTGTGCTGAGTTATCTATCACCTAGCTCTCTGCCAGTTCATGAACATGTTATATTCTGCTCATAAAAAGTCTGTTTGGCAGCACTAACAAATACACGCCACTGGCAAGAGGAAGAGCCCCACAGGGCCATGCCTACTTCTTGCAAATGCTCTTTTTTCATTCCCGACACAGCTTTTATTTTTGCAGTCATTCCGCTGGAGAAAAAATGGCGGTACAATGATGCCTTTCCTAAACTTCATTCATCTGGAAGAATCCCAACAGTCTAATTTAGGATAATTTTCTTCCCCCTTGATAATGAGACAAATATAGATGGTCTTTTCAAGTTGGCATCAGGACTTGCTGGTGGCCCTGCAGTTCCTGTCCTCCATTCATCAGACCAGTAACTACACTCAAAGGTTTTGGTGGGGACCCCTTCTGGCTCTAGTCTCTTACCTTAAAGCAGCACTAACCCTCCTCCCTTTCTCCTATGCTCAGCTAGCTCTTCATTTAGTGTAGTTCCAGCACTCAAAGAGCTTCCCCTCCACACTCATGTGCCCTCGCCATCTCCACAGCTGCCCCGTCTTGCACAGCAGGCTCCAGCCATCAGCAGGTCCTTCAGCCGTGGCTTAACCCTCAACACATTCCTCTTCCCTACCTCTCCTCCTTCCACCAGCAAGCCCTGGAAAGCTGTCACCTGCCTGCTTTCCTACTCTTTGTTCTTCTCCTTGCAGGACTGTTTACTTCTCTCCATTATTAACTTCTTACAAAACTGATACTTGCACATGGTTTGCCAGTCTCAGTTTAAACGCTTCACTGTAAGATAGGATGGACACCTTGACTTTCCACCACATCCTTCTCCTCCTTCTCTTTTCCCCACTTCAGCTTTTTCCTTGATTTACAAAAAAATCTCTTTAGCCTCACTCCATTCTTCTGCACTTTTAATCTGCTTCAATCTGGTACATTTCCCTGTTGTTTCCATCATTCTTTCAATTTTCCTAATGTGTTTTGTATTGGGTTTGTGTGGCAAGGTTTTGGTAGCAGGGGGGCTACAGGGGTGGCTTCTGTGAGAAGCTGCTAAAAGCTTCCCCTGTGTCCAATGGAGCCAATGCCAGCCAGCTCCAAGACAGACCCACTGCTGGTTGGGGCTGAGCCCATCAGCAATGGTGGTAGTCCCTCTGGGATAACATATTTAAGAAGGGGGGAAAACCCTGTGCAATTGCAGCCGGAGAGAGGAGTGAGAGTATGTGAGAGGAACAACCCTGCAGACACCAAGGTCAGGGAAGAAGGAGGGGCAGGAGGCACTCCAGGCGCTGGAGCAGAGATTCCCCTGCAGCCTGTGGTGAAGACCATGGTGAGGCAGGCTGTCCCCCTGCAGCCCATGAAGGGTAATGGTGGAGCAGATATCTACCTGCAGCCCATGGAGGACCCTACACCAGAGCAGGTGGATGCACCCAAAGGAGGCTGTGACCCTGTGGGAAGCCCACGCTAGATGCAGCAGGCTCCCGGCAGGACTTGTGGCCCCATGAAGAGAGGAGCCCAGGCTGGAGCAGGTTTGCTGGCAGGACTTGTGACCCCACAGGGGACCCATGCTGGAGCAGTCTGTTCCTGAAGGACTGCAGCCCATGGAAGGGACCCACGCTGGAGCAGTTAGTGAAGAACTGCAGCCTGTGGGAAGGTCTGACATTGGAGAAGTTCATGGAGAACTGTCTCCCATGGGAGGGACCCCACACTGGAGCAGGGAAAGAGTGTGAGGAGTCCTCCCCCTGAGGAGGAAGGAGCGGCAGAAACAACATGTGATGAAGTGACCACAACCCCCATTCTCCGTCCCTCTGCACTGCTGCGGGGAGGAGGTAGAGAATTCGGGAGTAAAGTTGAGACCAGGAAGAAGGGAGGGGTGGGGGAAAGGTGTTTTAAGATTTAGTTTTTATTTTCTCATTACCTTACTCAGAGTGGATTGGTAATCAATTAAACTCATTTCCCCAAGTCGAGTCTGTTTTGCCTGTCCTGTTAACTGGTGAATGATCTCTCCCTGTCCTTATCTCAACTCACGAGCCTTTCGTTATATTTTCTCTCGCCTGTCCAGCTGAGGGGGAGTGATAGAGCAGCTTGGTGGCACCTGGCATCCAGCCAAGGTGAATCAACCACATGCTTTTACATAGCACAGCATCCTCCCACATCTAACATATCCATCCAAACCAGCCACAAAAATAAAAACACAGGGTTTTATGAAGAGACGGTCCCTACCTGAACGGTTTACCATCCTGCACTGTCCAATGCCTGGCAAAGTGAATTCAGTGAGTTTCAGAGAACAAGTAGCCCTTGAAGTAGTTCCTTCAAGAACCTTTTCTTTGGTATTGCCTGGTCTGGTTTTAGGTATATGGAAACAACAGGTCCATCATCTTTCATCTTGCCTTTTCCTGCAGAGATCATTGCACAGCCCAACAGATCTCACTATCACACACTTTATAAGTTTTGTTTCCTTATTCCTTTTACCTTCCCTCACATAACCTTGAATAGTTCATCAGAATTCAAACCAGCATTTTTTCACATTTCAACTTCCATTTGATCAAGTATACCTTATTCCATAATTTCAATGTTTTAATCCTTTTATCTGCTTCTGCTCCCTATGTTGCCTCCACTTTCCTCATATCTTTCTAATAGACATCCAGCGCTGAATCTATTACAAGTGCATTTGCATGAAGGCTGAGCACAGTGGTACTTTTCTCTGTCCCTGTTTTTGAGGTATCAATGACTGCATTATTGGATTAGTTTCACCAGACAGGACAGCTTATCTTATATTATCACATTTAAAGCAGAAAATTAACTTTTGCTAGCATCAGGAACAGACAGCAAGTCTACAGGGCTAGGGTAGCTATCAGTGTGGCAGGTGTCAACACACCCATGCTATTTTTAAAAGCACCTAGTTAATGAACTTTCGTTAAATAGAACACCCTTTCCCCTCACAAAGGCCACAAAAAGGTCCAGATAATTCAGGATAAAGTCACTAAGGTGCACCGAGCCTTTGTATTATGTTTGCCATCACTTTGGAACCACTTATTTAGCTTCCAGTTTTATCAAGTTTTGGTTGCAGGATGTTTTATGAAACAAAGTATTGCCGCCTCTGGGGAGTGGTACACTGTACGGATGAGACTGACTTGGTACTTCCCGAACACCATTTTATTCTAACCAATTACAGCATATCTGTACTTCGAATTACAAACTCAGCTGATGCCAAGGTTGACGATTGCCTGCTTTAATTGGTCATTAAAAGCCAGTATTATTTACTGCCTTGTTACTTGGATTCAGCATTTCTACACATGGGGATAAAACTAATGGGCTAGAATAAAGAATATATATAGCATGTAATTAAAATTACATTTTTAATAGAGGAACATACATGCACACAATGCAAGGGCTGGCATATACTTCGAAGTACAGGTTACGGAAATATACATTTTAATTTGTATTATACAGCAATTTAGCTGTTACTTCAAACAGATGGGTGAGTCATGCAACATTTTTAAACTGATTTAATTACTTGGAAAAGTATTGGCTTGTGTTAATTAGGTACAATAAATTACACAATGATTCACAGATTCCTTTAAAAGGGGTTTTGAACATGTAGTATCTATAGGAAAACAAATAAAATAGTTATTGGCTATTTGTTTTATCAATACAGAAACAAGATCAAAAAACCCCACCATTCACACAAAACAAAAATGTGCCTAACATGACAGATATTGCTATATATTTGCACCTCAGAGAGAGGTGAATGTCAGGAATAACACGTAGACAATATATCCATCCATATGCTTAGAACAATGATCAGACTAAGTAAATGTAAACTGTTTACCCTTACTCTCCCCCCAAAAAACACTAGTGAAGTGTGCAACTGAGGTAGCTAGTGTGGGATTACTACTGTTGTCCTTGTTTAGGGCAAAGTCATTTGCTAAAACATGAGTCATTTGGAAGGCAGTCCACAGGTTAATCTGAACATGTATTAGCCTATGAAATATCTAGACCTCTACTCTATTCACTTTAAGGTTTAAGCTCCAGATGTTGCTTCTTGTCCTGAACTCCAGCGATATCCTGTAACAAAAACCTTCATGCCCAAGAAGCACCAAGTCCATGAAAATAAACTACAAACAATGCATCCAATAATAAGTCTAAGTAAACAAGTAGAAAAATGTCTCACCCACTAAGTACCACAGAGGAGTACACTCCAATTAGATAACCAAACAAAATCTGTAGGGCAAGAATGGTTATTATTCTTTGCCTCAGTCTTTAATAGTCAGGCTGATCATCCTCAAGGTTTTCATGCCCCTGAGCTGGGAGATGGAGATAGGACACAGAATGTAGTCCCAGCTGTCGAAGAGGTGGCAGTCACCGACCTGCTCCTCCACCTAGATGCCCACAAGTCTATGGGGCCAGACGGCATCCACCCGAGGATACTGAGGGAGCTGGCGGAGGAGCTTGCCAAGCCACTCTCCATCATTTATCAGCAGTCCTGGTCAACCGGGGAGGTCCCAGATGACTGGAAGCTAGCTAATGTGACACCCATCTACAAGAAGGGTTGGAAGGAGGATCCGGGGAACTACAGGCCTGTCAGCCTGACCTCAGTGCCAGGGAAGGTCATGGAACAGATCATCCTGAGTGCCATTATGCGGCATGTGCTGGACAACCGGGGGATCAGACTCAGCCAGCATGGGTTTATGAAAGGCAGGTCCTGCTTCACTAACCTGGTCTCCTTCTATGACAAGGTGACCCGCTTAGTGGATGAGGGGAAGGCTGTGGATGTTGTCTACTTGGACTTCAGTAAGGCCTTTGACACTGTCTCCCACAGCATTCTCCTGCAGAAGCTGGCTGCTGACGGCTTGGACAAGTGCACTTTGCGCTGGGTTAAAAACTGGCTGGACGGCTGAGCCCAGAGAGTGGTGGTGAATGGAGCCAAGTCCAGTTGGCGGCCGGTCACGACTGGTGTTCCCCAGGGCTCAGTGTTGGGACCAGTCCTGTTTAATATCTTTATCGACAATCTGGATGAGGGGATTGAGTGCACCCTCAGTAAGTTTGCAGATGACACCAAGTTGGGTGGGAGTGTCGATCTGCTGGAGGGTAGGAAGGCCCTGCAGAGGGACCTGGACAGGCTGGATTGTTGGGCCGGGGCCAACTGTATGAGGTTCAACAAGGCCAAGTGCCGGGTCCTGCACTTGGGTCACAACAACCCCAGGCAACGCTACCGGCTTGGGGAGGAGTGGCTGGAAAGCAGCCTGGCTGAAAAGGACCTGGGGGTGATGGTTGACAGCCGCCTAAACATGAGCCAGCAGTGTGCCCAGGTGGCCAAGAGGGCCAATGGCATCCTGGCTTGTATCAGGAATAGTGTGGCCAGCAGGACCAGGGAGGTGATAGTGCCCCTGTATTCGGCACTGGTGAGGCCACACCTCGAGTACTGTGTTCAGTTTTGGGCCCCTCACTTCAAGAAGGACATCGAGGTGCTGGAGCGTGTCCAGAGAAGGGCAACTAGGTTGGTGAAGGGTCTAGAGCACAAGTCTTATGAGGAGCAGCTGAGGGAGCTGGGGTTGTTTAGTTTGGAGAAGAGGAGGCTGAGGGGAGACCTTATTGCTCTCTACAACTACCTGAAAGGAGGTTGTAGAGAGGTGGGGGTCGGTCTCTTCTCCCCAGTAACAAGCAACAGGACGAGAGGAAATGGCCTCAAGCTGCGCCAGGGTAAGTTTAGGTTAGATATTAGGAAAAACTTCTTCACTGAAAGAGTAGTCAGGGACTGGACCAGGCTGCCCAGGGAAGTGGTTGAGTCCCCATCCCTGGAGGTATTTAAAAGACGGGTAGATGCAGTACTTGAGGACATGGTTTAGTGGCGGACTTGGCAGTGGTAGGTTAATGGTTGGACCTGATGATCTTAAGGGTCTTTTCCAACCTTAACAATTCTATGATTCTATGATTAGCCTCACCTCTGTGCCTGGGAAGATCATGGAACAGATCCTCCTAGAAGCTATGCTAAGGCACATGGAGGACAGGGAGGTGATTCGAGACAGCCAGCACGGCTTCACCAAGGGCAAGTCCTGCCTGACCAACCTAGTGGCCTTCTATGATGGAGTGACTACATCAGTGGACAAGGGAAGAGCTACGAATGTCGTCTATCTGGACTTCCGTAAGGCCTTTGACACGGTGCCCCACAATATCCTCCTCTCTAAAATGGAAGGATATGGATTTGATGGGCGGACTGTTTGGTGGATAAGGAATTGGCTGGATGGTCACATCCAGAGTGTAGTGGTCAATAGCTCGATGTCCAGATAGAGATCAGTGATGAGTGGTGTCCCTGAGGGGTCCATTCTGGGGCCAGTACTGTTCAATATCTTCATCAATGACATAGACAGCGGGATCGAGTGCACCCTCAGCAAGTTTGCAGATGACACCAAGCTGAATGGTGCAGCTGACACGCCTGAGGGATGGGATGCCATCCAGAGGGACCTGGACAAGCTAGAGAAATGGGCCTGTGTGAACCTCATGAGGTGCAACAAGGACAAGTGCAGGGTCCTGCACCTGGGCTGGGGCAATCCCCGGTATCAGTACAGGCTGGGGGATGAAGGGATTGAGAGCAGCCCTGAGGAGAAGGACTTGGGAGTACTGATAGATGAAAAGCTGGACACGAGCTGGCAATGTGCTCTCTCAGCCCAGAAAGCCAACCGTATCCTGGGCTGCATCAAAAGAAGCGTGGCCAGCAGGTTGAGGGAGGGGATTCTGCCCCTCTACTCTGCTCTGGTGAGACCCCACCTGGAGTACTGTGCCCAGCTCTGGGGTCCTCAGCACAAGAAGGACATGGACCTGTTGGAGAGGGTCCAGAGGAGGGCCATAAAAATGATCAGAGGGCTGGAACACCTCTGCTATGAGAAAAGGCTGAAAGAGCTGGGATTGTTCAGCCTGGAGAAGAGAAGGCTGTGGGGTGACCTTATATCAGCCTTTCAGTACTTAAAGGGGGCTTATAAGAAAGATGAGGACAGACTTTTTAGCAGGGCCAGTAGTGACAGGACAAGGGGTAATGGTTTTAAAATAAAAGAGGGTAGATTCAGACTAGATCTAAGGAAGAAATTTTTTACAATGAGGGTGGTGAAACACTGGAACGGGTTGTCCAGAGAGGTGGTAGATGCCCCACCCTTGGAAACATTCAAGGTCAGGCTGGATGGGGCTCTGAGCAACCTGATCTAGCTGTAGATGTCCCTGCCAATTGCAGGGGGGTTGGACTAGATGACCTTTGAAGGTCCCTTCCATCCCAAAGCATTGTATGATTCTATTAAACTCCTTGCTTGCAATATTGGGAAAACAGATTAGCAAGGAAAGTCCTTTCTGATTGATGAGGCTGGCAGGTCCTTCCCACCTCTAAGAGAAAGGGCTGTCCTCATAGCATGGCTACTAAGGAACACAAATGAAATGTACCCTGACCCATTGAGATCCTACATCCTGAAGACTCATCTCAGCCCCAGGTTTTGGTGCTTTCTAGCATAACCAGGCAGAAACCTTGCAGGATGCTTGGTTACACCTTGGCACAAAGCTTCCACTGGGGAACAGCGCATTTTACCTTGGAGAATAAATCATGGTGCCCCCAAGCATTACATTTTAAGATTTCTAGGCTGTAAGGAGAGTGAACCCTTAGCAGGTAAAGTTGTCTCATTTGTGATAGATCATCTATTTCCTGGACATTTTAGATGATTAAATGTTTTAAATTTTTTTTATGGTTTTAAAGTAGCTGTGCTGGAAATGTCATTGAAAACAAGCTTGCACTTTTATCTTCTGCTATACCCAAGAGAAGTACCACTTCAGATGAGCATAATACATTTCATTTGAATGCTGGGACAGCCACATCAGCAGGTAAACTAAAAACCATATGGATTGTCAGTGTTAATACTACCACCTGCCCATGCTTTCCCTTTCCAGCTCTGATCATCAACTACATTTCATTCTCTTCATTTCCATGCCCTTCATTTCAAAATTACTTAACAGTTTATTATTTTTGTTATGCATCACAATTTCAGTAAGGCTGCATTTTGTTTAAGGAAAAAAAAATACATAATGTTATGTAAACATTTTAAAAGAAAAACAAAAATTGCACCTGGGAAGTTGTACTTGCATGTGCACACTGGCTGGCAACATGCACATGAAATACAGAAACGAAATGAGAAACATTTTGTCGTTCCTTGACATGTGCTGTGAGGACAGGTGACAGCTCATGAGGAAAGATTAGAGCAAGCAGGACTGTCCTTTCCCAGGTTTTACTAATCATGCTACTGTTTGAGAGCAAGAAAACCTGATCTAGTCGAAGACTGGGGGTTGGACTAGATGACCTTTAAATGTCCCTTGCAACCCAAACTATTCTGAGATTCTATGTCCCTGCTCGTTGCAGGGGAATTGGACTAGATGACCTTTTAAAGGTCCCTTCCAGCCCAAACTATTTTATGATTCTATGAAAGGAAGCAAAACCAACATCACTGCCCATAGGTGAAGAAACTGCACAGGAGAAGGAACGAGGGAGCCTTACATACAAGGACTGCACACAAAAAACTTGGGAGCTGCAGAAATTTTAGTGGAAGCGATACAATACAAGTGACAAAACTACTTGTATCTTTGAAGCCTACGTCATAATAACAAAGCTTTAGAAAAACATAGCGTTCTGAAATTTCATGTACACCACTGTCTCTGATTTGCAAGTTTATTCTCAGCTTGCTGTAATGCTGAGACATGTATTTGCTTTAAATAGTAACTGACAACGGGTGAGGCAACATCATCTGTGGGATCTGCAGCTGCCTGGAACACATCACACAACCTGCAACGGATTTATCTTAACAGTTTGTCCTGGTTTTGGCTGGGATGGAGTTGGTTTTCTTCCTGGTAGCCGGTATGGGGCTGTGTTTTGGGTTTAGGTTGAGAACAATGTCGATGATACACTGACGTTTTGGTTCTTGTTAAGTAGTGCTAAGTACTTGCTAAGTGGCGCTCACACTGGTCAAGGACTTTTCAGCTTCCCATGCTCTGCCAGGGGCACGGGAGGCTGGGAGGGGGCACAGCCGGGGCAGCTGACTCAGACTGGGCGGGGGCTATTCCATACCACGTGACGTCATGCTCAGTATATAAGCAGGGGAGTTGGCCGGGGAGGGGTTCGATCGCTGCTTGGGGGACGTGCTGGGCATCGGTCGGCGGGTGGGGAGCAATTGTACAGTGTACCGCTTGCTTTGTATTACTACTGTTCTATTTTTTGTTTTACTTTAGTTATTAAACTGTTTTTATCTCAACCCACGAGTTTTCCCCTTTTGCCCTTCCGATCCTCTTCCCCATCCCGCCGGTGGGGGGCTGAGCGAGCGGCTGCGTGGTGCTTAGCTGCTGGCTGGGGTTAAACCACGACACAGTTCTTAAAGTACATATTTGTGAAACTGCACTTTTAATCATATCAGTACCCACACAATGATGAAAAGCAGCATTTTCAAGAGGAGTAGTATGCACTCTGTCTTCTTCCCACAACTCATTCTAACATGCCTTCCAATAAATTCAGTTCCAACAGTGCATTTAAGCCAAAAATACATATTTATCAAATTTAAATTACAACATAAACTTAACTACAAACACGTGTTCCATTTCCTCAACATAATATGTCACCAAAAGGTAAAATTACTAAAACTTACTTCAAGTGAATTTTTTTTTTCCTGGAAAAATTTCTTCCATGCTAGTTTGAAAGAATATCTAAAAGAGAAGGTAGTTGGTAATATAAACTTGAATGGTGTACACCAAGAACTTAGTTAGCTTCACCTGCCTTACTGTTAAAATGGAATTTATATAGGCATCACTTTGTACCTTGCAAAGTAAGTGCTTTTATATCCTTGCTCCTAAATTTGCCAATATCTGCACTAAGAGGACATTATACATTATATACAAATAATCTTTCTTTGTATTAACTTACCATAAATTCAGACAGTAATATAGTTCAGTTCTACAAGAACAGATAATCTTTGAAATCCTCTCCAGAAGGCAATAATTTCGCCTTTAATTATAAACATTATTTTCACACAGATAAGATTCACAGATAAGAGACTTCTTTTGTGACTAAGACAAGGATTATGATCTTTGTTAGATAAGCAGTAGAAGCCTTGATTTCCACTGTTTGTTATGTATTTATATTAGCTAGTGTTAACATGCACACATACTTGGCTCCAACCAACAGAAGCTTTTAAATGGTTCTCATTGAGATTTGATCATGTAAGCAGTTGAAATGGTTTTGGTTTGGGTTTGTTTTTTTTTTTTTTCAAATGCCTTTAAAAGTAGTAACAAATTGTTTAAGTTCACAGATTTATTTTGTCAAGCATTAGTAATGCTCCATTAACTTAATTTGTGTTGACATACAAACAGAACCCAGGACTAGTCAGAAAAATGCCAGTTCCCAGGTGACAATCAATGGAAAACATCGTATGTAACACCAAGAGCTCAATATTGTAAGGAAGGACCAGTTAGGTATGCATCTGAAGTACCAGCTACAAAACAGGTTTGGATTTTTTCCCCGCATTACACATAACTGCGCAGCCATCAAAGCTCTGGTTTGGTTTTGCTTGCAATTATAGCGGTAGCTCTTAAAACCCACAAATGACTGCCAGAGTAAATAAAATCTGGGGGAGTTCATATTACAGAACATTTAGAAATTGCTCAACAGTTAGTGCAGCTGCATCTCTGTCTCCAGTGCCTATTGTCAAGAACTAAATCACAGAAAGCTGCAAGCAAGGTCTGAGCACAGATGGTTTCCTGGAAGGGGCAGCTCCCAGGTAACAGCAGTCTTACCTACTGAAGAGAGTCCGCACAGACAGCCCATACCTCCACATGAACCACACTGCTACATCTGTGGGTCCCAGAGATCTCCTCATTAGACAGTGAGTTGTCCACGGTAAGGGCAAAGGGGAGGGAGGAGGAGGGAGACAGAACAAGGGGCCTGAGAGCTCCCATTTCTCTCATGCCAAGTTAAGTGCTGTGATGCTGAGACTCACCCGAAGAGATAAACCCTCTTATAAAAAATAAAATTTCAAAACAGAGGGAAAGGAAAATAAATTATTTTGTGAACTGCAAGGTTCACAAGTGGTTTATATAAATACATGTAGGTACGTGTATATATATAAATTGGGAATGAAAAATAAATACTTTGGAGAGCTGAAGAGACATTGATGCAATTTTTGGAAAAATCAAATGCCAATAGTAAAATTAAATTGGTATGTGAAGTAGTGGAGTTTTGTTTGTTTAAGAAATTGCTACCATATACTTTCTAGAGAGGAAGCAAGGGCAGCACAAAGAAGAGCAGCACAAAACTGTGCGTACACCTCCAGGAGGGATTAAATACTTCATCAGCAACTCTGTCCTCATCCTGATTTTTTATAGTTATGTAGCTCAGTACAAAACACACACTAAAACCACCAAGTGAAAATGGCTGAATTTACAAGAGATAGGTGCTGGTGCCGGGCAAGAGAACCAGAGCTGAGGTACTTTCTTTCAGGCGCTTACAATCTACACATACACTACGATATAACAAAATACACTGTACCCACTGGCAATGCTGCACTCACCATCCTGCTCCACAGAATTTTCTCTTCTCCTCTTTGACTATATGATAGGTATAAATAACAAGCGCAGACCAAACACCGAGACTATGTACAGGCAATGTTCTGGAGGGCCAAACATGCTCATCCTGCTTGCGCTCCACGTACACGCAGGCTTGCTCCCTCTGTGCTCTGCAGAGACCAAACGCCACGCGGCACAGTGCCGAGGCGAGCGCATCAGCCCTGCTGAATGGCTTCTGGGCTACCTTGAAGCACAAGAGCTCAGCTGCCTCCAGAAAACAGAGTAGACCTAACTGGAGCAGCTCTGGAGAAGGGCTCTGGGAGGAGAGATGCGAGAGAGGACAGGGTGGCCATGTGGAAGATCGCATCAGGAAAGGATTGCCACAGTGGAGACAAGGCATGAAAGAAACTGCAAGAAGAAGAGCACAAGAAAAATTCTCTGGGCTGCAGCTTTGCTCTTTCAAAGCCAGAGACTGTAGTACATTAGTACCATAACCGACCTAGTCTCCATAGGAAAAAACATTTCCAGCCACGATGACAATGTGTCACAGCAGGAGAACTGCCTCTCATGTCACTGTCTGCTCCCTTAGCCTGTGGTTTTTAGGCACCGCTCTGTGATGATTTCCAGGCACCCACGCTAACAACCACGCTGTCTGAGGGCTGTGGCCTGCGCGCTGCCTTGGCAGGGGAATCTGCAAAGCGCACTGCATCCCAAACACAGCAGGGCAGGGGAAGCATCACTTCCCAACATCCAGCATGGCTTGGAAAAAAAAAAAATTGTTTTCATGGACTGTTTTTGAGAAAGTTGCTTCGTTCTTTTGGTGGCACCTAGGGTGGATGTGCCGGAGCCAGCACGAGGACTGGCATAATTCCAGCTCAACTGAGTGCAGGAGAAGCGTGGGGCGGTCCCCAGCCCTCGGCAGCACTCGGCTCCCCAGTCCCGGAGGACCTCTGCGCACCTTTGTCCGTATCCCAGCCAGCTAGCTGGGTTACAGATGCTTCACATTTGCCAGGATTGCAGCATTATCCTAAGGTGATTCTCCATTAAGCTTCTACAAAACAATGCTGACTTCTAATACAATTTGGAGCCTTTGTTTTAGATGAGATTTTTCTGGTAAATACAAGTTAATGTAAGTTAACATAATATCTGGTTAATACAAATTTACTTCCAGGTGACCATGAATGATGATGACAGTTCAGCGTAGGAAAAAAAATATGAAAGATAAACATATGGGGACGTACGGAGTTACAAAACATTACTGTATAAATAATTTTTTCTATGCATTGCCCTGGCAGTAATTAGCATAAAGAAATACATAAAAAGGTATATTTGACAAGCAGTAGCCCCACAGATATCTGGCATATGCAACAAAACAGGCCTTTTGCAATTACTAACCAGTCAAAATTTTATCTTAGGCTAAGAAACAGCTTTTGCCTCAACTGAATTTGAGAATATATTATCTGCATGTTCCAGTATTTCAAAGTATATCCCTCGTTAAACCAAAATAGTACCAAACAATTTCAGGATGCCAATTTCACAGCAAGTACAACACTGTCACTTTTCTGTAACACTGAAAGCATATATCTAACACACCTAAATTGGAAAACAAATCTGTTTACTCTCCTGGACTGGAACCGAATGTTTAATTCACTTTGTTGTAATTTTTTGCATCCGACAGCTGTCTTCAATTTAAACTGACGTCAATTTGATTTGCCACAAGGTCACTGGAGCACTTTTCCAAAAGTTATTTTTAGGCCTTTGGCTTATACCAGAAGAGGGGAAGAATATTAAATTTACTTCACTACTGTTACTCTTAGCATAAACTCTTATGTTGCTTAAAACAATCTGTAGGGCACGTGCAAATGTAACAGCCCCAGTCGTCTTTGGATTTAAATACATACAGCCTTACTATAAGACATTACCTGCAATTACTTTATTAAAAATTAAAATCTTTGCCTCTGAAAAAGACCCTGCTTGACTATGCTGACAACAGAATATGAAGGTAACAATAAAAAAAAGGGAAAGAGTAACACTCACTCATTTGTTTAAATGCAGCCCTACTTTGATTTCCACAGACTGATCCAAGCTACGCTACCTTCAACTGGGACAGACCTCAGAGATTCAGACCTTTCTTGGCCTTATAAATCCAATAAGGAAGCGCTGTTATACAATACACACAAATCCGTGAATGCAAAGTAGTTTTAAATAACTATAGTAATTTACATAACACTAAACTGTAGCTCAATAGCTCTCATCCAAGAGTCTGGATTTCTCTTTGTGAAAATCCTTCTGGAGCATCAAGCAACACACAAGTGCAGGAGTTTCCTCACCCTTTCAATCTTTTGTGAAGCATCAGGTTTACGGATGACTTGACCGTGCCTCATCTGACAGGCAGTTTTACAAGGTTAGCACTGAACCTAATCAGAAACAATCAGAAAACTCTTTCTTTCTGGTGTCATTTTCTGCTTGGATGGCTCTGCTATGCCATTATAAATAGGAAAAGCTTGCAGCACAAGCAGGGTGGAAGACTTCAGGGAGATTTTAGTAATCACCTTCCATTCAAATCACACCTACTCTTTAATCACGATTGGATTCTTTTCCATTTTATAACCCCAGGAGTAAACCGAGGAACTCATAATCAACACAGATAGGGAGTGAAATTTTAGTCCCACTGAAGCTATTGTGAAGTATTATTAATTCATGGGGCAAAGATTTCAATAATGGTCCTTCCCTCTGGATTCTCTGTTCTAATTTAAGGTGTTTTTCCCCACCCTCTTCCTATTTCTCATAATACAGAGTAAATGCTCCAGTGAAGTTAAAGTTTGTTTTAATCAGAGGTGCTCTAACAAGGGGAAAAAAAAAAAAAAAAAGAAAAGAAAAATCCTGAATTCAACAGGATTCTCAGCTGATTCTCTGAGATGGTGGAAATAGTTCCAAGTTGACCAACCCTAGTCACGTATCTGTTGTGCTTTTCCTCAATGTGAACACTTACTTCACAAAAACGTTTCCACAGAGCTGAAAAAAATGGTTCAGAATTTTATTTAATTTCACAAATTGCACATCTTGCAGTGTCAGAAAGATACAGCTTTCAGCTTATGCTAAAAACCCTGCAACCAAAGCAACCTAGAAAAGCATCAAATGTATTTCTTGGTCTAAGTACAAAGTCCTTTATCTCCATTGGAAAAGAGGCATAGAAAGCTTACCTTCAAGAAGGTAGTTCTTGCATCAGAATAGAGCACTACTAAATTCTTGCTTGGGCACGTTCAGGGCCAAAGGCACAGCTCACTGTTCACTGTGAGAGCAATGAGCGACCTCACTGAGGCCGCAACGCCCTGCTGTGCTACAGCACAGGAACCTGGTCCCACCAGCCCAGGTGGGACGAGAGCACTGCCCAAAAGGGCTGATTAAACCACGGGGAAGCTTGGGAGAAGAGGGACATTGTCATCCACACCTCCCTGGTTCTCAACAAGCTTGTGTTCGCTGGCCATTTGATTTTATACTTCATTCTTTAATTTAGCATTTTGTTGTTTCTTCGTCAATAACAAGAGTACTAGCACAATGCAGGGCATTAGCAAAAGATACTCATTTGCCAGAACAAAACAACCGAACTTTCAGCAACCTTAATACCAACAAGTTAAGGTTAACGTAATAATGGTGTACTCACATCCCTCAACCTTCTTTGATGTATTGGAGAGAACAGTTAACTGTTAAGAGATGTAAGGAGCTTTCCTGGTAACAGTCTTCAAAAACTTTCCTTGCCCTTTACATTATGATACAGCACAGGTACAGGCTCTAACATCAAAGTACCTCAGCCTCAGTAGGTTGGGTTTTGTTTTTTGTTTTGTTTTTGTTTTGTTTTTTTCTTTGCCTTCCTCCCTGCCCCCCACTTTTTTCCCCCCCCCCATACCAGAATGCTTCATAAACCAATTCCAAGCTTTCAAAAACAGAGATGCAGGCAGAAACGCAGGCCTCTCCCTTAAAGAGGCTTTCTAATTTAGCACTACACAGTCCATCTTTCAGAATACAGAAGTTTTGCTTCTGGGAGATATAATCTTTTTGCCTATTTATGTGCTTTTATATGACATGAGTAGCACAGAGTCCACCTCCTCAAAACTACTGGACACACTCTGGTTCTTCTGGTTCATTATTTATAATTGCCTGTTGATGACAGCCACATGCACTACCTTTATGTGAAGAGACAGTTCTATTACCAAAATAACCTTAAATTCCTTTACATTTTGAGATGTCATACCTCGATTGTCCTCAAAGGAAACAAAGCTAGATCGATAGGGTCTACAGATGCAGAGTAAACATGACAAAACTAGAAAAGCCTTTTGCTCAAAGTAAATCTAAAGCACCCCAGCACTCCTATGCATGAGCGGCACCTTTCCTTAATGAATCTGAATTATTACATGGATGAAAAAGAACCAAATAACCATTTAGTTTCTTTCCAGAAGAAAAAAGAAAAAAAGGAAAAGTTCTATATTTGAAAGATAGCTGGTTTTAATTAATTCTTAAAATTTGTACCTATGGGGGAAAAATAAAAAAGGAGAGGCATGTATTTTCCATCTACTCCAATTCTATTTCTCATAGCTGCTGCTCTACATAAACGCATCCACTTACATAAGTAATTTTTTTACACCCTACTGAGACAATAAACAAGCATAGCCTTTCAAATTCACATTTGAAAATTAGATGACAAAATATTCATGTCCTGAGAAGGACAAGATTGCCTCCCTCTTGGTTTATGCAGTGAAAATTAAATATTTCTTCTTCTTACCAGACACTCTTCCAAGTCCCTGTAATTGCTCATTGATCCACCGTTGCCCATATTCTGAACATTATTAGAAGCAGACAACTTTACAACTACCGAGTTTGGTTCAACATCTCAGATTACAATGACTATGCAAGCAGCTTGATGAGCATCAATCTAACAACCATAAAGCAGCTATAAAACCACATTTTTATGTGGACTGTAATGTTACTCTTAGTCATTGAGGGAAAATGAATAACTAAAACGTCACGCTGCTGAACTAATATGCCTGGATATTTCATCAGTTGGACCATTGTGTAATAAAACACAAGTAAAGCAGGTTTTGTTGGGGTTTTCATGGTTTGAGTAAATCCAGCTGCTCCATCAGCTCATTAGCAGAGCACAAGCACAGGGAACTCGAAGATGCAGGCTCCTGCTGTGTTTCCAACTTCTCATTTTAAAGTAATTAGCATTCTTAGTGCATGCACAGGCATGAGTACATTGCAAGAGGGTGGAAAGGCTGCCCACTTGATGCAGTGGAAAAACCTACAGCAATTCACTGAATAAAGTTATATCACAACTGATCCAGAGAAAAAACATACCAACTGTTACTTGTTATCAACAAGGTCTCTTTTTTTTTTTTTGCTGCTTTGAAAAAACACTGGGCAAGGGGGAACATCATCTGCTCCCTGCTAAACAAAAATCAGCATTTTCAATGCACTCAATTAGCAGTGTTTTAGGTCTGTGTCAGATCCATCATCAGAGCTAATTGATTTCAGGCACAGGCCAATCTCCCCATCCAACATCATTATGCAGAGGTAGGTGGTGAAAAGGAAAACAAATCTCTGATTAAGAAAAGCATGAGGGGGAGGCACACCATTTACAAGCTGCACACAGCATTCCCTCTCGGAGAAATGACAGTGTTTAAAAACATTCTGAAGGGATGCCCCACAATCAAATTTTATAGGACTGCTCTGGAAGCCCCCAAATTGGAGATTTTAAATTAGACCAAGCTGGGTGAAAAGGCACACATTCATCTTTAACTCAGGAGAGAACGTGGGAGAGAGAAAATTTAATGATGTTTCCTGGCTTACTCCCCGGCTCCCCTTTCCACCTCCACGCACAAAGAAGTGTGCTCTGGGGCAGGGAGGTCTACAGAGGAAACTGTGGCAGCACGTAGGATAGTATTTCTAGAAAGCAAAAATATTTATCACAACTGGCTACCTGCATTGCAGTTTGAACGCAACTCTCTGTATGTGTCGGTGGGAATATCTGAGATCAGCACTTGTCAGAAGAAAGAGACAGGCGCTCCTGCTCTCTTGGCATGAAAAGCGTACGTTGCCAGAGTGGGAGGCAGCTTTCCTGGCCCGAAGCCCACGCTGGAGACCCAGGAGATAAAAGGCTGGAAATATCCCTCCTTTCTCACATGCACAAACCAGTTATTCTCCAGGCCTGGTTTTGTGCTGAGCTAAATTCCATGTTCATATTCATCCTTTTTAACGCTTTGAAACTAATAAATGACAGAACTGTGTTTCACCGACTGCCTTCCATCTCAGTCCACAGCACAGAGCTACTTTCAGCACTGAAGCGGAACGCACTGGCAGGGCTGGCTCCACAGGCATTGACATTCATCAGCCACGGAGCCTCAAGTGCCCAGCTGCAGGCACTGGCATATAACCATCGCTACAGATGATTATATTTTTAGAACCATCTAATTAAGGCCTATTTTGCTGGCCTCAGAGACAGCTATATGGTAGCTCACCTGTTCCAGCTTCACCTTGTTAATTAGAGGCCCTTCCTTCAAACACAGCCAGGTGCTCCAGCCAGCAACACCTTTCTGACAGGAGCACCACAACTGCTTTAGGGCAAGTCATGTCATACATATGAGAACTGTACTCATCTCCTAAATGCTTTGCATGTAAACATGAATAAATGGTTGCTGGTTTTCTCTTTTCCCTTGTTATTCAACAGAGGATGTGAATATAGGATTCAGGAAGCAAATTCCTATTACATTTGGTGTCTATTTCAACCCTATAATCACTTGCACACTACTTTCTACTGCAACCTCCTGTATATTCTTACCCTTTTTTCATCTATATATAGCTGCAAGAGTAAACTACTTATAAACTTCATTTTAACAGACACTAAGGCTTTAACTAGCTTTTCTTTCAGGTCATTGTCCTTCTGAACTCATTTTGCTCACATTGTATTTATTCACAACACCTCAGCAGCAGCAAAAAAAAAAATTCAAAACCCCAACACATCTGCAATAAATAACGCTGCTGCACGAATTTGCTGTCTGACTGAACCAAGGAAGCTCAGTGAAGCATCAGCATGTTTCTGCATCAGACTGCAAGCGAGCAACAACTGTTACAGCTTTATCTCGGTACAATACTGCTGACTGCTTCAATTAAAGTACTACACTCTTCTTTATTTAGATACCTCCTGCAGCCCCAACCAGCACAGCAGATGAACACTTTTGACAGTTGCTACTCATACCCCAACACCTTTTCCCCAGCCTTCGGGGAGGCGCACAGCGAGTGGAACACGATTTTCATCCAATTATATATTCCCACTTCTTTTATAGATCTGTGAAAACAACAAGCTTCCCTGAACATTCATTTCTTTGCCTGAAAAAGAAAGCTCATCAGCTAACTACTTTGCAGGTGGATTAGTCAATACTGGTGCAACGTTTTGAGAAGCATACATTAACATCCATTAACAGAAATAACCTAACTGCAATGCTCTGAACTTAACTCCTTCGGGTCCTGCTCAGTAGCCACCCCATTACAGTGTTGCAGGTTATCAACTGTTCCACTGGTAGATGCACATTTAAGGTACCTTTTAATTTACTCTTACTCCAACACAAAGGTTGCTAATGAATAATTAGCTGCCAAATCGCAGCCTGCCCCCCAGATCAGCACAACATGGTGCCCCCGATCTCACCCAGCACAGCCGAGGCGGAGGCTCCCAGCTGCAGATCGGCGGGTGCCCAGAGGCACAGCCTTCGCCGTGCTGCTGCTGGTGGCTACCACAAGCCCCCTGCCCGGCTCCTCCTCCGGCTGGCTCCAGGGAACCCGGCACAAAGCGTTACCCAAAGTACGGCAAGAGATAAACTGCCGATTATAGGGCTCTGAGGTAAGATACTATTGATGTGGAAGAGATACCAAGCAGATTATCAATAATAGCACACCCACAAAGACACCCCAAAGCTAGGGAAAGACACACCATTTTTATCACTGAGGAAAGGCACACTTACCATTTTTGTTCACTGCCTTCAGCTGGCTGGAGGCCAGGCCCCACCGGAGCAGGGGGCCCTGCCACCCCACGGCACAGCACCCGGCCCCTGCCACACTGCCAAAACCCTCCCCCAGGGCTGGGGCTCCCCACACCCACAGGGGCCAGAGGGCACCAATGGCCCGAGGAGGGCCTGACGTGCCCCAACGAGCCTCAGCTGTGGCCACCAGCCCTGCACCTGGGCTGGGGGCAGCAGGTGTCAGCCCCAGCCCGGCCCTGGGCCCCTCGCCCACTCTTCCCCACACAAACCAGCAGCCCACAGGCATACAGGTCCTGCCCCCAATAACTGAATGATTTCTTGAAGTACAAACACCTTAGGAGTCTTAAAAATGGCTTATGCAAAGCACTGGAAAGCAAGCGGTGGAGAGCAACTCTCTCCCATGAGTGAGCAAGCAATGCTTGCTTGCTCCCCTTCTCCTCCCCCACGCAAGGAACCAGGTCTCTTGCGCAGGTGCTGCTCATAAACTAAATAACGGCAGCAGACATTTATGACACCACCCTGCCGCACGGCCATCCAAATGCATGCAGAGCATCGAAATTCAAAATACAAATCTGTTTGTGCAATACACTTTTATTTTTTTTAAACTTTGCAGTCATCTTGGAGTAATCATCATGTAAACAGTAGGATGGGATGGGATTACATTGAGTTGTACGCAAATGGCTCTAGAACACCTCAACGATTATGACAAGGCATTATAAATAACTTCTCTTAATAATATATATTTGCCATTTTCAGTACATTAAAGAGCTGCCGATTATCTAGGATTAGCTAGGAAGTAGTTTAAATTGTAACCTCCGAGAAATACGTCTCCAAATTTGGAAGTCTTTCTAAGGTTCACTAGCTCCATAACATCTATGTCACAGGTTAAGCATAAGACTACTTGGGTCAGAAGTGTTTTCTTTGTAACAGAGTTTTACTTGATCATTGCACAAAGCCCTATTATTTTCACTCCACCTTGGTATTTTGCAGAACTTCAAGTAAAGCTTCAGTTCCATTCTTCAAGTTTTTATCACCTGTATGAAACCGGTTTCTATCATTGAGGGTAAGTTGGATCAGAGATGGACACAGTAAGCAGTCTACCTTAACGACAACAGTTCAAAGTAGTTCTAGCTTATAGACTCCCCAATAAAGCATAGTCAAAATACTCTTAACACCTTTGCTACTGTATATCCCCTCCTTGCTCAGATAACTATATATATATATTGTACCATAGGTATGGTACTTCTAGAAAATGGAGATTATTTATTTAAGCAGCCTCAGGCACATTCTTAAAACATTAATGTCTGCAAGGCACCTCCCACTCCCTTAACAATCAGTTTGTGGACTGGTTTTTAGACACACAACCAACAAAAGCTTGCTAATGCCTAATTAATTTCAAAAAAACCCTAGAAGTTACCAAATACTTCAAAGATATACCTGAAACTTTTTTAAATAATGGGAGATTAACTGCAAATAGCACATAATCAAGTCAAATCATTTTCTTATTACTAGGATGCGTAATGCATAAATATATGAAAAATAAAATTCACAGTTTTAAAACTAGAATTCAAGTTTGGCTAATAATTCTTAAATTTTATATCTATGTTAATTTCTAAATATAACAGAACAGAGGCAGTATTATCAACCACAAGTACATGTAAAATAGTATCACTCGAAGTTTATGAAAGAAGTATGCTTGATAGAAAATTCCTTTTGTAACCAATAAATACAGCCACCTGAGTGCATTTCCACAGGCTTTTCACTTAGGGGGAATCCAAATCAACTGCTAAGAGACATTTAGTAGCATTTTGAATGTTAGCAGCAGCGGTGTAGCTGTGGGCTTTGCTTGTTCTGACTTTGTGAATTGCTAGAGAATGAAGCAGAACTCTGTGTGTGGTGCATTAATTTTCCTTTGCATCTAAGCTGGCCTCTTCGCAATCTCACAATTCGGCTTGGGGTCAAGGGACAGACATCAGCTGACACTCAACTGAGCAAACCCAATCAGTTTCACTTCATCGGGAATCTCAGTGCCATCACAGCCAGAGGCCTGCAAGTACAAACAGAAATGTTTAGTATATCACACTATAGAGGAGGATTTGACAGCCAGGCTATGAATTTTCCCCGTGTCGCCTAGTCAGCAAACAGCTTACTTGAAAGAAAGCTTTCAGACTGCTTGGTGTATCCTCTGTCAGTGTCAGCCAACTGCACCCTTCATTTCAGCAAACTCTTTTAATCACTATCAAAAATTATGAAAAAAATACTGGGAAATGAACGCAAATTCTTTAACCCAAACTTTCCAGGCTGGAGCCAAGTTTGCTTTTTCATGTGATCATGCTGTTTTCACTCATGAAAAGCAAATAACCTACATGTATAGAATCCACCTTTTACTGTTGTGCTGTAGACACCAAATGTCTCATGAGTTCAGCTATCAAGTCTGTTTGGAATACCAATCCACTGAATTTTGAAACAAGAGATTGAAGCAGTCTACAAAGAGTAAATACTAGTATTTGCAAAAGGACAGCTCCTTTCTGACAGTACAATCTAGTACTTAAAATTGTATAGTTGAAATTCTTCAGTAAAGTCTGTCAAACTGGCACAGTCATCAGTTAATTTTTCACAAATAACAGTAAGAATATAAAACCACCTTGCTCAGGACTGAACTGTTACTTTAGGTCTGCTTTAAAAAAATTACACACACTGTAGGCAAAATAATTTTATATTTTGATTTTTAAATACAAAATTTGCTTCTGTAGGACAGAAGTGACTACATTTTAAATAGTTTTTTATGCATTCTTCACCTGTGTGGTAATCAAAATAATAATACAATTGGATGAACAGTGTGTAATGATAAATTACTTATGACAGATGCCTTCAGACTCTTTGGCATATCCCCCCCAAAAAACGTCAGAACAATTGGTTCACCCAATAAAAATGCTCTTGATCCTTTTATGCATTAGTAGCAGTTGAACCTTTTAGTAGAACTGGTTTGTGTATATGCAATACAAGGAAAAGAGCTCTCAGATTGTGCACACAAGGCACACCGAGTGACATTATCCATTGAGTTTTCACAACCAAAAATAAACTCACTCAATACTTGTGGAAGCATTACATCAGGCTACTCCTTCAAATTTGCTTTGATCAGACACAGAGAACAGACGTTCTCTCTTCAGAGAGTATTTCACAGGTCTTATTCCACTGAAACATCAAGTTAAAGGTCTGAGATCATCACCATTGGTTACTATTAAGGTATCTCAATGGTTTTTGGATTGGGAATTTACTAATTAAATGGAGTTTGAATTTTGTACTTAAAATATCATGATAAAAAGAGCTAATATTATTAACATCATTCTACATTAGCTATCAATTTCCTCAAAGCCATGCTAAGTAACATATCTAGATGCATATAAATTTTTAAATGCCTTCCTTATCAATAAATATTGTCTAATATTTAATGCACCTGGAACCTATTAGCTTATATTTGTGCTTAGCATAAGTATAACTACTATACACAGACTGCAACATACAAGAAAAGCTTTTAATATTTGCAATGCACTGTTCAGTGACTGAATGCATTCTTTCATTAATGTTTTTTTCCTCCCTTTTTCATATGAAAAACCCTTACATAAAATGCAAATTATGCTGTGCAATAATTTGTGTTTCCTTGAGTGTTGCAAAGATTACTTGTGTATTAAAGCAGCCTCCTTCCCGAAGTGTGGACAGCTGGATCCTGCAGGGAAGTCATCATTCTGTGTTAGCCAAGACAACTAAGGGAGGTTTAATACCATATAGGTTCTGTAGAATGACATCATTGTAAGATCAAAGATGCACTGTTAATAAAATATGCAAGAGGGAGATCCAACCTTAAAGGCAGATTCATCCCGACACCTCGCCTTCCTAACTTTCTTTACAATTTTGGCAATAATTAAAGACAAAAACAGTTAAGACATAAGTTGTTGTTCTTTTTTCCCCAAAGATGAAAATGCTTGCTGTTTGAATAGAAGTATTATATACCAGCAAAAGCAATCTGCAAGCAGTGAGATACTAACCAGATTCCTTGTCCACAAATAGTAGTAACTAATCCTAAAGAGCACTTTTCAATTGAATTTTCTGAATGGATATAGGATTAGCTACATTTAGACTTTGAATCCCCATGAAATATTTACCAACAAAATGTGTTTTAATCAAGTTGTATACAAGTGCATTCGAATTCAGAGACCTTACTAAGAGGTAACAAAGACTCAGCAGGGCATACAAACAAATGACAAGAGTTCTCCTAGGCAACAATTCATTTAGCAGCTCCACTACACAATATAGAAACAGGCAGCAACAAAACATATTTTAAATTAATCCAAGGATAAGAATAAATTAGGATACTTCTTGTAGTTATGTTCTTTTCCTGGGAAGTAGGGAATTAATGCAGGAAACCTAGGTTAAAAATATCAGGAAGAAACTTAGGTTAAAAATTAACCTCAGGAATTGTTACCTAGCCAATGGAACTTACCTTGAGAAGGGACAGAGAGATTGATTTTGGATTGTCTATTAATTCTGATTATGGTAAAGAGTAGGATTATAACAACATTCACTCACTGGAATCTGAAATACCATGTGATGTTGACTGCACACCAGCAATAAATCCAACTGAATCACAGAAATACCTCAGCCTAAATGTTCAGGTGAATTTTTTTTCAATGTATATAAACATTAACTGGATACTATGGGATATGATATTTTGGAATCTCAGGTCTCTATTTTAAGTGCATGAACTAGAAACCCAGACTTCTACAGAGCCTCTGCAGTATCTATATATCTAAATGCTCTTGGTGAGATGCCATTGACTATTCAATAAAGTTAAGTCAGATGTTCAGACAGCAAGAACACAGATCAGCTGCAAAAAGAGAAGCATCAGCCTTTAAGCTATATTTAGATAGTATGGGCCACAGAAACAAAACAATTTGAGTTACATGTTCCTTATTCCCCCACTCCAAACCCTTCTCAAAAGAAATGTGTAAGTTCTGGTGATTTTACCAGACTGCAGAGGAAAAATGAGTCCAAATGATTTGTTCAGTTAAAACTACTCAAATCTATATTTAAAAAATTATATGGGAAGAACAATCCTGAATTAATACATTACCATCAACTAGGTCACTTACTCTCTAAAAATGGCTCTCTCCAGCCCATCTGAAGCAGCTGCTTTTATAAACAAAGCTGTGATTCTGGAGACCTACTTATCTAACAGACATTCAGTCTAGTCTTTCATACGCGGCTGAGTCACTCTCAGCAAGGGGTACTGAAAGCTAATTGGTAAGAGTTTGGTATTTACATAGCTAATCATTCAATAGTTTAGGTATGTAAATTTTTCAACTTAATTTTAGCAAGAAATAAAAACAAATACAGCACATCAATTCTGAATTAAGTTTTTGCAATGTAAAGTTATTTAATATTAAATTAGACCTATCATGATGGCATCAAAATCAACCAAAATTAGGACCCATGGTCCAGGGCACAAAATGCAGCACAGAAAACAATCCCAGGCCCCAAACCAGGGTCTGATGTTGTATATACAGAAGACAGAAAGAGGTGGGGAGGGAGAAACAGTAATGAAATACAGTGGGAGCAAGATCAGCTTGCAAGTGTGGATGGCCAATTGAAAGAAGGTTGAAGGGAAGAACTAAGGAGAAGCAAGAAGTGGAGAGGGTGACCTGCATGCAAGAAAAATGGTGGCAGGTGTTGGAAAAAATGGGATTGGAACAAAATGTCCATTAACAGAGGACACTTCAGCCAGGGCAGAGCTGAGGGAGTGGTGGTGGAGGGGAGTTAACCGAACGACTACAGTTTTCTTTGCTTCACTTGTTGCTGCAATTCTTCCCAGGGGTTTTCTCAGTGCAGTTTCTCACCTAAACCTCAGACTTCCTCAGAACTCATGTGAATGAACCTCCTTCTCCCTGCACAGTTATGGAGCATGTGTGACTACATATCCCTAATGTCCTGTCAAAACAGGGTTTAGTTTTTTTCTCTCGCACATGGCAATTTCTATCATCTTGTCTGTCAACTCATTTATTCAGCAAAATAGCTGTAAATGAGATAAAATCCAGACTCTGTGTGAATACTATGATAATTAGTTTCTTCCCTTCGTGCTTTTACTTACCAACTTAAAAGTCAATGTTTTCAAGGCCTTTGGATCATCTACTATCTTCTGTAAGTTAGCAGCAACTGTAAAATAAAGTATGAAAAAAAATATGATTTACAGAAAATTTCATTCAACATGACATCAAACCTCATGTTGAATCTTCTACTTAATTCCACACACATACATGTCTGTAAATTACCACTTGAATCACTTCACCACTCTCTAGCTGTCGTTTGAAAGTCAGAAGGCAGTTGGGCTGCCATAAATCCTGCCTCCTTTCTTTTGCAGTCACTGATACTTTGTGACTATGTGAACTGATTCAGGGGAAAAATCTGCCTGAAAACCAAATGACAGAAAAAAATAACTACTAATCTTTAGCTTAGTCTATTCCATAAACAATTAACAATTGCACAAATGCAAGTTGAAGGAAAATGGGAGAATCACGCAGCCAAGGATGAGCTGATGGCCGTCATAATTTATACCATGTTTCTACTAGAGCCAGGGCCACCGTTCGCACAAGTTTCTAGGAGAAGGCTGAGCTCACTGTTGCCTCTAATGTCTGTTTCTCCTGGCTTTATGTGGGTGCTTCTGTCCCTTTTTTGGGCTGGCATTAGTACCCACACAGATTCTTGGTGATCTGTTACAGCTCACTACCAAAAGAAAAATGAGCAAAAATAAGAGTGTGATACAAAGGGAGCTGATCTTCAAACTACTCTCTCAGTAAGCATGACTGAGATTTGTGATCTAACAGCAATAAACAGTTTAACTAGATCTACAGAGCCCGAGTGTCCAGAGAAGGAAGCTGTATGCCCTAACAGAAGTAGCAGGAAGGGAATAATTTACTTGTTGAGAACAGAGGAGGAGGCAGGAAAATAATAAACCCTTTTTCTATCAAAACACCTAAGTCACATTTTTTATTGGTCTATTTTTTACAGTATTGCTACCATTAATCCTGACCAAGAAATTGGCTGCTTTCAGCTTTGTACATTTACTAAACTTGCTCCCCAGCTTTGCATAGTCATAGACCCTGAGTTAAATCAGATCAAATCATTGAGAGCCTTTGCTCAAGACTGACTTATGAGCACAAGATGTCATCAACAGGACATCAGCACGAGATAAAGACTGCACACTTGGCAGAGCTGTTTAGATAAGATTTTAAAAAGGAAATAAACAGGTATTAAGTAGCAGACATTTCTTAGTACACTCAGTAGGTAAGTACCATAAAGCAGAGAAGCAAGAAACCAGATGTTCTCCATAAATAATACCTTCCACAGACTTCATAAGGTGGAAGATAAAGAGCAAACATTTGCATGTTGAATGTCCTACTGCTACAAACTCAGGTTCCTACTTCCTCCATCTTCTAACATCACGATGATAAAATTTTCACTCCTACCGTGCCTGATCATATATGATTCACCGTGTAGTAACAGAAATTGCCCTCAGTACAATATTTGGCAAGGGAATTTAAAGATGTAAACAAACAATTAGGCCAATCTACCACTGCTAAATGCAAGTTAATTTTTTGGGGGTCTCATTTTCTTTATACCACTGACACGGCACCAAGGATTGTTTATACACCTGTAACAAATATGACCAGGGATGAAAGGGTGTTTGAAACAAAAAGAAAAAATCTTAAAAGCAAGAACAAGGTACATTTTGTAGACAACACTTTTTGAAAAGAAAAAAATTAACCCTCACAGTTAAATGACCTCAACTACAGGCAGCACAATAAAAAGTGTTTCCATTTTTAAAGCTTCATTATTCATAATCTTCTTTATTCTAGTCATTACAAACAGTTTGTATTTTAATCACACAATTCACTTCCACAATCAGTAAGTCAACTTTACTGCAATACCTCCTACCTGATAAAATACATGCAAATACAGATAATGCTTTTCATTACAATTAATGCTTAGAGCCTCATACGTAGGCAAAAAGAAGTGTTCAGCCTCATAGCTCCTGAAGCCAGGATAGAATAGCTCCAATTTTTTATGTCTTAAAAAACCTATAAAATAGGATCATGCATTCAAGAGCAGCTCTGGCTTATCCAAATCCCCGTAAAACATGTCTTTAAAAAAAATAAGAAAAAAAGAACAAATTATCCAGCTAGTGTTAGCTGGCTTTACAGAAACGGAGAGACAGTGCTACAAAACCAGATAGGAGTTGGGTCCTAAATCCAAAGATTTCTAACTTCACCTATTATAAAATGTTACAAATTGATGAGTTTCAAATGCACGCTCGTCTTCAGGAGGGGCAGCCTTTCATTTAATGTTGAGCAGCTGTAGAACAACTAAGGCAAGTCAGCACACTGCTTGGCTATTTTGTCTGATTGCAAAAACTTCCAGCTGCCCTTAGGCAAAGTTACTGGCAAAGTTACTATTCCTGCGCTTGCAAACAGCAGCCCATTATCAGCAAGTGTTGTAATGAACTATCCTGCAGTGGAAAGCAGCACTGAGGACTTCAAAGGTAGTATCAAAATCTCAGTAAACTCTAACCTTCCTGCTGATTCTTTACCAGGGAAGAAATTAAAATTTTCAAAGCAAAAATAGCAAAAGATAGACTAGCAATGTATGTAAATAGTTAATTCTAATTACTTTTTCTTTTTGTTAATTAAACATGATAACAGAAAGGGGTGATATTTTAGATGGGTATCATTCTTCAAGAAAACTGCTTTTCAAAGAACAGTGCTCATTAAAAGGCTACAGGGACACAGTTTTATTTGTTCACTTGTCTTTACTTTTAATATGAACACAAGCCAAAAAATTTTACATATAAAATGCTAGAGAAACATCTGAAGCAAGCATCTGAAATATGCTTTATTTTTGCTTCTCTGATGGGCCATAACTAGAGTGGGACATGTTTAATCAAACAGAAGATTAGGAGGATTTGCGGGAGTAATGCCAGATGTTTTCAGGCTACGCTTGAAAATGAGAAAGCAGACCTGCAAAGAGTCCGTAATATTAGAACACAAGTTTACGTTAAAAAATAGTCACACCTGCAGTTTCCTACAGAGAGATCTTTTCAAATTCAATTATACCCATTCAGCATTTTTCAAGTAAATCTAGCGTTTCACCTCTGACTTTTGGTACTCGGTGTTTTACATTTTCTGGTCTTTACAGAACAGCAATAAAAATGACTTTGCCAAAATAATGTCATTAATCCCATTCAATCAAGCCACCATGAATGCAAATTCCCCCAAAGGCCTGCTCTTTCTGCAGTATCTGAGAGTGTAAATAATTAACATCAACTAAGAATCAAATATGTGCACGTAATTACCTAGCAAAACCATACAGTCCTGTTTGTAACTTTTTCATTTTTCTAACTCCTTGCTTGTGTTTTGCTAGGTCTTGTCCTTATTTAGATTGCAAGACCAACAATTAGAGGCAACTGTCTGAATTTGGATACCCAAGTCTGCATTTCAGGAAACTACTTAAGATATGGTTCATTTCTTTTTAGGAATGAGACAATCATTATTCTTTTCACCTTAGTGCAGGCCAAAGGTTCTAGGACCTCAGTAAGTACACAGCACTGGCCATGTCTCTCTGCAGCTAAACACCTTGAAGACCTGGGCTCAACTGGTAAGTGGAATCTTTTGGGGCCTGACACAGTCAGCTAGGAAAACCAGCAGTAACCCATGAACTGCAGGTGTCCATGGCATCTCTAGTTTCGTTAACTTCCTCTAGAAACAGAGGCAGCAGCACAGGCAGCAGAAGCCATCCAAGCAGTTGAAAGTCCTTCCTGAAAGCCAGCCTGCAGTGCCTTCCAATTACTTCTCCAGAAAGTTTGGGGATCCCATCTTAACTACAGTAAAGACATCCTCAAAATTACAAGTAGAACAACATACTCTAGAGTGGAATACTCATCCTACTTTAAATGCAATTAAATTAAGCTATCAGTTGCATTATTATAACTGACTTACCATTCTTACGAATATACTTCTAAAGATTTAGGACTATTACTAAACCTACACAGTTTGGACCACTAAATATGCAAAGTCCCCGGAAAGACACCAAGAAATTCATGCCAGACACACGCTCAAAACAGTACACAATGTTCTCACACACAAGCAGTTGCTGCTACTGTTCAGCCCTACTCAGAATTACTGATCACATCAGGCAAGAAAGAAAAACAATTACTTTTAAGTAGAACTGCTATTAGGCTTTACTGATGAACATCTCCCCCAGCTACTCAATTTACGTTCTTTTCATCAAGGAAAATTACTTACTAGGTCGAGACTCACTAACCCTCCTAGTACAGTTCACGTACAAAGTTTTAATTTGGCTTGAATATGAAAAATGAGCCTAAAGTTTCTAAATGCAGATGAACCCAACCACATCTGCAAATACTAGGGAGACAAATAACCATCCTACTCTCACCACCTCTCCCTCCCCCACACTCCCAACAATTCTGCTATTGCAAGTCAGTGAACAAAGTCAATTTAATACAGCAATGCTCTCCCTCAAGTGAAAAGGAGTTCCACATTAGGAGCTTCTAGAGAGGTAGGAATCGTTCTCTCCACTGATACTTAAATTATTTGGAAAAGTGGAGAGCATTGTAAAATATATGTCTCTGGATTCTACTTTACACTTTACCTCTAAGTATACTACGGTTCCTATTGACAAAGTCATTTTTCTTTGAAGTACTCGGAAGTCATGCCTTGGATGTTGTACTTCTGAAATACATGGTAGATTAGTTTTCCTGCAAGCAGCACTAATTGACAATTTCAAATCCTGTTGGGAATTCGCTGTTTCTACAAGGTCTGAATATACTAGACTCAACTTTATTTTGCAGAGTGTTTTCTCAGGATGTTATGGCCATGCTCCTATAAAAGTCAGAAGAAGAAACATGAAGAAGATAACTGCAGGAAAAAATTAAGTGGTGATGGAAACACCTTTGCCAGCAGTAACCTCAAGTAAATAGAGTATACTTCAAATCATGCCTTGGAGCAAAAGCCCTCTTCAAGTGGTAGCAGCAGTTAGCACAACAGGCTTTTTGTCGTTCACAACAATAAATGAGGTGCCCTTCTGCTTTCTTCAGAAGGCTTCTGAAGGACATATAATCAACCTACGTACCACAAATCATTTCAGGTTCTTTTGCAGGTGTTGCTCAGGGACAAATGGTTGTGGCACTCTGTCAAAATAAGTGTCTGCACTTGCAGAACATGCAATAGGATAAAAGGTCAAACCCAGCATATAAATATACAAAACACAGGCTGCTAATTGCAGATGTAATAAATAAAAAAAACCCACATAACTAGTCCTCTAGCATGCATACTTATGTAGAATATACTACAAATCACACTTGGTATATGACAATTTTGGCCAACCAAGCAGTTATAATTTTGAAATAAGTGATCAATATAAGCTGAGGTCACAGAACAAAAAAGACCATCTGCAAGACCAGAAATAAATATAAGAATAACCATACTTCGGGCAGTCTCAAATAGCTGTTTTGCTCCTGTAATGTGACAAGACTCTGCCTGGTTATTTAAAATTCTTAACACAGCATGAAACCTAACCCTAATGGCTTCTGAATAGGGAAAACTTCTGGAAAAGTTAAAATTAATGAGACAGTAAATAAAGCTATGTGAAATACAGTAGAACTATTTCCAGTACAATGCCACCCAGCCAACTGAGCCAGAGCCATCTGGCATAAATACAGACACAAGCAGAATCTAAAGCTTGAGATATTTCTGGGGTGCTTTCAAAAGAATAATGATTCATCTGCTTTTCCATTTTGAAAAGAGTGGATGGGGAACCTCTGACAGTATGCTTAGGTTCAACAGTTTGCAAGCTATTGCATACTGTAATCCTGAAATTCAGATCTGAGGAAAGGGAAAACATTATTCAGGCACAAAATTACTGTCACAAAAAAACCCTGAAAAATTATAAGCTCTGAGAAAATGAAAAATATTTTTAATAAGTGAAAAGTGAAATAATTTTTATGTAGTCCAAAACTCAGTCTATAAGAAATAGCCACCTTCAACTGCTCCCTACTTCATCAACGGTATTGCTGTTAGAGAGGCCAAACTCAAAGCTCCACAGATTTATTGGCTGATTGTTTCAAATATTACCTCTTCCCCAACTGTAGGCAGTTATTTTGCCATTTTCATCTGATACATGGAGTTCTACATAATTAACTGCCTTGGGAGTCTGCTGATTTGAGGATTAATGCTGTATTCTCCTGTATGTGTCTTAGGAAGCAGGATGCCTGAGTGACAGGGAATGCTTTTCAATGGAATTATCACGCCTGAAAATTCAGCTCCTGGTAGGGCTTTCCTCCAAAGGGCTGAATTTATTAGGCACAGTCTTGAGGCGGTTTCACATATTGCAAGAGGTTCATTGCAATATATACATTCATTTATATTTCATACTACACAGTAGCTTTCATGCATTTGCAAGTTCATAACAAAATCAAAACTAAGTTTTAAAACCTGGATTATAGTATATTATGCAAACAATCAAAGCAATCAACCTTTAGAGCTTTTGGTAACAAGTCCTCTAGATCTCCAACTTTCTTATTATTATCTAATAGATCATGAACTGTCTGCATGAAAGATTAAAAGGCTCTTCAAAGCAAGGTCAAAAAGGTCTTTTAAGTGCAGTGCGATTCCATTAGTTCACCCATTCAGGATGCTGGTCATAAAATCCCTTTTGTTTATGTTGCTTGAGAACAGTAGCAAGGGAAATATTAAAGCATTTTGAGATCTGTGACAGCTAACTAACAAATGTTTATTGCTAGAAGACTGCAAGGAGGTAGACATGACTCTTAAAAGAAAGAAATAAAAGAAAATAGAAAGATCAACAGCAAGCCTGGCTTCCCTTCTGAGGAAGCTATTGGACACTGATAAGGCAGAAACATTAAAAACATTTAGAAATGTATTATTTATGAAGACCCTGTCATTAGGAATTTACCAAAGGGAGATTAAGGCTCACAAATTTGGCTGAATTCTCAAAGTACATTGCTGAATCAGTAGGTACAGATAAAGACAGTGGAAACTATCTCCATTTCAACATTTGATACTTTAATATCCAACAGCTTGATTTGCAGCTTCACAATCAGAAAACATAGCTTAAAGAGGACAGCTACAGGACAACAGAAGGCCAAAGCAGTTCTCCCTTGAAAGGAACACTGGGAGACTGAAAAAGGTCTCCTACAGCATCCTTACGAACAGGACTAAAATTTCACAGTGCAATTCCCACAGCTTAAAGTAATTATTAAAACCACTTGAGTCCTGTGGTTCATATGGGTTCTGCGCCCCAATATTGTAAACATGGTAAACCCAGGAATGTATGCTGTTTCTTGCGTGTATGAAGTACCAGGCATGAGGAAGAACTGTACCAAATAAAACCATCCTCACGTCCCAAAGAATGGCCCAACATACAGCTATAGTAAAGAAAGGAGGCAAGCAATACTTCAAATTATGCACAGAATACTCATAGGCACAGGTTGTGCTACCCCCAGTGAGTACCAAAATCTGTGCTGATTTAACTTAGGTATTAATTCATTTACTCTATACAGACAACCAAGGTTTAGGCTAGTTCATGTCTTTTTAGACATTTTTAAGGACATTAACTAGTAGTTTGGCATCAGGGTATCTTGTTCCAAAAAAGGAGGAAGTGGGGAGAAGTGGGACCAAAGCTTTAACAACTAACCAGTTTTGCTATGTTGTTCAAGAGTGAAACAGGCAAAGGCATGGAAGAGACATCAGGGACGTATATTCCTGATTGAACTCTACAGACAAATAAAGACTTTAAATATTTATCCTTGCTCAAACTGAAAAAATAAAAGAGTTTATGGAATAATAGTAGACCTCAAATGACTTCACATTAAGATCCATTAACATGGGGTATTAATACCCAGGGGTCACAGACAAAAATTGGAAAACCAAGGACTGATAAAGTAATATACAAGATTTCATTTTTCTTTATGTAGCTGATGGAAAAATTCCCACCCAACAGAAGTAGTATATTTTATGAAACAGAAGCACTATATCAAAATGGAAAATGAAATAAGGTAGTGCTAGAAATCTACCTATTTCAATTCCAATAACACATTATTAAACTCCCAAATTCTCAATTATTTAGTATGGATATCTGATCCCAAGGTAATGTTTTACATTCCACAATTTGTGAGGAAAAAAAAAACCAACCCAAACCAAAATAAAAACCACTGAAATTGTGATAACTGTCTTTATTGATTAAATTAAAATATTAATATAACTGGCAAATTGTACCTGTTCCCAGAAACTTATGAAAAAATAGAAGGTTGATATTTCAGATTGATTTTTTTTCCCCCAGAGTGTGTGAAGAACACTTAGACAAACCACCACACATTTAAAACAAAGTGTTATGAAAAGGTAAGTAGAATATATTTGGATACTTAAATGCATATCTATTTCAGACCTTGATTCTCCATGTGTTTAATGGGGTAGCTTATCCAGAAAGATGAGGGGGGAGTATATACAGATTTCACAATTTCCCCTTCATTTTGAGAAAAGCATTTTGATGATCCTGAGCATTCTAAACCTCAGTCTAGTCTCAAATGAACGTTTAAAATAAAAACTTAGACCTGCTGCCCAACATTGCTAGTAGGGATATTTAACAAGCCTGAGATATGACAGTAAATTGTGCTCATAAATTCTCTATACAAAGGAATGAGTCAGAGTACAAGGTTGAAAAAAATTGTTTGCCAGTGACTGAATGTAGAAGGCAAGTGCTAGCTTTCAGACAAAGGTTTTGACAACAGTTTGATAGTCATACTGAAGACAGCTCTAACAAATACCTTCATCATGCTGGACTCGAGTTGAAATGTAGGTCTATGCAGAAATAAGGCAGGTCACATTCTGCTATGCGTATTATTACTCGGTAATCTCCTCTCCCCATCAGATCTTCACAACTCCTCCTGTTCCGAGTTCTGCTATGAATTATAGATATCATTCTGACAAAACTATTAAGAAGATGAAATAGCAGCCAGGCTACTTCAATATCTTCTATCTGAAACTTGAAACAAGGAAAAATGTATTTAGAAAAGACTCCCTGATGTGCAGGAGTTAGATTCTGATATGGACTACCTCTAGTTTGAAGAACCTCAATAAATCTTTATTTTGACATACTAACCACTTGCAGAGAAGTGAATGCCAAGGAAACAAATAACAGCAACTAAATTACTATTGAAAAGAGGAACATTACTTACATTGCTGTCTTTGCAATTTCTGATTCAAATTCAGAGTTGTCTTTTTTGTTTAAAAAACTAGAAAGGAAAGACCTCAAAACTACAATACAGACCTATGAGGGCAGGGAACACACTTCAGGCCTAAGAGTTTATCACCTACTGTATCAGGCAAAACCTAAACTAATCCCACTAATAAGCAGATGTAAACAGATGGATTTATTCCTCATTTATACAGTTAAGTAGGAACTGGTGGACCACATGCTGAAAAAAGAAACTTACTTTGAAGGCAACTGCCAATTCCACCTTTTTTCTTTTTCTTAAATTAACTAAAAGTTATTATTTACTTGATCATGGCTGTAAGATAAGCATATTTACTATGATACGTGAATACACATATATGTGTAGAGAATAATTTGCATGCTTGGACATATTTGTAGTTCTGCCACAACCACCATTAAAGCAGTGATTATTCACCTAACACAATGTTAGTTTTTTCACCTTGAACCTCTACGTTTCCACCACACTGAAAATTCAGCAAGGTGGGAATTTGCATGAAACCAGCCAGTTTCACACAATATACTTTCTCAAGTGCACCTTTTACCTACAACACATATAGCTAAAATAACTTTGAAGGCGCAATTAGATGCAAAGCTTGATTACCTGCGGGTGTACCTCAAGCTTCCAGAACTCCCGGCAGTCTAGTCATTATGAGTCACCCTTCAATGCATTAGCTCTAAATGAGCCAGATGTGTTGAAATATTTAAGTCCTTAGCTAAACCCTGGGGATTTTAGAGATATTCTATCTGTAATGCATGTGCATATCTTGCCAAAGAGATATGGAGTTATGTGCACACGTTGAAGGCACAAGAGTTTCTACAAAATGTCTTAAAATACAGTCAGGTTTTCTTTAAATCTGTAAGCTTTCTTTTTGGATAATACATTGAAAAGTAAACACAAAATATTTAGTCTATCGTTTGAAATTAATTGTTAGGGTCTATAAAGGCATTTTCTCATTAGAAAGTTTATGGGTACACTGAGTTCTGGAACACACAAAAACATGATACACTTAACTAAAACGTCAGTTATTTCAATCAGTTTGAAACACAAGAATAAACAGGCACAAGAAAAACCAAAACTTTCTAATAGATTCCCTCAAAGATTACAAAAATCAGTGCATCTTAAAACATTACTGATATCAAATGACAAACCTATGCTGCCTTGAAATGGTAGCGCTACCCAAGTCACCTACACATAGCGATATTACTGCTCTTTGAGGACATAAATTAATGCAATATGTTTTCTACTTGTGCAGCACTATCCCATTTTCTGATTACAGTAAGATGGTAAGCCAGAATCGGCTCAACAAAAGGCATCACTTCATTGAGTTTCAAAGATGATTAATCTAACAAGACAGCAAAGTAAACTAGGTATAAGCAAATGCAGAGCAAAACCAAGGAAAGCAAAAGGATATTCACTGTGTAACTCTGTGGCTTTTCTATGAATTGGATTATCAGTGCCACTATGATGTTGTTACAGACAGTATTCTAACAAACTGGGCTTCTGCTTTTTCATCTTTCCATTTTAGTATGAAAGTACCTTCAGCATCAGCAGACATGATACTGTAAAGACAGTCAGCTGTTTCAATTTCAAATGCTTTAATACTGTGATTAATTGGGACCCACACGTATTACTTACTGTTTAACATCCCTTGAAATAATGTCATTCTGGATTTGGTCAGATATGTGTTCTCTGCACTCATGGCCAAATAACCCATCCACAGCCATGATTTTTTTTTTTATTCTCAATGCCAGTTTAAGTCCTGTCTACATACCACAGTAACTGCACCAAATAAAAAGGCTATTCTGCTCCCTGGCCCCTCCACCCCCCCCAAAAAAATCCAACAACCCCAAAACCACTAGTCAAACTCTCACGGCATCTATTGTATCCACACATCTAAGAAAATATTCAAGACATTGATGAAACAGCTTGCTACTTTCAAAATATGATCTCATTTCAAAATATGATCATTTGGGTTTTCAGCTGGTTCTTCTAAACACATTAGGCATTTCAGCAGGAAGCTTTTGTTTTGACTGACTAAAAGCTGTTCCTCTGGTTACTAAGTGGATACCTGGGTCTGACTCCAACACCAAAGACAGATATCCATTTACCAGTAGTTAATGTCTAGTGTCTTTAAAAGTGAAGGTACATTTTCCATGATGCTCAAGGTATTCACATACTTTTTAACAAAAATACCTAAAATAAAGGTACATTAATATAGTGAAGGGCAACTGCACATTTCTTGATGGCATGGATATCAAGGCTTTTATTTAAGCAGTATTTGGGAAGAGAAGTATTTTTTTATATACATACACTGCAATTTGATAACTGTAAATACACCTTTAGGTTCTGAAATTTAAGCAAGGTCTCTAGAAGATTAACTACAGCCTAAGGCTTCGCTGAAATTATATTCACATTGTATACAGCAGTGAAGTAGGATTGCAACTATGTGATTTTCAACAGAACTGACTGTTGATATGATTTGAGTTTCCTTTATGGTATCAAAAATATAATAAAGCATTACTAGATGAATGTTTACTAGCTAATATACATATATTGCATATACACACAGAGACATATTTCATCTCTAAATGTATTTTGAAAATATTCCAGATCTGTCATATGATTTAACATAGCTATTTCAGTATTGCATAAAAATACCTCATCAGCTAGATACCAATGCCTAGAAATAAGCTCCAACACTCATTCCCCTCTGCAAACGCAAACTCTAGTCTGCTTTTAAACAAAACTCTCTGCACTGATTCCCTTGATCTAGGGACCTCCTGTGAAACAACACTACTGTCAATAAGAACAGAAACCAGTCAATCGTAGCCAGAACAGAACATGCAAGATGGGATTTTTGCTTCCCTGCAGAACAGGTAGCTGAACTTATTGCTTATCAGAATGGAAATCTTCCTGGGAAGCCTGTGTTAAGTGAAGCAAATCCAGCAAGACTCAAAAGGTGAAGCGTGTTGATGCTTAGCAGCAAATTCTATAGAACTTTCACGTCACCTGGTCCCCACTAACAGCTTCAGCTCACGTATGCCATGGCCATACTTTCCACAACAGCTTTTGCTGACTCCTATTCAAGTGTCCTTTCAGAAAATCAGCTGTTAGGCCAACAAATTGTTGAGTTCAACATAAGCACAGGTATTTTCACCTTTCTTTTTTCTCCCAGCCTCTACACGTTCCAACATCCATTAAAAGAAACTACAGGAACAACTTTTATGAGACTATCTCAGAACTTAGTTTTCATTCATGTTATAGAGGCTGAATTTCTGCATGCTTCAGCTGAAAAATGAAAGGTAATTTATCAGCTGCTTTCAATCTGGAAGCTAATGGAATCAGTTCTTCTGGTGAAGAAGGTTAACCAAGTTCTTCTATACTATTCCCCTCTTCCTATATAGGAAGATTTTACACCTTTTAATTTTGAGTGAACAAGGTGGCAAAATCATTTTACAGAGAAAATTAGTTTTGTAAGCAGATTTACATTTTCAGCACCATCTGCTCTGTTATATGACCTATTGCTTTAAACTAAGGGACTGAAGTATTTCTTAGGACTGCATTGCTACAGTGAGATGATGAAATTTGCAATAATCTGCTCGCATGCAAGTTGTTTTATTCCATGCTCATACAACATTTAGGCAGTTTTCCCAAAGCAAATCACAAACATATTCTAACTTAAGTCCAACTTTAATTTTTTTTTAATTAAAAGTAACATCACATTTAGCAGAACATGTCTTTCAGTAAAACATAAAATCTACAGTCATTTTCTAGGAAGATAACTATGTCCAAACATATTTGAAAATTTTAACAACTTCATGGGTCAAGCAGACACAAGTGAAAATTATAGTACAAAGTCATGCAAGAATTTGTGGCTGTGGAACTTGAGGTAAGTTACAACATCACAGAAAAATCAACACATAAACTGATTATATTTAATAAAATTACATTCAAGTTGAATGCTTTCATTATATACAAGAAATTTTATTTCCTTACTTTTTTGTTAATACCACAGTAAAAAGATAAACAGGAAAGAACAGAAAGGACCATCATCATAGTGCTAAAAATCAAAGTCTGATGCAATTCAAAGCAGGAACTAAGCAAGGAAATAAACTTTTATTATTAACTAGACATTGTCTCTAAACAAGCCTGCTAGGGAAAACCTTACTTATTTAAAGTCCCATCACTAAAGCCACGAGGGATATCTATCTTCATTTGCCTTTCTCTCATCACTCCCCTGAAAGATAACAAATCCCATTCATGGTGCCATTTCCATAGAAGTACTGGCACTTTGTATTGGAAGAGAACTTTGCAGCAAAGGGAAAAGGGAAGAGCGAAGAAGGGAAAAGGGCTCTCACTTGGTCCCAGCAGGACTTGCACTGCAGCATCGCCAGCCATGACTCTGACTTCCATGTAACAGAGTACCAGCTGACTGCCCAGGCAGGTGGGATAGCCAACAGATAACAATTCTTCTCTTAGCCAGAAAAAAATTATTTATTTATTATTTCTAAATTAAGTAAGGTATCTTAAGGCAATGAAAATTTTAAGAAAAACATCATCAGCAGTATGGTAATGACATTTTTCGTACTGGATGTTTAAAAGGCAACAAACTAAGGCCAAGCTACCCCTCTCCCCTGAATCCTTATAGAAACAGCGTAGTAGAAGTGACTTTACAAGAAGAATGCCTACTAGCCTGTACCATCTGCGAACCTCCCCTAAATACTTTTTCTTCAGAAATTAAACTAAAAGCATAGGTAGGGCTTTTGTTTCTTAGATCTGCTAAAATCAACCTGTATTCTGAACATACAAAAGCAAAACGTATTGGCTTCTCTCTGAAATATTTTAGCTACCCTACAAATGCACTGAGAATGTATTTAGGTAATCTTCCAGGCAAGTCACGTGAACTTATGGATTTGTAAAACATTCTCCAGATCATTGAGGAGTTTGGTAATGATATCTGAACCAATTGATATGAACCTCTTTGACCACAACAGAAAGATTGATTTGCTAGTATTCCTTGATTCGGTTCTCACACATTTAGCATCTAATAGCCCCCCTCTGATTTTGGTAACTATATATCTACTGGTCTTGAGCAACCAGAAGAAGAGAAGGAACTGCAGGGAAATAAGCACTTCCAAATTAATCATCTTTGCCCGGCACCGAATTTCATTTTAAAAAAAACAAAAAATCTAAAAATTACTGAGGCACAGAATAGAAAAATAGAGAAGTATCTTTCCTCTCAGCAGCCAGAAAACATTTCTGATTATCTTTTTTTACCATAGAAATAATATCTCTAGGTGCAATTTCCATAGATCCTGAGCTCTGGCTTGCTTCTGCTTCCATGAACCCAAGCAGAATACTTACTAAGTTCAGAGTTGCCAAAGCACACTTTGCAAAATCCTACCGAAAAATCATTTTATTGTTAAACAAAAAAAAATTAAGTTAGTTCAAAAATGATCAATCATTGAATTGTAAATAATCCTGCAGGAGATCTATATTATGTCATCCCTCTCAAACTACTAAAGAGTTCTGACTTCCAAAAGCAATCCTTGGACTGCTATCAAAATTGGCTTGTTGATTGAACTATGCATACATGAAAGCAAAATTAGGACAAAAAGGATTTTGTGAAAACCAGCATTAGAGAAAACATTTTTCACATCCATTTAACACAAACTTGTCACAAGAGCGTAATTGCAAACAAAAATGTAATTTACCTATAACTACATCATGGCCATCAACCAGGCCTGCAGAGAACAGCTCCTGAGAAACGCCATCTGCTGTGTCTGTCCAAAAGGTGAAATGAATAAGTATGAGAGCCCACAAAAACAACAAAAACTATCAGTCATCCAATGCAATTTAACAAAAATATATTTTTGTTCCAAAACACCCATGGAGGCAGGCTTGAATTCAAAATTATCTTTAATTAGGAGGAAAAAAGATAATTATCTTATCAGCCTCTGCACAGCAAATCGCATGAGGTGATGATTTGATTCATTGCAAACCCCCTACAGACCTCTCTTGGCCACTAGCATTTCTCCTCTATTATCTAACTACCTACTCCTACACAGTTTACAAGTTCAGTATCTTCACAACCAAGAAAATAAACTATGTTTTGGTGTTGTTTTCACTGTTTTCTTTATCCCCTCCATTGTTCTGCATATCTAGATAGAGACGTGCTATATAGGCTTTCTTGTTTGTTACCAGTGGAAAAAAGGAGTTACATGAACAGTCATTATTTTGAGCTTTAGGCTTAAAATAGCTTTTAAGTAGTGTGACCCAGGAAATTCAGAGCTTTGGATCAATTTTCCATCAATTGCTGTACCCAAGTGGGTTAATTCTTAAGTCCCTGTGACTAGTACTTGCTCCTGGATAAAGACTTAAGCAGGAGGAAACAGCAGGAACAAGCCTAAATTCCAGCTATGTCTCAACTGTAATATGGCCTCAACACCAAATATCTGCATGGAGTGCCTGCTTTGAGGCAGTTACACAGTTGCATCATTTCCTCAGGAAACACACACAGGTGAAAAACAAAATAGCTGAGCTAGCTGTAATTTCTGGAGAGCTCTGAAGATGAGAACCATAGCCGCCTTCTGGCTGCCTCAGTGACTGACTACTAGGAACAGTCCTGGTGTACTTTACTGTGCCGTATTCTCTATTTTTTGACCAAGAAAGAATTCTTGAATGGCTTATGTAACTGCTTAGAGAATATTTAAGTAATTCTTTTGACAAGTGACCAAACCAGCATGCTCTCTGGTTTGAGTATTAAGTAAGAGATCTCTTTCGTTATTACCCATTGCCAAAACCAATGAGAAATGCAGGCAGACAACAGAGTGCATCCATGCACAGAACTACTGCACATGAAAGATACTATGATTTACAGGAAAAGAGACACCTTTTCCAATCTGGATTCATTTTTAGGTGGAAGCCCTTTGAAGGCTGTTCTAAATATAGTGAATACTGACTTCTGAGAAATATGAAATGTGTTCATAGTTCAAAGGGTTGCTATGTAACAAGGATGATACCTTCTTACTCAACATATCAGCCTCCTGTGCATTTTATCCCAGTAATACTTCGTTTTCTTCAAACAAAAGTAGTTTTATGAGCTCTTACAACTCTTAGCACTGGAAAGCCAATACAGTTCTACAAGCATGCAGTAGAGTTTAAAGTTTCAATGCCAGAATTTCTTTCTGGTGATGATACCAAAGCTAGAAATGCAATTCAACTTTCAGTTGAAGACAGCATTTGAAAAATGGTGTGTACTTCATACTTGTTAACAGAACTTCTTTTATTACAAAGGGGAAAGGAACTCAAATATTACCACCATCACCACATACACCTTTATGGCTACTATATTCTGTTTCCTACGATGTTTTCCAAATGTGAAAATGGAAATTCCAAAGCTGTAAATATCACAAGATCTTATATACCACACAGATCATTCCGATAAGACATGAAATTGATAAACTATACTGTGGATCAAGTCTTCTAATACATACTATAGATTATGCAACCTTGCCACTAGAATTTACATACATCTGCTATTCTTGTTAAAGTGAAGTTCAATATAAAGCTCTGCACAATAGGAATCATTCCAGAGAAGTAGTTTGAATTAACCATAAGCAGTAATCAATTTCTGAAATACCTTTTTGAGCAATAAGAGAATAATTCAATTGAAGGAGCCTTACCTCTGCCTGGAGTAAACTCAAACCGTATGTCATTAAGTTCTTTCCTGGAGTTCCTGAAAAACATTCAGTGTATACATTAAAATGTAATGAAGAACAGAACAACTATTCAGTTCCTACACCCAAGGAATACCTATGGCGTTGACAACCAAATTTTTATAGTGTCAATTTCCTCCACTTGAAAAACACTGCCAAAGCACCCAGACTAGAGAGACTCCACCGCATTTTCATGGCAGTGTTTTGGGGAAAACTAAGAGAAAGATATGCTTAAGCTGAAAAATGCCTTTGGTAACCTAAAAGATAAAATAAGGTCCTCTGATAAATATTTTCCTTTTCATCTTCAAAAGGCACTCTGCCATACTGACCCTACTAGTTCAGCATAGTCTGAATCATATATATTACCCCTTCTCCTCCAAGAGTAACAAAATACTCACTTGGACTTAAAGCTCCCTATCTGAGATCATATGTATAGAGATGCTCATTTAAGAGACAAAGAATCTAGCAAACATTAAATGCTGAAAAGCACTGTTCAATGCACAGTGTTTACAAAGCTGTTTTGAAATGAGTAACTTCTTTCACTGACCACCGTTGTCTCAGCAGTGAGGTTCTATCTACACATAAAATAAGCAGCAGAGTGTGAAAGCCAAAGGTTTTCTGCCTTCCCATTTGCCACAAAGAGTGCTTTAACCAGTTCAGTGTATGACACGGTCATAAGAGACTTAATATCTACATTAAAGAATTCCTCTACAGTCTCATATTGTGCTCCAAACCTCCATTCCTTGCACGTTTTCAGCTTCAGTTTTAGTTAATAATTTCTACCATCAATAAAACATTAGCCTCTGCAAAATAGACGTCCATCTCATTTTTGGAAATGGCAAGCTGACTGAGCATAGGGATGGACTTAATTGCTGTAGCACACTCTTTTTCCAATGAATAGCTCAATCCACTTGAAAAGCTAATAGCAACAGAGTGTGTTTTGCAGTCCATTATTCTTCTCCTCAGCAAGGAAACTGTATGCAAGCTCATATTTCAGCGTACCAGGCCATGAAGTCTTGCTGTGGGAAAACTAAATCCAATAGGCAGGCATACTCAGCTGTGACTTACAGCTATTATCACTTGCTAAATACTTACAAAAATATTACAGAGTCAAAAACCAGCAACACGCAGGAACACAAAAACCAAAATGATTGGCAACCCAGAAAAAAAGCAAGATAGCAAACCCTGAAAAATAAGTATGCCACATGCAGTGCTTAAAATGAAAAGTACTCATTTACTGAATGCTTCAAAGCTGAAGGAGTTTCAGGTTCCCAAAATTCTACTCTAAATAAAAAAAACTATGGGAGTTTAAGACCACTAATACAAAGCTGCAGATAATGCAGCTAGCCAGGTACAGATTTACGAGGCTCATTTACTTCTGTTGTAGAAATCTGCAACCATTATATGGAATATTACACTCTCTATTCGTATTCAACAGAGAATTAGTATGAATCTCAGTTCTTTCCTGATAGAAACCTGGATGGCTTTCTGTTTAAAAAACAAAAAACAAAAACCACACACATATGACCCATCTCTGAGTTCCCTTTTGACGATCCACTTCCCTTTGCGTTTTATTATTATATCTAATAAGCTTGTTAAAATTTAGCATTCTTCTTAAATAAGATATGCTTTGACTGAATGTGGGATGCAGCTCAGACTCACTCATTTCCTGCACACACTTTTGAAGAACCAAATCAAGAGAATAAAAACTTTATCTCACACCTTTGCAGAGGTAACCCAGAAAGTTTTGCTTCTTATTAGCACCTATACTGAATTGCTCCAGCCTGCATATCTTTTTTCCACAGAGTCAAACACTAAAACCAGCTGAGAAGTAATTCTGTAGATTTTGCACTCTTACAGCTATCTATCTAGAAACTAATACATTATGCTCTCAGATTATATCTTTCCACAGACCTCCCATAAGTAGCATCCACCATATAAAAAGGCTCTAAGTAATTACGAACTCTCATGAAAATTACCAGCTTTCTAACAGACTGATACAGCTATGTGAAAGACCAGCCACCCCTGATACACTCTTTCCTTGAGCAAGATGCAAATTGGGTGTATTTTACTTTGTCTCTGAATTGCACAATGTTCCAAATAGAAAGTTAATGAGTCAAACCTGTTTATTTAAGTGAAGGTGAAAATTCAAGGCAGGTTGATATGTATTCAGCCATCAACTTTGCTATCTGGAATTGTTACACTCTGAACTATTTTGAACTTAGGACACTGCTGCTTTCTCTTTAATGGTACACTACTATTCAGGAAAGCAAAACAAAGGAAGTTTGGCAAGATTAATTTGCTAGAAGCCTGTAAGTGCTTTTGCTTACGGTTCCATTACCTTGCAGACATTTATTGATTTCCATAAATTATTTATTCCATTATATATTCCGCCAAATAGAAGATGCACTCAACTTCTCCCCTAAAAGCTGTTCATGCTCTTCTCCAGTCTTCAGACACTTCTCTGGTTCTAGTTAGTGTCACTGTTACTGCAAATTAGTTTGCTAGTTCCTTTGATACACTTTGGTTACAACTGTTTGGACTTGTTGATTTATTTGTAGGCAGAGTTTCCAAGCAGCATTTCATTTGTTCCATTGGAGTTCTCTTTTTACTTACATCCATTACACTCTTATCATGCAGCAGCACACACAGACTTTATTTCTGCTAAATAGAAATAGGATTTGAAGAAAGGCACTTAGTATCTTTTTGATTAATAATTTTATCTTCTTCATCATTTCTTAATGGTCCCTAGTTTCTCTAATGCATTTGTGAAAAAGTTATTTCTCTTTTAAAATGCAAACTAAGGCCTTTTTGCCATCTCTTATAAAACCTCTTATTTGCTTCTTGCTCTGCGCCATCACAGACTAATATACCTTGATTATCATGGATAAAACCAGCCCATCTCTTTTAGAAAGTAGTAAATTTTAAATACTTTTGTGCATTTTAGCATACTGCAGTTTATTAATTCCCTGCAGGTTGCTTTTCATTATGCAGTCACCTCCAACAGGCAGAATTCCACAGAACTGCGTTGAATAAGGGTGACACCAAAGGATGCCATGCTAAGACGTTTTGGCAGCCATCCTTCTTGCAAAGTAATTTCAGAATTTAAAGCATTACACTTTATGAAAGCATATTTTGCAAATCTTCATTATTATTTTGTTTTCATCAGGACCACTTGATGTGCACTAAGATTGCTAGATCTGATTTTCTAGGGAATAACGCTTGCTCAAAGAACCAGAAAAAGCACATGGGCCAACTTCATCACTTAGCCCCTCACCCATGAACTTAGACCATCTTGTCATTAGGACATGGAACAGAGATGCTCTGTTTTGAAGGAAGTGATCTGCAGAACAATGCTGATATTTACAAAAATCAGGATTAGAAAATAAACAAATTATGCAACTGTTCAGATTGACATGGTTCTACTGAAAAGATCCTAAAACATAAAAGAGATTTCAGGCATTCACATTTAAAGACAGAGCCTTGCAAATAATTACCTAATGATAGTGTAACTCCTGCTATAGTCAATTAACTATGTTCCACACGCTTGATAAAAGATCTACATTGTTGAATTAAAATAGGAAATCATGTTTGTGTAATGATGCAACTATAAATTGGAGACATTAAATGTCATTATTTCTTTTGTCCTTAAACGCAGAATGTCTATCATATAAGTTAGATTCAAGAAAATTAGATGTCTTGGAATTAAACTTAAGGTCTAAATTATGCTGGGATAGCTTGATTATGTATCAAGCAGCAGATTTTCATTCTTTTTTACTACTACTTTTTTTTTTTCCCACAAATTTATCCACCACTTCTTATGCAGAGTTATCTGAAACATCAGCTTCCATTTCCCACAAGCTTCAGCATCTTCCACATAGCCCTTAGGGAGAGTCTGTATTCCTGGATGAGATGCATCTTACTATACCTAAGTAACTGTGTATTCTTCCTTCCCAAAATAAGAAAGAAATTCTCAAATAAGGTATGCCAAAAGGAGATTGTGTGCATGCGTGTAAGAGCACACAAGTTTCATCTCTGCATCACTTGCTGAATTTTCAGACTTCAGCTACTCAATCATCAGACGTGGTTTACAAAGACTGATATAAAGGGCTGAGTGTCCAAGAACGCAGGTGATAACAGAATGGTAATCAACAAAGCTGACCTGCGAAACAGTACAGAGTACATCGCATGGAAACGGCATCATTTATGGCTTTTGATTAGTTACAGCAGAAGCAAGATTCTCTGATTTTTTTCATTCTCTTCTTTCAGATGGAGTCAGAAACCATAAATCACAGGCATCCCCCCATCACCACCTGTTCCATCACTATGTCATGCAGACAGTGAACACTGTCTAGACCATGCTACAGGCACTGTAGACATCCATGCTTTCAATCTATTAGTCACTTCTGCTGGCATTTCACAAATACATCCCCTTCCATAAAACTTTATTTATTTTCTTAATCAAATGCTACTTTTTAATTCAACTGTTTAATCACCCTTTCCCATCCTTCCAATGGAAAACTAATCCAAAATCTTAGTTCTCATCACCCCCATTCTTGTCCGCTTGCATATGTAAAAGTACACTGTTCTACACCAACATTATCCACCTCAGATGCTAACCATTCTTTTCATTAGTATATAATTTTTCTGTATTATGGTTATCCAGTCCTACCAAGGCATAGGAATATTCTCTACTGTTTCTGTGGACTGACAAGTGGAAGCAGCAAAAGAGAGAGCTCTCCTGGAGCAGTAAGGATTCAATCTTATTAGTCCATTTCCTCACCACTGAACCTATTTTAACAGACTCCAACATACAGGCACTGCAGCTCTGGCCTGGGACTCATTCTACCTTCTTTTTCACTTATTTTTCCATATTTCTGCATGATTAAAATTAAATATATATATTTTTATATATATATGGAAGAAGATATATATATCTATATCCATCTCTATATACCTATCTTCTATCTATATAGATAGAAGAAGGAAGATGTAACTATATATATATGTATCTTCCTTCTTTCATCTGCTTTTTCCTGAGCTCCAGTTGAACATGGAGGACATTACCAGTCAAGGAGAAGTAAGTGAAAACATTTTAAAAAAAAACAAAACAGAAAAACAAAAACCCAAAAAACAAACACCAATGAAAAACCAAAAGCTATGCTTTATGTTATGGTCAAGAAAATAGAAGCTCTGCCCAGGCAAAGGTCCTTGGTTTGCCCACGTAGGGAGATGGTTAAGAGGCCAGAGCGCCTGCACCATTTGTAAAGAACAGGTCGCCTGGTAAAAGGGACACTCCCTGCACTTTCAGGGCCTGACCAGCACTGAGGAGGGCCATGGTCCAATTAACCAAATCATAAGCAAGAAAGCATTCTCAGAAGAAAGTCAGAAGAGCACTTACTTCTTCCATCCACTTTTCAGATCATGACTTGTTATAACTCAGCAACAGAATTGATCTACATGTTAGAAAAAAATCTGCATCAAGTTTGCACTCCCTAAAATGGAAAAGTTTGTCCACGGCTAGTTTATCAAACCCTAACAAGTCTGGCTAGTGGAAGAGACAACAGCAGAATATATATTCTTCTCTGAAACCAGAAAGAAATTAGTCTTCAAGTAAAACTGTAGAAACTTTATTACAAATGGCACCATAAAACATGGTGCCAGATGGCACCCTTCACCAGCCAGCCTTTCCCCTCCCCATACTCCTACAAGCCCTATTCCCATTAGAACAGAATTTCCCTCACCGCCAGGGACTAGTGACACTGGCCAAGTCTAAGTCAGTGTGCTTTAACAAAAAACACACACTGACAATAAACATTACACTTACTACACTTTACAAAATTTAGGTGTCACAGATGCCCCTCCCCTCCAAAATTTGAACTGCATTGAAACTACCATGAAAGCAAACTAAGTTAGAATGGGAAAAACAAGACAATATAGCTTAAGAAACAAGGGCAAGCAGTATGGTATTTACACTGCCTCACTGCTGTTGCTGGTGTAATTAAAACCACAGAAGCATTTAAATGACTTGTTCACCTAGACTGCAGAGAAAGCAGAAGTTCACATCAAAATGGAGTGGACTAATCAGAGTGATAGGTAGGTTGTACATCCTAGAGCTGTACTCATCCAATTTTCATTCTACATCTCTGGGGCAAGATCTTTGTGTGTACAATGCAAGAAATATAATTGAGAGAAATACACAGAAGACTAGGGTTTGTACCTTTTTTTAAAGAACTTTTGCTTACTTTTTTTCCTTGCTATTCAAATGCTGGAGGGACAAATGTTATTTGGCCACACTAAATGTTATTCAAATTCAAAAGGTCATCTTCCTCCTCACAATAACTTGTCACCCATTTCTCACTTTTCACATGCTCAAGGCATAATGCACAAGTTAAACATAGTTCCCTTTGTAACCTAGCTTTTATAGCATTAGTTTATTCCACAAGTGGTGTATTTTTCAGTCAACGCCCTGTATTACACGTGGAGAAAACTGGTCACAGTAGCAATGAAAGAGATGGAGACAGCACCACTCCCTGAAAACAACAGTGAGTTTGCTTTCTCAGTGGGCAATAATTTACCAATTTTTTTTTTTTTACAGTAGAATTTAATTTGTGGCAAGCTATAGAGCTTGACTCAAGGAAACTCCTCATTAAGTGATGCAGTACCCCTTTTTAGGTATTGTCTATTAAATAGCCTGTACTGAAGATATGTAGTACCTGTTTCTAATCTCAGTTTTGGTTAATTAAAACTTTGTTTCAACTCTATTTACAGAACACAGTTAATATACACAAAACAGTGAAATGCAAACTGGCACTTTACTTTCAGTATTGCAAAGAGCATGCGGGAGAAGAATCTTTGAAAGTGAATGTGTCCATCGGTCCCAAATCTGAGGTTTGGCCTGGTATCTAAATCTTCTGTCCCTTTACTTTCCTCGCCTTGCGATTTTCTTATGCGTCAGCTCTGAGAATTTATCCATTCAGCTAGGGCCGGGAAAGCAGGAATCCTCTCCTACCCCTACAAATATCACAGCTCACTTCTTCCCTGCCCTGCCCCCCCCCCCTTTTTTTTCTTCTGAAGTCACGGCACCTTGCATGCAGCAGAACCAAAACAGCAATAAGAGGAAGTCTGTTTATTAAAGTAATTTTGTGACCCAGAACTTTAAAGCTCCTGTGGGATCACATAAACACAACAGAAAAGAGCATTTACTGTAAAGAAGCATTAGCCTCCTGAGGATTCACCACATGTTTATGTAAATCCCCTTCTCTCTAACACTTCCATGCTCAGTTGTCATTTACTAATCAATATCCAGGCTCCTCCATTACACATTACCCTACTACCAACAGCAAATCATGTCTGTTCAGCATTGTGGAGAGAGATGCTTCTTCTCAACTTGTTTTTAATGACTTCAGGTCAATTCTAGATGAAATGGAAGGTCATTTCTGTTAACTTTTGGTAGGAGCAGAATAGATGTTTCAAGTCTGCCCTGCTTCCAGATTGCCAAGTAGAAAGGGACTAAAATCTCTCTGTTAGTAAAATGTAGTCCTGAAACATACAGTCCATTAAAACTTTACCATTTACTTCAGTGGTTCTGAAAAAACTCCATAGGTTTACAATTTATCCTGCTCCATGTACATTACTGGAAGAAGGAATATGTTTAGCATATGATGCTTCAAGATCAAGTTATAGGACTCGAAAGTTAACCACTGCCACTACCATTTAATCTTTATATGTTCTCAGGTAAAGAGCAGATCCCTGAAATGATGCAATACACTTTGTTAATCACTATACTTCAACAGGTAGCAGCAATACTAATGGCGAAACACAGCCAAATGATGCTTTCAAGACTGAAAACCAGCCAATGTCACAATGAAACACTGTCATTTGGCTGTTAAGCTGTCGGAATGAGAGCGCAGTTACCTGTTAAAGATTTACCATCTGTATGCCATCTACCATACAGAAAAGGCAAGTGTACATTACAATAAGCAGCCACCAAGTGAATTGTTACGGTCACAATTAGATCAGCTAAGAACACTCTCCACAGCTCCAGGGTAGCCAACAGCTCCTCCAGCAGGAAAGGACTTTATGACAGTTCTACCCATAGCCGACCAGTCCCAAGTTGCAGAATACTTAAAAGAAATTAGAGTGCTTTCAATCTAGTAAAAATGGATGGGATATGATAGTAAAACTAAGAAAATGCACACTTTGTGTGATAGAAGAAACACTAGAAAACTAGCTGATACACGCAAGTACCACCAGGCAAGTATGCAAAACCATGTTTATCTTATAAGCAGCATACAAACATTAAGTCCTTCCTCCCCATCCACTACAGCCCCAAGTCTTTATTCCTTGACATAGAAGTGTTAGAACTAGAGACACTGTAGATATAACTATACCTAAACATGCTTTTAAATAGGGTCTTCTCTCTTTCTGCAACTGCTGATGCCAGAAGCTAAATCAAAAGAATGTCATAAGTCCTTTAATTTTTTTCCTTGTTATATTAATTCCCAGCTAAGTCAAACAGCAAACTCTAGAACAAACAATATTTTTTTAACCTCGATTCACAGTGACCCATTTCTCTGCATAGGCAGTGAAAAGCAGTATTCACTTGCATCATCTTTTCCGAGGCTCACCCTTCCTACCTGCTCTCATGTATCAGCAGGTGGAAACAACTTAAGCAAAGAGCCATCAGTTCTGCTGCTGCAGAGAGGGCAATATTAATTGTAAGTTTTTTCCCTAAAATTATTCCTGAATTAGCACAAAAGTTTTTTAAAAAGCAGTGGTAAAGATTTAACTTGTGAAAAGCATCAGTATTTTTAACAAGTACTTGAAATACAATGAAGGGCAGTACAAAGTTATACTGAGAATTTATTAATATGGTAAAATCTCAATGCTTGGTCAAAACCAGAAGTGATCTAACACTGACTTGAAAGCTTCCTAGAAAGAACTGGAGTTAAGTACAGATGACATCAATAATGTTAAAAAACAAGCACCCTGAAGTATTCAGTGGGAGCATTTCAATAACAGAGAGGACAACTGCCATGCACATAGTTTGATCACTTTGTTAAACGTTACAGCACATTGTGGTCACAGTTGCCTTTCTTGGATTTGCCAATAGTTTAACTTACCCCCTCCGAGTATATCTCTCAGACATCTCTGTATTTCTTGATACCAAACATTATTGATCAGCGCACAGTTTAAGGAAGTTGAACCTGTATTAGCTGCGTGACTGAAGTGATACACCATCTGCCTCACTGATAAGAGATACCAGAGCAACTAACAGATCAAACACACGAAGGCTTACTTTGTATGCTTCCTCATGCCTGGTGCACAAGAAGAGAGATTACAACCTGTTAGTCCAGTGACAAATTCTCCAAGTACAGCACTGTAAAATGGTGAAAATACTTGAAGCAAAATTTCAGTTCTTTAAATCAGAAAGTGTGAAAGGCAGATCATTGCCAGGAGGCTAGGGGGACGTCAGAACAGAGCTCTAGAAAAGTGATTTCATTTACAAAATCAAGAAAAGAGACTTGCAACAAGTTCTACAGGAATATGTTTTTTTTTTTAATAGAGACATATAAGTCCCCAAGTGCACAAAACAGACTTTGAGGAAAGGCTCAGGGAAACCTTTTGCCTTATCCAAAGCAAAGAATGTTTTAAATATGTTGAATCAAAAACTCCCTGGATGCATGCATCCTTTCAATGCCATTGGCTCAGAGCTTTTCACTCCTGATGATCTATCAGTACATTACCTTCACAACCAAAGGAGACTTGTAGGTAAGCCAGAAAGACATCTGATCCACCATAAAATTATAACAATCTGCATAACAGCCATCTAAAATTCATGGGTCCCGACTAGCTTATCAAGAAGAGTGAGAAGCATGGCAAAAAGTCTAAGCTTCGTTTTAAAATCTTCAAAGGTTTCATCCAGTTTTCCTGCCATGGGCCAAACTTCCTCAAAAGTAGCTTTACCATAAATAAGCTTCACCAGCAAAGCCTGCTCATATGTTAAGTTCTTGTCCCACCTGTGTCCCAGCGCGCCTCTTGTGGCCATTTGCTGGCCGCAGCAATGACAATTGCTTTGTGGAGCGCAACAGGATCAATAAAATGAGTTCAGTTAAAATTTTGCCCTCCCCTCAAAAATATCAGAAGTCACAAACCAAACAACCAAAACCTGACTGCTTTATGTGACCCAATACAGTCCCAGAAACACCCCTACCAGTGCAAAGTGGAAAGATAGAGAACCACAACACTAAGTGGGAACAAGCAGCCAAAACAGACAAAATTATTTAAAATGGTTTCAACCCTGCCAAGTGTACTGTGTCACCACATTCACAGGCAACTCTAAAGCAGACGAATAGATTAAAGTGTGGCCTGTCAAGGTAAATGCGATGCCTTTAAAACTATTAGAAAAATATCTAATTAGAATTAAGTTTTTAATTATCAAAATGTAAGCCATATTACAGTTGACCATTAACATACATGCCATTAATAATACAAATAAAATTACTTTTAACACTGAGGTCAATTCAAGCTTTAAACTATTTCCTTTAACATAAAGGAGGTTGGGGGTGGTGTTCAGGTTTCTTTGTTGCTTTTTGTTCCCCCTTTTTTTCTTTCTTTTGTAAATAATACAATAAAAAGTTAAGAATGGAATAACAAAGCTCTAGCGATTTTAAAATTTCAGTATCAGCAACATCCTCAAATGCAACTGCCTGCATAATTTACAACCACAGCTGTGCAGGTTAAATGCCTAATTCCTTGCCATCTAAATATTTAGACATGCAAATCTTCTTGATAATCTAAATTTAAGAAGCAGAAACAATATATTGATTCCTTGGCTCAATAATTATCAATTTTACATACAAAAGTTGTTTTGATAAACAAATATACCAGTTCTCTATTAAATAAGTGATGGCGTAGCAATTGCATCCAGGATTATTTAGGTCATAATTAAAATAAATTTTTAAAGGTTTAATTTATTTTCAATAAAAGTACAGCAAGGCATAAAAACATCCTTAAGTAGTGAATAAGAAATGCATAATTTAGATTTTTAAAGAGCAAGCTTTGAAGGAAATAATAGAGGTACAAACAGAAAGCAGGATTAGAATCAATAGTTTAATCAAGGGTTCCTGCTTACTGATTTCAGTCATGATTTAATCATGATTAAACAGGTTATTTAAATGAAGTCTCCATGCTGTGAAAATAAAATTCAGTTCAGTAATCATGTTCCCACACCTCCTCGATTCCCAGGACAAAGCCTTAGAGGTGATGGTGAAATAAAATATAGGACAGTCCTCAAGACTGTAATCATAGGTACATTTATTTCAAGAATTCTACACATGGTTTTGTTTATGATGTTTGTTACTAGATCAGTTCCCAGCCTATAGAGAAGTTCTGTTACTTTCCAGTTGTGAGTCTACCACACAGCTCAAGTTTGTTTATGGATTTCGTCATTAAATACACTGGAAAACAGAAGCCATTCTAAATAGCAAAAATGATGAGAAATACCTGCCCTTGGTGAAGGATACACATCAGCCCCGCTTCTTACAAAAGAGACTGGAATGATAAAAGTTTTTTAAGATACCAAAAAAAGAAGGAAAAAAAAAAAGAAAGAAAGAGAATTGAGAACTCTGGGTTATGGTACTGAGCCAATTACCAAGTTCATTCTGCTTCTAGCCAGAATAGATTTTAGGGTTTGCTTGTTCATAGGGGTTTTTTTTTTTCCTCCTAAAAATCTAAGCCTCAAACTTAAATATTAACAACATAAGAGTAGCTCTACTAGGTATCTCCAGCCAAGTATGTTTTTTCTGTAACTTTACATGTAATGAATTTTGTAAGAAAGATGCCAAAAAACAAGCCTACATGAAAGCAGGAGGATTAGCCCTTGAGCTTCAGCTCAGACTAGTGAATGATATCTCATCATCTATGTTCTAGCACGCAGAGGAAATCACATTTCACTTAAGTCCTAGTAACTCTCCTGCTGTAGCGTGGCATAGGCAACTGCCTGCTACTAGCTACTCCTTGGACTTGTCGTTCTGAATTGTATCTGTCTGTCCAGCTCTCCAGAAGCTATAGTCCTCAGAAAAGATCAAACAACACACAAAGTGTAATAAACCAGCTATACTAGCTGAAGAAATGTTTTTGTAAGAAATACAGACACGCACAAACGTTTATCTGTAAATAACACAGAGTGCCATTACACAGATTTCTGCCTTAGCATTTTTTCTACACACTATTCTCAATAAGATATGCAATAATATAACAGAAGTACCCCATTTGCCAGTGCATCAAGTCAAAATTTTCCATTTGCCCCTTTTGTTCTTCCACAGGCTTAATTCATCTAGCACGCAGGAACTGTATTAAATTAGGTCCTGGGACATTCCAAATTACCGTCAGTAAATTATCTTCCTGTCATAGGAGTTAATTTAACCATCTTAGATTGCTTCAGATAATTTGCAATTCTTAACTATTAACCATTAGCAAGTCTCCTAAGTTAATATGAAATGTCTCTGTTATTAATCTAAATAGTCAAACCCTTTGACAGTGACCTTCCTAAATCTGTTCCTGTAACAACTAAAAAAAATTTCAAATCAAGGGTGATAATTCCTCCCCATCCCCCTTCCCTGGTGGTATGAACAGTCCCACTGGAGGACTAAATCACAGACAATTGCCTCAAACCTCTCTTTGCAGGGTTCCTGCCAGGGTCCGCTGCCAAGACACACAGTGTGCACAGCCTCAGAGGAGAAAATTTGGATTACAGATTTCATTCCTCCCCACTCTCAAATTCCTTTTTCTCTGTGAGGCTGAGGATAGAGAATCATCAGCATTTCAACATAACGATCACTCAGACAGTGTGTCATAGTTACACGCCATGGCAACAGTTCAAGCAACAACTGAGAACCAGTATTTTCAGTTCATTGCAAAATTCAAGCACAGTGTCTTAATTAAACTTGAGCTTTAAAATGCTAACGGTCTGTATTAAGTATGTAATACTAGAGCCTTTCAAAAGCTTTGCATGGAATTACATAAAACACGCTGCTGCTAATTTCACTTCTGGGGCAACATACTCCAAGACACAACAGCGCAGAAGATAGATAGAAAATAAATTGGAAATGCTATCTCCAACTGAAGAAGCAACTCTGACAGTAGAGAATATTTTTACAAGTTAGTCCCCCTGAGAAAAGTACTAAAACAAAAAGGTATTAAATACAAGTTAAGGATGGAAAAATCAGATACTCAAGTTGGAAACCGTCCAGACTAACAGAGTTAAATACCAGCACTTGTATAAAGAGTGCCATGGGATTCTTTAAAGATTATTTCAGAATGTGAGTTGTGCTTCTCATCCACAACAAGGCATTTGCACTAAACAGAGGCTGGTGTTAATTTGGCATTCCCTACTCAATTACTGAATGAGTCCAACCCTGCTCTACTCAGGAAAAATAACAGAACCTGACCATCCAGTAAAAGAATTAACGAAATGCACTGATTCTTCTGCCAGAATTCCTCCTTTGGGAAGGTAATTTTTAATTTTTGTGGGTACTATTAACCTTTTTTGGAACATACTACTAGGAAAAAAATGCAAAACTATCATCTAAAATTTGATGGCTTTTGGTGTAGCATAGCCTCATTGCAAAAGTGGAAAAAAAAAACAAGCCAGAGAAGCTCTTGGTTTTGTTTGGTTTTTTTTCCCCCTCGCTCCTGTTGAAGGTTGCCCATCTCCCTAGGCTTTGCTCTGTCCCAAATCTGCAGGCACTACTCTTCAAACTTTTTGGCCCACACTCCCAAGTCTCACAGTAAGTTGTTTCTGCCCATCAGGCTCTAAATGTTTGCATCAACTTCCATGACAAACTCTCTGCAACCAAGGTAGTTCCCCAGCCAAAGACTCAGCAGTACCGCAAGTGCCATCAGAATTTTCTCTTCACCATACCTCCTTGCCTGAGGACCCTGAGGAATTGCCTTCTCCCCTCAGGTCCTAGCCCAGCCAGCCTCCATCACACATGAAGGGCTCCTTCCCATCTGAGATGCTGACTTTTTGCTGTCCCCTTACCCCATGGTCCCTCTCTGGGGAAGCAAAAGGAAAGCAATGAAGAGATGAGACCTTTCTGAGCCTTCTCTTGACATGTTTACTTCCCTTCCCCTCTCATCCTCCCCATCAGTCAATTCACTCCTCTTGTCTTTGCCGGTATTTACATTTTTACCCACATTAGTACTGAACTTTTTTTTTTTAAACAGTAATTCTCAGCATCTAAAACCAGTGTGTTCTGAACTCATCAAGCTACTGCAATTTATATAATTTGATTGCTTCAAGTGAATTATTTTAAAAGAAAAAGCTTCCAACATTTTGGATGATATACTGAGCTTTGAGTCTTCAAGTCTGGCATCTAATGTTCACAATGTTTATCTGAATATCAAGCCATACTTTAAAAGCTATATAATAGTCGTAGATGAAGCATCACAGGAAATTGTTTCTATCCTCATGCTGTAGCTAACTTGCTCCATAATAATATGGTTCACAACTTATGGTTCATTTTAACAAATCCCATAAAAATCCTCTGATGTGCTCAAGTCTCTATCCGCTGTATGACTTAATGATCAATTCACCAAAAGACATCAACAGAATAGTTTAAAATCTGCACTGGAGGTGGATAAATGCAGAAATCCCTGCGAGGATATTAGCTGTTTACTACTTTACCATCACAAGGGAATGCTGCATGACACAAAGCGAGTCATCTACATCGCTTCTATTCACAAATGCCAAAACTAGCAGTATTTTTACTTTCAGATGCTGAAAAAGTGTTTACTCAGTAAGTTAATTACAACACAAGAGAGTAGTTAGAGGCCAGAGGATCTTTCTCCATATACAGCTGCCCTAAATGTAAGCTCAGTCACCCTGCAGTGATCCCAGCACAAGGACAGCTGCATATGGCTGGAATGCAGAGGGTGGCTTCCTCAGTAACTCAGGACTGACTGTGAGACTGAGGGCCTCCAGGTTTACATCCTACGACACAGGAAATTTATTTTTCAGAATTTTATGAACTCCCCACCGGTAATCTGATAATGGAAGAGACATAACTATTTTGTCAAAAGTTAAGAAATAATCATCAAGTCCTTTCCCCAAATAAGGTTTCTGTTAATTTACTGAAGAACAAGATATTTGAATATAATTCTTGACAAGTATTCAGCAGACTTCACAGCCCTGCCATGCTCACAGCAGCCTCAGCTCTTCCCCTCCTGGGGTCAACAGTGAAGAAGAAGCACAACTCTTGAAATGCCATCTGAGGTACCCCACTAAACACAACATACATAGCAGTCAGGCAGCGGCTGCCCTGAATTGCTGTGAATCTTCCATAAACAGAATAACTCTTGCCTTTAAAGTAGCAAATATAAAGAAATGCTTAAGTACTAACTCTGAATCTACACGACTGGGCAGAGGTATAGGGAGCTTGTAGCCCTTGTTCTCAGATAGGCACTTTGCAAAGTCCCAGCTAAAGGGGAAGAGCGCTGCTTGGTACACCCCACACTCCTGTATTCCCCAAAACCATCCACACACACACATGTTGATTATGTGCTAGCTCTGACCCTACTCACATGCTCAGGTTTGCATCAGAAGGAAACCCAGACACACAGTGCAAAGATGCATAACTCAGCCCACCGCCTACCACTGAGGCAGGACACAGCAAGAACTCATGTGGGGCCAGGAGCATGCACCGCAGAGCATTCTTCCCTCGAAACTAGGTCAGCTTAAATTAACAAAATTTGGTCTGCAAAATTCTGCATCAGATTTTTGTTTTTTTCCAAGACACTGCCAACAGTGTTCCCAGGCCCCAGAGTGTATCTGCTGTTCAAGACTGTTTTGTTAGTTTAAAGGAAACTTTCTAGTTCCCGAAATTGAAATTCTTGTTTCTTCCCTCTCTACCAATTACTATCTAAACCTTCATAATTGTAACACGTTAATTTAGTTACTACAGACTTGCTTTTAGGGAAGGGAGGAGGAGGGAATTTTTTCACCCATGAATTAAGAGGATCCTTAGTAAGAACAAAAGTTCACCATGCAAATAAGAGTTTGGAAACTCGAGTCTCCTAGGATCAATCTTCCTTCACTTCTGGCTTAAGAGCTGCTGAAAACTGAAAGCATAATCCCTGACATTTCACTGTACTTGCAGGACTAAAACGCGTGCCCTGTGGGTATGCCAACACTGCAAGTAACTAGGTAGAAGCTAATCACTATAGGTTTCATCGTAATTTAAAAATACCCAAAGCACCTCACTAGTACATCCACATAGCAGTATAAATTGGTCTGTTTTGTAAATGGTTTCATCTACCTGTCTGTCAGGAGAGAGATGAAAAAGAATATTGATAGCATAACTGGGCAGTTATGTAAATTGGACAACTAAACCGATTCCAAATAATCTCTAAGTCTTTTCTCGCCCCACAATAAAATTTATTACTCCTCCCTTCAGTAAACAACCTTTGGCAGCCACACAATTTTTTGCAGCTGTCACTAGAAAAGTAGTCAAAGAAAAGGAAGATAATAGATTTTGGAACTTGGCACTCATTCTGTGTAGATTTTTTTTTTCTGATTACTATCAGTTTTTGATGTTACTGTTTTAAAGCTACTTGTTATGCATAAATCTGCTATTTGTTTCTAACATAGTGATTGTAATTTTGTAAATATTTCTCTATTTGACTTTTTATCTTTTTGTTAGCATAAAAACCCCATAACATTTAACTTTTCCCCATAGCAACAATTAAGAGTTTACAACCTCTCGTAGATATCCTGTCAATACAAACTAGATGTAAACAAGTTTTACAGTGAGTGGCAGTAAGTTTTTTTAACTAAGTTAGCGATTTAAGGAAAATGGCTGTAAATATATAAAAAGTTACCAAAGCTTCTTATGAAAAGAACACTTTTATCCAAGAATAGACTGCATAATTAAACAATTCAAATCTTAGTTATAGACTGATTTTAATTAAGGGTAATCTGACTCATTTTAACTATGTATAAATTTAAGTCAGACAACATATTTGTATCCATTTTCTAAAATATCTGTCACTTCTCCACAGTAGCTGATCAAACTTGCCAGTGAAAAACGTTTTGAGTAGGCAACTTGTAATACAGCTATGGTTTATTTCTGTCAGAGGCTGACTGCTGAAGTATGAAAGAAACTCATTAAAAATCTCTCACTGTGATGCTGCATTGCAAGGAAAAAAAAAGAAAGAAAATACTTAATGAAGGGTACACCTAGCCTGAAGCCACATTCATATTCTGCTTTTCATTTTACACTATTTCAGTAAGCAATTAAAAGACAGCAATTAGTCACAGAAACACTATTCATACTGGTCATACTGGGAGATTAAAGAGGTTAACATTTATTTTATGTTAATATTATGGAAGTAATGAGGGAGATCAAGAATAATACAGCCAACTAAAAAGGAATGCTAAAATAAATAGAAGAATCTCTTACCTTAATCTTAAGACAAGATTCACTGCACATGGAACCTCACTATATTCGTCACTAACAGCAGGCTGAGACTATTAAAGAAAAAAGCAAAAAGTCTTATAAAGAATGCCAAAGGAAGAAAAAAAATCCCGAAATACTTGCCATGCTAACAGTTTGAAGTTAGCACAGAATATTTTACACATCCTCTAACTCTCAAAAACCTTTTAAACACTTTCAGTAACACAGTCTAAAATATAGCTGATACCAGTAAAACCTCTGTATTTCAATTACAGAGATAAAATGATAATGCCTGCATTAAAGCACTGAGTGTCAGAGCTTTTAATCCACCTTGCATCAAAGCTCCAATAACCTATTAAATAATATGCACACAGTGAGAATAGCGAGCTACTACTCACATTATTTTTGTGTAACAGTTTTGGTTGTTAAGGGAAGTCTTGCATCTGCAAAGAACTAGTAGCATATCAAAGTGGGCATCACACCTCGGAGAATGTCTTTCACAGAGAAAAATCAGGAATACGGGTATCTTTCACACTACCACTCCTCCCTCACACTGCAATACCCTCCCCAGCCCTCAACTAACATTTATATGGTAAGCAAAAGTGTATCCTACATACAGAGTACCTCAGGGCCCTCTACCTTACGATGATTTCCTACCCAACTTGGCATATTGCCACCACTCACAGAAGCCTGTTCAAAGGTTACAGTCAAGTCTTCCCAAAATAAAAACCTGCATCACAAATCTCATTTGATTGTTTTCCAACAGTTTTCCACGTTAAAGCTACTTTTAAAAAAAACCAACCCTGTTACACAAGATCTGTATTTTATTATCTGTGTATTTTAATCAAAAGTTAATGACTATTTGGAAAATTATTTAATCACTAAAAGGGAAGTAGTTTTTTTCCTACTTCAATTAAGTTCCTTCCATTCATATAAACTACTATATTATTTCTGCATCTTCAACAGAGCTGTTATTGCAGTGTATAGGAATGTGCCGCCCAAAGACCAACAGGCACACACCAACAGTGACAAGCTGCACTAGTCTCAGTTCCAAGTCATCTTCTGGAACATTTAGGAAAACAAAAATCAACAGAAGTCTTCAAGCAGAGGCTTTTTTCTCCTTCATAAACTAAACAGCTCATAATAAATGAGTTACCTGTGGAAACTGAGTCACAAACTGCAGAACTCTCAATTTCTAAGACATAAAAAGACTGTCTGGTGAAAGTCCTTTTTTTTTTTTTTTTGTACTCAGCTTACCTAAGACACCTCAGATGCAGAAGTGCTACATAAACTAGCTCTGCAATGGGAAGACTGGGGTCATCACAGGAGCTAACAGGACCAAATCTGGCAGGAAGCTGCTAGTCTTTTAGAAGATTTCTATGACACCAATGAAAATCAGAGAATCTAAAATTGAAGGTGAAGTGGCAAGTGTCACCCACCCAAAGAACAGACATTTTTAAAAGAGCACTTTGGCTGTAAGCCAGTAATCCTATTAAGCAATTATTTATAGCAGCGATGCTTCCCACACTCTCAGCACAGGGCCATGAAACTCAATATGGTATTTTATTCCTTTGAATTAATCTATTATGCCACAGTACTGAACTATTTTACTGTATACAGGATGAAGCATTTTAATTACAATGTTGTGATACAAATCCTGAGAATGAAAAATTATTTGGAGATCTTCTGGCTACTCTGCAACAGCCATCATTACTCTGACAAAAAGACAGCAATTAGTGTGAGCTGGTTATGAAGATTCATTAAAAACAGCCAAATTACCTATCTTAACCAATTGTCCTGGGCATGAACATAACATGACTTTAAATTTCCTATCCATTTTATCCAGTGTGTGCTCAAGTTAATTGTTACAGGCCGAAGCGCATGCAGCTGTCCTCACAAGTACTTGCCATACAAGGCTACAGAACAACACTCCCACCTCAATTCACATTTTTAGCAATAAAAATGAAAAAGAAATCCCTTCACTCAAACACTTGGAAGAAAAAAAAATTGATAAAGACATTTTTACCTCTGTGTTCTCCTCTTCTTTCACTCTTCGTGACTGGAAAGCAAATGCAGTGAGATATGAGCTATGCACCTTTACGCATTAAAGATCCAGAAATACTAACAATTAAGACAGACTACCTTGCAGAGTGTAAATGTCTTGGCACAAACCAAAGTTACCTTTTCCTGAGAAACAGCAGCTTTGCCTTCCTCACTCTTTTCATCCAGTTCATCATCACTCCATTCCCAGTCCCCATCTTCTGTTTTATGGAGGTGACCACTGGAACCCGGTACTCGTCTGACCTACCAAAATATTAAGTGTTCACCATTACACAGACATCTTTAGTCTTTATTGGTGTTCTGGTTAATCAGCAATTCCGCGTTATTTCTATTCTATATGCTTAGTTTGCTGGAGGAGTCACTGGCATACTGGAATAATATCTGATCTCAGGGGTCATCCTTGAGCCAGTGGGAACAGCTAAGCTATGCAAAATTCATATAGGGAAATGGGGTTTGGATATATTTTACAACTGCTTAGGAACAAGCTCAAGTAGATGACAAGAGCTTACTATGAACTCACCCTTGAAATGAAAGGAAGCTATTTGAGGAAGCAGAAGTCACACAGACAAGGTTGTTCTTGGGACACAAGTCTTAAAAACTTCAATTGTTCTGCTAAAAACTTTAAAATGTGTAAAGGCGTTAAGGATACTTTAAAAGTAAATTTATCCTTATTTAAAAAAAGGCAGCTGTATGCAGACTGAGAAGGTAGGCAGGCATGCACCACACCAAACTAATTGGGCAAACTCCTGTGGATCAAACAGTCTAATGAGGCTTAATAGGAGTATCCAGCAGCTAAATCAGAAAATCAAATACTCCTCTGATGCCATCTTGCTCTTTTTCAGAGCCTGACAACACGCTTGTTTTCCCTGGATCATGTTTAGCCTATCTATCTGAGCAAAACAAAAGAACATCCAATAATTCTTCCCACACCTTGGCATGCATTTATGAGACTCATGAGATGGCTGGAAGCACAGCACAATAAGCAGCAGCCCCACTGGTGTTTAGATTAGAATCAGTTTCTCTAATTATTTCACATTACTGAACCAATATACAGTTCCCACTGCACAACTTCAAATGATCATACAGGTAAGCTCCAGCACTACAAATTTGTAAGGCTTAAAGCATATCCTTTTGAATTATAAAAAAGGAAAAAAGTTGTTCAGGAAAACAGCCGGTACATTGGTAAGAGAACGAAAGGAACAAAGCATTAAGCATTCACAGAACACAAAAGGGAGAACTGACTTGGCAGAAAAGCAGTTTCAGGCCAAGAACAACTGCTGGAGAAGACATCTAATAAAAATAACTTTAAAAAAAATTATTAACTAGATGGCCTTAGCTCAAAATTGTATATCCTGTTTGCCAGTATCCACAGTAACATACACCAGCCTGGTTCAGCTTCGGTTTCACAGATTCCTGTCTGTGGTGTTTTGGTGTCTTGCACTGCAGTATACTGAGCACTTATTAACTTGTTTCTACCATTCTGGTGGCAGTGATGGAAACCCATTCTGCCAGCACAGCTACCTCACAAAACAGGAAAAGGTGTGTGTGTGGGGGGGGCGCCCAACTTATTTCTGACTAGAAGAATTACTGTTTTTTCAATATAATGAAACTTACATAAAGACTAAACTGGTATTAACCTTGCTCTAAACCCCTCCAGTTGCTGCAAACCACAATGTGGGGAGAGATGGAGCATGTGACAGATTCCAGCTGCTTCTAAATCCCATCAGGCAGTACTTCACCAAAATATGTATGGCATGAAAACAGTATAGGACACTAGAAGTCTGAGGTCATGAGCTTCTAGAAAACTGTGTGATGCAGATATTAATACAATTTTTCCAAAGTGGCTTTTCACAGAGAGCTGGGCACTTAAGCTATTTCTCTACTGGATTTGAACCAAGCACAACTGGGAGCTGGCTGGCCTGACACCACAAAGGCAAGAGCTGAACTTGGGAGCCTTCTTTCAAAACCTTGTGCACACACAAGCAGGTATCTTAGTGTCTGTCTGCACTCTTTACCCCTCTTCCTTCCTTCAGTCCCCAAACATCCATCTGCTCCTCTCCCTTCCCTTTTGCACATACAAGACTAGAGGAAAGGTTGACGTTTCCAGAACCTCAGCACATTTCTGTACCTTCTTCAGTCATTATAATATTCCTCCCTTACACTTCTTCCCTGCACAACCAAATAAGAGTGCCCTACTCAGGTTCTCTGTATTTTGTACTCCTTTGAAACTGAGAAGACGGGAAACCTATGCAAGACACTGGAGGAATATCCTACTCCATCACTTGAGGGACAAATTCTGCACTATTTTCCCTGTTTCCCATACCAGGCTCATAATACACCAATTTCAGCTCTAGCTGCCTCAAAGCTTGGTAAAAGAAGCTCATGTGTGTTTGGGAGGGAGGACCAAGCAAAAGTCAACCGAAGCAGTAGCACAGCCATTTCTTACTCAGCTGCACTCAGCCCAGACACAATCAGTGAGCTCTTACAGTCTACATCATCAGGGAATAGCACAGATACAAGGTAATCTAGCAGGCAATTTGCCTGGCGCTTGCGGATATAATTTATTACCCTTCAAGGAACAGTCCTGACGTAGGCTTTTGTTTAACAGCACAAGCATTTTCCCAACAGCTATACACGAACCTATGAGAGGACATCAACCCCAACCAAAAGCATGCTTTTCAAACAGAAACAATAGAATGGTTTACAGACACATTCACACACTACATCGCGCACTAATCAAAATCTCTTCTGCATCTGTTTTCAGCTGTTCTGAAGGCTTACTCTAACTAGAATGATTTTAATGGAGCTTAATGATGCTGGCAGAGAGTTATGGGAGAAAGCTTTACTGATGAAGATGGAGTGCATTTCAAGTTTTTAAATCAATTGCCTTTTAATAAGCAATAAACAAATGGCTCGAGGAAAAGAAAGTAAGTTACTATGAAAGAAAATATCATGTCAAATTAAATGTTTTTCTTGAAAGGTGTCTGAAGGCAGAAAAACAAAAGTTTATACTTGTATTCTGTTTCAATCAGACTGATTCCCACCAGTGCACACATTCACAGGAAAGAAATCATAATTTCAGTTATAGCAAAGTACCCAACCTATTCAACCTTCAAAAATGTGAAGTTGTTTTCTATGACATTTTTATTGGTGGGTGTGCTTAACACTTGCATTACTTAGCAAATTAATGTGCACAATTTTTTCATTAAGAGTGGCTTTGCTCAGGCTCAGCTCTGCTTAAAGCCACAAAGACCCAGTCACATAGGGAGGGCATGTACCCTAGGTGTAGGACAGAGCAAGAGTGGTGCACCATGTCTGCAAATAAATTAATTGTCTCTTCATTCATCAGAAACCTGTACAACTCTAATATCACATACTGGATAGCATATTACCTTAAATTTCTGTTGTAATAGAAACTTATCGTAACAGACTTGATACTAGTATAGCGCTGCTTCTCTTCAGATATTCTAGTGTCTTTTCCAGAACACGTTCACTTAAATGTGTATAGGTAGTAACAGATGTGAAATACTTCAGGAGACAGGTAGCATTTTACCATATTCAACTCGCATTAATAAAAAGCAAAAATACACCAGAAGTAAAGGAATAAAACCTACATTATACAGCTAAAGCATTTTAGGCTTTGAATTTGGCACAGCCAGAGAACCACTTTAAAGGGCTAAGGTAAGACAACTGAGACAATCTGCTAGTTTGCTACCTACTAGTTTGGGAAGCGACAATCCCAAGATGTCCATTAGAGCTGCACCAGGACCTACCTGGTTGTGCAGTGAGCAGATTCAACCCACCAGCCTGGAAGAAAACCTTTTTTTTCTTTTCTGAACAAGTTTTTTGCAAGATTTGTGGGTTAAATCAGCCCATCTTGAGGTCAAGTAGCAAAAACTGTGAGCAAAGAGGCAGAAACAAAAGAGGCAGTGAAAAGGAAGTTGGATCATCTCATTTTGGCAGCAGAAATCCCTCAGGATCCTCAAAATCACGTACTCCAAAACCCTTACAATGCAGCACCATGACTGGAGTGCACAATCTGCCACACCAAGTCTCCTCAAGCTTTCATTTGTGCTCCTACAGCTGTACAGATGACCCAACTGAAAAATTAACATGGAACACAGTTAGCTTACAGCTAAATTAGCTTTTTAATTTAGCTGATCATGAGCTAGCACAAGTGCTAGAGCCTGCACAAGAGGAGGAGCTGGAATATAATTTTCAATAGTTGCCCCAGTCATCTGTAGTAAGAAAGCACTGTAAATTCCCCAAAAAGTGATACAGACATAAATATGAACAGGAAGCAAATATATCCAGACACAGCATACATTTGTCTCCATTCCCTTTCGTGGGTATGTTAGTTTAAGTTCTTTAAATCTGTCACACAATCTTTTGTCATTCCTTCTTGTTTTATTCAGCCCCAATACTAGACTTTCAGTATTAGGCTCAGTATTTTTTCTTCCCTCCCTACATGCAAACACTATAAACATATTGTTGGCTTTTCAGCATAAAACCCCTCCCTTTTCCTAAATATCTTTGCAGCTTGTTCATTATGAATTAATTTATACAATAAACATTACGTATCAGCACACATTTTCGGGGGCAGGACAGAGGAGTCAAAATACCTGCTTCCAGTACCTTTTTTTATATGCTTTCTCATATAAATACCTTTACTTCATGAAAAAAACATAAATAGCTGTTATTTTATGTTCTGAAACAGAAACAGTAGCATAGAAAAACATTTTATAGTGTGGATACACACTTTGTTGCTATCAATATTTAACTAAAAAGGATGATTTTACTTCAGGAAAAACTAATTTCATATTATATCAACATATTATTTGTACTTTCAGAAGGGATGCACCTAGGATAAGCATTTAAGCATTGTAATGACAACTGCAGAGTTTAGACACCACAGTAGCACCACATTAGCTATGAATCAGCTGTAGGGGTCAGCACCCATCACAATGTTCATACAATTTATTAGACTACGATCATCTGTAAGAGTTTAAAAACAATCATAATCAATCCAACCAATAAGCTCCAGCATTGACCAGCTGTATCTTTGCTTAGAAAGAAAAAGTAAGCATGAAGGCAACCCTTCAGCACTTTATGTATTCCCCCAATTTCTAGTAATCCTCTTTTCATATCATCTTTGCTTTATCAAGACAGACGCTTTAAATAATGTTAAAAGTCCTAAGGCCTTTTGATAACCACGGGATAAAATTAAAGCCATTTTGTCCCTTAAAGAAATAGATCCTTCTTAAACACTTGTCTTTGGCCACCAAACGCTTGTCTGTTGTGCTACCCCAAGTCCTAGTTTGCTAGGATGTCATCTATCTTCTGCTGTTTTTTTCCCGTCTCACAAAACACCACAGAATTAAAGTAAGCACATTTTTAGAAAGGTATGCCAAGTCACTACACTAAAATCTTCAGAATATTTTCACTTCATCACAATCAAGTCTTTCCAACCTTTTGGATTACTCTTGAAGTGTTCGTCACAGAGTGTGGTAAAGCTCTATATCCCTTTTGTCCTTACAGGCCTAAACAACCTTCAACACAGGAAAAACCTTTTACAGCAAATACACTAAGGGCCATTATAACAGGCCTGTGAGGAGAAGAAAAGGAAAAAGGAAAAAAAGGAACAAAGATAAGCAATCAGTGAATGGCACGGGTGCCAGAATTGTTCTGTTAAAAATGCACCTTCATCAGGGTGGAAACAAAGAGAGTTTCTCTAGATGACATTCTCGCATACTTTACTGTTTTGATTGTTTCCTTTCAATTTACAAGAACAGTTGTGCAATACACAGAAGTATTTTGCTGCAGAATAGTTATATACATACATGTACTGAACTGTAGCCTGTTAAGCACTCACAGAATACAACAACAGGAGTCTGTGCCTCAGGTGTCAGGCATTTGTAGCAAATACATTACGGTATGCCCATCGCAGGAGAGGGAGGGAAACGATTATCCCATTTTCTCCCATCAAACCATAGTCCCCTATGGCAAAGCTTACAAATTCTTTCCTTTGGCGGTGTGCAGCTTAAGCTACTCTTTGAAATGCTGAAGCTTGTAAAAGTTAATGAAAACACTGCAATGGGCCAACACAAAAATCGCTACATAGAAATGATGAGGAGAGTTCATGAGGACTCGATGGCCTACATAACACTCAACTGTTATCTAAAAAATAAACTAGATGGCTACTGATGGAAGGTTATAGAAAGCTGTGTTCACCACTGCACAAAGTATTCATGTGTGCTTTGCCAATAATCTCAGCCTCACTGGGTCACTGCAGGAACACGTGGAAAAACTGATAGAAACAGCAGCAGACCTGAAGAGATCACACAAACATACAGCAATAACAACATCAAGATATTTTCAAACAGCAAAGATATTCCTACCCAAATTCAGAGAGACAATGCAACATGATGAATGCTTCATAGGGCATCTCAAATCCCATTTAAAGAATCTCTTGTATTTCTGACAGAGTTCAACTCCCAGCTCTGCTCAACGGAAGTGTTTTGTTGAAGATAAGATACGCTTCACAAACATGGACACTAAGAGTTTTTCTATCCTCAAAATAAAGTGCAAAGGAAACTAATGTGAATGAACAATGTCAAGCGTATGCAAGACAAACCATTCATCCCAACTTCTAGTATTACCCCGGGAGGGAAAAGAATTACCTGAAGACAAGAAGGAAGGAAGTTCAAACCATGCTTATCTTGGAGACTTGAAGACATAACTTAGGAATGAGTAATGCATAGCTCTCAAAGGACACCATACAATCAAGAAACAAAGAAAGCCCAGACTTCGTGTCCTGTTTATCAACTTTTGATGAGATTCAATACTTTACCCTTGAGAGAACAGATAAACCTCTCTTTTCTTCTGATGTTATTTTACAATCAAGTATAGCATTTCCCTCATATAAACTGTCCTTCAAAGAATGCACTATGTTCTTCCTGATTTACGCTATCTCGAACTCCTGTTGTTTACACAGAGACAGTTAAAGTGTCTTCTCTCTATGTCCCCCTTTTCTTTCCATGGGGGGATTTTTAAGACTGTAAACATTATTTCGCAACTACATCCGTGGTTTCTATCATAATGACATATTTATTGCAAATTCACGATTCAACCTGCTGAAGAGAAGACATCTCTGCAGACCTCCATATGCAAGCCTAAAATTGTCAGTGGACTTCAGTTCAATTTCCCGGTCTCTCGTGTCAGTGCTGAAATTGACACAAAAGTCCAGCAACATGGGGACGGATGCTGATCCTCAAATGACATTATCATTTAGTGCTACAGGGAGTTTGAATTCCATATTCTCGTTCAGATCCAGTTTGCTTCAGATTGATTTATTCCAAACAAATTGTAAATGACCTTTCAGTAGTTTTCTTACAAGCTAGCATAAGAAGGGTTATCTGGAGCGGTACTAGCCTAGGACCAAAATTAATTTCTGAAGTGCTGGATAAACCGGGAAGAAAAGGCAAATGGAAGGTGAGTAAGAACAATGGTCTTAACGCTGTTCCTAGCAAGAATATACAACAGGGGTTGTATTTGGAATATTGTAAATATTTGGAATTTTATTACTGGTTATCATTTGAGATGCTCCTAGAAGACTGATATCAAAGGCAGCATGCTTGCTTTTCTCCACAATGATTACAGCATTACAGCAGTTGAGAATATTCTATATCTTTCTCCTGATGCCCTGCTACAGGCCTCCCATTTTACAGAAGGAAATAAAGAAGCGGACAAATGAAGTGATTTATCCAAAGCCACAAAGCAAATCCTACACGGGGCATGCAACTGAAACAAACTTCTTGTATCTCTACAAAAATAAGGAGGAAGCTGTTTTAGTTGCGTGCAATAGCTATACAAATACAATTTCTCCATCAGCTTTAGTCAAAATACACAGCATCGATCATTCTTTATGCTAGGATTATATCTCTCTCTCAGAAAATATTTCAGAGGGAAAGGGAAACAAGTTAAAACATGCTCAATTCTAATTTGGGTTTTATTGTTTTAAAAACCTAAATGCTCCTTCCAAAATAGGACTTAAACTGAATCATAACTTTAGCTAATAAAGAAAACAATGAAAGCCTTCAGCCTTACAAAGACAAATTAGCACATATTAGAAAACATATTTCACATAAAACAGAAGAGCATGCAGGGAATAAAAAATGAATTTGAATGACTGGCATTTAAACTGCACCCAACACAAAAGCAGCTCAGAACATTGTAATCTACAACCAAAAGCAGTTTGTAGGAGGAAAAACTTAACAAGCCACTGACAACGTTACCACAGCTGTGGAAGAAAGACATTATGAACATCAGCTGCAACACAGAATACTTGGACAATTTAGTGAGTGAAAAAATCATGACTACCACAAAAACATTAAGCATCATACTATTATTATTGTTGTGTATGTTGTTGCTGGTTAAAGCTTCGTCCATTATACACCAGAGTCACCAAGATTTAAGAATAAATTAAGCTGCTGACTACTATTTGTCCTCACCCTTTTAAAGTAGGATACAGATAAGTTAATATTCCCAGCCAACAACAGCATGCATCAGCTTTCCAGGAGAATGTCTGCTTAACCAGATGAAGGCAACTGTAAATCCCATCCATCAAAGGTCAGCCCAAACCAGCCTGACAGAGAGAGAACTCCAGTATCAGAATGCAGAAGCTGCCTGCATTTCCCAAAGCTTGATGAAAAGCAGGCTACAGCATGAGGAAGCAAAACATAAATTGTTGTCTTCTAGGCACTGATGTACTTGCTATATGTAGATGTTAGAGACTGGGGAAAGAAGAATCTATTATTCATCACTGATTCTTTTGCTTCTGCAATCTCTTTACAAGTTTATTTTTGTATGGTGACAAGGAAGAAAATGAACATTTTTTGAATATTAAGATCTTTCTACTTCTGTATTCACAACTACTCAAAACAGTAAAGAACTGGGCCCACTTACAGATTTAGTATTTTATTTCTGGGTCTAATTTTAAAAAAAAAACATTAAAAGGACACACTGTGGGATACCAATGCATACACGCATAAAACATTACTGCAATTCATACATGGTACAGCACATGATCTAGACCACATTAAAAATCCATTCTTTCCGTAAGGGTAACATTATGTATCTATTGTCTTTTTCCTCATTCTACAGGAAGACGACTGGACGAGTAATCTTGATTTTCCCACTATTTCAATTATTTAAGATATTCCTATTAAAGTCTCTGGCAACTGAGTATTTGAGATGGAGTCCTGGATAGATTTAAAACACCATTTTTAACTCCGCTCCACAAAAAGAGTACGGTGACCTGAAGGTATGGTAAATACGATGCATTTGTGTAAGGAAAATTGATGGCATTAATGAGCATTAAACATTTCAGTAACATGGAAGGTGCCTTGCTACCTCCATATATAGGTAACTTAGAGCCCAAATGTAATTTGTTCCTGAATTCCTGTAAAGAGGCAAATGTGTAGACCCCACCCATTTAAAACACATCTGCGAAAGTCTTTCTGGAACCCTGACACCTGGAACCCTTAAATTCTAACTAGAGAACAGTCAGTACTGTTCTCCATTTTTTGCACTTGCATATCTACAGAAGGCAATCCATATGTTTTTTTCTTTTTTTTTTTTTTTTTTTTTAAATAATACACATCCTTCTGGAAATACTGCAGTTCAACAAATCAACTAGCTTAGCTTTTTTAGGGGAGAAAATTGTCTTTTATTTTACCACTGATGCCCTTCAGCTACATCTGCTAGTACAGTATTCAAGATATACACAATCCCACGTGCCCCAGAGAGCGGGAATGACAAGGTGGTTATCTAAACACCTCGTCTTTTTCATTTTCTGCAGACTGTCCTAGTAAGAGCCCAGATTTGACTTTCAGGCAGAAAAAAGGAAGACCAGTCAACTGATGCTGTATATCTTCACCTTTCCCTAAGACTGTAATGGTTCTTATAGGAGACAGGACTCCCGTGTTACACAGATCCCAGAAGTTCTTATAGAACAGATAAGCTGAATTACTCTTTAAAGTGCCGATATTACTTGGTAATTGATAGGGTGAGGTCTTTTGCATCCCCAATCCCCCTCCCCTTTTTTCTTTTTTTTTTTTAAAATAAGAAGTTCCAAGAGCTTCACTTCTCATACGACTTCATGAGAAGTATTTACAATGCCAGGTACCATGCCAGTTCCATGCCAGTTATTTTATAGGAAGAACGACGATGAGAAATAGGACGTTACTGAACACAGTTTTGGTTTTAGCACAACATTTTGCTCTGTGTATTTCTCACCAAAAAAACCTCAGACCAGTTCCTTCCATACACATCTTAAGCCTGTAAATCAATCAGATTTTATAATTTTTACCTTTAGCCCTCTTGCAAACCTTTCCTGAATGTTTCCTAAGATACAAAAGGAGTATCAACACACACCTGGAGTGCTGCAATGGATGGCTATACACTCTTCAGAAGGGATAGGCAAGGAAGGAGAGGCAGTGAGGTAGCCCTGTATGTTATGGAGAGTTTTGATTGTCTAGAGCTTAATGATGGTGACAACAGGGTTGAGTGTTTATGGGTAAGAATCAGGGGGAAGGCCAACAAGGCAGATATCATGGTGGGAGTCTGTTATAGACCACCCAACCAGGATGAAGAGGTGGACAAAGTATTCTATAAGCAGCTGGGAGAAGTCTCACGATCGCTAGCCCTTGTTCTTGTGGGGGACTTCAACCTACCAGATCTCTGCTGGAAATACAATACAGCAGAGAGGAAACAGTCTAGGAGGTTCCTGGAGGATAACTGCCTGACAGAGCTGGTGAGGGAGTCAACTAGAGAAGGCACCCCACTGGACCTCTTGTTTGTGAATAGAGAGGGACTTGTGGGTGATGCAATGGTTAGAGGCCATCTTGGGCACAGTGATCATGAAATGAGAGAGTTTTTGATTCTTGGAGAAGTAAGGAGAGGGGTCAGCAGAACTGCTACCTTGGACTTTCGGAGGGCAGACTGTGACCTCTTCAGGACCTAGTTGACAGAGTCCCTTCGGAGGTAGTCCTGAACGGCAAAGGAGTCCAGGAAGGCTGGACATTCTTCAAGATGAAAATCTTAAAGGCACAGGAGCCGTCCATCCCCATGTGCCGAAAGATGAGCTGGCAGGGGAGAAGACCAGCCTGGCTGAACAGAGAGCTTTGGCTGGAGCTCAGGAAAAAAAGGAGAGTTTACGACCTTTGGAAGAAGGGGCAGGCAATTCAGGAGGCCTACAAGGATGTCATGAGGTTACGCAGACAGAGGATTAGAAGGGCTAAAGCCCAGCTGGAACTTAAACTGGCTACTGCTGTAAAAGACAACAAAAAACGTTTCTACAAATATATTAGCAACAAAAGGAGAGCTAAGGAGAATCTCCATCCTTTAGTGGATGCGGGGGGAAACACGGTGACAAAGGATGAGGAAAAGGCTAAGGTGCTTAATGCCTTCTTTGCCTCAGTCTTTAATAGTCAGACCAGTTGTTCTCAGGGTACCCACCCCCCTGAGCTGGAAGACAGGGACGGGAAGCAGAATGAAGCCCCATTAATCCAAGGGGAAATGGTTAGCGACTTGCTACACCACTTGGGCACACACGAGTCTATGGGGCTGGATGGGATCCACCCAAGGGTACTGAGGGAGCTGGCGGAGGAGCTTACCAAGTCACTTTCCATCATCTATCAGCAGTCCTGGCTAACCAGGGACATCCCAGTGGACTGGAAGTTAGCAAATGTGACACCCATCTACAAGAAGGGCCAGAAGGAGGATCCGGGGAACTACAGGCCTGTCAGCCTGACCTCGATGCTGGGGAAGGTTATGGAACAGATCATCCTGAGTGCCATCATGCAGCATGTACAGGACAACCAGGGGATCAGGCCCAGTCAGCACGGGTTTATGAAAGGCAGGTCCTGCTTGACTAACCTGATCTCCTTCTACAACAAGGTGACCCGCTTAGTGGATGAGGAAAAGGCTGCGGATGCTTCCTGGACTTAAGTAAGGCCTTTGACATGGTTTCCCACAGCATTCTCCTGGAGAAACTGGCTGCTCATGGCTTGGATAAGTGCACTCTCTGCTGGGTAAAAAAATGGCTGAATGGTCAAGCCCAGAGAGTGGTGGTGAATGGAGTTAAATGCAGTTGGTGGCCAGTCACAAACGGTGTTCCCCAGGCCGCGATATTGGGGCCAGTCCTGTTTAGTATCTTTATCAATGATCTGGATGAGGGGATCGAGTGCACCCTCAGTAAGTTTGCAGATGACACCAAGCTGGGCAGGAGTGTTGATCTGCTGGAGGGTAGGAAGGCCCCGCAGAGGGACCTGGACAGGCTGGATCCATGGGCTGAGGCCAACTGTATGAGGGTCAACAAGGCTCAGTGCCGGGTCCTGCACTTGGGTCACAACAACCCCGGGCAACGCTACCAGCTTGGGGAAAAGTGACTGGAGAGCTGCTTGGTGGAAAAGGACCCGGGGGTGTTGGTCGACAGCTAGCTGAATATGAACCAGCAGTGTGCCCAAGTGGTCAGAAAGGCCAACAGCATCCTGGCTTGTATCAGAAATAGCGTGGCCAGCAGGATTAGGGAAGTGATCGTCCCCCTGTACTTGGCCCTGGTGAGGCCGCACCTCAAATACTGTGTCCAGTTTTGGGCCCCTCACTTCAAGAAGGACATTGAGCTGCTGGAGCATGTCCAAAGAAGGGCAACGAAGCTGGTGAAGGGTCTAGAGCACAAGTCTTATGAGGAGCGGCTGAGGGAACTGGGGTTGTTTAGCCTGGAGAAAAGGAGGCTGAGGGGAGACCTTATTGCCCTCTACAACTACCTGAAAGGAGGTTGTAGTGAGGTGTGAGTCGGTCTCTTCTCCTCAGTAACAAGTGATAGGACAAGAGGAAATGGCCTCAAGTTGTGGCAGGGGAGGTTTAGGTTGGATGTTAGGAAAAATTTCTTCACTGAAAGGGTAGTCAGGCACTGGAACAGGCGGTCCAAGGAGGTGGTTGAGTCTCCATCCCTGAAGGTATTTAAAAGACAGGTAGATGTGGCACTTAGGGACATAGTTTAGTGGCGGACTTGGCAGTGTTAGGTTAACAGCTGGACTTAATGATCTTAAAGGTCTTTTCCAACCTAAATAATTCTATGATTCTGTAAGAGCACACTTCAGTCCCCACACCTATGCATTTATTTGCATTCCAATGCAATGAAGAAAATCAGCATATCATGACATTTATCCAACCATGGCACAAGCCTTTTGCTTAAAACAGTTACACATTTAATCACAGCTTAGCACTTGAGGTAAAAGGCAGACCATGGAGGAGTCATTTTCTACAATATATTTTCATGCAAAAGAACATCAGTCTTTCTGCATAAGAACACCTACACTGTAATTACATTTTTGAAAAAAAAAAAAATCTGACATCCAAGACAGAGCATGAATTCCCATATGTATACATCATCCTTTGTTCAAGAGTTGAGGCATTTCCTCAAGAGAACGCTAGTCCCCATCCAACTCAGTCTCAGAGGTCATGTGAACATCCTAATCCCTTCACTGCTGGCTATTCTTAAATCCCCCTGAGTTCATTATAATGAGAAGTCTCATTTTTATTCTGATGCAAGCCACAAAAATTCTGCAAACCTGAATGTGCTTTATGCAATTGGGAACCTTGTTTTTTCTCACCCCGACTTATGCAGACTGTCATTATTAATGGGATATACCACTACCTTTCTAAAATAACGCATTGCTTTGTAGGGCTCAAAAGGTGTTAAGATATCACAGTAATTTGGTGTTAGTGTCCCCTCCTTTTAAGCCACTCTGCATACTGCAAATACTATGGGGAAAAAACCTTCCTCTTAGTCTTTCTTTGGTTTTCTCCTACTTGGAAAAGAAGTTAGACAGAACTTTAAGTGTTTCATATTCATATGCAGGAACATGGCGGGGGGGGCGGGTTGGCTTCTTTGGGGTTTTTTTGTTTGTTTGCTTGGTTTTTTTTTTTGTTTGGGTTTTTTGGGGTTTTGTTTGTTTGTTTTAAAAGCACAGGTAGGCCTAAGACACTGCTTTGACAGCAAGAATTCAGTCTGGCACAGAAACTAATTCTGGGATAACTGCAACTGGCCTTTCAGGACCAGACAGTAATCTTAAACTCTCATCTCAGAATAAAAATTGAGAAGTACAAGCCATCACTCAGGACGACATAAGCCCCTTCCCTTTGCAAGAACTGTGGAGGTTTGTTGCATTACACATTTCATGGTATGAAGAGATCCAAGTCCTCTACTTCACTGCCCACAACCATATGCCACAGAAGCTTTCCTGGGGGAAAAAAATTCATGTGTGCAGAGAAGGATAGGTAAGGCTGGTCCTGAACCCTGAAAATTTGCAGAAGTTACCATTCATACTCCACATCAAATTAATTGTTATTGCTTCTCTACAGTGCACAGCCACACTTAGGTTTTGTCCAAATTGCTGACTGAAAGGACACAGATGATTTAAGGCTTTGCAGAAAATTTCCTGAAACATGTCTTTAGATATTTCTGGTATGAATATTCCCCATGAGAAATAACAGAAATTTTTGACTGAAGAACATAGGGAAGCTTCTAGGAAGCAAACACATTATTTCGTGTGCACACCTCCCATGCCCTAAAGTCTCAGTCTGAAGGGTTTGAATTTCAGTATTCCAAGGTGACCTTACTGTGGGAGGAGATGAGGTGTCATTAGCACTTCAGGTGGTATGTCCCAAGTCAGTAAAAGCAAGAGCATATTCTCACATATGCATATGTTATCTCACTAGAAAGATACAGGAACATCAAATCCTTCAATTCCAAGTCAATTCCAATGGAATTCTTCAATTCCAAGTCAAAAGTCAAATGCAAATGGTGTCTGCAAAATATGGCAACACTGAGAGAAACTGTTATCCCATTTAAAATTTTGCATTAGTACAATGGCCAAAAATATTTCATTTACTTTGGGGTCAAGCTTTCATAAATCACTTTTTGATCTCACAATCATTTTCTTCAAAAATTTAAACTGCACCTCTGTTGGAATTAAAATATATATTCACAGCTATCCAGCACACCCTTCCAAAGCAGCTATTTATTGTTTGCTCTGAAGTGTGCAATGTCATGGTTATGGAACATTTATAATTACCTACAATGAAGTAAGTCAATACGGAAAATCTGAGTCACTGATGCAAACTTGCAAATATTTGTTTCCTTAATGCAGCACAAAGTATTGCAAAAACTGAAAAGGCACCCAAGTCACTTAAAAATTGGAAATACAGGAATCTTCACCATTTTTGTGTAAATTACCACTTCTACTCACTATTGGAAATCAATTACACTAGCAACATAAAGTCCAGAAATGCAAGATCATTACATTTTCTTTCACGAAGGAGTACTGCATAAAGGAAACTGATAATTCTGCACTGAATAGGACTTCTTCAACTCTCTCTCTACTGGTTCTTAAGAGCACCCTTTTTAAGGGATAACACAGCACAAGTCAACAAAGACTAGAAATCCATTAAAAACAACCAAACAACATTTGCTTTAAATATTTATGATGCTGGTTTGTTTTTATAGCCAAACACAAACAGTATCATGCTCACATGATGCTGAGCGTGACACTTGAGGGCAGGGCCATCAATTGAGAAGACTGCCATGAAATCTTACCTACACTCAAGAGTTTAGAAATGGGATACAGTGGAGTGACCAGTGAGAGGAAAACAAAGCCATTAAAAGCTGAAGGGAGAGGGGAGGAGGGAGCACATTCCTACACCTTTAGAGGAAACGCTGAAAAAGGGGTACAGATGCTCAGTGCACCAACTCCCCACCCACTCTGGGGGATTCCCTATCCAAAGCCCTCCTCCTTTCACTCTTTCACAGAGTCTTTTCTTGCTGGGATAATGCTGTGTAGAGACAGCAAAATTTAGCAGCTCAAACTAGAGACGCTATTTTGTCAAACAAACATCTTGTAAACAAGGGCAGGTAATTCCCTGCACTCCTAATTCTGCTTTCCGAAACCATGAGGTTTTACATAAATACTGCAACATACTTATTACCTCTGCTTCAAAATTTGAACCTGATTTTGTTTTGAGAAATTGCAGTGTTTTGCAGAAATCCAGTAACATGGCAAACATGCAAGTTTAGTAGTTCAGTATGATTTTTGGTTTTCAGACAGTATTCCTCCATTTATTAGTTCCACTACATAAATTTCATTACTGAATGTTATTAACTGCAAATAATTCTTTAATTCACATTTTAACAATAGTTCTTTCAGGCATGAATGTGTACCTGTGCTGAGGAGGATCCTTTCAATTAATTGTGCAGAGGAGTTGCATTGTTTCTCAAAAGTAACACTTCACCTCAAAACCAAGGAATCCCAAATGGGCTATAGCCATGACCTGATGGCAAATTCATACATGCAGAGAGAGGCTCTTTTATATCCTCTTTCTTTTCCCTGCCTGGCCCCCTCCTCCCCCCCAGTCAAATTAAGGTGCTAAGGCCAAGAAGGTACCTGCAGGAATCAAAGGAAGCCAATCAAAAATACAGCAAATTGGCAAAATAACTTGATACTCTGAAAGATGCAGAAGACAGACAGATAAAGATCCAGATCTTCAGAGCTTCTGGTTATCTTCCCTGGCTGCTCAGATGAATGGGCATCATGATGGTGAATCACTAGTAAAAGGCTTTCTGTTAGAGGGATCACTGGATCCTCCTTTTATAGTCAGCATTTTCCAGTTCCACCATCCTTTTCTATCATCCAAGCTGTTTACTTGCTTCAGATGACCAGAGGGGAAAAGAAAGAAGACAAATAGAGCCTCCTGGACAGTTTTCATTACTCAGTAGTAGAAGACTCATTATAAGGTGGGTTTCACTGCTAGCAATATGGTCACATTAAAGAATATTTAGGAAAATAGTGTACTACTATAGAATTCAAAGAAGAATTTGCCATGATTTTCACTTACTTTCAAGCTCAAAGGCTTGAAAATACCATTTCAAGGTGAAATTCTGATTTCTTCCCTTTTCTGTTTCCTACAAGGTTTCCATTTATTTATGCACATAAGAGAAATTACTGTAATATATATTCTGCATTCCACACAGATTTTAGAGAGACCTAAGCTTATTCAAGACATTTTAAAAAAAAGTAAAGGCAACCAAAATGAAACTTTGAGTGCAGTTCTCCAAAAAGTTACAAACGAAGATGAAAATAATGAACATAAATCTGCAATTTTTTAAAAAATCCAATTTTATAAAATCCCAGTGTTTATATTTTAGTTAGATATCAAGAAGCAGCATGCATTCAACCAGGCTATAACATTTAAAACGACAGACTTAGAGACGCTCCTAACTGAGTAATGCTCTCCCAGCCTGCGTGGCTTCACAGTTCAGGAAGGACTGAGCCCTGCTCGCTGCACTGTGCCTTAGATGAGGCTGCCCTCTGCTGTCTATGACTCCCACACAGCACAGCTGGTATGCACACATCTGTCATCCAGTTGACATTTTTCCCCTTTCACTTCATATACTATGTAACTTTACGTTTACCTGGAGATACACAGTTTGAATAATCTTCTCATGGAGCTGCTTTTCAGTGCTAAACAGAAACTAGACTCTGCATACGGACTATTACTATTCCAGTCCATCTTTCTGCTCTGCTAGCCTTAAAACCATCTGTTCTGATTAAAACCTTGAAGTTTTCAGCTCCAGCCATAATTTTAACTTCTTGAACCAAGAGCACTTTTTGGCTAAATTAAGTCCCCCATAATCACACTGGGTAGCACAGTCTCAAGGCTGTCCTGCTTCACCTGTACTTCCCTTGCAGTTCTCCCCAGGAACTTCAAGAATATCACCAGTACCAAGCGCAAGCACAGTGGAGCGAGTGTCAAAACAAATGGCATGCAATTTTTTCGTATTGTACTTGTAAAATCTTTACAAGGTCTAACCAGGAAAACATATATACTTTTCATTTTCTTCAGAGTGTTGGGCCCAGGGTCCTTTTTTTTTTTTCTCCCTTCAATTTATTTTTTTTAGAACTAGGAAGACTAAATCTTTAACTTCTCCATACGAAAGCAAAAATTCTCACATAGCTATTCCATTAGTCTTTCAGCAAATGGTAACAGATGGCAAAGCTGCTTCTGATCCACCTTGCATTTACAGAATCCTCATTGTAATTCATCTCTCCACGTGACCTTCCTGACAAACCTCCCAAAAATGTACGAAATCACAACTAACACACACACTTCCACATCCTCCCAAAACTCCTCATTACTTTTATGAGCAAAGACAGGCAGAATGGCTTCTTCTACCACCTTGCTCAGGAGAGCACAGTGGGAAACCTCGTGACACTAAGTTGACCCTAGCAAGCCAGCTGTGGCTGCCTGCATTGACAAAATACTGTTTGGCCTATAGACTGGGAACAGATTTAATAACAACTAATTCCATGGAGTCAATTTTCACTTAGGACACGGTTTCAAATCCAAGAGAGGCCATCTGGTTTGGATGTCATGCGAGTGAAATGGTTGAGGCTTCATTTCTCAGAAGGCAAACAGGTAAAACCAGCACCTTCCTGCACACTCAGCAAGAGACAGAAAAGCAAAGCATTAAAAAACAGGACAATAGAATAGGATTATCTTCTGGTTAGTTACAAGACTTACTTCCCAATCAAAGAATCTACCACCAGCATCCTGCACGCCTGGACTTCCTTTATCCTGACTTGATTCTTTAACCAGGACTCCTTCAATAGCACTTTTAAGAATACACTACACCTGCATTTCACAGTAATTAAATCCTCCTCCAGTACTGGAAGTTTCAACACCTTAGATAAATGCCAAATATTTAAAGCTACTGGTCTAATCAGAAAAGTTCTCATTATTCACCAACCTCATGTTAGTCCCTGTTCTAGACATTTTTGAACAAGTCAACAGGTCACGAACACAACATTAGCTAATGAGCAGGTCAATGCTGTTACACAAGAGACAGTGACTCATTCACTGCACAAATGATTTCTGAAGTTGAACCATGATAGCCCATGAACTGGAAAACACTATCCAATATGGCAGAGGGTTACTTTTTAATGATTAGATGAATCATGTGTGAGCTTTTAAACCCTGCCAAAACAAGTAATACAAGTTATTGTAGAGATGCTTATGGCCATCTGAAGTAGAAAAGACACTCAACTGAGCCAGCTATTCCATAGTTCGTTTTAAAGCTCATCTATTCTGTACTAGATTAGCTCCATTTGAGAGGGCACAAAATCCATCCTCACAAATTCTATACAGATGGTAAAAGCACCCTATGAAAGAAAGGATGGACAAACCCATATACTGCATGAAGTTCCTTGTATCTTATGGCACAACTGCATTTAAGTACACCTGGCAGAAATGCTGACAGCAATCTTTTTCCTTTATCTGAAATGTTAAAACAAAGCTGATGGAACTGCATGAGTCCGCCCCTTAAAACACTTTCCACACTTCTACTACCCACTAATGCAGGCACTACTTTCTGGTTATGTGAATTTTTGTCAAATTTACATTTTATGGAAAAAGTGTTGCCATTAAGTTTTACTTCCAACAACTTCTTGAAAATAAACAAAAACGCCAACATGGTCTGAATGCTAATTTCTCTATTTTTCCTAGTAATGTCCAACAACATAAAAACAGTTGCACTATTTTTTTCATTTGTAGCAGTGTTCTAGGTAAACTGAACAATTAAGCCTCTGCAATGGAGGGGCCTCCCCCACAAAAAGTCTTGCCAAATACATACATGTAGTTCAGCTGCTGTTTTCCAGAAAAAGTGTTCCAGTATAGCACATGCCCCTTCTCTTTATACATCAGCATTCATGAAATAAGCATTTCTTAAAGTGTAAAGAATCATAACAATGAATATACATTTTTATTAATAATCTGAGCTCAAACTAATGTTGCTCTCTGCTTTTCAAAAGGTCTGGAGTCCAGCTGTACTAACACCCATTATTGGTGAGGTGTATCTACCAGATTAAATCCATTACTGAAGCAAGGAAATGGTGCATATGCATGCCTTGCTGAGGTGCAACCATGCCTTCAGAGCTGTCCAAGAAATCTGTGATCTAATGATATTTTCCTCATTAAATGCAGTAGATTTCTTCTATAAGGTAACACAATCATTTCCCTAAATTAGCTGTACTGCAGAGCTAGAGTTCCAACCTATCAGTAAGTGTATTTCTACTGAAGTTTTAATAAAAACTGGTATCGCTCACACTAATCATGACTTTGTGCTGTCACAGGTTTCTCCCAGTAACTTACAACTCTGAGCTCTAAAGAGCTTCTATTAACTGCGCTGAGCGATACCACCTTCCCAAAAATAGAATTCGAGCCTAATTATTACTCAGATTTTTTTTTTTTTACTAGCAGCACTTCAGACAGCAATAAAATGAAACGCAGATACATGTTTTTTGCTGTTCACTTTGTAAAAGTGGCAGTCATGCAGATTTTCAAAATTAAAGGAACAGGATTATAAAACCACAAAATTGACCTAGGGCTTTTGGGCATACAGAGTACTTACAGTTATAATTAATTTTTTAGCGTGACAAGATTTCAAAACTGACTGTGGCATTCTGGAAGCTGTTTCAAATTTCCTCTATTACAATATAGCAATTCTAATCACAAATGAAATGACTTAACATTCAGTTCAAAATTAAAACTATGTCAACATGTGTTAGTAAAGAGTATATCTAAACTCTTGCTAAGCTGTTGTGTAACAGGGGCGTACGCAGCCCTGATCCAAGCAAGACAGGGCAGACTGCTCTACCATCGCACCACCTAACAAGCAAAGGCTGCAATCAGGGCTCCCACATTTCTATCAATGACAAAAGCGCGGCCTCAGAGCATGTCCCCGCTTACCAGACCACACTAAGCTCGGACCATTCACCACAGTCTTTTCTCCAGTTCTTCTTGACACTAGCAATGCTCTCACAAGTAAGTAGTGATATTAATGAAATCCAGAATTGCCAGTAAGAAGTTGCCTTGTGTAACACTGTCCTGGTTTTGGCTGGGATAGAGTTAATTTTCTTCTTAGTAGCTGGTAGAGTGCTGTGTTTTGGATTTAGGATGAGAATAATGTTGATAACACACTGATGTTTTGGTTCTTGCTGAGTAGTGCTTACACTGGTCAAGGACTTTTTCAGCTTCCCATGCTCTGCTGGGTGCACAAGAAGCTGGGAGGGGGCACAGCCAGGACAGCTGACCCAGACTGGCCAAAGGGCTATTCCATACCATATGACATCATGCTCAGTATATAAACTGGGGGGAGTTGGCCAGGGGTCAGTGATCGCTGCTCAGGGACAGGCTGGGCATCAGTCAGTGGCTGGTGAGCAATTGCATTGTGCATCACTTGTTTTGTATTATTCTTTTATCATTATTATTACTATTATTGTTGTTATTATTTCCTTCCTCTGCTGTCCTATTAAACTGTCTTTATCTCAACCCATGGGTTTTACTTTTTCCCCCCCCTATTCTCTCCCCCATTCCACTGTGGGGAGGGGGGGTGGGGGTGAGCAAGCAGCTGTTGGTGCTTAGCTGCTGGCCGGAGTTAAACCACAACAAACACTCATTTCTGTGGTTCAGTATCAGTATAATATTTAAGCAGGTTCTGCATAGGAAGAGGCAAGAAATGTTCCTCCTGGACAAGTCAATTCCAGAAGTGTTTCAGTGTTATCCTTAATTACTAGGATAAGGCCAGGAAGGAGGGCATAATTTCAAAATTAGCAGAATTAAAAGCAAATAAAGAAACACTGTAACAGGGGGATTATGTGCACAAAGATGTAGTTTAGAACTCTGATGTTAAACAGTATTTTAAACACACAATGTAGGTGTTGTTTAATTATCAAACTGGATTTTAAAACAGGACACATCTTTACCGCATCAAACGTTTTCGTAACACATGCAAGACCATGTGTACCTGCCTTCAGGATTTCACAAACAGACCTGAACTCATATTTAGTCAAAACAGTTGCCAAGTATAAGCTGTAAAGGCAGAAGCAAAACATGAAAACACTATGTCAAGAGAAAAGAATTTAAAGTTAAAACTAAACTGAGGCTGGAGTTCCGGGCAATAAGGCAAAGTAATTATACATGTGGTAAATGCAAGAAAAATTAAATTACTGCAGGGCAGATCTGACATCTGTGCCAGCAGTGGCTACAGATCATTAGTTATAGGCATTTCACACCATATGCTACAGAAGGTAACTTAAGCAGTGATGACACCAACTCCTTCCCATCTCTTGCCCTAGTGACATTCTTTTTTCCATTACAGGGGTTATTTCTTCCAAGAGTGACCTCTTAGACATTTTACATGTTAATGTTTGAGCAACCAAACTCTACTTACACAAGCTTTTATAAAGAAAACCCCATAGTTTTAATATTAAAACACATTTATATTTTATGGTATCTTAAAAGAACAGCTACATGCAAAGTTGTAACAAGTGAATTAAATTTTAAATCCCTGATCAATTTTAATATTGTGTCCTTTTAAAATATAAATAATTTAGCATTTTTCACTAGCTAAAACCTAAATATCTTTTCCATTTATGCTGTCATTAAAAGATTTATTAATTTGTCTCTAGCACTGTACAGCTTTGATTTCTTAAGAATCACTCCTCTTCCAAATTAGAAAGAATTATCCAAAAAGTCATTCAGAAAACTATTTCTGGTGGTGTATGGGAGGCTACCCTGCATCCATTTTGCAATTCCAGATGCTAAGTTATTTAAAAAAATAAGTATATGTACATGTGTGTATAAGTTAACATGAAGTTGACCCGAGGACACAGCTGGGAGACGAATCTCAGATGCACATGCTCTATCAGAACATGTCTAAATTACTCCTGTATGGCCCAAGATGTAAAATGAGAAACAAACGAATATGATTCCCCCCCCCCCGAGTTAGATAATTATTTATGTGGGCATTGCTGCCACCAGATGGCCAAACCGCTGAACTACGCCTCCCCGTCCTGTGCACCTTGCAGAGGCTAACCTGCTCAGCACACTACCCCTTCTACAAGCCCTCTCATTCCAGCTTTCGACCCCAGCCTCTCACAAAGCCCCATCATTGCCACTGATTTCCCACATTACTTCCACCTAAAAGATTAGAAGGAACTTAAAGCATTCATGTCTTGCTGACAGTCTCTTCCAAGTACAGGCCACCAGCTGCAGGAACAATTCAGTGTTGTAGAATTATGCCAAACCGATATTCGCAAAGACAACAGAAAATCTTACAAGGTGCCACTCCAGCTAACTGAAGCCTAACTGCTGTGCCAACAAAGGCTGAAACGGTTCCTTTCCTGAAGAGCTCCCCTTGAAACATCCTCCCAGAAAGCCTGCTTTCAGAAAGCTGGACTCAGCACACTACCCTGTCACCTGCAGAGACTGAGCAATCTTCAAGCAGGTTCCTCATACTTGAAGAGACGTGGTGAGTTAAGTCACCACAGAAAGGGAGTTCCATAATTTCACACACACAACAAACAGGAGACTACATTCATTCCTGTTTATTAGCTCTTATGAACAGTAGCTTGCTTTGTACTTAATTTTTAAAATACTTACCTGTTAAGACTTAATTTTTTTTAGTTCTGCTGCACATGACCTGGTAAGCTCATTTACACAAGTGACAAAGGCACCAGAGAAATACCAGCATATGCCATAACTGTGGGTTTAACTCCATCACCTGTGGGATAAGGCTCCACTGGTCTGAATAACTCAGCAGTGTTCTTGCAGAATTTGGACCCAACTTCCATACATTTGGGTGTGTCATTTGAAATAATCCAAAGAACCAGGTAGTACTGAATAAATACCATTTATAGTATCTTCACCCTGTCTCTAGGTGATCAATGAAGATATGAATTCTGCAGTTTATGAACCTATATGCTCACAGATCACTTTTTACTTGCACAACCATTTCACCTGTAGCTTTCTAAAAGGGAGCAGGAAAAAAATCTTATCATACATGATGACAAATACCATGTATCATTTTGGCAAGGTTAGAAAGGAAGTCAAAATACCGCAGGGCTTCCTGGAGAAAGCTAGGCTGCAGAAACCCTTCATTCTACAGTCACTAACTCTGAAGGACTGCGTAAGAGAATGGCTCAGTCAGTCAACTTAAATTGTAAGGCAACTGAACAGTCCCTGCTTTCTCTTGCATACCAGTCAAGAAAAAGATGTGAATATACTCACCTTTTTTGCTCTTTGTGCTATATTAGGTGTTCTAGTGAGAAGCTTTTCAATCAGGTATTCTCTATTCTGCAAAACCAACATTTGGTAAGTTAAAAATCAATACAAGGAAAGAAAAAATTTCATGTAGATTTTAAGGCAGAGCAAAATTTACTTGTAGGGTTAAACGTTTTACCTTGGCTTTCTGGAAAAATTTGCATTTTAAAAGTTCTGCTGCTGTGGGCCTGAAAGATCAATAATATATTAGAACAGAAAACAAAGACCCCTCTCAGTGAATACAGTACAAGACGTTAGTTAAATGGTACGTCTCTAATACTTTTGAATTAGTACTGTATGAATGGGGAATGAATGACAATAGCCTCTGAATTAATTCACATGTACTCACTTACCACACATGAAAAAACTAAGCCTCCCCACAGCAAAAATACAAAAAAAAAAAAAAAAAAGCCACCAGTCTCTAAGTTGCCAGTTTTCCCCCTTTTTCTTTCAACACAAATGCATTTTATCATTAAAACAAACAAAAAGTCAGGTATCGTGTTCTTCCCCATGTGACTCTATGAATGCAACTGAACTTTGCTCCACAGCAATAAAAAAATAATTATGGTTTCCAAACAGTAGTATCAACACCTGCTACCGGCATTCTTTTACTTCATTGATGTCAGCAGGTATTGACAAGAAACTATACTGGTACTATTAACATGATGCGTAAACCAAAAAGAGAGTCATCAGGAGCATCTTCCAACCAAACAGACAAATAAAAATCAAAGCAACAGTTGTGAGATCAGAACCTAGACATTTCACTTTTACTTGCAGTTCTGTTCAAGTCTCTCTCTTCCCATTATTGTCAAGTTTATATTTTTGATGTTTTCAGCAGATAATCACAATCTCACAGCTACCAAAGTGATTCCAACAGCAGTATTTGTCTCCCCTACCTTCAGGGACCTAAAAAGCTACCTATCTAGCCCAAGCCAGCCCCTGGTACTGAACCAGACTGGAGAGGAAGTGAAGCATCTCTTGGGATGAAATAAAATCCTCCAGGTTCTTTTCATCCTTTCCATTAGGAGCCCATACCACTATCCAAGACTAATTTTGACACAGCTAAATTTAGGGAAGCCAAAATCTCCAAGATTTGTCATTTCTAAATGAACAGAAGCAACATCTGCTATAGTCTTCCATTTGAATTAAAGCAAGAGATTGGATATAGCACAAACTAGGTAAGACAGTGGAAAGCTTCAGTTCGGAAAATTTCAGTCTCAAAAAACCCACCCCAAATCTGAACTAGTTCATTTCTCTGAGGACACATCTGAAGAGTAAGTGAAGAAAAGAGTAGTAGTAAGTAGTGTGTATGTATATATTGGTTCACTCACACTAGAAATAATGAAACAACTCCTGACATCAACAAAAAGCATCCAGTTTAGACACAGACAGTTAGTTCCACAGAGCACCACTTCTCCTTCCCCTCCAAAGCAACAAACTCTACAATAAAGGAGTTCTTAGTAGTGGTACTGTGGAGACCACCAGGCTTAGCAGTAACTCACACATAAACCTTGGATGAGCAAAAATGAAGGGGAATGTTTAAAAAAAAAAAAAATCAGTTTCTGTGTCAAAGTTTTAAAGTTCTACCTCAAATTAACTCTTAAGACAAGTTTCAGTGATCCAGTACCATCACATCTCACAACAGGGGTATGTACAGTTAAAAGCTAGAGTCTTAGCAAAGTTTCATCCAAACTAGCGTTCTCTATTCCTCTACCATTAGTTATGCCAGATACTTCTGAACTGGTCTGGACATGCTTTCTGGGCCTGTTTTCCACACAGGCCGCAGCAGTGAATTGCAGCTGAGGACTGTAAGCAGCATCCTTGGCACTGGGGAGAGAGAGAAACACCCACACAGAACCCCAAAAGAAAAACATCATGGTCTGAGACAAATACAGTACAATGCCAGTCCTAGAATTTGCCACAAAGAGCAGGCACTTCTCCCACAATTGACTCTATGGAGGTATCTCCATACAAAAATAAATCCTGGCTTGGGAGAAACATAAAAAATAGCGATGACCCCACAATATAAGGACACTTGCTCCTCAGTTAGAGCAACTGGCACGCAGATCTAAACACCTATCTGCTGGTCTAATTGTTCAATTCAAAGCAGTTCTGAGTACGAAGATATTGTGTGTGTTTAAATATCAGTGTAATAAATTAGCGTAATTGGTTTAAACACTGTTTCAACACTGATGTCATAACTACAGATCAGGTAACACAGTACTATGTATTCAAGGAGAGAAGGAAAAGCATTTTAATTATTTACTTCTCATGTTTTCATACCAATTTAATCTTGCCTTGAAAATTGCTGGACACTGGAAATGAAAAGAAGCTTGGTTATCCAGAACACATTTCATTCTTATCTGTAAGCAGCCAAACTGCAGAGCTAAGCTTAAAGCATCAGGACTTGCTACTAAGACCACCAATTGTAAGGGGTTTGGGAATCTGAAAAGAGTACACAAATGATCCTCCAGTGAAAAAAAGAATTTAAAGGATTTCAAGAATAAAGATGTTGCCACATAATCCTTTTTCTTAATTATACTCGTTTCCTAGTATTGCTGCTGTCTCCTTTTCAACCTGACTCCCTACAACAATATCCTGGACTTAAGCTAGCGTAACATCAGTGCAGAGAAGTACACACCATGAAAGACCCACACACTACTCGATCAGGATTGCTCTCTCAGAACAATCTTTTTTCCCAGCAATACTAGCTCTGAAACTCTTTGAAAAACTGATACATTAAATACCCTTAGGAAATAATGTTAATTAGAATGTGCCTCCTCCAACTCTTCAGCAAAAGAAACCTACAAAAATGGGTCTGCATAAAAATGAATAAAGAATAAATAAATTAATCGTTCTGGGAACTTGGGACCTCAACAATCGTTTTGGAATAGACATTTAATATTTTCATCATCTTGGCTATCCCATTCACAAAACATAGCAAGTAAAACAAATCACAAAGATACTATGACATGCAATTGCCTATATAAACATGAGGAAAACTCTAAACAAGTTTGGAGCCCCTAACTTTATAGTAAAAAAAAAAAAACCACCAAAAACCAAACAAAAAAACCCCCTCTTAGTAAGCAATTTTCCACTGCAAATATCCAAGTTAAAGGCAATACTAAGTTTATATCACAAAATGAGAAAAATCAACATAAAATTATTTATTTATTTATTTGTCATTTATTTTAAAGGCCGAGAGAGTGATATGTTTGGTTACCAACAGTTCTGTCTGATCAATCTGAACAGTCTTGTTAGACTTATGCACAGTATCAAGATTTATATCTTGCCTCAGATGTGAAATCAAGATGTAGAGCAAGGACTTTTGTTTGATCGGATTTAAATTCAACAGTATATTTAAATATAAATAAATTATGTTAACAACCCAGAAGAAGAAAACTTAAGTGACCATTAAAAGGCAATTTCTTCTCCCCAGATGAAGATGACTAAAGGCTGCTACTTACAAAATTCAAATCATACACTTAAAGATGATGTTTAAACACTAGAACTTTAAGTATTCTGTATATTTAGAAAAATAATTCCACCGTACACGGCAATAATGACCTACCTTTTGGAAGGATCTTTTTGAAGGCATAATGAAATTAGTTTTCTAAAGGATTTGCCATACTTTTTCATCATCTCCTTGTCCTCTACACCTGTCTCTAAAGTGGGAGGGTCATTTTGAAGTGTCAGCATTAACACCTACAGTAAACCCAGAAACAGAGGTATTGTAAGCAAAATCAATTAATAACATGTAGAAATTAAAAGAGAATAAATATTCCACAGAATCCATATAGTCAAATATCTTGAGTTGCTATTGAAAATGAAGTAGTGCTAACTATCTAGCAGCATTAATAACAGAGCTAACAGCATTAAGTAATACAAAGTGTTAAGTAATACAAAGTGATTGTTACTTTCATAGGAGGGTATTTGTGATAAGGTGCTGCTCCTGTTGCTAACTCAATGGCCGTTATCCCAAAACTCCACATATCAGCCTTGAAGTCATAACCTCGCACCTGGAATAGAAACAGAAAGAAAAAACAAGGCAGTGATGTCTCAAGTTCCAAAAAGTAAAGACTGAAAATATCTTTTTTAACATTAGGAATACCTGCTCCATTACTTCAGGGGCCATCCAACATGGAGTACCAACAAATGTTTTCCTTACTTTGTTACGAGTAACATCACCTCCTGTTGCTAAAAATGCACTAACGCCAAAATCTGGGAAGGGGGAGAAAAGTCAAAATCTGTTAAACTGCCAATAACAGAGCAAAAGTTTTACACCTTAGAAATGAAGTCAATTCATAAAATTCTACTTATAGAAACTCTCCATTGCACAGCTTACCTTTGTTTCATGACACACTGTTCTTGAAATGCTACAGAATAGATGGTATAGTTTTATCTGGGAGACCCGCACTAGGACACCCTCAAGTTTAACCTCCTAGTACGTGTCTTCCTGAATATGGTTACAAAGGACTCCAGTAAGTCTGTCACTTAAGGTTTTCAAATGTGAACTCCAAGCCAAGGTTTAAAAGGTTTGCATCTGCTATTGTTCAAAGATAAGGTGCTACTTCTGTATAGCTACTAAATTTGAATGCAATATGAACACGAGGGAATACTATATATGTAACTTAAATACTTACGGAGATTTGACAAATCAAAGATAATCAGCAAAGTGCAATGTGTGCTTGCAGCCCAGAAAGCCAACCGTATTCTGGGCTACATCACAGAAGCGTGACCAGCAGGTCAAGGGAGGTGATTCTCCCCCTCTACTCTGCTCTCAAGAGACCCCACCTGGAGTACCGCATCCAGCTCTGGGGTCCCCAACAGAAAAAGGACATGGACCTGTTGGAGTGAGTCCAGAGGAGGGCCACAAAGGTGATCAGTGGGCTGGAGCACCTCTCCTATAAGGACATGTTGAGAGAGTTGGGGTTGTTCAGCCTGGAGAAGAGAAGGCTCCAGGGAGACCCTGTAGCAGCCTTCCAGTTCCTGAAGAGGGCCTACAGGAAAGATGGGGAGGGACTTTTTACAAGGGCACATGGTGATAGGACAAGGGGTAATGGCTTTAAACTGAAAGAGGGTAGATTTAGATTGGATATAAGGAAGAAATTCTTCACTATGAGAGTGGTGAGGCACTGGAACAGGTTGCCCAGAGAAGCTGTGGATGGCCCCTCCCTGGAAGTGTTCAAGGCCAGGTTGAATGGGGCTTTGAGCAACCTGGTCTAGTGGAAGGTGTCTCTGCCCGTGGCAGGGGAATTGGAACCAGATGATCTTTAAGGTCCCTTCCAACCCAAACCATTCTATGATTCTATGAAAGTGATCAACAATATATATTTAATAGTAGATCATGACATGAATATTGTTTTCCAAATTCTAAAATAGAAAAAAACCCTTAGTGTTCTGTTAACCTGCCACTACGTCAGCGACAGCTTTATGGGAAAGGTAAGGGATAAATGGAAGAAAGGAGAGCAGATTACTAATGTATGGAGAAATACTGTCATTTTGAATGAAGCTATATGAAGAGTATTTTGGACTGTGCTATGTATAATCCAGTTATACTAAAATAGTTTACTATAGACCTACTTCAATTTTTATTTTCATATTGTTTTCCTATTTTTCCCTGATTTTAAGGTTGGGGGGCGGGGGGGGGGGGGGAAATCAGTAACTACAGAAAATGTAGTTTTATCATTACTTTCCACTAAACAACCATTAAGCATCACAGACTCAAATTCTGGATCTCTTCTACATTGCCAAAACACACAGAAATACAGTAGACAAGTAAGAAGCAAGCTTCAAGCAATATTCTTTAACTTTCCCTGCAGCTTGCATGACTAATAAGAAAACCAGGTTTTTTTCTCCAAAATCTGTAGGTTATAGAATAGACGGGTTTTGTTTGTGTTTCTGAAAAGCATGAACAGCCTCAGAAACACCTTATTCTATGTTTTTAATGCCCCAAAAATCAATGCTGGTATTAGTGACAGTTTTCTGAAGAGGAAATATTGCATATAAGGAAATGCTGAATGGGCAGAAATAAAAAATAAATAAATAAATGCATAAATAAAGGAGAGATATGGAAAAAAAATAATGTCCTTTTAGTACCAAAGATAAATAGTTTGTATTGGACAATTGTTTACAGGTCCTCTCAGGAACTGAGATACACAGCTAAAATCCTGACTTAACCTTTGCTCCCCTACTGCTGTTTTTCCCTATTAACAGAACATTAATTTTGAAAAGGATAACAAACAACAAATAAAAAGGGGTGAGGGAGGACAATGAAAAAAACCCCAACCCATAAACTAAGTAAAATTTCTTCTTGCATAAGCTTCAAAATGAAATATTGCAACACCTCACTGAGAAAGATGTGATGAGTATTTAAGTCAAGTGAACATTTCACCATAATACTAGTCAAACACTGTTGTATGTTTACAGAGAGAAAGAATGCTTTGATAGCTACTCAATAAAAACAAGACTTCAATTTCCTGTCCCAGACACAGCTTTCACAAATACAGGTTATTTAAGAAAAGACAGGGCCTACAGTGGCAAGCTTCCTGTCACATAGGAGACAAAGTATTACTGAGAACAAGTTACATACAGAGGAAAGGGAAATGTATTAAAAGGAAAGAGCTGAACAATTCAACAGTGTTGGGCACTAAAAGTCACAGCTAATACCAAAGAAAAAACAAATTTAATGAAGAGCCCTGATTTAACTGTATTAGTAAAGGATTTTGAAATTAAAGGAATCAGAGCTGCCCAAATAAGCATAGCCTACAAATCACTTGTTCCCTAACATCTTTTTCACCTCAGCCAGGGCTGGGCATTTCGCCAAGCCTCAGCCACGGCCAACATCCAGAGTTAGTGTTAGGCAGAGGGTTGGGAGAGAGACGAAGCCTATGGCCTCCAAGGGAGCTAGGCTGCAAGGAGCCCCTTAAGGGAAGGCACAGGCTGCAAAAACATTTTGTACCTGACAGCTCTTTCACCTCAGCCAGGGCTGGGGCTCTTGGCCAAGCCTCAGCCAAAACCGAGCTCTAGGGTCAGAGGCAGGGCTGGGAGAAAGACAAAGCCACCACCTCCATGGCGGCGGAGCTCCAAAGCAGCTGCTGCAGGAAGACACAGGCTACAAAACCTTTTCTCCCCTAACTTTCTCACCTTGACAGTGGCTGTAGACTTTAGCCTAACGCTCAGCCAAGGCCATGTGTAGAGTAACAGTTAAGACTGGGAGAGAAATAAAGCATCAAGCTCCTGTGAGAATGGGACTGGCCAAGGAAAGCTTGGGCTGCCAAACAACTGTCCCTGATTAAACCTTTCTCCTCCGTGTGGCTTGAGTATCTGAGGCATAGGCTCTGCCTATTTTTAACCAGATCTTTTCCAAACATTTCTATGGGTATGGATTACCACAGGAGTGAACACCCTGAAAACCACTGGTGCGATGGGTAAGTTCACACAGCCACCTATGCACAAAACCAAAGAGCAGGACCTTCTGCCTAGACTTCTCAAAATGCACATTATTTTTCTGACAAGTTTTATTGAAATTGTCATTTCTTGTATGGACTAAACACATCATACAGCCCATACCTTCTACACTTCCACCAATCTCTGTGTATGATTGCTATATGCTCCTTACCTCATCTCATCTGTCCGTTCCTTTACTGGTTTCTTTGACATGTTGACCTTCACCAGGCAATTCAGGCTTATAAGGGTGAAACCCTGATGAAGTACCAATCATCTCGTTTGCCCAAAGCACCAGATGTCACAATCCCAATAGTTTTAAGTAGAATGTTGGAGCTGAGGAACTGAAATCACTATTTAACATTGTGTTTGTGAATAAGTCCAAAGTTTCCTGCTCTGTACAGAGGAATTTTGTACTTTAAAAATATGTCTCTCCAATTTAAACAAAACAAAAAGATGTGTATTCTCCTCTTTCCCAAAGACCCAGCAGATTCTCTGTGCCGAACCTCTGAGGTCCGTAACCAGAAGTGTCTGTAGAGCTATCCCAGTTCTTCTATATCTGCACAAAATCTTTTGTCAGAGGAACACTGGGCTGAGCTTCATTAGTGAGCCATAGCCCCTTAGAACCCAGAAATGCTAATGGACAACTGTGTCTTCATACATATCAGCAGTGTGTGCTATGGATATATCTTTTCATTATGGAAGCTTGGGGTGCAGGAGAACGAGCAGTCAAAAGAACCTAAGCTCTTCTAGCAAATAAAAAGAAGCAAAATTATCAGGTATCTGTTCACCAAAGATGAAAGATTTTACTTTGTCAAGGCAAAAAGATGTAAAAAGCATGAATTTTGGCCTCTTTTGACATTCAAAATTGGCTTTCGGTTAATGTGCAATGCTCAGCTGTTCCAAACAGAACAGCTCCACACCAACAAAGAAACAAGTTTGACACTGCTGCACTTTTCACCTGAAGATCAGAAATAAACTGGTATTGAAACAATGCGTCACAGAAAGACACATTCCACATGTCTATCCAGCCACTGAACCTCCTCAGTCCCAGATGCACTGCATGCCCTAGCAGCACAATTAAAGCCTTACTCATAAGGATGCCCACAGCAAAAAGGAGGAAAAGGTCAAGAAACCAAGCCCTGGAGTTGAACTAGAAAGGGATAAACGAAGCTGTTGTTTGAATGTTATCTGATTACTGGGAGAGTAGATTTGATTATGTGTGAAAGTAATAATCTAAAGTCAACAGCTTTATTTCATATGGTTCATGAGATTTTATCCTTCAACTTTTTAGTTATTATCATTATTTTTAATTAAGTTGGTTGTCTGGACATCTACTCCTTTACAATATGAGAAGATCTAAAAAATATTTTAACACCACAGACCTAGAATCGCAGCAGTTGTCCAAAGTGCTATATAAAGTGAAGACAGCTGTAAGGTATTGTCCTGGTTTTGGCTGGGATAGAGTTAATTTTCTTCTTAGTAGCTGGTAGAGTGCTGTGTTTTGGATTTAGGATGAGAATAATGTTGATAATACACTGATGTTTTGGTTCTTGCTGAGTAGTGCTTACACTAGTCAAGGACTTTTCAGTTTCCCATGCTCTGCCAGGTGCACAAGAAGCTGGGAGGGAGCAGAGTCAGAACAGCTGACCCAGACTGGCCAAAGGGCTCCTCCATGCCATATGACATCATGCTCAGTATATAAGCTGAGGGAAGAAGAAGGAAGGGGAGGGACATTCGGAGTGATGGTGTTTGGCTTCCCAAGTAACCGTTACTCGTGATGGAGCCCTGCTTTCCTGGGGATGGCTGAACACCTGCCTGCCGATGGGAAGTAGTGAATGAATTCCTTGTTTTGCTTTGCTTGTGCGCACAGCTTTTGCTTTCCCTATTAAACTGTCTTTATCTCAACCCATGAGTTTTCTCACTTTTAGTCCTCCATTTCTCTTCCCCATCCCACCGGGGGGGGGAGTGAGCGAGCGGCTGCGTGGTGCTTAGTTGCCGACTGGGGTTAAACCACAATAGGTATAAACAAGTGAATAAATAAATATTAAGTATCTTATTAAAATTCCAGTCTGTAAAATTGACTACCTACTTAAAAAGTCTTGAACTCAAAACAGAAGACACAAAACTGCTCCCATCAGTAAACGGTTCACCTGCCAGCCAATCTTGTCCTCTCCAGTTCCATAGACTTCAGACACTGGAATATTAAAGCCCTCAAAATACTTTACACAGTACTTTGAAAGCATTTTTTTATACAAAAAAAACGAACTTTGGGCTATAGTAATTTTTATTAATGAGGGCTACTGAACACAAAGCTGTCATCACTGCGTCATGAGCTATACGTAAACTGCAAAAGGCCTGGGAGTATGCTGGGAGAGGCAGCAGGTATCACCACCTGCTTGCTATATTTTCCAGATATCTGATACTAACTTGAGAGATGGGATATGGGGGTCTTTCTCAGTACTTAAGCTCTTATAAAAACCAAATAATTTGATTCTTACAAACTACCACTCAAGAAGCATATAGATACATTCAGAGGATATTTAAGATGCTAAACTGTATCCAACCAATACAATTGCAAGACAAATGGTAGAAATGCTAAAAATAATTCTCAGTGAGATATATCTTATGCATCTCAACTCATCTGTTAAGTTAACATGCATCTTAACTCATCTCTTAAGTTACAGCCACGGTCCTCATGAAGGGCAGTACATACAGATTTTTGAATCCCCAAGAACTACTACAATTATTTGCAGAAATAAATGAAATAAACTTCAACAGAAATATGAGTTGCTACCATTTGCAAGCTGTTTAAGGTACATGGGTGATTCAAAAGGAAACATTAAGAGGACATGAAAAAGTTTCCTTATATATTTGATGGGACACAAAAAAAATACTGAATAATTCCTAAATCATCTATCATTAACCAAGGATCCTGAAATCTGGAACTGCGTAACCTGCAGCTATGGCATTCCAAAAAGAATAGTTAGAAGCCAACAGAAAAACTTTTATCTGTTGCCCCTAATCCAGCTGCAATTACCTTTTTCTTTTATTTAGCCATTATTCTACCACCGCCATTACCTGCTATTTGCACAGAGCCATCTTCACCCAGAAGAATGTTGCCAGCCTTCAAATCTCTAGAATGTACAAACAGAGGTTACTTTTATGTATGAAAGTATGTATGTGCACATTTTATGTAAATAAATAAATATTGCATACAAATTAGTTTCCCAAGATAGCATTTTAAAATTTAAAAGACAGAAACAGGATCTGAAGTATAAAATGTAACTGATTTACAAGAAAACAGAGTGCAGAACTCGAACTCTCACAAACTCTCTCTCTCTCTTGTATAAACAGACTCAAATTCAGCTTTGGCATAAAATGAGCAGAATTCAAGGATAGATTTTGAGAACAGAAATATTTATTTCCAAAGTCTGTTTTACCCCCTTTTATAAATATAATCTCACAAACTGAGAGCTTTCAGACCATTAAAGCAAGAATTAATGCCTTCTCACATCCTAGTGCACCACTAATGAAAAAGTTAAAAAAAGTTCTCCTCTTTGATCTCTTCAGAGAAGAGACCCATCTTCAAGAAAGGTAAATATACTGTAGATTTCTACGCAATGAAGCTATTAAAGCTCAGCAATAGCAAGCATATTTTGCTATAGGGTACCATGATGAAAAGTTACTTGGCACTGAATCTGTCAAAAATTCAGCATGTGCTTAAGAGTCAACTATATCCATTTAACACACTATTCACGCATAATGTTGAGAAGAAATGTTTCTGGCTGGGGTCTTTTTGATAGAAACGTGCATCCTGTTCTTAATGCGCAGGATAAATCTTTCATACAATTTGAGCACATCAATCTTTCCAAGATTTACTGAAAATAATTAACACATTGCTACTGAAAGGTAACATAACCTATTCCCTTTTACATAAACAAGAACGCATGGAAATGACAGAACAAAATCCCTGAACAATTTTGGAAACATCTCCAACTGGCAAATACCCCCTCAAACAGCGTTCCCTGAACTACCACAGCTTTTACCTACAACATACACGGGAAAAGGAACACACACTGTATCGTCTTGAACAGGACTTCTGTGGTACTGCACAGTTTACAAATTAGATGTTATAAAAAAAGAGGAGTCTCAGACATAACAAATAGATCCCTCTCTTTTTATGTTTTTAAGGTCCTTTAAGAATAGACAAGGGGAATTCCCAAATCCGACCTCAAAGGGTCCTGTTATCCTTAAAAGCTAATGAATGTTCCTTCCGCAACAATAACAGCTTAACAGAAGACAATGAATTAAGGTTTGTGGCAGATCTTTGGCATTCCAGACCAGAAGTCAAGATAATTGTTCTTTATTTCTCCATTTATCTCAATTTTCTCTCTGCAAAAGGAGGAAATAGTTCTTGATTTACATCAGAGGCAGTTCATTTATAAGATGAGACATAAGAAGTACACATAAAGAACAATTACTGTGCTACATCTGCACTACCTCTGTTCTCAGAGTTCTGTCTGCATAGAATCTGTTTTTGTTTAAAAGATTCCCTTAGAAAAGACTAATGCTTGAAACAGACAGAGAGCCTGTTGTAGGTACCTTTCTTTAAAAGGCAAATTCACCTCAGCAAAATTAATTAGGGAGGTCAGAGTACTGCACTCCCAACATCCCAACAGCGGAAGCAACCTGTGGATTGCTACAGCAGATATATATTGATCATCCCAGGGGATCTGCACAATTTACACCGAGAAAGTCAGTGGAGAGAGAATATGTAGAAGAGAACAATCACTAGATGCATATACACCAAGATGCAGTTCCATAGTACCAATCCCAGCTTCACGTGTGGTCATAAAGAGAGGTCTGTAGAGTTGTAATAAACATTACTGATTACCAGGAAAAAAAAAATAACAACTTTCACATTTATACAGCAGTGCCCAAGTGCCCAAGATTACAGGTTTACTGTACAACACAATAACCAAGTCACAGACCATGCAACATAAACTGGATTCATATTAGATACTTGGAGTACCAGCAGGCACAGAAGTACAGACCACAGTTCTGGCATCCTTAGTGCAGCACAGACCAATCCTAACTACAAGAGACACAGACAGGATAAAGACCAGAAAAGGACTAAGTATTAGTGACAAACTGCAGTCAAGGTTATAGCATGTGCCCAAGCGTTATCATTTGATGATTACTGAACACATTTACAGTATGTGAAAGAAGCAATACAATTTGCTTACCTAAGCAACTGCAGCTGACCAGTATCAACAAACTATACACACAACTTTGAAAATGCTTTTCCCTGTGTATATGCTCCTACCTGTGAATTTGCCCATTCCTGTGTAGATAGTCTAAGCCCTCCAAAACTTCTTTAAGAATTGTTGCTATTATGGGTTCTTCAAGGACACCATTTTTGTGCTCTCCTCTGTTGACAATATACTTTATTATATCAAGCATTGAACCTATATTGCAGATCCAGGAAAGAAAAAAGCATATATACAGCATTATTATGTCAGATTCTTGAGAAAGTTGCATTTCCTCATTCTTTCTACACTACCGCAATTTAAATCTTTACATGTATGTGTAAAGACCTCATGTAACTACCTCTCAGAAAAAAGCACACTGCTACCTCGTTCAAATGAGAAACAAAGCACTGTTTTTTGGCAAGAATACTGTAACATTAACGATCCATTAGAAAGATCTGCTAACAGTTTGCTAAGCTACCATTTATTAAAAATTCAGGAGTATCCCACATTTCAACAGACATGTACAGCAAAGGTTTTCATTTATTATACAGCTTAGATTATGGTTGATGTGTTCATGACGCAAACACGCAGCTGCAAAACTGGAAGGAGATACTCTCTGCAAACAAATGATGACAACATCCCCAGTGACACCCAGTCTGACACTGAACTTCAGTTATTATAAATTTCAAGGAATCTAATAGCAACATTTTCTTTTTATCCAGGCATTTTTCAACACCTTACAGTAAATTCCTGTCATGAATCACTGGTTTCTCCAGGGTCTATGCTTGCTTTTGATTTAACTGAACAATTCAACCAAATGTGATGTAAAAAGTGTTATTTTATGAGCACTTCCTGTCCCTGCTTTCTAGCACGATGGTGCAGTAGTCTGCTGCCATCAAGACTCATCTTGAAGAACATCATGTAGCAACCAGGACCACCACATCTTATTTTAGAGCCTCACTTTTTTAAGCCACAAGCACATTCAGTTCAGCCCCTTTTTCCTCTCCCAGAACCAAATAAGATTTTTATACCATTAACCATCATCATAAAAACTGTAATGAGTGTTTGGTTAGTTTAAGCAATACAAAGGATGCAACATGTATAATGCCTGTCCTAGGAAGGATCTTCCTTGAATAAGGAATGAGAAACACTCATTATGAAATAAGAAATATACGCATTTTTAAAAAAAGAGTAGATTCTAGAGAAACTCAAAAAAGGCCACACTGACAGAAGTGACTTAATTCTCATCAGTTTTCCCTACACAGCCTTAACAGAGAATTTTAATATATTGATTCATACTAAAAAATTACAGTAGTTAGATCAACAGAACTTATCTCAGTAATTCTTAGCCTGTACTATCAATATACATATACAAACTTTTTAAGCTTGCACTTTCCTGCTATAACACACTTACATCTCAAGGTTCATCCTATGTAGTCTCTCTCCCCCATCTTTACTTGGTTTAGGCCAATTAACTCGAAGAAGGTATATTAGAAAAAAAATATGATTTCCTTGCAGCTAAACAAGTAAAACCAGTACTTACCCCCACTTAACAGCTTCATAACCAGCCAAAGTTCATCCTTCACCACAAAAGATGTGTAATAGGTCACCACATTGGGGTGATTGCATTGACTCATTGCTTGAATTTCTTTCTGTAAGAAATATAAAGCCCAACGTAACACAGCCAGATATCAGTTCTGCTTGTATAGGAAGGTTAATTTCCAAAGTGAAATACTCTAACAGAACTGAAGTATGCATAGAATATGCATCAAGGCACCAAAACATTTCAATTTACCTATAGATCTACATGCAAGACAGAACATTATTGCAAAGAACATGAGGGAGGTTTGGCCAGGAGATACAGGCATAACTACATCAATTTTCTTCTGAAAGCAGCAAAGAAATTACTGTTAAAGTGCCAAATTCAGAGTGAGCAATGAAGAATGAGCAGTCTACAAGAGCTGAAGGCGTGGGTACAGGCTGGACAACAAAACGCAAGGAAAGATCAAAACCTACTGCCTTTTCTGTTCAAAAGGGATATGAAAAGAGTAGAATGGAAGCAGGTGAGAAAGGAGGAAGCAAGCTGTTGGACAAAGGACACAGCACCACTGGCTCGGCTACTGTGGATGGACAGGTGGACACCAGAGCCACGCAATCAAACAGAAATGCAAGAGGAAAAAGCAATATTCCAGACCAAAAGTCAGAGGAAACAATTGACTAGAGGAGCACGCAGTCACTAACAGATGCACAACGTGGCACTACCAAGTAACACCATCTATGAAACACCACAGCTGTACACATTAAGAATGACTGCCTTGTATCTGTTATTTCAAGCAGAGTCCTTTTTCTATTCAGTCTTTCACATAATTGCTCTGTAACACCTTTCCGGCAGCTCTCATTATCCTGCCAATCCTTTACGTAGGAGCGTTTAGGCCTCCTCTGTACCGGAGGGTTTGGCCTCACACCAACTTAAGATCCCACAACCCTACTTCTCCCTTTCCACCTCTGGCCACACAGCCCTGATCCACCCCTGGTGCCAGAGGACATGCATCTGGAGGGTGAGCCAGTCAGGGAGCCAATCTAGCTAAAAACCAAACTCTTCCACCTCCCCTCCCTCCCTGAAAAGCAACTGCTTTCAGGTGGACCTGTGTTACACACTGACTCATCAGCACTGGCGCAAGGCAAGCACTACGGCAGTCCCACTTAAACTGATTAAAGCTGCCATAGATGCCATTTTCAACTTTCAACCTCAATTCAACAAGTATTTGAAAGATGATTTTTTCACTCTTGTTATTTGCAATGCACTTGAGATCACAGCCGCTTTCTAATAAAAAGTTAATTGTATGTATTAAAGACTGTGATTTAATCTCGTGATGCTGTTGGTGACTATTAAGTCAGGCTGTAGTTTGACAGACACTTCAGCTAGTCCTGTTGTCAAAAGTCCTCCTCCCTAGACAGCTTCTGAGCCCTGAACCACAGAAGGATGAATGCTTGGGTAGTCACGCCATGAGCCTGAATAATGAGCAATTTGCAAAATAGCTTCCCCCTGCCCCTCCCAGGAGACTGTAAGCGGAAAACAGAAGAAATGTATGTGGGGCAGATTTCCCTTTCCCAGCAGACATGTCAGCTTAAACACAAATCAAATTACTGCCTCAGGTTCTTAATTCAGCTATCCATACCAAATCTTAACTGTAACTCTCCCACTCTTTATTACTATTTCATTTCTTGTATTGTTTTATTTTTTTCCTATGCTGGTAATACAACGATGGCTCAAAAAGTCTACCTACCGCTACTGGGCAAAAAAACTCCTCGCCTATTTTACTCACACATTAACAGTGCAGAAATGTAACTAATTGACTGTGGTAAGCGTCACAATCTTTAACTGAAAAGTGCTTTGGATATTTTGCCTGCCTGCACCAATTCGTCGGCAAAAATTGAGCTATCACAGTAACCATGGCCAAAGGGACCTTGGGTCTCAGCTTTGGTGACTTTTTCCAAAGAGAGTCTTTGCAAAACAAAAATAAACAAATAGAAAGCACCCCATGAGAGATAAGGGATTAAATTTTAGTCAAGAAAGTATTAATTTCAGACTTGCAGTTCTGGAGGGCCCCTATCACACACGCACAGAATGGTAAGCCTCCACAAACTTCAGTTATTTGGCTGAGGCCCATGATATGCACAGGTGAAAGAGAAAAGCATTCACTTAAAATACACTGTCAGAGGAAAAGCTTGCAGCAGGACACCCAGGAGAACGCCCCGGAGCCTTCTTCACATTCACATCACTTTAGATGTTCGACAGCATCAAAGCCATAATGGCACTTAAAATTAGTAAGTCTCTCCCTTACCTCCTCAACTCTCTGCTTCTCCCTCCCTTCTGCTAGCACAAGTGTTTGTGCACTGCATCAGGAAATATGCCCAGGTTAAAAGCTAACTTCTTTTCGGCCAGGTTATTCCTGATCCAGTTTCACTGAGCAGCTGCACAAAAATGTGTGTCAGCCTAAGGGCAGGTGGGTGACACACTTAATAAGCAACTGCGAGACGGCTCCTTCTGGTGTGCAGCTGCAGCGCGCACAGGGCCGGGTCCCGCTCCCCGTGGCCAGGCAGGTGCCACGGCTCCGCGGGTGCTTCCCGGGGCCTCCTCCACGGATACCCGGGGCACGGCTGTTTGAGGGGTTGGGCATAACATGCGAGGGGCTCCTCCAGAGAGCCCGCCTCGAAGGGCTATCCAGAGCAGAAATCCAAACAGTTTAGAAAATCTGTTCAATCAAATAAGCCATTCTATAGAATATTCTTTGGTTTGTAGTGTTGAGCTTTTTGTTTGTTTTAAAAAAACTGGAGTTGAGGGGATGGGGGAAGATACCCAGTCAGGACAATACTAAGGACAGGAACTTTTTCCTTGGCTCATGGAGTTAAGTTACATTTAGCTTACAACAGTGAGAACACAGGACGTTGCAGGAAATAGAGTATTGAATTTCAGGAGTTTGGCAGTTTGTGTAACCTTAGTATTATTTAAACTCCCTCCCCCACTGCCTTTCTATTTTAATTGACACTGGCCCAAATCCTAAGTCTGCTTACGTGGGCACCAGGCTTGCTGCATTTTCCACTTCTCTGAAGGCCGCACAGCTGAGAATTTGTGAAGGGTGCCTTTGCACACCATCCATAAGCACTCAGCAGCAGGATTTTACAAAACAGTATGTTCAGAGGGCAGACGGAGTTTTAGAACATCCCTGTGCCAATGGAAACTGTTTGATCAGAAAAATAAGTGATTGAAAACTGAGCAGACTCAAAAACGGTGTTAAAAATCCCAAAACAGAAGAGCATTCGAAGTATTATCAACTGAAATAAAAATGTTAGCGCAGTTGTAGCGAGAGTTTTGAAGGTCAATGATGCCCTTTTCCAGAATAACAACGCTATTTTTTTTTTTAAACAAAATTTTAAAATCTCTCTATTAGAACTGAGTAAGTAAGTATACTTCCCCTCATATAAAAAAATTATGTATTTTTAAATGCGTGTGCACATATAAAAATAAAAGGAATCATACAAGCCCCCCCCCTTTTTTTTACCCTCTTAACCAGGAACTCTGAAAGCCAGAATTTATGTTCAGATCAAAACAGATCAACAAATAAAAGAAACACAAAATCTCAACACAGAAAAGCAGAAATTGACTTACGTTAAAAAATAAAAAAGATGGTATGGACAGTTGTCTTTGTACCACAAGAAAGCAATATGGGACCAAAAATTCAGGACCTATTGCCTCATTTGGCAGACAGTGGAGACATGTCAGCAGTAAAGATACTCAAGCACTTCCTAAGGTAACTTTGTACAAGCTGGTAACTAACTGCAGTCATTTCTCTAGACCACCTGGATATCTCTTGCAGATTTTTGGCAGTTTTATCTGTTTTTATTTGTTGTAACTTTTTAATTCTTAATCCCATTATTAGTTCAAATTCTAATCAAAAGATCAAATTTTGACCATTTTATATGACAATGATTAGTATTTCTGGTTTTATAGAAATATTCTTTACGGGCTGTAGATGTTAATACATCATGCACAGCATCTCACCTTGGGCTGTTCCCTTTCTAAACACAGTTCAGAATTTAACTTTTGAGTTTTTAGTGGACAGAAGTCTCACTACCTCAGAGGTAGCTTCCACTACCACAATCCTCTTTTAAAAAACACAACAATGTCCCATACAAGCTGTTACATAAACTGAAGGCGAATGCCATCAACCACCAAGGGAAGAGCATTTTGGGTCCTCCACTGTAAACAAGTCATTTTATCTGAAGAAACTGGATGGACCATACCCTCTGTATCAAATTCAAGATATCTTTTGCACTGGCAATTCCCTGCTGAGGAGATCATTTCCTTCAGAGGCAGGAATTTCTGCATTAGAAAAAGCCCACAGTCTCTAGGCAGTAGCATAACCTGTGGAACAGAAGAGAGTGTTCTCACTTTTAGAATGGTTTTGTGTCCTTCAACTCTTGTTATGCTGCCTATATATCAATACGCATTAGTCTTACAAGCACCTGACTACGAGCATTAGAAAGCAACAGGTTTCGTTTTTTAACAGTTCTTTGCGACTTTGTCTGGATTGCCGTAACCAGTGCAGAGGAAAAACTCTTGCAGTCCCTTTTACAAAGGGCCTCTTACAGGTCCCTTCCTCCTCTGATCAGTGACCCAAACAAACAGCATTCCTCAAATGGCTTGTTATGGCCTATCGGATAAATGCATGTTATTAGCTTTAACAAGAGTTTCCTTGTGTAGATGGCACTGTAACCATTCCTACTTTTCCACTCAAAAGTCATCATTACAAAATGATCCAACAACTAGTTTTGGCCATGTTTTGGTGCTTTAGACATTTTACAGAAGCCTACTAAATTTTACCTTTATATTTTTCATCAATGGAAAATGTATCTTTCCTCAGTATTAAGAAAAGACAGACAACCAGACAGTAACCTCTTGAAAATTCAGTCTCCAGAAAGCAAGGGGTAAGCTTCTTCCCACAGTTATCAACAGTTGGTTATCCCAAGATTCAAATTTGCACTTCTTGTTTTTGTGGCATTAGAAAATATACATTAGTAAAATACATTTTTAGGGGAAGGGCATACTTCTTTCAGATTATTTTCAAATCCTTTTGTCACTATTATCCTGCATAAAATTCTACCCTCACTCTTGGACTAAGGAAAACCAAAAATCAAAACAGAAGATAGTGTCCATGTAACACGTTCCCCTCTGATTTACTTACAAGTAATTCATCCATACTGGTCTGACATTTTTCTAAGTTGATCCTCTTTATTGCTACACGTTCTTGCCTGGGTTTGCATAGCGCTGCCTGGACAACTGCTGTAGCACCGCTACCTGAAAAAGGGTAGAAAAGGAACACAGTCTTAATATTACAGGAGTTTAAACCAGTGACCAACGTAAGAACCCCACACTGCCGAGGAACTTAAAATCTGCTGTTTATCCTTTTTCAGTGCTTTCCCCCAACACGTACCTTTCCACTAGCAAGACAGCTTGCACACTTCTCAAATGGAAAATAAAAACCTCAAAGTTTCCGTTCCATATTCCACACAAAATTCTCAAGCCAACAACTTAGAATGATGTGCTCATTTATCAAGTCACACCCACCACCTCAATGCATTTCGTATCGTCTGGGAACCATTACACTTTTGTCTTTGGACACATCTGTTTTAATCAAGAACATGATTTGCACAGTTAACACAATTAAAAAATTATGCAGGGGGGCAGGGCTTTAGCAAATGTTATTTCTTTCAGTCAGTCCCTGTTTAACCAAGTTTTCCACTATGCAATGAACAGAGAAAAAAAAAAAAAAAAAAAAAATCAGTGAAATTGTACATGCCAAATCTTCTACAGTTTCACCTGTGTTCCTGCTCATTCATTGTGATTAGGGTAACATCCTACAAAAAGCATGCCGATTCCTGTAAAGAGCACGGGAGGCACAAGTATCACACCAACAATTAGAAGATGCACATTGCTGAATGGCCCAGCGGAGAAAGTCAGTCATGCTTACTTGACATGCAAATCACATACTGTCATACAACTACACTGATAACAAAGCTTGGTGGAATTGAACAAATTTTGGGGAAAGCATTAGAATAATTTTCTTTAGTATGGTTTATTTGCAAACAGCAGGAGTAAAAGGTCTTGTTGCTTCTTTTATCAAGCACCCACTGGCTTTGCCCCAGTCAGTATTGCCTCACTAACTTAATGAAATGATTGCAAGTAATATTCAGAAAGAGTTTTGCACAGGTTGCACATCCTGCTGCCACATTGAATACAACAGTGTGTGCTTCCTCAAAGTAATTACACTGTGCTCATTCATGCAGAAATCTAAAATCCCCCGACTAGTAGCTTGTACCTGTAATTCTAACTATTTTAATATAAATAATGATTTCTGGTAAGTCACAAATTGAGCAACATGTTACATTGGCCTGCTCATACACTATGTTCTATTTACGCTCAGCAATTGGCATGTCCTAGATGAATACAAATTGTGAACAAAAAGCCTTTTGTTGTCAAGCTCTACAAACGTGGATTCAGTTACCAGTCGACTTAAGAACAATTGAGAGCTTTTCCCTCTGCACATCTGAAAACACCGACAATACCTCATGACTGAAAGTTATTGTCCGTATTTTAATTGCTATTTGCTTAGCTATTTTCATTTATTGTTTGTTCACATGATGTTTTCACTCAAATCACAAAACTTTTTAACTCAGTGTATGAATTTCATTACAAAATTCTGAGCTCATCTTAAAAAAAAAAAGTCTTAACTGGACTAACTTGTCATGTTTTTGCAGGATGTGGTCACAGACAAATATTGACATGTCCTGTTCTGTCTGCTTACAGAACAAAGCCTATAAAAATTCCAATAATGTAAGTAATAAAAGAATTAAGAGAGATTTTAAAAATTAAATAAGACATACCAAGGAAGGAACCACCAAGTCAGCACAATTCAGCTCAAGTAAGACTCATCTACATCACTTTAATGAAGTTCTCATTCGGTAGACATTAAGACACAAACCCTCTCATTACTTTGGATACATAACTATAGGTTGAGGCAGGGGGAAGAAACCAAATTTTTAGCTATTCAGGATACAAGAACAAAGACCAAGATTCTCCTTGATTTATCTTTTTCATCTATGCCAGTAGTTTTATCTACTTGTAGGAAACAACCAGATCTTCACTTTCAAAATAGATTCGTGTACAAAGGCCACATAAGGGACAAACAGAAAAAGCACATGGAAAAATTATTCAGCCAATGCCAGGATGAAATTCTGACTGCTTCCTGAAGTTAAAGTAAAATGACAGTAAGTAACACTTCAAAACATTTTGGAAAAATTAGATTACAAAAAAGAGTCCTGTCACATCCCTGACCCCACCCCACTACATAACTTGCTTAAGTTCTACGCGACCCTAAACCAAAGACTACGTGCTTACTACTGTTTAAAAACTCTTGATTGCAAAATTAATCCTGAGCTACCCTTATGCACAAGTTGAAGACCTGTTCGTCTTTTGCCTACTGAAAGAGGATGTGATGCGAGATTTTAGGACATAAACTAGAGTTTGAAGTTTATTTATATGAAAAGCCTTTCAGTGCATTTCCCTGTGTTCTCTCCTCAGGCAGAGATGACTTGCAGTGGGATATTCTTCACCACAAGAATATGATGCACTGACAATGCAAAAAGCTTTCTATGTTTACAATAAAGCCAATCTACCTTGGTTTCTTCTTTCTCCTGCCTTTTGAATACTTGACACAATGCAGTATTTTAATAGTAAAGGCAATCTGTGCAGCCTGCATTCTCAGTGGGACCTATATATAAAACATATTTGAAAAAGGAGTTTCAAGCACTGGAGTAGGAGCCAGGCACTTAGTGGCTATATATGCCTCCTTCCTCTTAAAAGATGTTCCCCTCTGCTTTTCTGGCTCACAAGGTGAACATCCAGGGAGAAAGATGAGGAAAATTTGCAGCTTTCCCATCTGGTCAGAAGACTCTTTTTGTCAATAAAGAGATGCCCTTCTATAGTCTACTAAACAAGTAGAAACATGAAGTGTTCCAGAGGAGTAGCTATTGTAAACAGGACTACCCAGATAAGCATTTCAGTCGAGAGATAACAAACTACATGATTAATGCACTATCATACAGTGAAAAAATGTCACAGACAACCATTTAGCATAACAAATTCGGGTCACAGAAAATGACTGCATAGAATATATTATAGTCAACCATTCCATGTCAGAAGGCATGACTTCTTCAGGTTTGTTGAACCTTATGAGTCTTCCAAAACCTAACCCTCACAGCAGAGAACATACTAACTATACCACAACTAAAGCACAGACTGGTTTTAGCATTCAGTCTCTATTTAGAAAACTGATCTAGTGTAATGAAAGCTCAGGTTGGATAAACCATGAAGCCTTTACATCCAGCTGTCTCCTGCAGAAGAACAAAACAAAGGATTACCAGTGGTCAGACTCAAAAAAGACAGCTTTGTAAGAAAGATGGGTTTTTTCCACTACTGGAAAAGACATTCTACTGTTACAGACAAGTTCTCTCTGCCAATTTCAAAAGTTAGCAGTGAAATAATGCAATTTCAGTCCACCTCAAGTTGCCTATTGTGAAATGGGAGTAGCAGGCGTCAAGTCAGACAGTTTTACCTTGTCCTCATGTTTTTTGCTGCCATCCTTCTCTCTAGTGTAAGCATGCCCTTACAGCCAACCTGTTCCTTCATGCTATGAACCACGCACTCCCTACCATCCTGCCCTCAGTGCAGCAGAGCCATTAGAATTGCTTTTAACTATTTGGGTTCATGCAACAGAAACCTTCTCAAGAGCTATTACACATGGCCACACTTCACTTTTTCTGAAAGGATGTAACCTAAAAGCAGTTTTCTGCATTCCACTTTGCACATGCTTCATGGAAAGCATATGAAAACCCCACAAACACAAATACTCATCCAGGATTTAAGCTTAACTGAATAAGTTGTTCTAAATCTGACATAAAGGTATTTTCTCTCTCTCTCTCTCTCTCAGGAATTCGACCCTCTTAGAGCCTGTCTCCAGCTGGCAAAAAGAAGGATCTTTGAACAAGTGTTATCAACAACTGACAATAACATTTTAGTTTTATCTACCTTCCACTAGTCAAGTCTCAAAAAGACAGACAGCGAGGTGAGATGCTGGACCATATCATTTGCACATCACAGATGCACACATCCTTCTTCATACAAGCATGCAACACTTCATTTATTGCCTGTTACATATAAAGGTCTGACACTTTCCACTCATTCATCACTGTGCTGTAACTCTATTCAAAATAGATCTAGAACTATTCCTTTCAATTTTCTTCTTCTCAAAACCAAAAGTCAGTAACCTCATTATCCCATAATGATTTACCAAGTCTTTTTTAGTAGCTTACCAAGTCTTCTTCAGTAGCTCAGTGTTACTCTACAGTATTCCAACACGAACCTCTTTTAAAGATTTCTGCATTCATTAGGTCCCTTCAGACACTCTGCCCAAAGACACCTTCCTCAACCCCATGGTTCTTCTACCTAATCTCTGAAGAGGAGGATGTAATTTGTCGGTAATGGTAAGTTCTCTTGTTGACTAGGTATCTGAATGGGTTAGACAGCAGTCGTAATTGGACAACACTAAATACCTTATCTCAGAATCTATACAAACTCTTACATACCAACCTATACTATCTGCATTTTTACACACCTCTTCTGCTGCCCCAACATATAGAAACTTCCTATTAAATGTAGCTGATTAGCGCACACAAATTTTAAGTCAGCCTCAAATCCAAGACTAAATTGTAACTGTCTGTAAAAGATGCCAGTACTAAATAGAATAAAATCTTATGAAAATGGATGAAGCAGCTACAAAAATATTTTTATTTAATCTTTCAGACAGTCCAGTTCTGAAGAACAGAGTCCCCTAGGTAATTCTTAAATGCAGCTCACACGCAATATAACTGCAGGATTCCTTTTGCATAGAGCAGAATGCACTTGTGCACACAAACCGTGCCTGCACAAATGCAATCTAGCTTAGGTTTCCACTCAAAAACCTGTGTGTTTTTTTATGTAACATGCAAAGCATCTGTGCTTATATACAAGTTTTGAAAGCTATGTTGTATATTACATGCAATATTGTGTAGCATATTTCCAGCATTACTACATATGTGTTACAAACTGACACTTGAACAGTACTTGAACATATTCCATGGCAGCATTGTGCAGAACTAGTCTCTTCAGTCTCGAAGAATCAATTCTGTTGGTGGCAAAGCAATACTTTTGGTTAAGAAACAGAAAACAAAGAACCTTTGATTTCTTTCGGTTTCTAGCTTTTACCCCACAATACCCTAGAGATCTTTCAGTATTACTCTTTTTCTTTCATGTTGCTTTCATTGATTAAAAATAAGTTATAAATCAGCTTATTAAAGCTCATTTAGATCACCATACTAAACTCTAAATCTTTCTGAAACTTAACTTCTTCACAGAAAATGAACTCATGATTTCGCTCTCCATCTTCACACAACTTAAATGCTTGCGTTCTTAAGAACTTCAGGACAACCATGTAAATACAATTTACTAACAATTCCTGCCCACTTTGTGTTCTTAATTCATGCTGGGATCAAATCTCTCCCCTTATAACTCACTTGGATACTAGTTTGTTTATTCTAGCCATTAGGATTATGACATAATTCACTGAAAATACACTAAGTGTGCTATGAAATCTATAGAAGAACTGCTACTTCTGCATTTTCATCATTCAACAATTAATCTCATTAATTCTTCATGGAGCTATACAAAATGAATTTGTTCTGCAGTTAGACATTTAAAAACATCACCATTATGGCTATAGAATCACTGGGTTATTGAATTGTTATATTTACCTTTTTGTGGGAGAATAGCTTACACAAAGTCTCCGAGGTCTAGCTTATCCATACCACTTTTCAAAAGCACGTTGCATAAATAATCCAGAAAAAAACTCTCCAAAGATGATAAAGGTCTACAAATACTTCTGTGATCCCACTGAAGTCTTAGAGAAGTAGCCTAAATGTCCATGTCAAAATTATTATGCATTATAGAAAATCTACAACAGAATTTCTACGCAAGCATTGAGCCAACCTGTACTAAGACTAAGATACAGCAAGCCTGAGCATTAACCAGACATCATATTCTCCATGCAGAAAAAAGAAAGGCAGGGGGATTCACAATCAGCAATAAAACCCCATATACAAGAAAAACAGGGGCAGGAGGGAATGATTAGGCTTTTTGAACTATTCTCTTTATTTCCCCCCACCCTCACTAAAATAGTAAAAGGACTGGTTACATCAGATGTTTTGGCTAGATAAATTATAGGAAATATTTTGAGGTTTGCTATGCAGTCCTATGTTACAGCTCCCTCCCTGTCAAATCTGCAGAACAGAATAAAGAAATTCTTCTGCCAAAAGCACATGAGAACTGGAATCTACCTTCTTGAACACAGAGGTTTCTAGCATCAGAGTACAGCAAATAACTATCAATCACAAACTAATTATTCAGGAAATAAGACAAATCAATACTGTACAAGAAAGTGGAGAACCTATACCAATGATCTGGAAAATGTAAAAGTCTTCCTTCCCTCCACCAGTGAGCCCAGACACACTATATTGCAGGAACTCTTCTGCAATGTCTGTCTTATCTGAAGAATAATCAGCTATCACCACCAGTGATGGTTAAAAAATTTTAAAAGAGCTCTACTCTGACTGACAAAGGCATTAAAGAAATCTGTGGCTAGAAAGTGAAACCAGATATATTTAGATTAGACATAGGTTTATTTAATAGTGACTGTGTTCAGCTTTGAAATAAAGTATCAGCCTAAGTGATGGCTTTTTGCTTTCAGACACTTTCTTGGTAAGGAAACTTCTGCTTAGGGCCATACAGAGCTCAGCACTTGTCAGCTTGGTACAATGCCATCAACACACTAAGATCAGATTGGAAAGTCCAAGGACAACCATTAACTATGTTTGGGGCATTCAGGTAAACCTGGCAATAAGCACACAGTTTGGAAACGAAGGAAAGAAAAACAGAGGCTATGCCCACTACCTCCTTCCACCTCACGACTGACCCCTCCCCCTCTGTTCCCATCCCGGCTCTCCCAACAGAGACCGACAAGAAGTGCTGATGTTAAAGCCCAGCCTGAGAGAGTTTGGTTTTTTTTTTTTTTCTTCTTTGTCAGAGATGCTTTATTTGGCTCTAGTGCAACTCCACTGAAACAAGTAAAATAAATGATCACCAAAAATATAGCCACTGTGTTTGTTAACCACATGGGAGAAACAGTAACATATAGGTAGATCAAGATCACACATTCTGTTGAAGCTCAGTAGAAATAAAGCCATGCCTCACTACTAGAGAAATACATCCTGTTACCCCATACAGTCATGTCACATGCTGCACAGAGTCTTGCCTTTGAAGCTCCAGTAGTAAGACAATCAGTACCCCAGCTCCCTTACCAGTTTTCCAATCCAATATACTATATTTAGTGCAGAACATGGTTTTATCCCCTTGTGCTATCATGATTAGTGCTCAAAGTGACAACAACACAGCAGGAGACGCGGTTAGCAACCTACCTGACAGCCCCACATTTCAACCCTGGAAAACTTTTAGCCCTATCAATCACAAAAATAAGATAAGGTACATGACAAAAGCATATTCCTGGTCTTAAATTTTAAGAAGGTACCTACAAAGGAATTCAAGTCTTTGGGGTAAGATAAGGTGCTAATGAAGTTGAGGATCAACTTTTATAAGTGCATCAGAAATAGACAGTAACCACAATGCTGTGGTTGCCTGCCTTTGAATAGGAAGCTGCACATGCTCCAAACACACCTGGGTACTTGACACTGAAAGAAAGGGTTAGATGTGTTGCAAAGGAAAGTGGAGTGATGCCAAACATCCAGGCAGTGTAACGCCCATCTGTGTGTGTCATCACCAAAATTATCTTTTAACTAAGTACTCCATGGCCTTGAGTCCTCTTACATGCTAGTTGTGGAGCCAGCCCACAGGGAGCCTGGTACATTTCCAGATCTGGTATGAGAGCATTTTCCCATTCATTAGCAATCCACACCAAGGAAATGTCAGCACCACATCAGGTAAGGAAAACCTAAACAAAAGCAGTCCGCTTTCAGCAGGTGTTATCTTCTCCCTGACTTGTCATTTAAAATGGATGAGTCGTCTAAATAAAGAAGTTGAAGGGGAACTATAGCAACACAAATTGGACTGTCTAGGCAAACCCCGTATTATAAACACTACCCAAGATTACATTCCTTTTGCTCTGCTCCACATCTCAAATATCTTCATAAGAAGCGTTATTTAGAAGTGAAAGAAATGTATATAAAAAAATCCACAATCACCACTATTTCAGAATTTGCAGTCATCAGAACTGGAATTTGCCTTGTGGAGGTATCAGGATAAGACCGGTGTGATCAGTAGCCCCTGCTCCTGACCCCGGTAATGTGGTTAGCAAACTAACGCCATTTTATAGGGCAAGCAGCCATTCTCTGTGACTCAACGGGTCACATATTCATTCCCTTTCCCCTCATTATCAGGCCCTGAAGGTCCTGTGAACCAAGTAGACAAACTAAACAGATTTCTTCTTCCCCTCCCTACTGGCCTCAAGATTCCTGAGCACCAGGCCGATTACTCCCTTCCTTGCCAGCCTTGAAGGTCCCGGGCACCCAGCCAACCCAGTAGTGGTGATGACCCCGTCACAGATCAGGGAACCATAACAGCACACAGAGCACTGTCCACAAAATCAAGCAGTTACAAGCCCTAAAGTAGGAACCTGGACCAGAACTGCTGCTGGACAGTGAGACCCAGGACCCCTGGTGGCCAGGGATGCCTCCACCATCACCTGCTTACCCCGAGGACTGAGTGACTCGTATGCTTTTACATGATTTTTGAGTCTAGATTATGACTGTTATACTGATACAGCAAACCATGTACTAAGATTTGACCCGATCTGCAGAGGGTCCAAGTGATTAGAAATAAGTTAAGTTGTATTATAAATTCTGTGTTACTTAGGAGATTAGAAATCACAAGTTAAGTCGTATTATAAATTCTGTATTACACTACTTATAAATTGTACTATACTGATTCTGCTTGTAGAAATCCTGTGCCATTCTAATCATAAGTTCTGTGCTATACTAATCATAATATCTTGTTAAAAAAATAAAGCTTTAACTACGTTTTAGTGCCATCATCATTCTGCCAAGGATCCCTAAGAGAACCTGCCTGTCCCCTTAGCATCAGGTGACAACTGGTAAGCTTAACAGATTCTTGGGAGTAAACAGATGTTGTTCTCTGGTGCAGAATTTACTTCTCACACAGTGCAAAATTATCCTGCTCATGTGTGCTAAAAAAGAAGGGTATGGGGGGGACAACCAACACACAAAGACAACTTAATAAATACAGCTGAACCTAAACCAAACAAGTAAACAAGCTAAAAAGCATTCCGTTCTGATTCCAAAACACATCGAATCTCTCGTAAAATATGCTACTTAAAACCTACAATATATCAATTGGAATGGCCATCAAATGTGAAATGCAAAGACAGTATCTCTGTTCCAGTTTGCAGACCTTAAGTTTTCCTCAGAAGTCCCACAGCTTTCAGGTCTGCTTGGGGTATCTTATCATCACTTTATATACCTAGTCCACTTATAATCCCTTCACTATCAGTTTTCCAAGGTTGTGATTATGAAGTAATATAAGGTACTGCATTTTAAGAGCTTAATGAACTAAGGAGTATGAAACTGAACTTAGCAGTGAAAAGTCAAGTTCTATACCTGGAATGATCTCGCCTCTCAATCACATTACCCTCCATAGGAGCTGCCATTGCCAAAAAGAAAAAAATGAAACAAGGCATTATGCATAAGAGTAAAATAAACTATACTCCACATCAATATCAATTTTACTCTAATTCACAAAAGTTGCAGAACAGGAATTGGGAATTCAGTGCCACCAAGAAATAGCATGTATCAGGTCAGCGAGCAAAGAGGTTGCTTAGCTGTACTCACCTAACAAATGCCTGAAATGCCTCCCACTTTTGTATCAGTATATAAAGGTAACTCATGAATTTACCGAACTTATGGTCTAGAAGATACGTGTGCCATCGAATAATGAGTACCATTGCACATAACAGTCTGTTACTTAAGAGATTTAAAGGAATACTTCTCTTTGGGCATGATGAAAAATAACTAACTAAATAAATCCATTTAATGCCAGCACCTAGGGGAAAAAAAGGAAGATCTACTCTGTTAGGTTGTCATTAGGTTAGATAATGTAAAAGAACATGCTGGCAGGAGTGGGATTATCTTTAAAGGTTCTCTGAAAGGACTCTTGAGAAGACCAAAACAAAGAACTGAGCTACAGGTAATAACAGCACACATGTAAGATGTATTATTAACTGTCAAACTAGCTCACAAGACAGAAGAGGGAGACAAAAAGCTCTGAAGCACCCGAGCCCTTCTCCAGTTAACATTAGTTTTGTAATCAGATCTGCACTGGCTTCCTGCAAAACACAAAAGAATCCAACTTCACTCACACTGCAATTTGTTAGGGAAGAAGAAACAGAAAAAGTAGCAGCCAAAGAACTTGCAGCAGGCTTTTTCACCCAAGCCTCCGCTGCTCTTGCAGCATGGTCAGCAGCACAGCTGTGCTGCACAGCCACCCAGCTGGCATACTGCAGGCAGGAGTGCAATCACATTGAGGCTGTTGTGTGATAAGGAGAAACGTGGATGTACTGTACTTGACGTGAATGAATCCAACAAATCCCTAGTCATTCTGCATTTTCCCAGCAAAAGGCATGAAAAAGAGTTGAAGTGAAGGATACGACTTGGTTTAAGAACTTATTACAAACACTAAAATGGATTTTGTCTGTCGTGTTATTATCCATTCATGTTCACCATGTAGGTCAGATTTTCGGGCAATAACATAAACCTCTTTATTTGGATTTTTTTTCCCCCACTTACAGTTGTACCAAAAACTTGCAATCAAATTCAGAGAACCAAAAGCCATACAAAAGAACATCCGTGTAAAATAGAGACAGTTTCTTGCTGTTTTAATATGCTGTGGTTAGGTCAAAGACTACATCAATGACGGAACAGGTTTCACTTTTTTTTTTAATTTAAATTTTTTCTCATCATTCATACAGTGTTACTGTATGTATAAGAGGTCTTGACATTTTCTGGTTTTACAGGGTTTGATAAAACTAGGTGAATTTTGCTCACATTTTGGGAGAATAATAAATTTTGGGAGAATAATAAATTTGTTCTTACCAGGTTAATCCAAAAGTGTATTTTTCACATCATCGCTTACAATATACTTTTTTAAACACTTTTTTTTTTTTTAAATTCAAACTACCTGTTATCAAAAAGAAAAAGCAAAATCTCCAGGGCTTTTGTAGAAAAGGGGGTTTCTAGAAGAAATCTGAGAGATCCTCTTCTACCTAATTAGCCCTCCAGAAAGCATACCAGCAGGGGCATTTCATTTTTCCTTCATTGATCTAAAGAAGCATAAACACGTCACTCAAACATATGTACCACAAAAAGCAGCTTTTTTTCTACATTCATTTGAAAAGCTGCTAAAATAAACTTCCTTATCATTCAGTCAGCTGCACAAAAGAACATCGGGTAATAAATCTCAATTTAAACGAAAGCAGCTTATCTAGAAGAGAAAGGGAAAGCTAACATCATTCTTCTCTTTACAATTTTGTATCCAAACTTGTTGTTTCAAAGGTCTAGAGTTTTATCCTAGATTGAATAGTCAACACAAGAGTTTCACAGGAAAAATCTTAACAGCAATACTTCAAGTATTAAAACAACCAACAATGCAATTTAGAAATACATCTATCAGGATGCAGTTGTTACTCAAGGGCAAAGCCTCCCATCAGACACAAGATAAATTAAAAATTTCAAGAGAGTAGAAAAAACAGAGAAATAACCGACAGCATAAAGTAATTGAAGTCAGAGGGAAATTCAAAAAAAGAGCACCAACCTGCACTTAGTACTAGTTGGTTGCCTGTACATGTGAATTTTGGTTTAGAGCAAACACGGCAGTTTTGAAGTGAATATCCTCTCCCTGATCTTCCTCACAGAACTTTAGTTTGCTTTGCAGAGCTGCATTTGCGTGTGCAAAATAAACTCCTTTTGGAGGAACCTGAACTGGAAGTTCTGCTCCAGCAGAAACATGCTCTACACCCTGAAAGACATAATGGTTCAGACTGGTCTTTGGATATTTTCAAAAAACAAGTACAGCTAGGATGTTTGGTCCTCAGAACTACTGTGTACCTTGTTCGAAGTAAAACTCCAAACCCAAATACCTTGTAGAGGCCTCAACATTAATTGATTCACTCCCTTTATCTGCTCCCATTTCACCAGAAACTTAGACATAGACACAACTAAGATACTAATGAAATTCCAATGTGGAACCAATTTGTAACCCATAAATATTCTCCAAATCTGCCTTTCTGCTAGCAGCAACACTTTTGTCAGAGTTGCTTCCTAAATTTAAGATGCTCTTTGAAAGAAAAAAGCCTCAACTAACTATTTCTCTGCTGTTTCACGCAAAGATACCACCAAAAATTGTTTCAAACCATGGAATCATAGTATCATTTAGGTTGATCTAGAGATCATCCAATCTGATCCCCCTGCTCCAACAGGATCAGCTAAAGCAGGTTGCCCAGACAGGTTTTGAGTATTTCCACAGATGGAGACTCCACAACCTCTCCAGGCAACCTGTTGTAGTATTTGATCACCCTCACAGTAAAAGTTTCGTTGCGTTAAGATTGAGATTTATCGTTTTTAATTTGTGTCCACTGCCTCTCATCCTGTCAGTGGGCAGTACTGAGAAGAGTCTGGCTCCCTCTTCTTCATTCCCTCCCATCACATATTTATATGTATTGATAAGATCCCCCTGAACCTTCTTTTCTCCAGAGTGCATAGTTCCAGCTCTCAGCCTCAAGTGAAAGATGCTCCAGTCCCTTAATCATCTCTGTGGACAGGTGCATGCTGGAGTTTTGCAGGGTCACGCCTGAAGTACAGAGCTGAGGAAAATCTCTGTTAAGAGTGATTCCTTGAACAGGCTTAGTTTGTCCAAGCTAAGGCACAACCAGCAGAGCTAAGGTTTCTACTGTTTCCCATCTCCTCCTTACCTGCCTGTCCAAACCTCATTCAGCTGTGAGTTTTCAGAATACCACAAAGAAAAGCCCTAGAGCAACATACTCTGAGTAACATAGCTGGAAGAAACCGCTATTTTGAGCTACAGCTGTCTACACAACAAAGATCTATAAGGAAGAAACATTAAAAATAAAGTACCTTTTTTAATTAAGGAAGAAAAAAGTTAACCTAGCAGTTAATTTGAATCATCCTCTACAACAGCAATGGCATCTTATCATACCAAACGTAGGTGCATGACACTGCCTCAGAAATAAAGCTTTGCCTTCAAAGTTCACAGATGTAAGGAAACTTCTTTCTCCAGCACTCTTCTAATACAGAATCAGCTCTTCCTAATAAAATACAAAATAAAAACAAAACACCTTTCCTATCATACATTCTACTACAATCTTTAAATACTCTTATTATGTTACATGGCCAGATATTTTTCCCCCTAGGACAAACTGCAAGATCTAATTTTCAGTTAAAATATTTTCAGAAAAGAAACATGGATTGTGATTGTTTCATTCTCCCTGTTGTTTCATCATCAATACAGAAACCATTATTCAATATGCAAACAAATCCTGACATCTGGAAGGCAAAACTCACACTGGAAATGGCTTTGCGTAACTACGCGAGAACTTGATATCTGGTATTCACTGTGGGACCAAAAGTTACCTTACCAGGGTATCATCTGAACTCCACAGAACTCTGCTTAACTCCACTTCACCTTATACAAGCAGGATAAATTGAAGATTTGCTATGCCTAACCAGATTTCCTGCCTAGAAAAAAAGCTGTTAAAAGAGAATTACTGTTCATTTCTGAAGTAGCACTATAAACAAATGCTGGTGTTGATTTAGTTGGCATATTTTATTGTTTCTCATTTAGTTTGAAAGTAAACACTTGGAACAATTCTAATACCATGAATGAAATATTTTCCAAGTCTTCCGGATGTCACCACATAGTGCATCATTCTCTTCCGAGAATGAAGAAGAGCAATCCACCAAAACAAAGGCAGTATTGCTACTGCACTGTCATGCAGATCTCTAATTAATACTGCAATGTTGAGCTACAAAGCATCTTCAGCTAGTTCACCACAACAGAACATGCCTGCTCGAATCAGAGTCCATTGTGGCCACACACTACAAGCAAAAAACTCACCTATTTCTCATCCTCCTTCTCATGAAACAATGGACGAGCTGCAGCAATATAAATGTTATCATATCATTAAATTTTCATCAGGTGATTCTAATCTAACTCTAATGAAGTTCCTATTATTAGGCTGAAGTGGCTCAGAGGCTGGAAGCATAAGACACTAACAGGAATAAATTATAAGCTTAAATTCAGTCCCTGTTATAATCATCAGCACCTCACCACTGCCATGGAAACTTTCTACAAAACAGTCACCAGTCAATTGAAGTCTACCTAAATGCCAGGAAGCATGCACACTTCTCCATGAAGATTAAGCTTCTTCCCCTTTACTGCCATCTCCCCACTATCTATTCCCTCCTGAAAGGCAACTAACTCTCATGAAGTAACTCTGACTTGACAGCAGTTTCAGGAAAAATTAGGTTCCTCCTGCACTGTCAGGTACCACGTGATTGCTTGTTTCTTCTTGTATACTCTCCCTGGTTTTTCTCATTGCTACATTTTCTGTCCCAGGGCAGGGTTTTTTTTCCCCACATCTTTTTAGTCTAGCGCTCCTAGTCCCCCAGGCACATGTTAAACACCACAGCATGGTCTCCAGCCAGAAGCACTGTGCAGGAGGAAGCAGGTGGGAGCGAGAAGGAAGAGCGGCATCACCACCACACAACCCTGGGCCAGGCAAGGGAGGAGGACAGCAGCCAAACCCCAGGAAAGCAGGCAAGAGACAAGCATTCAACATGTACTGGTTGCTTCAGTTATGGAGTTGATCACACAACCACACAGAACCTAGTACAGTGCATATAGAGACTGATATAAGAAGGAAAAAGAAAAGTTTTAAAGCCAATTCTTCTCTCAAAGATTTCGTACCAGCATTGCTTCATTCTGCCACTGCTGGATGATGAAGTTCTTACACTCACAAGCTTCAACCGTGCGACCCTTACACACACCCAAAGACCTTCAAACTTAGCAAGGAACAGTGAAATCCAGCAGAGCTGTCAGGATTTCATCCTACCAGCAAGGCTGTGCTGCAAAAAGCAGAAATAAGTAAAAATCTACTCATTCAAAAAATCTAATTATTTATTTACACAGGGTAAGCAGTATCAACTTCTCTCAAGTGTGATTTCCTTTAGGGGGGAAAAAAAAAATTCAAATCTTGCTTTTAATTTTGGGCACCAGTAAATTTCCTACTGACATATTTATCTTCCAAGTTCTGCAAGTAGATTACTCCTCTGCTGCTGCTCAGCAGTATCCCAGTGACTTCAGCAAACCCAAGAAGTTAATGAGAGTAACCAACTTAACTTGATTTTTAAGGTCCATTCTTTAAATGCCAAGAATTGCTATTATTACTGGAAATAAAACCAGCTTCTATCTACTGCTGCCTTATACTTCTGCGTTATTTTGGAAGGGGAGAAGGGGGAAGAGAGAACCAAAAGGATCACACAAAAATGAAATATAGCCTACGCATGTAGCCACTATATCAGTCACCCACATCTCCTTTGCATGGAGAGCTCACTGTTTTTGGCCCTCAAGCCAGTCAGAACAGATGTGGTTTTGTTTCCATTTAACAAAGAGAAGCTCCATTTGACAAGCAGATTCTGGAAAAAAACAACTGGTCTCTGACCTAAGGGAAAGTAATTCTTCACTGAAAGAAAAAAAAAAAGTAAAACAGTTCTAATGTTGTTTCAGAGCAACACATGACCCAACCTAAAATTGCTCTCCCAGGTCTGAACTTGGCCCCTGCTATCAAAGTACCCTTACAGTGCTGGTCACAAGCAGTGGTCCCACTTTGAATATGCAAAGCCTTGCTGTTTTAAGGCTCAGTGAGAATCAAAACCATGGAATCCCTTCAAATTTCCACACGCACATCAGCAGAACTGCTCCTCTTCTAGCACTCAAGCAACTCTTGTGGAGCCAGGACTTTCCAGGCTTCAGAGGTTTTGGACCCTATCTGTAGGAAGAACTTGGATGGGGGCAGAGAGAAAATATAGGGACAGGAAGGCTAAGCATAAAGGAGGTAGGCAGATTCCAAGAGCAGGAAAGCATAGCATACTTTCTGTAAATTATCATTACATAGTACCAGCCAACCACCTGATACGTTGATTACATGCTCCTTTACCCTTCCAGTTAACAAATTCCCTTTAAAACAAGCTTTGTTTGCTGGTTATTTGCAATCACAACAAACCCAAAGCAAGTTATGTATAATTTTCTTTATTTTCACGCCATTCAGGTTCTTGTAAAATGTAATTAATCTTCTTCCTGACAAGTCTGAATTCCAATTGCATGAGTTAAAATTTTTTTAAAAGTCACTAAATTATCTAACAGTTTGATCATTGAATCACTTACAAAGCCTAGCCTCTCTGAAGCAATGAAAACTACAGCCTTGTCTCCAATCTGGGTATTTCTAATGCAGAAAGTTCATTTTCATTCAAAAAAAGCCAAGCCAGAGCTCCCTTCCCCAACACTGTTACTATCATGTGGAGACAAGGCGAATAATTAACAACTACCAGCTCTGCACAGCCTCATTAGCAGCACAGCACTGTGAGTGTTCTGCAAGGTATTTTTAAATTGCACCATGACCATCTTTATTCTGACAACTGATTAAAAGCCACTCCTTATAAAAATACTAAATGGGGATTTAACATTTTACAGTTCCTTCAAATGGTTATTAGCTGACAGAAAATCTTGACCAATTATTTCCCAAAAGGTAAAATTTTAATTTACAAAATAATAAACTCTTCCTGTCAAGCTACAGATGTATTAAGTTATGATTAATGTTATGAAGGCTGTATTTAATATGTGCATATATAATATGCTTAGGCTGCTCTGGTAACTTTCCAGATTGGTAAGGAATAGAATTTGCTTTGGAGCAGAATTAAGGCAGGCACATCTTTCTTTTTACACAAAGTTTTAGTATAAAGATCTTAGGTAGTGTTAAGTATTACTTATCAAATTATACAGCTTCTTAATGCAAGAATTACAGGGGTTTTGGAAATTGATATTTGCTCTTGCAGAGATTTAAGTTTACCATAGCTTTAGTTGCTACGGTGTGGTATTTCACTGAGCACAGTCTAATCGAATTTGCAGCATACACATAACTACTGCAAAAGAAAGCCCTTCAACTGTTTTTTTCCACTCAAAAAAAAAAATCCTGATTAAGCAGAGGGGTAAGAAATTTTGGAAAGCATGAATGAGACACAGCGTCTGATTAACAGAACAACACAGAACTGTAATTTTACCTCTAACTATAGAGAGGCTTTTCAACACAGCATACACCATGCTTACAGACTTGAACATCAGTTCCTGAGCATCATAATCGGAGACCTCTCTACAGAGTCAAAGATCTCTGGTAACAACAAATATAGGAGAGTCTATTCTCTCTCAGACAAAGAGCCATTAGCAACATACTTGCAGCAGGGGAAGGGAAAAAAAAAAGTAAATAACATTCCATAGAAACACCAACAAAGACCCCTGAGCCATTACACTAGAGCGGCTCACAGGCTGCTTACAATAAGAACCATAAAATCAGCAGAACAGTCTCGAATGGTAACCTGTTTTACTCAAAATCCCAACCCATTTGACTTAGCAACACTGCGCCTTATGAGGCAACAAACCAGAAGATATTTTTGAGCTCCAAGTTAGAAAGGCAAAACTAGATGAAAGCCTCAGTTCAACTAAGGTAACCTTTTTAATGAGTTGCAGCCAATATAGATAATCCATCACGTAGCAGTAACCCTTTATTTTCCAATTAATTGGGGCTGTTTTCTAGCCAAATTAATTTTCCAAGTCAGTTGCAGCAGGAAAGATGAAAATATGATTTTATAATGAAAGCTAGCACCCAGCCTAATCACAAGATAATCCACTGCTTCTCCATAACAGAATCTTCCTCCCACAATTATCAACGCAGGCTGACAAACATTAAGTTACATCTAGCAGAAGAGCATCAACACCAATGTAATCTTCCAAGAACAAGGCAAAGCCACTTGTTCATATCAATTTAAGAAACCTTTTAAAAACAAAACAACAAAAAAAATCCAAACCAACCCCCCCCCCCAAAAAAAACACCTATATTTAACGCTGCTTTGTCTCAGCCATGTGATATAGGGCTCATTACAATTTGAAAGGTACAAATACAATTTTAACGCTATTCAATTTTCAAGTTTTTATGTTGATTACCATTTAAACGTTTGTTCTGTGAGGATTTCTATTGCTTCTGAGGAGGAAAAAACCTCACATATTTAAGTGACAAATTCAGAGAAATCTATTTCAATTATTTTATTCAGAATACTTGGTTATAAACCCAAGCTGAAGAAGAACATCTCTCACAGTATTGCTTTTATTAGCTTTTTTTTTTATTCTAAGCCATATCCAGCTTACAAAAAACTGCCAGCACATACATTAAAATCCACTACACATTTTAACTTAATGCATTAAAATCATAGAAAGAGATCTCCCAGGTCTTCACTAAATTAAATCTGGCTCTCCCTTAATAGCAATTACAGTTCTTATCTCTGTAACTCCTACCAGAAGGTTGCTTTGGATCCTCCTGTCCTAAATTAGAAATCCCCTTCTAACTTCCAAATGGGTATGTGTATGGACAGCCTGTATCAATCTGAATTAATGTAAGAATTTCCTCTTCTCTTAACTCTCTAACCTACATATTTACGAATAGTAATCAGAACGGTTTCTTCCTGCTTCAGAAAAGATTTGCTTATAGGCATTAATAGGAAGAGCCTCTTCCTTGCATCAGATCTATCAATCACGCAGCCATGCAGCAAGTCAAACAGGGAACCTGATCCAACAGAAAACTAACCCAGCAGAAGAACTAGTTCTCTGTCAGATCAATGCGATCCTTTCAACAGCTGCCTGTTAGAGCAGATTAAATATATCATGAAACTGCACACCAAGAGTTTACAAAGAACTGGCTAGCCACCTTAAAAATAAAGCAAACGTGGAATAACATCTCATAAGAATTACTCCTTAAAGCCAGCATTTTTTCTTTAACAGGCACTTGAATCTCCCAACCATCATGAAGGAAGCAACAGACAGAGAAGGAAAAAAAGCTGTATCATTTGAAATCCATATCATGTGGCCTTGGTTTTCAAAATAGCATTTGGCTAGAAACAGATGAGCAATAAGAAAAGTTCACATTCTCACACAGAAAAAGAGCATAACTTCTTCATCCTGTGGATTTAGCAGGTTGGAGACAGCCCACATGACTAACAATGATTTTCATTTTATGATCACCACCAAAACTTGAAGTCATTCTGCATCTGGGTTTTATATACCATACGATATACAGCCTATTCTGTTGGGAAGTGTTGTGATAAACCATCCTGGTGTACCTCACTCTGTGTACCTTTCCTCCCACAAAGCCCAAAGGATGCTTCAATATGTTGTTATTTTTCTCATTTAACTGGCAAAGGGCTGTTGTAACCGAACCCACCCCTGAAGATGCTACCCAGCTCCTCAGGGGGAGGTATGTAGTGCTTTCCAGTGGCAAAGGGCTCTGTTTCAGCAAGCGGTAACTACTAGTGTTCACAATGCAATTAACCGTGGCATGGCCAATGCAAAGGGATATAAATTGCTGCTCAACGCAGTTCAGACTGTATCATTCTCCCCTCCCTCAGGTATAAAAAAAGATGCTTTAAGAGTACCTCACTAGGTTCATTAAAAGCAACAACATTCATCCAACATCTCCAAAATTATGTCCACATTTGGTCAAATGCATAGAATTTATAAGCGGGGTTTTTTTTGGAGGAAGTGGGGTGGGGTGTGTTTGTCGTTTTTTACTATTTTAATAGTATTGAGACTAAATTTAATCTCATAGTGGGTCTCCTATAAATTAAGACAACAAATACAAGGTGTTACTAAAAAAAGACGTATTTGACTAAGCACAAGATTTTTAAGTCAAGTGGTACAAAATAAATCTCAGTGACTTTGAGAGAAACTCATGTAAGTGACCTAAGCTTAGTGAATGTTCAACTGAAATCAGACAAGTTCAGTGTATCCAAGAATCTGATTCGATATAACCTGACCTTAATTTCCTCACTAGGCATTCACTTTAGTTAACGAAAATATCGACTTTTAATAGCACCAGTAGGAAACCAGCAATAAAGTTTTTCTACAGACAGGTATTTGCTACTCCTATTTTGCATCCACCTGTACAATGGATGTATGCTTATATATAAATATTTAGAAATACATTTTACATATCAAAAGATACAAGCTTTTAAGTGGAAAGGAGAAAGTGAAAAGGAGTTTCTAAATGAAACTCTCACCCAGGCATTCTACAGGTACTGCAACAGAAAATAACTACTATTTAAGTAACTCATATGACTCATGTCACACCCTAGACAAGGATTAATCCAACACCTTTGAGGCCTTTTTTACCTTAGAAGAGGGATTTGCTCCTCAGCAAAGATACAGCTTATGCTAGTAGAATCACTTCTACGTGGCTAATTTAGATCCATTCCCCAGACCAAATTAAGACAAAGTCCTCTGGCCAGTAAACCCATGCCCATGGCAGGGCCTCTGCTGGCAGCACTGGCTTGAGGCTGAGCACCAGTCTGGTCCAGGCCAGCCACTTCCAGGGACCTGAACGCCTGAACCCTCATCCCTCCTCGGTCCCTTTTCACAGCCTAGGAAGTGCAAACAGAAACAAATGCAAAGGCACCACCTGGGTCAACAGAAAGCCATCCCATTTTAAGGAAGAAGTACTCTTCTCAACTATTTTGTTTCTGCCTGTGGAAAATAAAAAGCCTAATGACAAAGCTGAGTACACACAACTGGCAACCCAGATCAATAACATGTAGTTCTGGCTGTCATCAGCCTGACAACAATTAGCAATTGGTGTGTAATACTGAAGATAACCAACAGCATCAGCAGGCAAGACTCCTGGATTTTTTTCATTTCAGTGGCCTCGTTCATAAGGAATGGCAATCACAGCCTTAGAGCTGGCCTTTGCCATCTGCAGTATTTGCTGGAGGTTTAAAACATTACATACAAATAAAAGCAAGTTTTCCCAAAGTAGTTTATTAGCAACAAGCAACATCTAGGTCAGGAGATAAAAAACTTTCCATCACACATACTGTTAACGACAGCCACCTTTTCACACCGTAAAATTTAAAATAATCCAATCTAAATATAGGGGATGAAGACTGAACACATCTGATCTGCATTAGCTGGACACAGGAACGAAGTGCTGAAAGGCACTACCAGAAAGCCCCCTACCTACAGGGAAGTGGGGAGGCGGCGGCAGACGGGTTAAACCCATCACGGCAAACCGGGACAAAACCAGCCTGGCTGGGGGGGAACGAAGCTGTAATCCCCCTGCCCTTACATGCCACCAGCGGCCAGCTGGGCCGGGGGGCACAAGCGGATGAGGGCAAGATGAAACAGTGAGGGAGAAGAGGAAAGGGTTTAAAAATATATACTAAAAAAAAATTAAAAGGAAGTCACCACGATAGTAGCAGATCTAGGGGTGAGATTTACCTCCCCCGTGAAACCACCGGAAAAATGCAGAGTAATCTAAGCGGATGCATGCACATGTGAGCCCCCCCCAGACAGACACACGGATACACAAAGCACAGAGAGCGCATTTGCAGAGTTGTCGGGGTCCCGGTGCAAACCGGCAGGTCAGGGCTCCGCCGGCGGCGGCCACCGGTGCCGAGGATGCACCGCAGGGCAGCGGGGCAGCAGCACCCTGCACCGGGCCGCACCGGGCGGGGCGCAGCGGGTTCTAGAAGGAGCCGCCGCCCCCTGGGGCCGCGCCGCCCGCCCGCTGCCGGGCGGATAAAGTTTGCAGCAGCCGGCGGCGGCGCCACTGCAGTGCCGGGCGCGTCCGCCGCAGTGAGCGAGCCCCAGCCTGCGGGAGGATGAACGCCGGTAGGCCCGGAGCCAGCCGGCCGCCGCGGCATCCCCTGCCTCCGCCCCGCGGCACCCCCCGCCGCCCTCCCCGCTCTCCCGCTCCACTGACCGATAACCTCCTGCAGCTCGTAGGCGTCCCTGCAGATAGGCCAGCCGACGGCCGGGGCGGCGGGCGCGGGCGCCGGCTGGGGCTGCTGGACGTGGACCGGCGACTCGCCCGGCTCCGCCATGATGCTGCCGGAGCGCCCAGGCACCCAACGACCTTCTTCAAACTTCCCTTCCAGCAACACCTTTCGGCCGCGCTCCCGCCCTCCCTCCCCGCGCAGCCGGCCGCCCGGCGGAGGGAGGAGGCAGGGCACCGAGGGGGAGGAGGCAGAGGCGGGCGCCGCCGCCGGCCCCGGCCGCTCGCCCTGAGCCGCTGAGGGGAGAGGGAGAGCGGCTGTTGGGCCCGGCGGCCCCAACCCAGCGTCGGTGCGCGGCGCCGGCAGAGCGCGGTGGTCGCCCCTCTTAGCCGCCTCCGCCTGAGGGAGCAGCGCGGGCTCTCCGGCGGAGGCGCGGCCCCGCTAGCCCCGGGGGCTCGTCGCCTCCCCCGGCGCCTCGTCACCTGCCTGCCGGCTGGCTGCGTCTCCGACCATCTTCCTTCCCCGCTCGTCCCGCCGCTCCGTGTGAGGCTCTCCGCGGCGGGAAGCGCGGCGAGGTCCCGCGAAGGGCGGCGGGCTGCAGGCCCCGGCCCTGGCCCTGCCGGCAGGGCCCCAGGCGCCCCCCGGACCCCGCCGGGGCTGAGCACGGGGGCCAGGGAAGGGCTCGGAGGCAGCCACATCGCATGGCGGGGATGCTGGAAAGCACCTGTTAGGCCGGTAGTATAAGCACACAGGCATCTCGGGAGCACAGCTCTCAAGCATACAAGTGTGACTGCCGAGAGCACTGCTGCTGCAAGATCACTTGTATTTAAATTTGAGGGCATGAAGAAAACATTTGTTTTCATCAGCGATGAGGGCTCCAGTCCTGGAAAGTGGTTAAGTTGCCACTTGACGTGAGTGGCCCTTTCCAGGGAGGGCCGCAGAGCAGCACCACATCGCCTCAGGGTGGGCACTGCCTCAGCTCATGCCACCAAGGACTGTGTGCAGTCAAGAAGCATTCCCCTTGGCTAACCAGAACCAAGTGATTTAAACAAATATTCAAGACAAGAATCATAATTGAACTTCTCTACTGCATCCCATTATACAAAATGAGATTAAAAAAAAAATCTGTGGTTAGGTGAAACTCTGCTGTTAATACTAGTACAGAGTTAGCATTTTTTTCTTTCCACCTTCTTCATGGTGTCACTGTATAATATCGGGATTTTACTTACTATGAAATAATTTAGAAAACAGCTATTTGTGCAGTCTACAGTCTCACTCCTACTTGGAATGCTTTGTATTTCAAGATGGAGATCTGGAAGAGAAAAGATTTTCATCAGTTTTAAAACCACACTTCCTACTACAGCAAGAATTTAGGGTAACTAGAACTAATAATGAAAATATGTGAGCAGGAAAGCTTTCAAAGTCAGCACTGATTAAAAGCAGAACTGAATCTCAAATTGTTAGGAAGTATGATGAAGTGTGATTTAAAGTCATAAAAAGATACATATAACACAACCTGTTAGATACTTTATTCAGCCCTAGTTCACTTCAGGATAGCCTTCTTTTACTAACTAAACTTTTTTGTGTAGCTTATTCAATGAAGACTTTCAGTTAATAGAAGTTTATTCCAAAAAGGAAAGCAAGTTACTTGTGTTTTCCTGTGTTGCTGAGAAAGCCGAATAAAGCATAAACTTCTCACCACTGCTTAACATTTCATCAGAAGGTGTATCAGCAGCTTGCAAATATGGAATCATTTGCACACTGAACTTCCATTTTCTCATGTGCAACGGTTAAGCTCAGTATAGAGGCTCCTAGTAGTAGAAAAAAAAATATTGCACGTTTTTGTGCTAAACTAATGATTCCTCTCAATCTAGTTTTTAAAAGCTAGGTGATTAAAATATTTTCATATACACACATTAGAAATTATCTGCCACAAAACTAAAGGTCAGCAAGACTTGGAAGAGGAAGTATTAAATTGTCATTCAATATTAAGCTTAACGCCAAGACTAGACAAACTTGTTAGTAGAAAAGACCTTTCTGCCAGCAATAGCATGCAAAAAAAGAGTAAGACAGCAACAGCACAGGCCAAATCAATCAGCACAGAAAAATGGGTTACTCACTATTGATGGAAAACAGCCAACTTCTCCATCTGTACTCAGTCATAGTGGGTGGTGGCGGGGGGTAGGTGGTGGTTTTAGTTCCTGAGCCATGAATTTCTATGATGCTTCTGCCATATCATTATCTAAACTGCTGGTTTACATCTGATACCATTATAGTAATTTTTGTCCCGATTGTTTTCCTAATTTGTCCCACTAATCCTACAACTCTGGGAATTTCTAGAGTGCACCTGCCCTCTGCAATTTGTTGAAGTGATCAGCTTTTACAGGAAGAACTGTCCAGGATAGCAATTTTATAAACAGTGGGACCTGTGGGAAAAGTTCTGTGCATTCAGGGTACCACTCAAGAAAAATATCAGAGGCTCAGAGTCGGGTAAGATAATAGAAAAGAAGGCAACAGCAAGACCTCGAAGTGGTTGGTCCGTGCCAGTAGGCCAAGCTCCCTTTGAAAAGCAGGTCCCCTGCTGGAGACATAGAAGAGAGCCCTGCAGAACTGAAGGCTCTGCTGTTCACAGCATTACAGGCAGTAGTTCTTCCACAAGACTTTTCAAATGCTGAGAAGAATGGCAATCTGCCGATTTTGGAGATTGCAGAGAAAGAGCTAGGGCTCACTTAAAATCACTATTCTCCAAATTGAAGACAGTTCAGAACAATCCCATCTGAACATGGTTTGGCCTTTCCTAGTGCTTGAAGACATAAGACTCCAAGAGATTGTCTGGGTCACCGAGTCCAGTCACCAAATGATTGATTCCAAAGTGAAAAAAGGCTTTACATAGCCAGGCTACAATCAAAACTGGCAATGTTTAAAACCCTGTAGGCCACTATGGGAGAAGATTTAAGCCAATGCTCAGATCTCTCAATAGTCCCCAGCAGTAACCTCTGCAGATAGGGGCGGGGGGAAAAAGTTTAGAGCAAAGTAACTCAGACTTAATTTCTAGGTTTGAAGGATTTAGACAAGAATAGTATTGGTGCTTACAATAACTTTTCAGACCAATTAATTAGCTTTAAACATACCCTTATAAAGTCCAAGACAGGCACGAGGACTGTAGTTCATAAGCAATGATACATACACTAGTGGCATGCACAAGGGATAGCATCCACCCACTCCTTTTTTTCTGAGTAGAAAGGCAGCAGATGCAACCTAAACAGCCATATAACCTAGCGCAGACTAAATCAGAGTGAGAAGGAACTATTCTCTTTATTATCACTTCTATCTCAGAGAAACACATGAAGTAAAACGATCCTCTCTCCCCAGAAATGACCTAATATTGCAGTTATGACCATCACATGGTGTAGCCCAGCCCTCTGCAATTATGTATGTAAAGTTTAAAAGCCTCTAATTTGGTAGTGGTGAGGGACAGCTGTGTGTTAAATGACATCACGTGATATGAAGGCTGACACAACAGTAGCTGGTGCTGATGGGAGTGGACTAAATGCTTTCAGCCTCACTTTCTCTTCTACTGAATGTATAGTTAAATAGGTAACATGCCCATTATTGTCACTAGGATTCCTGCTTTCATCAAAGCTTGCAGCTTAGGTTAGTTTCTGCTCACACAGAGACATGAGAATCTTCTTGGCAATTCATGTTACAAGAAGAATCTTAATACACTGGAAAACCTTTGATTCAGAAGTCACTGTCAGCTGTGTTCTTACTTAGTCTCACTGAAGTTAATGTCTATCAAACCATAGTGACCTTACAAGATAAACCACTTTTTTTTTTTTTCCTAGGTTGAAGGCCTTGATGCCTTTGTCTCTTTTCTTCCCCCTGCTCCTTGAAACTTTTGCAAGCTGTTCCACTCAGCAAATTTATTCCTTAAACTCAGGTAGGAAGATTTTGTGTTCTGGATATTAATGATTGTTGAATCAGTAACCATTAAGCTAGACTTTATTGTTATATATCAAATGGGCCTCTTCATTATTTCCTTATATGCCATACCCCAAGCCGTTACCAGTCCTTGCAATAGAAACTTCCATTGCCTTTCTGGTAAGTACAGTCAGTACCACAATACATGCCACTGTGATTAGTGACTCTATTAGAAACAGAATGAAGTACTGTTCTCTTTCATGTGAACACAAAACCTTTTTCTTACATATTTTCTTATTTGACCATCCTATTTTTGAGGTCACAGATATAGGAAATGCTCACATCTTTGTCTCAGCCACTCTGAATGTGAGGGGCTTTGACAGGCATATTGAAGACGTCACTTAAAAGAATAATGGAGCCTATGTGAGCTTCTCTGCAGAGCTGGAGAGCAGACGCAGCCTCAGTCTCGATAGAGATTGTTCCTCAACATCACAGCTAGCATTGCATGGTAGGAACCACTGTTAAGGTAGTTAAGTTTTCACATCCTCCTCATCCAGTTTTTCAGATGAGACCATGAGAATGCATTTTGCAGTTAACTTGCTGTTGCTACCAAACCAGCCAAAACTTGAAAATCACCAGCTTAAAAATGACTAGCTCATTCCAGCACCATAGCACCAGTGGCTCGTTACCTAAATCATGATGGCACACCAATGATTATACATTTCAAACATTCAAAATTCAGAACTATGCATACATTTAGAATATTTACACACTAGCCATTCGTGTATTGGCAACAATAGCCTTTTTGCAACAAATGCCTTTTGGAACCTGCAGGAATCACAGTGATGATTTGAATGAATTTAGGATATAGTCACCATGAAGATGACAATGGACTAAAGATTAGTGTTGCTTTTGAACTCCAGTTTAATATCATTAAGATGTTGAGGAGGTGTCTGGCTTACTGAGGCTTTTAGCAGGAATGAACTCTCTGTAGCTGTGAATGGATAAAACTCAAACATATAAAAGAGTCGATCTAGGAACTTCCATGGCTTTCATCACTGTAGGATATGAACATCTCATGCATATTAATAAATAAATCTTCACATACCAAAAGGCTGGGGAATATAATTATCTCAATTTCACAACTGGAAACAGAGAAAGCTTAAGGGATTTGCTAAAGGTCATACAAGAAGTCTGTAGCAAAACTGGGAATGTAACGCATATTTTCTAAGGATGGGATTTCACACAGCCTCTCAGCAAGATCAGGGGCCTAATCTGGCTGACAGCTAATTCCTGGCTTGGTTCACCTGAAAACATTAGCTAGTTCACTGGGCAGCCAAACAAGTGATAAAGAAGATAAACAGAAGAGACATGAGGAAAATGTGGCCAATAAGTGGGGAATGGAATATGCCACCATTTAAGCAGGAGCACAGTTCTAGCTTTGTTAGATGGTCATGAAATGACACTAAGTCCAAAACAAATACCTTAATTATAAAAGGCTATTCATCATTTGAGTAAATGACCCTAGCCTTTCCTCGTTTTCTATTTATAGGATCAGGGAAGGAACAGTTCATACTTTACTGGAAAGCTAAAAATTTCAATTCAGCGATGTTTATAAAGTGCTTGAGATCTTGGGATTGAAATGCTTTAAAATGTTTTCCTTTTAGTTTTGGGGTTGTAAGCTGAAATATAATTTTGTAATCTAAATGCCATAAGTGTGTCTGTATATGAAACCCAACCATTAAACAAAAATTTGTGATTACATTTAAAACTTCCAAATTTGTTTTTCTGATGGAAAACCTGGGGTCTGATGGGCAGCGCTTTCTGAGAAATCAAAATGGCAGTTAAAACCAAAATAAACGTTGCTCATATTTTATGCTTTCTTTCCAGCATTATGATTTGCAAATGGGAAATTAAACTGTCCAGAGCTGCTGGCTAAATTTCCCCTCAAGTAATTCAACAAGATTCCCAGTCCAACTTGAGCATTATAAAAAGCTGAGGCTCCTGTCTCTCAGGGCAGCTTGCTCTGCTTTCACAGGGCTGGCAGAGCTCCTCAACCTAGGTTATCCATGAGGAAGAAAGCTGTTTAATGAAGAGCTCCTGCTTGAGGAAGCCATGTCAGGGATCAGCAAGGGCTGGGCTGCCCTGCGAGGGCAGGCGAGCCAGGACCCACGGGTGCCAGCGAGGCAGCAGGGGCAGTGGCCACACTGAGCAGGGGGCCTCCTGGCAGGACCCAAGCCAGGCGAGGGGGCAGGCCCAGGGATGGCAGCCAGGGTCGGTGACAGTCCGATGACTGCCACGAGAGTCTGTAGGGACAGGGCAGGTCCAAGCTGCAGCTAGGAAGCTCAGTCAGGAAGGCAAGGTCAGGATCAGCAGGGTGCAAGGCTGGGCACTACTATAGCGTAGTAGGCTCAGGCAAGGACCAAGCATAGCTACAGCGTAGCTCAGGGAAGGACCACAGGCAAGGGCCTGAGCTTGAACACAGCAGAGGACCCAGGCGAGGCTTCTCATTGCTCTTTCTTGCAACTTGGCTGTTTTCACAGCACCCTGATCCAGGGTTACAGGGCATCACCATGTCCAAGCTGGCCTTGAGTACAGACAGCAAAACCCCTAGGAGTAGGGAAAGGTTGTAAATCCAGTTGGTGTGCTTAGAGCCCTGGCAACATGGGCTTACCATCAACAAGTCTCGAGTGTTTCTCTTGTTGGGTGTGCTTGCCATACCCACCATTCATTTCTGGAGTCGCAGGACAGAGCAACAGTACTGTCAGCATAGCTTCAGATTTGGATTCAGAAAACTGCCTATTGCTCTAATTCCCTCTACTCTAATAAAGTGCTGAAACATGGCAATCTGCCCAAAGGGGAAAGGTCAGAAGTTGCCATCCTTTCCTATTCATCAGTTAAAGCTCACAAAGCTTCCTGATACCAAGGCAAGCTATGGAATAATGTCTGGAACAAAAATCTGGTAACAAATGAGTAGTTTCCACTCTAGGAAGATTAAAATGCCAGTTAAGGCATTAAAAATAGAACTGAAATCAGAAGAAAAATCTCTCTTCCTCAGAACAATGAGGTGCTTTAAAATTCTTAAACACTCTAATTCCTTTCCTATCTGTAAGAAAGGCTAAACCGTACAGTAATAATCACCTCGAATGTTAAAAAAAAAACATTTGTTGACTCAAATATTTAGATTTTAGTCTTCTTTAAAAGACCTTTAACAATTGCTTTGGGTCTCGTACTATTTGTGTAATTGGTGAAAAGGAGGCTTAAAATGTAGTGATACAAACAACATTATTTTCTAATGCATCCCTTATTGTTTTTATGATTTCTTTAAAAACCTAATTTATCCATGAATGACAGAAACCTAAACTCATCAATGCTGTGCTTTTAATAGACAAGAAACAGAAATCAGGCAGTTTAGGCACAACCTATTTTTAAGTTTTACTGGCATATTAAACCAAACAAAACACCCCCAGCAGATATCATTATTCACAGACGCTGTACCCATAAAAGCCCTACATTTAGTATATACCACAGGTAAAACATGCCAAGAAAGCACTCCTAATTTTGTTTCAATCATTACCAATAGTAGAATCAACTGTGCATGAAAATCAGATACCCTGGTATAAGCAGGTTTTGCTGTTATAGCCTGTAATGCATCCGCTGCAAATACAGTGGTCAAAGTCAGAGCTCTGACCTGGTACTCTGCCCAGTATGGTTGCACCTACAGAACTAGTTATAGCAGCAGAAACCATACTTTGACTAGTTCTGTTTGCTATGCTTATGTCAGGGTGCTTATTGTACTAAAATAAAAGCCTAATTTTGCCAATATACAGGAAAACACATTTGGAAATGGTGCCAGTAAAATGCAGTTTTTCCTCTGTTGGTAAACAAATCCTAGCGTAGGCACAGCTTTATCCTACCAGTGATTACACCAACACGTGGCATAGTGCTGGTATGAAAGTACTCACCGATGTAGGTCATAGCACTTACACAAAGCATCAGGTGAAGTGGTGTAGTTCTGGGATGTGGTCTTTGAGTGGCACCAGAGAGAGCTGTATGGGAAGAGGATGCTACAAGCGAGGGGAGCAGGCACAGCTCGCTCTGGTGTGCGTAGGGCCCAGGGTGAATATTGCTGGGTAATAACCAAAAGGCAAGAATAGTATTTGATGGGAAGAATGGGGTAGCTGGAAGCTCTGGGGCAACTGAATATCCAACAGTACAAAAGACAACAGGAAGATACTTAAACAGAGCTTTCGTCTGAATCTGCAGTGTCAGTGAAAAAAAAAAACCCTCTTGGAGTATCACCTCATTTCCCATAGTAACTAAAAACTCTTTAACACATTGTGCACATCAGACACTGTTTACTTAGAATGTTTACTACAAAGTTGTATTACAAAGACATGAGCAATGTGCTACACGTATATTTGAAATGTTTGAGCGCGATGTCTTTTAACCAAAGGAACATGGAACTATAAGGGAATATGCAACCTGTCTAAGCTGTGTGCCTTTAGGAACTTACTCTGGTTTCCTACAGTGGATTGGGTTGTGGCTGGAACTGTAAACAAAAACTTCATTCCCAGTCTTTCAGTAGCTCAAAATCTTGGCTAGCCTGCTGACATGCTGAGACAACTGAAGTTGTCCACCCTAGGAAGAAATCTGGAGAGGGTGGCAAACTTCCCAATGTTCCACATGGGACTGAGAACCAGCACAGCCCTGAGGGGAGAAAGGTGGCAGAGCGCAAAATCCAGGAAGACCTGCAGGTGGTTCTACCCACAGCAGCATGAACAAGAGCAATACCTAACATACAGCAAACAAAGAAATGCCATGAAAGCCTTTGCTTCTGTGAGTGACCAAAAGCGAAAGGCAGACATAAATAATGATTAGATCAAAAAACCAGACAATTAACTTGAACAAAATGTGGACTGTCATTGCCAAAAGTATATCTGAACAGCAGAGCCTGCAAAGTTAAAGCCATTAGCACACGTTGGGACAGGAGGTGCCCAGCTCCAACGATTCCGGAGCAATATCCCACACCTATGTCAATTTTTTTTAAAAGACAGCAGAGCACTGATCTTGAAGATGTTAGCGAAAAATGTATTAGAAATTATAGGCATGTGTGGATTTAAAAAGCAAACAAAAGAGCTAGTTAGTAAAATTTTATATTGCCCTCATTGTAGCTGTGGAGGCTTGTGATATGCCACAGACATGACTTCAGTGGAGACAAAAGAGTATGTCCCGGTGACAAAAAAAAAAAGAGCATAGGTAAAATCTTTAATAGACTTGTTTATGTTGATGGCAAAAATATATAATTTAATGTTCTCAATTTGCTGGAATAGATATGCTAAAGGAGTATCTCAGCTAAGCAGCTGATTGACAAAGTCAGACTTGTTTAGCTAGATAAAAATATTCTACATTGCAGTTTATGTGGCACAAGTTTGAGCAGGTCACAATAGAGTTGGTAATTTTTTTCCCTTAATTCAGTGGGATAGCTGAAAGTCATTTTAAAGTAATACCATTCACACTGGGAGGGATTGTAGTGAAACAGTGTCAGATTCAGTTTCATTGATGCCATATCCTGTTATTTAATAGTGCAAAGTATAATTTAACAGTTCTAACAATGAATCATTGTTGGTAACCTGCGTATGTTTTTGATAGAAAACTCCAAAATAGAATACTTATAATGGAAGAAACTGGAGGCAGAAAAAGGATGGGATGTGCAAACCTATAAAGAAATAGAAAACCTCAAATAACAAAGGTGGTGAGTACCTAGGAATTAATGCCTCTTTGAAAAAAGACAAAAATGGAAATAACTCATCACAGATATCAGAGATGACAGATAAGGTCATCTCCAGCCAGAGACAGTGAAAGGAACATATGGCACCTTACCCAGCTCCCAGAAAGGAGGGAGACCAGACACATACAGAATGAGATGTAAGAGTGATGGTTTGCTGCAGAACTGAGGCAAGACCACCAAATCCCCTGATATAAAACAAGCAGAACAAATTACTTTTCCATATCTACAGTGGCAGTGATATTTCAACTGAGAATCACTGACATTTTTAAGTTGTAAGCCATCTAAGTAGGCTCCGTTTATCATTTGGAAATTTTAAAAATACCCATATATTTTTAAATGTTGTCCAGAAAGAAAGTTGAAGCACTAAAATCAGCTAAGGACTTTCCTATGGTCATTTACACCACCTCAGTTGAAGGGCAGGAACTTCTTTCTCTGCTACAAGCTTTTTAGCAGCAGATATCTGAATGTATTCCAAGAATCTATTAATACCGTGGTTAAGGAAGACCAAACAGGTTTTGTACTTGCTTTTACATCTGATAGTTTTTCTCTAATAGGCAGAAATATGGTAGCCTTTAATAATGGGAAAGGAAATGAGTGTTTCCTCCGCTGCTTTGTCAGACAAGGAATAAAGTACGAGTTCTTTTTTGTTAATTCTCCCAAGACTCCCAGCAAGTGACAATACATAAAGGGCTTTTTGTTGTCTCTCCCTTAAAGGGACAAGTTTATGTCGTCTCTTTGTTGTATAAGAGTATTTTTCGCTGCTTGAAACAGTGCAATATGTAAACTTAAAATATGTAGGAGTTATAACATTTGCAAGACATATTTCTGCTGCAGTAAAATGCTACTACTTTTAATGAAACAAACAGAAAAGGTCTCTTTTCACACTAATTGTGTGCAATTTATTGATATTTTCTGATAGAGTTCACTGTATGAATGCTGTATTGAAAAATTAAGAGCGTATGTATAGAGACAGAGACAGAAATTAGAAAATATGTTTACTTTTTAGATTCAGATCTTATCTGCCAAATGTCTTAAATAATAAAGAATTACACTTTTAACTAGTGCCTTAGATTCTGGGCTGTAAAGTAAATTCACTGCTCTAGGCTTACACAAGATTTTCCTGCAATATGAATAAAATAGTTTTGGGTTTGTTTGCTTAAATTAGCATTTGCACTGCAGATAGTACTAGTCCTCTTCAAAGCTGCTTAGAAATTCTGGCAAAGTATTTATCCAACTGTAACTTCTGTGAAGCACTGGTACATGAACTAGTCAAAAAGCAGGAGGAAGAATTTAAATCAGTTTAAATGTTTGTTACCCCCAACTGACCAATATTTCAGATTAAAAAAAAAAAAAAAAAGAAAAAACATTAGCCAGGTATATTTGCAGAGAACATAAAGGTGACTCACAAGAGGTGCAGGACTCAGCCCTAGTGTCTAAGGCTCACTGGCATCAGTACCAGTGAAGCATCAGCATATGAATGATGAGACCCTTTGGGAAACTGCCCATGCTGACTGTGATGGACCCCAAGCTGGAAATAGTGCTGCTCACTCACCATCACCATTAGGACTGTTTTCTTAGGGCACGTATCCAACCATATTTAAATACCTATGCACTCCAATGACAATGTGAGATCTCTGAACAAGCCTCAGGGTTCAAAACTCACTATTACTTTTAAATGGAAATCTTATATTCTGCAGAGCTGGGCACTGATTCAAGTACTAGATAAATATATCAGGCAGGCTGCCTTCAGTCAGGGGAACTGCAACCTGACACACACATTATGAATCAGGAAAGTAACCTGTATTGATTTGTATTAGTGCTGATCTCATATTCCTCAGCAAGGTTCAGGTGACATTTCCACTCTTTTGATGAGTTATGAGTTCATATTGTTTGTAGAGGCAAGCCAGACAAACCCAAAGAACTATTACTTTCAAATGAGAGATTTCATAACAGAAAGAGCCTATGTTTTCTCAAGTTTTGAAGTATTTTTAACCTTGTGCCCCTGAAAGTTGCCAAGCTGGCTAGCCTGGATGCTAGAACCACTTGCTTAGTGGAAAAAGAGTAATACCGCAGGCAGACAGACAGGCTTCCTCCAGCTGCAGAGTCAACACGGTCTCAGACTCCACCGCCCCATCAGTCTTCAGTCTCTCTGCAGAGAATGCCACCGAGCATCATTTAGCAGCAGCCCCAAACTGCAAGGGGACAATGAACTGATTTCAAAGCAGCTGCCACTCACTCAGCCAGGTAACAGGGTCAGGTACACTCTGTAATCAGGGACAAATGGACCTATCTCACCTGCAGACTGTCAGTTTCTAGATTCATAGGTTAGTTTTTAATTCCCACTCTTGCCTACTCTTTGCTTGTAAGTTCAGCTATCTAAGCAATTGGCAGAAGCTTGAATTATTTTTAGCAGGTGGATGTGTACATCCTTCTGCTACTTATAGTCTGTTCAGAGTCAGAGAGGTTTTGTTAGACTATAGCTTATATATATTTTTATACTCTCAGAAACAAGGTTGTGGGAGGGAGTGATCTCTTATTCTAATTGATACTGTTGGGGGGATGAAGAGGAAAGACAAGTCTTTAGGTCACAACTTCTTCAGTTCTGAAGCAGAAGCAGCAAGCTTGAAGTTGGGTGCAGGTCAGGAGCTGGCCCATGCCTTCGGGAGAACGCTTTTAGGGAGCAGCCACTGTGGCTCTGGCCTCTCAGTCTCATCCTGGGCTGCTTTCCAGAGATGAGTCTAGGAAGAGCAAAACATAATTTCACTACCTATTAAAAATCATAAATTCAGTACAGATAATTTTTTCCATACTGTGCCTGCTGTTGTTCAGAGCTGCTGACTCTCTACATCCTACAGCCCTGACAGCTTCTCTGCCTCTCTCCTTGCTGTCAGGCGCCTGTGCCTCGCAGGTGCCAATTACCCTTTTCCCTCAATGTGTTTAAAGGGTTTAAACTCCAAGTAGTTTCTCCCTACCTGTATTTTGCCTGAGGTTTAGTGACTGTGTTCCAGGACTGAAGAAAGTCCCTGTGTTCAAGAGCTCATTTATTCTCTCCAGCAGTATCAGCGCTCTATAAAAGACGTGATCTCTCATCTTTATCCCACCATAGTTTTACGATACCACTCCTTACTCTTCTATATACCTCAATTACTTTTCCCCATGGGCTATTTCTGGGATCTATCACAGACGGGGGCGAGTACACGTGCAGTTAGGTGCGTGCAAGGGAGAATGCATCTTGTGTTTGCTTTTAGCATTGGCTGTATTCCCAGACTTGGAGCTTTCTGGAAGGTGACTGTGTACAAGCTGTGTCTATCAGGGATCAGCGAGGGCTGGGCTGCCCTGTGAGGGCAGGCGAGCTGGAAGCCACGGGTGCCAGCAAGGCAGCAGGGGCAGTGGCCGCACTGAGCAGGGGGCCTCCTGGCAGGACCCAAGCCAGGCGAGGGGGCAGGCCCAGGGATGGCAGCCAGGGTTGGTGACAGTCTGATGACTGCCACGAGCGTCTGTAGGGACAGGGCAGGTCAAAGGTTGAGTCAGGAAGTCCAGGCTGCAAGGCAGGGTCAGGATGGGGAAGGAACAAGCCTGGCACAGGCAAATCTGCAGCTTAGGCAAGGGCCTGAGGTTAGGCGCAGTCTCCAAGCCGAGGACCAGAGGCCCCAGGTGAGGCATCTCACAGCTCTCACAGCAGGCTGGTCCAGGTCACCAAGCCACGCTGTATTGGAGCGGGCCTTGAGCACAGGCAGTGAAACCCCTGCAAGGAGATATTGCCTGGTGGTGCACTCAGGGCCCTGACAGTCCTACGGCTTTGTTTTAACTGTTTCATCCATTGCAAGTTCAGCTTTGCAAAGGATAGGGGCTGCTGGTGGGACCCATAGTCAAAGGAGAAGTGGTGGTCCTTGACATGGGTCCATCACATCTAACAGAGCTCTAAAGTTTAGGACCAGGACCTCACAAGCACTGCAATATTGGAAGAGAAGCTGATGTAGCTTAACATTTTGTTCTAGCTATGTTGTTGTGCTTAACCATGATCAAACTGAAAAATTCAGTGGTCATTTGTGTAATTATAGTGAAATCTTTCAAAATTTTCATCACACATGGGGATCCAGACAGTTCAAGTACCTGGTTCCTCCTAGCTCTGCAACATGACCAGGTGAGATGGGAAGGGCAGCCAGAAATTGTGTGTCAATGTAACGTTTCTCCTAATGTGTATTCACTCCACTGCTGTTTTATTTATTTGTACTCTTTATCCTATTCTCATCATGTTACATGTTTTTTAAGCTATCTTTCATTGTCCTTTCCTTGTCTTTAAAAAAAGAAAAAAAAGTTAGATATTAACAGCAGAGTCTGAGTGCTGAGAACTACCATCTAAAACATTTTCCTTTAATCAGAAAGGATATTTAAATTTTACATGTCTTTTAAACAAGTCTTATAAAAGTCTGTATTCAAATAGACAGGAAGAGAGAACAGAGGGAGAGAGAATTGCTGAAGATTTACTTGTTCAAGAAAGTTTTCAGTGTATTCATTCGCACCAGCTTTATCCCCTAGTGTATATGTGCACACGTAATGAACGTGCAACATAATTTGGTTGGTATACAGGGCAGTAAACAAAGCTCTTTGTAAGAGAACTGCAAAACCAGATTGACTGCTAATGTGAAGGCACTCAAAGAAGTTGCAAATTACTGGAATTACCCTATCACCTTCTGTTTCTAACATTCACTTTGGAGGGTTAAACAGTTGTTTTGCACAGCTCTTTGGAAGTGTAAAAAAAGCCACTCCACTATCATGCTGGCATACCAAAAAGATAAATCCTTCCACAGTTTATCTTTCTTCAAATACAGTATTTGGCATGAAGAGTGATTTGTTTAAACTATTTCTAATGCTTTGATTTTCCCTTCAAAAAGATACCTCAGCCTAGAGCCTAGAGCCTACCCTCAGACTTCAAACCCTCCCCAGAGCCCAGAGGGCTGGAGAACGGAGACCTGGGTCTTCCCAGAAGAGCCCACTCCTCCTGCCTTTGTGGGGAAGGGGCAAGCTGAGGCACAGGCAAGTGAGACAAATATAAAACAGATTCACAAAAATAAAATGCCCTTCCATTACCACTCTCCTATGGTATGCTTGCTGAGATATGCCAGTGGCTGTGGGAGTTACTGCTCGGGGCATGGGGAGGCTGGATTTTGCTCCCACTGAATGCCCTTGCCTGGAGGCAGCTTGTTCAGTCTCTCTGAGATAGGGGCGTCAGCACTGCACCAGGCGCTGCTGTGAGCAGGGAAGTCTTCCAGCCTGGCCCTATCTAACAGAGCAGGACTGTGATTTTCTCTGATTGTACCAATAGTCCCTTGGAAAAGCAACTAATTCAATTAGGATGATGGAGCTGAAATTTATATCTATTTCATTATTAAGTGACTTAATAAAATCCTCTATCAGAAAGCAGGAATTGTGGACCACATAACACTTGAAGTGATAAAATCTTGAAATAGGAGCTGAGAATGAAGTAGCAACTTCTAATGAAATACCAACTCTGAAAATTATGTCCCCAGTTTTTCTTTGTCATGTATGTTTTAAGTCTGTTTAGGGCTTTTACTGTAAGAAGTGCCTTGACATAGTTATCATATGCCACAAATCTTAGAATCAACCAGGTAGTCTCTCTGCAATGTCATTATGGCAACTTAAGTGACTGCCATAAAATTTAAAAAGGAAAAAGAGTTCCTTTTCTGTTCCAGTCATCGTTATTATGATTCAAGTCTTGGAGAGAGTGAGGGAAAGAAGAGATAATGAAAATAACTTAATTTTCCAAAACCGTAGTTGTGAAGGCATGTATTTATGTTAATCAGCATTATTGTAACTTCCACCAAGGTTATCTAAAACCTGTCTCTTGCCATTTGTCTGCATTTTGGTGTATGGATTACAATTTTGGGGGGTGGGATGTTCCAGGAATTTGTTGAGGGAATCCCAGGTTCTAGCTCACGTCCTGAACCAATTCTTTTGTTCCTGACCAGCACTGGCTCTGTCTGGGAAGGCAAACAGAAAGTAACCCTGGGGATGGACACTGCTCTGCATAACAGTTATTTTAAAATGGCAGATAGGATCACAGCGGATCAAAGCATGATACCAAAGTGAGGTTCTTATACAAGATGCACATGCACCTTCTTCAGCAGTAATATAATTCCCCTTCTCAACACCTAGGTAACAGAATAATGGTCTCTAACTCAATTAATAGTTCTAGTTGCACTTTTCTACCTCTCTATGTCCCATACAGTGACAGTCAAGCTTCCAGCTATTGAATTTCCCATTAAAATCCTGAGACCTGATTCCTGCTGCCTAAACACCCCTTCCCCCCATTGCTGCTTAGGTATTTGTATCTCCCCAGCCTCTTACCCCTTCCAAACCTCAGCCTAGTCATCTTTGCTTCAGATGGCACCCAAACACCTTCAGATGCTCTTCTCACCTGCAATCTATCATGTCACAACAGTCTTTTTCAGCTATTCTTCTCCCAGACTAATCCAAGGCCCCACATTACTTTTAAGACCAATGCTCATTTTACATCTGCAATGAAAATCAAACCATTGGGAGCCAGTCAACTGATTCCTTAGAGGAAGGCTGAAGGTGGCAGTCAGAGGGTTGGCACCTGCCTGACCTCCACAGCGATGGAGAGAGACCTCCTAGGAACTCAAGCAGGTAGTTCCCTCCCTCCTTCTCTACTCCTCTGGGCATGTGTCAGGGTTGATCTCTCATTTTTCCAGACCTTTTTCCTATGGTACTGGAGAGATAACTGCTTGTGTGAACTTGATCTATTAAATTAAATTTCTAAGTATGTAATACATATATTTTGTGGATAAAAAGTATCCAGTAAAGCAACTTTACATATGAACTTTACATTTTGATGTTGAAATTGCAGAGGGAATTTAAGGAGGCACAATGACCCAGTGGCTAAGGCACACAAAGAAACAGGCAGTAGGGTAGCCAGCTCTCCTCCTGACTTTTCCATAAAATTGGATTTAAAAAAGGATGCTGTAGTCTCTTTGGTGTCAGATATACATAGTACTTTTCATAAGCATGGCAATTTTAACAAACCTCTGTATCTGCATGTAAGAAAGGGAAGAAGAATCTACCCAATCTCTTGACTATTGAAGTACTTTCAGATTGCATTTCAGAATACCTTATTGAATCAATTTTTTTTTTAATAGGTCTTTGATCCTGGTCTTTTTCTGCAAAACCCACTAACACGCCTTCTTGTATTCTACTAACCCTATTCCAGCAGTTCAGGAGTCCTATCATGCTTCTATTACAGCCTTTGTGGAATACGTGTTTTCTTCAGTGAGTTCTTCAGGCTTTGGCTAAAAATAAAGTCCTAAAACTTACAGAGTTAATGCTGAGACTGGAGCTGAAGAGTGATTTCCAGCTCTATGTTCAGATGATGGCTCTATGCAGTTAAAAGCAGTGGTCTCAAAGGAATAGCAGCGCAAAACTGTTTGAGACAAATCTACAATCAATAAGACCTGTTATTTGGATACTGGCAAAATATCAGTTCTTACAGCGCAGTGGATAGGATACTTTATCACAAGAGTTCCTACATGCAAAACATACAGATTTTTTTAATGCATGATCTTTGAAATCACAGAGGGAAAACTCAATAAATATTTTCCTTGCATTACATAATAGCAGGTAGTTCGCCAATTGATGCAGCCATCACATACTGCAAATCACTTATTTCCTGGCAGTTAACATCATTACCCGTGTGATTGCTTGGGCAAGCTTTTGGCTGTACATTCCTCTCATTTTAACCGATTTGGTCCTATTTGATCCATGGTAACATGCCAAGGAGACAGTGGTGTGCTTTTCCACTCTGTCTCAAAAGTCCTCCTTTTCTATGCTTTGATCAACCTTTGTGTCTCTGGTAATGAATTCACAGATTAAGCGAGCTTTTGCTTTTCCTGGAAAACATCACTCAAATTTAAAAGGTGGAAATTTTTCTTTTCCCTCATAGTGAAAAGTGATCAACCAAGCTAGAAAAATGATGTGGTGCTATTGGATTTCTAATTGTCTATGCCCTGATTAGCTGTCATTTCTATCTCTTATTTTGTCTTCCTGCTGTTGATTGGATACTTATTATGGTGGATATACAGAGACACTGAACCTCTGCAGTTCCATTGATCATTAAAATATTTTAACTGTTTCAAAGAATAATGAAAACATCCACAAGAAAAAACAATTTTAAGAGAACTGATTTTTTGAGAGCAAGCTGTTACTCCCCTTTCTACACTTGAAGCTCTCCCTCACATAAATAAATCATTTTTGCAGGTGCTTGGCAAAATGTAGTGACAATTTAATCTGATACATCTATCACTGGGACTGCAGGCTGTCCTTAAAGGAGAATGGACTTGCTCACCAAATAGATTTTTTCTCTCTCCCTCTGCTATGATTATCCACTTTATATGCCTCAATACCAATAGAAAAGGTCATCCTAGTTCAGAAAATGCTGGCTAATAATCATGTAGAGACAGAAAGACTGCAGAAAATGCTGTCCTCCAAGTTTGAGACAACAACTTGAACCAATGCCTGGCCCATATAGAGGAACAGATTTGCCTGACAGAACCCAAAAAACAAGAGAGGGTATATCTGAATGCAGATTTCCTGAGGATTTTTATATTATTTTTGAAGGAATTGGAGGCTCCATCTTGTGCCCAAACTATAGCTGAAAACAGAGTTCACAGTGAGTAAATTCAGTTAAAAACAGCATTCAGTGTTTTGCGTTGGATTTCCAAATTCTACTTAATTTTTATGTAAAGAATTATTTGCAAGAACCCCTCCTTTAGACCATGTGATGTAAAACTCTACCTGACACAGCACGTAAGGTGTAGGACTGTTATTTACTTGTTGTGTAGTTTTTGTTATTAATTTAGTGAAGTACAGTTCTCCAGGAAACTTTCCAGTGAGATGTAAAAGTATCCTTCACTAAAGATGATTTAGCCCCCTCTGTGGCTAGTTCTCCTTAGCAACCCAGCCTGTGATCATCTGCCCTCTCATCTCTTTACCATCTTGTTTTCAAAACTCTACTCCAAGCAAGAGAAGTTAAATCTGCTGATTTCTTGCCCTACATTTTTCAGGCATTCCATATGTCTTGGTATATAAGCATCTTAGTGGTGACTTTCCAAACTGTACAGTGGCACCAAGAAATGAAAAGACAACTAATTCTTGATAAGCGTTAACAGTAGCACATCAGCAGCTAAAGAAACAAAATTAGCCTCCTGTCTGTCCCTGTGCTGTTGATTCTATTGTGTAAAGTTGATGTTATGTAGGAGTTTGTATCAATAAGATAAAACAATATTTGTGAAAAAGTCAAATTATGTCTCTTGGGAAGAAAATATTTCTGTATTAGAAAATGTGTCTATTACAGAAAGTAATCAGTGGTTTATTCTGTCATGATTTCCATGAAAGGAAACAGAGAGGTGCAAGATGTCTTAGTCCCTTACACAGTCCTCTTACACTACAAAATGGAAGGAAACTAGCTAATACCTCACCCTCTGTTCCTAAGGTGGGCAGAAATGCCAGCTCCTAGGAAAAGTCTGTGCGAATGCAGCTTTAACTTCCCAGGTACTTCAGTCTTCCAGATGTAAGTCATCAAGTCCTCCTATATGAAGACAATATTTGGTGGGAGGGAGAGTGAGGTTTGTTACCTGCTGTGCTCAAACATTATTTGCTAGAAAGTGACTAAGATAAACACAGACATTCCAGATGGACAGCCAAATGCAAGTAGTGCTACTGACCATGGGTCAAACCTGACACACAGTAATTTCAAAGGTTTAAATGTGAAAAGAATAGGAAATCTCCGTCCCACAACTTTTTATAAATCCGTGAAGTCAAACATGTCATGTTGTAGGTTCCATCTCAAATACGCTGGAAGATGCTGGTCCTTCAGGATAATCAGCTGCTCATAACAAGGTGTAAGTTCCCTTTCCATGTGCACATGGGCTTCTCAGCACCATGCGGATGGTACTCATTGTGAAAGCTAATTCAACGGGATAGACACAAGAGGAACGCACCCACAGCTATGAGGCAGCACCACTCACGTCTCTGTGTTTTTACTAGCTCTTCCTAACAGTATGTTCCATTTCATATCTGGATTAGGATCTATCCTGGTGAAATTAGATCCTAATTAAAAATATTAAACATTGAATATAGATCAAATATTGCAATGCCACAGAAGAGAGAATACAGAGAATTTCCCAACATTATGTTAAATGTTCTTCAAATCAAATACATTTTTAGGCTATATATCTATATTGAGATCAATGAGCTTATTTTATACTGGGGAAAAAAGAGTCATTTTCCTTAAATAGCAGTTTGCCATTGTAGGACATAATAACCTTGAACATTCAAGTTAGTGGGAGATTTTTTTCATTTGACCCAAATGGCATCAAGTTCAAGCTCTTACTCGGATACGTATTCAGCAAAAAACATTAGGTTTTTAACACATAGATAATAAGGCTCAATCTTGCATCTACTGAAGATGACAAGATGTTTCTGTCATCAGGAAAATACAGCTTTTAGTGCACACATGAATTAACATAGGTGTCCTTGGTACATATTTATACATGAACTATACGACGAATATGGCAGTCCAGAATCTGTAGTTAGTTGCAAATAAAACAACCTGTGTCAGCTCTAAAAAAACATTTATATTCGGCCATGAGAGCATAGACAGCCTCCCTAGCTATTGAAAAAGATAGATATATGTAATAAAGCACATGAGCTACCGAATTAGATTGTCAGTAATGTGCATTTTAAAAGGACCCTGACTATGCATTGTAACATGGTCGATAAAATATATTTGTAAGAACCTGTCAGTAAATAGAAATTCACACATCTGAAAATATTGAGGGTGTCTGCCTCAAGTATTCAAGGTTAACTATTCAGTTTTACTCTCAGAGTCTATTTTCTCCTTGATGTATGATCATTAGTATAAGTGGATGCATGTCAATGCACAAATACTTCAAAGAGGAATTGCTAACTGATGGTTACAACAAAATATTAAAACAATAGTGGCTGAAGATACTTCTTTATAAACATCGCTTATGGTACATTGGAATTGATTTCATAGTACTGAGCTATCCTAAAGGGGTACAGTGAGACCTAATTAATATTTGCAGCACATTGTGTCTGGGTGAAAAAAGCTAATAGAATCCTAAATTATTAGTGCCCACGTCTTCTGTACTGTGACTTATGAGGAACTGTCCAGGTTGCCATAAAGCATTACATGGAAACACAGGGATATGGGCTGATATACCATCTCATCAATTTGTACCCAAGTCATATTTTTAATAACAGTTTTCTTTCAAATTACTGACAATCAAAAAATGCATCTGGGGCCAGTATTGTATCTCTGGAGTTCTTGACTTTTTGACATGATGATCAAACCTGAGACAGTTTTATTACACATGAAAAGCAAGCACTCTTCATACAAATAAACAAACCAAATGAACATACAAGTCGAAGGGATGTTAAAAGTCACCTGAAGTATATTTGTCCTGTAGTGTATGAAGGAAGAAAAAGGAAAAACTAACTATAATCGGTTTCCCATGTTAATAGGTTGCAAAAGGTCAATATTGCTTCCTGCTAAGATACTTAGAAAATAGTATATATAGCTATAAAGTTGGCATCAACACACTACTGATAAAGAATCATCACTAAAGTAACTTTCAGCTGTGTGTGGTATACAACTGGTGCAGGACCCAAAGAAAGTGTGGCAAGTGGAATTCAAAGTCAAACTTTAGATTTCCCTGGTTTAATGCATTTTAAAAAGGAGAATAAAACAAGGTGAGCAAGGAAGCTTCAAAGAAATTATCATCAGCCAGACAGAAGTTTCATGTGGTTGGTTTTTTTTTGGCAGTCCAGCTTTCAGAGATACATCCTGCACATTGAAGGGCAGTCTTCCCTGCTCTCATCAGTGTCCAGAAAGAAGCTGATTCCAGGAGGCTGCCTGTTTGAAAGACCTTCATTTGCCACAAGCTGTAGTTATCTTGCAGTTGATTCCACACATCCAGCCCCTCCATATTACTATAGAAATAATTGCTTCCTCATAGGAGCAATTGTCTTCCTATTAGTTAAGTCAATAGTGTAGGCAGCTTTTCCATATTCCAAAATCCCAGAATGAGTGGTCAAACCTATAAAGAGTAACTCCTTCATTACCATCCCATTACCCTTCTATTTAATTTAATGATGCTATTTTAATGCCATGGCCAGCATAAATGGTGCTCCAAGTCACAGTGTTGATCACTGCAGACAAGCTGCAGCTTGTTGATGAGTATTTGACATCTTACGGTCAACCAGCATCAGTTTTGCAAATCAATGATTAGGCTCCTGAGTGACTTTTGGCAGCAACACCAACAACTACATTGCCTGCAGCTGCTGTAGGAAGACTGTGGGGAAAAAAAAAAAGGGGAAGGATGTGAAACAGCTCCTTCTGAAGGAATTACTTTTGATTCAAACTCAACGTTGGTGTCAGTTCCAACAAGCATCAACTGGCGGAGAGGAATGTGCTGCACACCTGGAAGGCTCAGCAGTGGCAGCAGGACCAATGAAGCACAGGAGAGTGAGACCCCCACTTTCATGGTCCCCATTGCTACTGCTGACTAAATAAGTTCACTGAGGCACTCAGAATTACAGCTGCTTTTATTTCACCCTTGGGCTAACCACTTAGACATGCACAAACATGTACTAAATTAGGCTGCAGGGAGATAAAACTCCCTTTTTTAGCTGGTGTAGAACAGTTAATAACTGGCATGCATAAGGATATGTTCTCAGAGACACATTTCTTCTCGGTAGCTGATTGCTGCTGGGCAGTATCAGGAGTTTGCTCATCTAAGACAACCGGTAGCTCCAGCTCACAAGGAAGGTAAATGCAGACTGACCAGAGTATGTGCTTCTGGAGGAGCCTGGAGGCTTTATTTGAATCAATTTCACTTGGTATAATGGTGCTTCTAACAAGTACCCCAGGGTGCCGCTATTCTCTGAATCTGGTATGAATGAGAGTTAGAAGTTACTACATAGGGCTAATGTTGCAGGAGATCAAACCTATCAAGCACCTTGTCAGTCAGACAAAGACGTCTAAGGGCTGTCCTGGCAGGTCCCAGGAGTGGTTTAAGAACACAGAAGAGCTGAGCTGCCAGGTCCTGTCTCCTCTGAAAATGCCAGAGACTGAGCTAGAAATGGTGCCTGAACTCTGCCCAGACCAAGATGGTTTGGATGCACGTGGGAACCAAAGTTCAGGCCTAATTACCAAGAATCCTGGTGACAATTAATTGAAGGACTCTGCCAGTTTTGTAATACTACACACTACCACACTATCTATTTACTGTGGAAATGACTGTATTTGCATGATTTTTTCCTGTCCTGCAGACTAAAATTATCCCTGTTTAACAGCTGGAGAGGAAGCAGAACTATAGCAATGTGAAATGATTTGCCTAAGACCATGTTGCGTTTCTTTCGCAGACATAAGGATATGAATTCTTATTTCTCAGCTCTCAAGCTAGTTCTGGTGCCCATTCTCATTCTCACAGCTTAATCAAGTGATCATTTTTCTGTTTTTACAGATTTTCCTCCTGACACAGCAATAAGTAGGTGCAAGCATTTAAGTTGCTCGCTAATCTTTGAGTTTGAGACACCAGTGGAACATACTTGAAATAAAAGCCAAAGTCATTTTTTGAAAACCAAAATTAACAAAAAGAAGGAACTCACTCTTCTGATACAAGTATTTATGTGGCCACTTGTTATGCAGCCCTGCTAACCCTGTTTCACAAAAGTATTTCATAGTGTATTCATGATGAGAAGTGCTGCCGAATGGGTCATTTTGTGTAGAGCAAAGCACTTAACTCTCAACTTCAAAGAAATCTTTGATCAGATTTTTCACACAAGTGTTACTGAAGACTGGTCATGGCTGATGTGTCCTGGAAGTATCAAACAAGGAGGGCATGCACAGATGATCTGGAGGTACTGAAATCATCAGAATCTTCCCATTAATATATTAATAAAGCGACATCATTATGTTTAATTTAGGTAACCAATAAAGAGTTATTTGCCATACACTTTTAAAGAAAGGTTGAAGTACCTTCACTTAATTGAATATACTTGACTTGCTGAGGTCCTTAAATACATTTTTAAATAAGGTTTTAAAAAACTTAGAGCAAACAGGCTTGTTCCATAGTTGCCAGAAAAGACAAAAGCTTTAAAAACTTATCCAACAATCCCCCCAAACTCGTAATTTTCTTGCACTTTTTATACCATGAAATTGTAGCATAAAGGTGAATAGACAAGTATTAAAGAAACTGTTTGCTTTTTATCATCCCCGTTTACTTCTGCAATAGAAAAGAAGCTGAAATTATCTAGGAGGCTGTCATTTAGGAAATTATCCAGGAGAATAAGGCACAGTTTATGAAGAGAGAGGGGAATTTTTAAAAATGGTCTCTTTGAAGTTCCCCAGATTAGATAGAACAGATTTTTCAGTGCTGAGATATGCAATCTACTGTAGATTGGAAGGGAAAAATTAAACTAATCATATGTCTCATAGGAGTCCAAACTAATTTAAAAATTAAAATGAAGCATCACTGCAGGTTTCTCAACAGGCATCTGTGGCCAAAAGAGCAAACAAGTCATTAAAGGGAAAGAGAAGAATAGCAGATAGAGTGTGATGGAAAAAAATCTGTCATTGTTTGCATTGACACTGCAGCATTAGCTGCATGGTCTTGGTAACTTCATGTCAAAAAGGATACCACATTGCTAATTAGAGTGGTTTCAGGAAAAGGGGTGAATCAGAAAAATATGATCAATCAAGAGAATGGAAAAAACTATCCCATGGACGCAAATTAAAAAGACAAGAATTGTTTGCTTTAATGCAGAGATAAATAAGAGCATGGTAGACAAAAATATTATTATGAACTAGCTTGAAGCTTTCTGTCTGTGCTACTTTTATAGACAAGAAGAAGGCAACATTCAATTAAATTAAAGGATGGGCATAAAAAAGTAATGAGTCTCTACACTGGACACCTCATATAACCTTTGTATGCCTGAGGAAAATGATGAATGCTGACAAATGATAGTTAGAGTGTCACTGGATAGCAGACATCCAGAGTTGTAACTATGGACAAAGCTCTCTGAAAGGTACTTTTGGGGGACTCACAAAATCTCCGTTAGATCAGGAAGAAATCTAAAGCATGTGTAGGGGGAGAGTGGAAGACACAATGTTTCCCTTGTCTGCCGGCTGCAGAGCTCTTACGTATTCTTCTGAAATACCTTGTACTGGCTGCTGACAGATAAATTGAATCCTGGGTCTGATTCAGCTGCCAAGTTCTTGGTTTCTTCTGGGACACATCAAAATATTAAGTTCTTGACCTTACCGTTTGCAAATGTATTAATTGTCTCAAATGCATTGGCAATCAATCAATCGCAGTGATGCAAAATACTAAAGTAGTATGTGCCTGATGATGAATTTCAGACATGAATTTACAAGGCTGGAGCTCTCCTTCAAGTCCTGCTTGCTATGACCTGCACTATGCGTCAGGAGAAGAGGAAGAGCTGCAGAGCCTCCTCCCAGGCCACCCGTGAAGGCTGTACCTGCCCCAAAACCTCTGGGCTGGATTCTCAAGCAGGTCTGACTCAACCTATGTTCCTTCAGCCTCCTGCAGTCATCAGCTCTGATCCAGAGCCTCCACTCTGTCCTCCTACAGGCCGCATAGTACCGTTGGGCACAAGGATTACAGGAGGTTCTCCCAGCAAAGAAGGATTTGTTGTGCAGTAAATGTCTTGAAGCCTCAAACAGGAGAGGCCTGTGTAAAACCCTGTCAAATGGAAGCGTCCTCCAGCTGTAGGTGCTTGAATTTTTGAGGTATCTATCTTTGCTCTTTTTCCACAGGGAGATTGCTTCATATCTGGGACAAGGGCAGGGCACTGGGACAGTCCACTTTAGTGATGAGCAACCTAGCTGAGGGTAGCAGGAAATAGTTTGAAACCATTTGTGTTTCGGATGTCTCGGATTAAAACATCAGAATACAAATTGCTCTGCTTACAAAAGTATTTAAAAACAAAGCAGTTATTTAAAAACAAAAACACTTCATCCAGATATAATTATTCCTAATGTGGCATTTAAATGGTGAACAATCACCCAGTAACCGCTTTTGTTCCGGTGCAATGACAGTCTGTGGTTTATCACCTGTTAGCTTCTCAAGCTAGACCCTGGGCTTTATGCTAGGGTTTAACCAGCTCATGACTGCAAACTTTTAACAGCTTGATTTACACTAGGATTTGAAAAGGTGTTAGTAAACAGTGCATGTTAAATTAAAGCTTTCTCTAGCAGAGTCTCAGTGGAGTAAGCACAGACACAGGGTACATAAGGATAACAGCTGCCAAGTGAGCTGAAAGATTTTTCACAGTGGGGTATCCCTTTCTCCCAGTTCCCAGCCTGGCAAGATGGATATGATCTGGCTGCCAGCATGTGCCACTGCCTGAAACTCCTGCATGCCAGAAAGCTGACTATTTCCAACACCCAGTTTCCACACAGCATGTGTGCAAGGAGGCCAGATTTCCAAAGACCGGAGTTTATCTCCCAGGTGGAGCCAGATCACTCAGACTTCCAGGATGTTACGCAATATCAAGGATTAATTTCCAGCCTGCTACCTTCCTGCCAGAACCTGGCCACCAGACTCCCTAGGGATGATGGTTTGGCTTTCTTTTAATTGAAGCCTCAATTTTGTATAATGCACTCCTAGACATCTGGCCCTTGGGTTAACTTTAACATATGGTAGATGTTGCACATTCCTTAGTACTAGTGTGAAGCCAGGAGGAATGCCCCAGGAGAAGACTGTGTCTTTGCTACGTGAATGTATGCAAAGCAGTTGGAGTAGAACAGCTTCTTCTCTGGGGAATCTGTCTCAGAAAAGAACTTACACGTGTAATGACACCTCCAAGAGTCCATCCAGGTGAATGACTGTGGGACGCTCCCATTGTGCCTTCCAGAACCTCGGGGCAGGGTGGCAGCACGTGGGCTGCAGCCGTTGCTCATCCCTGTGGCACGTTTCCCTCCTGGCATGTTCCCACAAGTGGCATTGCAGTCTGCAGTTTTCTTTGGAAGGGTGTGACTCTAATTGTTTACATCTAATTGCTGCATTCCTCTTTCATCAGCAGTTGCAAAAGCAAGCAGACCCCCTGCACGTCACACCTTGCCCCTGCTGGCATATCTGCCATTAGCGTGGGAGGCAACAAGGCAGCACCCACAGGAGCCCAGGGGTGGCCAGGAGGACTTGGTAGTGTGGGCAGCCCCGCACCGAAGCAATCTTACCGGGTGCTGCACCAGGGCCACCCCCGCCATGGGGCACCGGGCACCCTCACAGCAGCGCCAGGTGGAGGTCAATCAGGAGATCATTTCTGTCTGTCCTGACCACCCGGTGAGCTGCAGCCTGCTCTCCCCCAGGTTATGGCATCAGTAGACAAAGAATTCGAAAGCAGCATTAAACAGATTTTTCTCCGAGTAAACCCCAGCCTTAGGTGTCTGAAGCACAATGGAGCAGCAAGGCAATTATTTTTTCCTCCAACTGCTAATCTTCCTTAGCTTCTGGCCTGTCTTTTTGCTGATTCTCAGAAAGGGTGATTTGTAGGTGTTTATTGCTGAAATTTGAAGTGATTTAAAATGAATGCTTAAATGTGGCATGACTTTCAGAACTAAGTTATTCATACATTACTGATTTTGTAAGCAGTTAATACTTTTTAAGGACTCTTATAATTTATTAGCACACTTCGTATCTTATAGTTTATGCAGAAATGCCAATTAACCCACACAATGTGCAGTCAAGATAGATGAGGATTAAGTCCCTACAGCCATGGGAATAGCAGAGATGCAATGACCTGAAAATTGTATCCGAAGCTCCTTTGCCTGTAATTAACATAAATTCACCGGTGGAGTGCCTTTCCTCTTTTTATTAATCCCTTATCTCCAGTCCTGGATCTCTGTTGCTCAAGCAATTAGGACAGATAGCTTATGCTTTCTTGATTCTTTCAGATCTAACTTCAGACTTGCAAGGCTTGATAATCTGGGGGGCATGGGGGACGGGATACAACCATCTTGCATATGTGCAATAGATTTCCAGTTATGCAGAAAATGTCAAGGCATGTAACCAACCAGCTCTCCAGGTCATGTTCCTTGTGCATTTGTTTTCATTGCACATTTCTGAATATGCATTGTGTCTTCTCTTCTTTACTCAGTGTCAGCCCTTCCACACTTCATTTTGTTCTTTGCTGCCTGCTGGCCTACAAGTATAAGATGCAGTGTAGACCTATGGAGGACACCCTTTTGTGCGTGGAGCAGAAGCTGAGATAGAAGGACTCATGGCCCTGTCTGCAGTAACAGAAGCATGGTTCAGGATAGGATGACCAAAATACTTTAATAGGGAACAGAAGTGATTGCTTCAGTGCTGTCCCCCGTGTTTCCAGGGGCACATAGTGAAGGTAGAGTCTACTGTTTCGACTCCAGTTGCTGTTGATTGGCATAAATGTTCACACATCTTTTGCTTCTGGTTTGTATTTCAGAGATACACAGCTGTCACTGGAGCCAGGCAAATGAGCAGAGATGCAGATGCATGTGGTTAGCTGACTAGGAGGATATATGAACCTGCTGAAGGCCTGATGTGGCTACCAGCATCACCACACAGTGGGAGACTATGAGAGAGAAAGGGATGCCTAACAGAGGCTTTGAGAGACTTTAGAGCCAGCATTAGATGGCTGTGGCAAATGCTGTGAGTAATGCAGGATTCAGGTTGGTAAAGAAGTTCATTACAATTTTTTTTTTGGTGTGAAATTACTTAAGGTTTAGTCTCAAAATAGAAAGGAACGCAGACCTTTGTGTGTCCTTGAAAACAAAAAAATGCAGTATGGTATTTCTGATATTTTAGAAGTGTAAAAATTAAGGGAGGCAGCAGGGCTTCACTAAGGCAACAGGAAAACTTCAAAAGCAGTAGGATGCTTATGCTGCTGCTTAGAGTTGCAGGAAGACTAAGCTGTGTTTTGGCTTAGAAATTTTGCCCCACCAGCTGAGATATTTATAATATTATGCTCCTTTGTGCACCTCTTTGAATGTAGCTCATTTGTTAAGCAGGAGGGGTCTTAAAATTGGTGAAACATTCCCTTAACAAGTCCTGACATCAAGGAGAGCTAGAAACCTACAGCTAAATGAAATGACGGAGAAGGCAAGAATCAGTGAGCTGGGAAATAAGGCCATGAGTCACAGTGACAAAAGGATCTCTAGGAGTCACCAGCTGATAATGCTATAGCAGGTCTATGGAAGGAAATACATCTAGTAACTTAATGGGAAAAATTGATAGGATTAGAGGGGTGCTGAGAAGCAGTTGGTTGGAGTCATCTGTTTAAGATGGAATGACATTAAAAGTAGAAGGTCATAGGATTTAAGGATTAGGAATATTAAGCTTAGAAAAATAGCAAACTCAGAAGTCAAAGCTGCTAGACAGTCTTCTTTGGCACATTATTAGTTACTGGAGCAGGGGAAGAATAGTGGCATGCAGTTGGCATAGGTATGTAGTTTATAGTTGGAGCCATGTATGGAGATGTCATTGTTCTACTTGTAAAATCACTGAAGTATCTTTAAATTATACTCCCCCCCGCCCCCCAAGGGCCTTTAATAGCTAGCCTGGGAAGGCAAAGGTTGTTAAAGAATCTTTTTCTTGACATCCATCCTGATATGTGTCATCAGAAACAGACAAGATGAGAAGAAACCAGAACTTGCTATTAAAAGATTGTTAGATAATGAGGTGGTACTCACCTGAAACGTCATCATTTATGCAATGACAGGGGAACAATTAACTGCTAATCTAAGGTGGATCTTGTTTCTGATTACAGTACTTCCATACAGCTAACATAGACATACTGTCAGCTGGGTCTATGTAGCCCTGGCATAGAGAGAGGTAGAGGTGGGAGCAGATTATTTTTGGTCTCATCAGCAACCTTTGGGTCCCAGTTTCTAATAACAGAGGATTTCCCCTGTCATGACGTTGTGTCTCCAACCCAATGTTATGGCATGGACAGCTCAAGAAGGGGTAACTCGTAATCGCTCTACTAGCAAATCTCACTCACGAGTGATGGTTAGGTGAGATATTTTTCTATTGCTTTGAGCTACTAGAATGGGAAACAGCATATGAAGTGCACTTCAGGTGAGTGATTGTGCTGTGGACAAGACACTGATCTCTGCTCTTGCCAGGCAGACCATAAGTCATCCTTAAATCAGCCATTGTCAGGTGCAGTTCCTGTCATAGCTGGTTCACCTGATTCCCGATGCAGTCAGAGGTGCCATTGGAGCTCAGGCTTCTGCTAGCGCTACCATTCTGCTCCTCTGAAGTCAGTGGCAACAGAGTCCAGATGCTGATAGCCTTTCTGATGGTCCTTTCAGTTACTTTTTGTCACCTAAGCCTTTTGCAGAATAAACAGCAAACAGTGAGGTAGATAAAGAATAAAAAACAAGGGTTTGTTGTGTGGTTGTTTTGGTTGTTTTGTTGTTTTGGGGTTTGTTTGGTTTTTTTCTTCCTAAAACTCACAAATCCATTTATCTTCTTTGCAATATGCACTCCTTATGGCTGGTACCTTTTTCCATCCTTGAAGTTGAAAATCTTGCAGTGTTGTTCCAAATCCAATTGGTATTGGTGCAATCCTTGGTCATGCTTATATGTGCCTCTCTCCATGCTCTGTTTTACTAGATGACTATACATGCTGAGAATGTTGTGGTAAACATGCTGACTATCTTCAATATTTGTGGGTGAGTGATTTTTAGAACTTATTTTACTACCCTCCTAATTCTTACTTGAAACAGCCTCTGCCTATATACTCCTTGCTGGTTTCTCTCAGTTCCTAGGCTGATTTTGTAAACAAATCAGCATGAAATCAAACAAAACATCATAATTCTGTGAGTGCCCTAATAAGCCCATTAACCATCTCACATAATACTGCAGTAAAAATAGACATTTTTGTAGTTAAGTTTGAATAATAAGAGAGTAGAAAAATGACCACATACACAGGAAAGAACAGAAGAGACACAGTCAAATGAGAAAGAAAAATGGCTTAGAAGGCAGTAAAAAGTCTGCAAAAGGAAAGCATTAAAAATCATGGATGCAGAAAGTAAAAAAAAAATAAACAGCAATTAGGGATTTGAATACCTAATTAATATTATCTTGTTACAAAAGAACACCTGCAAAGCATTGACTACTGGGTCTTTTTACAGTTATTGATTGGTGGAAGAAAAAAAAAGGGAGAAAATTGCTACTGCCAATTGCAGTTAAAAGGAGTTGACATATTGACACTAAGTGCTCCCTCACGTGGTGACTATCCACACTGTTATTAACTCAGCCCACCCTTGCAGACTCTCACACTTCGTTTAGTGCTCAGTATTACAGTTCCTAATCCCTGGGTTTGTTCTATATCATGTAATAGATTCAGTAAAACACAATTCAGCACAACAGACTAAATTTACTAAAGGGAGAGTAGTATTTTCCTAATTTTTATTTTAAAAGTCATTAAAACTTAAATGTATAGATGCTGACCACTTCTAATGCTGACAAAATGTTAGTATTTATGAAGTGCGGTTTTCCTGCTTTTTATAATACTACAGATCCTGAGTCAGTATATTGACTGTGTAAAACCTTACAAGATGTGTGTTGAAGATTTAATCCCAGGACTTTGTTTGGACCCTCTGCTTTCAGACTGACATAAAATATTACTGTAGTGAAATAAATACATCAAACATACTATTATGGCACAAGAAAAATAATACACATATATTGCAACAAGCAGAGGACTATAGCCATTGTATTGTGACTTTACCTGCTGACTTCAAATGGGATCTAAATATCCATGTAGCAGAAGGTGCGACATATGACCCAAAATAACATGCCAGGGAGTGTTTATTTTGCCTTGCAGTGGAAATTCAAGCTAGAAATTACATGACACTTTCATAAAAATGGTAGAACCATCCCCATCCTGTCCCTGTCCTCCCCACCCAAATCTGTGCTCTGGAGGACTTGGAAAACATAGCACAGGGGATTTAATGTGCTTTAAAGAAGCAGCATTTATTTAAAGACAGGCAAATTGGGGGGTGGGGGTGTATTTTGCAATGCAATGCAGCTGTGTGTGTCTGGCTCTGCTTAACCACAGCTTGTGTGATGAGTTTTTGCATGTTTGAAATTGTGCAGCTAAGCATGCTGCCTGCCGTCCCCTATCGTTTCCTGAAAAACCTTGTTACGGTGTTGCTTTGGTGCAGGAAAATTTTGCTCCATAATCGAGGCAGTGGGGTATAACCTATGCCAGCTTTGTTCCCCACTTGTAAGGGCTGCAGCTTTTCTGCTCTGAACCATAGCCATGAGATTTCATGTGCAGCAGAAACTGAGCTCCAAAGAAAAAGACTGAAGAACCTGAACTTGCTGTGGCAAGACCGGAGAACACCAGCCTCATCCAAGCGATTCAGGTTCAGCGGGAATCCTGTCAGAGCATTTCTCTCCATCCCCTATCTGCCCCTGAGGGCAGAACAAAAATATGTTGTACTTGGTGATCAAATCCACTGGAAGGTGCAACAGGATAAAGAAAGATAATCTTTTCCTTACTTTACACTGTGTTCCTTTAACTCCCTCTCCTACTCCCCCCACCAACACTTTGGGCCCCAGCCAGCTGGATCTTCATCCTCTGTTGATATCCTAAATGCATAGTTAGAAATGAGTGCATTGTGGTTTGCATTATTTCATTTGTTTGTTTCTGTGATGAGTACTTATTGCTAGAAGCAGCATTTTCTTCCTGAGGTTTAATTACTTGGGGTTTTAGTAAATGAAAACCTCTTTTATTGATAAACAATACCAAATAATGACAGTGATAAGCATGTTAGTTAAAAGATTACATTTAACATTAAGTGATAGCAATTTTTTTTCCCCATGGAGTATCCTTTCCAAGAAAAAGCCATTGTTTTGACTGAAACTTTGGAAAAATTTTATTTTTTTTTTTTAAAAAAAAAGCCTGCCAGTGTTAATTGATATTATTTAGCTACCCTCATTTGCTTGGTTTGGAGTTGTTCTCCTATTTAATTTAGCTGTCTTGATACAGACCTCACTCACCAGGGAAGCTCCTGAGCTTTTGCAGCTGTATTTATTCTAGTCTTTTATGAAGTGGGTTAGCAAACAAAAAGTGGTTTCCAATGTACAATTTATGTTTGTAAAGTTCCCAAATTATAGCCTGGCCCCCTTCATTGTGCAGGAGAGGCTTCCTCAGCACTGCAACAAAAGCCAGAGCAGAATGAGGCAGCACTAGCACAAAAAGTGTTTTGCAGCAGTGCTGATCAGCATGTAGTTTGATACCTGAATTTGGTTGCTCTGGAATGATGAAGACCACTAACCTCAACAGTATCTACTGTTAACTGGGAAATGAATGGAATAGCACATCTGCTCTGCGCCTGGGGAAAGGGTGCTCCCTGCCAAAATTCTGTTTCCATAAAGTTATTCATGGACATACTTGATTTGTTCGGGTCAGTTTTATAGACGTTCTTTTGATGGTACCTCTAATCAGTTAAAATAGCCTTCACCGTTGTTTTGTTTCCGATTTGTATGAAGTTCAAATGTACACTAGTTAAAGCAAAATAGCAACAACCTGATGACAGTCAGACAAAATAATAAGCTTGGCCACCTGCCTTTTCTATCAGTCTGATAATTTTCCGTTGAAGTCAGAGATAAAACCGCCACTGATTTCAGAGACGGATTGTACACAAATTATATAAAACCACTAATACCCAGTGTCTTTTTCTTATCTCAACACTACATGCTTTTAAGAACTCTGGATTCTAGGTCAAAAGAGACAAAAACCTTACAGGTTTGGAATATTTTCTAAAAAAATTACCTCAATGCTACATATATAGGTAGAATACAATTTGTTATGCTAAAAATACGTTTCTAATAACCACTTTTAATCTTGTTTAGTAGAATGCTTACATAGATCACGGTATGCAGATCATAAGCTTAGAGCTGTATGTCTTTGCAAGTGGGGTTCACTAAGCTGACTTACCAATTTTGCAGTCTTCTGTGCTGTTCCGTCAGGATGTCTGTCTGTGATGCACCTGCTTTGCAGTTGGCATTGCTTTACAGAGCAGGTGGAGCATCCAGGGTTCTCACCTACACAAGACAGAAGTAAGCACTCAACCCAAAATTGCCAGCATCTATCTCCTTCTTTTGGTGTGAAATACAATGGGGAAAAAAACCCACAAAATAATCACCAAGCAATGGAGCCAATTCAACCTTTTCCAGACTAAGTATTAATTCAGAAAATAGTCTTTCTTACAAATAAGAAAACTTTTAGTAGCAAAGGTCCAGGAAAAATAAGTCCTGTTGGTTGATGTTATCTGGATCTTTTTTATAAATTGGTGTTTTAACCGTATAAAAACTCAGCATTACAAATATGTTTTTGATAAATTAATTCTTAGTGAAGTTGCCATAAAACAATTTTAGTGGTTGGTTTGGAGCCCTGTGAAATGTAAAAACCTTGAATAAACTTATCAAAGTTTGCCTTGTCCTTCTGGTAAATATCCCCCAAACAGCATGATGGTATTTTTCCTTGAGCCTTTGGAGATATATGATTAGTGTTGAGATGTTGTGCAGCATCCATACAAGTATACCAGCTTATTTGCTGTGCATTTTTATAGTCTAGTAACAAACTGGCAATCGAGCTCTTCTGGCTGAGGACCTTCAGTACTCATTTGGTTCCTCAGTATTCAGTTTATACATCAAACAGTGAGGTAGTAGCTACTGTATGGATTTTTCCGGCATGTCCAACATTAATTATACTGATTACACTAAATTCCATGCAAATTCTCTCCCTTACTGCAAACCAAAGACCAGTGAGGTCAGCTCTGATGCTCTGCAAATGACACCTGTCATGTTTGGTGGGTGCAGGAGGGATGGTTAAGGTTATTGCTCTTTTACTAACACAGCTCGGGACAAATTAACTTGGATTCCTCTACATGTCTACTTCCAGATGAGGAGGCTTACTGGTCTACTGCACAAACTAACATACTCATTCTTACTCTGTATTTATATTACATTATTTGTGCAGCCTTCCTATTTCTGTATAAGGCAAGACTGACGTGCAGGTGAACAAACCCCCTCATTTCCTCTGCTGGATGCTTGGACTGACATTTGTAAATCCTTGCACTTTTTAATTAAAAATGCACTGTGGATGAGAACAAATTGAAGGAATGCTAAATCTCTGGATTGATTTTGCTGGTTTGTCCATGTTGCTGTGCCTGGACACAAAGCAGCTATTAGCCCGGGCTGACCAGCTGACTCAGTAGGGTGGGGGGCAGCTTTGGGTGTCAAGAGGGAGACAAAGGCTCTGGAGAATAAAAATGGGCTGCAGCCACTAATTTGAATAAGAGTGTAGCTCACTAGGAAAAGTAAAATGACGACACTGGCCAAGGATTAAATATAACATTTAAATCAAGGTATTTAACTGTTTTATATAAAAATATAGTACCTATATACACAGTCTGGCAGACAAAGTATGTTGGTGCTTTTTGTTTTCATGGGAGCAATCTGTTTTTCATAATTGGGGTGAAGAAAATCCTCTTATTTTTCTGTTGATTAGTTATCCAACATGAACTTGCGAAAGACAGAACACACACTGGGGCGGAAACAAAGCTTGGAAAGCTTGAAGTGTTGTTCTCTGTTTTTTTCCTCTCCACAACTCCAGAGAAATAGAGTATTATATTTCCAATTCAGAAAATGCTTAAAGCCATACCTAACTAATTTACTGTGTCAGTGCCTGTAATTGCTATGCTCTATAACAGAGGGAGGAGACAACATAGTGTGTCAGCTTCCTTTTGCAGAGTTATGACTGTATTTACAGGATGCGGTAAGTTATGCTCACTATAGAGCATAAGCCGTGCTAGAGTTACCCCAGCAGGGAGTGTGGCCCATTGAGTTATCAGTTCAGTTTTTGGTACCTTTTCCACTTAACTGATTTAAGTGCAATAATACGTGACCTATAATCTTGAGAGCCTTGACACTGTCAGCGTAGCTAAGGGAATCTTTCATGACTGTCTAGAGCTTTAAAGATACCCTCTTACCATACAATTAAGATGTGTCTGATTTTACCCAATCCTTTGATTTATGTTTTACTTCCAATTCACTTAAAAAGTGAAATAACCTTACTCTTGCAATGTCATTACAAAATAAAAAATGGATGCTTTGGTTTGAAAATGTCAGAATAATGTATTTGATGATTTAGGGAAATGCTAATTTGATAAATTCAGTATTAATTCAGCAATAGTTTCAGTAAATCCAAATGTACATTTTTGGTGGGGGGAAAAAAATATTCTGCCCAGCTCTCCCTGCACAGCTGTGAAGTAACAACAGCGGAATTTATAAGGAGGATGTTTAAAACTATGTAATAAGAAAATAAAAATCTACTCCCAGCAGGTTGCATGTCCTCTAGCTCCTAGCCAAATAATAATTTAAAATGTGGGGTCTTTAAACCAAATACCAAATAGCATTGGCTTCATTCATGTGTGAACACAAAGTGTTACCAGATGACTAAGAGATGACATTGTGACACTGATGTTAAAAGAGCTTTGAAGAAAAAGCTGAGATGTCCAGATGAATGTTCTTCTGGGCAGAATATAATTACTTTGGAAGCTGTCTGAAGATGATTGGTAAATAAGTGAGTTTACTTCTGACAGTACTTTCTGGAGTTCTCAGGACTGTGATTTGATAAGACAGTAAATAACTCTTGGGCTGCCAGGACTGGAGCACAGCTTGCAGCCATGAGATGGGAGGTACCGATCTTACAGAAGCTCACGCTGGCAATGCAAATTCCCTGTAAACAGTGTGAGGCGTTAGCATTGTAGTAGCTGATTTTTTATGCCAGATTAGCGCTTTCATTGCATGGAGGGTCAGGTATTGTCTGTCCCCTCACAGCTGACATAAAGCTGGCAGAGACTCCAGATTGCATATTCATTGTTGAGTCGGGTGCAACAATGTGTTTTGTCAGTGCCCAGATTTTATTGAGCATGGAAACAAGGCCCGGCTGCTGAAAGTCTGCAGCCCCCCAGAGCATCTGTGGATGCTGAGGAGACAAGATCAGTGCAGTTCCGCACTGGCCAATACCCTGAACAGTAAATTTTGACCACTTGAAGGTTTGAAAAGTCCCTTTTCTAAGTAAATTATATTGTGACTCTATAGCCCAAACCTGGCCACATTAATAGGTGTGAAGTAGATGTTTCTGAAATGCCAGTTGAAGTGTAATGCAGTGTATCTAGTTTGAGATAAAACCAGCACTTGAAATCAAGTGAACTATGACTGTATCATCATTAGGATGTACACTTTGGCACACTTTCTTTAAATGTAGAGCAGGAAGTCAAACCAAAGTGAACAATGGAGACAAATGAAGCATGGAGACATACAGTGACTCGGGCGATCCCTGCTTCCTCCTCTCCTTCTGCCCAGTCCTCATAGAGCAGTTCAGCTTCAGGTCTTGCCTTTAATTGGAGCCCAGCATAAAGCACAAACCCTCCTGCGGTTTGTAAACCTCTCTTTCAGCTAGAGCTGCTTGTCCACAAATCTTTTCACAACAGCCAAACTAATTACCATTGCATATCTTCCCAAGTGACAAAACTTGCTTGTCTGCCAAGATAAAAAATTTGCAAGGCTGTGAAGTGATATAACCTGGGGACACCTACTGTATTGATGTATTTTAAACGCTATTACACAGAGCTCTGCTAGTGATTTGAATTCAGGGTATATCGTTTGGTAATTGGGTGAAGCCAGACTGGTCTCTTCAGACTAATACAACCCCATGCAGGAGTCAGGACTGATTTGACTGGCCCAGCATAGCTTTTGTAATGAAGACTGCTGCTCTGTTTGTGTGATTTTACTTCTTAGGTGAAATTATTAGAGAAGCTGTCAAAACAAGAAAGTCCCCACAACTGCTGGGACCAGCAGGTAGAAGACATGTTAGAAGAATGATAGCTCAGGGCCATGCCTCGCGCTGCCGCTTCCCCTGTGCCCACGGTCCTCCACCCTCCCCAGGAGGGTGCAGAGCAGTCACACAACCCCAGGCAGTTCTTGGCCCTTCTGCTAGGCCTATCATTAGTGGCCTAATGATACGGACCTATGGAAATGGGACTGGCACCACTGCTTTTACATGGGTCAGCCATAGCCATCTCTGCTGCTCAGGAACAACTCGGTTCAGATTTGGATAATAAAAAGTCAGTCTCAGCGGATCACGTTATTGGCACCTATACTATCCGGTCCATTAAATGGACTGGCCTAGAGTCTGATCGCAGTTCCCTGTGTGCGAGCCTGGCCCAACTCCAGAATTACAGCAGACTAAATGAGACAAAAAATTTGGCCAGTTGCTTTCAATTCTTTAGCAGTTCTTTAAAATCACAAGGTTTTGCTGCAGCTTTTTCTGTTTTGGTGGAGGAACTCCTGCAGGTGGCCAGCAGTATGGCACAGACATGTTGGTGCTAACAAATACACATTACCAAACTCACTCAAAGTGGTTTAGAGATGCAATACATGCTCCTGTTGACTGCAGATGGATAAATAAACCATGACAGGTAAATAAAAATAGTGGGCTATTACCCACTGTAAACTAGTAAAGTTGCTTTTGAGATGTCCCCACAGTAGGAAAAATCGTTGTCAATATCCTTCAAGGAAGCCTCCAAGGTTTTGTTATGAGCTTGTAACTCGAGCCATATTTGCAGCGTGAATGTAGTGCTTGAAAACTTTAAATGGCATTTCTGTGCTAAACAGCTGAGTTTAAACAGCATGCTGCTTTTCTATGTAATTTTTGCAGTACCTGTTGGAACATTGTCCTGATCAACTGATATCTTATGTGTCCCACTACTTAAAGCAACTCTCTTAATGTCTAAATACTGCTCATTTTTATTTTTAATCTTCGCTTTGTGTGTGTCTGTGTTTATATCTGTGTGGAAGCCTAAGACAGCATAAACCACAGCCTATTTTAAGCAGTTTAATGTTGATAGAAAACAAATTGAAATTTTCCAGAAAACTTTCTGAATTTTAATGTATTAAAACATACCTACATTGGAAAGTGTCACCCGGTTTATTCTGATCTGTGAGGAAGTAAGTACTAGCAATCTCCTAATCTGATGTGAAGAGGCTACTGGAAATTTGTGGCCATGAGGAGAAGTGAGACTGATGTGCAAAGGAAGTCTTCTGCTGTGTGAAAATGCATTTAGTATATTTGTTCTAAGCCTGAAGGAGGAACTTCATTAGACTAAGAACAATAATTTTATTCCTAAAGCTAAGGAACCTTTTCTTTTGCGCCTGAGATCTAACCTGGCTTCTTGATGCTAAACAAACAAACGACATAAAGGATGAAGTCCTTCATTTTAGAGTGGCCACTCCGCTGGTTGCACAAGGTCTTGAACTAGTGATGTTCAAACTAGTCTGTCAGTTTTCTCTCTTTCTTTTTCAAGTAGAAACAGAAATTCAGTAACTTTGGGGGAATTTGTGTATGTGTTTTTGTTTAGTTATTACTAGCTCTTGTATATTACAAAGAGTGCCCAGGGTGGGCTTTTGAGGAAACAGACTCACTTCAGCCCTTTACATTTTTTTTTGGCCAAGTTCTAGCACTATCTTGGAATAAGTTGCTTCAGGATATGAGACCGCATATGAAACCACAGTTTTTAAAGTTCTGTTGGGCTACTTTTTGTGATACAACAGTTTAAGGGGCAGAAAACCAAATCCTGATAATCTCCCTCCTGAATCATCTTCCTCCAAAGCACAAGATTCAGGCACCCTTACTCCATAGTCCTGTCTTGGCTACGTCTACATAATTGCTGCTACAATTTGAATTCAATTAAAAGCTTTTAATTGGTCATCCTCCCAAGCATTTAAGAAATGACATTCATTTTCAGATATGCTTAGAGATCTGTCATCCTAACATAATTTTAGTCTGACACAAAAGTCAATTACACTAATTGTTCAGCAGGAATTAACCTCTTATGCATCACCAGATTATTATTGTTGCTAGGTTCACTTTGAAAAGACCTGTTCCTTTCCTGTATCTATACATAAGCAATGCCGAGCACCAGCACCTGCGAGCCTCAGTACTGGCTGGGAAAGAACTACTTCATTGTATTGGAAACAGGCATAAATATTGAATATATTTCTAAACTGACTGGAATATTGAAATACGCTGCAGAAAGACAGGTCACCTTCAGGTGCAGAATAATGATACCAACTTTCTCATTAAAATTAACTTTGCTGTAAACACAATCATCATTAATGAAGCAAATGGTTATCTGTGTGTTGTCAGCTATTAAAATGATATCTAAAGAGCTTTTCATCACTAGATTTCAAAGTTTATGCTTCTGAGGTCATTCTGAGGACACACACTCATATCTCCATTTAAGACTGGCTTATGCTATTCACAAAATGAAGTGATCTGGATGATTTGGGTATTGTAACTGAAGAGAGGCATATGTATATGTGCAGGAGCCAGCTCAGGTCTTTGTGAGACAGGGCTGGAAGATGAGCTCTCAAGGGAAGTTCTAGGGGAGTTCTAGGTCAGCTGGAAGAGGGGTGAAATCTGGCCATGAGAACAAGGCAGAGAGGTTGGAAAGAGGATGGGAGTTATTAGCCAGTTACGTTTTCGGCAGGTCTTGCTGATTTGAGCAAAGAAATGTTTTCTTCTGCTCAGAAGATCATTATTTGTAAGTAAAAAAGGCTGCATTAGAGGCACGCAACTCCCATGGTCCATTTTCCCTCTGAACCAAAATAACGGCAAAGCCCTGGGTTTTGACAGATGACTTATGTCACAGACCCCTAGTAGGATCCTGAGACGATTATGCGTAGGGCTGGAACCAGTGGGGAGCTGAAGGCTCAGACGGGCACAGGCAGTGAGCACCATGCTAACTGCAGTGAAGAAAGAGATGGGGGCAGGCAGATCTGGCAGTGGTCACTTTTTTTCAGATGATTTGAAGGACTAGGTGTCCATGGAGCAGCCTCCAGCTGCCAGCTCTTTTCTCTCTCCCCAAGAAGCAACCACAAGAACTGAATCAGAATATTTACAGACACTTAGGATGTTGGCTCAGCAATGAAACAGAAACACCTAGTGGCAGGTTCACCTGCATCGCTCCTCAGCCATCCCGCCAAAGCATTCCCTGAAACTTCCCCAAAATGTCCTAGGTGGAAATTCTCCCTGTATACAGAAATAGTTTGTTTAAATCAGTATAGCGTTTTTCGCATCAGGGTCATGTGTTTAACTTAGAATTTTCTTCAGCACAGAAATGTCAGCACAGACATGAGGAGCTGTGCAATTAATTTTTCAGGCAGGACATGCAGAGTCAGTGGGGGGAAAAGAGCAAGCTGGCAGAAAACCTAAAGGCAGGATGATAAAACTCTGGAGTATGTCATGTGCAGAAGTCAGTGTCTCAGTATTCAGTAGCCAACTGGAGAGTGTGATGATACAGTGGAGAAAACTGAAGCCATCTAAAATAAAGTGAAGCAGGGCAGACAAAATCGTGATGTTACAGGAGCGGTTACACCTACTATTCGAAGTAATTTTGTGTGTGTCTAGACCACCATGTGTATGGTCCAGCGGCTACAGCTACACTGAAGCCTGCTAGTCACCTTTGCTGTAAAGTCTAGTGGAGACAATTACAGTTTTCCTCTTGCAGCTTGTCTCTAGTGGGACTGGGCAGTGAGATAAGGAACCAAAAGTAAAAACCTACGTAAAGACAAAAAGGTTTTCTTTAGCTGGGAGTGCGAAGCAGCAGTCCTTACCTCAGTTTTGTTGCTGATGAGTGGTGTGCTCTCAGACACTTTTCCATACCTCATGTACGCCTGTTTGCTGTAGGTGCATACAGGGTTGAGTCATTAAATATTTCAGAGGGTCCTTTCACCCAGGACAGTCCCGCTCCCGTTTAATCGCCCCAGCAGGAGGGGGCAGAGAGCGGGGCTGCTGGCAGGGGTGACTGGCGCGGGGAGCGGGCTGAGGCAGCCGGTACCTGTCCGTGCGGCTGTGCAGAGTTCAGCGAAGGAGGGCTTTTCGTTGCCGCTATCTGCCTGTTTAAAGCAGGCGACAGCCTTTCCAGGCTCGCCGGGAGCCCGGCAATGCCGCACGGCGGGCCAGCGCGGCCGAGCGGCGGGAGAGAGGGCCGCGGCGGCCAGGCGGGGTGACAAGGCGCGGGGCCGCGTCGCCGCCAGGCCGGTTGGACGCCGGGCCGGCGGCTGCCACCCCGCCGGGTGCAGCGCGCTGCTGCCGGCAGCCTCGGCCGCGGTGAGTGCCGCCAGGACGGGGTCCCCGCTCGCTGGGGCCGCGTAATTTCTGGCTCAGGGTTTGGTGGGGGCTTTTGGAAGGGGGAGAGGGGCGGGGGAAGGCTGGTCCTGGCCGCCCGGCGGGGCTAGCCCGGGGGCCGCCTGAGGAGCGCGGCGGGCCCCGGGGCAGCCGAGCGGCGGGGCGCGGGCGGGAGCCAATGGGGGCCGGCGCGGCCGTGTGACAGGCGGGGCGGCCGCTGCCCCCGCCGGGCGGCCGGGGCGGGGAGCCGCCACAGCGCGCCGAGCCGCTCGGCAGCATCGTCCGCGGCTGCGGGGCTGACACACGCCTCCATCCTCCTCTCCCCCGGCAGCCGCTCGCACACGCCTCGCCGCGGCGAGGGAGGCTGGCGGGCGGAGCGGAGCGGGAGCGCGGGGCGCCGCGGCAGACAAAGCAAAGATGGCAGGGATCCTCGCCTGGTTCTGGAACGAGCGGTTCTGGCTGCCGCACAACGTCACCTGGGCGGACCTGCAGAGCACGGAGGAAGCCGCCTTCCCGCAGGCGGAGGACCTCTACCTCGCCTTCCCCCTGGCCTTCTGCATCTTCATGATCCGGCTGCTCTTCGAAAGGTAACGCTGAGCCGCCCGCGCCGCCCCGGGCTCGGCGGCGCTGGGCGGGCCGCGCCGGTGGCGGCGGCCGCTGGCTGAGGGGCAGCCGGGGAACCCTGGCTGCCCGGCGTCCCCCTCCCGCCGCCACTTCTCTCCCGGCCTTGCCGCGCTCTTACGCTTTCCCTCCCCCCTCGGTCGGTCACGTAGCGGGCCCGATGCAGGAAGGTGGAGGGCTTCGGGAGGCAGCCGGCGCTCCTCTCCCGCTGTCCGCAGCGCGGCCCGGCGCGGGCGCTAGGAGGCGAGGTCTCCCCGGGAATGGGCGCAGCCCGCCCTCCACCTGCGGCGGCCGGTGGCGGGGGGGAGAGGGGCGCTGCGGCACCTGTGCGAGCCGGGGCCTGCCCGCCCGCCGGCCGCTACGCGCGGGCTGCGGCGGGGTCCTGGCCTCAGGGAAGCCCTGCAAGAAGAAGCGCTGTGGGGACGGGCCGGGGCGGGAAACTGTCCCGGCAGGAGAGTTTGCCCGTACCCCCGCCGCAGGGTCGCTCCTTAGGGAGCAAACGGCGGCGAAGCCCACGCTGCCCTGCTTCTGCGCGGCCGCGGGGCGGGTTACGCCGTGGGGCAGGTCTCGGCCTAACTCCCGCCGGAGGCGTGAGGCGCTGAGGCGGCAGCAGTTAGACCTGGGCGTCAGGCGGGAGTGGGAAGTTTGGTGGTGAGCGCCAGCCCGAGGGCGAGGCCTGGCTGAGCAGAGTTTTGCTTGGCCCGTTGGTGTGGTAGCGGTGTGAACGGTCCGTGCCGTCTGTCGGAAATGCTCCAAGTGCTGTCAGGATGTGGGATCTCTGAAGAAACGCTTCAGATGTTGTTCATCGCTGAACCAAACTCACCGTTCCTTGAGATTGCTGAATTCAAAATACATGTTTCACAAACGTATAAATACGTATATATGTATATTTAAACACAGGACATCAAACTAGTGATAGGTCAGCAATGACTCTTTATTTTCTGTGAGTGTTTCCTTATGGGTCTTTAGCAGAGGCCGCCTGTCACGGGGCGGCAGCTGGAGTGAAGTGGGTTGCTCACTTGCACAGGCTTCTGTGCTGCCTGACAAAGGTGGTGTTCCCTCCATCTGCAGAGAACAAAAGAACGATTCCCTATGCCAACACCTACGTGTTTTCAGTGCTGTCTTCCTAGGCAATGCTGTTAGGATAGTCCAGGAAGATAAAGGAAGACCAGTAGTTACCATGTGCCACAGAAAGGCTATAAAGATGCTTTAGAAATGATAAAATAGCTGATCTGCCAGGTAGCACTCCGCATCTCCTAAGCATTCCCTCCCCCTGGTTAGAATATGGCACCTGGGATGTTGGTTTGTGGAAAAACTTGGCAGTTTCCGTGACTCAGTTGAGAGGACCATATTTGTTTTGAAAAATAAGCTATCGTGGGCTGCTGTTAATTTCTGTGTTGCTTTATGGATTTACTGGAAAAGGCAGCAAAACTTGTGGTCTGCCTGAAAATCTGAGGTTATCAAAAGTTGATTTAAACACTTATCCTGAGTTAAATACTGCAATATAATTACAATTTGAGTGCCAAGTATTATTTAGATAATGTCAAATCATTAGTGAGTTTTTTTTCCTTTGCAGTCTGTACAATGTGTACTTTTGAGCGCTGAAAGTGGGTGCGTGATGTTGCATCTCTTGCCATCTGAACTGCAATATGTATCACAGCAGGGCTGTGTTTAGATGGAGGAACAGTTAGTCAGGGAGACAATTTCAGCCTAAACTTAGAATCACGTTGTTTCTGCTAGTTCTGGTGCGGCTGTTGTTAGCGTTGTAGAAGCTACTCTGATTATTTAGTAGTCTGTATCCACTCCCTCTGGTTATTTTTCTTCATTCAGTTAAAGTAATTTTTAATTTTGCGGTGCATTATATTTTTAAGTGTTAGTTATACAGATGAGAAAATCCGTACATTTTCATAATTCTCTTATATTTGTTAGGCTAAGTTTGAAATTTAGATCTGTGAATGTGTTCTGCTGGCCTGATAGTAGGTGAGAGACCCCCAAAGAGGTTTTATTAACAATTACTTATGCATTTTTTCCTTTCTAATTTCTAATCAATTGCAAAACTCCACTGTGAGAGTAGGATTAGGCCATTTTGTGCGGGATTAATCCAACAGCATGGTACAATTGTAATTTTTCATGTAGAGCATTTTATTAAAGCAGGCTGAGAAAAAGTGACTGGACCTGCTTCCACTGATCAAAGCAGGGGGATTGTCTTTGACTTGAATGGGGGAAAGATCAAGCCTTATTATTGCTCATTAGTAATTTATTTTGTCAGACCTCTGTGCTTTGTTTATTGGGAGCCACAGAAATGCCGCATGCACGTCATTAATTAAAGGCTTGCAATTATTTCAATTGATAAAGCTATACAAGATCTGGAAGCGAAGAGAGAGGAATATCTGTTAAACTGATAATTTTTCATTCTTCCGTGTACTAAAACAGCTACCTTTTTTCTTTTCAGTGGTTGGCTGATGTACATGCTACATCCTGGAACAAGCTTTTGCAGATGTGTAACAGTTCCCTGTTTTTGCAATGGTAGCAACTAAATAAAAAAATAAAAATAGATGCTGTAATACATTTTTTAAAAAACCCAGATTTACTTTAAATCCACGGTTGTACTGCAATATTTGTAACATCAGTGTATTCTCTATTTTGTTTTGTAAGATACCTAATACAGGTGCTCTTGTAGTTCTTTATACTGGTAGGGAAGCAGCCACAAGGTATTAAGAATCTGATTATGTATTTTATATCCATTATTTTCAGACTCCTTCACAGCAGCTGACTGCTAGGCTGCTGGAGCAGTGTGGTTTTACTTGTCTTGCTATGAAGGGTGACTAACTTCATGGATCTTTGTAGTAGTAAGAAATATGGTTTGGGGGAGCTGTGATTTGGATTTCATGTGTCTTTGCTTACAAAGTTCTTGATATGTCTAGAGGATAAAACTTGTCTTGCTAAGGGTTAAAAGTTGACTTCATTTGTATATATGTTTATATTCTATATACATATATATTTGTGTGTACATATTTGTGGATGCAACTAAAATGACAGAACGTGGAAATTTTGTTCTATACGTATTCACCTATTATTAACAGAGTTAGTCCTACTGGGATTTTTTTTTGTTACTGGTTTGGTGAATCAACTAACCAAGTCAAGAAAAGAATCTAGATGCTTCTAAATTATTTTCTTTTTTTTTTTTTTCCTTTCAAATAAACTACTTTTGGTTGATTTTGTTGTACTTCTATGAAACCAGCACTCTTGAATGAAAAGAAAAAGTAGATTAGAACATTAAGTGTATGCTGAATTGCTTCAGCAATTGGATCTGATGATTATGAGTGCTCTTGAAATAAGCTTTGCTCTGAGGTATAATCTCATAACCATGAGATTTAGTGGATCTATCTGCTGAGGCCATCACAGTTATGGATGAGGTGCTATAATACCTTAACAGCCTTTTCTCTTTTCCCTTCCTTCTCATTCATCTCTTTCTTTAAACACAAAGTACATTTTAGAAAACTATAATAACTAAGCGCAAAGATAGTGTTACATAGTAATTTGGAAGATGGCAGGAGTTTAGCAATGCAGTGGCAATGTGGGGACATGTTTTTCATAGTATCCATCCATTTTGTGTGTCTTACTATTTTTTTAAAGGCACGTAAGCAATTAAGGATCCCCTCCTGTACTATACAACGCCTTCAGCTATAAGGAGATAACATAAGTGCTCAATAATACTAGTCTCTGTCTCCCCAGATCCTTTCTGGTTCTGGTGCGGGCAAGACAGGTTAAGTGGAATTGAAACTGGTCTTACTAATAGCAGGGTGCTGTAGTTTTGCTTGGCCTAAAAAGACAAAGAAACATCTGTTGTTCTGGGTAAATACAATTTTTCTTTTTTCTTTTATGGGATCACATAGCTCTTCTCCCTCTGTGCTAGACCTCGCTGCTCAGAAGCAGCATCCTTTCCTATCCTCCCAAGCATGTCCTCTGTGAGGGGCATGTAGTTATATGAAAACAGTGTTCGCTCAGCAATCAGTGTGCTTGTTGGACACAAAACAAGAGGGTAATACACCTCTGCTTTAGAGTCTTCTCTCAAGGGAGAAGTTGGCTGAATCCTCCAAAAGAAGTGCTAGCTCAACAGATTTCTGATGTGGTCCAGCAACCTTCTGAGTCGAGTAGTCTGATATTACTGCTTTCTTTACACTTGGCTCGTCTACTAAAGTTTCTCATATCTCATCTTTGCGTTGTAGTTTCAGTATACTTTATTTTGCTGACCTTGTAAGGAGCAGTTTGGGCTCAGATCTAATGAGATCTCTCCAGAAATCAGCAAGCTAGGCTTATAATGCCTTTATTGTCCTCTGGCCTTGACAGAGGGGCAGTTCTCAAAGGTGAAGCTGATATTCCTCAGTTGATTGAATGGCTCATATGGTCAGGGATAGCTTGGTTATGTCTAGGAACAGCCCTCCAGCTGCGCTGATTTAAACTGAGCCAGCCTCATCATTTACTATCAGTCACATCAAGATACTCTAGACATTGAGTGTATGGAAATTCACGGCTTTTGTATGACATTTTGCTTTTATAATGATAATTCAGCCTCAAAGGTAACCTCAGCTGACTCTGATTTAGTATGACACAGTAGAATTCCTAGTGGATCAGGGTGACATAATACAATGACTGTGTGTGTGTGTATATATATGCTGCTGATTGTAAAAATTCATTCAGGTGACAGTACATTAAAGCCTTGCAAGTTTTTCTGGTATGTGGTGCATACATACAAATTTGATTTTCGTAATCCCTAAGACATCTAGTATTGGTGCTTTCTTACAACAACAAGGAGGCTAGACAGGATACAGAATTTGGAAGAGGGTGTACAAACTTGCTGCATTTCTGGCAGTGCAAAACCTCATCTGGGGAGGTTGGGTGGGGCAATGATTGTTATTTCTATCAAAACCTGTTTGTAGGCTGTGATGTTTTTAGATTTCTTGCTTAGTTCCCTGTGTGTTAGGCAAAATCTGATCATTCAGACATAATTCACTTGTATGTAAGTGGATGCACATGTTCACTGACAATAACTTTCTCAGGTTTTTTTTCTCTATTTTTTTTAATATTTTCTTTTTTTCATAAGATGACCTGCAAGGTCTCTTTTTGCTTGATTACTATTTAATAAATGCTTAATTGAGTTGAAATGGAATAGGACGTTGAAATTGATAACTTCTATGAAAAGACACAGGTGATGTAAAGAAAATAACTGAAAAAGCTATTTCTTTTAAACTTTAAACCAATTTCTTTTTAAAATAGTAACAATAGAGCATTAACAGTAAATAGCTTTAAAGTAAATTTATATCTCGCTGATCGTACTATCCATTTCTCTGTGGTTTTTTTCCTTAGTTATTAATTTTCTGTCATTTATATTTTCCTTTATATAATCATTTTTTGTTTCCTAGGGTTGCAGTGTTTGAGCTTCAGCCACTAACACAAGTACCTACCTCACAATGAAATGATTGTTTTTACCTGGAGAGCTGTTGTCTGTCTTGGCATGGATGAAGTTCTGTCTTACCAGCTATGACCAGTGTGGTGTACGCTTACCCACCTCAATAGTGTCTGTGTTGGCTGGTGCACATCTCTGTTGTGTAATGTAGTTGTGTGTTCAGATGTAAGCTGAAGGTGTTCCTTTAAAAGAAGGTGCAGTGGATAAAATGCATACTATTTAAATGTCCTTCATAAAGGACCATTTATAGATGCACATTAGTGCCAATCTCAAGATTGGGAGTTAAATGGGAAATATGTGTTGAGCTCCAGTAGAGAATGCCATTAAAACTGATGTCTAAAATACCCAGGTGACAGAAGTATGACAGCCAAACCACAGCTCAGCTGAGGGAAAGGTTTCAGTGACAGGTCACTAGCGGGTACTGGGAGCCTATTACTGGGGCAGAGCTGCTGTTGGGGTTTTGTCTGAGTGCAGGTTCCAGTTACTGTTAGAAACTCCCGTTCAGTTCCTGCCTGGATTCCTATAATTGTGCAGTTGTATCCAAATTGCCTGTGGCTCTTTCCGTTGCTCCTACTTCTGCCTCTGTAGCTGATTAACAGGCATTTCCTAAGAATTTGTTCTTGGAAAAAGAAGAGCTTCTGGTATGCTGCCTGTCCCTATACATCTGCAGACCAGTGTCTTACTAGTCCATACAAAGTATTTAGTAAATTAACATTTGGGGAAATCTGTTCCCTTGACTCTCTCTCTGTCAACAGGGTAGGGAGAAAGGGGGTGCTTGAGGTGAACAGTGCTTACTTGACCATTTTTGTGTTTTGTTTTGTTTGTTTTTTCCCAACAGGTGTTAAATATCCCATGTCTACAGTAGTTTGACAGTTAATTAGTCTTTGGGGTTTCTGTGCCTGTCTCAAGGTGGTCTTGGAGTTTTGAGAAGAAAGTTAAAATTACAGCGTAAAAGTATGTAGCTTTTATAAGTGATGTAACCTTATATAATATTCAGTAGTATGCTTAAGACTGTAGTTGGCAACTTATGGACACTCAGGTGCTTATGAAGTGTATCAACAGTTCCTTGGAGATGTTCATCTAATACCTTGATTGCTCTGTGGTCTCCCACACCAGTGACTCCCTTCACTCATTGGGCACTTATAGATTTTTGGGGGTGCAGCAGGGATGTGCATCCAGGTCAAAGGGAAGGGAAGGAAACATGTGGGTCTCTGATCACTTGAAAGAGGAGGAATCACTGATGTCTTGCTTTAAGGTGAGCAAAGTTTCTGACAATCAGATGGGCTGAGATCTTCAGACCTCTCCAAGGAATTCTTTTTAGCACATGGTCCTTACAGAAGACTAACTCTACACCATCTGGCATCCATCAATTTCTCACAAGGATGATACTTTTCTGGTTATTCTGAAGTAGTCAAATTGTGGCGGAGGTGGGAGAGCTGGAGTATTTAGCATAGCCAGTTACAATCTTAGAGATGGTTGTCATAATGCTGGTGGACCTGTAACACAAAGCTGTGGCTTCTGTACCAAAGCCAGAGAGTAAACTGTAATGATTTTTTTTTCTGTGTAGTTAATACCTCTCATAACTGCACATTTTGCCACTGGTAAGCTTTCATGCTGCTGAGCAAGTGTGAAGCCTCATGTAACTGTTACTGATGTAATGTAATCAAATTTTAACTCTCAAGGTAATTGTCTGTACAATTACTAAGAATGTCTAAGAACTGTAATGAAGCATAACAACCAGTTAGCCATGTTGTGTATTTTATAATATGTAAGCTACATATATATTTGTATATTGGCTATTAATCCGAGTTACCTTTTGCACAGGGAGGAACAGAATGCTGAGGTTCTCCAGACTACCTTGTATTAATGAAGTATCTTTCAGGCTCACTAACCTAAACCTAATTTTAATATTATAAATGATGTACTTTAAAATTTGGTCTGAAATGATGAAAAGCCTGCTTTGCACTCACAGGTAACACTAGGATGGTTAAAGCAATATATCACTTGCATTTTTTCTCAGTGTGAGTGCAGTAAAAGCTTCCTTTTAATATCTTCTCTGTCTTGGTTTCTCCTGTAGGGATGGGGGCCAATAACCTATAGTGCCATATTAAAAAAAAAAAATCTAGCCGACATAGTTACACTGGTGCAAAAAACGGAGGTAAGAGCCCAGAGGGTGTTCATTGGCATAAAATCTTAGATTCCCAAGGCTGTCTGAGTATTTGTGTATGCAGTAGTATTTGTCTATCCTTTGTAACAAGCTAGTTGCTCTATTTTTAACAGCAATGGGATGACCCAGGGGAAAAGTGGCTTTTATTTATTACATGTGGTGTCATCACATCTGCTTGTTGCCCATTTGTCATCCTCTGAAATAAACTTAATGTTTTTCAGTTCTGCAAGCAGAAGGAAAAAAAGGCTTGGTAGAAATGATGCTGAAATCCTCACTTTGGAATTGGGGTCTCTTCACTCCCATTTTGCCTCTGTTGCTGACTGAATTCAGTTCTGTATGACATTGTGTAGATACCTGAACTTTCCCTGTGACTGTCGTTTACCGTGTCCCTGTGACTCTCATCCTTACCGAGAAGAGAGTGGAAACGGAGGCCACTCTCAGCTTCTACTTTGCTGTGGTGTTTGGCATCCTGTAGTGACACAGAACTTTAAACTATGAAAGCTGCTTTTGCACAAATACTGTCTGCCTGGACAAATGGTACAAATGAGCATAAATGCCTAGGCTAGTGAGGGATACCTTCATGAGGTGGCAGGGAATTGCTTATTTGGAAGTAAAAGTGTGCTGTACAGTGCAAAGTAAAGGGACCCTGCTTACTCAAAAGCAGTTGCTGATCACAAAAGTGAGTAATGTGAAAAGAAGATCAGAGTAGCACATTGTAATATCCCGTGTGCTTGCTTTGGCTTGCGTCTGTTGTGACTGTATGATGTATCTGTTGCTGAGAGAAAAGCAGTGGTCCACACAGCTGGAGACAAACTGCCCGGCGTGCTGTCCTGAAGGGGACAGTCTAAACAAGATATGTTCCTTAAGAAGTAATAGAAATTAGCCTTGATATGGCAACTGCTGAAACTTTGTAGGTGGGCAGCATAAATATGGAACGCTAGTCTAAACCTGCAGGCATTAGAGTGTGACAAAGCAGACAAATTAAATCTATATGAAACAAAGGTGAGCCGAGAAATTTTGGGGGTGGTGGGTGAACTCAGGTGGTGGTGAGCTCCTCTGATGCACTTCTCAACCAGGAGGAGACCTGCTCAGTTGGGGAGCTGGAGGGCTCCAGCCTCTCACCAGCTGACTGTCAGGGCTGTGGCTTTCCTGAGTACTGCTGTAGCAGATGAGACCAGTGAGTCATCAAGACCAGAATCCCCCTTGCAACTGGTGAGACCAGTTGCTTCTGTTGAAAACAAAGTTTTAGGTAATGAGTGGGTCATGAGTGGGAATGCGCCTGTTGACAAGCTTTTCTGCAGTCGTCCATGAGATTTTCTTGAACTTCCTGCTGTTTACTACTTGCAGTTGTCCAAAGCATGCTGCTGGACGAGATGATTTGGTCCAGTTGGGTGTATTTATTCCTCTTACGGGCATCATGTTGGAAAGAAGCTGTTGAGGAAAGACAAGCAAGTGGTTAGACCACAAGCAGGAGCGTGTTTTGTATATATTGAAGCAATAATTGTGTGGTAATTGGGTGGTTGATATTTATCTGTCAACTTTTCCCACACACCTAGTATGAGAGAAGGGAGAGAACTGATGTGATAAGAGAGTAGCCTGAAAATACGAACAGTTCCAGCGCCAAACGCTCCCCAGGATTACAACATCTGTTGTACGAAATTAACTTTGCAGTGATTGCATTGACGTGATTATGACAAATTGAACTGCAAATGGAGTCCTGGGAGCACTGGTGGACAACAAGTTGAACGTGAGCCAGAAATGCACCAGCAGCATTGGGGAAAGCTATGCCAGCAGGTTGAGGAAAGGGATTATTCCCCTATACTCGGCACTGGTGAGGCCATGTCTGGAGTGATGAGTCCAGTTTTGGTCTCCCCTCTACAAGACATGAACATACTGGAGTGAGGGCAGTGAAGGGCCACTAAGATGTTTAAGGATTTGGAGCATCTGACATACGAGGAGAGTCTGAGAGAGCTGGGACAGTTCAGTCTGGAGAAGAGAAGGCTCAGTGGGGATCTCATTGGTGTGTACAAATACCTAATAGGGAGAGTAAAGAAGGCAGAGCCAGACTCTTCTTAGTGGTGTCCTGTAAAAGGACAAGAGGCAACAAGCAACTGATATGCAGGAAATGCTGTTTAAAGATGAGAACAAACTTCTTCCTGGGATGGTGGTGAAACACTGGGACAGGTTACCCAGAGAGGTTGTGGAGATACTCAGAAACCAACTGGGTATGGTCCTGCTCTAGTTGACTGTGCTGTGAGTAGGGGGCTGAACTTGGTGATCTCCAGAGGTGTCTTCCAACCTCACTGATTCTGTGAAATCATAAACCTCACTAAATGGCATGCTTTCACAATGCAGGGCTCCAAGGAGCTCCTGGGATCCTATGTCTGTATGAAGTGTGTAAACTGTATTGGAAACCTGAATAGGTGAGGATTAAGTTGAAGTTCCCTGTAAGCCTGCAGCAGAAACTTAATTAGGGCAGAGCACATAACACTTGATTGAATGGACATCTGGATTTTCCATTTGCTGTAGAATGGGTATTTTGATTTTATTGTAGTCGGGCATGTGAGCAGATGGGACGTAAATCAAAACATAGATATAGACCTCCTCTACCTAAGACAGGAATTACCTTGTGGGTACCCAAAATGAAGTCTGAGTTGCTGTGGTATGAACACATTCTGTTCCCTTCTAGGATCAATACTTTGAGTCTCCTACAACATTAAATTTGATTATAACAGGCAATTTTGAGGATAATTTTAGTTTTGTTGCCTTTAAGTTGATTCTTCCCCACGCTGCAATGTCTTCGAAATAATTTTGTTTTTGAAAACAATTCTCAGAAAGAGGTGCTTAGAAGACAGGAAATGGTGATCACACGTCTTACTGGAAAAGCTTTTATTCGCTTTGTGTTCAAGATAACAAGAGTAAATCAGTCCTAGGAAAAAAACGAGAGAAACGAGTCTTTAGTTCTGTATTCACTAATTGTTTATATAGGCAATATATGTATAGTTGTAAATATATATGTACTTGTGTGTGACACAGAGTAATTTATATGCCACTGTCGTGGTTTAACCCCAGTCAGCAACTAAGCACCACGCAGCCGCTCGCTTACTCCCCCCCGGTGGGATGGGGGAGAGAATTGGAGGACTAAAAGTGAGAAAACTCATGGGTTGAGATAAAGACAGTTTAATAGGGAAAGCAAAAGCCGTGCACACAAGCAAAGCAAAACAAGGAATTCATTCACTACTTCCCATCGTCGGGCAGGTGTTCAGCCATCTCCAGGAAAGCAGGGCTCCATCACACGTAACAGTTACTTGGGAAGACAAACGCCATCACTCTGAATGTCCCCCCCTTTCTTCTTCTTCCCCCACTTTGTATACTGAGCATGATGTCATATGGTATGGAATAGCCCATTGGCCAGTCTGGGTCAGCTGTCCTGGCTGTGCCCCCCTCCCAGCTTCTTGTGCACCTGGCAGAGCATGGGAAGCTGAAAAGTCCTTGACCAGTGTAAACTCTATTCAGCAAGAACCAAAACATCAGTGTATTATCAACGTTATTCTCATCCTAAATCCAAAACACAGCACTCTACCAGCTACTAAGAAGAAAATTAACTCTATCCCAGCTGAAACCAGGACAGCCACACTGGCATTATATCACTCTGATGTAATACTTTTCTATTTTATTAAAAATCATTAAATAAAAAAAAAAATCTTTAAGAGCAGCTATAAAATATTGACTGGTCTAGAAAACGAGTTATTTCAAAATGTCAGCTGTTGGGGTGATAGTGAAACAGTTTGATATTTGACAGAAGAAACACACCCTATATCCTAATTAGAGGAACTTGTGTGTGTGCTAACCTGGACTTGTTATTTTCTAGAGCATTTATAGGAAATGTGAAAAATACTTGGTTTTCTTCCAGTTTGGAATGAAATAGAAATTTAGAAATGTCAAAATTTCATCAGGAACAGATGTCCTAACTTTCAGCCAGCACTGATAAATGGGTCTGGTTACAAGACAACGATATATATAGAGAAATGAGATCTCTATAGCATTGCCAGCCTCCAGAAGCATACATTCTTGACCAGCTCTTAATTTAAGAGTTATTCAGTTTGTATCTGTATGCATGGTGCACAGAAAGTTTTGTTGTGAGGGGTTTTTTTTGGTTTTTTTTGTATTTTATTTTCTTTAACAAAAAAAAAAATCTCTGAACAGGTTGATTTGCTTGAAGATAGGCTGATGGTTTGCTAGAATCATGGCAAGAGCTCAAACCTCTAGCCTGGCATTTACCTTCAGTTGTCAAGATGAAAAGTGCACTAGCAGAAATGGAAGAAGACTACTTCATCTTGCTTACTCTTCCATTGAGAGCTGACTTCAGGGTTTGAAGAGAAAGTAGCACTTTGTATCCCTCACCATAGCATTACTTATGTTTTGTCGTGTTTCCTGAATGGAGTAACACAGGCATAACACCAGAGTGGCTTAGAGCTTTAAATACCAATAACAAATCTCTTACTCAAGTAAGCTGCCTTAAAGAGTAGAAAACTGCAAAGTTACCTTGAAGCATCTGTGTTTACACTTATTTTTAAGTGCATTGTAGAATCGTTTGCCCTGTTTTGGAGGGTGGATTTAGTGGTGGTACAGGGTTTTTTTGTGGGTTTTTTGTTTGTTTGTTGTATTTTATTACCATGCTTTCATTTATAACTCAAAACATGACAGCCATCACATCTTTGAAGCACCAGGGCTGTATGAATATACAGCTAGAATTTAGGATTATGATTGTTTCACATATGCTGTGGAAGCTGCCTATTAATGATTCAAAAAGAATGCATTGTTTTGGGGCAAAACATATGATTCCTGACACTTAACTCTCTCTCACCTCTCATCTTACAGCTGTGCCCCCATCTCAAAATAAATTTCCGTTATGTGTCGCATATTTAAATTAAAATTAAGGTTTATTCCAGTATTTCTTGCTATGCATCTTTCTGATATTCATCTTTTTCTATGTGCCCCATAAATGTTTTCTTGTCCTGCATCTGCTCCCATCTTATTTTTTCTTTTTATTTACCCTCTTGTTGATTCCCCTCCGCCTTTGGACAAAAGCTGTCTATTCATGCCTGATGTTCTGCAGAGATGCTGGTGGCAAACAAAGGCAGATCTGAAATTTCTGTCTTGAGGTTTGTCTATCGCTGCCCAGCTCTTGTGTATGGAAGAGGAAGCAACTGAAATAGAGAGGAAGCAAAGTCTTTTGCCCCTCTTCAGTGCTGTTATAGTGTGTAGCGACTCTGGTCATTCAGATGAGCTGCTCTTCCATTGCACCTTTATTGAAGAGCAGTGGTAAGAGTGTTACAGACTCCTAACTTAGCTTTTAAAATGGCGTTTAATTGTAAAACCAGCCATAGAGGAAGGCCTGCTGAGTGCAGTGGTGTGTAGGAAAATGGGTTTGGGTTGGGGAAGGGTTTCAAGCTGATCCTAATTTTATCAAGGATCTTTCTCAGTTTGGTGAAAAAAGAATACATTGGTCATCTAAATCACAAAACCCTCAAAGTGTTTATTAGGAAAAATCATAGCTTCTTTCACATTTTCTTTCTACAAAGTCCTGTATCCATACCAGGAAATATTCCCTGAAAAATGGTCTGGAAATAACCCAAGTGCATTGACTAAGAAAATTATCTGCTAAATAGTCTGCCATCCTCTCCCAGCTCTCAGACTAGAGCACAGCACGATGAGAAACCATATACAGAGAAGGAGGTAGCTATCAAACCAAGGTTGTTGCCAGCTATGTGGTCCATAAAGTGATTCACAGAGCAAGGAGAAGATAACCTTGATTTCAGTCCTCCATATCCACTGCTTTGTGTGCAATCTCCAAAGGACTTCTGCTTCCCTTGAATAGCTGTGGCTGACTTCAGACCTTGACTGGAATAGGAAGGTGCTATTATGGATTGTTGTTTGATTTTATTTTTGTTTATGGTGGTGGCCCTGTGTCTTGGGGAAGGCTTGTTGGAACGAAGAGCCAAGGCAGTAGTTTCCAGCGTCTTAACTTTTCTTCTGCTTGATACAGTTCCGTGTAAAGATTCCAAATAAAAAGATTAGTTTATCTTCCTTTATAAAAATGGTCTTTGGAATCCAGGTGTTACCAGTTGCATCTGGTCTTCTCTTTCAGACTTGTATTAACTTCACCTGGGGCTCCTGCAAATCTCTTCCAAAGCTTTAGGCCTGCCTGCTGCACACAGGCTAGTAAAACCTAAGTAAGTCATACATGAAAAAACAAGACTACAGCAGTCAGGGTTTTTCATGCTCCCTGCCTAATGACTTTAGTTTTTTAGTTTAGACTACAGTTTTCTGTGAAACAACCTGGAGTCCATACATCAGACTAGCTGTCTCTCTTGGAATATTAGCATTTGCTTTCTGATATGAATTTTAATGTAGAGAGTGCAATAATTTTGTGAAACTTTGTTACATGCATAAAGAGAGCTTTGTCACACAGTCTTATTTGATTATTTGCATACTGGTAAGGTCTGCTGGTGGTGTAAATGACAGTTTGTTTGAGGGTGGTCAGACTGATTTATACCAGTTGAGGATCTATATTACTCTTGAATATGATTTATTTACTCACAAAGGTCCTGCATCTCATCTTCTGCCAGTATAAATTAGAAATTAGCTTCTGCTGAGTTCTAGTGTTATATCAGCGTAAAACTTGTGTGAAAGACCAGAAATTGTGGGTCATTATGTATGGTCATATGTAGCCATCTGATTACTGTTTTAGTAATTAAGAAGCAGAAGCCACTCAATCCGTACCTAGGTAGAAATCAAGGCGCTGTGGGTGTATATATATATGTATATACTTTTTTCTTTTAAAATTCCATTTTCATTTCCTTGACTAAGTGCTACATTTCCCCCCTCCCCCATTTTTTTCAGGACTGGAAAAGCCATGGAGTATTGTTCTGTCTGAAAATCTCACACAAAGAAGATTAGCTAACATTTGATGTTAAGTAGAAAGACTTACATTTTTTTGACAGAGTAAGATGTGAGCCTCTGCTCCTGCATGATGTAAGGTGAACGGTCAGTCAAAGGGATCATGTGATAGCCTTGCTTCTCTTTCCCTCGGTCCCTTTTGAACAAGAGCATCTCTAATACTGACTAAAGGCGTCAGGTCTGCAACTCAACGACAGGCAATTATTAAGCTCCTTGTGGACAGCTTTCTTGTGTCCTGCCCTGGTTCTGCTCACGCACAAAGCTACTTTGTGGTGGAGAAGAAGGTCTAGTACATCTGTGCAGTGGTTGTAGCTCCTGTCAGCAAGTGTAGCGTGGCCTGGAAGGAGTATCCTGGTGTTGCCCTAACAGGTACTGTGCTGTCAGTCCGCATGGCAAGTAGCTTAATGCGAACCCAGGTGTTCTGTGTAAACTATAGTCACTGCCAGAGTTACAATATAAGCATCCATTAAGAGCTCTGTTGAGTACACACAAACAGAAAAAGAGAAGTGTCCTCCTTAATAATAGTGATGTTCATTCCACATGTGGTGATTTTGTGATTTAGAGAGTACAACTGAGGGGGTGTGTGTGTACATGTGGATATTAAATAGGTTATAATGATGACCTCCAAGACAGTCTCAACAAGTGTCCCGCTCTGCTTCACAACAGGGTGCTCTTTTTGCCTTGCCTGGTAGCGCTGCAGGTATTTATTTATATTGAATGACATAAAGAGGCCTCTGAATGAGTACACTTGCATAATGAATAGGAAAATGGAGCACACTGGGTCCACCCCATATTTTCTTACGGTTCCCCTTTGACCAAACTCTTCAAGTTAAGGCTTGGCAAATGTCCCCCCTCAGCTTTGCACAGAAGAGCACTTATTGACCAGAAAGCTTAATCACAGGAGTGGGCTATGCATCCTCTAGAGCCTCTACAACTTCAGCCTGTGGAACAGTGATTGGAAGTATCCTGGTCTGGTCTTGCTGTTGACATTGAAAGAGCAAGGCTCCTGGCCTCAGGAGGCCTAACTTTGAGTGTTACAGTAAAGCAGAGGACTGAAAACTAGTGTGCTCATGTTCTCTGCTGATAATTTTGAGTGACCTGTTACGTAGTCTTAGGGCCCAGGATTCTTTTTCATAATATGAGTGTAAGAACAGTAACTGCTTCTTGCTTCTAAAATGTATTCACATTGTTTAATGAGAACTATCATGAATAGCAAGAAGCTTTCAGAACTTACTGCAAGGTAAGCCATTCTGCTGAAGTCCGAAACCCCCTTCCACTTGGACAGTTTACAGTCTTACAGGTGCAGTTGCTTCTGTTCTGGAATAACTTCAAAATGTGGCTGGGATATATGAGGATAGAGGGGAAGAAGAAAGATGGAAAATTTCATCTTCACACTTGAGTTTTCCGGGATATTTTTCGCTTTATCTCTTAAATAAGACTAAATATAAGGTCCCAGTGACTGACAATTGCCATCAACTGTACGAAGCATCCACTTCTAAAGAAACACCATTAGTCAGTTTCATTCCTGCTTTGATGAGGAGAGACCTGGAATAAGATGAAATTAACTACAAAACCTGCAGAACTTGTGGGAATCCTTATCAGAGATCTGTTTTGGAGAACCCAAATCTTGAAAAAAGGCGTTGCAGCTATAAGCTCTAGCGGTCACTGGAGATTTTGCTCTTTTTACTTCTCAACACCTTCTTAAATATTGTCTTGCCTGGAAAATTTCCAGCATATTACTTAGAAGAAACAAAAGTAATACTCTTCATGGTAGGAAAGTGCAAACTGTCAGACTGTCTTAATTTTACTCCTATCACCTTGCTTTGCCATCCATTTACAGTGTGCCCAGAAAAGTCATACATAGGGTTGGGTTTTTTCCTTCCTCATTCCTCACCTCTAAAATTGTATTGAAAACATTGCAATAATAATAATAGTGGTGGTGATGATGATAATATAATATTTGCCTGTTCCAAAAGGGTGTTTTGAGATGCAGGTCTGTAAAGGGGACTTACTGCATATGAACAGTTGAGAAAGGCCTGAGTAATAATATGATGGCTGTGTAGCTGTCTGTGTGTAATAAGGCTGTGTAAAGCTCAAAAACTAGCAGAAGGAAATGCTGATGCTTTTCTATGGAAGCACAGTATAAGGCTTGGCATGAAGATCCGTGAGTAGAGAAGCACTGCTGTGTGTGGCAGTGCTCTGTATCAAAGGGGCGTGTCCTCTTTATTCAGCTAAAAAGAAATAAATTTTGGAACGCATTAAAATCTATATTTTTATACTGCTTTTGGACATCTGAATGCTCTTTAGGGCAGGGTATAAAAAGTTAGTATTTATGAAGTTATTGTCCTATAATTGTAATTTTAATGAAGGACTTGGTTTAGTCTTGGGCTTTATTTATGACAATAGTACACTATTGCAGTGTACTTCAGCTCTCAGCTTATAGTTTTAGGTTTAGATCTTGATCATGCAGCTGGATTATTTATGGTATAAATGAAATAGTGATAAAATATAAGTTCTTTTGGTCCTACTGCAGAACAGGCTGAGTGATTTTGGTGTTCCAAAGCCTCTTAACTAATGGTGTTAAAATAATGAGTAATAAAAACAAAAGTTGGAATACTTCTGTGCCATCAATAAATATTTGTATCTCAAATGACAGATCATGACAAGTCAACCCCCTCATGTGTGTGAGTAATGCAAATAATTTTTGTGGAGATACACTGCAGCAACCACATGGTTTGTGGTGTGACAATCTGCTGCTCTTCAATATCTCGGCACTTCTGTTGCTTACTTGGAACTTAAAGTTTAGGGAATTAATTACTCCCCCAAATCCTCCTGTACTCACTAGGTAAAAATTGTTAATGGAGAGGTTGAGGACCAGAGGTGGGAATGGGGCAGAGAAGTAGAATTGGAAGGAGCACACAGGTGTGTTCTGGAGCATGGGAGAGGGGAGTGAGACTAACGATGCAGCATGAGGGGGAAAACATGACCATGACATGTGTGCATGCACCTGGGAGGAATGTGGTGTAACCAGGCATGCCCATTTGTTTGTTCTCGCCAGAAACAACGTGCATTTGCAACTGCTCCCTTCAGATACACTTCTAAGTTCAAAGGTATATGAGAACACTTGTATCCTAGGAAAGGAGGAGACTTTATGTATGTGTGATTTGTCTGCCTCAAGCTGTGCATGGGACAGATCTGAAAATTCTTAAGAAGAAATAAAATTTTACTTCTTTTCTAAAGTAGGCAGTAGAAAGCCATAGTATGTAGTTTGTATAGTTTGTATCATTGCACTCCCCTCCCACATGGAAGGGTGTAGCATGCCCAGGCGCCACCCCCACCTTCTTGCAGCATCTTTAATGAACACAGATTACAAATAAGAAAGAAAAGAGATGCCAGCTGGCTAACGTGACCCAAAATGATTACAGACTGGTATCTGTTTATCTCTGCTGATGGCATCCAGAAATCTGCCATTTGGGAGAGACAGCACCCTTGCTACTCTTTCCAAATTAAGTCAATAATAACCTTCCAGGTTTGGCTGGAAAATGTAGGTACTGTTACTTCTGGCAGATTTTGGTGAGAGATTGGGTCCTCATCATTCACCAGAGCCCTGGATGGTCAGTGAGACCAGGAACACTGAAGGGAAATACAGGAGATTTCTATAAAACTTTCATTAGACTAGGTGATTTCCGTCTGTAGAAGTTACAAGTAGTATTAAAACGAGCCAATTTCTGATTGCTGAACTGAGAGCTCCAAGGACAGAGGAATCGCAGGTGGGCATGAGACGAGGTGACATACCGTAGTATGTCAATATAGCCAGGAGGAATGGGAGACCTTGAAGATGGATCAAGTGGGTGAAATTTGAGTCTGATGGGCCTTTTGTGGGGAAATAAGAGAAATACTGTTACATGCAAAGAGTTTTCTAAAGGGGACTCTAGCCTTTTCTTTGAACTGGAAAGAGCCCATTGCAACTGCCTGCCAAACTCTGCTGTTGACAAACCAAGACTGATAGAATTCTTGTTTTCAAGATAGAGAGCATTTTCAATCAGCTAGACGAGGCATCCTTCATATCCTTAGACTATCACAGTATAAAAAGTACTGCTTAAATCATCTAGGGAAACTTATAGTGTGCTGCTCTGATGACTTGATTAGCACTAAAGGTTTATTTTATGACATTAAAAATAATGCCAAATAATTGTTCTTGCTTTATGCTATACTGTAAGAGAGGATGTGTGTGTGGATGTGTGCCTGTGTGAGAGAGAAAAATGGTAATGTTCTCTAGTAACCCACAACAGCTATGATTGCCTGGATCATCTAGAAGCACAAGATGTTTTCAGCAATTAATTTATAGACTTAGCAGATGTTTGTTATGGCAAGAACCCAATAAAGGACAAGAGCTGTTCTCTGAAAGACTGGTAGTATGTTTTCGCAATAACTGAGGCTTAGGAAAGAAATCCACAAACTTTTATTTCCTAATTGACAAGCACCTATTTCATAAGGGAGATCTTCTGTTAAGTTTCTAATTCGAATATCAGTCATCAGCTTTAATGGTCTAACAGAAGGAATTTAAACAACTGAAAAATTTTGCTTTCTTTACTCAATACAGTTTGACTGTTCTTGAGAGCTGCTGTTGAATTGTATAAAACATTGGTTTGGGTAGCTTTTTAAATAAATGAAGGAAAAAGTAATTTCCAGCTTGATTTTTTGAGTACACTGTAATTTCAGCTGGTAGTTTAAAGTAAAAATAAACTTTGTTTCACATAGAAAGCAAACGTAGTTGACAATGCTGTTCTGCTAGACATCTTCAAAGAACAATGACAGTATCTGATTGAATTGTGGAACAAGAAATCATAGTTCTGCAAATGAAACTGATCAAATTATTGTACAATTTATGTATTGAACAGGATTGGGGGAAAAAAACCCTTTTGAATCTCAGACTGTGTTTCTCATTCTGGGGCAGTATTAAAAAAAAAGAAAGATAGATAAAGGAAGTACCATTTAGGTAAATACAGGCATTCTATCTGACCTGTGTTAAAAGGATTAATATAAAATGAAGCTTCGAATTTTTATATAAGCAAAAGATCTGTATTAGACCATCATGCATGAGCACTGCTCAAGAAGGAGGATTGAGCATTAAGGTACAGACTTCAAAACTGAGTATTGGCTTCACTTGGAGTGAGTCAAAGTATGCTGGATGCTGCTACCTGACGGCATACTGATTCCAGAATGTTTTTAGCTTGGCAATTTTCTCACAAATGCTTGTTTTCCCTACCGTGCTTTGTCCAGCTCCTCATATCCACCTCAATAATCCCAGCACTGCAGTTTCTTTACTTACCTTCCAATCCAGTAGACATTAAGCAGAGCTTGTTAGATTGCATTTTGCATCTCATTTGGTCCAGATTCCAAGTGTCCTCCTGGGTTCAGGTCCAAGATGCCTCCCCCTCTTAATATACCACTGTCAAAAAACCCAAATTAAATAAACAAAAACCAACCAACCAAAAAGAAACCCCCAAACCTTTTCCTCGGGATTTCCATAGCTGTTTATCTAAGGTACTGAGGCAATAATTGTTTATGGCTTGCTGAGTTAAGAGTGAAAAATTATCCAAGACTGTGAAAGTTCAACAGTGACTGCTATAGATAAGATCCAGCTCAGAAACAAAGGCCAGATGGGGCTGATTTAGATGAGTTACGTGTAGCATAGCCTTGGCTTCAAAGGAATTTAGCCAAAGGCGGGAAGGGTAAAGGTAAAGAAACATCAAAGACAAAGGCTCCCCGGCCTGTTTCTGAATTTAGGATGCATTCTGTGTATGTAGTCTGCTGCTCAGCTATATACTGTGCTCCAAATAGCTTTCCTGGGTGGTCTGTGATAGCCCTAGGTTTACTGGTGAGAGAAAAAGACTTTAGTAGCATAATAGAAACTCTGCTGAGCACCTGTGTGGAAAGAGAAATTACAACAATTTCCATTAATTCAAGCTAAAATGGCTCGGGACTGATTGTGTATTTTGCCAGCCAGAACTGCAGGTGTCACATTCCATAATGGCTTTTATTTTCTGTCAAAGCAAATGAATGAGACAGTCCTGCTTAATAGCAGCGTGCTCCCCTCTGCCCCCAGCACTTCTTTCCCACCACTGAAGTCCCTTGGCTGCTTGTAAGCAGGGTATCCCAGTCCTCCTTGAAGGGGAGGCAGCAGTGCAAGCAGTGTCCGAGGCTGCTGTCATCACATGGTTAGAGGAGGTGCTTGCCATTAAGAATCGGGACTGGTTCCCCCACCCAGCCTGTGGGGCAGGCCAGCATTCCCTCAACCTTCAGCTGTCAGCATAACATTCCATGGCACTCAACCATATGAAGGTTGCGATATGTGGCTTGTCAAACCAGTTGGGTTGGCCATCACTGCAGTAAGTCAGGAAGTTGATTTCTTTGCCTTCTTGCAGTAACTTGTCAGGCAGCATATTGTGTGTGGTGGAAATGGAGTTGGAGAGTGATTTGTTTTAGTATTCGGCTGATACAGAATTGTGTATCTCTGTTTTTTGGTTTGGTTTCGTTTTTTTTTTTTTAAATGATGAAACTGAGAGCCTTCTGTCTGTGCAACAGAAGGAGAGAAATGAATAAAAATGAGTAAGCTGAAATTGGACTGACTTGGTCCCTACATTTTGTGAAGATTTAAAAAAAACTTAATGCCTTTGTGACAGTGAATATATGAATTGCAGTATGAGTCCTTTTTTCCTAAAAGATAATTATTTAAAACATGCACAGGGTAACTAGTAGATATAAAAACTGGTATTACCGTTACTCTTTGGAAATCTAGTGTCAAAATGGAGATATTTATGAGGTTTCTAAAAGTGTTCACTCACGAAGCTGTAGAAAATACACTAGCAAGATGTCGTTAAAAGCAGCAGATGCTATAGTGGTTTTGCTGCAAGCACTGCAAAAGCAAAAGCACAGCAATTCCTCTATTTTTGCCTCTTTTTAGCCTATCTTTGTCTGCCTCTTGCCCCCCTCCCTCCCCTTTTATTTTTTAACATGCATCGTTGTTTGGCTGTTAATGGACTCTAGTAGCGTTGAGTACATATGCTCTAGGATTAGGATTTATGAATTGGAAAGACTATAGCGATTTAATTTTGTCCCCTTCCATCTATAGTTGCATAGATGACCCCTCGATGTGTACCAGGCAGAAGTAATTTGAGACCTGCACGACAGGTCTGTTGCATTCTCGTTAATTGATTTCTTCAGTAACTACTGAAAGCTAAAGGGGAGGAGGGCTGGGGAAGAATAGCAGTGAGGTTGACTAGCAAAAGATTTGACCTAGTTTTTTCAGTCTGCATGGCTCTGCAGACAGATTCAGTTATAAATCTGCCTCTTTAGAAGAGCTTTTATTTATTTTTGTTCCCTGTGTGAACAGCTCCATTTGTTTTGAATGTTTAAATTTGGTGGGTTAAAATGTAAAATTTTGTCATCATTGTACAGTGTCATGGAAATGTGCATGTATGGTGAGGAAGTAAGGGAAGGCACCTACTTCTGCTGGATGGCCATGGCGGTTTCTGCTTTCTGCTCTGCCCCTCCATCGTTCTCCTTTCTGTGTATTTGATAGCTGCGTGACATTACACGCTTGGTTTTCTGTCCTGCCTGCAGTATTACAAAGTATGTGAAATACAATCACTCTTCACTTTATGCAGGAGTTGTTGTGATGCTGCTTTGCACGTAAAGCTAAACAAGGCCAAAAGGCTTTTTTTTTCTTTTAAGGTTTTTGGTAACATCTCTAAGATAATCGTTTTGCCTTCTTATTTCTATTTATATCAAGTGGTCCTGGCCTTTGCTTGGTTTGCTTGTTTATTTATTTTTCTTCCCTTACTTAGCAGTGAAGGACCAGGGATTAGTACTAAATACTATAACAGCATGGGGATTCATGACAGGCTGACAACCAGTGTTTTGACACTCCAGATGCTCTGGATAAGCATTGCAACAGACGTATGAAGGGTTATATTCAGTCACTGAGCAGGTATGTGTATAATGTTTGTCTTCTGATGTTTGATCACAGAGAGGTTTCCTTCTAGAGCCATTTGTTAACTGAAGCGCAGGGCTCTGTCGTTGACCATTGAGGTTTTTACCTGTTCTGTGTTCTTTAATAACTGGTTTTGTTCTTGAACCACTAGCGTCTGCTACGGGAAAACCATATCCAACTGAAAGCCAGGGAACTGAATTCTGTTTCTGAAGCTGCTCTGAGGTGTAGCTGAACTGCATCAGGAGACTGCATAAACCCATCCTTGCTGGTTACACGCTGGCTCCCTACCCACCCTGGCCTGAGGCTGTGTTTCATTGTGCCATAGGCAGGGGTGCTGGAGCACAGCTTTATCCAGCTTTGCAGTTTCTCACTGTTTGCTCATGATCTCTGCTCCCTTAGGCACTGGCTGTGGCTCCAATGTTGGTTCTTGCCGGCTGGAGAGCCTCTTGAAGAGGGCAAGAGTTTCCAGCTCTCAATCAGCAAGGAGGGGGCCACAGTGATGGCGAATGAGCAAAGCAAAGGTGGTGCTTGGACCAGGGGAGGTTCCATAGGCTTCATGGGAACTCCTCAGAGGCTGCCTCTCTCTTTAGCTCGCCTGTATGTGTCAGTCAACAATATTCACCTGCTTTAGGCCTGGAAAAGGATAGTTTCTGCATGCTGCTGTGACCTTGGTGTAACAGCATTCCCCAGCCCTTCTTCTTCCACCCCTCCTTGGTTTTGCAAGTGCTTCTCTCTGAAGCTGAAAAGATATCCCTGTAGGTAGAAGCTGATCTTGCAGTGGAGTAAATTCATCACCATTTCCTCTTCTAAAGTAAAATTTGGGATTAGTTCTGGGTATTCTGAAGACTTTTGTTTTTCTTTGTGTTCCTGGCTGTAGGCGAGGAGGCAGCAGTCACACTCTTTGGGAACCAGGCTGTGTCAGTAACATTTCTCTAGAGGACGATGACTGACATGCATGTCAAGAAAGTGACTGTCAGCCCAGGAGCTGAAAGGAGGTGCCCGCTCGCAGGAGCTGCTCTGAGTATCCTTTTGAGGCATTATATCTGCTGGCCTGACATTTCCAGTCCCACTCTAAGTGAGCTATGGTCTTGGGCTGTGATACTTCCTCATGTATCCTGGATATAGATATCACATCTAATTTGTTCTCAAGGGAAGGCAGAGTTTGATCTATAATTCTGTGTAAAGCTGGTAATTATCAAGTACTCTCAGTGCTTGCAAAGCCTTGCCACAGTGCAAGCACTGTGCAGATACTTAACTGATGTTCATGCTGAATGTTTTGGAGTATATGCAACAGGGAAGTGCGAGGGTCTTAGGAGCACACTGGCCAAGTGCATATGGTGGGCTATAAACGCTTGTATTTGCCTGGGCAAACAGGCTGTATGGGTAAGTCTTCAAAATGAGTCCTGCAGTGATTCCTACCTAGGTGTTTCCCCACCCTGTAACATCATCTTTCTTCCTGCTCTCACCAACCACACAACACTCCACAGTTCAAGTGCAGCAGTATTACATATGGCTAACTCTAACACAGCTGGGTGAGAGAGTGGCTGTTGCTTCCATTTGAGTTGGCAGACCAATGTACTAGATACCATACTAAATAGCTTTCATGCTTTTTCCGCTGAGCTGTCTTGTAATTCTCCATGCATGCCAGAATGCTCAGTTTACTGCAGTACCTGGAGCAACATGACAAGCTCTAAAGACTTATGGAAGAAGTGATGCCCAACAAAGCAGCATGTTTGTGTCTAAGTTCTGCTGGGTGGGTTTTGGTGGTTGGGCTAGGTTAACCTGTGCCTTCAGGAGTACCCACATTGATTCTTTGCTCAAGCTGTACCCTCACATTGCCTGGTCACAACTTATTTTAAAGGCAGTGTTACCGGAAAGCGGCAAAATAATTCACTCCCTAAAACTTATTTTGGAGTTTTAGAAAGCAGGCATTCTTTATTGCGGCGCCGGGCAGCACTGGGGATAATTCCACCATAAGTGCTCCGCCGGCTTGACGGACTTTCAGCAACTATATACCATGAAAACATATATATTCATAAGATTTCCGGGAATTCATCTACATAAACATGAGATTTCCTGGAACTTATTAACATATGTAAATGTCCGATCCGCATGCGCAGTCATTCTCTGTGGTGGTCCTCAGGTGGTCTTTGGGGGTCTTCAGACGAAGGCTCATAGTCTTCCTCACCGTGTTCGCTGACTGACCTTTGCTTCTGCGCAGACTCAGTTCTTGTGTCGCCTAGCTGTCTAGACAGGAGTGCTCAGGGGCCCAAAACTTAATTATCCCCAAGGACTCTCCCTTGTTATGTAATGGGAGCATTCAAGAGCTTTGTAACGGAAAAGGGGAACACCCAGGAGCCTCAATCCACATTTCTCAGGTATCAATCCCTCCTTTTCTTTTTGAGGGCTTGTAGCTTATATGCTACAGTCCTCACTATACAAACTTGTACAGCAGTTACAACACTGTATCATTATGCAAGCAAGAATACAAACTACATTAATAAAAAAATCATTAAAAAAAATAGTCTCTTCAACCATAACCAATCAGGTAACCAAGAAGTGAGAGTATTCCAAATATCTTCAAACCCAAAAGAGGTATTGTAATCATCTCACAAATGAGTGAAAGGTAGTAGACCGAGTAATCAATAGATTATCCATTGCTCTTTCTTTTCCAACTGGGGATACTACCCCTACCATACAAGAACCTGTCCCAAAGTTTACTCCAAGTGGTACTCAAAGGAATTGGTAGGCCAATTTGTGTTACATCGGACTGAATGCTATGCTTCGGGAATTTAGCACAAATCCAACATTTGCTTGCATTAATAGCCAAAGCTACTTCCACTACTAATTGTACATAAACATTCTCGTGCCATGGACTTCCTAGTTTCTGCCCAAACACTTCTGAATTTATTAATAACACAGAAACTAAAGTTGTCGTTTGAAAACGAGCTTGAGAGGAGCTGTCTCCTCGGAAGTCCATGGTTTAGGAGCCTTTTTGATTCTTGAGTAATGAATCCAGGGCCCTTTCTTATCTAGTTTTACGGCTGTGTATGTTGTCAGTAAAACCTGAAATGGTCCTTTCCACTTTTCTTGCAGTGGTTCTCCATTCCACGACTTCAGGTATACCCAATCTCCGGGCTGGAATGGGTGTACTGGGGAATCAAGATTCAGAGATTTGTTTACAATCACATTCTTTTTCATTTCTTGTATCACTGTCCCTAGGGATATTAGATACTTTCGTAAATCTGTTTCACCTCTGATGTTTAATTCCTCTGGTAATTTAGGAATTTGGTACGGTCTCCCATACATCAGCTCATAAGGGCTTAACCGATGTTTTCCCTTAGGCTGAACTCTAATTCTCAACAGAGCAAGTGGAAGTGCTTGTATCCAAACCATTGAAGTTTCTTGGCAAATTTTACTCAATTGCAGTTTTAAGGTCTGATTCATGCGCTCTACCCGTCCACTAGATTGTGGGCGATAAGGGGCATGCAGCTCCCATGTTATTTGTAATACTCTACTTACTTGTTGAACAATGTCTGCAACAAAATGTGGCCCCCTATCAGAGGAAATCCCTAAAGGAACACCAAATCGTGGTGTCGTGGTTTAACCCCAGCCAGCTACTAAGCACCACGCAGCCGCTCGCTCACCCCCCCCACCGGCGGGATGGGGAAGAGGATCGGAAGGGCAAAAGGGGAAAAACTCGTGGGTTGAGATAAAAACAGTTTAATAACTAAAGTAAAATAATTAAAAAAAAAAATAGAACAGTAGTAATACAAAGCAAGCGGTACACTGTACAATTGCTCACCACCCGCCGACCGATGCCCAGCACATCCCCCAAGCAGCGACCGAACCCCTCCCCGGCCAACTCCCCTGCTTATATACTGAGCATGACGTCACGTGGTATGGAATAGCCCCCGCCCAGTCTGAGTCAGCTGCCCCAGCTGTGCCCCTCCCAGCCTCCCGTGCCCCTGGCAGAGCATGGGAAGCTGAAAAGTCCTTGACCAGAGTGAGCACCACTTAGCAAGTACTTAGCAAGAACCAAAACATCAGTGTATCATCGACATTGTTCTCAACCTAAACCCAGAACACAGCCCCATACCGGCTACCAGGAAGAAAACCAACTCCATCCCAGCCAAAACCAGGACACGTGGTATTATTTCTTTAAGTAAGATTTTGACAACTTCCCTGGCCTTGTTGGTACGACATGGGAAGGCTTCAGGCCATCCTGTAAAGGTATCTACTAATACTAACAGGTATTTGAACCCTTCTTTTCTTGGCAGTTCAGTGAAATCTATCTGCCAGTGCTCTCCTGGAGTATTTCCTGTTTTTGTGGATCCAAATTGAATTTATTCTGTGTCTTTGGATTATTTGTAAGACATGTTTCACACCTTTTAACTACGGACTTTATAATTTCTACCATATTACGACTCACCACCGACTTTTGTAGATGTCTTAGTAAATTCTCGGTTCCCCAATGAACACTATTATGTTCTTTCTTTACTATTTCATGCATCAAAATTGGGGTTAGAATTACCTGCCCCACAGGAGTAACAGCCCATCCATTTTCCTGTATCTTAGCTCCTGATGTTTCAACTAAGTTTCTGTCTTGACTGTCATAGTTAGGAGATTCTCCTAATTCTATTTGCTTTTCAGGTATTATTGCCAATATTCCTTTACCCTTTTCTGCAGCCTTACGAGCGGTCAAATCAGCCAATCGATTGCCTCTTTTCTGTGGGGTGCAGCCAGTTCGGTGAGCTTTGCAGTGCATAACAGCCACTTCTTTTGGTTTCTGTACACTTTCGAGTAACTTGAGAATCTGCTCCGCATGTTTAATTCCGGTCCCTTGAGATGACAATAGTCCCCTTTCTTTCCAAATCGCTCCATGTGCGTGTAATACTCCAAATGCATATTGGGAATCGGTCCATACATTCACTCGCTTTCCTTCACTTAATTCTAAAGCTCTGGTTAGTGCAATCAGTTCCGCTTTCTGGGCTGATGTTTTTGATTGGAGAGCTTCTGCTTCTACAACAGTGTCCACTGTGGTCACTGCATATCCCGACATCTGGATCCCTTCTTTCACAAAGCTGCTCCTGTCTGAATATAGCTCCCAGTCCGGGTTTTCCCACTCAAAGGCAAATATATTTTGACTTTTTCGCTCGAGAGGTATGCAGAAAAAGGCATCTTTCAAATCTATAACTGTGAACCATTCTTGGTTTTCATTTATTGCTGTCAGTAAAGTGTATGGGTTTGCAACTACTGGATGAATATCCTGAGTGATTTGGTTAATCTTAAATCTTGGACCAATCGATAACTTTTCCATCTGCCTTTTTACTGGCAAGATGGGGGTGTTGTATTCTGATTCACATTCCCTCAGCAAACCATATTTTATAAATTTCTCAATAATGGGCTTTAACCCGATTCTAACTTCTAGTTTCAAAGGGTATTGTTTTTGCCTTACCGGCTTTGCTCCTGCTTTGAGTTCAATTTTTACCCGTTCAGCATTCTTAGCTTTACCAGGGACTTCTCCGGCCCATACGAGGGATATCACTGCATTTTCCACTTCTGCTGGGATGCAGGTTCCTAAAATTTTATCTTCCTGCAATAGGAACACAGTCACTTGTACAAGTTTAGATTCAGGAATTAACACATCGACTTCCCCATCTTTAAATCGTATTTCTGCTTCCAATTTTTCTAACAAATCTCGCCCTAGTAAAGGTTTCGGAGACCCTGGTAAATACAAGAATTGATGTGTCACCCATTGTTTTCCAATTTTAAATGTTAAAGGCTTGAAGAATGGCCTAGTTTCAGCATTACCAGTCGCACCAACAACTTTGATTCTCTTATTACTAAATTCAAAACCTTTTTCATTCAAAACCGAATAAGCTGCTCCAGTATCTACCAGGAATTCTATTTCCATTTGATCTTCCCCCAGCTGTATTTTAACCAGAGGTTCTGCTGGGGAGGATACCTCCGGTCCCCTTCATTCCTCATCATTAACTGCATTTATTGTTCTCAAAACAGAACCTGTTCCTTCCATTCCCTGTCGGGAAGGGCAGTTTCGTTTCCAGTGTCCCTCCTGTCTACAATAAGCACATTGATTTCTCTTTCTGTGCTGTCAAACAATACCAACATAATAGCATCAATATCCTTCCAATCAGGGTCTGTAGTCCTGATCATTGTATCAAAGGCTTTAGCCACCTTATCAGCATTATCTCTAATTGCCCGCCGCCTGCTTCCAATTATTTAAATCAGCAATTGAAAACGGCACCCTCACAATCACCGGTCCTTCATTTCCAACAGCCTGTCTCAATGGAGCTTGCAACACTGCTCCCTACCGACCGCGAGTTCTCCCAGATACCGGAGCCACTTCTGGCTTTCTGTTCTCAGAGTCGCCTGCTCCAAGGGGCTCAGGTTTATCATTCTGCAATCTCTGCCTCAAACCGGGAGCAACCAACATTTCTGAGTCATCCTCTGGCTCATCCTGAACTAATTTTAAACACCTCTGTCCAATACTACAAGCAGAACAACGTCTTTTCAAACCTTTCCCTTTTCCATTGGTCTTATTATCTTTTTCCAATGCCAGCACCAAAGGATCTGAGGGAGCCAAATTTATACCGCACTCCTTTTGCCATTCAGGGTGCAAGCGTAAAGTGAAAAACATATCCGCATACAATACTTCATCCCATTTTCCTTCCCGTCTTAAAAATATCATCAATTGCAGCAAAGTATCATAATTCAATGTTCCATTAACTGGCCACTTTTCTCCATCCTCCAGCTGATACAATGGCCACCACTGATTACAATATTTGATCAGATCAGCTTTCTTTGCAACTCCTCCCGGGGGTCCCGCTATTTGCTTCCAGTTGTATAAAATGCACCCGAGAGGACATTTCCCCAAGATTGTCTCCCCTTTAGAAGTTCCAGTTCTCATTCTAAAATAAGGCACAAAACCATTTAACCAAGCTTCTACAACAACAACACACACAATTACGCAACAAACATACAAAAGCATTACAAAGACTTAGGGGAACAAACACACAAAGACACCTAATTACAGTCGCGACAACTCAAAGGGTCCTTTCTCTTTGCCTCAGGGATCCAGCCCAACCCCGCGCAGCTTTCGCCACGACTAACGGGCAGGCGACAGCTCAAAGGGTCCTTTCCCTTTGCCTCAGGGATCCAGCCCAACCCCGCGCAGCTTTCGCCACGACTAACGGGCAGGCGACAGCTCAAAGGGTCCTTTCCCTTTGCCTCAGGGATCCAGCCCAACCCCGCGCAGCTTTCGCCACGACTGACGGGCAGGCGACAGCTCAAAGGGTCCTTTCCCTTTGCCTCAGGGATCCAGCCCAACCCCGCGCAGCTTTCGCCACGACTGACGGGCAGGCGACAGCTCAAAGGGTCCTTTCCCTTTGCCTCAGGGATCCAGCCCAACCCCGCGCAGCTTTCGCCACGACTGACGGGCAGGCGACAGCTCAAAGGGTCCTTTCCCTTTGCCTCAGGGATCCAGCCCAACCCCGCGCAGCTTTCGCCACGACTAACGGGCAGGCGACAGCTCAAAGGGTCCTTTCCCTTTGCCTCAGGGATCCAGCCCAACCCCGCGCAGCTTTCGCCACGACTGACGGGCAGGCGACAGAAAAAAAAGGAAAAAAAAAATACTGAAAGAATGCCTTTACCTTAATTAATGGTTCTTACTCAGAACTCTTCGGTCCGGGGATCGGAGGGTCTCCCCGAGAATCCCTCGGTGCCGGCTGGAGGTCCTTCGATCCCTCGGATCCGTCGATGTTCAAGAGCAGTGTCCCATCTGGGTCGCCAAAATCTGTTACCGGAAAGCGGCAAAATAATTCACTCCCTAAAACTTATTTTGGAGTTTTAGAAAGCAGGCATTCTTTATTGCGGCGCCGGGCAGCACTGGGGATAATTCCACCATAAGTGCTCCGCCGGCTTGACGGACTTTCAGCAACTATATACCATGAAAACATATATATTCATAAGATTTCCGGGAATTCATCTACATAAACATGAGATTTCCTGGAACTTATTAACATATGTAAATGTCCGATCCGCATGCGCAGTCATTCTCTGTGGTGGTCCTCAGGTGGTCTTTGGGGGTCTTCAGACGAAGGCTCATAGTCTTCCTCACCGTGTTCGCTGACTGACCTTTGCTTCTGCGCAGACTCAGTTCTTGTGTCGCCTAGCTGTCTAGACAGGAGTGCTCAGGGGCCCAAAACTTAATTATCCCCAAGGACTCTCCCTTGTTATGTAATGGGAGCATTCAAGAGCTTTGTAACGGAAAAGGGGAACACCCAGGAGCCTCAATCCACATTTCTCAGGTATCAGCAGAATGTTTTTCCTTTTAACTTTTTAGTTATACCCCTAAGTAAGAATTACCTAATGACTAATCTTAGGAACCATGTTTCTTCCTATTTAAAAAATAAAACTCATGGTCTACAATTGTGTAAAAATCTTCTATAATGACATGATTCTAACTCATATGGGTTCCCAATTTTGGCTATTAGTTTCCATTTTTATATTCTAATAGAAGGTACTAAACCAATTCAGAGCAGGGTTCGGTTCCCCTGTAATGTGGTGGTGGTCGTGGTGTGCAGAAGCAGCTGCTTTTATCCCAAGCAGCATGCGCTGTGGCATGTTAAATAAATAAGCAAGACAATTCTAATGATTCCAAGAAGATGAGAAGGCATATAGCACCCCTGAACAGAAATACAAAGAGTAACAAATACTTGCCACTTTAAAAGCTTTAAGTAACTATTATTTTACAAGTATTTTGTGACCTGCCAGGGAGAATAAGTGCTCTGCCTGGTTTTCAGCACTGGGAGTTTGTTTCGCCCTTTTTTTCAAACTCTAATAGAAAAAGAGCCACCTCTTGTGTTACCATCTCAGCGTCACTTACTTATGGCATCTAATAGCAACCACTGGGGGACAATGTTACAGTGTCAGGCTACCTCAAATACCCACCTGCCCCAATTTTTTTTTCTTAAACCCTCTGCTGATAGACATGGGCAGTTGTATACTAATACTAGGAGGGAATCATGTTTCAGTCAGGTGTCCTTTGTGGGATCATTTGGAGTGTGCAAGTTGCTGACAAAAATCTTGTAATGAGCTAAAAGAAAATAGGATTGTAACAGTTTCTTGTGTGTTTTGATGTACAAAATACACTTGCTTATGGATCCAAGGTATAAATGATTCACAAATACCCCAGATATGGGATTACTTCTTTTCTTTTGTTTGACACATGCTGCATCATTTTCAAATCTGTCAAAACTGGTGCACCAGCGTTGCTTTCATGTGGTGGGCTCCTGCGGCTGGCTGGTAGCCGTGCATGCAGCTCACCAATGTGTTGCGCTGCAAGGCTCCCTTCCCTGTCTGCTGTTTCTGGCTGCAGCAGCCCAGGGAGTCGTTTCCAAGGTGGCGTTTGGGTGATCTGCTAGCAAATCCTATTATTTGTTAATGGGATTTGTTCTTGCACTGCTTTGTCCGATCACTAATTGTTTATCGCACATTAGGAGTACAATGAGATGCCTGTCAGCTGTGTTATGAGCATTTTGTGTGCAAGACATTGTTTGCCTGTGATGGCGGGTTTTGCTTTGGGAAAGCCTCAGTATGGAAGGCAGAAAACAAAGGCTCCACATTTCAAACACTGCAGCATATCGTGCACTCCAGTAGGTGCTAGTTTCCCCAGCTCCCCAATAGATGGTGGGGCGCAGAGAGGGTCGGTAAGCTCATCTGGAGGGCTGTGTGCTCCGCACTTGTGGATGCAGAGCTGCGACTGCTTTGCAGATTGTGTCTCTGCCTCTCTGAAAGAGTACACCGCTGAGGTGGCAATCAAACAGGAAAGCTTTAAGAAAATTCAGAAATAATTTGAAATAGAATAGAAAGATGAAGGTGAAAAATGTACAGGGAAGCTTGGGAGCTAGTGAGAACTAGTTGCTTTTTTTCTTTGTTGAATGTTTTGATCAGTCTGGAAGGTATTTAATGATCATACAATGCAGGTAGAAACTATTTCTCAAAAGGGATCCATCTGAGCTGGTTTTTGAGGTTTCAAGTGTGAGCATTCATATAGGTATTTTTACAAATCTTTTGCTGAAACACTTCTTCCAGAAAAACTAATTCATAGTAATTCTTTTGAATTATAGGTACCCTTATAAGCTTTCTTAAATCCCTTTTCTCAGAAGAGAATACTTTTAAGAAATACTCAGATTTCCAAAGCAGAATCTGAATGTGGTCCTGTGACGGCTTAACTTGAGCTTCTAGTTCGCACTCAGGTTTGCTTATGTCTCAGTTTAGCAATGCTGTGCTGATGGAGTGAATTGCATCAGGTCACTGATCCAGCTGAAAACGCAATGCTTTTCTGGGGAGGTGGGCAGGGATAGTCTTCAGTTCCTTGAGGCCCTAATCGGCTGCTTTTGTGGCTACAGTAAAGGTGGCAGGGTGGGATGAGTGTGGGTGAGAAAGCCTGAGGACTTCGGGTGGCTGCCCCTGCTCAGGGTGCTGTGCCCAGGCAGGTGGCGGTGGCTCAGGGGAGCCTGCCTGGCTTAGTTGGATCCAGCTGGAAACTCCAGCTGTGAATTTTGAACAGTCATTATCTTCTTAAGTAATCTTAATTTAAGGCTAAAATAGGCAAAATAATATATTGTGTAGTTTGACTGCATGCTTCTTCAGAAATAGGTTTCCTGAATATCTACATGTATTTGTAATCTTTTTATATTGGAAGCTAAATAGAAATAAACCGAGGAACTAGATTTTTGTACCAGTTAGGAACAGGGTTTTGTTCTGATTTTGTGCGAAGCATCTGGAAAGGAATAAGACTCTAATTCTTGTTGAGTAGTCGGGCGATATGCTGAAGTTTGATTGCATATACACGCACATATATAACATACGCAAATACATAAATATATATGCCATTATCTATGCTTTATATATGTATATGTGTGTGTGTGTGTGTGTATACATATATACATGCGCTCACACACATATATAAAAAATACAGTGAATGAATACCACTACGATCATCTTGTGTGACTAATGCCTGCCAGCCAGGATGAAAATTGGTTCATCCTGAAGTTCCCTCAAAAGGTTTGGTGATTTTGTGACCTAGCTCTTGGAATGAAAGCTTAACCTCCAAGTCAAACCAAGTATCCCTATTTCAAATACTTGCAGAAATACAGCCATCCTACTGTGAGGTATCCATGACCTATTCCTCCTTCAAAGGGAACAGTCTTCACCAGAAGAAGGATTTAGTGTGAGCTTTCATCTCAGAGCAGGAAAGTTCCCGAAACACATCCTACCTCCTGATGTAGGGAGAAATAGGTTTTGCACCAGAGGTACTGGTTTGTCAGTAAGAGTGAGGCAAATACTTAAATCCTCTCTGTCATATGCCATGACAGCCCACTCGCAGCAGAGGAGCTAAACTCCCAAGAGGACAAAGAGGAAGCTTACAAATATTTAAATACTTTGTGGTGTGTGCTCTTCTTTCAAGACCTGAAGTTTGTGCCTCTCCCAGGTAGTGCGATGATAATGTTCAGGAATAGAGTATGCCTATGCATCGTGCAGGCAGGCCGGGTTAATTGCTCAAATGCAAATGCACACTTGTAGCAGGCGGGCAGAGGTTCAGGCATTGCTGGCCATGCAGTGCCTGCGCTTGCTCAGGGACTGGTTGCAGAAGCTGTGGAGGAAGGCAGCAGGGAGGGGTCCTTGAGCCAGACAAGCTAAAACATTATTGAGGACTTAAATATTTTTTTTAATGTTCCATTGAATATAAAGCATCTTCTATATTCTCTGCTTTCAAAAAATGCATGCTAACCCGATGTAATGTAATGAGTTCCTGTTCTAGGTGAGCAATATAATTTCTCAACATTTCAGACACCTTTTAATGTTTTCCAGGAAGGCATTGCTGAACTGTCCAGTTCTGTTCTGTGACTTGCTACAGTCTTTTGTAATAATATCAGATGGACTGACTGTTGTTAGCATGATCACTAGGGATTTTTAACTACATCCTTCATGATTTTGCTTCTTGGTAGTAAATAGATCAGAGTAAGGAAAATAAATTAGAATATAAGAGGATATTGATGAGATGAGCTATCACTTAATGACCAGGCCAAGGACTACCATGGAGGAACCCAAAGGAGTAGCATTGGCTTTCTAGTGGCCAGACTTATGTTATTTATCAAAATGATTGCTGAGGCTTTTACTTCTTTAGACATTTGCTCTGAGCCACTTAGCAACTTTTGGGTCATGTCCAAGTGGCAGGTAACTGCAGCTTCTTTTTGTATCTTGGAAGCTGCCTTGGTGGATGAAGGAGAGCTGCTTTAAGAGTGTGTGTGTGTGTATGTGTGCCAAGAGGCCGGTGGATGGTATGACTTGGCTACGGCTTTAATGTAGGCACTGGTATTGCTCACAATTTTTTTGTTAGTTTGTTTTTTTTCCTTGCTCACGTATTGAAAATTTGACCAAAGTAAAAGGTAAAGTAATGCTGCAGGCCTGGTGGGTTAGAACAGAGTCATTTTATTAGGGTGACCTACTGCAATTTAAAAATCAAATTGTCGATCTTCCCTTTCTATATATGCTTTCTTCCTGCCCTTTTCTCTGTCCAGCATTTAATCCCATTTGGGCCATGTGTCTTTTCATATCTAGATGTTTTATGGCTGGCTCTTTGCTTTGGTTGTCCCAGACTCACTGAAATGGCGGTACGCATCAGCTCTGTATTTTAGGAGGTGGCAGAGGGGAGTAGGAGACAAGTCTATAGCGTCAGGAGTGGCCCAGAAAGGAGGCATTGGGATCGACTGCTCATTTTTACCCAGTGCAAGAAGTAAAGGACCAGAAATGAAACTGACGGGTGACAAGTTCAAAACAAAGGGAGATGGTTCTCTTGACACAGTCTGAATTTACACTGGGGAGCTCTGCCACAGGGTGTTGAAAGTTTGCATGTGAGCTCAGTGAGCTACTCGTGCAGCTTGGGGAAGGCAGGGTAGCTCTTTGGGGACTGCTACATGCAAAGATGCCTTTTTTGGTCTAGAAGAGTCCCTAAGCCACAGCTTTTTAATAGCTGGGAGAATATTTTTATCTCCACTGACATTTAGCAGTGGGCTAGAATTTTGGAGACCTGAATTTTACTGCTGACCTTGACTCCTGTGTCCTGATTTTACTGTGTGTAAAAAGGGTGAGAGTGATACCTTCAGCACTGTATCATCCATACCTTCTACAGTCTTGATGACGCTGGTGGAGGGCAGCTGAGAGGAGGCACTGTGTGTGAGAGGTGGGGGGAACTGGAGTGCATCTCTCCTTCCATTCCCTTCTCCCTCTGCCTCATCTGCACTTGGAAAGTTACAGAGTGACTAAACTCTTTATTTTTAGACATTACAAAGAAAGAAAGCATTAGACAGCTGGCTGCAAAAATATTTATTTGTGACCTTTCTCTACATTTGTGCAGTTCTTGTTGCTATTCTGGAGAGAGCATGCAGTTCCTCCCCACTTCAGCTCTTCAGTCTCACAGAGTTTCAGGAGAAACTGAAATACGCATAGCTTTATCCATGCATATATTAAAAAAAAAAATTCAAAAATGCTTCCATGTTCGGAAAACATGGCTACTTCTGTTTGTAAGCTCTTGGCCTGTATTTGTGTCGCACTTTCCTAGTAACTTATTAACTGGACAGGCAACCGGAGCACTTCTGGTAGAGGCTGCACTGGGGTACTCCTATATCGGTGGATGAACACCCTCTGCTCCAGTCAGTCCTGTTGTGAACTAACCTACAGCTTGAGATAGACTCATCCCTAACCTTTCCACTCCTAAGAGAAAGGATTAAGTAGGTTTGCCAGATCAGTGAGGCGAAAGGGTTTGGCAGTGTGCGTGAACAGGGGCTGGAGTCAGGGCCATGATCAGTGAGGTCTGGCCTGCAGCTTGTGATAGGAGCTAGCAGGCATGCAAAGGTAGCTCAAGCCAAACAGATGTTACTGGTCATGTGTTTCGTGATTGGAGCAAAACTCAGGAAAAAGGGGGTATTTTTGACTTTGTACAATGGGGAGATGTGACTTTTAGACATGTATGTTCAGTCAAAAAAAAAAAAAGGGCAGGACAATATAAATGTGAGAAATCCACCTGCAAAAAAGAAACTGTTTTACAATAATTGAATGGTATGGGTCAGTCATATCAGTTGTGTTCCTTAGGAGTAACTCTGTAGGACAAAACATTTCATAATACTGCTGTTGAGTGATGAGGGTAGTTTGTTTTATTTACTTAAAATGGTGTGCATTAGCACTGCACTAATTGGTAAGCCTGCAAGCTGAAATGCAGCTACTAAATCCTTTTTTTTATCACAGCTACCTTTCACAGACTGTTGAGTAAAGTGAAACTTTCCATTATATGAAAGTACTCTTGCATGGAAGCCCTTGAGTCCCTTATTGCCTGCAAGCAGATTACTGTGACCAAATTTTCTACTCTAAAACTGATCTGTATAAAACCATTTTTTACTTCCATAGCATCCAAAGTATGAAAAACACTTGATGCAGAATGCTGTTTTACTCGGACAATATGCTGAATTTATAGGGCACTTTGTTTCCCAGCTGAAAAATTACTAAAACCTTTTTGAAGGTGAAGAATTGCTTTTGCAAGCAGAGATGGAGAAGTTTTATACAGTTCGTATGTGTATGTGTCAGTACTCCTATTCCATCAAGTGTTACAGGTGTAGTGCTATTCTTTAGCCTGCCTCTTATATCCATCTTCGATATATTAAAGGAAAGAATATTTTCTGTCAAAAGGCAGAAAAATGCATGGGAGCGGTGCTGTAGCATTACAGGGGCTGTGGTGGTACTTGAGTATTGGTACTGGTATTCCAGAGGGGTATCTGGGTGATGGAGCAAGCCTGATAGAGCCCACATGTAGCGATTCATCGGCTTCTGCCACCACTGGCTTCTAGGACTCTGCCCGCTGCTAGCAAATAGCTGCACTTAGTAAAGTATTGGATTGCACTTCCTTATTTGAGATGAGCAGTTTCTCATTCCACACCATTAGTTCCACCAGCCTTCAGCGGCACTCCAGCTCCCCGAGGTCCAAGTACTGTAATAGATGCATTTTCTACTGCCAGTTTGACATGTGCTTTGATTTTTGTTATGAGGGATGAGCAATGCCCGTTGTTAGGAAGGATTTCAGATAGCTTCCCAGCTCTGTGTTTAAGAAGTAGCAGGACATTGGTGATCAATGTGTGGGTTGGTTATTTTTTTTTGTTGGTTGGTTTTGGTTTTTTTAAAGCCTTTTAATGAAACTTACAATACTTTGTAGAAATGCTGAGGTCAAAAACATGTTTGCTTGTTGGAAAGGTTTCTCAGGTCAAAACATTAACAAGAAGCTTTCAAAACCTTAAAAAAAAAAACAAACCTGCCCCAAAGTACTGATTTTCCAGCAATCTTTTTTACTCCTCTAGTGAGTATAAATGCTGTCTAATAATTTGAGCCAAAGAAAGACAAAACCTCACTAATTCAGTAAGCTGAATTCTCTCACAAACTGCTTAGCTTTTATTTTTTTAGAAACACATGTGGGTTCCACGGTATAGTGCTTAGTTTGTATTACTTGATGAGAGGTATGGGATAATGATGCTGTTGTGGAAATAACAGCTAATGCACCTCTAACAAGAAAAGAAGGAAAAGCATTGAACCTCTCAGATGAAAGGCAGATGCATATGTGTGCTTTTCTGAAGTCATTTCAGGAGGGTTGGGAATAGGTCCCCTCTGAAAGGGTTGGCTCTGAGCTCTCCTGCACACTGCCCTCTGAGGCAGCACTCCTGATGCTAAGCAGCAGAAGGCTCTTCCTGACCTACCGAGTTGTGTGCTGGGCTTCTTGCTTGGGCAGGCAGGTTCTTGCCTTTGAAAGGTTTTATTGTGGGAGTTGTGACCCATTTCCCAGCACAGCCACAAATTTCAGTGAAGTTAACTTTTCTGTATAGCTACTGGTGATGTTAACTGAGGTTAAGACCCCTGCCTGTGCTTCAGACATTGTATTCTGGTGGGGCTTCTGTAGCAGAAGATGTTGGGAAACATAAAGCCAAAATCAGTGCTGGGATAGGTATACTGAAGTGACTACCCTACTTATCTACTGAATTTGTCCTAGGACTGTTAAGATTTTTCTACTTTTTTATTAGTAATACAAGTAACTTCTGAATTAAGTAGGTCAGCTATACAAAGATAACAAAACAAATTCAGCAATTGTTTTTGTGTGTCGTGGCAGTAAATCTGTTGAGCGTCTGCTCAGAAACCAGCCTCTTCTGCTTTTACTCATCCTTGTAGTTACAGCAAATTTAGATTGTTTCTGTTTAAAACCAGCAAGCAATGTCCAACAAGTTAGACAATTCTAATCATAAATCCCTGGAACAATCTGTGTTTAGAGACCATAAAGTAGATGACCTGGGAAAAATTGTTCTGCATCAGTCTTTCAAAAAGGGAGTCAGACTCTTCAAAACAGATCTGGGCACATCTTTAGCACAGAGAGGAATTCTTGCTGGTTATAACTACCTTCCCTGGTATTTGTAAATATACTGATAGGAAACTATGAGATTTGATGGTCATACTTAATTTGCAGGAATAGCTTGCTTGGTTTTTTTGTTATGGAGCTCACAGTTGGCTGGTATTAGCAACATGAGCAGTCTTTTATGCAAGCACCACTTGAACAATGCCTGTGTCCAGGTGAGAGGTTTTTACCAGGTTCACAGAGATGCTGTGTGTATGTAATCAGAATATACCACTTAGCTCAAACTAGAGGTTGTTATGCTTGGAGATGACTCAGAGATGCTCTGCACACTTCACATTCACCATAGTTTTCTCAAATTTCTCCATGTAGATGCATCCTCAGCACGGGAAAGGGAGATTCAAACTCTCATCGTGCACTGGCAAGCAATTAACTCAAACGTCTTTGTGGACATGAAAGGCTAAAGCAAAAATGTTTCTCGGGGAATATTCTCAGGGATATATAATGGGGAATTTATAGCCAGGATTCTGCCTGATGGTTTCATGAAATTTTTAATCTGTTAGCATAGATCATGTAGGAGCAGTCTCCAGGGTGATTTTGTGCAGATGCTTTGTGCCAGGCTGAGGTACTTTCCCAGAAAATAGATGGTTGGTCAGGGGATGGACGGGCTCCTTGAGTTTTGGGCTGTAATAAGAGGCCATTAGTCCTGTCTGTTGGTCCATAATATGACCTACTTTTGATAAAAATGAAAGACGAAAGGGAATGGTTCAAACTGTGATCAACAAACATTTTTTTTAAAGTGTGGAATGTGCACTAGCTTAGTTTTTCTTATTTGCACTGATGAAAATTTGTGAGTGGGCTTCCATATTGAAGTTGGCCACAAAATAAAGTGAGGGAAGAAGCTTTCTATGCTTGAAGCACGTCAAGGAAATGAGGTTTTCTAATTTGTGGGAAAAAGATTTTTACGGAGCCCGTTAGCCATTAAAATGTGTTACACCTAGATAGAAAAAGTCATTGCTTTAGCAAGACTCAGGAGGAACAAGCAGGTTGATGCAAAACTAAGAAATGACAGTAATAGGTCAGAAACCGAAACGAATTCAGTCTTTGCTTGCAGTGCTCAGGAGAGGTTTTGAGGTCAAGGAGCAGACAGGTCACTTGTCTCAGTGCACATAGTTTGAAAATTTTAAATGAAAAATTTAACAGATTTCAGAAACCTTCTTGACATACAATAACATTTAAAACATATTGCATGTGAATGGCAGGATAGCTTATTAAATCTGATAGGGGAAGTCCATAAATTAAAAAAAAAAAAAAAACAAAAAAAAAACCAAAAAACGCTTAGCTTATTTTGTTGGCAGTTATTCCTGGGTTTGGGGCCTAGTAAGACCTCTTGCAGCTCTGTCCCTCATGATGGTGACTGTTTTAGGTATGCCAGTTTTAAATGCAGGAGTGTAAAACACCCTTTTTCATCTATGTCAAAGAACCTCATCTCGATTTAGGTTCTCTTACATGGATAATCTTGTCCTTATCCTTTTGTAGAAATAACTGGACATGAGTTCACTAGCTTTTATTGCAGATGATATTCAGACAGTATAGTAAAATTAAGGATCAGATAGTAAGTTGTTATCTTCCCGCAGTAGGGGGAAAAAAAAATCTATAGCAGACTTTTTTGTTCATTCAGTCTATTGCTTCCCCATTCTTGGGCCCCTTTCTTATCAGCTCATGGGGTTTGAGATTGAAAGAGGGGAGAGAGTTGTGGGGTTTTGGGGTTTTTGGTTGGTTTGTTGTTTTGTTTTTTTTTTTTTTTTCTTTTGCTTATTTACCTCAGTAAAGGTGGAGGAAGGTTTATAGTTTTCAATTTCTGGATTCTTGCTGCCTTGTTCTAGAGAGAATTTTGGTGAAATGAAGTGAGTTTCTAAATAGAGCAGAAACATTTGCCAAATACGCAATGCAAAATAGTACAATTTTATCACTTCAAAGGCCATGAGAAGGAATCCAAACCTGCTTTGAACTGGTTAACATGTATCACTTGCCAGCTAACACTGTAAATTATTTTAAGACTGATATTTCTTAAATTGAAAGTTTAGGACAAGCCATTGAATATTTTCTTTGTATCTTGCCATAAATTAAAAAAAAAAAGAAGCATATTTAATTACATGAATCAAATATTCATTAGCCCTGTTAGCTTAATGTATGGTTTGATTTTTTTTTTTTTTTGGACCTGTTTGGAAAGCCTTAATTCTTGCAGACCTTTTAGGCTGTTTAAAAAAACTGTAATCCCTCTTCACCCGTTGTGGGCTTTGTGGTGGTTCAGGCATCTTCAAAGCTGCTGAGAAACTGTCAAACATGGATTTGCTAAAGGGCAACCACTGTGGTCAGTGCAGAAGTGGCAGATGGCCTGCTGGTATGGAAACACTACATTCACATGCTGTAGGAGGGCCCTACTGGCATATTTCCAGTGCCCCAGATGACTAAAGAGTTGCTATGTATTAGTCTCTGACCAGATTCAGGGCAAAGATTACATGTCACGAGTAGGGCTCTTTGATTTGTAGTAAAATCCACAGAATCACAAAAAAAAAGGATCCTTTTGCTTTTCTCCTCCTCCTTCATGTGATATTTTAAAAAAATACATATATATTTAATGCAGACTCTGCTAGTGCTAACGAACATCAGCCTCCAAGGATTATGAGGGTCAACACTGAGATTTCTAGTTAATTCTGGGATTAAAATGATGTAATTTGTCAAGATGAAAAGCAGTAAACTAAAAGGGTTACATGGTGATTAATTAGTAAGGCTCAAATAGCCAGTAAAGGAGAACAGAAAGAGCTCTGTAAGTCAGTGGGGTTATTTTCCTTACTCTTTTACTAGATGTTAGTTTATCAGTGATACTGCAGTTACGTTTCCAGTTGATGTGCCCAGGATGGTTTGTGCTCATTGCGGATCTGACCTGTTTCTATTTCTAAAGGGAAACTTTTACAGGGTATGGAGTGCCCAGGAAGTGGAACCAGCATATTTTTAAGCTGTAGTTTTATGAACGTGAGGAATTAGATGTGTAGTGTGGAGCAGTGGGAGTGGCTTCTGAAGAGTCTGTGGGTTTGGGGTTTTGTTCACCCTGGGGTCGATGGCCGGGTGGGATCCTCACCTCCCTCTACACAGCACCGTGCCCGCTGTGATCACTGCAAAGAGCAAGTGGTGCCCAACTGGCATTTACCTTCCTCCACCAGGGAGAAGTTAATTTTTAGTTGGGGTTTTGTTTTGTTTTACTTCTCCTTTTTCTACTTATTCATCTGTTGTAATAGCATCTGATGTTGTCTAGTTGGCATTTGTTAAAGGGCAAGTGGGAAACCAAAATGGTACTTGCTCTTGATCAAATTTACATACTTCTGGTAAAATGGTGCTTCTTTTTATGCTCTAGGGGAGGTGGGGGATCATTTTACAAAGGGTTTCTCAACTCCGTTGTAGAGAAAAACTGATTTCTGAGTTTGGGGTGGAGTACGACACCTTGCTGCTGCTGTTGTAAATAATCAATTTGAGAAAAACAGACAGGATCCAAAATGCAAACCAGTGCCTGCCTTTGGGGGGTACAGGACACTCAGAAATGCTTGCTGTCTTCAGGCAGACGGTGCAGTGTTTATGGGCCTGCAAAGGCTGAGTGCTTTCTACTCTCATGCTCTGCAGTAACCCGTGTTATCTAAACTGGCTGGCTGCAGGCTTTTGGTTTAGTTTTGTTTTTAAATGTGGCTTTAGATTGTGAATGAGGAAGCTGCCTATAAAAAGGTTCTTGAATTCTGAGTTTAATTCCCTTGTTTATGTTGGTCTTTCATTTCTAGATCCAGAATAGATGGGGCTGCATTCAGCAAAAAATGCTTGTCTTTTAATTTCTCTGTAATTGAATGCCAGCTTTCAATTCAGCTGTACTGGAATCCATTGAAAAAGAGATAGTAGTGTGGCATTTGATCAGATTTACATGTTTTAAAGATAAAAGCTGGCAATATACTCAATTCTGCTCTCCTTACTCTTTCACAATAGTTCTTCCCTCTTAATTGCAGTACCTTATGCAGTAAATAGTCCTATGGGTTTCAGTAAGACTGCTTGGGGAATTGAATACCACAGCATTAGCAGAAATGGAAAAAATGAATAGTGCAGCATTTGGCAAAACGCTTATAGTTTGTACATGTATCAAACATTAATTCTGTTCTGTTTACTTATGAATCTACTTATTACAGAAAACTATCAATGAGAATTATGTTAATGATGCTTTTTATGGCACCTGGTCTGACATTTGGGATCTTATTGATTAAGTTCTACTTTAAAATTCCATTTCAACCTTGAAAAACAATTTTTATACTGCAAAGTATAGCTTGAACTCATTAAGTTTTTGTATGAAAAGTAAAAAATATCTCTTAAATTTTACCAGTTGCACCAAAGGTATTCACATGGACATGGCTCATGCACACTTGAATTGGTGGTCAGACCTGCTCAGTATTGCAAGCATATAAAATGTTTCTGTTAAAATTGCTTTATTTCCCTTGAGTGTCCTGCTAGGAATTAACAATCCCTTGAGAGGATTTTTTTAGAGCTTTTTTCCAAAAGTGAGAAAGACCACAAGAGCATATCAGGAGAGACACCTTTGTGGTTTTTGGTTTTTTTAAACTTTCCCTATCCCTTTCTCCCAGACATAGCTGGCCAAGATCGTCCTGTGTCTTGCAGCTGTGTACCCTGTACATGTCCTTACTGTGCTTTGCTGTCCTTATGGACGAGCTCTGGTTTGGGCCTCATGCCCATTCCTCCAGTGCATGTGAAAAACATAAGCAGCAAAGGAAGAAAAATTTATATTCCTATTTAGAAAATACCAGACTGAAGCAGAAAAAGTGTTTCGTTTTAGGTAATGGGTATAACATCAATATTACAATTCTCTTCTCTTTAAAATCTAGACAAACACTTATTTGTGCTTTGTTCTGGATTTATCTAGGCTGTTCATTAGCAAGATGTGTCATTTTAAGAATGGCATTTAAGCAAACCCAGCTGGTTTGCTTAGATTTAAATGAAGATCAGCTCAGCATGAAGCTTATTGGAATTGCTCCTTGTGGAATTTTTCTAGCTGGGACTTTTTAATCTGCTTTTGACTTTACCAAATTAATTTTTTTTTTCTTTTAAATTAGCATGTTTAGGGAACTGCCTTTCTATTGGAGTTATATCATGGCTATCTCATTCCTTCACTCAGCAGAAGGAGAAAAGCAAAACAGAAGTTGAAAGATGTATGTGTTTAAAACAAAAACAAACAAACAAACAAAACAACAACAACAAAAACCCCAAACCCAGCGGAACAAATAACCACACCCTCCAAACAAACAAACAGCAACAAAAAAAGGCAAATCAAGTCTTACTTCAGAGGAGACTGACTTTGCAAGTTCGTGTTGAACTAGAGAATACAATTCTTGCTTCTTTTGTCACCTTATACTTTAAGTAATATACGAGTTTCCAGTGTAGCTAGATTACAGTGTATTTACATATAACATGTACAGAGCTTATATGCTTCTGTTTCATGAGCAGAAAACTAGGCTGCTTTTTGCTTGAGCTCAGCAGTGAAACTGGTATTGTCAAGGCTCCTAACCGTACAGCAGGGAATTTACACCTGATGCAGTGCTACTGATTTGGTTGATGCTAGGGAGCTAGCAGTATGATTGCAGTCTGCAACCGATCCAGATTGCAACCAAACTTTTACAGAGTGTAATGAGCTGTTGGTTTGTTTGTTTTGTTTTTTTTTCTCTTATAACATACAAGGATCATAGAGTGAGTTCACTGATACACTGCATGTGTCTTTGGATATATGACTTCCCACCCCCCCTCACAAATAGTCACCAAAATGATTTCAGGCTATAGGATTGGCTTTCATATGGGAATGGTATCAATGTATCAAGAATTTTTCCTTGGAATAAGAAGGTGGTTTGGCATCACCCATCTTTCTTTATCAAATGCTATTGCTGTAACCGCTGTAGTGTTGCTTAGGACTTAATTCTCTTTAATCAGCTGTGCTGTCTTAAACATAGCAGAGACAGCAGTTGTAGCTCAAAACAGTGCTTAAAATGGGGCTTGCATGTGGATAAGAATTCCATAATTCTTAAGAGCTTGTGGTCATTCAGCTGGATAAATGTGGAACTACTCCTCTTAACTACTGAGTGTGGTGTTTTGGTCCCTGCTGGCAAATGAAGTCTTAAGAAATGGAAGTCTTTTAAGTGAAATCAAGAGTTGCCTAGTTCAAAGATGGCAGAAGTTCATACTGTTTATATCTGAATGTGATTCCTATACAGACTTTGTACCTTTCATGGGGATTCCAGAGTTGGACTCATAGTTACAAATAATTTAGTTTTTAATGAGCGGAATGGTCTTCTTTGAGTGTACATCATGTGAGTTACGTAATTCATCTCTAAAATGTATCAGAGCCACCCAGTTTATAAACTGGATGAACTTAAGGACTGGTGTTTGGAACTGTGACAGCTTTGTATTTTAGCAGAAGAGTTTGGAGGAAAAGCAAAGTCTTTGAGGCATGGCTCAACACCATTTAAACTTTGTGGTTTAGAAAATTGTATTGACCGGGCAGCTTCAATGCTTGCTGCCTTTAAGGACTTTGTTTGAATTTTCACTGTGCGAAAGGAGTCCTGAGGCAGTAGCTACTCTGGAAACTGATTTATGAAAAAGGCTCTGTTTGGAGGAGAATATTATGTGCTCCTCATCTCTGCAAGCTGCCCTGCTCTTTTCATAAGCTGGTGCTTCTCTAGGAGGCATTCCTGTCATGCTTTTGTTCTATCCTTTTTTTTCCCCAACATGAAAGAAAATCCTTGGTTTCATGTGCTCCGTGGAGTTCCTTTCATCCTTCAAGGTGATGTTACTTATTTTGCAATGTAATCGCCTGTATGAACTTGCTTTTGAGCTGTAAGGCTAAGTATTGTTTTTGTTGGCAGGGTTATAATGTTTGTGCATTTACCACATGTCATTGATTGATAACAGTAATGAAGTAAATAACTGAAGGATTTAACTTGTTCTCTTCTCTCACTCTTCTGTTTCTCACAGGTTCATTGCTAAACCATGTGCCTTAGGCCTTAAAGTCCAAGCCAACGGACCGCAGAAAGCTCAACCTAATGCTATCCTGGAAAAAGTTTTCACAGCTATTACAAAGGTAGAGTATTTAACTGTCCTGGTTTTGGCTGGAATAGAGTTAATTTTCTTCCTAGTAGCTGGTATAGTGCTGTGTTTTGGATTTAGGATGAGAATAATGTTGATAACACACTGATGTTGTTGTTGCTGAGCAGTGCTTACACTAATTCAAGGACTTTTCAACTTCTCATACTGCCCTGCCACTGAGGAGGCTTGGGGTGCACAAGAAGCTGGGAGGGACACAGCCAGGACAGCTGACCCAAACTGGCCAAAGGGACATTCCATACCACATGATGTCATGCTGAACAAAAAACTGGGGGGGTTGGCCAGGGGGACACAGCCGCTGCTCAGGAACTGGCTGGGCATCAGTCAGCGGGTGGTGAGCAATTGCATTGTGCATGACTTGTTTTGTATACTCTTTATCATTATTATTATTTTCCCTTCATTTTCTGTCCTATTAAATTGTCTTTATCTCAACCCACGAGTTTTACCTTTTTTCCGATTCTCTCCCCCATGCCACTGGGGGGGGAGTGAGCAAATGGCTGTGTGGTGTTTAGCTGCCTGCTGGGTTAAACCACAACATTAACTAAAATATTTACCTTATAAAGTGGGATATGGCACTATCAACCATGTCTGAACAAAACAAAGCTAACTGCTAAATGCAATGTCAAGGTTGTCATCGGCATGCCAGCTTGAGCAGTTGTGCATCCCTGACATCTCCTGTAAGCTTGTAATGAAAAAAAAGTTGTTACAGAAACACTTTGTAGGTGCCATATGGCCACCTACTTTTTTTTTGCTTCTTATCTTTTAGAAATTTCCACAAAATCGACATTTTTTTTTTTTTAAGAGAGCAAATTGTGAGCCAGTAAGATTGGCCTTACTGTGTTTTCCATGAAACTTCAAAGCTACTCCTTCTAGGGGAACTGCCTGAACACAGGGTGCTGGTGGCTTGCTGGTGTCCCAGCTGTTTATGTTGTGATGAATGTCCTTTAAAATCTGGGGGGAGCAGAAGAAGCTACAAAAGTGGGGGACACTGACCAAATAATGTTTTAGAGCTTGCAGATTTTTTTTGTGCAGTACAAGTTTTTCCCCCACCACTTATGTCTCTTGCCTCTGCAGCTCTCACTGTATGATATCTCAGCTAAACCTCTATGTTATCCTGTCCATGCTTTTGAAGCATCCTGAGCTTTCCCATAGCAGTGAGCAGGTGTCCTTTAGTGTCTCCTGAAGACCTCAGTGGTCAGCTGCTTTGTAGCAGAAAGGCCTGTGGAGGCCTGAAGGATGAAGCCACTGTGCTGCAGGAACTTCCCAGTCCCACCTCGGCTACAGGCTGCAGCTGGGTACGCCACAGCAAAGGCATCAGCCTAAACTTCAGAAAGTATTAGAGTCATAGAGGGCAAAATTGGGTTCAGTGTCAGGGACAATGAAATATGCCATGGATCTGTCTTGCTTGTTTGTCCTACCCTATCCTGAGATCACCAGGGCACTTGGTATGGTTTTTGTCCTGTTTTCAGAGAGGGAATCCCACGTACCTTGTTTCTAAAAGCTGCAGCACATGTGCTCTCACCCAGACTCAGCTGGAGGAAGAATGGAATTTTCTTTTTTTTTTTTATTTTTCCTTGCAGAATCTGCTGGTCCAACACAGGGCCTGAGTATGTGAAGTGATCTAATTAATGCCTGTGAGTCATGGCAGCAGCTGGCACACATGGCTCCCAGCACCCAGTGCACAGCAATGAGTGGGAAGAGCTCCAAAGGAAAGGATCTACTTTCCTGCAAGAGTTTGGTAGGGCTCTCTGGTAGCTGCTCTCAAAGAAACTGTCCAATTTAGCTAGCCACCTTTTTTGAGTCATGTGCAGCTGTTCTCTCTGGTCAAGCTCCCAAGAGCTGCATCAGTCATTTCATTTTTCTAAAGTTACAGAGAATGGCTTTTCTTAACCTTCCATTGAAAAACTAGTGGCTACTTTGGTTGACTAAAAAACCCTTTCCACCGCCCCACCACCCCTCCACCCTGAGACGGATGGCAAATACTTCACCCTTCTCTTGTCTCATCCTTTCCCTTCCCTTTCCTTCCTGTCTTTTCCTGGAGGCTGACAGATGAAACTTCAGCCTGATGAAAGCTTTGCTGTTTTACCTCTTGCAACATTTAAAAAAGTCTTTATCATGGAAGCTCTTGTATCTCATTCAATGTATGTAACTGGCTTGCAGAAATAAAGCTAAAGCTCCAGAAAACAGATTGTCCAAAAGCTTTTTCTGTTTCTTTAAAAAAGAATGTGATCAGGAGAAATAGATAAATAGTCCTCATGCAGTACTGTACATGTAGAATTGCTGCATGATTGGAAACCTAGCCTGTACTGCTCTTCTATCTGCATAGTAGTCAAATTAAGGACAGACTCATTTTCTTTTGCCTTACCTCCTCACTGGTTTGCGGCTGCTCTAATGGCATCAGAGTTCCACATTTGCTGCTTTGGAGAATAATTGTGTGTAGCTAATTTTACAGAAAAAAATTCTCTCTCCTTGTTGTCAAGGTGATTTTCCTTTTGAAGTTGTCCCTGTGTTTAATTACCTTATTTTTTTAACACTAACATGCACAAACACAGGATATATCTTCTTTCCGTGTCAGTCAAACAATCTTCAGTACTGCAACAGTCGATAGGACAAAGATCCGATGCAGGAAGATGGAACAGGCATAGCGTGTGGCAGGCAGGGCGGTGTTTGTAAGCCCTGCCGCTCGAGAAATGCGTGGCATTTTATCCTTATTTATCATCACTTTCCAAGTTTCAAGGAAGTTTTCATCCCATTGTCCCCTGTAAATTTCTTATTAGTAATAACCTGTATGCAATATTACAGCATATGTCCTTCTAGATTAATAATAGTCACTGTAAACATATTTTGATGTGGGTCTGCCAGCAGAGATTTCTGTGAAAGTAATTTTATTTCCATGTATCCCTGTGTCTGACAGGCAGCCTCTAAGACATCGAGAGGCAATTACAGTGGTTCTAAATTTAAAGTGGAGTTACTGCAGTTGGGCAAAGAAATAATTTTTGTCCTTCTCTGTTCTGTAGCATCCAGATGAGAAGAGGCTGGAGGGCCTCTCCAAGCAGCTGGACTGGGATGTACGCAGCATTCAACGTTGGTTTCGACAAAGACGCAACCAGGAAAAGCCCAGCACTCTTACAAAGTTCTGTGAGAGCATGTAAGGATGCGCATTCTCTTCTTGAGTCTTGTTGAGTGTGTGTCCTCATCAGTTTTCCCCTTTGTTCTTCATGGGTATTTTTGTGGATGGGTAGAAAATGATACAAATTGTTAGAATATAACTTCTTGAATGAGAAGAACAATCTTCTTTCTCCTGAAGGAGTTAGATTGTACTTTTCGTGTACTTTCAATGGTGAAAAGCTTTCAGAAATCAGGTGCTTGTGATTCCATACTGTCAGGGTGCCAGGCTGATCCTTTGAGACAAATCGCCTGGTGTTAGCCTGGGGAGCTGTCTTTACAGCACAACCTTTAGCTATACAACCTGACAGAGATCTGAGGTGGAGGACTAAAGATAAAAGCCAATGGGGTTGTTAAACCCCTTCTTTGTTTTTTCTCATCCCAGGCTTGTCCCCTTTACTAGCCCATTTCCTTGGGTACACTGAACTCTAAGAAGCTAAGGCTCCTACGCTTTCTTTACAAAGTTATTTTTCACCTGTCAGGGTTTACTTCTAAGGAATCTTTACCAGCACCCAGCTGCTCTTCAAACTGGTTATCTACATAAAGGTCGTTTTTCTAATTAGACTCCATTGTTTTTGGTATCTGAGTTACATTTCCATGCCAGATGGATTTAACATATTAATACTTAATCTGGATTGAAAGAGCATGGAAAATGAAATCTACTTAAAATATTTACATGTTTTTCTTAAAGGAGGACTGATAGACATTGAATTAATAACAAAACACAAAGAACAACACTAGTTTATTTGAAAGACTCATTAATTCCAAGACTCAGCCCTCTAGCACTGCTGGATGCGTTTCCTTTGATGTGGAAGGTCATGCATTTAAGGAAAATTTTACATGCAAATTTTTACAATCAAGAGACTTGGCAACTATTGCTGGGGCCATAAACAAGTATTGGCTTTATTATACCCAGTTGGTCAAGTAGTTGTGTTATTGCTGGCTTAAAACTCAAGTTACACTTTTTGTTACCTGGGAAAGAAGTGTTAGGTAGACATGTCAGCAGAAATAGAGGAAGCCTATTTAAGTTAGAAAGCAAATCTTAGTTAATCTTGTTTTCCAAGTTTTGGGTGTTTTTTTATTCCTAACAATTCTTAAATGATTTATTTAAGAAATTACAGGTACAGAAATCACAAAAACACTGCAGACCAGCCAGAGAGAGAGTGGGGGGGTGCGTGTGTATCTATAAAGAAAACAACTTGTGGAATATACTGTTGTATCATTCATACAGATTTCCTAAATATATTTCATACTTTTTCCTTTTGTAGGTTTCCCAAGTATTTTCTTTAAACTTTATTTCCCTGTGGAGACATACAGGAAGGTTCATAATATGGTCCTGAATAAATAATGTATTAAGGCATTCTTTTCTAAAGCCAAACCACAGGTGAAATGTTATTTGAGTAGCAACTGATACTTACTTTCAACTAAGGACTGAATAGGAGAGAAATTAGAAGAGTTACTGTTAAGCATATTGTCTCTCTAGCTCAGAGAATGAGAGTCCTTTTTTTTTTATTTTAGAAGGAGAAAGATAAATTGCCTAAAGATGATTGCCCTTTAATAAACAGAGGAACTTAACTGCCAGAATGCTTAAGTCCTTTCCTTGGTACAGCTAAAATCCACCCTACTTAATATTTAATAAAGCCAGGCAGGGTGAGATTATGGATAAACCTAGTCATCCTGTTGCCAGCAGCTGGTGGTCTTAGAGTTACTAGTTTTTGAGATCAGTGAAAACCAACCTTTTTTTCTGCAAGGATTCTGTTAATGTATACACTTGTCTGCTTAACTTGTATGAAAGGCTGTGGAATCTTGGAAAAAAATTAAAACTCTATTACTGTTAGAGCTAGCATATTTGGGCAGTATATTTGGCTGCTTCTGTAACTCAGGTCAAAGACTAAACTCCCTTGCATTAGTGCCAGCACATCTGAGCTGACCTAGAGGTAGAAAAAACGTAAATGTACCATGAAACACAGGCACAGATGGGAAAGTTATGGGTGCTGAACTTGCTCCTTTGTGGCATACATTATGGAAAAGGCATGCAGATGAGAGCTATGAATGCAAACTGGAAAGTAAGGTCAAGCTCTAAAGAATGTCATTAACTTATGCTGACAGAATTAAGTGCTAGCTTCATTTAGAGAGAGCCATTGGGCATTACTGCAATATGTGTACTTAATAGTAATGATAATACTTGTGCAAAAAGAAGCAAGGTGGCATAAATAATAAGTGGATAGTTCAGGTTCTCTCTGCTCGTGGTTTGCAGAAGGTGCAGTGGGAGTTGCCTCTCCATCTCCATACGTACATGCTGCTGTGAGAATGTGGTGTTATCCAACCGACTGTATGCATTACCCTGATAGCATTTCCAGTGGTGCCACCAGCCGTCTCATCACACATGCTGGATGGAGTTGTTGGCAGGTAGTCAGAATAGCACTGGGAAGCCCGGGATACCCTTTTTCCCCCTCAGTATGGGTGTTAAAACAGTTGTCTAGTTAAATCAGGGCTCTAACCATAGTGCTTCACTTCAGTGTGTTTGGAGCAAACCATGTGAGGTCTGTAGCCTTTTCACAGCTATTGAGTTAATGACGTGGCTTTTTGGATGAGGAGTCCATGTGTGGCAGCTGCTTCGGAGCTCCGGTTTGCATAAAGCACATGTTCCCATGAGAGTCGTGGGAAGGGGAGCGCTCCAAGTCTTCAGTAACTGGGATGCCAGTGGAGAGTTTTGTAGCCCTGAGAGAGAATAAAATGTGCCCTTATGTAATAAGCAGGCACAGAGCAAGCAAAATGTCAGTGATCCCCATCTATACCTTCAACTGTTGAGCTGCTGTCATCCTTCCAGAGAAGACTTCAGTTTTGCTGGCAACTGCATTGATTGACTGTGACTTGGGAAGAAAAGTGACAGAACCCACAGCAAACATGGAGCTGCTTAATAAGAGCTCCAACTCTTTTTGCATGGAGATGATTCAACTTCCTGCTAGAAAAAGTGTTTCTTGGACCCAGAGTGGCTTTTCCATGATGCAGAGGAGAAGGCAGCTGTGCTAGAAGGGCCATAGGCCATTTCTGGCTGCCTTGTCTTTCTTGCCAAATGAGTAGTGTGGGTATTATCTAAGGTAGAAGAGCTTCAATAGGATAAAGGCTGAGAGTGAATCTCTATGATAAACACACTTGGCTGGGATGAATGACATCCAAGATCCAAGCCCCAACAGACTAAACCAGTAACTTAATCATTAGATTCTTCTTGTCCCAGATTTGTCACTTTCTCTACCCCTTCCCTTCTTTTTCTTTTCAAGCAACTTCAGTTCTGGTCCTAAACAGAGTGCAGAGAAACTCCAAAACCTACTTTTTTTTTTTTCCCCAAAAATGGAATAATTCCTTTGCTGCCAGCCTTCGTCAGATGTCCTGCGCATTAGCAGATGATGGTTATATGAAGAAAAATGTAGGAATAAAATTTCTTGTCTATAGGCACTGTTTGTGCCACAGCACTGTAGTGAAAATAAATTACTTTTCAGGGGCATTAACCAGCAATCACTACAGAGAGTTTTGTGTGTCAGTCTGAAAGAGAAGGCACCATTTGATTGTCGGAGCTGTGGAGATCATTAATGGTGAGACTTCAATGGCATCGCATACCTGCTTAAGATTTCAGATGTTATGGTGATAAGTACCTATACGAGATATGAAATAGATAATTTCACCAGGTGATGATTCATGATACAGTATTAGTCAGAAAGACAGTAATAAATGGGGTGCTGAGGATTATTTTACTAGCAAGTAAATGGGTTATTTCTCAAGGATTTGGTGATTCTGACATGAAACTTGGAGTTAACAGCAGTGTTTGTAGTCGCTGTGAAAGGCACCCACCTAGTATAACCTCAGATTGTAATGCTCAGGCACTTAGCTTACTGTATTAGCTGCAGAGGAGAGTCTGACCATAGTTTTTCTTTCTTTTGTGGGAATTTAGGCAGTTTTGCACCTTTCCTCAGCTTTAAAGATCCAAGGTGCATAAAGCAGAAGAAAAAGTGGTGAACTGCGTGTGCAAAGTGGACTTCCCTACTGCCATACATTTCTGTTGTTTTTTATTCCTTTCTCTCTGTCCCCATGGCGCAGCCTAACATCAAGGAAAGACAAGCTTTCTCCTGAACAAGAGTAGGGTAAGGAGCTTGTGCTCTGCACTTTGCATATGCAGCACATGAGAAAACACAGAAAGTGGATTACCTTGAATCTTTTCTGAAGCTCGTGTGGTTTCTGTGTTACTCATGGAGAGTATCTGCCGTACTTTGCAAGGCTAAAAGTTGTTTCTGCAGAGGACTACCAATCTATTTATAGGCAGGTGATATAAATTGGATCGAATGCTCTAACGACTCTGCTGGAGCAGACTTCTAGCACAGAAATGTTGTTTGTTGTTTTTTTATTTTTAAATTATTATTTTTTTTAATTAAAAAAAAAAAGGTCTCTGGCCACAAATAAGTTCCCAAAAATGTCTTAAGGAAGAATGTTGCATCTGAATATAGTGGCATGGGAATTCCAGGCATGGAATAAGCTAGTGGGGAAAGGGCTTCAAGGTATGCTGGGGATGACTGGGAGGATGTTACTTTGGCAGACCATGAATGGTGACTTTGCTGATTGCTGGACAGAATACAGGATCCAAGAATGTCTTTGTTAATGTCTGACGTGTCAGAAAGCCAATGCAGTAGTGATTCCCAAACCACTTCCAGTTTCTTGCAGGTTTCAGTGTATTGCACTGCTGCTCACACTGCCAGTGCATAGGCATGTCTGCTTTTCTTCAAGACTAAATAGTATAGAAAGAGCAAGCATCCTGTCTTCCTCCCTTGTTCGGAGGAAAGGAAAGGAACCTGTGATGCCCTAAGTTATTAGCCTGGGACTTGGGAATGTCATCAGGCTCATGACTTGTCTGTCCTACAGCTACGTACACGTAAGCAAGCTGTTTATTAGAGACATTTACATGGTTTCCAAGGAGTGGCTGGCAGAAACATATGGCCAAGAGAGTTTTTTGAGTTTATGCAACAGTCTGCATGTGAAAACATGGAAATGTGCAGACTGAAGAGCCGAAGATTGTTTTTTTTCCTCATTCTTCTCTAGAAAAAGCTTGGATACTAAAGTATCTGTAAGTGGGGTGTCTTTTAGTTTTGATGTGGGGGAGAAAAGAGTCTCTGTCTCATCTCCTAGCCAGAACATATTCTTTTTCCTAAGGAACTGAAAATGTGTTTATGCACGTTGCTTTTGGGGAGATTTTGTCTATCTATAGCTGTATATATATGTGTGTGCACGTGTATGCATACAGATAGAGAATTTTTTTCGACAGAATATTTTTTTTTCGCTTATCATGCACATTTGTGTGAAAATTTTATGGGCAGTTTGCAGCTTCTTGGCCATATTACTTATCTCGACTACCAGAGTAATTCTCTTCTACAAAATTGTACTGGAAAAATAACTATTTAAGGGAAAGAAATTGAGACAGCTGCTTGGTTGTTGAAATTCTGAACTGGGCTGATACAAATCTTAACAAAGCGCATAAAAGAATTCATCAGTCTGTGCTTTGTGTGTAGCAGTAAAGCAGTAGAAAATAAATAGGCATCAAAAAGCATCTAGCTCTGAATTTTTAATAGCCTCAGGCCCTCTTAAGTCAGCTTCTAAAACACTGCTGAATACCATGATCTTTGAGATGCAAGCAAAAATATGTGGTAAATAGTATTATAGGTCCATTTAATTCTGATTTGTGAATGCAGATTTTCAGCTGCCTTGGTGCTACATGCAATGGAGGACTAATCAGTGTTTCACAATCAGGAAAGAGAACAAGGGGATGGGTCTGTAAAGCCATGCTACGTGCTCTGGGGCAAATGTGATAGTTACTCTTCAATGGCCATAGAATTACTAAATCTCCCTCATTTTCCTCTGTTGTTTTCCATGGGGTAGTAATGGCTGTTCCTCCTCGCTCTCTCACAGGTACAAGGCATAACCTCTCCGTGCTGCTCTGGTTTGTTCAGGAGATCTAAAGCACTGGTAACTCAACCAGCTGCTTGGTGAAAGGGAAACTGCACGCCTAACTAGTATGCTCATAAAAAGATAGAGGTTTTCCTTGCTATTACAATTCTGGATTACTATTTTTTTAACTGGGCAGATACTTAGTTCTGCTGCTTCTTCTCCTAGTAATGTCTTGCAGTGGGCTGCATGCTGCATCCAGGTGCTCCTGGGACAGGTGCTTCTGTTGACAGATGATCATAGGACAGCAGTCTCGCCTGAAAGAGAAAGCATCGAGGAAAATCCAAAATTTCTGGAAGTCACTGTGAAATAGCAGCAAACTCGTCAATGAAGCATAGTATTGGTAGCCTCTAAGTAATTACTATGATTTCTTTCTTCTGGAACACTTTGTACTGAAACAGTTTATAGAACTGATAAATGTTTATACAGGTGAAAAAAGTGAGTCATTTGCATATTTTTCTTGCTGATCCTTAGATTCTTTACTTCTTTTCAGTATTTCAGTTAGCTTTCTGTGACCTTGAATGAAATATTCATCAGTGGTTCACAGGAACTGTTATGATACTGAAACAGCTACTTCATAGTTCTGTTAGTGGTGTCTGAAGAACACAGTATTGTGTGATATCATTGAGGAATAGGCAGTGTATATTTGTGTGCACCTCTGTGTGTCTGGATGTAGATTTTTGATATTTGTTTTTTTCCTTTCTCCCTGCTATGGCCTTAAAACAAAGGGAGTTGGGCAGGAAGAATAAGAGGAGGAGTGTTCCTTCAAGCACAATAGCTGGGTGTATAGGCAAGAGACTGCTTTGGCTCAGGTCAGGCAACAAGGTGGTTTCCCCAAAGCTGCTATCTCAAAATACCACTGTGTTAAAACATACTAGTAAAGGGAAAGACAGGGAAGCTGTCAGCTGCTGTGATTGACCCAGTTTCTCTCAGTGCCAGTGTCAAGCTGAGAAGTTGCCCAAGCTAACTTCTTTTAGCCTACGGGAACATCAAGTTGAGGCTAGACGGTGTGAACACAGATTTTTCTTTAAATCCGCTCAGCATTGAGGCATCCTACTTCACTTTAAAGAAGTTTCTCAGTGTCACTGTTTGCTGCTGCCTGTATGCTCCAGTTGTGCCAAGCTTATTATATCAAAAAGAAAGAGGAGCAACTGCTACATGATCTGTCTTTGTAAAACAATGTGTCCTTTTCAAATTAATTATCTGAGAAATTACTCTCATTTAGCATAGATCTTCATGGCTGGCAGGATTTTTTGTTGTTGGAACCAATGATTTTATTTTTATTTTTTATTGTAACACACAGAGCCCTGTCCACAGTTCTGATTTTTTTTTTTTTTCCATGTGAAGTCCTTATTGGTTTGTAGTAGTTGCACTTGAAAAAACAGTAAAGGTTGAGTCTGACAGCCTTCATCAGAAGGAAAGACCACTTTAATGGTATTTTCTGAAGGTCTTTATTGATTACTTTTTTTATTTTTTTTTTCCTTTACTGAATGTCATGTAACTAAGTAATGTGAATTTTTCCATTAAAAGATATGGGAGCTTCATGTCAATGAATCCTGATAGCAGTATGTCATAAAACTGCTGGTGAAAGTAAATTGGTGGCTCTTAAATAGCCATAAATTGCTTGTAAAGCAAGAAGCGTGTTCTTGTTTGGTTTGGTTTTTAACCACTAGAAGAAGGGAGTCATAAACCTGCTGTGTGATTTCTAAGGTAGAAATGCTAGAGAAGGAACAACTAATAACATAAACAGATTCTTGGTGTTACCAAACTTGTAAGGTTCTATTATCGTTTTCATTATGTTAAGTGTCTCTCTAAAAACAGCAGCTTGAATATCTCAGCTCTCATTTACTTGAAACAAAATAATGTCTAAAAAAGTCACCTTTGCCTCCACAATGGAACCAAAGCTGGAAAATAAGGGTGCACCTTCACTGTCACACTATATTTTGCCCCAGGCAGTCTCATCTCCCATGGGCTGCACTTCAGGAATACTGATTTGCTACTGAACTCCCTTCTGTGGTGATGCTGCTACCTCTTGCCAAAAGGGAATGCAGGTGCTATTGAAAGGGTAATTCATTGCAAAGATAATTCATTCCAGGTTTCCTCCAGACAGATGATATGGATATAAAATTTGCCAAATCTGACTCTTCCAGCTGGGATAGTCTTGTTATCCCAGCAGGACTAGTGCCTCTACATTGTGCCATAGGGCAAGCAGCACATGCTTGGTGTCAGGCTATAAAAACAACATCCTGGCAAGGTGCAATACATCAGTCTTAGTATTTCAGAAATGTGGATCCTTCTTGCAGAGACGGGAGAAAAGAAAGGGAAGGATGACAAAAAAACCTACAGACCCACAAATTCTCATGATGTTTCAGAGCTATATTTCATATGAATGTAAAGTAGATCCCGGGAACGTGCTATCCACTGTTCCAGCCCTGAACACTGTGGATATGAGCCCGTCCAAACCAGTTGGTCTCTTGCATCCTTGAACTCTGTGAAATGCCTGGGTAAGGATTGATACTTCAGGTGATACAGATTTAATCATGGTGTTAATGTAAGGCAAGGGAGAACAACAAAAGCAACTCAGGGAAAGCTGTCTTTGAAGGGAATAGAACTGTTACTGGTGAAACCTATAAAGCTGGGTTGCCTGTCACTATTTCCCATTGTGCTGCTAGACTGGTGTGAGCAGAACAAACTGTTCCATTGGCATTTTTAATTAAAATTTGCATTAAATGTAACATGAAAGTATGGTACTTTGCAGATGCAAATAGCAGCTCAGTAACGGTAGATGCTACAAGGATTGTGCAGGAGATCAGAGAGACAGTGGAAGAAGAGAGAGGGTTGCCTTAGTACAAGATAAAAGCATATGGAAATGATGACTTGTATAAAGAAAATAAATGGAGAACAGCAACTCCCTATCTCATTGTGCAAGAACCAGGAGGTATTAAATGAAAAAGGAGCATATTCAAAATTGAAGAGTGAAAACAGTTTTTCACACTCTCTGTAATTAAACAGGATTTCATGTTTCTTTCATGGAATTCATTGCTCTCCTGAGGCAATAATTCAGCAGTAATTTGTAATTAAAGAGATGATTGTTTTATTTACTTGGGCAACTAGAGTACTTGGTATTGTTCTGATAAATAGATTGTATCCATAGCTTGCTTAGAAAACTGTTGTGAAGACTAATCTTAAGTCTTTAACTATAAAGTGTCATGCATGCTGAAACTGGAGTACAGAAGTAAGGTAGAGAAGAGCCACGTCAGCAAATGGCATTTGTGGCATGGAAGGCATAGCAGAGAGTAGGGGCTCAGGTGTTGGCAGAGTTAGATTTGTGAGGCAGCTTGGCAAGGGAGGATGTCGGTTTTGAATGAGATGTGGAGGGAGTTGGAGTCTGTGAAATTGTTCCAGAACAGGGAAGATGTGACCTTCGCTAAGTGCAAGAAGAGTTTATTATAGCTGCAGGTAGTAGGGAAGTTGAGATGAGTCACAGATGCCAAAAAGGAGACTCTAATTGAAGTAATCTAGCAAGTGGCAACTAAAGTGTAGAGAGTAGCAAAGACAGTCTGGCAATTGTTATCTATAGTAAGCACGTAAAGTACTGCGATTTTATCACAGTACTTTTAAGAGTTACATCTAGAGTCTGGGATTGATACATTCAAGGACCTATTATTCTCTTAAGAGTATTATATCTAGTAACATCACAGAAAAGGGAGAGAGATGTGCTTGAATGCAAGGCCTCAGTAGAAAGTAAAAGAGAATGAGGCATTTATATTAAGACTCATGTCAGAGAAACTAGTGCTGTGCAAGAAGTCCTGGAGTCATGTTTGGGCATATAAAGCTAAGACAGAAATCCTGCTCCATTTTACATCAGGGTGAGATGTTGCTCCTTGAGAGTAGTGCTCAACAGCTGTGTACATGACTGCTTCCTTTGTCTGGTACCACGGTAGGCTGAGTTGAATTTATGTTTCTCTCTAAGCCACATGTGAAGTCAGTGCAGAAGAGTATTGATGAAGCTTTTTATTTAGTGTAAGTATGCTTTTTCATATGATGTCATTCAAAGCTGGTTCTCTGATGGCTTCCCTGTTTGTGAGGCAAGGTTTTGGTAGCAGGGGGGCTACAGGGGTGGCTTCTGTAAGAAGCTGCTAGAAGCTTTCCCTATGTCTGATAGAGCCAATGCCAGCCGGTTCCAAGACAGACCTGCCACTGGCCAAGGCTGAGCCAATCAGGGATGGTGGTAGTCCCTCTGGGATAACATATTTAAGAAGGGAAAAAAAAACCCCTGTGCAATTGCAGCCAGAGAGAGGAGTGAGAATATGTGAGAGAAACAACCCTGCAGACAGCAAGGTCAGTGAAGAAGGAGGGGCAGGAGGCACTCCAGGCGCCAGAGCAGAGATTCCCCTGCAGCCCGTAGTGGAGACCATGGTGAGGCAGGCTGTCCCCCTGCAGCCCATGGAGGGTAACGCTGGAGCAGATATCCACCTGCAGCCCCTGGAGGACCCCATGCTGGAGCAGGTGGTTGCACCCAAAGGAGGCTGTGACCCTGTAGGAAGCCCACGCTGGAGCAGGTTTGCTGGCAGGACTTGTGACCCCACAGGGGACCCATGCTGGAGCAGTCTGTTCCTGAAGGACTGCAGCCCATGGAAGGGACCCATGCTGGAGCAGTTAGTGAAGAACTGCAGCCCGTGGGAAGGACTGATGTTGGAGTTCATGGTGAACTGTTTCCTGTGGGAGGGACCCCACACTTGTACAGGGGAAGAGTGTGAGGAGTCCTCCCCCTGAGGAGGAAGGAGCGGCAGAGACCACGTGTGGTGAACTGACCACAACCCCCATTCCCTGTCCCCCTGCACCGCTGTGGGGAAGGAAGTAGAGAAAATCAGGAGTAAAGTTGAGCCCACAAAGAAGGGGGGGGGGGGGAAGGTGTTTTAAGATTTGGTTTTATTTCTCATTACCCTACTCTGATTGGATTGGTAATAAATTAAGCTAATTTCCCCAAGTTGAGTCCCCATGATAACTGGTGAACGATGTCTCCCTGTCCTTATCTCAACCCACAAGCCTTCCACTGTATTTTCTCTCCCCTGTCCAGCTGAGGAGGGGGAGTGATAGAGTGGCTTTGGTGGGCACCTGGTGTCCAGCCAGGGTCAACCCACTACACTGCTCCAAGAGAAAGAGGGTAAGACAGTACTGGTTGCCTTGAGTTACATAAAATGCCGTAATTTGTAGCCTGAGTCCCTGGACACATGAATAAGTTAATGGCTGGCAAGCTGTCCTAATTTAAAGTTGTGGGAACACAGTGCAGCCACTGACAGCAATTTTAATTCTGCCCTAACACTTGCTCTCTGATGAATCAGGACTAAACATCTTGCACGTACCTCCTCTCCAGTGCACAGCTTGCTCAGTACTCGCACTTCCAAGTGCATAGTCTGGGCAATCACGCCCAGCTGCTACAGTGTGGTTTGCTGTGGGTTTATGCCTCCAGCTTTGCTTCTTGGAGCATCTGTATTAGGTTCTGGACTATTCACATTTCTTTGGTGGTCAGGCTGGATAAATAGCTTAATTATACATCCTTTTATGATTTTATTATGCACTTTTGTGCTGTGGGGTACTTGCACAGGCTGGCTCAGGCTGTAGTTCAGCAGCACAGGCTACTGTTGCAGCTCTAGTGCGCAGTAAAGGCTACCACCCTGACTTCTGTGTCCTTGCCCTCCCATTTTCCCTGCCCTGTGTCAGACAACTGGCTGTACAGCTGTTCTGTAGGGCAACACACTATACTTATTGGGGTTAAAGGTCACCCTGCATAAAAACATAGGGTGCTTGTCAGTCAAACTTTCCTGTTGTGGGTCACAAGGTGGTCACATAAGCATGCTGGAGTACTGTTGCTTATGGTGGTGGGGAATATGTATGCATCTGAGTAACAGAAGGGAAACCAGGGAGGCATGGGCAGTACTTGTGTCCAATGTGAAGGCTCAGGTTTTGGTGTGGTGGAGGGGAGAAGGCAGGGGGAAATTGCTGCGGCCATCTGGCCCCTTCTGACGTGGCAGGGTGGGAGGACGTGGTGTGGTGGAGCAGGGCATGGTGTGCCATGCGGTGCTCTAAGCGCATCTCTTCTACTGCCAGCCCTATACGAGTGCTTAGATCAACACTGGCTGAGAGAATGAATGCTTTTCTGCTGAACAGCTGCTCTTATGGCTATGTGTACACCCTTTATCTAACTCTTCCTATCATTATTTCTCAATTTTGAATAGTAAAATACTGAGTCTGGCTCTGCTCTTGTTGCCCTCCTATCCCACTGCATTAGAAAGTTCAACCGTCTGGTGAAGGGGAAGGTGGGAGTAGAATTCTTCCAACTCTATAGTATGCTACTCAAGAGGCTCCAGTTACTTTGGGACTGGTATGAAACAGACCCCAGAATTGGGCAAGGTTGGCAGTTTCCCTTGTGATTACTTTCCTACCATATCTGCCATGCTCATGTGTGAATCTGCTCTGATTTCAGTTTTCTCTTTTTAAGCTGGGCCTCAGGACATCTCCATGCCCAAACATGGGACTGGGGGGAAATGTGTCAGAAATTGCCAGCCCTCTTCCCATGCTGTTCTGCTGGAGCAGACAGGCAGATGTCCATGCCATGTTGTCATAGTTTAACCCCAGCCAGCAACTAAACACCACAGAGCTGCTTGCTCGCTCCCCACCAGTGAGATGATGGAGAGAATCAGAAGAGCAAAAGTAAGAAAACTCGTGGGTTGAGATAAAGATAGTTTAATAGGTAAAGCAAAACAAGGAATTCATTCACTGCTTCCCATCTGCAGGCAGGTGTTCAGCCATCCCCAGGAAAGCAGGGCTCCATCATGCGTAACGGTCACTTGGGAAGACAAATGCCATCACTCCGAACGTTCCCCCCTTCCTCCTTCTTCCTGCAGCTTTATATGCTGAGCATGACGTCATGTGGTGTGGAATAGCCCTTTGGTCAGTCTGGGTCAGCTGTCCTGGCTGCGTCCCCTCCCAGCTTCTTGTGCACCCCCAGCCTACTTGCTGGTGGGGTGGGGTGAGAAGCAGAAAAGGCCTTGACTCTGCGTAAGCACTGCTCAGCAGTAACTGAAATATCCCTGAGTTATCAACACTGTTTTCAGCACAAATCCAAGACATAGCCCCATACTAGCTAATATGAAGAAAATGAACTCTACCCCAACCAAAACGAGCACACATGTCCTCAGACTATGCTCACTATATTTTTAGACTGTGCTGTAAGTACTTTTCATTTTGCATCTTATGAAATTCCCCTCTTCCTTCAAATTTAATTAGTTAAAACTTTGAATTCCCTGCCCTTACTGCCTTCTGTGACACAGTTTTTAACACAATTAATAAATTTAAATTAACTCATATGCTGGTCCTGCAAAGACACCATCACTTAACATTATCATTGCACATTAAGCAAGATTATAATAAATTAACTAGGTTTCCATTCTCTTGCGGTTTGTGTGTGCTCATCATTATTTTATGTTATGGAAATTAAATAATTCTTCCTTAAGTTCTAGTTAACGTGAACACTAGTTCAAAATTACAGTCACAATATAGCGATTAAAGGCAACTAAAGGAAAACCGCAAAGACTGCAGTATCTGCTGCTTTTTTATGTTCCATACACCTTCAACTGTCTAGCTCTTGATTATGGAAGAGACCTGCTGCCTTCTTCAGTCAGCCTCAGCTTTAAATGAAGTTCCCAAACATTGCAGGCAAGTGGCTTGAAAGCGAAGGAACATGGAGACAGAGCTGGGGTTTTTCAGAAGAGCCATAGGCGATGTACAGCCAAGAAAGCAAGGGCTCAGTCTGGGATGCTACAGACTTCAAGACTACTTTTGATGCTTAGTAGATGGGATGCACAGGGCTTAAAAACTGACTCTTGATGGTTTGGGGAGGATCTTCTGTAAATTCAGCACAGGGTTTTCTCCCAGTTTCTCTCTCTTGTTCTACTTGAGTCCTTGGGCTTCTTCATCTTCACCAATCGTTAGTGTGTTTGCCTGTGATACTGACCTCTCCTAAGTGGTAGATTTCGGGTGCTGATATCTCTTGTTCTCTTGTTAAAAATATTTTATTGCTGCCAAAATCTGAGGGCTTTTTTTATTTCTCTTAAATGAAACTTTCCAATAATAAAAACATTCTTGCCCAAGTAGAATAGCAAATAGTATAAAATAGTTATTATCTATGAATAGTGAAGGTTGCGTTTACTTCTCAGATCTGTAATGGTGCTTGTCAGTTCTTTATTTCATCTGTGATATCGGATTTAAAAGCTGAGTGGAGGAGCAGAAAGACAGCAAAAACATTTATCTTCTTCCCTTTCACAACATGTTCTGCTTTTTTCATTGCTTTTATCCTGTAGGTTTGGTGTTTGCTTCCTTTATATGCCTTAGTGGTTACTTCTGCAATTTTTTGCTGTGTACTTTTTACCTCCTTATTGCTTTGTCTTTTCCTAGAAAGTTATCTTTTCTGTTTCTAACATGTTCATTTTTTTACCAATCCAAGCTATTCTTTTGTTCGACCTGTTATGTATTTGCAGTATGAAAGCCACATGAGCAATGTTCACTTAGGCTGTAATAACTTTATGAAACACATTACAAGCAAGTATTTATTTATAAAGAGTTACTGTCAGATTCAGAATAAATTATTCATTCTTATGTGGATCCAAATTTTTGGATCTTCAGTAAATGCAGATATCCACCAAGTTCTACTTTTATTTTCATTTAAAAAGGAAAGGCATATGGCAACCCAGTGTTCAATATAGCCTCTGTCTTCTGCTTCGCTGTCTCACTAGGGTGGATATACACAGACCTGCTGTGGCAGAACACAGAGCCCAGGCTGCAATGGAGACCTTTCCGGTAACTTCATCTGCACGCTACACGTTTTGCACTTCACATATGTCCATGTAATTCCACTCATTCAATTTTACTGATATCGTTAGTGTGACAGGCCCTTCTGTTTGTATTGACTGGTGATCAGCATTTGCTATTTCAAGGATGCTTTGTTTTTCACTTCCCTGAAGTTCAAGAAACTGGCAAGTGAAAAAAACATGAGTATGTGAGAATTAAATTTTGTCATGGATTTCTCCAGAATAGTCAATTAATGCATCAGCTAATGTAGTCCCAGTTACTTACAAGTTAAATCTTCTAGGATCAGGCCCTGAAACAGGCTGAAATTGTGACTATCAGACAGGAAATATTCAGTACAAGGTGCTGCAGAAACTGTGCTTTGAAATATTTAATGCTATCCCTTATGGTTAGTTGTTTAAATACTTTAATGAGTATAGTTTGGTTAGAAGGTGCTTCTTGGTAAATTTGGGGTTCTGGCTTCTTTAATTTTATTCTTGCTGCTCTGATGACAGCACTTTTGCATGAAAAATAGTACAAAAATTTCCTGTCCCTGTTTCTTTGTAGTGTGCTTGGAATACTGAAGGATAATATATTTAATCTTTAAAAACAAAAAACACACAAAAAACCAACCTTCATTGTAATGAGCATCTTGTAGTGGTTTTTCTAAAGTTTCAGTGATACAACGAATGATGACTGAGAGGTAGAGAAAGGGGAGGAACATAAATGGCTACATAAATGTACTTCTTCAGGATGCAAAAGGGAAAATAAAATTAAGGACAAGGCGAGGTTTGAATGTACTGCTACAAACTTTGCTTATCCTCCTATCTCAACTATGACAGCACTGCAACTCCTGCTTAGAAGATGGTGAGGTTTATCATCTGAAATGCAAGTACAGAATGTGAAGAAAAAGCAAACCCTCCCCAGAAGACCGATCTATAACCATGTAATATCAAAGGCATGTGGTTGCTGTGCACAAACCCATTGTGTGCTGCACGGATTGAAGTATGCTGCACAGCTGGGCGGTTTCTTCAGGGAAATGGAGAAACAACCCTAACACCTAGCCTAGATCTGGACAGATCACTACCCGTAAGGGACCAGCATCTGCTTTAGCAGGCTAAAAGCCCATCTGAGGCAGATGACTTAATGCTACAGGAAAGTAACATTCAGCATGAGAAAAAATGGAAACAGCTAATACAAGTTGGTCTAAGATAATTACCTGTCACAAAAGTTGCCTTATGCATATGTGTTGGCCGTCATGGCTAGGACAACGTTGCTAGGTGAAAAGCAAATGCAATCTGGAAGATGTTAAGTTTTTGCTTCTCTAGAACTGGAAAAGAGTGGGACAGTGAGTGGCTGTTGCGATATCCACAGGGGAGCTGAAAGGCCGTGTTTGGAAACAGGTGGCTTGTGAGATCACTAGTAAGAATGGAGACTAGAGGTCCAGGTTGGAAAGACTTTGGGTCTGTTTTTCTCTCCAAGACTTGTCAGCTGTGTGCGTTGAACACCACTGATGCGAAACGAGTTCTGTTGATCAGACCGCAGGGGAGGGTGCGTGGCAGCGACATCTGTTTTTTCTGTGTGCCCTTTCCATGAGCTTTCCAGATAGTAGTACCTCTTTGTAGGGCAAGATTTGGCAATGCTAATAGATGTCTGAGGTCTTATCAGAGCTTTATTTCATATAGTCCTCAGAGCACTCAGAAGAGAACAGTTGCATAACCATTAAACGGAAGCTATGTAACCTAGAAGGAATTACCAAAACACTTACTGTATTATGAATATTTTGTGGTCTAATTATATAAACATGCTTTATTATTTATAAAACTGCATCACTTCAAAATTTAGTACTGTGTTTCCTTTCCTTTTTTCTGCACTACTAAATTTTGCTCTTAAGACTTTCAGAGCTGCATTTTGAGCATACAGATTTAGGACAGGACTGGTCTCAAGTGGCACTGTAACATTAAATATTAAATAACTGTTTCAAACTGCAGCCAAGAGGAAAATCAGATGACAGTCAAATCTTAAGCCAGAAAATTGAAGAGGAAAGCAATAAAGATTTCTCAATTTATCATACCTGCTATTTTGCACATCTTAGTGAGCTGTGCATAACTGTCTCCTTCCTCAAATAACTTTTGCTTAACCATAGTGCAGCAACTATTTACCATTTGCATGGTTGCTCCAGTCTAACTCAACAGCAATGCCATGCCAAAAAGGGCAAGATTGATTGATTGATTGATTTTTAAATTAACATTCTTTATATCCACTTGCATCTGCCAGGCTTTGCAGAAATGTAGCAAATTATCATTACAGAAATCTTGGGAGGCAGCAAATTGGAGCTTTGGGGCTACTGCCCTCAAACATATTGCCACACTTGCAGCTTTGTATGAGACTAGTTATCAGGAATGAAGATAAGTAAAGATTTAGTGGAGGGTACAGACTGTTCGAAGCAGAGTTGCACTTCTATCTGGTTTCTGTACCAATTGAAGGTATGCCATGGGGCAGTCCTACACGCTAATTGTGTTTCTGATCTGCTCTATGTTTGGGTTTTCAGTGTATAGGTCTGGCATGATCTAAGCACATACAGATGTAGGATTTAATAAAGCTCTTAGTTTATTTTAAAAGAGCTTTATTAGGTGAAGGAGATTGTGACATTGGAACTTATAGTAGAAATTCTTTAGGAGATCTCTCTGAAAATTTACAAGTGAAAACATAGGTCCATGCGTACCAGGCCGAATGCTGAGTGTGCCACCTGGGTTATCAAATTACCTCCACCGTGTCTTATTTTGAGTTCTGCCTGGAAAAGAGTTGGAACTCTGATTTTCTGAATTCCTTAAAAAGCTGATGTCTCAAAAGAAGGTGGCAATGTGTTGCTTTAGTCTTCTAGATAGTGACGCTGGCTGTGATGTATTAATAGGTCTGGTGGTGATGTGGTGGTCAGAGGCTGTCGTGGGCGCAGCGACCATGAAATGGTAGAGTTTTCGATTCTTGGAGAAGTAGGGAGGGGGGCCAGCAAAACTGCTACCCTAGATTTCAGAAGGGCAGACTTTGGCCTGTTTAGGAGTTTGGTTAACAGAGTCCCTTGGGAGGCAGTCCTGAAGGGCAAAGGAGTCCAGGAAGGCTGGATGTTATTCAAGAGGGAAGTCTTAAAGGCACAGGAGCAGGCTGTCCCCATGTGCCGCAAGTCGAGCAGGCGGGGGAGAAGACCGGCCTGGCTGAACAGAGAGCTCTGTCTGGAACTCAGGCAGAAAAGGAGAACCTACCACCTTTGGAAGAAGGGGCAGGTGACTCAGGGGGACTACAAGGATGTTGTGAGGTTATGCAGGGAAAAGATTAGAAAGGCGAAGGCCCAGCTAGAACTTAAACTGGCCACCGCTGTCAAGGACAACAAAAAATACTTCTACAAATATATCAGCGACAAAAGGAGGGCTAAGGAGAGTCTCCCTCCTTTGTTGGATGCAGAGGGAAACTTGGCCACGAAGGATGAGGAGAAGGCTGAGGTACTTAATGCCTTCTTTGCCTCAGTCTTTAATAGTCGGGCTGATCATCCTCAAGGTTTTCATGCCCCTGAGCTGGAAGATGGAGATAGGACACAGAATGTAGTCCCAGCTGTCGAAGAGGTGGCAGTCACCGACCTGCTCCTCCACCTAGATGCCCACAAGTCTATGGGGCCAGACGGCATCCACCCGAGGATACTGAGGGAGCTGGCGGAGGAGCTTGCCAAGCCACTCTCCATCATTTATCAGCAGTCCTGGTCAACCGGGGAGGTCCCAGATGACTGGAAGTTAGCTAATGTGACACCCATCTACAAGAAGGGTCGGAAGGAGGATCCGGGGAACTACAGGCCTGTCAGCCTGACCTCAGTGCCAGGGAAGGTCATGGAACAGATCATCCTGAGTGCCATTATGCGGCACGTGCTGGACAACCGGGGGATCAGGCTCAGCCAGCATGGGTTTATGAAAGGCAGGTCCTGCTTCACTAACCTGGTCTCCTTCTATGACAAGGTGACCCGCTTAGTGGATGAGGGGAAGGCTGTGGATGTTGTCTACTTGGACTTCAGTAAGGCCTTTGACACTGTCTCCCACAGCATTCTCCTGCAGAAGCTGGGTGCTCACGGCTTGGACAAGTGCACTCTGAGCTGGGTTAAAAACTGGCTGGACGGCCGAGCCCAGAGAGTGGTGGTGAATGGAGCCAAATCCAGTTGGCGGCCGGTCACGAGTGGTGTTCCCCAGGGCTCAGTGTTGGGACCAGTCCTCTTTAATATCTTTATCGACGATCTGGATGAGGGGATTGAGTGCACCCTCAGTAAGTTTGCAGATGACACCAAGTTGGGTGGGAGTGTCGATCTGCTGGAGGGTAGGAAGGCCCTGCAGAGGGACCTGGACAGGCTGGATTGTTGGGCCAGGGCCAACTGTATGAGGTTCAACAAGGCCAAGTGCCGGGTCCTGCACTTGGGTCACAACAACCCCAGGCAACGCTACCGGCTTGGGGAGGAGTGGCTGGAAAGCAGCCTGGCTGAAAAGGACCTGGGGGTGATGGTTGACAGCCGCCTAAACATGAGCCAGCAGTGTGCCCAGGTGGCCAAGAGGGCCAATGGCATCCTGGCTTGTATCAGGAATAGTGTGGCCAGCAGGACCAGGGAGGTGATAGTGCCCCTGTATTCGGCACTGGTGAGGCCGCACCTCGAATATTGTGTCCAGTTCTGGGCCCCTCACTTCAAGAAGGACATTGAGGTGCTGGAGCGTGTCCAGAGAAGGGCAACTAGGTTGGTGAAGGGTCTAGAGCACAAGTCTTATGAGGAGCGGCTGAGGGAGCTGGGGTTGTTTAGTTTGGAGAAGAGGAGGCTGAGGGGAGACCTTATTGCTCTCTACAACTACCTGAAAGGAGGTTGTAGTGTGGTGGGGGTCGGTCTCTTCTCCCCAGTAACAAGCAATAGGATGAGAGGAAATGGCCTCAAGCTGCACCAGGGTAAGTTTAGGTTGGATATTAGGAAAAACTTCTTCACTGAAAGAATAGTCAGGCACTGGACCAGGCTGCCCAGGGAAGTGGTTGAGTCCCCATCCGTGGAGGTATTTAAAAGACGTGTAGATGTGGTGCTTGAGGACATGGTGTAGTGGTGGACTTGGCAGTGGTAGGTTAACGGTTGAACCTGATGATCTTAAGGGTCTTTTCCAATCTTAACAGTTCTATGATTCTATAGTCATCTACCACAATTTCCTAACAATCCTGTGGGATAGCACTGCTCAGTGCTTGTCTGCATTAGGGCTTCCATCAGGGAGGGCAAAACGTCCAAAAGGATTGCTCAGAGTGAAACACAGTAACACCTGAATTGTCATGTGCCTGATATAAAAGCACAGTTTTGTGCAACTTAACTACTGTAAGATCAACACTTGTCATACAATACAAAATGTCTTAAGTTTGAATTTGTGAGACCATTAAATGTTCAAGGTGCTAGTAGTCCTCCTAGGTTTTGGATGGATTAAGCATTATTTTTCTGTGCTCTGTCTTGTATTTTTCCATGGCTTATTGCCTAAAAAAATATTATTTTTGTGAGGATTTTTAGTTGTTTTAGGGGAGAAGGGTTGCTGTTTGTTTGCTGGTGAGTTTGTTTGTTTGTTTGTTTGTTTGTTTAACCTAAAATGGGAGCTATAATAAGTCGATAGACAATGTCACAAATATGAAGAAGTTGATCCAAAAGTTCAGAGTTCATTGGTTTTGGGATCATCCTCTAAATATCTCTCCTTAGACATAACCATCTAGAAGGAATGCATACCTCTGGCTTTGTCCGGAGCAGCATTAATTGGACTAAGTCCCTTTGAGTGAATCAGAAGGTTGAAGGCTCTGGTACTGTGTTTGGGGTAGCAGAAAAATGCAATGTGAGGATAAAACATGGACTGCTTTAAGTCACAGTGGACAATGTGGGGAACTTGGCAATGCTTCCCATTTAAAAGAAATAAACATTCAGTATTGTTTAAACTCAGCCTCAGAAATGCTCCTTTGAGCAGTCTCAGAGTGAACACACTCTTCCCAGCCACAGGAAATCATTGCAGCAAAAATAGTTTTCAGTCTCAGCTAATGATTGCAATAGCCCAGCTACGTGCTCGCCCAGTTCAGTCTGACGGTGGGGATTAAAATGGAGAACAAGCTGCGTGATGGCAGTTCAAGCCTCTTCTCCAGAACCAAGGCCTGTACCTGTGGAGTTTGCATTCAGCTCGGTTTGGCTTTCAGCCCAAAGCCTGAGCCCAGAGGTCTGTCAGCTGCTGCCAGGAGCTGAGCAGCAGGTGGCTGAGAACAGCAAATCTGAAATTTTACTGAAGTGAATTTCCATGGGAAAAACTTCAGGAGTCTGTGGTTTCTCTGAAAATAGTTTTCAGAGACAGAAAGCCAGTTTCTTTGACTGCAGGCAATGTGGTGAGCCCGTGGCTAGTTGCTAAATATGAGGGGGTTTTTAATGTTAGCTGTTTTGAAGTGTGGCATTCTTACATTGCTGTTTGTGACCCTGACTGTAATGAATCAGTGGCAAAAGCATCTCTGTAAATAACAGTTACAGTTCTGGAAACAAAATGGCTGTTATGTTTTTAACATTGTGCATTTATTATGTTTCATGTTTGCTTGTCAAGAGTCAGTTGGATAACTCTGGATCTTTGCACACCGTTGCTGGGCAGCAGGCACTGGTTTGGCATTGGAGCTGTAAGGGGTGTATGTTTATGGTGGGCAGGGCTGTGCGCTGCCGGGGGCGTGCTGCAAAGCTGGGGGCTCTGCAGGAGTGCCTGTGTTCACAGCCCGGCTGGCCAGTCTTCCTGCAAAAGAAATGGAAGAAAGGGAAAACTGGGGGAGCAGAGAGGCCTTGTGCCTCTTCAGCCTTATTCTTGGGAGAGGCGGCCCTTTTGCTGGGAGAGCAGCTATGCTGAGCTGACTCTGCTGGACGGCAGGTCCATGGGGAGGACATCATCTTTCTGACACAGAGCACGAACCCCATGTGGTGGGCTCTGCAAAACGTGTGCATGTGTATGGGGTAGGGGGATGCTTTGCTTGAACAATTTGTTTTTATTAGCTGAAGTTTAATTTCACATTTCAGAGCAGAAATTTGGAGGGAAATTTTAAGGACAAAATTCATCAGTGTGATGAAGGGAACCTGGTTAGACATATGCATGAAGTCAGTGAAGTGCTTGCTCAAGTGTGCCCTTACATAGTTTTTGCTGAATTGAGCATGACAGGATATATCAGATTCGTTGGCAGAGGCTCTCCAACTTTTCCATCTTCTTAGTGTTCTGTACCATGCTGAAGCATCTTTAAAATTTCATTAGCAGCTCAAAGTTAAAAGGGTTGAGAGGTTAAGAAACTGTCTGTGCTCTGGATCAGGAATGCACTCAGGTGTTGAACAAGAGCAGTCAGATCTGTTGCTGCACTCTTGAGGGGCTCTAGAGCATTCATTATAAGACTACATTAGAAAAGAATTTCTTTTTTTGTTACTGAACAGTCACTTTAGCTTGACTCTTTGCTGCAGTATGTCACATCCATATTTGAAACACTGGCCTGGTAAGCACCAGCACAACCTGAAGGACTTGCCAGAAGGGCCATATGTAAACAGGTTTGATCTCCCTCATTCTGAGCTTCAGCAGACCAGACATGAGCCTGGTTCAATCTGGAAGTCTTGTAGGCGTGTTAGTGCAGGACTAAAGTGAACCTCATAAATCCTTTTGCCAGCAGACAGAACAAGTCTTCCAGAACACTTGTTCCCTGAGTGCTTTCATCTGGGTTTGCTGGATTAAAATTAACCTAAAAAGTCTTTCAAGCAGCACACTGTGTGTGTATGTGGGTCATTCAAATTTTGTGTCTCTATACAACTGACTGGAAGAGTATTTCAAGTCTGAGGGCCAGAGCAAATTCTCACAAAACAGAGCAGTTTCAGTTGTCATCATCCTTCAGTTAAATGTGAATTGATGTGGAGGTCACCCACAATGGGGTGCTTCACCTAGTGGCCTCCATTGTATTGCTTTAATAGGGCAGCGAGTAATGCTGGGAGGAAAGGGGAATGAAAGATATCTTAGTACAGATCTTACCTTGCTTTTTCTAGTCTGTTGGGCTCTGCTACTACTGCTTTAGAAGAGTTTGTTGCTTTCCCTCTTGCAGACAACCAGCTGTGACCCCAGTGGCAACTGTCCGCAGTGAACTGGGGACATTGAGCGTGAGCTGCCGATGCTTGAGAAGGACCTTGAGCAAGGTATCAGAAAGGGTACTAGAGAGGGTTTATGCCACTGGCCAGACATCTTCCCTTTCCTGGGGTCTGTGACTATTCAGACTGTGCTCAAGCTAAGGCCTTTTTCCAATCATGAGAGGTGGGACTATGACCTAGGACAAATTGAAGACCTCTCTTAATCAGCTACCACTTTGTGAATTCAGTTGAGAATGAAACTTGATAACCTCACGCTTAAGAAAGATGTCCTTCTCTTCTATGATGTCCTATGCAGAGAGAAAGAACATTTTGCCTAAGTTCCCAAAATACTAAGGTGGTTTGGACACTGGACTATACTGTGAGTGGAGGTGATTCCTACTCATAACTGTTTCCCTCCACTTGCATATCTTCATCAGTGGGCTGCAGTGAGACCCAAATAGAGGGATAAGGAAGTATATACTGTAGATTGTGAATGATGGGTTTCATTAGAGTACTTGTTGCAAAAGAATTGAATTGAGAGTTCATCTTTGGAGGAATCTTGCTAGACAAATCTGCATTGCATGAAATGTGTTTATCTCATACCTTCTGGCCTTGTCTGTATGATTTTGAGCGAATAATGCAGCTTCACAGCCTAGTTCCTGTCTCTTTCCTCCTTGTGCTTCATCCCAAGTCACGGAGAATTTTCTGCTACATAAAACAGCTTCACAAGAAGAGATGGTCCTACACATGACAATTTTGTGGCTAACAAACCCTTTAGAAGTGTGTGAGAGATGTGACAGAGGAGAAAATTGAACCTAGGTTTTCCAAAGCCTGGCAGATGTTCTTACTGCTAGGCTACTGAGTAAAAGGGGTGACTGAGGGGGAGTGAGGACTACTCATATGCCAATAAAGCATCAACAGGGTTTTAGGTTACTGGCTCCGTGCAGCAAAGTAGGAAACGGGGCAGAGAACTCAGTGCTAATTCAATTCTCGGTGTGTTCAGAGGCATAGTGATCTATGTGACCTTGTGCAAAGGATTATTGGTGTATCTACCATTAAATTTCTGATAGCATGTAGCTGACAGGTATAGATAGACTCCTTCCCTTTTTATACTCTACAGCTGAAGCCAATGGGAACAACATCCCTTAATTTTGACCATTTGTTTTATCTGTAGTGCCTCATGAATGTCACTCATTCTGTAAATAGTCTTAACTGTTGATTTTGTTTAATGTGGATTTTACAGATCTCAATGTATATTAATTTGTAGGTAACAAGCATCTGGTTACATCTTTATCTTTTTTTAAATTTTATTTTCTTTAAAAAGACAGTTACAAATGAAATATCTCCGATTGTTAAGGACATTGGTGTTAGCAGTTAATGTGCAACATTTACTAAAATGTTGAGCATAGGTACTTAGCTAGTATATTCCCTTACTGTATAATAATAAATATTTTAATAACTTAAAATTAATTTTCTTTCAGACCTTCTTGCATTCATCTATTTGACCTTGGCCAGTGGATGTTTTACTGTTAATTGCAGCAATAAACCATCTACAAGTAGTGGTAAAATAATGTGGGAAACTCCTTGGACTTCTTTGTATGGGATTGAAATTCCAAGTGGGGTATTGAGCTGGCCGAATTTGCCTTTGAAGCCCACAGAAAAGGCAGCTAGCTGCCTGGTACAGAGCAGTGGAAAATCCTTTGTAGCTCTGCTACCAACAGTTAGCTGATTAATGATGATAAATATGCTGGGGGCCAATTCCGACTTTGCTTTTGTTTTAAATATTTCTTTATTGCAGTTTGACCAAGCCAGAAGTTTGTTGAATAGCTTTTATGGATGTTGTTTAGCAGGAATGAGCAATTTTTTTCTACCAATATCACTTATTTTTTTAAGAAGTTAGCACTTTGACCAGCTTTGCCTATCACCCAGTTCTGAGCCTTGCTTTCTCCTCTGATGCTCAATCCAAGTAGACTTGTTTGGCAGGTTAGGGAAAAAGAGGAAAGAAGACCAATAGCATATATTATCATATACTTGTATGCATGTATCACCTTTGTCACATTCAAACAGTTGGAGCAAGTTGATTGTCTTTGGCAGACCCAAATAGTACCTGGTGGCTCTTGGCTCTGAGGTTTTTCTGAAGCTCCAGGAATTCTCCTACAGGGCAATCTATGGCTTTAGTGCAGATCTACGGCAGTGGCAGCGCTTTGGGGGGGATGAGTGGAACGTTAGACAGGGAAATCTGTATTTCTGAATTTGCTTGTTTCAGGAAAGGGCCTTTTGATTTCCTCCAAGGTGATAGCTGCAGCAAATGCTGCAACCAGAGTCTTTCAGACATCCATGCAGGCTGGAAAATCCCTGAGACCCACCAATTAAAACTTAATCATTAACATATTTCAAATACTTCAGACTGCCTTTGAACTCCTCTATGGAATATTGCATCTCCCAACAGCAAGCTACAAATGTCCTCAAATATGTTATGAATTTTGCTTGGAGAAATGTGAAATAAAGGGGATATTGAGGGGATTTTTAAAACAAGAAAATTCTTTGTGAGGAATTTATCATAACTGCTCACACTTAGGAGTGAAAGAAGGGCACTGGGAGTGTTCAGCAGTGAGATTAGGTTAGACAGCTTTTCCTTCCTAATACTTTTATTTTCAGTGACAGCATTCAAACTTTCACTAGGTGAGGTATGTAACCTGGAAGTTAAATGGCAGGTTTCCTAGCCGTAGGACCAGCCTAATGAGAAAATTGTTACCCAAATAAAATCTTCCTTCATATTGCTGTACTTGCTGTTTCTTCCATGTGTATGATCTGAAGGTTTCTACCAGTACAACTAATATTTTGCCTCCTGAGTGCTCTGTTTTTGCAGTATCTTCAGAAAACTGCCAGCATGAAAGCTGCGAGACGTGTTGCTAGTGTGACTGAACCCTTGAAGGGATTGGTATTTGTATCATATCAATTGAATAAGTTAATCTCTGCAGTGCTGTGGAGGCTACAGGATAAGAGGGAGTTTCTGCTCAGCTGAAGTATCATAGTTTAAATCTCATTGATATTCTTACACTCTCCTGTACTCAACTTGTCAGAGGGTTATTGATGTATGACACAACTTTCTTTCTAAATACTGGTAAAAGTAGCTTTGAAGAGGAAGGTCTGGCTTAACTTTCTTTTACATAGAAGCATTTTCAGTTTTGAAACCATTCCAGTAATGCCTGAACACGCTTCAATGCCAATTAACTGTAAGCTAATAGTTTTGCCAGTCGAGAGAAAGTTGTAAGTGCTGTAAAATATGTAATTGAAGATGATTCATGCTGCGGTATTGTCTCACACTAAGGAAGCTAAATCTCATCCTGCTGTAAACGTTATGAATAGTACCTCACTGATGTTTGTCAGGCATGTTTGTGTAGTCACTCCAACCCTTGGAAAAAAAAACAGGAATTCCTCGAAGAATTTACACTGCATGAGATTTTGATTTTATTTCCTTATACTTCCGTTGACTCTTCTTTCCTAAGCCAGTAATGGGTCCAGAAGATAGGAAGATACTCTGTATGTCTTCTTTTGTTGGGGAAGGGAGAAAGACATAGAGGAGAGGATGATTTCGTATTAAATTTCCTCCTGGTTTCTCTCTTATTTTCCGTGGCATCTTGATCCTGGCTTCTAGTTTGCCTCTATCCGAAAAGAAAAACTAGAAGCCTGGCAATTATTTCATGTGTACTTGGGAAAATGCAGAATCATCTTTATCAAGGAAACTCTTTGGAAGCGGATGTAAATTGTGGATATATATCTGTATCCAGCATATCTATCTGATGCAAATGCACTCCTTAAAACCAAGATTGAAGTGCTGGAATCTTCTAAGCAAAATTCCAGCTCATCGTGGATGATGCTTGTCATTACTAAAGACGGTATTTGATGTACAGCACTCTAAAGTCCCCTGTTGAAGGCTTAATAAAATTTGTTATTGTCATTGTCCTGGTGTCTCATAGCAAGTGAACTTCCCTGCAATAGGTGTGCGAATTGTCCTCTGTCCTCCACTGTCATCCTAGTTTTCATGAAACTTTTAAAAACTTAATTATCCTTGAAAATGTGGTTTTTTTCCTGTCATGTTTAGGTGAAATTAGCCAGTATTTTCAGAGGGCTAATGGGAGGCTGGGAAAAGCACAATGCTTGATAACAAAAGTTGTAGAAAACCAGACCAAAATTTTGCTTCAACTTCCATTAATGTGACCAGGGTGTGGTGGTTTGGCAGTGCTGTCAGAAATCATGTGTTGAACTGTGAAGTATGTAAACCTGGTATCCTAGAGTTAATCTCTTGTACCTTTTGCAGGTGGAGATTTACATTTTACCTTTATATATTTACCTATGGAGTACGGTTCCTGAAAAAGGTAGGCACTTATATTATTATGCTTTCATAACACATCACAGATTTGTTTGAAGTCTTGTATAGGTATAATATAAAGCACAGGCATAAAACTTATGTTCGCGAAGACTAAAAAGGAAAATTTAATTTGCATTCATAAAATGAGTGGCTGCTGGCATTGGTAAGGAATATAAGTTCTTATCAATATTTAATGGGTTAAAAAAAATGGTATAGTAACATGCCTAGTTCACTTTATTACTTTTCATTATAGGCATTAAGCTGGCAGTAAGTCTTACCAAAGTATTCATCTCAATTTCTGCATCATCCTTGTTTAAATGCCTCTGGCAGAGGTTGCTTTTTATTAACAAACAAAATCCATTAGTGTTTTATAAAATGCTATTTTTTGCCCATTCTTTGTCTGATGTATTGTGGAAAGAAGTTTCCATGGAGTTTCCCATCAATGCTGTGTTTCTGGTGATTTAAGCAGAGGAGGGTATTGATAGCTTCTAAACGCCCTGGCATAGGTCTATTAACTCTGCCATAGGCAGTAATATGGATTTATGGTGCAAATTGTTTTTACGATTTATGGTGCAAATTGTTTTTACAATGTGACTAGTTCTCAGAGCTTTTGTGCAAGTCTAGAGCACAAGTCCTATGAGGAGCAACTGAGGGAACTGGGGTTGTTTAGTTTGGAGAAAAGGAGGCTGAGGGGAGACCTTATCGCTCTCTACAACTACCTGAAAGGAGCTTGTAGTGAGGTGGGGGTTGGTCCCTTCTCCCAAGTAACAAGCAACAGGACAAGAGGAAATGAGCCCAGGTTGTGCCAGGGGAGGCTTAGTTTGGATATTAGGAAAAACTTCTTCACTGAAAGGGTTGTCAGGCATTGGAACAGGCTGCCCAAGGGAGTGGTTGAGTCCCTGTCCCTGGAGGTATTTAAAAGCCGTGTAGATGTGGTGCTTAGGGCCATGGTTTAGTGGTGGACTTGGCAGTGCTACATTAACTGTTGGACTTGATGATCTTAAAGGTCTTTTCCAACCTAAACAATTCCATGATTCTAAGTTGGGCCATATTTGTGTAATTCTGCAAGGTGAAATTAGGGAAATGCATGGTCTCAGTGTGTTCATGTAATCGTATCTTCTTTGTTTGGGACAAAAATTCGACAGAAGAAAATATATCCTAAATGTTTCGGGTGCTTTGTAAGTAAAAGTAGCTATTAAAAAAAATCCTCACCATTTTTATGGTTGTAATTCTTGAGGCTGTCCCAGCTGCCAGTCAACTTGGTGCCAGAGGGACTGATGATGTGCCTGTGCGGACAGGGGATATCAGAGCTGTTCTCAGCTATTTAGCAGTAATCATCCCCAGAGGAAGTGTGTGCACCAGTCCTCCACATGGACCAGAGCAGCATGTAACGTGCAACCTCTCCCTGCCTCCTTGAACACGTATACTTTGTGTGTACTTCATCCATTAACATGCTGTGTGGTCATGATCTGATATTCTCCTTTCTGCCTTAGATTCCGTACGTGTCTATGGTATGAAATACAAGAATAGTTTTAATAAGCAATTGTCACAAAATAAAGGGTTACTCGGCCTGCGGGTGTGTAGAGATCGTGACCATGGGTTCATAGGATTCTGTAATACACAAGGACACATAGGCTTTATCCTCTGAATTTCCCTACTTTATTACAGATTACCACAAATACCACAAAAATCACCATGAGCAAGTATCACAAAATCACTACTAGAAAGCATACCTATGATTTATACAGCAAATCTCTCTCAGCACAAAGAAAGTGTCTGTTCTAGGAAAAACTCTGAATACTAGCATTTCTAAAGGCAAAGAAGAATACAGTAAATGCATGCCTCATTACGAGCCATTGTGGGCTGTTTCTAAAGACTGAGTTGACATGCAAAGTGCAGGATGTCTTCCTCCCAATTCTGCAGTTTGAGGAGGGCTAGCTGACATAGCATGATGGTTTGAAAAAGGTATACCATTGCTTGCTTAACAAGCTTAACAAGGATCAGTTGTGTAATTTTGCTGTAATTTTAACTTTCAACATGTTTAATTTTTACAACGAGAACTTGTTCATTATGTAATCGTGTATGTATTTTTAATTACTCATTTTTACACAGTGTTATAAATGAGTCTTCCAACATTTTATGCTATAGTCATTATTCCAGTGTTCTGCTTCGTATACTCAGGTCTTTCACATGGGAATGTATGTAAATTAACAAAATTGTGATTGTATTTATATTTACACCATCTCCCTAGTAACATTGTGTAATGAAAAGAAAGTACAGGCTTTTTGCTGCTCATCAAACACCAAAGATTTTGCTGGGTCCACTTAGGGGGAAATCTGGGTTTGCAAGGAATAAAATCCAGACCCCAAAATCTGGAGGGAGGCACTTCTTTCAGAGCTTTACTACAGTGCCAAAAAGTGAATAATCCTTTTTAATTTGTCTTGGTTTTCTTAATGGAATAATTGCAAAGAAACATTTAATTGCTTCCTTAGGAAGCTAATGAAAAAAGTTAAGCATAATAAATTCTCTTACAAATTTGATAGAAAGACCTTTCCTTCAAAAGCTGTTTTGCCTGGAGAGAAAGTTCATTTCATAGTAGTGTCTTGCTGTGCTTAATGCTACGGTAGAGATCTGCATCTTCTGAAATAAGAAGGTCTGCTTAAGACCATCCCTAAGATACCTAGTCCGGAAGACTGATAAGCATGGTGAGTGAGCCCAAGTGCAACGGCGGTCCCGACGGGTGCAGTTTCATCACAGCAACACGTGCTGTCTTACTGGGAGAGGGTGAGAAAGAGTAATACTACAAACGTTCCTGTTTTGAAGAACGGAATATGCCACCAGCATAGCACCACATTGGAAATATTCATTTTAACTTTTAAAACCTGAACTAATGCTTAGTTAATAAATAACTTAGGATAGTTGGATAAGACATTTTGATACAGTATGTCTTTCAAACATCCAAATATAATAAGAATATCTTTTTTAAAAGGGAAACCGCATTTTGGTGCTTTTCAAATGAACAGAATCATTCAAGGTTCGTTGGTTTGTCCATTTCTGGATAGTTAAGATCCCTGATTTGAGAAAGCTGGTTTTGCCATCTTGAGTGGGAAGTGCTCCTTATTAGTTGGTCTTATGACTTTTACTCTCATGAGGTTCTCCCTTTAGAAAAGTGAACCAACTCAACTGCACAAAAGGCTCTCCCTAAAACACTATGCCCAATGCATTGCCTCTTTTATAGTTCATTCGTTGGCTCTTGAATTGCCATGCAACAAAATAATCCGCCTTCTGTATTATTGTCCTTCCCTCCTGACTTGACCTAGCCTCCTTGCAACCTGCCGCTCCTTTGCTTTGCTGCATATGTTGCTGACCTGATGGGTTTTTTTGTTCACATTTGGATCTCTTAAATGTTCCTTCCTTAGTTTGAGGATGAAATTCATCTTTACCTACAAGACTGGCACGGAGCCCGTCAATTACTTAAGCACCATTTTGAGCTAGTTTTGAGGTCCTTTGCTTTGTGCTGGCCCTTTGCCTAGAGGTGAATTTCACCTTTTGGATTCTTTCTGAAAACACCTTTCTTGTAATGCCCAGAGCACATGAATCATTGCTACTTTGTCTTCTACTGTCACCTTCCCTATTTGCTGCATAAAGCAATATTTCTGCATCAGTGCAGTATCAGCAGAAGGATGGATGTCTCTGTTTCCTTGTGCCCACCAGACCGCCCAAGGAAGATCTAACCAGGATACTCTGGCAAACCACCATTCTAGCAAAGAATGTCATTAGGTCTTTGGTGGCTTTGTAGGGCTGACAAGCTTATCTGGCTTTTCGGGAAGATGTGCCCAAGCTTAATAAGCAGTAATTAGTTAGCAGACTTATCAACTCTGTTTTAGTTCTGAAAGTGTGATACTGTCAGCATGGCACACATGCCGACGTTAATTTATTTTTAGAATGGTAGTAACTAACGGCATTGAAGTTTGACATTTGCCTGGCTAGAGCATCTCACAAGGAGAAGGAGGCCTGGGGTTTCAGCTTTGATTTTCACTTCCCTACAGAAGCACATGAAAGCTAATAAAGCTGTCATTTGGAGCAATCATAGCTCTTTCTAAAATGCCGTGGCAAGCTTGTCTTTGTCACTGTCCATGACTGCAGTTAGTGGCTGCTCTAGATAAAAGAAATTTCTGCACCCAATAAAGCAACCTGTAAGTCTTTGTAGTAACAACTGCATGTGGTATGATGTATCAATTCTTTTGCCATGCTACAATTCCTGAGTATGTTGCTGGAGATTTAAAAACTTTCTTCTCACTGTGTCTCTTATCGAACTGTTTTGTCTTTTTTTCAGTGACAGATGTATGCTGTTAAGTCATAAATAAAGTAAAAAATCTTACTTTTGTTGAACAGTATTTTCAAAAAATCTCAATTCACAGGGGAAAGATGCCTGACATAAAGCTTTGTCTTCATAGTTTGCTCTGTTGCAACAGAACCTATCAGCCTATATGTTTTAAATAAGTTTTTGTCTTAGTGGTGTCTGCAGTACACTTAGATTGGGCCATTTTGCTGAATAAAGTTCACCATGAACTCAGGAAAATCCTTTAGGTTGGGAAGGCAGAGGCTTGGCAGTAGGGTGTCCTGCATGTGGCTTTTGGACCACAGGTAGAGGAATAGCTCACAGCCTTCCAGATACTCAGCCAAACCATTGCATCACCTACAAGTTGTGTCTTAATATGTATGCATAAGAGACCAACAGACTTCAGTAAAATTTTTACCATAGAGTTATTAGTATTTCATTATCATATTAGACATTCCTCCCTTCCGCAGCTCCTGTGTGCCTTCAGCCTTTCTTTTTTTTTCTACTCTCCTTTGCATCAAAATAAGTAAATGAATATTATAGAACTGCAAGGTCTAATTTTATTAGGGGGTTTGCTGTCATTGTCTGTAACTAGTGAAGTAATTAATGACATTTCAATGTCAAAGCATCTCAAAGATGAAATTGTTTCCTTGGTCTTGGTTTCTTTTTTAAATGTTCCTTATAAATTTTTGCTTCTTCTTAAAGTCCTCTCTAACTTAACGCTTTCAATCGTAGCTATCTTATTTATATTACCAAGTGATGTAATAGTGGGATGAGACTTTCTGCTTCCCAAAGAGTCTCTCATTGTTGAAGTGAAATGTATGTTTGTCTCTGTTCTTTCAAACCAGAACTTTCCATTTGATGAAAATGAACTGTTAACTTTCTAGGTAACGAGTATAAAGCAGGTGTTGGGAGATTGATGGGTTTGTCACTCCATCCCAGCGCCCCATAGCACTGCAAACATAGATGCTTAAAGTAGGTGATCTTAAATGTAGATCTTAGAAGTTCTATATTTACACTTTTGTTAGCCTAACAGTAATCCAGAGTAAAGACAATGATAAGAAATGATCTAATACAAAGCTAGTGTTCTTGTGGGGGTGGTACCAGAGCCCTAGTAGTGTTGGAAAGATTTTCATCTTCATAGACAATGCATAACTAGTTGGTAGCTTAGAAGACCTATGTCCAAGTTGATCTCTGATGTAATGACAATGACAATGACTCTTACACAGAGGTATTTGGCCTCAAATGCCACCATCGCTGTGAAGTATGATTAAGAAAATATGATGTGGCTCTAGGTCTTCCTAGGAGTTGGTGTAATAACCTGTATGCCCAGAAGCATGTTGCTTTACTCTGGTTATAAATATACTACAGCATTCTTTATATCTTTATAAATCACTGAGATTTGAAGCATAAAAGATAACTAACCAATTATATTTCCACTCTGATCATGTATATGCAAATTATTCCCCTTTATGACTGCAGCTGAGATTTTTCAGCACTACCATTTGTTTCATTTGCATGTCTACAAAACACTTCCTTGCAGAGCACCACACCAGTATTGATGCCAACAAGACATTAAATTCCAGTGGCATTAAACTGACTGCTTTGCTTACCGCTAACATAGGGACAAGGTAACGTTTTTGTTTTCTTCAGTAATACTTGCAATTAAATCAATGGCAGCTTGGCTTATTGAGAGTTAATTGTCTGATTGTGCTCCCATTAAATGGAAAAATTAGCGTTAGCTTTGGTGATAAAGAAACAGAGTGAGGAATTCCAGAGGACTGGCTAGTTACTTGCTTGCTGATGCTCGGTGCTAAGCAGTATCTGTATAATGCTGTAGAATGGAAAACCTTTACAAACATCTGGAAGCAAAGCTTCCAGGTGACATATGGTGACTTTTCACATTCAGTTTCCTTCCTTTAATTGCCCATGAGAATTACAAACTCACAAAAGAGCATGAATTCCCTGCAGTAAGAGTCTTGTGAAGTCTATATTGAGACTTGGGAACCTGAAGTTGCACATAGGTATCCTACTGGGAAAAGGACCATCTGTCTGGATAAACAAATAGCTTTTGACTTGCTTTTTTTCAAATTTAGTGTTGAAGTAAGTCTGATGATACGAGGATGCTGTGTTTAAAAAATGCCAGGTGCAACAAGCTTCTGTATGTATGCAGCTGATTTAGTGTCAGTTCTGCATCTCCCTTCCTAAGGAGTCATCCCCTACAACAGAACTGTCTGCCATGTAATTGCAACTGCTAATGGTGCAGATAGATTGCAAAACAACAGGAAAGCCATATTGAAGTGTAAATTTGACTCCAAAAACCTACTCAAGTGACTTAAATGTATGGAAGGCAGTTGGAAAAATAGCAGTGTAGTATGGAAGAAAAAAAAAAACAACAATAGGTAGAGCTCCACTTCGGCTGTTAGGAAGGTTCCTCTTTCTTGAAACTGTAGGATGTTTCAAAAGAAGAAAATGAAGTGCTTATCCTTCTGTGTGCACTAACCACTGAGCTAGCCTATTACTGTGTGACAGCAGGAGATGCTCTGTTAGTGGTCTACAGTTTCTATGCGCACTTAGAGAGAACCTGGCTTCCTAATGCTTTTTTTGTGAGCAAGCTGCTGCTCAGCTGAGTTGGCATGTTCTTTGCCTCTTTTTGGAATAAAATAGCAACAGCGATACAGGCAGATGTTACAGCCCTGGGAGAGTATTATAGCATTTGTAAATGCCATTTTCGATTGCTTACAGTCAAGAATTTTAAAGCCTAAAGTCCGACCACCTTCATTTGAAATACAAAAAAAGAACTTGTCACTTCATGGTGTGGTGACTGGTTTTTGACATCGTTTCTGTATTACAGTTCACCTGTATCTCTTGATTATTGAGATTGTTAAACTTAGAGGAGGTAAATAGTTGTTGATACACACAGCAACTTCATAGAATTGTTATATTTGGGGAAACAGGTATCTCTGTGATGAAGATTGTGAGTTCATATCCCTGTGGGAAATAAAACTGGGACATGGGAACAATGAGATGTTTACCTGGAGTGCTGTCTCATTTGCCATTCTGGTTTTGGAAGTTTCCTGCTATTTATCTTTCTATCAATTTTGCAGCTATTTTGGTATTAAACTATTTAATAGCTTCACTGTATGCCGTGTCTTGCGTCTCTTCTATCACTGATACTTCATCTTCAGTTTTCTTCAGAACATCCTGAGGTCTGTTCTGGATGCCATCATATGTCCAGATGTCATCAAATACATCTCCATTCATTTTAGCTGTTAAATAAAACAATTTCGGAAACACTAGCGTACATTTCCTCCTTAAAGGAAATGTGTCTCAGTTTCTGGTCACTAAAGCTGCTAAGTTGGTGATGGCTTATTTTAGTCAGGTTCAGGACCTAATAAAATGCAACTGCTGTCACTCTGTTTGTTCTGGTTAGTCATGGTGAGATGTTTTGAAGGACCTCCAAGAGGTGGTGGACTCTTACTTTTGGCTAAAGTAATGTTATAGCTCAGATGCTCCCAGGAAAGTGAGGAGTTACTATTAGTGTAAAATCACTACAGCACTTCTGTGTGCATTTATACCATTTAATCTTCTTCCCTGTAGGTGGAAACTTTCCTTAAAAGGCAAATAGATGAAAACCACACAGTGCCAGTATTGGCCCAAAGTTATCTCCAGTGTTGGAAAATTAAGGTTGAATTGAGTCACTCTTAGTGTTTTAAAGAGCAAGTATATGTTTTCTCTATTATGAAAGACATATTTCAGTGTACTCTGTTCACCTGTTTCTTTCTCAGCCGTATAGGGTCTCAGCAGGCTCATGGGATGTTCAGCATACGTTATAAACACTTCCCTTCCCTGACTCAATAAAACAGCTTAATTCAGTCACAAATTACATTGTCTAATAAACAAGGAAGGTTCTAATTTCACAGCTGTACATGAGGCTGTTTTGATACTGATTCTGTTTTTTCTTAATTGTTCCCCTAAGAGGTGAGTTGTATCTCCATAGAGCAATGGAGGGTACAGGATTGGTTGGTTCCATGTTTGTTTCTCTTTTTTCCTGACCTGATTTGTGTAGCCTTGCAAAGAATAACCTGACCTTGGAACGCCTGACGTGAGTGAAATCACTGGTAGTTTTCTACCTGCTGTTCAGCATTTGTTTTCTGGCCTCTGCATCTCAAGACTGGCCAAGGAAATCTTGTGGATTATCTGAAGATGAGTAGTTGGGAGGAGGTACAGCTTTATCCTTGCATTTCTCTTGGAAAGGCTGGTTTGTTATAGTGGTCCATTTCCCCATGGTCTGTTCTTTTGTTTTGTGCAGCCCAGGGCTGGTTGGCACTGGGAGCGGCAGGACTGTTATGGGGAAAAAACTAAATTTTATATAATTCTGTATAGTCTTTCCCATATACTCCTCAGCTACCTCTTATGTCAATATTTTCTGCTTTTATCTTTCTTTGTTAGATCACTACACTACTTCTCCCCACTTCTTCAACTGACTTTATTATTTTCAGGAATGGATTTGGGAATCCTGTAAGTCTGCAGGTCTGACATGTTCCTGTGGGCTACAGCAAGGCTGCCTTGTTTCGTTCCTCTCCTCTTGACGTCTTTTTACCGTGATCATTTTATCCAGTATCAACACGTTTTTCCAAAGAAACAGATAGCCATGACCTTGATTTAGCTCTCAGGGTCAATCATGGTTCAGCAGACGTGCTGAAGACTTTAATCTTTTTGGAGGTTATTTGTTCCTGTCAGTTCTCTAAAATATTAAAAGAATAAATAAAGAGCTTTGTCTTTGTACATTGCAGTTTCCAAAGTGCTAGTGAGAACGGGGTGCTTCTGCCTTATTGATACCATGCCCCGTCGCCTGGCGGTTCAGTAAGACAGAGGGCAGCCGGGATTGTGATTGGTCGGCTGTGGAGGTGCTGGGGAAGCAAGCCAGGGTGGAGCTGCTTTGAAGCCAACTGGTCTTCCTCAGTTGTCCATCGACTCTTCACTGTAGTCATACTACGAGAGATACGCATGGTAGTCTTTTCAAAAGCCTCATGCTGGTTGCAATGTTTTATTGAACTGTGATTTTTAAGAATGCTTTTGAAGTCATCCCGTCAGTTTCATGAGAGAGCAGTTGTGTTGTCGTAAAAGGTGACTGCATCTGCAAAGAGCTGTTCAGATATTCATGCAGAGCATGACTGTGAATGGTTTTCTTTTCCTAATGTCACTGATTCTGTATAGATATTGCTGAAAGGATTCTTCTAGCTTGATGACAGGTTTCAAAGTTGACATTTTAACTGCTTTATTTTCTTGGGAAGCTGTGCCGTATTTGTGGTTACTGTGCACACCAAGTCATGATACTGCAAGATTTGCAGTGGAATGAAGCTGCTAATAGAGAAGATCCCTGACTGTGCTTTCAAACAAGCTTATGTTACTCCTTTAGTTGGCATTGGATTGAGAAATGGAGAAATAAATGGGAAATAATTTTGAAAATTATCCTGTTTGAAATGAAATCTTTAGTCACTGGGCTGTATCTGTTCTGCTCTGGGGCTCGCGCATTGTTGCAAATTAGGTTCCAGATAAATAAATATAAGTATATATTCTTATAGCATATATAAGTATAACCAATTAGTATATAGTGCTGATACTGTGCTTCCTAAAAGCCCTGTGTTTTACAAGTATGATAGCTCAGAAACGTCGTGTTGAATAAAAGCCCTTGGACTTTCAGATCACTCTCACAGGATTCCTGTATAGGGTCTTCCCCTCCGCACCAGCTGGACTGATCCCTTGCTACTGATTCCTGAGCAACACATGATTTCTGAAACCAGCAGATACAGAGGTGTCAAGTGCATTTACTTGGACTCCTGGATTTTCATTTGGCTCAGGATAGTGAAATCGCCTTTTCATAATTTCAAAACGAAGGTCATGCTGCAGTTTAAATGGGATTTTAGTTAGAATATTAATGATACTGTTTTGGAGGAAATAACAAAAAAGTTTGAATGCAGAAATTAATAGTTTCAAATTCTTCACACAAGTCTTCTGCAGTGCATAGAGAACATCCTTCATGGGGACTCTTGGCAACTGCTGTCATTAGAAATAAAGAATAAATTTCTTTTTCCTCAATATCGTACGGGAATCGTAAGAGGACATCATTCATGCTTAAAGTACTGACAACAACTCTTAACTGCGGGAAGCTATCCTACAGCAAAGATCACCTGTAATAGCAGAGTTCCCCAAGGCAGCAATTGGTAGCTGTGGCTTTTTTAACTTTTTGGATTAATGATGTTACTATAAAGATTCATCACAGGTAGGAATCAATTTTGGTAGATCTAAACTGTATCTTAAAAAATGTACCGCAAAACACCAGCAGCTGCCAAACTGAAAAATAAATTACTGTATTGAAATGTCCAATGCCCTAGCAGTAGAACAGACTTGATTCCAACATAGAAGTTTCTCAGCTATTGGAAAGCTATTCGCAGAACTTGTTGTGTGTTACGTATGTCATTTGGAGCAGAAAAAAATGAGCTGCATCAAAATGGTCAGTATTTCATTTATCATTTCCATTTCTTCTTTCCGTACCTGCTGCATCTACTTCTTCACGAAGCTAATGCTTCTGGATATTTTGCAGAACAGAACAATACAAGAAACACAGCATCTCAGAAATATTCACATCACTGTTTAGAATGCATCTGACCATCTGATACTTTGAATGAGACTACTTAAACCAGGCTAAATTTTTCTGGTTTTAACGCTGACACACCAAAGCATGAGTTTGTGAAATATCTACCACCTTGGTTTAAACCAGAACTGACTCTAGAAAACAACAGTGTGGCAAGAGCTAGAAGGAGGTTTGCCTCCAGAGCACTTGCTGATGCCCTCTGTCTCCTTCATTCTTGAATTATTTGAAGCAGGCATTCAGTTGGGCACTTTTTCTAGTCTAGTCTGCATCTGTTGTGATATTTCCTTCCCGTGTTACACCTGAAAGGTTGTTATATTATCTGTTACTGAAACCTTGTCATTACTTCTGTTCAGTGAGCTTATCTGCCCAATACTGGATAAATACTCTCATTTCAATGAATGTCAGAGGCCACTCTGGAGCCCTTTTAACACAACGCTGATATTTGATATTTTACTGTGCTATTAGCAGAGGGGCAATGTGATACGTATGCCACTCAGGGAGGAAATGAAGCCTGCCTTTGGCAGATTGTACTTGCTGTAAAATTGATTTGGACTCTGTTTTTCGTGATTACTTTTTTTTTTTAATCGGAAAACAAATTGCTGAGTATCTGTAAGTGATGAAAATTGTTAAGCTAAAATAATTTTGGATGTTAAAATCCAATCATACTCTTATTCCTTTCTGCGAAAGCAGGGCTGAGCATTAGGTGCTAAATAAAACAATTTCTAATTCACTGTGCGAGCAGGGAAGAGCACTCGTGCCAGAGTCTCCTGAAGGATGCTGTTGTGATAAAGGGGAAATGCCATATTACGTTTTTAAATAAGCATTATGAGTGGAAAAGGTTTCCAGTAAGACCAAAGTTAGATCACATCTAATGGAAAAGGAATTTGTTTCAGATATCTCTTCAAAAGGGCATAAAAATTGTTGAGGGCATTTAGGAGAGATTAATAGAGTGCTTTGGATGTCTGAGATATCAATCATGAGTCATGCTGTTAGAAAGATCAAAGTCAGTGGAGAAACTTAATTTTAAATGACTCCAACGCTTCAATGTACATCAACAAGGAAAATGAATGCATTTTGGACAATGAGGATTCGTAAGAGAAGGCCAGTCAGCAAAGGAAATAACTTATTGTGTAAGCTGTTCGAAGTTAAGATAATAACTGGATCAGGCAAAAGAGGACAAAGCTAAGCTGGCTGGCAGAATTTATTTGTGGCTGAAAGGAAACAGAAGGTTTTTGAAAGAAACAAGCAAAAGGAGAAAATCAATGATATTCCTAATTCAGTAATAGGACACTGATGGCAACAGGACATTCAAATGCAGATAATGGGGACAAATTTGACATAAGCATGGGGAGGAAAACCAACACACTAATTTAAAACATATATCTAGAATTGAATTTCACTTTATCTGCTTGGAATCCAGCTGGGGGTATTTAATAACAGAGTAATAAGTAAATGCTCTGTAATCAGCAATTTGGAGAGTTAAGCTGGTACTGAGTCATACACAGCATCTTTACTACTTTACTACTTGTACATTACACTGTTGTTCTGGCCGTGAAAGAGAGGCTGCCAGACCTTGTGTCCCCCTGCGGACTGGTTGCCAATTCTGAATTCAGCACAGTATTCGTCTTCTTGGCAGCCCAGCTTTCTGAAAGATACAAATTTTTCAGTGCCCTATACATAAAAATGGCAGATCTAGAGGAAATACTTCCCCAAGTGTTCTATGCGGGCAATTTTGTGATAAAAGTAGTTTTAATTAATCTGGAAACGAAGGTGGCTCATTCATACCTGTAGCAAAGTATTTAGCACAGCACTCCTCTACTGCCAGGAGCTTTTCATGTTTTGCTATTCAGATGAATGAACCAGTCTTATTTTCCACAGCTAATTAAACCTGAGCAAAGAGTACACGTTTGGATATAAGAGCAGGTTATTAATAATCTGACTGGTGCTTTGAGTTGCCATTATTGAATTGAACTCACTATTGAGGCAGTGACTTGGAGCAGGATAGCTGTATTCTCATTTAAGCTACTATAACCTTTAGAACAATACATATTTTTACAGTGTAAGGGCTTCGAGTCATAAAGCTGCTTCACTTTACCCTTAAAGTAGTAGGGAAAAGAAGCTTGTCAGTTAAATAAATGTATTACCAGTGAGCATTTTTTTTTTCCTATTATCTTCCTTTCCGGTGTTACCCTGTTACACCTCTCAGAGCTTTCTCATTTCTCCTGCCTATTGATGGCCTTGGCTACTGGCTATTGAACAATGATAGAAGTTAGTATAGGAAAATACCGCTTTAGGTTCAAATCTAATTCAGAGTTTTGCTTTTGTTTTTAACTGCTATCTCACAAGTGACTTAAGGAGTTTCACCAGGGATTTTGGGCTTTTGTTTGTTGTTGTCCCGTCACATCCCCAAGATTTGTAGACTCAAGAAACTGAGGCAGAGCAAACTCTCTCCTCTTGGCTAGTTATTCTAGGTTTTTGCTGTGCCCAAAATTTAGTGTTTATGGTTTTATACTAAAACTTTGTACAAATTCAGCAGTTTTATAGAACATAAGCATAGTTCCTCTGCTCTCATCTCTACCAGCCACTCTTCTTGCTAATTGTTTTAATAGATGAATTGCAGAAAAACTCCACAAGTTATGTCTGAATAGATCCACTGGGAGGATGACAAATGGAAACAAGAAAATGTTTTTATCTGTGCACTTCCTCAGCAGGAGGGGAAGGTGCAAAGCAACGTAAAATTTTATGTAGGCTTAGACATTTTTAAAGGTTTGGGAAATTATTTTGGCTGTCTTCCTTTGCTCTAGTGAAGTTAATGTTATCATGGCCACTGACTCAGAACTGAGCAGGAAAGAATTCCTTGCAAACTGTGTTTTTATATTAAAATTAATTAACATTTCCCCCCACTCTCATTCTGTTGGAGGAAAATGCAATATGAGAGAAATTTTCTCACTGAGCTTTTTCCAGGCAGTATTTAGTATTTGTGGCATTATTAAATACACCAAGAAGTAGTTCAGTAGTAAAGACAGCTGCAGCCCCGCGGGTGAATTGCCCTTATGCAGTATATATGCACTAACCTCAGGGAAATGCAACGGTTGCAGGAGCAGGAGGGGAGGAGGGTACTTTAGTCTATCCTTACTCATTGCTTAGTGTTATGCTTCAGTTTAGCTGTGCCCAGTGGCTGAAGTGCTTAGAAATGGGTCCTTATCTACTGGTGTGGCTGGAGATGGGGTGCTTTCGGCTCACCTGTTCCAGCAACCTGTCTGGAAGGAGCTCTGCTCCCTCGGTCGTCAGGTGGGACTCAGTGGTGTCTCTGTTTAGAAGCAGTCAGCTCTTCTGTCAAGGTTTTAGTGGCAGCACTGAGTGAGGAGTTCACTGCCAAGAGGCTTCCTCACCAGCTGCCCGTAACGGCACTGTGTGATTCAAACACACTCTTGTCTCTCTGGGGATAAATCTTGGCCCTGTGAACTAGAGAAATCCTATATTTCATTTTAAAAATTCAGCAGTTGCAATAACTTTCTAATTTTCAGACTGTCAGGAATGATTTTCAGATCTTCAGCCTGGAGAAGAGAAGGCTGCGGGGTGACCTTATTGTGGCCTTTCAATGCTTAAAGGGGGCTTATCAGAAAGATGGGGACAGACTTTTTAGCAGGGCCTGTTGCGATAGGACAAGGGGTAATGGTTTTAAACTAGAAGAGGGTAGATTCAGACTAGATCTAAGGAAGAAATTTTTTACAATGAGGGTAGTGAAACACTGGAACAGGTTGCCCAGAGAGGTTGTAGATGCCCCATCCTTGGAAACATTCAAGGCCAGGCTAGATGGGGCTGTGAGAAACCTGATGTAGTTGTAGATGTCCCTGCTAATTGCAGGGGGGTTGGACTAGACCTTTAAAGGTCCCTTCCATCCCAAAGCATTGTGTGATTCTATGATTTTGAGACCTTGCTGCAATGTGCCTATACAAAGGTACAGCAAAACACAGCAATTGGAGGAGGGGAAGTTGGAGGGGGCTTTTGTTTAGTTTTTCTGTATACAATTTTTTTTCAGTAGGCAGTGTAGATTCATAAATACCACAATCTTAAACATCTGGTTTTGTGCATGAATTTGTACCTCGGTGCTCACTTAGTAAGGAGTTGTTGCTTTGCAATTATTAAAAATTGCCTCTGTCTCCCTTTGTGGGCTGCATGCAGTGATGGAGGATGTTACATGTCAGTGAAGCAAGCCCTTACGGCACACAGTGAATCCTGCAAAGCAAAGCGGCTCCCTGGGTATTTCGAAAAGTCAGCGTCAGGAGTATGATGATGTGGTAAACACTTCCCATCAGCACATGGCATGGAAGTCAGTGGCTGGCCAAAGTCAGACAGATGCACTTTTCTGGCAGAGCAGCCACAGATAGGAGCTATAATTACAGAAAGTAGATATGTAGTGATGAGGTTAATTATTAACCACTTTCCTGTATGCCTTTGAGTAACTGTAGCATCAGAGCACAGAGTGCTGGAAACCCTGGAGCTTTGTTGAAGCTGCATCCTGTAGGAAAACGAGGAGTACTCTGAAATCACACAGCTCTGCAGTGGTCTACCGGGGTGAACTGCCCTATTTATTTTTTTAATAATTTGCTCTTGGGATTTTTGCTTGGCTCTTAAAGGTATAATTTTATACAGGTCACCCTCCTACCAAGGTATGGTTTGCCAAGCGTAAACCTCAGCACTCTCTCTTTACAAACTAATTCCAGACCTACAGTTGTGTGTTGTCTGTTCTAATAAAATAAATTTATAAATATCCTCTTAGATGCAAATTCTAGGCTAACTGATGTGGTCTGGCTCTGTGATCGAAAAATAGAAGGCAGCTGTAAAACTAACGGGTTTACAGCTGCTTTGCTTCACGAAAGTGTGAAGCATCTGGAGTGCTCAGCTGAATGTGCCCACTGTTTTTTTGCACTCTTCTTACTGGGCAGATAGAGCAACTACAAAATACATTGAGTAGTGTCACTGGGAAACCTTTTACTCGCAAATGAATAGGAACTTTAGCCTGGCTTCTACAATTTTTATATAGACCTTCAGCTGCTCTAAACTGTCATAGCACCGCTGGCTGCCCAACTTGCTCATGACAAAACAGTCCTTGAAAATGTTACCATTACACATGAAGGCAAAAGTTTTAAAAAGTTTTGCTTACTACAAAGCAACTAGCAGGGGATGTGTCAGAGGAAGAAGGTATGCACATGAGAGCAAATATTTGAATGGCTGGGCCTGGTAAGGGTGGTGGCTGGTCAGAGCAGGGGGGAGGAGATGCTACAGCTGCCAGCTTTTCCAGCTGGAGTGTTCTCTTCTGTTCAATGCATGCGATGCCTCAATATTACGACCCTTCCAGATTCTGAAGGATTATCTGTTCCTTTTGCCATCTTCATTTTCCACGTGATTTGGAAGTTGAAATTACGCATTTATCAGCACAAGACATAAACACCAAATCTCTGTACATAGTATTTTTAAAGGGAAAAGTGGATGTATGTGGTGCATGGAGCTTACTCTGCCTCTACAGAGATCATTTTATGTAAATAAATCCAAACTTGAATTCATATTTTTTCTAAAAATATTTTTGTGCACATGCATATATTTGCATTTGAAATGTCAAGTGCATCTTCCAGTGATTGTTGTTAATCTTGGCCTTTTATGCATCCTTCCGTATACTTTATGGTTTCCGATTAGTGGAAGTATCATTTTTAATTAATGTTTGGAAATCAGCAGTGCAGATTGCTGAGAGGAGAGGCTGAGCGTTCTTCTTGCAAAAGCATTTTTCCCCCTAACACGTTGTTTCTGCAGACACAAAGCACTAAGCTCTAGAGAAAAAAAACAGTTCTGCAGAAACTTGTAACAACTTGCTTAGTCACAACAAATGAGAAGAGAACCTCAGGAGGTTCATCAGCAATGTGTCACATTGTCTTCACTTCTGTTGTCAGCTGTGCCAAGAAATACGAATGACTGCTTGGGTCTGTGAAGAATTTATGAAAATGCTATTCCTGGTGTGAGAAGCAGCTGCATCCCAAACCAAATCACCAATCACTGGAAGGAAGAACACGCAGAAGTTGATGCAAAATAGTAGCCATGAATTTTCTCATTTTGCTGAGTTCTCTGTTCCCGGCATGGTGTTTTGTCAAAACTTAGTGATTTTGTGGGTAGAAGGAAGTATACTTAGTTTTGACGCGTAGGTGAGTAAACACTGGTGCTTGCGGAGAGTCAGTTTATTCCGCAGTTCATCCTGCCATAAACAATACCAGCCAGTGCTGTTGGCATCATTTGCTGCCAAGGTTGTGCCCTCAATGCCTGTCACGGGCGGCCAGTGGAGACTGGAAACTGTCTGATGTATTTTTTAAATCAGTGAGACTTTAGCATGAGAAATGCTTAGGTAGTAGCAAAACAAATACAACAGCAATGGATGATGTTAACGTGGTTCAGATCCTGTCTTGTCCAGGGTAATTTTTCGGACGATAGCAAGAAAAAAACACATTTCTAGGTAATCAGAGAAAGTTTCCAAGACATCATAAATCTGGAGTCCTTGGAGGCCAGGCAAACTTAGTGGAAGATGGTAGAAACTTTGAAAAGCTGACTCAGAACGTTCTGGTTATTCCTTCATAAATCTTCTTCTAAAAATTAAGGAAAATGAGTAAGGTTCATTTTCTTTCTGCTGGAGAGAAAAATGCTGCAAAATAGTGATACTTATGAAAAAAGAAAGGTCGTTTTCTGTGACTTGTAAAACTGTGACTTGTTTTACAATTAATACCAAGGAGTTTTTCTGTAGTTAAGAGGAAAAAAAGTGTATTAGTTTGTGCATTATATGCAGAAGCAAATGTTTTCATGGCTATATAGTCTCCTTAAGAGAGAAAGGCTGCAGTAGTCTACACTTATTCTGATTCCCATTAAGCCAAGTAAGAAGATGAGGAAGGAAACCCAGGGTCACTGTGGAATTTGCATCTAAGAGATTAATTTATTGAAAAATCTCTTGGTTTTACCATAAATGGGTGGAGTCATTCTTACACTAGAACATAGAGCCCCCAGAATGGGAAACTACAGAAGGATGTTTTTTGTGCTGCCTGATAATCTGACTTTCTCTCTAATGTCAGCAGCCACTCAGCATACCATGCCAAGAGGATGCAGGTGTTGCAGAAAGAGAAAGAAAGCAAGCACTTTAAGTAATTCCCCCCTAAGCGAGTGCTTATTCAACCAAGTGATGTGCAAAAGGAATGCTTATTAATATATTGAAAAAGAAAAAATTGCTATAATCCCTAGCCATAATTGGGGAAAAAGTGAACATTGAAATACTATTTAATTTAAGCACATAGAAGATCAAATGCCAAAAAAACACCCACAACCCAACACCCCAAAACAATATTAATTACGAATTATTGTCCTTCTGCTGATGTTATGAAAGGTGCTGTTCACTACAAGCCTGTAATTTTCAGTTGCTGGATAATAAAAGAGGTGGAAAGTGTTAAATATTTTTATATTTTGCAGTCAACAGAAAGATTGTAGTCTCCTCCTCCCCTGCTGTTACAATTGCACTCCTAGGTAGATAAGCTGTAAAGCTCAGACTATGGCGAGGTGTTGGTCCACACGAGGAGGAGATGGTGTTCTGCTTGTGGTGGGAGAAGGCAGCTGCTGTTGAGAAAAAGCGTATGTATATGTCATACATAATATGCGTGTATCAGACAGCGAATGTTAGGTCTAGGGGTAAGAGCAAATTGCACTCAGAATTTGGGGGGCTAAGTAAATGCTAATCAAGAGGAAATCTTCTGGCCTCAGTTGTACCACTTGTTTCCATGAAGAGCAAGGGCCTGCTCTAGCTTGATGAAAGTAGAGATATGAACGCCATGAGACATCTTTGCCTGTATCAGCCCAAAATAAATGAGGTGGGTAGAACTTTGCCAAAAGTAAGTATTATCTTGACTTTAATTAATAGTGCTAATTTGTGTTCCACTTAATATTGCTTGTAGCTGTCAGAGACAAATTATGTAAAGCTGTATCCAAACACATTAGCCAAGCCAGATAAAATCTTGGCCTTTTGAGATTGCAGAGTAGTGAGCATATACACAATGAATGCTCAGGATTTCTGTATTGTGCTGGTTTTGTTTTACAGGGTCGAAAGTTTTCTAATTTCAAAAGCAACTTAAAATCTTTTTTTGGACTGAGGATGTCTCATTTTGATTTGAAATGTATTTTTGAGCATAAATAGGCTTTTGTGAGATGTGGGAATTCTGTCATGATGTTCCTGGATTTTTACACGCTGTATTCTGATAAAAAACAGCAGGCAGATTGTATTTATCTTGGAAAAGTCAGGAGATTTTTCTTACTTATCTGGGAATTTAGGAAGAACCCATTTGGGAGTTACAACATGACCATGTGGTCAAGAGTAATTCAGGTGTGTAACAGCTCTTTCTAATTCTCCAAACTGCTAGGGCATAAGCTGCTCTGTGGAGAGCTGGGTTTTGCTGTCATGAGGCTTAGTGATGTACTTCTGAAAGTGTTTCTTCAGTATGTTACTTATTTCAAGTTTATGGACTACAAAAAGAAAAAATGGACTACAGAAAGAAGCAATGAGTGCCAGCAGTGCTGTATTCATTTTTTTCACATCTCTTGTTTATCTATAGAATCACACTTCCGAGGTGCTTGTGGGTACAACTTGCATATCGGGGTTTCTAGTTGTGCTGGGTACAAGGAAAAATGACTCAGTTGCTGATACAGCAACTTGCAGCGAGACGAACTGTGGAATTAACTTCAGCTGCCCAAAAGCAGTTATTTTGCAAATTTATGTGACCTACGTGTATGCATATTTATATTTACAGACACAGGCTGATTCTATAAAATGTGCAGCTGATTCTATAAAATGTGTGTGGAATTCACTTACACCCATGACACACCTGATACACACACATCTGATGGTGGGCTTGCTGACAGTATGGGAAAGTACTGGCTCATGACATGTACAGCTCTCATCTGTCTTTTTGAGAACCTAGCCTGTGGCCCTTGTGCGTTTCCTATACTCAGTGGGTTCTGCTGGGAATATATGGATGAGAGAGGAGTATTCTTGGTTATTTTTATTACTGTGTGATGAACGAAATTTTACCTTGTTATTTTAAAATAATACTTCATCAGGTGCATCTATTGCCTCCCTGATAAAATACACACAAAAATACCTTTCAGCCAAATCAGATGACTAGGGAACAGCTCACAAATGGAAGGTTTTTAATTGTACTACTTTTTTTTTTTCCCTCCATTTACGATCAAAACTGACCTTTCACATACTAGGTACTAGCAGCACTTTGAGCAAGACATGCAGGTTTTCATTGCTTTGGGCCTTCTGAAAGCCAGGGCCCAATCAGAAGCTTTCTCTAAGGACAAGTGAATGGGACAACGGACGCAAAACAGCACGAGACTTCTGGCTAAGCATGCAGACATCTCAGATAATTTGTTGAGGTTTTTTTTCCCAAATCCTCAGTCATTCTCTTGTCTCAGGAAAAGTTTTATTTCTGAAGGAGTTCTTTAAAATTACTTGCTTTAATCAGAGTGTTGGAGGGAGGTTTGATGGAGCTTTTGACAGATATTCCTGTAAGGAGACAAAAATAATAGAGATTTGTTCCTTAATACTGTAAATGACAGCAGATTTAACAGCTGTTTATCATCCTTCTCTGTCATTGATACTGCACTGATTAGGGAGTGCACCAAAGTGTGGTAAATCTTAAGTTTCCACCTGAACTCCTTTATGTTCTGTAAGGGAGGGTGTCAGTATTATAGGGCTGGTCCTTTGTGCCTGACATAATTGGTACTGAAGTTTTTAGTATTTTGTTTCCAGCTTAAGGATGCCTTTTTGTTATCAGGATCTTTGCATTTCCTCTTTTCTCCAGTCCCCTCAGGTTCCTCCCTTCCTCAAAGATTATATACTGAGAATAAGAAGTAAAATGGATATTTGGGTATTCAACAGGCAGTGGAAAGAGTAGCACACTTTTTATGTTGATCAAAAAAGGACCTGTTGCAAAGCCAAGTCACAGACTTTTTCTCCCCGTCCATCATGGGACTTTTCAGGAGGAGCTGGGCTCTGCTCCGCAGTGAGCTTGCCTGGTGTGAGGAAGTTCACAGACGTATCCTGTGAGCCCACACAGGGCTCAGCTGAGCCCTGAGAATGCCAGTATTAGGTCCTTTCTGATTAATCCACTGTTCACGAGTGTGTCTAGGTGTCACACTGCAGATTGTGGGGGCTTTTTTAGGATTCTCTCCTTCCTGAAGCCTGCACAGAGTATCCCACAGTTGTGAGATTCACAGAGGTCTAAACAAGATGCTTCTTGCTCCAACTATAACCACGGTCTACATGGAGAAGTTAGGTTCAGTCTAGGACTGTGTTCATTGTGGAGGTCAGAGGGGAAGGCTGTGCTTAAACCAAGCTCTTTCTCTACCTCTTCACTAAAACCCTCCAGGGCAAGCATAACCAAAGTCCCCTGCTGCTACAACTGTTCGAGTCAACTCAGAGATGTCAAGGCAAGTCACGAGGAGGAGAGCCTGAGGAGGAAAGAGGGGTAAGAAGGTGGTGTAGGTTCCGTGCTGTCTCAGCTACTGTTGCCCACATAGGATCCATTAGGTTTCCAAAGAGCTACATTTCGTTTGAGATGGCAGTGTGGCTTTCTGAGCCTTATGTGGCTCAGAAGAGGCAGATGTTCTGCGATGTATTGGTCTTTGAGGCTTAATGCATGTATTATATCGTTTGTCAGTTTGTGGTATCCTTTCAGGCTTTGTGGTTATGGGTTCCTCCACTGAGGCCTATTTTATTTAGCATTCAGCATACTAATTGCACATAAAGCTTTCTATCTGCAGCTCCTACAGCAGGCATCTCTCTGAAGAAGCCTTAGGATGTCATAATATTTGAAAGAGAAAAATGTGCATTTTTTGCTAGCACCTATAATTTAGGTAGCAAAATAATTGGGTAGGAAGCATCTCTTATCTCTCGTTGAATCTGATATGAAAGACAGTTACAGCTTTTCAAACCTGGCTAAAACTATGAATTATTCTACAATATTTGGATGGATCTAATTTAGGCAGCTGTCAGACGTATATTTTAGATTGTGTATATTAGTAATACTTGCAGAGGGGCCTTGGCTGTTTCAAAAGACCTTTTTTGTTGCGTGAAATGAGGAAAACTCACTTAGCACAATAACTACTGTGGAGATGTTTGAACAAATAAATTGCTTGCATGAAATAATTATTCCTAATAGTGAGAAGTTTGGATGGACTTTAATCGTTCTTACAGCATCCTTGTGAGAGGCATCTCAGAAACTCTAGGAGGTCTGTTACTTTAAATGTTGGTATACTGCTCAGGTTACTGTAAGAATTACTCCTTTCCAGTTCCGGAGCGCTGGGGGTATGGGTGTGCAAGTTTTATTTTATCTTATTTTCTGTGTGAAGGACACATTCAAAAAACTAGGAAGAGCCTTTAGTAATCATATTACATCACTGTTAACCAACAAAGGCTGTGAGGACCTTCTATAAGACAAATCACAATTAGAACTTAAGTATCAGTTGGGAATTGGGCTATAATTCTGACAACATTTATGCTGTCTTCTGATATGGTACAAATCCTTCCTACTTCTAAAGACTCTACTAGCCTGATTATCCGCCTGGGGCTTTAACATTCTGCTTAGTGTTCATTTTATTTGGTTTGACGCTCACCCATTGTATTTTGGATGAGTTTGTTGTTATGCTTTGCCTGAGCTGAACTGCTCCACCTGATGGTGAAAACAAGAAAATGCCGTGTCTCATGCAATGAGGATTTATTTGAAAAAATGTAATTTAGTGCAAGCACTTAATGCTGTAAGGGTATGCCTGCCTTAATCCAGGAGACCTACTCATAATGTTCTGCCCCCTTTATACTTGGATGTCGAGCAGTTAATAAGCACATAAATCTCATGCAAGCAGCAAAGAAACAGAAAGCATAACAGAGCCACATGTCCCCAAGTCTTTTAGTTTGCCCAGATTTTTGCAAGGCAAGAGTCTGTAGATGCATGCTACAATAAATTTGCTCTGTCACCTTTCATGTTGCCCTAAGATATCAGAGTATTTTCCATGTGATAGCAAGATCTGTCATCTCTGGATGGCCATGTCTTCAGCCAGGAAAGCAAAAGGTATGATTTGCTATCTTGAGCTGATGTGGCTGGGATGAAGGATGGGTCTTGTATGGAAGGATGCTTAAATGTCACAGCACATGCAAGGGACATTCCTTGAAATATTTGAGCAGCCTAGGGCCAAGATTCCCTGTGCTATTGAGAAGGTAATGTGAGATCTGACCACCTGAGCGCAAACTGATTATGTTCATCCTGCACTCCTGCAAAAGCTATTTGTATAAGGTCATGGTGCACCAACCAAAAATCTCTGTGAACAGGCAGGTTGCTCCAATTCATGCTGTGAAACTTTGAGAAATCTCCTTGTTGTATTCAGTTTTCATACCCTCTATCAAAAATTGCAAATTTTAAGCTGTTCCTGTAGTTTTGTCCTTCACTTGTATTACCCATATACACTTACATTGCCCAAAATGGTGTGTACAGACTTTTTTTTTTTCTTTCTCTCTCAGACACCCTGGCTCTGGAATACCAGACAGTGCTGGAATGGGTATCCCTATCAGGTAAAAGTTACAGTGCTGCCTAAAACCAAAAATGACACCTCTGCAGAGCTCTGTATTTATTGTGGTGGAGCTTTGTGTCAATATGTTAGTGTGAATGGGCTACTCAGCATTTCAGAACATTGCTAGATGCTCCCCGTCTTGCTTGAGTTCAAGATGGGATAGATGAATGTAGCTGTCACACCTGTTTTGAAATTAAGCACAGGATCTGAAAACAGATTTGGGAAATCTAACTGTGAAAACAGACATGTGGAATGGTCATTTTTTACAAAGTTCTGAGGATACTGCAAGTTTTAGCAAAGCCTCAGATTCAGCGGGTTGTGAAAAGTCAGTATAGTTCTCATAGTTGTTATACTGCATACAGGGTGAGACTTAATCCCTGGCGGTTGGTGTGATCAAAGAGGAGACTAAAGAGAGAAGGCAGGTTTCTCCTTTAGGTACTTAAATAGGGGCTCTCCAGTCCTTCATGGAAGCTTACAACGAAAGAAGGTAAAATTAATGAGAGAATTGAGGATGGTTGCAAGTCTTTCTTTTCAGCAATGCCTGTATTTTCATGGATTCAAAAAGCATCAGCCTTTTCTCTGTTCTAGGTCAAAGTATATAACTTAACTTCAAAGAAAAGACTTAAGTCATTTATCTCCTTTACTAAGGGGAAGAATGCCACTGTTAAAGTAAAAATGCCCTTTCAGGTTGTGTCCTGCTGCACTCATTCCCTCTTTCAGTCCTCCAAAAAATTTTGCTCGAGTTTGAAATTTGGTTTCCTTAAAACAATTTTCAAAAGAACAATAACGGGGTATTTATTCCTTACTGCACTGCTAAGGTTTTAACTAGTTCCAGGAATATTTAATTCCTAGTTCTGGCCATCTTTCACAGCAGCACAGTTGCTTCAATGGCATGCAGGTGCTGCAGTAACACCAGCATTAACTGTAGCCCTACAACTCTGGAGACTATTCTCTGCCAGGGGAAGAAGGAGCAGGACAAGGGAAAGGAGAAGGGTAGAAATTTTATCTATCATTATCTGGTTGAATAGTGGCTTCCAAAGTTTGCATGTCCAAAGAGGTTTGAGAAACCTCTTCTGTGCTTTCCATTAGTTTGTGCTACTGGATATAGTTGTTAAAGTATGGGATGTGTTTAAACAGAGCAGTCAGCCTGCTCTAAAGGATTCAATGTATTTTTCAGAACAGATAACTCCTGAATTCTGCCTTGGCTGTACCACTTTCTCATTTTGCCTCCTGGTGTGATAGAAGTAACTTTCAACATGTATATTGTGAGGATCAGTGAATTAATTAAATGCTCCCTTTTAGTATTATTATTAATAATAACAGTAAGGAAGCCCTAATGTGACCTAATAAGACAATCTTCAAAATTTTTAGTAACTTTTAGTGATTTTTTAGTAACTTTTAGTAATTTTTTAGTGACTTTTGAGGATAACTTTTGGTAGCTTTTTTAATTAGTCTGAATTCTGATTCTAAACCTGAGCTTCTTTAAAATGTGCTTTTTTTTTCCCCCCTAATTCAGCATGCAGGGGTCTCAGTAGGGATCACTGAGACATTATGCTGGCTGCTATCCAAATTGACATTGAATTCCAATTTAAGGAATCTAACCTATCTAGGGCATATTGCCTTTTTTTTTTTTTTCTTTTTTTTTCCCCTAAATGACAGGGAGGGAAAAACAAAAACCTCATTGCCAGACTGGAAAGTATGAACAGTATTGTCTGAAAGACGCGTGAATTCCCTGTGACAGTGAACAGCCCTGGACAGGCTGAACAGGAGAACTGTGGTTAGGTTAGGGTGCTACTGTTCTTGAAGGTTGTGTACCTGTTGTTAGAAATAGTTTAGTGGAGACAGTTCAGCAAGAATGACCAAAAATCTTGATCTGAGAAAGGTTGAAGGAATTTGGTCATTTAGCCTCAGAAGCAATAATGACTTAAATTCCACCCAAGGACTGAAGGGTGAACTGAATAATGTTAGGGAAGCGGCAGAAGACATTGAATGGGCGAAGTGTTGAATGTTCATCCCTCAGAGATTTTAGGAACAATTGTTTGTCAGAATTGATATGACTGCAGTCACTGGTGCCTTTCAGTCCTGTTTTCTACTATTTTTGTGTTATTACATGCAAGAAGAGACTCACTTATGAGGTAAGACCACGAATCTTACTGGTTAAAGAACATATATTTACCAGATTTATCAGAAGAATGAGGTCATTCAGAAAGTTAGTTACAACTTTTAGAGGGTGGCAACTAAACTTACTATATCTAAAATCATGCTGCTAGTGGAGAGGGTCCATTAGAAAGCAAATCATCAAATAAAAGTCATTATCAAAGTCATTGTCTCAGAGATAAAAATGTCTACTGGATGCTAATCAGGATTAAGTACTGGGTTTTCAATTTGGTTTGTTTTTTTTTTTTTCTTAACTAGATAAAATTTCTAATCTGTTGTTTGCTACAAATCCTTTGTAAGTTACTCAACACAGCACTGCAGAAATCCAGCTGGACTTACTGTAGATATAGGCAAAAGGATCCATTGGGTGACAACTCCACCCATAAGCACAGAATAATCCTATTGAAGTTAAGTCTATGGAGAACTGAAACATAACATTTAAATGAAGTTAAACACACACTATTGATCCTTTCATGGAGGGAAACCATGATATCTTTAGAATCCCCCTTCATTACCATTATATATGGGTTTAGAAATACTAATGCTATTGTTAATAAAGCAGCTGACAATCTTAATTGTTTTACTAGAAATTTCCCCAGTGAGTTCTCTTGCAATAATGAGTATAATAGTTGCAGTTCATTGCTAGCTCACGTTCTCTTCCCTTTTTTTAATTACACCTAATTAAGAGCTTACTGGCAGTCTCACTAAATCAGAAAAGGATTATATTGGCCCAAGAAATGGCTTTAAAAGATTGATTTTGAGTGTACACATTTTTCATAAAGCATGTCGATATTTAAATAACCCACATAGAGCATTCAGTGGGCACCTAAGGACTGTTTTTCAGCTGCAAAGAACTGGTCTGCAAAAGGAAATGGGAATAAAAGAGGCAACTGAAATGCCTTATGGCAATGGAAATAGCTCATGCTCTCCTTGGGTGCATGGTTGTGCCAGTGCAAACTGCTCTAGAGATGGTTCATCTAGTCCCTCAGGAGATGCCCTCAGGAGCTTCTCCTGTGCAAGCTCCCCTCTCTATCACTGCGATGGAAGACATGACGAGCATTGAGGCACAATCACGTGGAAATCAGAGTAGCTCCTAGGACTCACTCTCTTAGTCTGGGGGCTAAACAGCCTATGTGTGCCACCAGTTACCTTTGGAGTTACCCCAGGTTGATTTTGGTTGTGCATAAGTTCCTATGTCTTGTTATTTTTATATCTTTTACTTTTAAACATCTGTGTAACCCTGTTGTATATCAAACAAGATGCCTGGATAAATTTATTTTATTTTCTTCTTTCTAAATGTCAACATGCTCCCAGAAAACAGTTAAATTCTTTAAAAGTAGGCTTTTGTATTAGAAAGAGCCCTGTTTAAAGCTCCCAACTTTTTCATCATGAGCAGATGAGAAGCATTACTTCTCTGTAATCTGCTCTAGCGTTGTTTCTTTTGCTGTGCTTTAAACCCACATAACTGATGTACAGCAAGATGTTTCAAGTAATCTTTCAAAACAGACTTAGGAGTACTCAGAATTTAGTTTGTTCTAGGTTCTGAACAGACAACATTATAATTTTTTGGTATTACAATATTACAACACTGTCAAGATTAAAACATAAGAGGAGGGTAGGCTGGGGAGCTTTATTTTTCCAGAGCCATCAAAGTTTGAAAGAGGCAACCACCGTCATTTTTCTTACATAGGATGCTTATATATAATTCAATAATCCCCGTGTGATTAAACATGTCTCCTATAGACCTCAGCTGCCTGTAATGTCAGTTAGACTCTGTTAACCTTTTCTCATCTCCATCTTTCAGCCACTGATGCCTGACCTTCATTATTACTACATAGTTGAATTGTCATTCTACTGGTCCTTAATGTTTTCTCAATTCATTGACATCAAAAGAAAGGTAAGAACAATGAGACTAAAAACATTGAAAGCTTTAAGCACATATCTTTCTTGACGGGAGGAATACCTGTATTACCTGTGCAGTGAACTGGAAATAGAGCTCTTTCTAGTCACCACCTCTTGCAGATATTCGTCACTGAGAAACCGGTGTTGAAGTGCTTGTCTTACTCTGTTCCTTGTTACTGTGATGTGGGTTTTTTCTGCACATGTGAAGAAGAGCCTGGAGTAATAAAATATTCAAGGAGAAATAGCATCAACCGAGAAAACCTTCTGCTCTCATACAGTGACTTGAATGGAATTGAACACGTAGTAGCTAGTAGATGTACTGTTTCTTCTAAGAGTTAAATGATGAAATATCAATGACAGAGCAAGACTGCCTCATAAATTCACAGTATCACTTTGGTGAGATCTATGAGGGCTTTCAATTTATTCTACAAAGGGATGGTAAAAACAGGGATACATTTAATATTAAAAAGTGATGTTACATTTAATCTTTACGGTTATGAAATTTAAAGTAGCTGAGCATTGCTATTAAGGGGCTATTAATTGAGAAAATAAAACTCTGGCCAGATAAAAACACTTTTCCAGTATCAGTAGCAACCTGGTCCATATTCCTTCATCCAAGTTCTCTCCTCCAAGGAGAGCGCTAGCCCGTAGCAGAACAGGGAGCATAACAGTCATTCTATAATAACAGGCTGTTGAGCTATTCTTGCAGGGTTTTTTAATGTTGTGAAATTATTTGTTTAAAATGTTTGGAAGGATTTTATAATATTTTATGTGCCTCCTTCTATTGTCATTTAATTAAGTGATTGTAGGCTATGTTAATGGAAAAATCCCTGCAGGATTCCATATGCAGGAGCATAACTCTGAAGGATCCAGTATGTCCTGAATAAATTTATCTGCTACTTGGAACCACGGTGGGCTCCTGGGAGTCTTGTGTTAGAGCTACGTATATAGAAAAACACCCCTCTATATGAATTTCTAAATTTTTCCAGAAGTAGAAATTTGAAGAAAACATCCACAAATTTTAAATCCATATTGGAGGGTAAATTGTAAACAAAACAACCAGTTTAGGATGAATACATGTAAATCCCTTGCTTGCTTTGTCTGTAGATGCTAAACATTCTGTTAATCATGAGCTTGAAATGAGTACAACTTCACTGTTTCAAAAAACAAAGATGCAGAAAAGCAGTGCTCAACAGAGCTGTATGACAGTGGAGATGAATTTAAATCAAGAGTAACACTGACTAATATACGTAAGCTGGAGGTCCCAGCAATACTGAATAGCTATTTGTCAATATATCAACCAAAACCAAAGCTCTGCGGCAGTGTCGCAGGATTGTTCACGTTATTCCTGCAGAAATGTATTGTGTCTAATCAGTCCCCCTACATTCATATTCAGCCCTCTGCACTGTGCAATTGGTTGTATTTTATTCTCTTTGTGTACCTCTTGAGGGAGAGGAAAGTGTAACAGCATTGCAATTGCAACAGTACTGCAATTTTGCAGTATAATACATCTTTAAAGAATATTGAATTGATTCCTGACTAGTTGCTTTGCTCATGTGAAAAGTAATTGGAGGCTACCTGAAGAGCATCTAGGTTCAGCACTGAAGTACACTTCTGAAAAGGGCCATTGGGAGGGTCAGTAACACCTTTCTCTTCTAATACATCTCATGAGCAAATGCTATAGCTTTTTCCCTCATGACTTGGAGAGTTTGTTCCTATTGGTGAGCTGAGCACAGAGCTAAAGCCTGATCCTGTCCATAGTACAGGTGCAAGTAAACAATCTTTTGCAAGTCTGTTTCTCAGTTATGTATAAATGACTTGGACTTGCTATCAGGAAGGCTTTGCAGCAGCTTATTGTGGAAACAGAATGGGAGATGGAGGTGGGGAAGTAGATCGCTAACAGTTAAGTAACACCCCTGCTGTAGTATTTGCAGTGCTTGAACCCAGATCACCAGATCAAAGCAGTGTCCTGTGCATCTGCTGTGTCTGAGAACATCCAGTGTCCAGCAGAGAGCAGGAGCACAGCATCTGCAGTGCAATGATAGCAAGTCAAAAGCCTTTCATTTTAAACACCCTGCAAGAGACAGTGGATATGTCATATTTATAAGTAACCTATTAGATCACTGACCGGGTTGGACGGCAGAGACAGTTCTTTTTGTAGTGTAAGCAAAATTGATAACTAGGAAGATCAGACTGGAGAAATGCGGCCGTGCACTGGTGTCACACAGTAAAACTGTTCTGTGGCTAGGGGCGAGTGCAAGCTGTCAAGGTAACCCATGAGTTGAAAAATGTTAGCTCTGGGAGCTTACAGTAGTTGACAAAAAGTAGTACAAGCTTGACAAAGACACCAGCTCTTGCAACACCATAATAGTTCTCTTTTAAAGAGCAGGTTTAGTTTAAAAAACGTGGAAACCTCTTAATGTACTCAATACACAATGTGTGAAACAGTGCCCATATGAAATAAGGCTCTGTTTAACTGGAAGAAGCAGGAAATTTGCCAGCTAATATCAGATGCTTTTGTAATACTTCATGACTGCTTAAACAGAGCAGATTAACAGTTCTCAGCCTGAGAAATCTGTTGATGTTTTCATGTTACGGTGAGAGGAATACTTTTATTGAAGTCTTAGTTATCATTTTAGATACTTTAAATTCAGCAGTGGCTGTGTTATAGTCTGGGATGATCAAAAGTGCCCTGGCAGCCTCGTGCACTGCAGGAATTCAGCCAACCACTTTTATGTAGTGAGGTTTCTCTCATGGTGAGGTGCAGTAAGTCTTCTATGAAAGCACCAGCACTCGGCACTGGCCTAACTCCAGCACTGGTTTTTACTTGCTGTAGCTCAAGAGACATTCATGACTTTAAAATTAGTTCCAATTAGTTTGCTGACTTTCAAATACCTGTTTATCTTTCTTTAGGTGTTATAAATTCCACCAGATTATCTTTGCCTGGCTGAAGAGGTGTGACCAAACTATTTAGGTTGTTGCATATACCTACTGTTGGCATTAAGGCAGCAAACTGAGTAGATTAACTTTTATGTTTTTATAATGGCATGTTGTTTGCTTCATAAATATCTACTCTGTTGCTGTAATGATGTTCTACCCATAAGGGTTTTTGTATTCAAAGACTGCAACCTAGTATGATTTGGTTTTTTATCATCTCTGTCCAGCTTCCCATACTCCTCTTCTGTAAAACACAGAGAAAAAAAATTAGATTGGGGAACTTTGTTACTGTCACAAGCCCCTGATGAGTTTTAAAAGCAGTGAGGCTTATTTACATGCTTTCTGGATACCTGAAGTATTGTTTGATAGAAAAACATTTGACCGGTGTATTTAAGGGAATGTATAAATTTTCTACTCAGTCAGTGCTTTAACAGGTTTGTAGAAGATCTAGGAGACCTTTCTGTGTATTCACACCTTTTAGTTCCAAGCATTTGGCAATTGCTAGAGCTTCTGTGTTTTACTTTTCTTAAAAAATGACAGTTCACTCATTCCCAAAATAAAATCATGTGTAGCTGCTAATTTTCTTGAATATTCCATTTTGATTCTAGAAAATTTATGCTATATTTCACTGAATCTGGATCCTGGATCTCTTTCTTCAAACTCAGTAAAAAAAGAGTCATTGAGCTGATTTCTTTTGTTACAGAGGAAAGGAATTTAGATTGTGTACATTTTGCAGACCTTTACTAGAATTGTAATGGTTGAAATCTTTAGGTGGTGATACTCCCCTTCCTTGCTGAAGCCCATTTCCAGAAGCTGGAGTGACTAATGAAGCTGATGTTTTGCCCTTCAGTGGCACTAATGCTCCATAGCGACTTGGCAGTTCAGTCAGTGAGTGTGTCATGTTAAACCAACATGGATAGCAGAAGCCTTGATTCCAGAGGGCTTGTCTACAAGTTGAGACCCATGGGGTTTCTCCATTGTCTGCCCTGTGTTCTTCTCACTGATGGTGTCAGGAGTAGGTTCTTTCTGCTGTTCTTAGCCACATATTTTCATGGCACGGGCACATGATATCTTTCCACAGTTACAACTGGAGGCTACAAATTTGCTGTAAATAAATGCATGTTGCACAAATATACATACAGTTTGAAATATATTTGAAAAAAGAAAAACCCCATTCCTGTACAGCTGTTCTTCTGCTGTGTATGGGTGAAAGTGCTCGAGTAAGCTGGGAACACAAGTACCACTTGAAATTATGGGGACTTGTACCAGTAGTTTCTATGTATTCAGTACCCTAATGTATAATTAAAATCTTAACAGATAGCATCTTCAAAGCATAGTATTAATTACTGACTTAAAGAAATGTCATAAGCAGGAAAGAAAGGACCAGAATAACAAAAGTAGTCTTATTTATATCACTGCTACTTTTTTCTAACAATTTTCAGTAGGTCAGTCCAGCATCTCCATTTCAGAGCTGACAGTCAGATAACTGTCTCTTTTAAGAAACATTATCAGAGAAGGAGTTCCCTGGATGGCGTTTCTGTAAGTAGACTCGTGCAGAAGTGCAGAAGACTGCTGCCCAAGAGCATTAGGGCTGCTTAGGAATAATCCATATTGTCAGGAATGCCCTGAAGAGTTCCCAAGAGGGACTAGAAATCTTGTATTTGTAGAACATGAATGTGGCAGCTATAAAAACAGACGAGAATTTTCTACTTGGCTTCTTCCCCCATTTGGACGGCCTATGTGCTAACATAATTGCAGTTAGAAGGAAAAGGAAGAACAATGTTATAGCATTTGCAGCTGAAGCAGGTAAAGAGCTAGGCTGCAGTATGGCCATATGGCAATGCCAGTAGCTTACTTCTAATCCCAGGGAATAAGGTAGGTGCTTTGCTGTTTTGATTATGGTATGGTGAAATGGTCCCCATGTGTGGGTTTGTAGTTACTGAAAAGGCTAAGATGCCATACCCGTGCTTTCCCGTAAGACTCTTAGAAAGGGAAACAGCCTTTAATTCTTTTTTTGTTCTGTCTGCTTTAAGAAAATTGATTTAAAGCAATGGCTTGAGATGACTGCTGAATGTATTTGATTGTGGTCCACACTGTGGGGACCAAATAACCTGGCTGAGAAATGCTGGGTGTATACCAAACTAGGATATGGTTCTCTGCTTTTAGGTTTTTTTTTTTTCTTTTCTCCTCCCCCCCAGCTTTGTGTTGGAGATACTGGCAATGCCCATTGATGAGTATGTGTAGGAAATAGGACCTTGTAGCACCTGATAGCATTAAACATAAAGTGATAGGCTGGGAGGAGGTCCTGTCCCTATATCAGTTAGTAAGACTGCTCAAGCTGCAGGTTTTTCCACAGACTCCAGGTGTACATTGCAGTGAAGCCAAGTGCTGGTACTGAGAGGCAGTGGCACTGCACGTTTTTGAAAGCAGCCGTGCCTCCTGTGTGCCTGCTGCATTCCCAAAGAGAGTTATGGTGACACTGGGCTGTTACTCTTCCCAGTACTGGAGAGACAGAGCAATCGGCAGCTGTAGCTACTGCTTTTCCGGAGCTGACCTTGTGTTAGTGGGAGCTCACCAGCACTTTCTGTAGGGTCCTCCTGCCCGACACATGTACCTTCAGTCCCTTTGCAAACCAGGTGCTGCTCCTTTAAAGACTGCACGGTCTCAGTTTTGGTTTCTCTGCTGTGGGCTGCTTAGCTGAAGACTACCACAGCTCAGCAGGACTGGCCCACGAAAGCTGCCAGAAAGCCAAATGCCACCTCCCAAGATGCTTGGTGAGCAGGCTGCCTGGAGGAGCCACTGCTTCTGACTGCCTGGATCTCTCCCTTCAGACAGCCCTGCGTGAGAGCTGCTAGATCTGCTGAGAGCTGTGGTAGTAACTGTGCACCCGGTGCATGGAGAAACTCCCCAGTCAAATCATGCCTGTGATCTTTCCTTCAGGGTTTTGATATCACTTTCTCAAAGCTGTGTGGGTAGTTCAGCAAACTCCACCAAGACTTCTTTTTGACTGACTTGGTGCCTTGCAGAGAAGAGTCTCATCTCTGCGAGCCCTGTTCTCTCAGTAACCGGTCTGGGAGTCTAGGCCAGGCAGACAGGTCATTCTCTCTGCTTTGCCTGCCCCTTGGCATGTATCTGGGAATGTGATGTTACAGGAACTTCACTGCTCCCCGTATTTTTCAATAGTAACAGTTACTTGCTGGCCAAATAACTCGAGTTACTGGAGACCAGCTAACCTGCATCGTTTGGGAGGCAGCAGATTAGATCTGAGTAGAAAGAGCTGCACCATCTCATTTGAAGACTTTTTTGACCCTGTTACAGTGTGAAGACAAAGCAGCTTCATTAAAAACAAACAAATTAAAAACTGGGAACTGGGATTCTCAGCTCTGTGAAAGCTCTCAATTGTGCTTGGCAGGTGACTCTTGATAACTCCTGGTGCGGTGGAAATGTGTTTCCCATTCCTTTGTAGCTATTTGAACTCTTGTGAATGATGTGTTATTTTGCATATTATATGTTGCTTGGTGTATAAGAAATATGGTGTAACTTGATTTGTGTGTACATATGCCTTTTCAAAGTAACTTCAGCTGCATTTCATTATTGAAATTCATTATGAACCATACTTCATTAGGTTAAATTACTGTGAACTAAGAAATGTAGATATTGCCTAGCTTTCAATAATCTTTTTGCATTTTCTTAACATACAATGGTTATTTTATTCAGTCTAAGTGAAATATATTGCAGGGTATTTAATGCACTTATGGAACAGGATCTTTATGTAACATAACCATAATGCTGGGTTTAAAAAACATCCATCCATTTTTGTATATGAGTACTGAATCTCACTGTTTGGTTCATTGTTTTTTTTTTTTTTTTCCCCTGCTTCTTGCTGCTCTAGGATTTTGGCATCATGTTTACACATCACATTGTAACAGTCACCCTGATAACCTTCTCATATGTAACCAATTTGACACGAGTGGGAACCTTGACCTTATGTCTCCATGACGCGGCTGATGTTGTCCTAGAGGTGAGATAATACGTATATCATCAGTGTCTGCACATGGTATTCACTATTCTGAGAGCTAGCATGTCAATAGGCAGAATCTATTTGCTATTCAAAACAAGTATTTCTTAAGCAAAGAGGCCAGTTCAAGATGGTAATGATGATTAATATAGTATATTTCCTTGCTGAAATATATTACACTTGTAGCAGTGCATGTTTGTGACTTTAGGCTGTTTTATCCCTCGATAAGTTGCTTGTACAGAGCTGAAACTGTTAATGCATTGCATACCAGGGAGGGTTACACACAGATATTAAATATAACATGGTAAAGTCAAAAGCTCAAAGTTGCAAAATCTGAAAAGTGATGACTGCGTGGAATGGAAGCTCCTGGTTCTTGACTCCTCTGAAGTGATGTCTGGGACAGGAACCCTGTCTCTGAAAGAATCAAGGTGTCACAGTTTGATTCTGCTGTGCTTTGCTGGGCAGAGGGTGCTGGACAACTTAGTGGCTGTTCTGCGCACAGGCAGTGAGCTGACCTCTGGTCCCCAGGATTTTCCACGTTCCTGTGCCGCCACATCCAGATGCCAGTATTAAACAGTTGGCTTTGGAGAAGAAGGGATGATTGAAACTCTTTTAAGTCAAGATGGTCTGTAACTTCCGTAGTAGCAATTTAGAGATGTTGTCATCCTGTATCTGCATCAGTTTTCAGACAGCTCTGGGTGATGCTGGGATTGGGCTGTCTGTGAACTCTCTCAATCAGGATCAAACCAAAGTTAATAACTATTATGTCTGAAATTCTTTTTTACTAAAGTAGTTGCAGGGATCCTGTTATGCAAGAATATAATCTCACTTTGTGAGTCACCTATTGCAGAATCAAAATCCTGCCATTCTGGTTCGATAGTGCTGTAAATCTGGTTTTTATTTTTTAATCTTTTTTTAATCTAGAAGGTACATGAGTGCCTGATATAGAAAGCAATAGAGAATCTGGATTTCTACTGTTAGAAATAATTACATGTTTACAAGTTTATTTTTCTGTTTTAGCAATATGTGTAGATCCATTCTGCTAGCTGTGGGTTCACCCAAACTTTCTCCATTCCTCTTTTCTTGCTACCAGACAGATGTACTTGACAGTGTTCATTCCAGATCAAACCAGTGCCTGTGGAACTATAAAACCACTGGAGAGCAGCTGTAATAGGCTAGCTAAAACCTTACCTTGAACACAGTGAGATATTTTTTCTCAATTCCTCAGTTCATTCACTGTCTAAGACAAAGAGAAATTGCTGGTATTCTCACGTGATTTGCAAAACATTCAGCAAATACACTTCCCCATGAGACACATACTTTAGTGGTCTTTCTAGTAAATTCATTCAGTCTGTTCTGACTGGAAATACTAAAGCCAGTCTAAAGTGTAAGAAAAAGAATCACAGCTCCTGAGAAGCATTTACTAGGAGGGCCATTACGACTCACTCAACAGACTTTCTTCTGCTAGGGCAGTGGGTCACAGCCCTGGTGCCATATGAGAGAAGACGGACTCCTACACACTGCTGACATTACTGAGGGGAAAGTCAGTGCAGAGGAAGAAAATTATCAAACTGCAAAAGAAGCTGGTAAAATATCTTGCCATGATGTGTCAGTTGTAAACCTGACCTGTTTTACATATTATACATTCGTAAAAATGAAAAGCTATTTCTAGAGGCCTCTAGTCTCTTTCCACCTACCATTTCATAATGAAGTATGTCCAGTGGAAAGCTGGAATGCAACATTTTTGCTATTCTCATTGCAGAATGTAGTATATATTGGTAGGAATACTGGAGTTGAAGTTTTTTCCATAGGTCTTAAGGCATCTGCAGGTACAGAAGAGTCATAGCAGGATTTTCAGGAATACATAGCTGTTCTCTTAGGTCTGAGTGAAAGTTATCTTGGATACTCAAAGCAGCCTAGCCATGGCAGGACAGACCAAACGTAGAGTCATTTTCTTGCCTAGGAAGCCATTACATTAGTTTAAGCTGAAATCTAGGCTACTGAGAGGCGACTTTCAGAATCCCAGCTAAGTTGTTTTAAGGGGTCTTGGGTATCATTGCACTGCAGTACAGCTTGTGGGTTGGAAACACTGTAACCTAACCTGCTGAAGCACTTAAAATCTCACCTGTTTGGGGACCTTGAGACTTTTCAGCTTCAACTAATGAACACTGTGACAATTTTGATGCCAGTGTATGGATGTGAGTAGTTGCCAGTTTGGTATGCTTCTGGTATGTGAGCCTCACATAGCTGACAGTTCAACCTGAATCCTTTCTGTCAGGTTCCAGCTATCTCCTGACACACTTCGCTAGAAGAGCAGAGAATGGACACTTCAGACCAAGGCAAATAGCTGCACTATAAAATAAATGGATTTAAAAAGACTACCAAGAGTATCTGGAAGTAGTCATGGTTTTTAAGCTTTGAAAATTGTGTTGTATTGTCTTAGGTGGCCCAATTCCATCCAACAACATACTCTTTCCCTTTTTTTGTAGTCCTTCCATATCAATATCATTTGTAGATTTGTTATTTGAGAACTGATAACCCAGCAGCTGTACTGTTTTTTGAGAAATGGCGGGATACTACTACAAGTTGCTATAGCAATATCAGTTCCACACACTATGAAACCAGTTTTTTTAGGGTGCCACCATGGAAATACATCCAAAATTCCTATCTGAACTTTCAGTCATTTGAAAATCAAGGTGTTAGTAACTATTCTGCTTTGCATGTTGGCACCAAAGTGTTCTCATTTCCTTAAACCAGACCATGAGTACAAACTGCTAGGAAACTCATTTGTGTCCACAGTAGAATATAGGGCTGATTCAAAAGGATTATGTTTTCTTTGCAGCATTAGTGGCTCTCCTTCATATTTTGTGAGCTTCCTAACTTGTTTTCTGCTAGTGATGATATCCTTTATATTCAGATTTTGAGTGGAAACATTGCAGAAGTTATGTAGCATCCAAAAGTGCAGGTTGGTTTTGGCATCCAGATTGTCTGACATGAGCATTGAGCACTTTCAGGTTCAGTGTGTTCATACCAAAAAAATCAGACAGAATGCAGGAGTGTCTCTCACCATTTTAGACAATTCTCTGGTTTGAATTCTGCATTCAGAATAGTATTCTATATGCATAGTTGTGGTAATTTTGCTCCCTCTTAGCCCTCTGGAAAGTCTGCACGAGTGTCGGGGTTTAACCTCATCTGGCAACTAAGCACCACGCAGCCGCTCGCTCACTCCCCCTTGGTGGGATGGAGGAGAGAGTTGGAAGAGTAAAAGTGAGAAAACTCATGGGTTGAGATAAAGGCAGTTTAATTGGTAAAGCAAAAGCCGCGCACGCAAGCAAAGCAAAACAAGGAATTCATTCACTGCTTCCCATCGGCAGGCAGGTGTTCAGCCATCCCCAGGAAAGCAGGGCTCCATCACGCGTAACAGTTACTTGGGAAGACAAACGCCATCACTCTGAATGTCCCCCCCTTCCTCCTTCTTCCTGCAGCTTTATATGCTGAGCATGACGTCATATGGTATGGAACAGGCCTTTGGTCAGTCTGGGTCAGCTGTCCCGGCTGTGCCCCCTCCCACCTTCTTGTGCACCCCAGCCTACTTGCTGGTGGGGTGGGGTGAGAAGCAGAAGAGGCCTTGACTCTGCGTAAGCACTGCTCAGCAATAACAAAAACATCCCTGAGTTATCAACACTGTTGTCAGCACAAATCCAAAACATAGCCCCATACTAGCTACTATGAAGAAAATGAACTCTGTCCCAGCCAAAACCAGCACAACAGAAAAGCATCTTGTAAGTATGGTAGCTGGATACAGGCCCCCTCAGAGGGGGCTTTGAAAGGGTTCCCAGTGACTTAAGCAGATGCTGAATCAGGCTCTTCATGTACTTCATTGTGCAGTGACTCTCTGGATACATTTGACAGAAAGCATGAAGACAAACTGTCCCTGCTTTGAAGCAGATGTTTTAAAATAAGTAACTGCTTATACACATGAATGCTATGGAAGCACCACAGACATCTTAAAATGAGCTTCTTTGTACATGCTGTTTTCTTCAGGGAGAAGAGGGCAAAGAAACTTCAGGGAAGATCAGCGTGTTAATGAGTGGTTTGAGTGAAGAATAATTAGTAGTCTCCTTCACTGAGGAGGAGTTGGAAGACTGCATGGAGACAAATGAGAGAAGCATGTAAAAATACATGTAGGGCAACAAGTTGGAAAGGGAGGGGAAGAGAGCCTTGGAAAAAGATTTGAAGGGGAGGAGTATAATCTTAGAGGTAGAAACTGTTCAGTATAGGCCAGAAAGAAAGAGATGCTATAGGAAAACACAGGATACGGGGCACAATAGAGAATTTGAGACAAAGTTTATATATAGCAACACTAGAAGGTCAGAGAGCATGGGGCAGGTAGAAGATGGATGGATGCTGAAAATGCAAGTGGAGCATACTGGAAAGGTGAGAGACAGGTAGGTAAAGAGGTTGGGGACAAGGATAGCATAAACACAATGGAGGTCAAGAAAAAGTTTAGAAGAGTTTTGTGAATCTGAAATTGTAGGAAAGGAAATTGAATGGGGAAGGAAGAAATGAGAGATGTACTCTGGTTTTACGCAGTCTGGGTTGTTTTCTGAGAAGACGTTTTCCACTTGCATGGTGGAGAGGAGTTACAAGGTCACTGTGAGGTGGCCCAATGAAAATGTTAGCGATTTCATAAAAATTTGTTTTCTTCTTACAGCTTATACACAATACAGGAGAACTCAGTTGTCATCACAGAAGTAAACAGACGTTTCTTTCTTTTGCAGGCTGCCAAAATGGCAAACTATTGCAAGTGTCAAAAACTGAGTGACCTTCTGTTCCTTACATTTGCCATTGTCTTCATTGTCAGTAGGCTTGGCGTATATCCCTTATGGTGAGTAAGCATATCGTTTTCCTGAAACGCTAAGCATCAAACAAGCTTGGAAATAACTATGTTGTAATTGAATATGATTCATTGACATTACTCTGTTTCCCAAAGCACAAAGGAGAGTTTCAGACATAACCAGGTGCTGGAATAGCCTATTTGCTAGAGTGCCATTGTGTTTACTGTGTGCTAGACAAGAAGCATATGGGGCTTCTGATGGTTTTAAGGTAGAAGTGGGTTGGAGACCACATAGCTTCAGGTTAGCAGTTGGTTGCCTGTGTTGGTAAGAAGTTAGAGGAGAAATAAAATATTAGTCACCAAAGACACTGACCAGAGAGTAAGCTTGAAGCTAGGATCTTCTCATTAGCTTTCAGTGCGCACTTTATGAACATGTTCAGCTTAAACTAAAACAGAGAGAGATAAGGAAAGTCTGCCCTGCTGAAATCGGTATAAGGAAGTTGTTGCCATGCAGATTACAATACTGCAGGCTAGTCCTTTTCCACCCCTCCTTTGAACTGGGCGTGCTGGGGAAGCTGTGTAATACATACACCTATAAGGTAGTTATACAAGTGTTACTGTAATCTCACCTCTTCCCAGACAAAGGCAGCTGCTTGCATGTGCACATAGTCTCTCTTCTAGGTACACACACGTGCATGCACACCAACAGGACATAGATGTTTGATTCTGTAGCTAGGGTCTTCAACATCCAGAAGGCAGCAGACTAATTAGGAAATACACTGATGTACTTCAGTGTAGAAACTCATTCAAGTTTCTCTGTAACCTGCGCCCTATATATGAGGATGGCTGGGAGGAGGCATTGGCCTTACTCTTTTGTGTTCTGGATCCTTCCTTTCTCTTGTATGAACAGAACTAACCCAAATCTCTGTATCCCTGTGAGAGCAAGAGGTGTCTGTCATTGCATCAGAAGATAACAGTGACAGTTTTGGTTTTGGGAAGCACCAAGACTGCCAGAAATGTTACCCTTTGCAGACTTTTATTTAGAGAGATTACCACCAAGTTCCTTATTTAAGCATGCAGAGGATTTACAGATGCCAGTATCAACCTCTCTGCCACAGTTTCCTTTCAAATCCTCTATAATGATATCTCTTTGGGGTTTTGTTAATGCAAACAGGATAAGACCAAGGTGCCCTTAGGGAGCTGTGTCATCAGCTCTGCTTAACAGTACAATCTAGATGTCTCATTTAGCATTTAATGACTCCAAAGATAATGTGATAATGCCTGGTCCCTACTGTGCTGTGAGTTGGTGAAGGACCATGACAAAAGGAGAAAATGAATAGACACACAAACTGTGTATTTAAAAATGCTTGTTATTGTTTCCAAGGAGCAATTATTTGTTTCTTAAACAGCTTTGCTTCCCTTTCCTCAGTCCTTTCTTGAAGCTAACTTGGCCATTCACTGAATTTCTGTAAATGAAGTAAGCTAGTTTTTCTACTTGCATGATCTCAGATAGGAAAAATTGTGGCACTCCTGCTCATAGGATTTCATTCTGTTGCATTCTGTTTTATATTGAGAAATGGAGGGAGGACCCAATTTCACCAGTGCAGTTCTGCTTCTGGAGACTGCAGTACGTGACTCTGCTTCAGGGAAGGCTGAGTCAGATGATGACTGGATGGGTTCACAAAGGGGAAGTCATACCTGACCAACCTAATAACCTTCTATGATGAAATGACTGGCTTGGTAGATGAGGATAGAGCAGTGGATATAGTCTACCTTGACTTCAGTAAGGTTTTTGACACTGCCTCCCAGAAGATCCTGAGAGAGAAGCTGATAACATATGGGCTAGATGAGCAAGCAGTCACATGGACTGAAAACTGGCTGAGAAGCCAGACCCAGAGGGTGATGATCAGTGGTATGAAGTCTAGTTGGGGACCAGTAGTTACTGGTAGTAGTTACTAGTTAGCAGTGTACCACAGGGGTCAATACTGAGTCCAGTCCCATTCAACATCTTCATTAATGATCTGGATGATGTAGCAGAGTGCACGCTCAGCAAGTTTGCTCATGTCCTGGCCAGCCTGCTACAGGTGACCCAGGCTGAGCAGGGCAGTTAGACAAGATGGCGTCCACAGGTCCCTTCCAACCTCAGCCATTCTGTGATTCTATGAGATGCCTTATGTGTTTAGCTGTGACTCCAGCATTTAAACCTCACTCTGTATTATTTGAAATGGCAAAGAAGGAACTGCTGACTTGAAATTTTTTGTTATTCAAACACAAACTTTACCAGATCACTGCTATGTGCTTGCCTTGCTGCATAGTCAACAAAGAGCAGATTAATCTTGTCCAGAGTGCACAATTTTGAAGGAGGTCATTAGTCTTCACACATTTAACTAGAAGTAGCTGCCCAATATGCTTTTTCTCTTGAGACATCTGAAAATCAGCAAGGTCAGGATTTTCCCATCCTTTATATCCTTACTATGGTAGTCAAGTTTTGGAAAGTCCTCGCTTTCATCCTGAAGTGTTTAAAATAACACTGTGTGTTTATAACTGGAACCGAAGCTCAGAAACTGGAGGTTCACGCTGTCTTGAGTGATTTCTGTGAAGTGTTGCAGCCAAGTGTCACACTGTGCAGGAAGCCCTTGCTCTAGGACTAGGCAAATTATAAATTAAAGATTGACATGGCTAGTGGGAATCAGGCATCATATTGCTGAAGTCTGTCTAAGTGTCCCTAATATACACCTCATGCTGTCTGACTGGCAGAGTCCAGGAAGAGATTACCAGCACAGTGATAAGTTATCTAGCAAGCGTCAAAGCTTGAGCCCTGCTTTACAGCTGTGGCATTTTGTGCTGGTGTTCTGGATGTGCCCATCCATTCCTGTATATGTTAGGTGACAGCAGCACTGCCATGCCCCTTTAGATTGAACTTTGTCTGAATCCTGCTCTGTAGAGTAGCACTGGCCCAGTGTGCTGAAAACAGGGTAAAAATCAAAGTGAGTAGATCTGGGGAAGAGAGAAAGGGAGGAAGGGTTCAAAGTAGCTTTTGTTGTTGATGTCGGATCCCTTGGTACTGAATATTGGGCTAATGAGGGCAGCAGGTTACAGCCGTGGGTGGGGTTTGCTGCTGGGATGGAAGAGATCAGCATAGACTCTTGAAGGCAGTGAAGGCAGAGGGATTGTGTGTTACGGGAACACAGCAGCCGACAGTGTGCTGTGTGCTCCTGTGTCATAGATGGAGTGGTTACACTGGCAATCCCTCTGCCTCTTCTCTCCCTTAATCAATGAAAGAACACATTTATTTATTTGAATATGCAAATGGTTCAGTGGGGTGTATATGATCTTGATTTTTTTAAGACCATCTTATTCCCAGACCACAGCCCTGATGTATGTACTCCTAATGGTCACCCTTACATACACCTATAATCACAGAGCCCAGAGGCAGTTTCATAGTTCTCAGCTATACTGTGAGCATTGTGTGTGGGAGTCAGGGTTAGTAGGGATGAAGCATGGGATGTATGAGCTTGTCTCTCCCAAATCCTTTTTCTCTATGAAGCAGCAATTCTAAATCTTCACCCCCATTAGCGTACATGTCAGCAAAGATGAGTCATTGGAGTGGCAGCAGGCCAGGAAGCATAGTTTTGCTCTCCTTTGCTGAATATTCAAAATAGGAAAATTTGTTGCCTGATTAATATTACATAAATATGCAAATTTTTCTAGCATAAAAACTGAGAGGTATAAAATTGGTGTGCGTGTAATGTAAAAGGAAGACTGTAATTTATAAGAAAACTTCCCCCACACAGGAAGGCGAATACCCAAGACAGGCTTCCAGAGACATCGCTTATGAAGCATTGGCATGCTGTTGTGCTCTGGCTTTGCACAAATGCCATTTAATTCTGCATAAAGGTGCTAATAAAGAACTCAGAATTTATCAAATGCTGTTGTTTGAAGGTTGTTTAGCAGCAAGGCTAAGACAAAAGAAACTGGCAATTAGGTATATATTTAGCAGTCTTTCTGCAGGCATCTGGAGTTCATTTCAGCAATAATTTAAAAACCCCAGGACACTTTCTGCCTCCTGCTGCTAAGTGAATGTAGGAGTAAAGCTGCTATTTTCACTGACAAGACATTTTGCTTGTGAAATTCTCTCACTTGAGCATAATCACTGTTCTAGCAAATTACAACATAAAACACAACTCTCCATGAGTCAGGGGGAACATGATGCCTTCTCAGGTGATACAGGATTGTAGGGAGAATGAAAGCAATCTCATACCAAAGAACTGATATAAATTATGTAAGCCTTTGGCTAGTCTAATCGGGCTGGGCAAAGCAGTTACCTCAGGCCTTTCTTTATTTCAATAAGCCTTGCAATTCCTCTTCCCCAGGCCTCAAATGCTTAGTTTTGCTGTAGTTACATGGACATAGTCTTCTCTCTGTTGATAAAGGAATGGTTTGGTTTTTGCTGTTGTTTAGTTTTTCTTTCAATATCCAAGAAGGGAAACTCCATGGGGTTTATTTATTAATCATTTTTTGAGGTGTGCAGAGGACAAACAGGCATCTTCCATTCCAGGAGATGAGTGAAGAGGGTGATGCACTGCATTTTCCAGTCTGTCTTTGGTCATTGCTAGCTGCAGAGTTCATGTTGTGAGAACCATGAAACTCCTCGAGTCTGGGCTGTACAGGAGACCCAAGACTACTCACTTACTTTGCTTATTCGTCTGGAATACAAGCTTTTTTTGACAGGGCAGTTTGAATAAATCTCCTAATGCTGTGAAGAGTTTGGTATCTGAAACTGGTTTCACAGAGTGACCGTGAACCAGGGTATTTCCAAGAGCTTCAGTGGAAGAAAAGTGGTTGGTGTGGAGGGATATACAAGGTTACTAAACTTGTTCATTGTTTTAGAAGATAGCTTAAGGTAACTGCAGGTAAAGGTGTAACTTTTGGGTTTGAAAGAAGAAGGAGAAGGCTCCCAGGAAAGCTAGGCTGATGTTTACCAGGTGAAGGCACCAAGCTGAGTAAATTCAGGTTCTTTCAGGTTGCTCTGACTAGTACTGGTATGCAGTTGTTTTTCACTACTTTTGATTATTTTTGTAATCAGTTATATTGTATGAGAGGTAGAACACAGTGGGTTTCATGGAAATGTTGCTTGCAAGTACTGCTGTCAAAAGGTGAGGAAGCAGGGAAATGGCATTGGCATTCATGCAACCGGTGAGGTCTCAGCATGCACGTGTTACATATATGCACTGACAAATGTAGACCAGTGGCCTAACTGTACAAATGTAAATGAAAGCCTGATTTAAGCTGATTATAAAGAACACGGGTCGTGTTCTGCATGTGCTGTCCCCCAAGTTCTCATCTAGGTAAATTTGGTATAATCCAGGTAGTCTGTATACCTTCCTGTCCTTGATCTCTTCAGACACTGTCAGTGCCTGGACTACTGTACCACATTAAAAACTGTGAGGACAGACAGTCAAGCACTTTGGTTAGTTGGTATGGCATTGTTTATGTCAGTAGTTATGTCTTAACTGGATCTTCCGTTCGTGAGTCTGTTTGGAAAGGTTCTGTCAAAAAAAAAGATGGCAAAAATAATTCTCCCTGTTACAACTCAGAGCTGTTTCAGGTGCATGTCTCCTCATCAACTACAGTGTTCGGTTGCTAAATGGGATTTTTATGCCAACAAATTCTGTATAAGCATGGGTCTGCCAGTCCTCAGAAGAACAACTTTGTGCCTTGTTATTCTTTAATTTTTAAAGCTCATGAGAGTACACATAGTCTGGCTCATGGCTGATTTCTGATTGCCTTTTCATGGCAATGAGTATCTGCATGAACCAGACAAGCATGGCGTGATCCTCGCTGAGTTAAAATTAACTTCTGTTCACCAGGGTGTGCTGTAATGAACCCTAGTTACTTATTACCAGTCTTTCATCTCTGCATGACTGGCTGAATAGCGCTTCCCGAGTTTCCTCACTGGTTGAACAACAGCATGGGATACAGCCATGCTGTTAATGCACACAGTGGGTCTCCAAAGAGTGATCCGGTTTGCACTGTTCTCTCTCCTTTCTTTTAGCCTGGAATCAGCTTCTCTATGAGCAGAATTGCAGCTTGAGTTACAAATAGGGCAGCTCAGAGCCCCCATGAGTAGCAGCTGCTGCAAAGATTTGCTGAACCTCTCTTTTTCCTAGCTTTGTTCTTTTTCTAGCTGATATTGACTGTTTTTGTGCAGCTCTTAACATGCAGGGAAGTTGAGTCGTCATCTTTCATACTGATTTTCTTTCCTGGCACATTTTCTCCCATTTGGCCCCTGGAGCATTTGTATTGTGGGAAGGCAGCATGTGGACCCCGGCAGAGTCCCCCTGCTTTGTTCCTCTGAACATATTGGTAAAACAGAAAACTCAAACCTACCCTTAAAAAGCATCCTACTATGTCAAAGCAATACATAGGCACTAATTAAAGCAAGAATCCTGATCGGTTACTTGGCATGGTAAGAATTTAGGTAGCCAGATAAATCCCACTGCCCAGACCTTGCCTGGACTCTGAATGAACACAGTGTTTTGTGATGGTTTTAGTTACTCCCGCTGGATCCTGAAGTCAGGGGAAACCTTTCTAGCCTGGCTAGTATTACGCATAGAGCTGGACAAACATCTCTGATTGTTCTACAGTAAAATAACTTTTTAATTAAGAAAATAAATCTCTTGTGACACTGTTTTGAGCTCATTTTGCTCAGAATATTGTCTAAACCAGAGCACAATCTAAGTTGTTTGTGGGTAGCAGTTATTGAAGGCATAAATTATGATTTTGACCCAAGGTACTTGATTCCTGATGTTGTTCATGCTGTCAGTGAGTGGACCCTGTAGAACTAACAAAAATTATCTAATGTGCTTATATTTCAGGCTGTTTGTAGTTTCAGCAGGCAACTTATAACCCATCAGTTTATCAAGAGCATTTAATAAAGTTTTTGGCAAGCTAACTACAGTATATTTGAAGAACTCATAGACTTCAATTTATGGATTAAAAAGAAGGTTTAATTAACTAAGTCTCCATAAATTTACTCACAACTCTTGTCTTAGCTCTTTAGCAGAGCGTACATAATGTTGTCATCCCATCTGCTTTTGACAAAACATTATCTGACGTTGTCCTTCCTAATGCCTGGTTATTTTATTTCCTCAAATTCTTCACAGCACTTGTGAACTCAGGCCTCTGAGTGCTACATGAAGCAAAGCTGAAGTGTTTGGAGTGCCAGGTTAATACTGATCCAGCTATTTACAGGGAAGCTATAAGAAATGGAAAGGTTACAGGTGTCATTCATCATTGTGGGTTTGCAGTGTAAATGACAAAAAGTGGCATTTGCTCAGCGTTTCCATTTTTAAGATTTTCATGTGATCACAACAGGAAAAAATTATATGAAAAAGGATTTCATCAGACTTCCAAAGCTGATTCTTATCCTCATTTCTAGCTTCTACAGACTGTACCCTGTGGCTGTAATAATGCTTTCTGTTGTCAAGGATAGGCTGTTCAATCAGCATTCTCACTTTCCTCCTTTTATTATGAAATACGTCCTTCTAAAACCTGTGCTCTGATTGAAAACAGGACAGAAACCATTGCTGTGGCACTTCTTTTGCTCAGAATTATTCTGATAAGTGTAAATGTCCCAGGGGAAGGGAAACAACATTGGTGTTTTTCCTGTGGCCAGACACGTTAGCCACTCTTAAATCAGCTCAGCAAGGCATGGTGACTGGAGTGCATGGATGACCTGAGGCTGAACTGAGGGTTGCCTCTGCTGTGGTGGTTAGCTTCCCATATAAGCTGCTTTGTAGTCAGCTGAAGGTCTCCAAGTCTCTGAAGCTGCATCACTTGCAGGAAGGAGGGGAGAAAAAAAGACCAACCATGGGAATTCGAAGCTTGACTGGTTTTTTTACATCTTACAATCAATACATCAAAATGCATTGCCCATTCTGTGGAGGGGAAAGGTGCGCTGGTACAGTAGTACCACAGACAGCCCCTACAAGTGCTGACAGTCTAGGTGGCTGTAGGTAGTTTGAGCATGTGCAAACATTCTACCTCTTCTCAACCCCTTTTCTCTTAGAGGCTGTATCTGTAGCACCAGGGTTTGCTGTTAGTGGAACATATTTTGTAGTGCTACAGAGTTGGTATAAAAGCAGAATAATGCTACTCACTCACCATGAGCTGCTGATGTATGTGGGACATAAAAATCATAGCTGTACAATAGCATGGGAGTATGATAGCTAACTTAGCATCTTGAAATAGTAAATGGCTTTTGAACACCATGATCAACAGCCGTGATCTAGCTAGGGTCTCATTAGTGCTCAGCGAGGAGGAGCTCGTTGTGGCTAAACACTCTGGGAGAATCCTAGCACCCATTTAAGTGTGCACATCCTGTTGGTTTTGTCAATGTTGCACAATGGCAGAGTTTGACCCATAATAGCTACGAAAGTAGAGATCATTATTAAGAAAATTGGATTAAACTGAAAACTGTTTTAAGGCTGATTTGGTGCAGAGGAAATTCTTATGATGCTTGTGGGGGCAAAGGTACAGTTGATTGGGTTTTTGGCAGTGGTTTTTTTTCCTCCCCATCCACATCTTTTGGCATTTCTTCCACAACTGGACCATAATACTTGAGTCATTTGTTTGAAAGATGAGTCCTTGGCAGACACTGTGCCACCACACCTCCTTAAGCTGCATGATTTTTATGGATTTTAAAATTATTCCATTACTCTAGGGATATGTTCTCAGAACTAGACCAATGAATCCAGAGTGTGGTACCCCTACTGTTGATGGTAAGTAAGCCACCTGAAAGACGTAGAGTACCTGGCAGAGAACTGGCCTCCTATAGTTTACAACAAATGACGTTCCTATTTGGAGAATAACATGAACTCTAGACAAATGGATCTTAATACATATTTTCTGTTGCTCATATAAAAGTTTTATGTGTGCCTGGAGATTTTCAGACTTGGAAGTGTCATTCTTAGCATAACGTAGTTTCTCTGTGCCTGTGTTATGATCACAGGCCTTTACACAAGCATTTTGCCAGAACACATTACTGATATAACATTTTGCTGAGTATAATTACATTCTGCTAGGAAATTTGAATTCTCTCCATATCCTAATGTCTATTGACAGACTCTCCTGAGATTTGAGCTTGGATTGTGAAGGTGTCTCTGACCTTGTATTCTTGGGTTTTTTTCTATCCACAAGAGTGGAAATACTATTATTCATACCAGTGGCTGCAAAATCAGTTAACGGGCAGTAACTGTTGATGAGAAGGATCTGAGTGAAGAGAAGGGCACAGCTGAACCCAGGACAGTGACAGCTTGATCAGAATGGTCTCTTTTACCGTACACCAAACATGATTAATTTCCTCCCTGTTCCATCATTTTAGTTAAGTAATTGGAAATCCTATTGATCTACGTAGGGCTTAAAATAACACAGTCTCAGTGGCAGGGCTGTGATTTCTGCGAAAAGGTATTGTTCCCGATTAGTATTAGAACAGAAGCCACCCATCTCTACAGCAGCTGAGCTTGTGTTAGCACCGTGTCAGGAAATCCTCTGATGTGGGACTGGTGTGGGTGAGCGGAACTCCACATGATGCTGAGCTCACTGATAAAATTGAAGTGTGTGGATTTAATGTTGCTCTGAATACTGACTCAAGAGTTTATATCCCTTCTGTCGCTGCATTTTGCAGAGATCTTTCATCAACTTACTGTCTAAAAGAAGAGGGTAATGAGCATCACCAACCAAAAAATCTGAGGAATCCATCTGAGATGCTGTTGAAAGATCATCTCTCTACCCCCCCACCCCCCGTCCTTCTTTCCCTGTTTCATTGATGCTGTGTGGGTGACTGGTTCATCTGGCTCTTCTCAGTTCACAGTAGGTCTCTGCTGCTCCCCTCATATTTGTCTTGCACTGATTAGTAGCATAAATCCTACTCTGGGGGTCTGAAAACCTAAGAGACAGCAGGATCTGAAAAGGGAAACCAGCTTGTTCTTCCACTCAGCAAGACCCAAGAAGCATCTGTTCAGAGCAGAACAGTGATATAGACACAGTCCTAACAGCAGCTGGCTGAGCTGAAACTCAGAAGAGGAAGAATTTGGCAGTACAGCCCTTTATGTACTGAATTTGCTATAATTAAATATTTAGCTGTGCTGCTGCTGCTTGAGAACTCCAGGACATGCAAGTGCTATAGACCAAAGTTTCTTGAATTTAATGATTATTTTGCATATCATTTCATACCCTTCTCAGGTAAGAAGTTGGGTAACTCACCTGAAGTCTCTCATGCAGAATTGTCTGTGTGTCAGGTCACCTGTTCTGTAAAGTTAGCTTAGCATTGTCATTATAAGTAACTAGGACAGCCTGGGATATGAAGTTGTGTTAGATTTGAATCAAGGTCTAAATCCCAGAGATAAATCTTGACTGCTGATGAAGTGTAGCTGATTTATCATCCTATGGCTGATCAACATGTGCACATACGTGTGCTTTCACAATCCACTGCCTCTTCATTTATCTGTGAATCTCAGTGATATTTTTTTTTTACCTGTTAGTTTTATGGGGTCTTTTAAGCAAGTAGTCCATAGTGTTTTATAAACAAGCTAATGAATTAATTCTCCCAGCATCTTTGTGTGGCAGACAAGATGTACCAATACCTTGTGCCCATCTTTAACAAAAAGTAAACTATGTAAAGAAATGAGAAAATTTTTTGGATCACATTAGAAGTTAATAGAACAGCTGAATCCAGAATTTAGGACTCGTGACTCTTTGTTCTCTGGTCTTGGTCAGTTTTTACCATATATAATGGAGAATAAATTACTATGTTTTGAGGCAGAACTAAGTGCAATTCTTTATTTTTTAAAGGAAAAAATCAAAAAAGCAGCAACTTTGAAGCATTGCTGGCAGTAGCATTGTTGGATTACTTGCACTAAATAGGATCTGGATTTCATTAATGGCCATCTAGATGTAATTAACTATTTGCTGTGTAATGAATGCAGTATTGAAAGATGTCCCAGTGCAGCTGATTATGGTGCAATATAGAATACTGTTGTGTAAAATACACTTGGTAAAGGCGATAAAGACATTTATTCTGAATTATTTAGACAAGCTGGTATCATGTTTTTCTGTCCTTGGTTATACTTTGAGACTTCTGGCTATTGCACTGTGGTAACAACATGACTTTCATTCAGCACATTACACGTGCAGTATGTTGGTCACTGGACAGCGCTGCAGAATTTAACGCAATGTGCAAGCACTCATTTCAGCTGCACAGTTTCTGCTCCTGTTGGATGTGATAATAGTGCCCATCACCCTGCTATGCTTCATTCTGCAGAGTTTATCATTAATTTCCTGCCTGTCTGGAAGAATGCCTACTCTTTCCACATGGCCTTCTTTCTCACCTCCTTTCATTCCTCTGGGGATCCTTTCAGAATCAAACACAGCACGTTTTTGCCAATATTCGGACAAATGTAAATAAGCATTTCCCTCTTCCACCCATCCCTCTCTTTCTTTAGCTCTCTTCCTTCATCTCCCTTTTCTTGTTCCATCCCTGGTGCAAGACAAGTGATCAACTTGCCAAGAATTAGTAACTGCTATCCAAGAGCCTGGACTTGTGGTCCCTAAGTTGAGGGGAGGGAGCATAATCTTAACTGAGTCAGTGTACGGGCCTGTTGCCGATAGCCTCCCAAGTACTGCTTAGCTGGCTAAATAAAGAGTTAGATGGTAAAGAAAAAAACTGTGTTATTGTTGATGTGATGCAGCTGATTGTTTAGTAGTTGTTGAAAATGTGTTAATTGTATTCTGAGTGTTCAATCAGAGTGGTAGTACAGTAAGTACAGAATTACCTCTCCCAGTGGTTCAGATATTGTGGCAGTGTTCCTGAAAGTACCACAGATTTCTGTAAGAGTAGATTGGATCTTAAGTGGTGAATTTGTTTTCACTTGCCTTCATCAGCCACACTACATAATTCAAAATGCTAAACTGACAGCTTCACACAGGCAGGTGCACAACCTCGCTTGAGATGTATTTAATGAGAGAAGAGAGAATACCTTCCATGAGATTCTGTTGTTTTGTCCAGCTATCAAAATCTCTCAGGGCCTCAGAAAAACTGCTACAGTCCAGAACCTATCTTCAAAAGTAGAAGCTAACATTTTGTTTCAAATCGGAGAGACCTGAGAAACGCTGACCAGAGTTTTCAGAGAGGTAGAGCACTTGCAGCTTAAAGTAATATCTCCCTGTGAGATCAAGTCCAGCTGTTTCAAGTGAGATAGCCAAAATCAAAGTTTCCACCATTCATTATGAAAAGCTGGGATTTAACCACTGGAGAGCTTTGCAAAATTCCAGCAAGCATGTTTGCAGATTTAGTGCCTGACTGCCTTTTTGAGTATTTGAACCTAAGATTTATTTGCATATACATCCCATAGGCACTTTCTGCTTCATGTAATCCATTCTCATGCTGCTTTTTCCAGTCCCTGTTATTTGTGTATTGGTTAAAATGCTTCCATTGAATCCTTTCAGCAGTGGAATTGGTGGAAAGTTGTCTAACCTTCAGTCTAACCGTCAGTCTCTACAAGTAGAATTTCTCTCTGTATTCTGCCCACTAACCTTACGATTTTTGCCCCCATTTCAGACTTGACAGACATGAAATAATTGATTTATTCTGAGAGAGAAGGTTTATTTGCTTTCCTCCATTCTTTCTATAGTTTTCTGTATTTTTCATTCAGCTTCTGCTCAGCCCTACGTGCTTAGACATAGCCTGAGGTCCACCTGCACACCTAGCCTGCATGTCAGGTCACTGACCCCTCTTAGCATTGCTGAGCAATTAGTGAGATCTTTTGTGCAGCTTTAATGGAGAGTTCCAGTCCTGTCCTTAATTTGCCAGACACGAGCATGTTAGAAAGAAGTCTGCTTTTTCAATGAAGGCTTATTTCCCATGTCTAATACACATAGATGAGTCATTTGCACAGTGAAACTGCTTTTGGAACCAGAAGCACTCTTTTGGCCATGCTGTCTTCCTGATATTTTGGACTTCTGCAGGAACAGACCATCTGCATCTCTAGTACTGCTTTTTTGACTTGACTCAGTGAATGAAGATATAAACAGAAATCTGTAGAAACTGCATTTACAATTGTGGAGTATATAAAATTTTAGACATAAAAAAAGTTGGATGTAAACAATGGTAGCTTTACATACAGGAGTTGTTGATTTCAAGTTTGAATTTGATGTAGTGGTTAGAACTGAAATAACTATGGTGAAGTAAAACAGTGCTGACTACAGCTGTGTTTTGATATGCATGAGAGCATCCCCTTGAATTATGAAGTGGGGTATTGCTGTGCCATGTAGAGCTACCATTGGCAGAACAAATTACACAAAGCTGGACTGAAGAGTTTCAGCTGACAGAAGCAATAATATGATGGGGGTCTTGCAAACTGGAGAACAGTTTCTTTTTCTGGTGTTCACTCCATAAACAGAAGACAGTGTAAAAACACAGCTGTATAGTAAGGTTATAAAGCATCCACTTCTCAATAAATTATGAAGCAAATGTGCAGTTTAGTGTAAGAAGGCAAAAATAAAAAGGTAGAAAATTTATTATTAAATGTCCTACAGTATTAAGGCCAGTGTATTAGAAATCACTGGTTGATTTTTGACCAGTGCTGTTTATACACATAAATCATTACCACTAAATGTTGTATTCTGGGTTTGCTGTCTGTACATGCTTCTTATTAATACTACTGATTTTTATGTTGTTGGAAAGGATTGTGGCAAATGAGATCGCTTATTAAAAAGCTGAGCCCAGTATCTCTTAATTTTTCAAATGAGAGCTGTGCTGTTCTGACGCCCTTAGAGGACCTCAGTTACATCTACTGCCTTCAGACAAAGCTGGTGCAGCCCAAGAGCTGAGCAGTCGTTTGCTTGATTAAATGTGCCATCTAGTGGCTAGTGGGTGATAGTTAATTTTAAAAAAGAACCTAAAGCCAATGGACTTTTTAATGCAATTTTACACCAGCAGGGAAAGTATGGAGGTTGACAAACCCTTATATTGCCTTCTTTTTCTCCCCCTAATTAATAGGCATTCATAGACCATTATTTGTTTCCAAAAATGCCATCGTTTGTACTGTCTGTTGTCCACTCTGCTTTCAGGCTGTTTGCTGAGGTCCAGATTGAAATCATCTGCTATGGCAGAGTATTTGGGCAGAATAATTAGTGCTGTATTCACAAAGCTTCGGAAGTCATATTGTAACATCACTGTTACTGCCTGCATCTGAAATGTTAATTCTCAAAAACTTGGTTCAAATGCCTAGAACTGCCCGAATTTCATAGAATCGTTGCAAAAAATTTCATCCTTATATCTAGTCTAAGTCTACCCTCTTTTAGTTTAAAACCATTACCCCTTGTCCTATCACAAGAGACCCTATGAAAAAGTCTGTCCCCATCTTTCTTATAAGCCCCTTTAAGGATTGAAAGGCCACAATAAGGTCTGTCACCCCTTGCCACCCCCAAGTATCCCCATTGTCCACCTGTCCTTTATGTAACTGCTAAACTTCACTCTTGCATGTATATAAGTGGTGTGCAAATGGGATTTTCTGCAAAAAGTGGCCACCAGAGCTACTCAATACCTTAGTGGTTAGTGCAGGCACCCAGGATGTTCAAGACCCAGGGCTAAGCCCCTTGACTGGTTGATTATTTTGACTTTGGATTCCTGTTGGTGCTGAGGTTTCCATTAAATAGGAGTTTATGTTGGGACACTCAGCCAAAGCGCCCCCCCATTCTTAGAAAACGCTGTAAGAGGCTGAATCCTGCCACGCGTGTGCCGTTGTTTCACATGCTGCTGAAGTCTCGCTTTAATTGAACGGTCTCAGACTGTTTTCAGTTCCACATAGCACATCACTCACGTTGCTGATACCAACAGGGCAAAGGCATCCATAGCTGTCTACACTGAAACAAACCCATCGGCTTTGAGATTGGGTTTGGGAGAGAGGGCTTCAGATGGGAGTACCTAGGGATCATTGCCCAGCTCTTGGTACAGGTTTGTCTCGTGGAACGTGGGAGAGGTTGCAGCTCACTGTCACAGCCTGGGAACATGGTTTGAAGAACATCGTACTGCATGTGGTTTGCACTGTAGTATAACAGTCCTCATACATGCTCTTACCCTGTGCTACTATGGAGGTACAAAACCCCTACTGGAGGCAGTTGAGATGGAAGAGCTTTATTTAAAAAATGGAATAAAGTAATCTTTGTTATTAATCAGGGAGGGAGTTATTCGAGACAACTAACACCTGCCAGCTTCATAAAAGAAGAAATGCACACTGAGGATCTTTGTTTTCTCTATGTGATGTTTGTGAAATTAAGTTAAACACTGAAAGCAACATTTTGATATTGTTTCTCTCTGGAGACACCTGTGTGATTCAGTCCGAGTCGCTATTACTCTGAGAACCAACTGTCTGTGTTGATCCCCTCTAATCAAGTACTTGTCATCTTGATTTAAAAAAGGTTTCTTTTAGATTGTTGGCTTAAGGAAACTGTTATTATTTTTCTGTCCCTTTTTCCTCTAGGATATTAAACACAACATTGTTTGAAATGTATGAAGCTCTGGGCAATTTTCCTGCCTTGTGGGTCTTCAACGTGTTGCTTGTGATTCTTCAAATTCTGCACTGTTTTTGGTCTTACCTAATCGTAAAGGCAGCCTACAAAGCTATTTCAAAGGGCAAGGTAAGAAAGTGTGGTTCTGTTTCATGTTTAGGATTTTAACTTTTTCAACATCAATACAGAGTCACTGACTTTTTGGTTACGTTTTCTTTCTAATCCATAAGACATTACTGAAGACACATGTTGTTTTATGTAAACTTTTCTTCCCTTTCATGGAAATGTTTTTCCACTCCTACTAACAAATGCCAAAATAAGTTAGTATACTCTTTATAGTGATTGTATTTATATGTGCTTCCACCCTTCTTTTTTATAATCTGGTACACTCAACCAAACTACGTTAGGGAAATTGGATTTAAAAAAACCCAAGCAAACTGCTTTCTTGGGGCTGCCAGTTCTGCTTTTTGTCTTTGTAGTAGTTGTTAGTAAAGTGTTCATTTCCCAGCCTGTAGTGATAGTAATAATAATACAAATTGAAAGTCTGCTGCCTTTGCTAGTGGCAAAGTTACAAATCACACCCTCTTTTGGGTTTTGATATTAATGAGGTTCTGCGAAGAGCTATGTACTTTCTTTCTAGGATTCCCACAGAAAGACCATTTGGGATAAAATTTAGTGTCTTGCTGCCATTGTTGTATTTGACAGAAAGATATAATTCACAGAAATGCTAGCCCCATTACACTTGTGCAGATACAGCGCTCACATTTAGATGATAGAACGAACGCTTGCAGATCATGTAATGTACAGGGCATTTTGCCCTTAAAGAGTAGAGCATGTGAGTAGATGTTTTAGACATGAAACCACCCCCGAAGTGAGTGGGGTTGTTCTGCAGAAAATTGCTTTCTATGAATGTACTGGAGAGCTCAGCCTTGCACTGGACGGAGCCCAGAATCTGCCACTCACTCTGTATGAAAGACAGCGCTTTCGTGAACTGTATTTTGCCTGGAAGCCACACTTCAGTCTCCTCTGCTTTTAGCGATTATTAGCCTCAGCTGTCCTGTCTGAATTACACCAGTGACTTCAAAGAGTGCTTCGTACTTTTTCTTACTCTGCTTGTTTATCCTTTCCCTTGTGCTGTGCTGGAAGGCTGGGAAGTGGAACCCCTTGCATGTAAGTTTCTTTAAATTTACTATGCAAAAGATTTATTCTGTGCAATACTGGTGTTTGTGTTGTTTTTTTTTTTAATTTGTAGTTTCTACTTAGTATTTTTATCCATTGTTTGTATTTATATATTTAAATGAAGGCTATCTTTAAAGGCCATTTTTACTTCTTGCCTATGTATTCTTCCTTCAGATCTTAACTTACTTCCTCACTTGCAACCCCTTTCTTTCCATTTCTGCCATAAAATAAGGAGTGTTTTCACAACACGTTACAGTTATCTTACAGTAGATCTTCATCCTTAGTTATTGTTTTATTTTTGTATTACTGGTATCCATCTTTGGAACAGCTCAGCTGATAAAGCAATTTAATTTGTAACTAATCCTGATCATCTATTCCTTATTTGCTGTTATGCTTAGGAGTTTATAAGCCTAGATATATATTTGCTAGACTTCTGTAGAAATGACTCCAGTGAGTTCTTTTGGGGATAAACAAAGAGAACTAAGTACTGCAAGATGCGTTGCATTCATATCAGGTTTTAAGTGCAAAGACCCTAGTATGTTGCTGCATTTTAAAAATAAAGAGAGCGGATCACATGTTTAATAGAAGTGGCTGCAGCATAGAATCTTCTTTTGATTTTTTGGCTTCGGAGCAGGACCCTGGCAGAAGAATTGGCAGTGAATCTATATTAAGAGAATGTAAGATGACGCAGAATTTTTTGATCATCTGGTCTGCCCTCACGTTGATCACAGGCACTCAGTATCCTGTGCTGGGCCTGCTCTCTTCTGTCTGATAAAAGGATAATTCTGAGTGTATTTCTGTATCCCCAACAGCTTTAATATAGTCCTTTATATAAAAGACACTGAAGTAATCTGTTAATTGAAGGTGTGTAAGTATGGAATCAAATTTCTGACCTCAGCTAAAGTCCAGTTTCACAGGTATCAGAGTTGCGGGCTTGCTAGACATTGACATTAAAAACTTTACTTATTAGGAGGTATATGGGAACTCTGTGTTTCTTTTTTCTCTGTTCCCAAGCGGAATGGTGTCACTCAGGTGTTAAGATATTGCAAGGATGGTGGCAACATTGGGAGTCCCAAGGGGAAATGACTTTCTGAGGCAAGAGCTGGAGAGCAGAATTGTCATGAGGGCTTTCTGGAGTAGAGGAGGATTACTGTAAGCAAAAAATTACATGCGGTGGCCCTGTTTTTTAATCGTTTTGATTTCTTTGTGAAAAGGACTTGCCATGTGTTTTGCCTCCTTTGTGTCGGTTCGCTATAGTAAAGTAATTGCCCAAGGTGGCAACCAGCACAGCATGGATAGATTCTGAATGAATTAGGAAGCTCAGCTATACAAACAGGAGTAGAAGCAGGCATGGAAAGCTGCACTCAGCTTAGACTTCAGACCTCTTTCCATTTATGCTTTTTTTTTTTCTTCATCTGATGCACTCTTACCAGTTCTGCAGATTTTCAAGATCAGACTGGGTAGAGCTCTGCGTGACCTTACCTGACTCCATAGCTGGCCCTGCTTTGAGCAGGAGGTTGGGCACAGACTCCCTGAGGTCTCTTCTGACCTGAGTTATCCTATGATCCTACATGTTGGGAGTGCCATTGTTAGCTCTCTGGGAAAAACATCCCATTAAAAACAGTGCAGGCAGGGCCTTTCCTTTGCAGGATTTTCTTTTCTGTTGCCCTTGTTTGCTCTCCTTAACCTGCCTGTTGTTGGCTTCCTCATGTTTTTACTTGCTTTGGGTGCACCTGACTGAATGGGGTGAAGCAAAGTCACCTCAGGGATTCTGAAGGGACTCAGGTCTCAAACTTAGTGATCTTCCTCTATGACCTTCAAAGACCTCTACAAAGGAGGACAGCAGACTCCTTAACCTAAGGAACTATGTTTACCCAGTAAATGGGTATAAACCGGCAGGAAGGAAGTCAGCTGGAAATTAGCAGGAAATCCCTACCAATTAAGGTCAGTCTGTTTCTGAAACAGCTTTCCAGTGACATGATGGGACGGACAGTTGAACTGCTCAAGTATGTTTGTGGTTCCTGTGATAGTGACTGAAGTGGACTATGTCCACAGTTTCCAAGCTCCCATCTCACCACTTGCCTGAAGTCAGACTGGAGTTACCTAGTGTGGTGAGTTACGTTTCGGCCAGTACTCCTGCCTCCTGCTGCCAGCCCATGTGGCCTCTAGAGAATAGTTGGGAGGTGAGGGGGAGGAAGTTGCATTGAGTATTTTGTATTATCAGGTCAAAGAGAAGCACCCCAAAGGAAGCACAGGAAATAAAGTTGTAGTAGGAGGGCAGAGGGACAGGGGCTCAGTTGAATTTGGGAGCTTGGATTGTTGGTTCCTTTAGTGTGTGCACAACCCTTTGATTTGAGCATTGTGCCTGCCTGTGACATACTACCTTCAATGCACCAGTGCAAAGTTCTCACCCTGCCTTTGCATGTGGCCTATGTGTGTACAGGCATCCGTGTTTGAAGTGAGGCCAGGCAGGCAAAGGCAGAGAAGTGTGCCAGAGCCGAGATAGCCTTCAAAGCTCAAACTGAACAATGTTTGAATTCTCTGATTCTGGCTTGAACCAAAAAGCTCAGTTGTTTCCTTCCAATCACCTACTGCTTGCTTCTTTTTCAAATTCTACAGGTAGCAAAGGATGACCGAAGTGACATTGAGTCAAGCTCAGATGAGGAAGAAACAGTACCTCGTTCAAAGACCCCGCACAGCACTATCACCACTAATGGAACCGGCGGTGCCAATGGGACAAACGGGTATCTTACTGGTGGCACTTGCTCAGAGGAGCATTAATCCTTGAGTTCAATCATGAGACATGAACAGAATGAACTGTTTGCTACTGGAAGTAATTATAAGTTGTGAATGCGGTTTCTTCATATATCTCAGCATCAGAAAAAAATAGGAGTATCAAAGCATTCTGATAGTGCACTGCCATATTTCCTGTTTGTGAATGAAGACAACACGCCATTCTGTATACGTAGGCATGCTGTATGTGTATGTAACTGACACAATGGGAGCAGTATTTTCACTTGTACTGTCTTTGAAATATTATTTATTTTGTATTCTTTTGGGAACTTCTGGACAAAAGGGAATATCCATTCTCAAACTTTATCTCTTGGGATTCTCAGTGGTAGAGAGCATCACGCTCAGATCTCTTCTGTCCATCCCTGTTGCTTTTGCTGAGTCTGCTATAAGTAATAGTTGCTTGATTTGTTACTTACAGTAAGATAGAACATAGCTTTATAGATTCTAGATCTGCTTCAGATATTTTTGCTATCTTTGTGTTTTAAAGTGCTGGTTTTGAAATTGCCTATCAAATCACAGTGGCCATTCCTCCAACATAAAGTTTTAAAACACTGGATTGATATTTTAAATAGTAGGTAATGTGGTCAATTAGCAATTCGGGAAAAAAACTGTGGTAATTGTGGGATATTATTTTAGCATAATTTAAAATTCAATTTGGTGGTTAATTGCATTAGAAGTAGACTTGTTTAGTTGTGCAAATACCCAAAAGCATTGATGTCAACAGTTAGGATAAACCCATTCTCACTTTTTTTTTTTCCTTGCAATTTTTGACCTCTACAGATTCTAGCATTTTGCAGAGATTTCATGTTGAAAGGTGTTTGTTCAAGTGCACCATTGTGAATCCACACCTCACTCCTGAAACTGTTCTTGCACATTCAGATGGATCAGAGCAGGGGTGTAATCGAAAAAACAGCAGATGAAAAGTTCATTGCTTCCTCAGACACAGTTCAGTCTAGGTATCGTTCTTATAATTATTGCCACTTTCTTGATTGGCTGAACAGAGAGAAGGCAGAATGTCATACATTACTAGAAGTAGTTTATTTTAAATGCATGAAAAATTCAGCAAAATTCACTTAACAATTCACAGCAAACTTTGAACACTCAGCAGTATTTCATCACCTCTAGTAAGGGTGTTTATAAAATAATTTTGCTCTCCGTTTTCATCCAATATTTACAAACTGTGTCCCAAAGAAGACAAAGTAACACCCAAAATAAACATCTTTTTTAACATTATATACACACTTCTTCCAGTCTCTAGATCAAAGTTTGTTGTAGGATGCTAAGGATCATACAACTCTTACAGGACACTTTTCTGTGGTACGTGACAGCAGTGCCAAAAGTAGGCGAGGTTCTTGGGTAACAGACTATGCAACCTACTGTTCAACAGTATTGTGTATGTACACACAGAACCAATGTGCTTGTAGACCAAAGACTTACATATATTAAAAAAAAAGAAGAAAAAAAAGAAAAAAAGAAAAAAAAAAAGGAAGGAACAAATCAGGAAAAAAATGTGTGTCTTCTATATACAAAGGGATTGGAGTGCCGTGTTCAGCTGGAACTCTTAGCCAGGAAATATTTCTGATTCCTTCCACCTATGCAAATAGCAAAATATAGATGGTTTCTGATGCCATAAAACATGTTTAAAGGCTCTATTTTATACAGGCTCCATTGAAGAAAGTTGTGTTGTCGCTTCTTTCTTTTGAAAAACTGAGGTTTGTCCTATTTTGGTCAGTCTTGAAAACTTCTGAAACCTTTATTATCCATAGGGACCCTTGTGTGTTAGCAAAAAATATGCTAAAAGTAAGGGCAGAATGTCATGAATGAAAATAGTACCTCCACTTAGTAGATCATAAAGGTAAGAAAACTGAAAAATCATAAATTGTAGAAGAGCTGTCAGTTTTACTACCCACAGAGCATCTTTTGAAAAAGCCAAGTAACCTTGTAATTCAGCTGCTGCCTAGCTTATATGTCCATGAATATATCTGAGGAAGCAAGGGAGTCTTATTTAAATCATCTTCTCCCCCCAAAGCTTTTCTGCCTCTAATTTTTCTCATCTGTCTCCTGTGCCTCTGATTTCATACAGTTATCTGCAGGGCAGGTTACACATGTGAAAATACACCAATTGCAATAGAAAGTATCCCATCCACAGTATTTGAAGTGGCAGTTGTTTCATAATTACTGTCAAGATGATACCAAGATTTTAAATCAAAACTGTCCTGGGATATATTGAATGAACATTATAATTTCTGAAATCTGACCCGCTGAGATGGTCATTGATTTAAACACACCTCTTTCATGGTGTTCATTACTACCTCCACTGGACCATTTCCCTTCTGCAAAGATGGTTACAAACATGGCATTCCGGCAAAATATTTTGTCTTACATGGGGACAGAATATTGCTCTGAACTACGAATGTACACAACATACAGAACATACAATAGTACTGTAATGTTGTTGATATCAGGCCGGAGAGCGGTTCCCAAAAACAGTCCCTGTGCAAGAGGCAGGCAGGAGACCTTTGGTCTCTATTGGTCCTCCCCAGCTGTGCTGCATAGTGTTGATTCAGATGTACAGTCAAGGCTACAACCCTTGAGATGATTCACCATCGCTGGCTGCGTATGCTTTTAGTGTACCCCCACTGTTAAATAATGCAACTTGGATTGAAACTCTTCCTTTGAGATTTAAATTCAGTTGCATCTATGGTGCGCTAAAGCATGAACACAATTACCATGGTTCAGCTGACACCCGGTGACTTACTTATCTTGTATAAACGTGGCTTTTTGGAGTCCGTTCTTAGCAGCCTAGAATAAATCTAATACAGATATGTCTGGAAAATAGGTGAGATGAGAGATTCAAATGACACATTTGCGGAAATGGGATAAGAGAGCAGAAGCATTGAGAACTTCACTAAACTTTGCTGAACAATCACTAAACTTTCAAGCTACAATTTTTTATGGAAATTAAAAATTTACACAATTTTTTCTGTCTTTAGTGGGAAGGACCAAGTATTTTGGTGATCATACTTGGCAGTGTGTTTTGATTCATTGTTTTAACCAATGGATGTCAAAACTTTGGCTTCATCTTCCACTCTGCAGAGAGAATGTCATGCAACTATTTCCTTTTTTATTTGAATTTGTTTGCTTCTCTGCTGAAGAGCTTTGCAAGGTGCTTTTGGAGGCCATCAAATATTTAGAGGATAATCAGACATATTCCAGAAAATGAATTGAAATGATTCGCATGGCTCATGGTAAATGTGAGATCTTAAAAGGTTCCGTATATTCGTACCTTTTGTAGAATTGTCACTTTAGTCATTTTAGAAATGAGGGTTTGTACTCTATAACCTAATTGTCTTCAACTTCTATGCTCCCTTTTTATAGTACAGTACACAACACAGTGGTTGAGATGTTGAAGTAGAAAAATGAGGAAATGATATGTAGAGTTTATTAGTAAATAGTAAGAATTTGTCTTCTCTCCCTAGCCAGCCCAGAATATAGCAAAATAAGATTCAGGTCTCCTTTTGTTTACTGTTTTCCATGTTGGCATATTTTGTACCAAAAGAAAAATATATGGTGGGCTTTTTTTTTTCATAAAAACCTAAAAACAAACATGGCAGAAAATGGTAGAAATATCTGATCAAACAACAAGAGTGGACGTTGGAATCTTTGGATCTTGATCAGTGTTAAAGAGCGCTAGTTCTAAAATACCAAAGTGTCCCATGATGTTTCCTTGTTGCCATTTTGTAGTTTTTTCTATATGTTATTTATTTAATGATTCCAGCAGAATTGGAACAGGTGTCGCAGCTTCAGATGCTCCTGTTTCAGTCTGTGACCATTCTGTGTGATTGCCAATGCCAAATCCTTTTTCTGAGACCCAAGTACATGCACTAAAGCTTTGCTTACAGTGAAATGATTCGTCTTAAATCTTTATCTGTTTTGAGTGAAAATCACTTTCTGGTTCTGAACAGGACACAACAGCGAAAGCCATTACCCTGCAGCAAATGTCAATGATGATGTACACGGGTTGATTTAGACACCGCGTGTGTTTTATGTAGCGTATTCTAATGCCTGTTTCATTCATCTTCTCATTACTGCAACCTTCTGTAGTCTCAGAGGTATATGGGTTACCATTGGTTTTCTACAGTTGATGCTTTGGTATTTTTTTAATCTCTTTGCTACAACTCATTTTTGTATGTCTCCTACTTCTTGTGACATTTGTGTGAGAGGAGCTATCGAATACTTTTTACCCTTCCTGTAATGTAGACCCTATTAGGCCTAACTTCAGTGTTCTGCGAACTACAGTTGCCTTTATACCATAAAGCAAAACCAGTTTTGTGTTACTTGTTTTGACTGGTTTTGATTTGGAACAGGGATCTAATGGGAACTTCAGTAAGACAACCTTATTCTTTTTTTCTTTTCTTTTTAAAAAGCACTAGTGGAAGTTTGGAAAAGTGGCATACATGTATAGCTTTTACATAGTAAAGATTTCTGATTGTAGTTGCAATGAAAACACAGTGTTTGAGTGTGCCTGTACAGAATTCTCAATCTTTGAAATTGCTATCAATTAAAAAACTGTAGGAAGTACTATGAAATTATGTTTTGGAGCCATGTCAATGATCACACATGTCAGACAAAAGACCAAAATTATTGTCTTACATGACCTAAAATTATTTGTGCAACAAAACACATTTTCTGGCTTCTGTTGAGCTTCAGCTTCTTGCAGTCCCTGAGGCTTAACTTTTATACACAAGCTTTCATACCGTACTGTGCATGTTGACTACCTGTTGCAAGTCAGGGTGAGGCAGATGACAGTATTTCACCTGTGTTTTCATTACAATCCTGAGCTTGAGCAACTCTCTCAGAAATGCAGTGATGTGTAGGAACTCCACTGTCCCAGACACAGTGATGTGCTAGCTAGAAGTCCTTTCATGTATAGCTGTTGTGTAGAACTTTGGGAGTTATTTTGTGTTTAACTCGGTTGGGTTTGTTTGTTTTTTTTTAATACGGAAGATAATTATTCCTCATAAAATCTGGAACCAATCAGTATTGTGGGCTATTTTGATTTGGAGACACTTTCATAATAAACATAAGTATTAGGAATGTAGTATCGGTTTTCTTCTCTTTTCTATGAAATGCAAACAATGTTTTCCTTTGTTTTAGCTCAAAGATTGTTACCAACACTGCAGACTCCAGCATTTTTAGAGCAGATCCAAGTATGTCTTTGCTGAGTTCATCACTGCAGTATTTTATGTTATTTCTTGTATGAAACTGTTTGTAACAGTATTAGAAGGACAAGTTCTCTCTGTACAAATTAAAATATTTTTATTCAAAAAAGACATTTTGCTAGGATTTCAAAAGTAGAATTTTGCATGTTAGTTATTTCTGAATGTCCAGCTGGACCCACTTTGGAAAACCTGTCTTTTTTCAGTCTAGGTGGTCAGAGTTTCTTAAAAGTAGCTGTCCATTCAGATGTTACAAGCGAAACTGTCAGTCAGCAAAACACCATCTGCTAACCAATTCTGGAAGTGAGAGAAGAGGGTCACTTGTACAGTGGTTCTCCTGAGAAAAAGCTGCAGCTCTTGGTTTTGCCGAGGAAGCTGCATCTTTCAGACCTCTACTATTAGAGCAGACCAAATCTGCTTGCTTATTTATGATAGGATTCTATGGTTTTTTCACTGCTGTTAAAAGGAAGAGGGGTAAAGAGGTTTGCTTTTTTTTTTTTAAAAAAAAACAAGGAACTATCTATGTGTAGCAATGCACCAAGCTGGAATTGCTTTCATACACTCACCAAAGTAAAACTAACAAAATACCATTGGCAGGCAGGCTCTGATGCAGCATTAAAAGATGATGAGGAAGTACTTATAAATGGGATGAATGAAAACATTCTTACAACTTCAGCAGAAAATTGAGGCAACGTAATTCTCATAGCACAAATACTGGTTACATAGGAATCTCCGCACATCCGTTGAAGTTTTGCCTCTGGAAAGGAAGTAAACCTGGGGATTTGCATTGTGTGTAAAGAATTAATTACTGTAGTTGTTAATACATCTCCATGATAAGATATATATAGAATCTTATAATGTATTTAATATGGCATTTAAATTCTTGTTTATTGAAGAGATTTATGTAGAGATTTAATTATGTGGGAATTTGTCCAGTTGTATTTGTCCAGTCTAATGTCTTTTCCTTCCTATTCCACGTATACCCCTCAACTTACATAGCACAAGGGAGAGCCACCGTCTACAGAAAATGGCTCACAATAATGTAGAAAAAAAGCAACAGTTTCTTATGTACTGCCTTTAAGTCTGTAAAGGTCCCTCTGTACAAGAAACATGGTGGTTCTCAGAAGAAGATGACAGGAGGTCTGTGCTGCTTTAGAAGAGCTAAAAGCTGGTGACACAGTCTCCTGTGGTACAGGTGAGTGGAAGGAATCCAAATGTGTAACTGTGCCGGATGGGCAAATTACTGCGTGACTTGGTAGCTCATCATGCTGTGATGGGCAGAAGCTGGGAGTTTGTGTGGAGGGATTCCCGCTCCACGGTTAGTCCCGGCTCTGCTAGCGTGGGTAGAGGGTTGCCGTTTCCCTAATTTATGCTGGTTTTTTGGTCCTCTCTGTGCCCTGTTCTGCGGGATGCTAGTCCTGCCCCTTGACAGATTTTACACTGCCTACCCTTGTCAGTGGGTTACCTTCTTAATTAGCTTCTGGATTTCACAGAGCAGGATGCCAGTTTGTGCTAAGATATAGAGGAGTCCAGGATGGTTGTCATATGGTCATCATAGGCTGTTTTCCACAGAGTTCCCATGCTGGGGAATTTTAAAATGTGGACGCACTCAATATTAAAAAGTATGAGAGATACCAAATGAACATTGGTATGTGTAATAGGTATGAAGCTGGAATGCACGCTGGGCAAGCTTGCATATCCAGACATCTCACCAGTGATTGCCCTCCCCCCGGACTGTAAAATCCAGAGATTGCAGCTCTGTGAAAAGTTAATTCCAATAATCCAAAACGTATTTGTGCAAAGCAAATTAATAAAACAATAACTATGTATTAACTAGGCAGAATAATGGTGTACCTAAGGCACGTGCCGTGCCAGGCCTAACTGCACAGCTCTGCCAGTAGAAGACAACAGTGCCCACTGGAGGCCTCTCCACCATGCAGTGGAGCAGGGAGCAAGGGTAAGGCTCGCACACATCTCGTACCTTAGAAGGCGGCTTTATCGCTATAGGATAAAATGAGCTTGAGGAAAGTGTTCTATACCTATCTTCTTCAGCCCTGAGTCTGCCAAGCTGTTGATTCTTGAAGAGAGATTGCTGAAATGCAGAGTTGGGTGCAACACTGAGGTGTTTGTAAGGTTCTGACTTTCAAATGTAATTGTTTAGATGTGACACAGAACCATTAGCTTTTAGTCGCTGGAAAGTGCAATATAATATCAAGTATTACAAAATAGTTTGGTATTGTAGTTTTTATCTGTAAGAGCAATATGACCAACTTGTAATGTTAGTGCTATAGTTCACTAATTAGATTAAAAGATAATGTACTTTCTAAAGCTACTTGCTCACAACATATTTACGTTCCCAAATTAATACCCTCTCCTAAATATCTGAAAAACACCATTGTAGCTCTGATATTTTTTAAACACTTCCAAGTGTAAGGTCCTCTCCCTAGAAAATACTATGCAGCTTATTTTTATTCGCTCCAAAATAGGACTGAGTAAGGTTCCCCCCGTACAACTGCATGACAGTAGCATTTCTTGTCATATTCAGGCAACTTTTTGCAATCTTTTCACATGAAAAAGAATCCTAAAATTTGGAGGTGGCATGTGATCCTTCCTTAATTAAAATTGCATTAGCTCCCTCCTGTACCAACCTAACTAGCAACTTTCTGTCCTGTTTCTGGGCTCATTTTAAAGATAACCTCCCCTTTTAACTCCCAGTAATAGTGATTTTAATTACTGTTGCTCTCCTAAAGTATCTTTGAAAGAGCTGCCTCCTACCAGAAAGGCTTGCTATTTTACAGTTATATTTGTGTAGTCTCTCGTGTAATTTTAATTTAGATTTAATTCAGCCAAAGCATTTAGGTGTTACTGTATCTCATTTTTATATGTGGTTTCTCACCAAACAATCTCCAGGTGAGATCAGTACCCATAGCTGTTATTATATGGGACACCCCAATCCGTATGCGAGCTTGTGGAAAGGATTTGCATATTAGTAGTCTAGATTACTTAAAAGGTAGGTCCAACATCTGGTACTTCAGCAACATAGAGGAAATGATGACCCGAGTTGTGGTACCCCCTGCACCGGGGGAATGTAAAAAGCAGCCAGGACTGCTGTGAGCTTCATGTGAAGTTCTTTAAATAGATGCTCCCCTTTCATAGCAATTTCCTACTAACTGAATCCATTTTTTCAAATAAATTAATTTTGTCAAATAAAGAGTATGCGAACATTGAGATTGCTCATAGTTAAGCTGTGATATTCTATGCTACTCTTTCAACTAGTCCAAGCATCCAGTACAAAATGAGCTGTTTGGCATGGGAGAATTCTTATGTAAGAACTCATCTGTAAGATTTGACAGGTAACTACTATAAAATTCTAACTATATTGTTTGGGAGAGGAAAAATGGATTGCTAACAGTGACATCAGCTGCCATCTGGATAGGATTAATGCACAATCAAAAGCAAGATTGGATGCAAATTTTAAATGCTTTTTCTGCACCACACAATATAGTCAAGAAATTATAGGTGAGGGAAACTTCAGCAGGAGCAGCTGAGGAAAGTAAACCCTCTTTCTCATGTAAATTGCAGGAACATTGACTGTAAATTTGGTATTTTGATTCACTGCAACGCCATTAGCAGAGCACTTAGTAAAGGTGGTCCCTACTGTACTATAGTCTGAAGCAGACTGTCAGAATTATGGGCTAACCTTAGAGAAGGCTGGAGCCTAAAATGACAGCTAATTGCTGCATAGTTGCAGATGACAGCACTGAGGATCGCATGTCAGTAGGTTTTCCCTCTTTCCTTTAGAAACAATTTTATCAGATGGCTTGTCTGCCTTTGCACTAAGTATAGGAAAATACAGAGCAGCAAGTCATGCTGATACTGATGACTAATGTTAAAAGAATACAATTACCAGTTTCCTGCATTGTCTTTTCATTAATGGGGCTGTCACACATGGAGTTAAACAAGCAAGTTTATCTCTTGTTAGCTTCATTTGGAAAGTTAAGTATTACTTACTTGCCTGGTTTTATTTTTAACCTACGAGGTAAGCATTTACTTGAATGTATTGTGCTTTAACTTAGACAGCTAGTACACCACCCACGAGGCCACCCTTCTTTCTCTTCTACCTACTTCTCGCTTAGCCAAAAAGTTAATGTATGCAGTCTGCTCTTACACGCCTGGAATCCTTAGTGATAATTGCCATCAGTGTAAAGTAAGTGTAGCATGCTTCTAAAACGAAACAATAATGATGTATAGTTGGTGTTCATTCAACAGACCTGTTTCTCTGCCAAGCCAGTTATTCCAGCTGAAGCTCTGGTGCAGAAGATACTGGATAGTGAGGAACTGAGCCCATGATCCAGTAGCCAGTGCAGAAGAACTCATTGAGGCAAGTCAAAGAGCATGTTTCCAAGTAGAGTGTTATCCATCAAACAGTCACAAAACAGATGAGTCAATAGCAATCAGCATCATTCAACATGCTGTGACTGAAGAGGAAGGAAATCAAATTAACACGAATAGTATCTTCTTTCAATGCATCATTTCAGTGCATAGCTACTTTAAAATACGTATAAGGTCATATAAAAAAACACCACACATTTGCATGATTAAACAGTTTTTAGCAGTCTCTCAGTCTCCCTAACAACTTTTGAACCCGCGGCTCAATTAGTCCAAATACGAAAAAGAGATTGTGTGGCAGCTGTCACACTTCTTACAGTGTACTAAAAATCAGCAATCAGGTAAAGGAGAGAACCACAAATCAATGCTCCGGACTGCAGGAAGGGTAGGCAGAGTGCAACCGCTGTCCTGCGGCTTTACCAGCAGCCGAGCAGAGGCTGAAGTAGCATAACTCGGGAGTGGCACTGGCTCTCATCCAGGAGGGAGACTAAAGAAGAGCTGTGACATTGCAGTGAAGAGAACGGCAGCGTTTAAGCATAAAACCACAGATCTGTAGGAAATCAGGCTTCATTACCTCTGCTTCTGCTGGAACAACTTGTTTATAAGCTCAAGATTCTAAAGGGTTCTTTGTGTGAAATTGTTAGAGTGATTAGGGATAATAATAAGGACAAAAAGAATGGGGTCTCACTGTCTGGCAATCAGAGCCATTCCCCCCAACCTTTCAGGCATACAATCCTATTCAGCAGTAAAGCCTGATGTAATTGGATTGCAACTATTGCTTTCAAAAAGGTAAGAGTATTACCATAATTATTTAGTATGGTTTATTCATACAGTTAAACAACATAATGTAATCTGCCTGTGGGCCTAAGTGATTTATGTGTGCCTATGTTTGTTATATTGGGTTTGGCAGGGCTTTTTAAAAGTTATAAATCACTCACAAATGAGTTCACAGTGATTTTAGAGTATTATAATGACAGGACTAATTTAGACAATATCAAGGTACTGAATAAATTCACAAAGTTGATTGAAGCATTAGAGAAGACAGTAAGTAATATAACACAATTGGAATATGACAGAAGCACAGCATAACTTCCATGTCTGTCTTAATTTTCACAAGTGTAGCCGTTACTTGTTGGTTTGCTTTTTAAAATATGTCTAGCAGCATCCAGGAGGTTTTATGAAAAATGTCAACAAACTCGGCTTAACCACCTCCACTCTTGGTTGAGTAGGTGTGTAATAAAACTGTTCTGTTAGCCAGAAGGACTCTTACGGTAATTTGATTTCTTTTCAAATCTGACCTCCAGCTAGCATACAAACAACAATTGTGATTAAATGCACTTAGTACGTTATTAATGTTTAATATTATTTTGTCTTCCCAACAGTCCTTAAATTCACAGTGTATTTCCAATATCTAATAAATTCAACACCTTTTTTCCAGATTTTTACATTCTATTATGAGATAAATTTGATGAGGTGCTGAGCACCAGTACATCAGCAGTTTTCTGTATGGTCAGCATTAGTTGATGGCCCACGCATTTCAGGCTTGAACCTTGGTAGCTAAGTACATGTCAGCAGTTTGAAAGGGAAAGCAACGTTCGGGGTTGCGCAAACTGATTTATGAAAAAGAAAAAGCCTTTACTGACCTTCACTAAAATCTATGTCTGCCTTAAGATAAACCTGATCCTGCTAATAGCACCAACTAAAGCAGACTGGTTGGTTGTGTGTCATAGTCCCTAAGCTGCATATTGCTGTTGAGCTCAAGAGCTTTCCCATATGCTCTTTGGGGCATTTCAGTCTGTATGTGTAAGCTGTCCAGTACCCTGGGGTCCCAGTAATCGTATCTATTTGGTCAGTATATAGTATTATCCTAGTTGTCCTTACTATTACTGGATATTGCTCTATTATGTAGGTTCATAACAAATAGAAGATTTCAAATAATTGCCACAGATCCAGGTGTGTGAAATTCTGTAAGTATTAAGTGCATTTGATAAAGGCACAAAAGGTTTAAGATTTTAAGACAGATCTTCTGCTACCATGAAGGCTGTTTTAGGGATGTCACAAGCCAGTTTTACATCATATTTTATAACAAGCAAAGAAAAAATCTATTGTGTATGCTTTCGTAGCTTTTACCTGCTTTTGGAATGTCTGGCTCTGTTTTGGAGGAAGTAAGATCTGCATCTGATTTGCCTTGGCAAATACAAGCAGGTTCATTATTCAGACTCCAAAAGGAGCTGTAAAGGTTTAAATTACACACAATAAACATTTCAAACTTTACTTCTTGCTTTAGGCATATGCACAGAACATTTACAACCAAGCACATCAGCTTTTCTAGCAAATAATTCCTACGAATGTAAATTTCAGTGCAGTGGTTGTCATGTATTTTATGTTCTGCACATAGCAATCTTGGCAAAGTAGTTTTGTTAAAAGCAATAAACCAACTACTCATGCCTGGGATGAACATGAAAAGAAAATGGCAGTAAGTCTGAGCATTTGTCTTTGTTACTCAGGGTGTGTTTCAATTTTTTTCTCCTGTGAAGATGATGATCAAATCAGACATGCTACAGAGCGCATCTGAGCAATATGTACACCCTTAATGAATAAACAGCCCCATTTGAAAACATGGAAATGAGGTGGCTGCGTACTGCCTGTCTTCATGCTTCCATACAACAGCTGTAAAATATTTGGTTGAGCACCCTGAAGTTCTTACTTTCCAGAGCAACTAAGAGTTGCTTGGCACAGACAGGTGGAGGACAGGAGTATGCTTCAAAATGAATACAGTCATTCTGGATACAGGGGCAATGCCATCAGTGAGAAGCCAGAAGGGACAGGCTTTCTAACACAGAAGGTGAGGGCTTCTGTACAAGGAAGGAAGAGGACATACCAACCAAGTGGGGTAATTAATACAGCAGTTGTAGCTCCTGGGAGAGAAGATAAAGTGGGAAGTGCAGAGCTGGCAGAATGCATTTTTTTTAAACTACTGGCTAGTCTGTTGACCTACATAAAAGTGCCTACAGCATTCTTTTGGTGGTAGACGCAATTAATTGAAAAAAGTATCTGCTATTTAAATATTCCTGTTGGCATGGTTGACGAGGCGGCAAAATCTGCTAATGAACAACCAGACGCAGTACTTGAAGGCAGTCTCCCAGCCTATGCCTCTGTTTGTCCCATTGTCAGTTACAAAATTTTCAGAAGGTACATGGGGTTTATGGACAGGGCAGAAATTGAGGCTGTATTTCATTTGAGATGTCATTATAGAAATGCCTAGTAATCTCTGCTGCCATTCTGTTCTAAAATTGTAATGTAATCAGTTGGCACCTTTACCATTCTTACTGCTCTTGTTTTGTGTATAGCTAGCTGTAGGACAAGAAAAAAAATCAATAGAGCATACAAGGAAAATGATGCATTATTTAGAAAATAGCAAGTTATGCCCTATAGAGAAGAAGAAAGGGAAGTTATCTCTTTTTTGGAGCCAACATGTGCAAACATGGGTTCCTGGTTTTTTTGTTAAGGTGCACTTTAGCTATCTCATAGAAGATTGAGTGCATAGTCTGTGCTGTATCTATCCAGCAAGTTGTACTGTTACATTTAGAAAAACAAAGTCATTTAAAATATGGTTCACATCAGACTGGGCAATATTCTCAACTGTAGTTAAGAGTATCTTGTCAGCATCACCAGATTTAAACATGCCTAAATGGCCAGGTTTACATGTTAAGAAGCTGATGAAGGCATAGGAATAAGGAGGTGGGGTTTGTTTTTTTGCCCAAGCATAAGATACTATAGGTTAAGGCAAGAACAGCAAGCGCTGCTACAGTTACATTAGTAAATGGGAAGACCAATACCTGCACCAAATGCTGGTTTGGACCAGCTCTGGTGTCCCGTGGACTATGTAACATTAACAGCAGGAGCACATTACGCGTGCATCTCCCAGTTTAGTTGCCTTCCAAAAGGAACGCAGTTTGCATTTGAGATGTGAACCAAAGCGGCAAGGATCAGGAGATTCACTCCAGAAGTCGACTCCTGGTAAAAAATGAAATGCTAATGTAGGTACATGCTGTATAAATTTAATAATAATTGAAAAATAATTTGTAGCATTCTTCAAAAAGATATTTTAAAGGGTTATTTTAATTATTCAGGAAATACTGGAACTCTAAATACTTTTTCACAGCATTTTCAGTGTGTTGGATATTTTTGCTCTTTACACTGTATTTAATTTTTATGTACTTAGATATTTGTGTTATAAGAGGGATCAGCATTAGTATTCGATTCAAGTGGTCTTTTACTTCACTAGACTTTAGTAAGATTTTATTTGAACTATGTCGTATTATCAAATGAATAGTTTTCTTTCTTGTTGCAGCTATCCATTTAAATATTTTGTGAAAAGGAAAAGGCTTTACAAATAAGATAGAAAAAGAATAGTTTTAGTCAAAGCTGAGTACTGTGGCAGTAATAGTCTTGATGAGCTGCAAGATACACAAATCATTTATCTGTAACTACTGTATTCCATACTTTAACACATTATACTTCAGGCTTTGCCATGTCTTAAGATTTCCAATGACAATGATAAATAGTTCTTCACTGCAACATGCTTTATGTAATAAAGCAAAATGACTACTCTGTTCTAAAGCATACCCAATAAAACACTAAGGCTGATAAGATTATGAGTGTTAACTCATTCACCACTGCAGTTCAAATTTCAGGCCAGCTTTTCTGCCCAGCTGGGTGTTGTGGGAGCCAGAAACCTCTGGGCTACAGCAGGGTTCTATTTCAGGTGTCTAGGATTTCTGATCAAATCAATACAAAGTTCCCACTTGCTCCTATTAAGAGCTTTATTCAAGAATAACATGCACATCAAACAGTTTTGTTACTAAAACCAGAAATAGGCATCCAGACAAGAATCTGAAACAGGCAGTAAAATACATAGTTTAACAGACCAAAAGAAAAATGACAATATACATGAATGAAAATGAGTGATAACACTGGAGAGTACAAGACAGGGTAAAAATTAAGACAGTGACCTGTGACACTGGTAACTGAAATAATCGCTAAGCTCCAGTGCATTATTTTGGTAGGTTATATATTCCAACCACATGCAAACCTGAAAGACACTTTTATGCTATTGGAAGAGACAAATTGCAGAAAGTACTTCCTTTTGAATATCTTCCTGGGGTAGCTAAATAGAGATCATTAAGCTACTTGATACTGGATCAAAATTTACATGTCTGGAGACATTCAATTAAGGAAGTAGTTGATGATACTGTTGTTCGAAGAATCATCCAAAATGTCCCTAGATGACAGTAGACTAAAATACTATTTTCATTATTTCTCTTTATTTAGAAATTAGAATAAGACATGGATAAATACACACTTTCACAATACAGGAAGGAAAGAAAAAAGTGCTGTACAGCTAGAAAGGGAGGTATAAGCTAATTTTATGCAGACTATTTATAAGATAAAGCCGTGAAAGCTTTTCTGATGTTGGCAACAAATGCAGAAAAATTGTTAGTTTCTCTCACTTTGAGCTGGAACTCTGCTATACAGTCCAGAGGAGGAGTACAAGAAGTCACTAAAATGACACAAATTTCCAAAAGATTAGACTATTATAAAAAAAAAAATCAATATTAGTGTTTTTCCATGCTTATGAAATACAAATGTAGCTTGTTATCTTTATATGTTTTAGCTTCATCCAGCTTTTTTTTGAGTAACCTATTAAATCATTTTCTTTCAGCAAAGATGCAGCCTCAAAGAACACACATTTTTTTTCTATTTCCAGACCTCCCACCCACTCAGTGCTGTGCTCCTGCTTGAATTGTTACAGCAATTTCCAGTAACCCACAGCCTGCTCGAAAACTGAAACACATTCCTAAACATTTTTGTTGCTCTGAAGGCACGCAGACTGAAAACTGATGTAGCCCAGCATCTGATAGGCAACTTTTAACTTCAGCAGAGTTTAGATCTGAATTAGTAAAACCAGAAATCTATTCAGTCCATACCTAGAAGCATAGCAGAGCAACAGTAGCATGTCTAGAAGCTACTAAGCACAGTACTCAAATACTGTTGCTGTTCTTTCTAACTGAAGTAAGATCCATATTGGAAAAACAGCTTTAAGACCTGAAAGGCTGTACCCTTGCAGAAGAGGAATGCTGAATTTCAAGTTTTAATCTTTCTCCTCTGTCACACAACTGTAAGGGTTCCCCGCATAGTGGGGAACCTCAGTTTTTCTGCCCTCTAGGCTTCTCAAACAGGTTGAAATATGCCTGTCAGCATAAACACTCACTCTAGCATAAAGGGAAGAAGCAACAAACTGAAGCATTTATCTATGCCTCTACACCTCTTCTCTCCTGCTTTGCTCAGTACAAAATAAACACCAAGTCCATAAATGGCAGGGAGCAAAGATAAGCAGTTGTATTTTCATATAAATTAACAAGAGAAACTTCATTAAAAAAGTATATTACCATTGCAAGATTTTTTCATTCAGAAATTGGAAGATAAAGGTTACAACTAAACTGTACTTTACACCTCTACCCTTTTTTTTTTTTTTTCTCCAAATAGGGGCATCGGATTCTGTCCTCTTGCTTAAGTATTCAGAATTCACATACCTTCATAGTCTCCCTGTTCATTTATGGAAAGGGTAAACACATATGGCTTGTCAGGATCTTTGTGGTCAATGTGTCTGAATATAAACTGTAATTGGTCATCTAAAGCAAACACAAACAGAATTAATTAACACCATTAACTTCTGCTGGAGAGTCACAATGATGACTAAAAATCACAATATTAAGCTATAGTTTCACTTAATATTCTTAGAATACTTACAAGTTAAGCAAACCTGGTCTCTCTGAAAGACAAATGCATTTTAACATACCATATTCTGCCATTTGAGAGACAATGGTAATACCTGGGCTGGGGCAATTCTTCAGCTGTGTGAGCTAGCATGTTCTTCGCTGCGCAATCCAACATTAACCACATTGTGTCACTGCACATGGAAACTATGGAAACTACAGAAACTTACTGTGAATTCTGCGTATCTCCAGTCCAAGGCGCTCTTCAAACAATACTTTAGACTTGCATAGTTGTTCCACTCTCTCCTTAGCAGCTTTGTTTTTAGAAGATATTACTAGAATTTTAAAAGCCACCATAAATATCAAAGTAAAGGTAAAACATGCACGTTAAAAAAATAGAACAGTAGAAAAGCCCATCAAGAGCAAGTGTTGAAAACAATTCCTCCTCTAATTAAGAAAATCTACTTATTACCCTTTGCTTACTTACTTTCCTTTTTCTTCATCAACTCTTCTTTAAGTTCTTGGATGCTGTCAGTCAAGTCCTTCTTTTGCTTTTCTTCTTGATTTAGGTTAGATTTTATTTCTGTCAAATGCTCTTGATTTTCTGATATGCGTTGGCTCTGCTGGAGAATCTCTGAAATGAGGCAAGCAAATATGAACATATACAGTTGATTAATTAGGTCCCCGCTATTTAGTACTTATCTATGTAGTTTGAGACGACTCATTTGACTAAAATCTAGTGAAATGTATGCTATCTCAGCTGAAGAGAGAAGTCAGCAACTATACTAACAGCATCAAATAAAAGCTTAAAGTGGAAGTTATTCAAAAGAGAAGCTACTAAGTAGGTAGCTCCTCTGATACTTCAATCAGATGCAATTTGTTTCTGGTGCCAGAACTATATACATCCTCAAAGCAGGAGGATGGTGGATCCTGTCCACAGACAAATAATTTGACAGAAAGCAAGGAATAGAAACAGTGACTGATACTAGAGTTGCAATTATTTTTACCTGATATTCTCAAGTTTAACTATGAAATTCAGAGAAGTTAATCCTAGACTGATAGGCTGACTGTATTCTATTACTAATATGGAAGAGGCATAAACAACCTCACAATATTTAACGTTACTAAGCAATTTAATTTACTTTTCCTATTGGAGTCAGCAAGATTTTGTTTTAAATACTTAAACACTAAAACCACTCTATAGAAAACTTTTACCAGATCTTTATCTTTTTGCATCATCAATGAAGTTTTCCAACAAATTGCTTTTGACTTACAATTTACATCCCATAACCAACCAAATATGTTTGGTTTTAATTCTATCTTCATTCTTATTTGCCTTTTAAAATGGGAAGTTAAACATATTATTCAGCTCTATTAATTTCAGAAATGTTAGACACGAAAAATAAAACACCGTACAGTACCATTGCTATACTCCTGAATTTTATCAATCATCAGGTCCCCTTCTTTCAGCTTCTTGGACCATTTCTCTGTAACGGAAAGTTATTTCAGTTATCTGAATAAGTTTGATCATAACTTGGAAAAAGCAGAGGTAACAGGAACACAAAGCCTTTTTACCTGAAAGCACTTTTATGGACTCCTTGCATGAATCTCTCAGTGCTAAAGTCTGATTGATCTGTTCAGTGCCATAAATGCTTTTTAATTTGGTCCAAAACTCTTTCATTTCTCTTTCAAAGAGCATTATTTCATCTTCTGTCTTTATATTAGCCATAATGCTGCAACAAACATGTAAGTGAATAAACAGAGTCAAGACGCACAAGCCAATCGCAGCAGTTGTAACTCACAGGATAAGGCTTCAGGGCAGTTTTTATCTCCTAGGCTTGCTAACCTCTTCCCGTACGTTGTTTTTGTTTGTTGTTGCTGTTAGTACAGCAAGCAATAACAGCGGGAGCTACGTTTCCTTTGCTGCTCCACCAGCGATGGTTTCCCCGGGGCAGGAGGAGGCCCTGCGCCGCACTGCGCTGGGGCCCGCCACGGCACCGCCAGCCCTTCCCAGGGCCCCGGCAGCCCCCCGCCGCACCGCGCCCTCCTGCCGCCGGGGCGCTCCCACCCCTTCGCCGTCCTCCCGCGGGGCTCGCACCGAGCCGGGGCCCCCTCCACATGCTTCCCGGGCCGAGGGGCGGACGGGGAGCTCCCCCCCTTCTCCGCCCGACCAGATGCTAACGGCGGCTCCCCGAGCCGGCGGCGCTCCGCAGCGGCCGCCCCCGCGCCCTAGCGCGGCGGTGCCTGCTGAGCCCGCCCGCAGCAGCCCCGCTCGGAGGCACCGGACAGGGCAAGCGAGGCCGCCCGCACCCACCAGCTTTCAAACCGCCGGCGCCTTCCCGCCTCCCCAACGGCTGCTCTCTAACTGGGCACCGCCTCCCGCCCGCCTCGCAACAAGCGCACCACTGATTGGCTCAGCCGTCCTTCCTGCCGCGAGCGGAGCGGCGGGGCGTGGTGAGAGCTGCCGGCGCTGTCGCTCGGTAACGGTCCCCTGGGGCGAGGCGGGGCCGCCGTGACGGGCAGGGCTGGGCGGCGCTGCCGGGCGGCCCCTCGGGGCTGGCGGGGGCGGTCGGTGCCGGCGCCGTGAGGGCGAGGCAGCTGCGGCTCCCTCTCCTTCCCCTGGGAAGTGCGCGTTGGGATTAAGACGTTTCTCAGGCCCGCTGAGGGGGCGGCGGCTGGGCCGTCTGCAGCGCCGGGCAGCGGGGCCGGTGCGCCGCCGTGAGAAGCCTGGCGCGGTTTGTACGGTTTGCTGTTCCGGGCTGAATGAAACCAGGCTCGAACTGGGGAGCAGGCTTGCTCCTTTACGCTCCTCTGAAGCTAGAACTTGTTTCCAATGTCTGGTTTATTCATGGAACATACTTGTGGTAACCTAGTGGTAACTTTTGTGGCACTCTGAATTGCCTGCAGAGGTAATGGCAGTCCGTTTTGGTATGAACAAAACCACAATACAGCAGCCTTGCCTGTGCCGGGTCAAACACCTGTCATAAGCCTCTGTCATCGTGAATGTCCTCCTTAACGACGCTGCGCTTAATTTTTCTCCAGTTGGGTATATCCCCTTTTGGCTCTGGATAAGCACTAGTTTGTGATCCCAGGTACCAGCCTTCAGTTGATCATGGAAGCTACTTAGTAGTCATTTAATCGTAGCTAATGAATTTCTCCTAGCTTTAATTTACCTCAGTGCTATTTAGATGGTACCAGAATAACATAAACTTTGTAAAGCTTTGAGAATTGCTGTCTGAAACCATTAATTACTCATCCCCCCCCACCGCCTGACCCAAAGCAAAGTCTGAGCTGAGACCACCAACTATTAGTTGCATTATTCTTGTATAAACTGTTACTGCTGGTGGACAGCACTTCTACCCAACTGTATTTCTGTCTCGTTTGACTCAGACACCTGTTCTCTAGATTTTACAGTTTCCTCAGCATTAGTCCGAAAACTAACTATTAGACCACTGTTTCTTATCTGCTTCAGACTTAAATGTGCTGAAGTTGGGCTGGTTCAAGGATGGTTACCCAGCCACATATAAATTTGGGCATTATGGAGCCTATACCGTATGGCTTTTTTTAACTAGGACCATTTCTCTCTTTTTCCCAATCAGACCTTAAACCTAGCCGAGTGAATGCTGCCAGTTTAAAGTTTAAATGTTGTACCTAACATCGCTAGCCTTTATATTTGAGCTGGTAACCTTCTGAATACACTATTTTCCCAGCCCCTGGTGCTTAGCAAATACAAGTTCAACTAATCTAAACAAATCTTGAATTCTAATCTGTAATCTTTTGCTGGGTTCTTCAGTCTGGTCTCTTCTGAATCCTTTTATTAATACAGATAATAGGTTCACCCCGCGGTATCTGGCACTAGCTCTGAAATGTTAAGGTATCTTTTTTCATCAGTGAAGTTTTTCTAGATTTCATTAGTCCTGTTCCTTTGTTTTAGACTTTCACCAGCCAAAGACTAAATATAGCCTGTGATACTTACTAGCACAACACATACATTAATTGATCTCTTTTCTGACTGATTTGGGTGTCCTTTCTCAGAGTTTTCTAGAGACATGAACTTAGGTATAACCTATCCTCAACCTTACTTTCCCACTGCGAACTCTCCAGCTTACCAACTGCATGTTTAAATGAAGCATGATTTCAGCAGGTACTGGTTTTCTGTTCAAACTGACAGCTCTTACCAACCACAGACAGAAATGTGGCCTCATGACCCAAACTAGCACAGGTCATATGCTTCTTAAATCCTCTGTGAGGTCTGATTCAAGAGGCTCCATAGTCAGAAACGCTGGCACCTAACCTTACTGTAACTCTAGCCCAGACACTTGTTCTGAAATGTTTTTTTCTAAGTGTCTGTCATACCAAGCCACAGGGTAGTCGTGGATGGAAGAAAGTTTCAACAGCCATTTACCCTATTTCTAGCCCTATGAGCTTTGCTGGAGATAATGCAATTGTACCACATACCCCTTTTCTGCATATGCCAGCTCTTAATGGGTGTCTTTGTAACCCTAGGGTACTTGGCTAAACTTAAGGTTCCGAGATGTACAACGACAGCAGTGGGGTGACAGTTAACCTGCAATCAAACTGAAGGGCAGACTATTTCCATCAAAGGTCTGTTGCTTTATTTCACTGCTAGCTCCAAGTCCATACTGGGCTATTCCAGTGCTGGGTTAAGGAGTAGCTGAGAGCTATAGTTTGGGGTTGGAGAGCTACTGCAGCTTAGGTGGAAACTGCTAAGGGAACACAAAATTGAAGAGCTGGTGCTAATAAACAGACTCAGCTACTTCTCTTGGCAGGTTTCTAATCTCACTGGGCTATGGTTGGCATGAGGCTAGTTTCAGGGATTAGAGAATGGCAATAAATAAGGCAGGGATCTTATTGGAAAAGGAGCAAAAACAATGTGATGGAGATTGTTGCCCTTATGGGCCCTGACTCCATTTCTGCTTGCAGTTTATGGAATTTGAAGGATTTTTATTCACTGTTAAACTCTAGGTTGCTTGTAATTTCTGAAAAGTAGCTGTTTATACTTATAATAACTAGAATTCCTTAGATGTGACTTTTTCATGAACATGCCATAATTGTATTCCATGTGGTGTTTGTATCATTTACACTGTTAACACATACAAATGCACACAAATATAAACAAGTATTAAGGTCTGGCAGTTATTGTTACATTGCAAACACCACGTTTGTTAGTTTCATGTATGTGCATGGTTAACTGTATAGCAAGGAATAATGACAGTGTAGTAACTAGGAAAGATTGGATTAATAAGGTGGCAGAACCAAGAGAAAGCAACTGGTTCATGTTAGCTTTTGCTAAACTTCTGCTGGTCAGTCCAGCCCTAAAGAAGCCTGACCTTAAGTAGGGCTGCCTGGGTCCAATGAGGAATGCTTGAGGGAATGAAATGTGGAAAGAAAGAGCGAGCTTCTTGAAAGATTAATTTCTTCCTAAATCTAAAACTAGGCTGTATCTTTTCAGTGTTCCATTTGGAAAATATTCATACCTAAGAAAATAGCTGCCGGTTGTTGTACACAGTATCTACTTGTGAACTTACTAAATTGCTAGTTAACCCTTGTAGCTGGTCCAATGCCAATGAAAACACTGATGTGGAAATTAATGTTATTGTTCAATTAACTGAGCATAATGTACCAGAAAGTTAGGCCCAGTACACAGGCCTCCATTAACAGTGTTTTAGAAAATGTTTGCTCTAATGGCTTTTCCTTCCCTTGCAAACATTTGCTTAACAACATCTGATATCTGTTATGTAATATTTGCTCTAATATGTAGGTGTAAAGTAGCTGTAAACATTTTATCCCCCCTTCGGTGGATCATCAACATGGTTCTTGTTTCTATATTATTACCAAGAATATATAAAGTTTTGGACAGTCTCTGGTTTTGTATGTCTTGGAAAATAAATCAAGAAAATATCAATAAATTAAAAACTCTTTGTATGAACAGATAGGGTTTTAAAGGGTTTTGCTTTGCACTAAGAACTCATTTGATCATGGGAAGGCCAAACCTTGGTTCTATAATATCAAAACAAGACAAAGCTTTGATTTAAAAACTTAATTGCATACACATTCTGACCATTTTGTACAGATCGCTAGTTTTCCTCGCAATTCCACGTACTAAAATACAGCAAATAGTTTTATTTCATATATTGTGTCAAGTGACTTTGAAATACTAAGTGCATTACAGAAGCATTTTGCAGTGCTTTGCATAGAAAAGGAGGGGAAAAAAGGCTGATGGAGGAAGTATTTCTCCTTTGTTAGTTTAAATGAGTTATTAAAAATAGTATTTCAAGACATATTTCACCAGCTTTTCTCAGCTGGTTACTAGAGCTAGGAAAGTCTTTAGTGTCTCAGACTTTTATAGGTTGACAAATATCGCAGGCAGGACAAGAGATGACTCACGTGTCAGCTGTTGATTGCCTCTTGGATGAAGCAGGATCGTGAGTGCTTCCAGGCACAATGAGAACATCACCTGAACTGCCTCTCCCATAGAAACCTGCTTACCTGTTCCAAAACCTTCCTGCTTTCTGTTTTGTAGACTGTGGATTTGTTTTGTTTTGTTTTTAAACATCTCTTATAAACATGACTCCTCTGGTATGTCTAAGGTGTGGATGTAGGAGCTTCTGAAACAGTCAGAAAGAACGTAGGAGAAAATTAAAGCTTATTTATGTTTGCTTTTAGCTGTTAGTCTTCGTTATGTTTAAGGTGCTTATGTTTCTGTCTTTCTATCTAAGCAGAAAGATGATTAGCAGTGTATGAATCAGCAGCAAAATCTTTTAAATGAAAATTAGTATCAGGAGGCCTTTAACATTTATACTAAAAGAGCTCACTGAAACATTGCATGAAATACTTTCAAACATTATATTGACAAAGTTTCTGGAGAACCAAAGTGTGCCTGAGTGGTTCTGTCTGAAGAAGAGTTCAGCCTGAGCAGATGCAGCACTATCCCAGTGGGTAACATGGGTGGGTGTTTTTATATTTATAAATAAAACAAACATGCAAAAAGTTATTGCAATGGTCCTGCACATCCTGCATCAGAGAGGCAATTCTTCTGATACTATTGAATAGCAATGGTGGCATTAAAGAGAGACTGGAAGGTGATCTCTTATTACTTGGTGGACTCTCCTGAGGACATTAAATTGTATCTTGATGGAAATTTACTTATTGCAAAATATTTTTCCTAATAGAACAATAGTTATTTAGACTTAACCTCATTACAGTTGCTGTTTTAACTAAGTACTAGAAGCAAGATGGCTGTTACTCAGCCACCAACTGACTTGACATTTACACTCATGCTTAAAGCTAATTAGTCTCTGTAAACTAGACTGAAAAACAGAAGAAAACCTCAGATTCTCCACATTTTTGCATACTAAACCCAGACATGTATAAAAGAGTGGGTTTTTTTATTGTTGTTGTTATTGTAAGTCCTACTTATCTTTAAAGGAGAGATACTTTTGCAGGAAAAAAAAATGTAGCAAAAGGAAATTTTCTCTAGTAATAAGGCATTAAAAGTTATTTAAGAGAGATGTTTCTAAACAAGTAAGTTCTTGGGAAAGAATTGGGCGAGGGAAAATTGGTTCCATCAGTTCATTTATATGACAGTTCCCTTGCTGGACACCCTGAAAAGGTATCAGCTATACAGCTTAGCAAGAAACAAACCTCCCCAAATATTTGCAGCTAAAAACCTAGGAAATATTTATTGTTGAAACATCCTGAAATTTTGGTTTTGGAAGGGTTTTCCTTGAAATCGGGTGATACCAATTGAAGTGAATAATTCAGTCAACATACAGAAAAATATTGTAGTAGTTATTCAGAAACAGTGCATAGAATTTTAAGTCTGTCTTTAAGGTTTTCTACATGCCTCAATGCAACTGGTAGCAATAAATACATAGGATTTAAATGTGCTAAAAAGTTTCTAAAAACAGTCTATTAATAGCTAAAGTAAATGTGAGTAGCTAAAGTAAATGTGAGATTGTGTCAGGAAGAGAGGTCTTCTAAGTCCATTTAATTGTCATGCCTTATTTGTTGAATCTACTCAATGTTTCCATGTGACTTCCCTGACCACACATCATAAAGCCCTGTTAAGCCGTTAAGTCTCTCTTCAGCAAAAACAGTTAAGTAGTTCATATCTTTGTCTCCACAGCTTGTAGAGTTTAGCTTTAAGTGCCATGGAGAAAGCAGTAGGGAAGTGCACAGTGCATATATACAGCTGCTTTTGTTTTCTGATTTTAATTGTTTTAGATACATAGATAATCTTTAATAGAAGATACGAATGTGAGAGCCTGATAAAGAACTGAAGTTTTCCTCTTGCTGTTCTGATGATAGCAGGTGATGGTATCATCAGACTTCTGGTATCTATTTAATCTCTCCTGGAAAAAAGTTTATCATGTAGCCACCTCACAAATGAACATAATCTATTCCTGTGCTACAGTTTTTGGTACTAATATTGATAAATCTGAAGTGCTAATGCATTATTTGCTGTGTACTCTTAAAATCCTGCTATCTGGCAGAATCTCAGTTTCCTCTTGGCTATACGCCCTGGAGAGCCCAAGTGCTTCACTTGGGAATACTTCAGGGAAATACCCATCGTCATCTGTTCCCAGCCTTGCTCTGGTTTGCGAGGCAGGTCGCATTTCTGCTAGGCTGGGCAGCAGGAAGGGGGCTGCGGTAGGTCCGGCCTGAGCTCCTTCTGGCAGAGGTGCCTAGGGCTTGCGTCATGTAAGCAATACACGAGAAGGGCTGTACTGAATGAGATGACTCAGAGACTAAGCTTCATCTGCATTGTGCCCTGGATTAACAGGGCCTCTTGTATAAAGGAAACAATTGTTTTTCAGTTCTTTGAGAATATTGCTGCTTTAAAAATGAATCTAGAGCTCAACAGCATTGTTGATGTATGGATGCTGGTTGTATTTTCCATGACTGAAAATGTGTTGTGCAAAGTATTAGACATAGCATGGTAGCCAAATTCTATTTCAAAGTGAAATGTACAGCTTTAATGACAGTTCTGCAAAGACCAACTATTTGTGTATTCTTTCTATCCTTTATACAGGCAACACTTAATGAAGTATACACATTACTAATGTCCATCCGGCAGAGAAATGAACTGTGAAAAAAATCAAGCAAACATGTTCCAACTGTTCATACAAAGGATTACATAAGTCACGCATTGTGCTCCCACAGAACTTTCCCCACAATTTGCTGCTGCTCAGCATGTACTTCACTTAGTTTCCTCCAATTAAAATTTGCAAACAGAAAACCTTTCCAGTGCTAACAGACTCATGTGCTTTCCTGGAGATGTGGAGCCACGTGTTCCAGGAATGGCTGGGTACACCACGCCGATACAATATAAAGGCAACGTCAATCACCTTCTCTCGCTTTTTAATAGCTCCTTTCCATGGTTCTCATTCTCCATCACTAGCAACTTAAGATTAAAGGAACTTTACTATATTTCAAGTACAGTTTAATCCATTACGATGGATCTCCTTCATAGCAATGGCGTGCTTATCATTCAGCATTTACAGAGGGACTACAGGGCTTACCAGGATTTCCTTAATTTTATGTCACATGTTGGAGATCCCCGGAATATATTCTCAATTTATTTTCCTCTTTGGTTTCAGCTCAACCAAGTGGTTGGTACTAAAATGATATGGGTGGCAGTCATTGGTGATTGGTTCAACCTCATATTTAAATGGTAAGAAGTTGGATTTATTTTAAAATTTGGTATTTTTAATGATGGTTACTATATGTACCTCAAGTTTAGAAAAATTTTCTGTGAATAATGTACTAGTAGACTTTCCCCTGTAATTATAAAACAGGAATTCACAATGAAGATATTTAAGATATGTTTGAAATGACATTTTGATAAGACAAGAACCTATAGAACTATTATAGAATAGTTTTGGCAATATAGCTCTTCATATTCCTTGTAAGATTATTTATCATGCTTTGCTGAGGCCTTCTTACATAGAAATCTCTTTATTGCATTTCTGCTTCATTTTATTTTATTTTTTTGTCAGGATTTTATTTGGCCATCGCCCATACTGGTGGGTGCAAGAAACAATGATTTATCCCAATCAGTCAAGCCCATGCCTTGAACAGTTTCCTATAACATGTGAAACTGGACCAGGTAAGAAATGTTGGAGATCACATTGGTACATTTAATAGAGACAGCAGCTTTTTGGGGGGAGAGGATGTGACTTATGAAGCTCTTACATGATATACAAATCTCAGGGCTCATGTTTAAAATAGCACCAAAACACGGGAAGAGAAAAAGGAAGAAATAAAATGTCATAGGTATTTGATTGCTGTACGACAAGAACGTTTACTTCATTGCCTTTAAACAGTGCAAGGGAGGGGGATTTGCTTTAAAAATAACTCCTACTAGAATGTAGCAGCATATTGGAATCGAGTTTTCACAAAACTTGTGTCATAGGTTCAGAAAGAGTAATACACCTGCTTTGTGAGGTCACTTCTAGGAACAGTTGCAGTGCCAATGACATCAGCTTGGGGAGAGAAATTCCATGTTGTTTGAGAGTGCTCCAAAACAGAGCAGGGGGCTGTTGAGTTTGAGGGCTTGTGCGCTATTGAAAGAATTACTCAAACCACAAAAACTAGTAGGTAGTTCAGTGTAAAAAACAATAGTATCAACAATCGGTCGTGTAATGTATCACAAGTGGAAAATGGAACCACTCTTCCCAGAAGCAGACACTGGCACTGAATGTGTGTTGGGGGGTATGTGTACAAATATATGGAGGAAAAAAAAAATCTTCTTTAGAAAAATGTACCTTTCCAATGTATTTTCACTTTTTTATTTCTCATTGTCTTCTCTGTGGAACTCAAATGCAATACTGCTGAAGTTAAAGGAGCTTATGCAGCCCTAATAGGTGAAATAAAGTAAACTTGCTTGGAGCTAACTGACTGAATTTAATTTAATTCATTGTACACGAAAATATTGACTGTGGAAATGAATGTGCTTTGCACTTCATCAATGCCACAGCAAGCTTTTAAGTGGTTTGCAGAGCTGTATTTCGTTAACAATATCCTGCATTATATCCCATTGTAATTTTGAATAGGAAGCGTAAGCCCTTGTATCAGGCAGGGTTTAATAATGCCTGGTCTATATGTGATCTGCAGTCTGTTTCAAGTGAATTCATTTGGGACCTAACCCAAAGTATTAAGGTCCTTCAGGTCTTCCCAAACGACTTCAGACCTGAACCCATTCAGCACCATGTAATTCCAAGCCCTGGCTAAGGAACCAGTCAGTGTTTCATTTTGATTCATTGAACCAGAAGGCCTTTCTTCCTGTTACTTTCTGAAGTAACAAGTCATTCCTATCTCTGTCCAGTGGGTACTGCTGTCATAGCGATTCCTTATATTTGCACTTGTAATGACCACATTTTCTCCCACCTCCAGATTTGCCCCTGACCATTGACAATATCTGTCACTCATCTGTTGCAGTCAGTGCAGCTGTTAGGTGCACACAGTCATTGTGTGAGCTTACAGCATACTTGACACACTTTTTAAATATGCAATTTATACGAAAAGATTAGAGAAGCAGCCACAGACCTGAGAAGGGCATATCCAAATATTGCTAGGATAGCCTGAACCCCAAACTCTGCAGCTCAACAAAAGGGAAAGCTGAGGGAACTGTTCATATGACTACAGGGCAAGCAATCTAGGGCCTGAATTTGGTTTGTACTTCTGGAATGAACTGAACTAAAACCCTGCAGCCATCTTTGCTCTGGTATTTGTAAGGTTTTAAGAACATAAACCTTAAGGTGGAGTTTATGCTGTTTCTAGTAGATAATTTGCAGATGAACTATGAAACATTTTTCCTAGATGACATTTTCCTAGATGAGAAAAAGAAGCTTTCCCAATGCTGATATACAATGTTAGGTTTCCTTGTCACTGACATTTGTTCTGTTGTGAGGTTAAGAAGCGTACATCTGTTATGAAATTAACCAAAGAGTTGGTAGTGTGACTGCTAAAGATACTGCCAAGCAGAATACCAAAAATGAGTGCAGGGAGCCAGAAATCATTGTGCTTGCTCTCCCTAGACATTCCTGCTTTGCTGCTTCTCTGAAATATTCTTTTGCTTTGCAAGCTACTATATAGTGCTGGGTCATAACACATTCATCAGCCAAAATGATTTCTTCTGCCAGTGAAATAACCCAGTCCCTTTTACTTCTCTTTTGTCTCCACAGAAAGCCAAGCTGTAAAAGTCTGGTATAGATTCCAATGATCTAATTTTCTCTCCTTCCCTATTTTAATTTGTTGAATGTATACCTGGTGAACAGGGGAAAAGAAATGACAGAGTAATTTTAGGAATCATTTCCCTTGCATCATGCCAGCATACTTTGGTTTTGGGTGATTTTCACAGTTGTAGGAACTTCTCTGTGGCTTCATATTGTTTCCAGTAAAATTAAAATAAAACAAATTACACGTATATTATTATACCTGGACAAAAAAGAAATCACTATTGATCTCTATATGAGAGTGTGTTCCCTGTTAGACTGCTGTGGGTACAGCAATTAGTCCAGGATGTTACAGCATCATTTCATGTGCCAGTTCCACTGATAATCTGTTTCCAAGCAAATGGACATTGTACAACACCTTAAAATTTATAAAATAAATCAAAAAGTAAAGCATAAAGACACAGTTCTTCCATCACACTTCAGACACTTTTCTAAATTTATTACAAAACTACCTAAAATGTGAATTACCTGGACTGTAATATTACTAATGAGACACAGATCACAATCGCAATTGCTAACACCATGGTAATTGGAGAAGCCGATAAAAGGCAATTTGGAGGGGCCATCTGAAGGTATACTGGTACTTTAATTTAGAATGTTACAAAGAGCTAAATCTCCATTGCTCCCCTTAATTATAAGGTAGCCCATTCAAAATCTATCATCTCATCTGATCCTCATATATAACTCCTACATTGTACGCTACAGCCCTAAGAGAGCCCTAGATGCTCTATTTTTTAAATCACAATCCACATTTAAGTAATGGAAAAATACTATGCTTTCCAATCAAGATACCAGTTCACACCGATATAAGATGGTTAAGCCATTACCTACTTGATTTCAGACAAATATTCTGGATTCTGTACATATTGAGAAAATTAACTTTTGAGAAGCAGTTGACATTCTTTCAGCGTTTGTTGACCATTTTCTTTCTAAATGATTAAGTGCCTGAGTAACTGTCAGTAGGTGTTTTCTATACAATAAATGTTGCAGTCATCGTTTTTAAGCTTGAATATTTCCTCTTTGTTTTTACTAGGAAGCCCATCTGGACATGCCATGGGATCTTCCTGCATCTGGTATGTAATGGTCACAGCAGCACTTAGCTACACAGTTAGATGGAAAGATAAATCAGCAGTTACCCTTCACAGGTCAGTGTCTTTCCATTATTCTAACTCATACAGATATTTATTTATATACATGCTATGTTTTTAATGCATTTATTTTAACCAAACATTCATAGTCTGTTTTGTCTGGTTTGTTAAAAAAAAAAAAAAAAAACAAAACCAAACTTTATTATGATCTACTTCAGCTGAAGAAAAAGAATATTAAGAGGATTTATCCATTTGTATAGGTTGGTATTTATTAACTTATGGTCATTGCATACAATATCTCTGAATAATCTCCTATTAAAGGTCATGACACGTCTTCAGTGTTGGAAATTTTCAATTCTATTAATTGTCTTTACGTGTTGGATCTTTTGGTTAGCACATAAATTTGCTGCTTTGATGGTAGTCCTTCTTACCCCATTTTAAAGCAAATATGCAGAATGTTGGCAAAGTTCAGTGTAACATGTTACTCAGCTCTGTGGGGAAGTCTTATAATTGCTTTAATGGCTGTTCTTTCCAAGCCTGACAAGGTTGGTTCCATAGTATGTGAATTTTGTCACCAAATAATTGAACTTTTGCATTTAAGTATGACTTCCTGATGAGAAATATGTTCAAGGTACTAGTGCTAATTTAACTTGCCATTGATGACTTTCATCACTAAAACCACGGTGGTATCTTGGACCTGAAACTGCCGGGGTCTGTTCCTGCAGCCCTAGATGTGGCTGCAAGAGCAACCACTCTTGCTGATGTTTTAGTACTGACTTCCAGTTTTTAATCATCTGATTCTAAACTTCTCTGCTTGTAAGCCTCTGCTTGGTAAAAATATGAGCCCGACACAAAGGGGGCTGGTATAAATTACTAGGTAAAATATCTTGTCTTAATTTTGAAGCATCTTCCTTTTCCCTCTTAGACTGACATGGTCATTCCTTTGGAGTATTTTTTGGATTATCCAGATCAGTGTGTGCGTCTCGAGAGTATTCATAGCAACACATTTCCCTCATCAAGTTATTCTTGGAGTATTTGCTGGTAATGCTGCTATGTTTTCTTTTCTTTTCAACATACGTGCAAAATCTGAAAAAAATTAAGTATGAGAAAAGGCAAGAGGTTTTTAGTAGTGCTGCTCAGCTTGCAGCTCTAGTGATGCTCTCTGCTCTCTGGAAGATAAAGGATTTGATGATAGCCTAAAGGTAAAATTTGCAAGGTAGTATGTATCTGCTGTCTTTGTAATTCACACAGGGAGCGAGCTCTTGTCCGCGTGCCAGTTGACACTGACTGCGTTATGTCCACACTGCCACAGACTAGCACTATCTGGTGTGTAGTGGCTGCGTCTGACCTTTATCTGTGCTGCCTGCGTGGAAGGGATCAGAGAGGAAGTCGCTTCTATACGGCCCTGGCCTTTCCCCCCAGGAGGAAGCTGTTTGGTTCACTGCACGTGGTGGCCAGGCGCAAACTAGCATGTGTGCAGTGTGGGCAGGCGCGGGGCCAGAGACCTCGGGCAAAACAGAGGAAAAGGCAAATCAGCAGCAGCAGGGCAATTTAAGAAGCGAAAATACATTTTTCAGAGTTACTTAAGCATGTTTCAAATTGGTATTGAGGGAGTTCAAACTATGAACACTCTCTCCAGTATCTGTCTGATTTTAAGGAGGGTGACCAGAGCATTGAGCGGGGGCTGCCTGCTCCCGTTCTCTTTCATGGGTGCAGAGCAACCGGGGCAGCACTGGCTAACGGCTTGCAGCCCAGCTCTCCCTTTTCACAACCAGGATAAAATGAGTGAAGAAGAAGAAGATCAGTGTGTTCCGTGTCTTTTCCTTCAACACGCAAAGCCTGTGTGGGAACTGGTATTGAATTCTGCATTGCTGGGGCCAGTCTTTGAGTGGAGGGCTCTTGGGGAAAAGGCATGTTCTAGTTTACATCTAATATTTGATAGGTTGTCATCTGGGAGATGCAGTCAGGCCTAAGGCATCCCTCATATCAAAAACACGTAGTGCTTGGTATTTAATTTCCTTTTTTTCCAAATTAGCAGTTTTGAGTGGGAGAAAAGGTTTTGTAATGTACTACAGAAGTGGTAAATTGTGTGTGTAAATTGTGTGTATATATGCATATATATATATATATATATAAAATAAATAGATATATTCTTCTCTCTTCAAAAGTCAGTTTCTACAGCAGCACTGTAAAATGTGCTTCTTCTAAGTACGAGTGTGTTGCTCCCTGTAACACTGAGTTTCTAATCCGCAGGCATTCTTGTGGCAGAAGCATTTGAGCATACCCCCGCTATTCAGACAGCAAGCTTGAGAGTGTACATCAAGACAAACTTGTTTCTTTTCATCTTTGCCCTTGGCTTTTATCTAGCCCTGAAGCTTCTTGATATTGACTTGCTGTGGTCCGTTCCAAAGGCCAAGAAGTGGTGTGCGAACCCAGACTGGATAAACATTGACACAACTCCGTTTGCTGGACTGGTCAGGAATTTAGGTGCACTCTTTGGCTTAGGTCTCGGAATTAATTCTGAAATGTTCATCCTGAGCTGCAAAGGTAAAAATAGCTGTAAGATAAGTTTCCGCATATTGTGTATAGCTGCTTCTTTAGCTACGCTGCAGCTGTATAATTTTGTTAAGATACCTTCTCATACTGAGTATTTGTTCTACATTCTCTCTTTTTGTAAGAGTGCAGCTATGCCTCTGACTGTAGTTGCCTTGGTTCCATACTGTGTCCACTCGTTAATGAGGACAGCCGAAAAGAAACTTAATTAGATAAAGGTTCCAAATGGTTAGCAGTGTGGGAGTGGATACGAACCGTTCGAGAACCCTCCGCAAAGGCAGTTTTGCTAACTCATTTTAACCAAGGGGGATGCCACTGCACCTTTGATGTGCTCCTGGTAAGTAACCAGTACATCCAAAATCAGTACATTCAAGAATGACTTTGGCAGCTCAGAAATATTAATTGCTGATTTTATTCCTAGAAATATTGCAACCACACTGCAGTATGGTTAGAGATGACCCAATACTCTGGGTCATAACAATGTTTTAAAGTATAATCAACTAGTTTGATTTAGCTACTTGGTGGTCTTTTCGTTCTGTCCATCTCCAGCTAGATGGTGCTTCAAGCCTCAATTGTATATAGCGATACTCAATATTTAAATTTTTTATATATAGATATTGTGTGTTAAACTGCTAGGTAATGGTGTGACAGTATCACACCACCTACAACTGTACAGCTGTACCCAGGCACTGTGAAAAAGGCCAGCATAGTTATAAACAAGGCTTTAGAGTTAACTTATTGAGCTTCCTGAGGAAAACAGCTTCTGATTAAGCCAGATGAGAAAAAAATAAAAGTTTATTTCAATTAGACTCTGTAGAATATATTTTTGCATTACTGTGTGATTTTTTTGTCATTTTTACTTCTTGAAAGTGGTCACGTAAATCATGAATGATGCAGATTACACCTTTGATATTGAAAACGCATAAATATGGTGTAACAAATCTTTGGGTTCTGTACATCTACACAGAGCAACAAATGAAGGAAGTTGACAATAATGAAATTATCTCAGCATATCACCTCAAGAATCTTGTTCATGCTCCTGTATTGCAAAGGTAAATTAGTCTAATTCTCTCATTTCAAGAGTCACAAGCCTGAATCACTGTTCGTAGTTGTGTAAATCATGAAAATGTGATTGCAGACTAAGTCATTGCAAGTTTATATTCTTGTCAGCTTGGTTTACCTAAGCAAGTAACTATATGTTAAATATGTTTGCTATATAAAATGGATGCTCTAAATAGGCAAAGGCAGGTACTTTCCCTTTTTATTTGTTATTTAGCACCTACTGTTGCATATTCTCTTTCGGCGCACAATCTTTAAGCAACATTTTGCTGATACCATCTCATAATACTTAGTGTACAAGCAGCATAAAGCTGTAATATGGGTAATGAGGGCTGTGTGTATGATCTGATAGCAATAAGGCTCAGAAGATGTAAACATGATATTGCTTCTAGACTTCCAATTAGTTGTGGGCTAATTGAAATGGAAAGAACCTTATTTAATTGGGAAAACAAGGTGAATAGTTTGAGTGGGCCCTTGGGAATGAACATGATACAAATTACAGAAGCAAATCTGAAACAGGCATCCTTATTTAAGAGCCTCCTAAGACTACCTTGGCTTTAAAAAATTATCAATCTGTTTTTGACAGTCTGAGGAGTATTCTGCTTTATGCATCTCCTGATATCTTCTGTAATGATCCTCTGAACTCTTTTTCCTGCAGCAGCTGGCCTGAAACTGGTCTTTTCGATAATTGTGACTCCTTAAGCAAAATGAGTAAGCTAACGGGACTAGAAACAAATAATGAAGACAGACAGCTATGGCAAAGATTTCTCCCATGTTCAAGATGCTCTGTGGTTTGTTATTCCCTACCAGTGAGGTGACCTACAGAGGCATCACAAAACGCTAGAAGGTCGGTCTAGCTGTCCGTCTGTTCCTCACTCCTTCTGGCCAACAGCGGGGGAGTCTTTGTGCGCAGCCTTCTGGGGCTCCTGCAGCAGCGTTTGGGCCTACCGGCAACGTTGGCTGTTTTAAGCTGAGTTAAGGGCAAGTGTCACATCTCTAAGCTCCTGCTACATGAGGGTCTGTGCTTCCCGGTACTGACAAGGAACCTCGGTGCCTCTGTTGGGACAGACACAGCCATTAATGCAGAATGACAACTTGCGTTCCTGCAGTCTCCTTCTAAGCACCGTACAGACGCGGGCTCTCACGCGCTTTCTTGGTGCGTCCCGTTAATTCAGCCTGCACCTTCAGTGTGTCAGGGAAAGGGGCAAGGACCAGCTTCCTGTCTGAACCACCTTTTGTTCTTTCTGCAGCGATTAAAACATTACTAAAACCAAGAGTGGTGGGAAAACTGAATAAATTGTTAGTTAGTTTTACCAGTAGCGTCAGAAATGAACCTGTTGATAAAGTAATGACTGTAGAATAAGACACTTTCTGAGCAGCTGAGTGTGTTGGGCTATGGAGCTTTGTGCAACTGCCTGAAGAACCTCCAAAGAGGACTCCCAAAATTTCCCATGGAGTTAGCCTTAGCCTTGATATTTTGCTAGAATTAGAATTGTAACTCAGGAGCCAGCCATGTAGCTGATACAGTGAAATAGGCCTACGTGTCCCTTAGTCAGGCTTTAGTGAATTTATCACGGCTGAAAATTACACTTCAAGCCGTATTAAATAAGATTGTGTGGCACCTTAACTAAGAGCTATCACATTGTTAAACATTTAAACTGCATCTTCATCAGGCTTTTGCAGCTGTTTATATTGTTGATACTTGGAACAGAGACAGAGCATATACACTTATACGATGACGGGCTGAACTACTCAACCTGCTTTGGGCCACAAGGCCCCCTTTGGAATTAAGCTTTTCCTGTGTAATAAGGAGGGTGGAAAGTGCTTGACTGATCCCCTTGCTCCCACCAATGGGATCCCAGGAGACAGTTAATCATAGAGTCGGAGAATGCTTTGGGATGGAAGGGACCTTTAGAGGTCATCTAGTCCATCCAGCTCTGCACCAAGGGTCCATCAAGGCTTGCTGCTCACGCCCAGACACACTGTGTAGCTCCACTGGCACTTTAACCCCGTCACACAGGTACTGAAGGGCTTCATGATCAGCTGCTTGTCACTAGCACACAGGTATAGAGTGGCAGAGATGTGAACCCAAGAACGTGTAAGACCAATGCAACCGTTTGTGTATGCCGTGAGTGCCTTCTGTTACACAGGCATGCTTCCCAAGACATAGCTCCCAGTATTTACTAGCTGCCTACAAACAGGGTGACGTTTTGATGAAGAGCCATAGTAGTACCACCCCCCTGGGCCCATGTTGCTGTGCTCCTGCAAGGAGATGGCAGCTGCTCTGCAGGCAGGGGCTAGCGTAGTTGCTTTGGCCTTCTCAACAGCTCTGTCCTGCACAGCAGCCCCTTGTTACAGGCACGATCTAAATGCATACAAATACTTGTTATCTGCTGCATGATACTCATGTGCTTCTCTGAAGGGTAAGCAAGATGAAGTGCTAAAGCACAAGAGGCAGTAAAAAATACAATTTATTGGTATAATTCGGGCCACGAAAGTGGTGTCCTTTAGGCAAAAGAATTATGGAGTAAGTACACATAGTAATTGTAGTTTTTAATAAAGAGATGTTATTTTTCCATGGCCTTAAATACTAATATAAATTAAATATCATACAGGTATGTCAATAGGTTGTTGGTAGTCACTCTGTCAATATTATTTTCAGTCCCAAGCCATCCAAACTAATTATTGTTCTGAAACACAAAAATGCTACAAAGATTAAAACAGAAGGCCAATAATGCAGCTTCCTTTTTCATTTTCAGTTAAGGATTAAAATACAGACTTCCTTGGCAAAACAGCATTTCAGTGTCAGCGATGTGATTTCGGTAGGGTCTGTTGAAATAATTCTATTAATAGAGCCATACAAAAGTTGAAATTGTTTTTTGCTGCCTGGAATTAAGGGCTGTATCCTAGTAAAGCTTTCACCCTCACAGCTCTATTCAAGTTTCAGCAGTTTGTACTGTTGTGTAGTTTTATAAGAAACTCCATTAGGGTGTGATTTGTTATAAAGTGGGTGAACCCTCCCACCCACAGCTGCAGATTTTAGGACATGGAGAATAACTTTTCCAGGTAATACTCTATTATTTGAAATCAAGAATTAAATTTTGAAACTGTAATTTAGACTTTCTGGCTATTTACTTTGTCTCCAAGATCCCAGTCACTAAAGGAAAGAGTCCTCTTGTCCTGCAGGCAATATCCAATAACATATTTCAGAGAAACAGGCAGTAGACCTTATAATAAACTGTGGCAGATACAAGTTTCTGCCAGAAGAAGATACTTCCTGACCTTTGGCATTGCTGAATGAATTGTTGCTCTATTTATCAACTCTGCTTAATACAAACAATATGGCTATTTCTTTTCCACCTTTACTGAATATATTTATGATTTCTGTAAAAATACTCATCGTTGTCTTGCCTTCTGAAAAAAAAGAGAACATTATCCATCACCGTCTCAATAGAAGTGATTTAAATACCTGTGATGATTAACTGTAGGATTTTGCATTGATTTAACGAAAGCATTTATTCCCATTCAAAATCTATTTGACAGCTTTGATCAGAGTGGTGAGTGTAGGGGAAATGATCCTCACCAGCTTCTGTTCCTCTTCGTGGTTGCTTTCCTTACTTTTGTGGAGCTGCCTCCTCCGTAAGTACTTAACGGTTGTGTTGAAGGGGCAGCGCTGTGTCAGGCTCAGGGCACCGATGCGTTAGCGCTGTAGCTGCACGCAGTGGAAGCTTGGCCTCCCCCACCAGCACAGAGGAGGTGTCCGGCACGAAGGGGGTAGAGGGGGGGGTCTGTACCCACAAGGGTGTCTGTTGTAATCCTCTGCAGACCGAACGTTAGGAGAGATTTGATCCCTTCAGATACACAGCATCATTCCTGGGATTGTTGTTTATTCGTGGAGCTTACCTAGACACATGGCAGTTTCCAGAACACCAGAGTGGAGTCTTCCTTGGTTGCTAGTTGCGGAATGACAGGCCTGTGCAGTCTGACTGCAGGTGGTGACAATTCCCCAGCTCCCTGGCAAAGATCTTTCCCATTTTCAGGCTTGCTTTCCCTTAGCAGTCAGCTAAGCGACTTCCTGAATGCATCGGCCTACGCCCCGTCCCCTGCCTGTGCCTGACAAGTGTGCTTGATGCAGAAAGCTCCATACGTTTAGGGTACCACAGAACTCAGCCTATTGTAGAGCGCTTTGCAGCACAATGGGGTACCAACACACACATACCTGCCGCCGAGTATTTGCTTACAGAAATCTTTCAAATTTAGAATCACAGTAGTTCAGCTAATTGGGGCTCCAGTAGTAACAAGCTTATAATAAGCTCCTTCCATGGCCATCAGTTCATCATGAGTGCCCCTTTCGATGACGAGTCCTTGCGACATCACAGCGATGATGTCAGCGTTCTGGATGGTGGACAAGCGGTGGGCAATGACGATGCAGGTACGCCCCTCTCTGGCCTTATCCAGCGCTGCCTGCACAGTCTAAGGGCAAGAGACAAAGCATCAGAGTGAAAATATGCAAACCAAACTGGGGCTCAGAGCTGGAGAAACCTGATTGCTTCAGATTAATTAACCATATTGTGCAACACTTGTAAAAGTCACTGTGAGGCTAAATCGAAGGTTATGTTACTGGTGTGCTCAGCTGGGTCATGAACTCAGTTTATTAGCAGTACAAAGAAGGGACGGGTAAACAGAGCAGGAATTAAGGCCGGCCTTTATTCGGCTGACATGCTGACTGTCAGCTCGGTGTGGGTATGGTTTTAAATTTCCACCATGTCTCTAATCTCTGAGTGTAACCAAGCCGCACAAATTATTGCCCAAGTTCTTAGGCCCCTCGCTGCTGTTTTTATTGGATATTCAGGCTCAGCATTCACATGCTTGAATACATTTTTGTTTGTTTGTTCTTAATGTGCAGAAACTGTATTTATGAAACATTCCCACTGAATGCTTTGAAACCCAGGGAATTAGTATGCACATTTCTGAAAAAGTGCTGCCTCTCACTGGCAGTCTGAGAGCCCTTGTAGCTGGCTGCTTTTTTTATAGCTGTGCTTTTTGGATCTTTCAAAAAGATCATTAAAGGTGTAAGTGCTGAATTAACAGTGTGGAATAACGTTGCGGTCATGTAGTGGAGTACGTTGGGATGTCTCTGTAGAACACAAAAAAAGGTGTTGTACATTGTAAGCCATTCTATTAGCTTTCCCTTACTGCTTATCGCTGCGCATTTACCTTTTCACTTTCTGTGTCTAAGGCAGATGTAGCTTCATCCAGTAATAAAATTTTAGGATCTCGTATGATGGCCCTCGCTATAGCAATGCGTTGTTTTTGCCCACGAGACAGCTGGGATCCTTGAGCCCCAACATTGGTTTCGTATTTCTGAAAAATATGCAAAAGGAAGATTTTATTCCGGTGTAAGCAAACACCCCAGTACACAACCTGAAGGAGGAGCAGGAGGAGAGAGGCAAGAGCGCTGATCATTGCTGCCTCCTCTGTAAAAAACCTGGCAGTGCAGAAATAGTGTATGAGCGATACACGGGTTCGGGGAGACGTCTCTGAGCCGTGCTTTGCAGTGTACGGGCCCAGGGGCCCAGGCAGTGTGGTGACGGGCCTGCAAGAAATGTTGGATAGCAAGATGATGACTGATTTGTCTGAGGCCAAAGAAATCCCCCACCTTAGACTTGGGAGAAGAGGCTAAAAGTGATTTAAGGGCTTTCTGGACAAGTGTGTTGTTTGGGTGCCTAAATTATATCCATACCTTTTCTGTTCTTCTGATTTATATTTATACGATTTCAGTGCATTTAAATACTTCTTAAGTGCACGTAAGCAGCCAGCTTCAACTATTTTTGTCTAAGTATCATGCCCTAGTCACAAGACAAATCTCCCACAGTTGGGAACAGATTTGTATTTCCTGACTCAGTGTAATGCTTTGGCTGCTGAACTGTGCTGCTTTTGCTTTCTTGTCCATGGCTTTGAAAAATCTTCCCTTTTCTCCTAATTCAGAGTGGTGACTGCTGGTTTCAGTTTTGTAAATATTTGCCTACTGTGTAAAAATGCAGTAGCAACTCATGCCCAAGCTGTCAGGAACTTAATGAATGGTCACGACACCCTCTTTGCTCCTACTGTGACAGCTGTAAAAGTAAATGAAAGGCATACGTAAAAGTAAATGAAAGGCAACTTCATCTGGGTCTGGAGCAGCTCCCGCTGCAATGAGCACCGAGCAGCCTATCTGTAGTTCCACAGCCAGCGCCTCGCAGGTACTTACATCAGGCAGTGACATGACAAAATCGTGCAGCTGAGCCTTCTGGGCCGCTTCTATGACTTTTTCCATCCTCGCCTCTTTGGTGTTACTGCCATATATGATATTATCAGCAATGCTGCAGTCGAATAGCACAGGCTCCTGGGACACTATTCCAATTTTTGATCTAAGAAACTGTACATTTATTTTCTTGGTGTCGTGTCCATCTATTAGCTACCAGGAAATAGGAGAAAACTTGAAACATCATTCCAAAACAACAGCCTGCAAAACCCAGGTAGTTTATAGCAAAACTAAATGATTTAGCCATATTACTAAATGCAAACACAACTGACTTAAAGTGATTTGAAGAATCTGCTTATATTTGACTCCTTTGCACATGATGTGTATTTTCTGGGTACCTCTGTGATCCAGCCAAACACTGCACCATTTGCTTTATCTTAAGTCCAAATGAACTATTTAATTGCTTAAGGTTAGGCACGCGTTTTGTTGCCTTCCTGGCATAGTGATCACCACACTTACTTTTTCCAAAAAGAAAGAGAAATCAAGCTCAATGGTTACATATTTACAAGAGGAAAAGATAGAAAAGCTTTTGAAGCTATCAGCAATTGAATAACTGGAAGTTAAATCCAGACAAATTCAACCTGCAAAGAAGCTGCATGTTGAAGCTATATATGCAGGGATGTTCCAGGCTCTTTGTTGCTCCATTCAGACTTGAGTTTTGCTTGTGCTCCCGCAATGTACGCCAGACATTATGTGTTTCATACAGGAGCTACCAAGGTGAATGTCTCTGGCCTACACAATGCACGAGGGTATGCCTGAGGCTTGTAGTGTTCTGATCCTGCCTGAATACATCTGAGATGATACTCAGGAATTGCCCGAACAGTCCACATTATTGTTCGAGAAGGAGCTGAAGCCCCAAGCTGCATATGTACGTGCCACCACTGCTAGGCTGTGCAGTAGGACATGTTCAGAAGAGACCTTGTAGCATTACTGAAAACAACAGCACACAAACCACGTTTCCTTTGCTTACCACACTTCCTTGATCAGGGTCATAGAAACGCTCCAGAAGCTGGACACTGGTGCTCTTACCACAGCCGCTACTTCCAACAAATGCCAAAGTCTGTCCAGGCCTAACAGCTACAGAGAGGCCTTTCAGGACCTGAATATCAGGCCGAGAAGGGTATGTGAATTTACAGTTAAGAAATTCAATGCTTCCCTTGAAATCATCCTGGTGAAAAAAATGAGAAAGATGCTACAGTGAGCTCCAGCTCAAAACTGAGTTGTAAAAAGTACAAAGTAACTCTACCTCAAATTCCATTCTTGCATCTCTTATTTAAAATATGACATTAGTGCTTGTGAAATTAGCCCAGAAAGAGGGATACAAACCATACTGGAGTAGCTGTTCCAGAGATGAAGCCATTGGTCATAACACCAATGCTCTGGTTACACCTCCCTGTACTGCACTGGGCAGAGGCATCAACTGGAAATAGGGTTGCCTTGCAAATGGCTAAGTAAGTTTTTTATCTTAATACAGACACTGTGTAAGTGTAAATGTGGTGATAGTCCAAATACATTTGTGCAAAAAGCTGGATTTGGTTAAAAAAAAAAATCAATTGAACTTCACAACATTACAATAATACATGAATTCAGGTCAGTTTTCCCCAAGCTCTTAAAAAACTCTTTTACAAAACTCTGAAGGGAATCAAGATACTTTATTTTCATGGTCTGAAGCAAAATACTTAATGTCTTTCGTTCATAGCAATTATTGCAAGTTTTCGTTTAATTCCGAAAAAAATAAGTTAAATGAAAAATAAACTATTTGACTGCTCTGGGTCTGACTTTTCAATTCACCAAAAATTGAGCATTTTCATTTTGTCTGACTCAAAGATGATTCGCCTCCTCATGAACACCCCCAACATTTTGATGTGAATGGAAAAAAGCCTCCATTATAAGCTAGCGATAGTCAGGTTTATGTGTGAACTGTAGCGCAGAAAGAAAAAACATGCTATTCTGTGAGTCGTCCAAATTGGTCCTATTCCAATTTACAGGAGTTTTACACTAACAAATTCCTAACAACAGCCACACTTTATAGTACTCTTGCTGTCTGGTACAGAGCTCGCTGCCTCCAAAAGAGCAAAGACAAGTAACAATTATTCACTCAGCAGAACCTTCCTGTAAAGCAGTGATCCTCATTGATTTATAAATCGTTAGTGCAACTGCAGTGCTTATATTGAGCTGAATGACATCACTAATTACTTATCTCCGCTCTTACCCATTTCTCCCCTTTTTCACTGTAAACACTGATTTTAGGAAGCCGATCGACCAGTTGAAAAAAGCGTGCAGCAGATGTTTTGGCTTTGGCATAGTTTGGGGTATAGGAAGAAGCTCTTCCCAAAGCAGTTCCGCTGGTCACGATAGCAGAGATCACCCTGCGGGGAAGGGGGACACGGTCATTCTTGGGAAGCCATCGAGAGACCGAATGCTACACCGAGCCCAGTGCTTCTGGAGAGGAGCCGGTTTGTGGCTCCAGGTGGGCTCTCACCTGAACACAAAGCTGTAATGGAGTCCTTCAGTGTCAACTAGAAACCCTCCGTATCTGTAAGAGACGGCGTTGGCAATGAACACTATGCTTTGGGCAAAGCCAAAGCAGAGTCCGTAAACATGTGCTTTTTTCGTTGCAGCTTTGTAGGGCATATACAGGTTCTTCTCAAAGTTGTTGATAAACATTTTCTCTTTCCCTATCCCAGCTACAGTCCTGATGTTAGAGAGGGCTTCACTGGAAATCTGGGGGAGAAAAGAAAATATGGGTAAAAGCTCTTAGTTTTTACTTGGAAAAGTAGAGTGTGCTCTTTCACAAATGCATGATTCTTTCATGAGCACGGGGCACTAATGCCATATAGAAGTTGATTCAGATATGATACAGACTGGCCCAAATATCAGCCAACCTAAGGAGAAACTTCCCTACAAGCAGATGTCTACTAACACCCTCAAGTGTAATGCTCCATCTGCTCCACGAAAGCGAAGTTAGGTAAGCACACTTAGGAAATCAGGCACATACTCTCACTTGTGACTTATTTCATATGATGTGACTAAATGGGACATCTACGAAAGCAAAAATGGTTTTAGGAACACTGTTATTTCTGTGATTGCATGCATTTATTAATTAAAGATGTTTATTTCAATTATTTGTTTTACTTACAGGAATAGTCAGAGAAAGGGTTAGAAGGGCTGCTATCCCCAGCTTCTGTTTCATAAATTAAAACCACTTGAATTCACTACGTTTCCTCACCAGCTCACCCTCCCTCTTTCTCTTGTTTATGTCCAAAAAGCCTGATGAGATGGCACATATCAATGGGCGGTGACACCTTGATTCCTCTAACATCAGTGACAGTTTCCAGGATTTTTACCTTGTACATCGGCAAAGAGTAAGCAAATGCTTGCCTATGTACATAGAAAAATGCAACACAGGAGATTATGAGATAATCCCCATGGGAACTTCTCTGGAGCTTTAATTAGTTGTAGGCTTTATATTGTGCTTTGTTGCCAGCCAGAATTTGGGTTTCTGTCCCAAAAAAATAGCCCTACAGTTTCATCTATAGAAGTAAATTGACAGTTTGTTTGATCCTAATTTCACCCTATTTATCTCAAATAATTTTATTAAGAAATTGGTTTAAAATGCTGTAGTTTGCCTGGACTTTGATAGTAGCTTCATAGTGTGACACTTTCCTTTGGGAAGCAACAGTCTGGTATACGGCTTATGGATGTTTTCAGCATGTAGGAAGAGATCTGAATATAAATCATTAAAAATATTCCATCCAATTTCAGGGCTTTTTTCCTGGCCAAAATTAAGAGTCAAATCTCTTGCATTATGATACAATGGGAAGGAGCTGGTGAGTAGGTACTGTGAATTGGATTGTTCAGCCTGTGCTTGGCCATGTTTGGCATGGCTGATGAGCAATCACTGTGGAAGAACTCGGAGTGTCTAGCATTTGGATGCAGTGCTGGCAAATAAATTAGAAAATAACACCAGACATAATCAGTCATTGCCAAAACTGCTGAAGCATTGAGTGCCCTTTTCATCCCAGCCTCTGGGTCATTCCGTTGAATAACAGCTGATGCCTTGACTCATTAGTGAAGTTTTGCTCCTTATCAAGGCAGTATTTTGATTTGTCACTTTTTGTAAATAATTAAACCATTCTGAATGTGGGCAATTTGTCTGGTCTTAATTCTTCCTTGGCTTTCTGGAATTGAAGATTGTTCCTAACAGCACTCACAGTGGCCCATAAATGTATTCATTTGATTAGTGATACCAGCATCAAGTGATATTAATTCACACAATACCTTTTGTGCATTTAAAAAAAAAATTCCAGGAGTCTGCATGTGTAGGTAGTGATGATTTTTTTCATGATTTTTTTTTTAAGAAGTTCTATGCCCCAGTCAGGACATACTGCTTTAAATCACACCCAGAAATGGGAACTGGCAGCTGAAGATTTGCTTCTTCAGACGTCAAAAAGAGAGGTGGCAGACTGAGCTAGCTGCAGCAGGCAACGGGAAAGAAACAGCCAGTAGGTGCAGAGCTGAACAGGGCAAAGGGCTCCCGTCCATGTGTTTGCTGCACAGATTAAGGTCAAGAGGAGGCTGAAGATGGTTGGTTGATTGCTCAGATGGGTAGAGGGAAGGTTCAGATGATGCAGGGTGGAAGGTGGGATGGGTAAGATGGTTGATGGGCAGGACTTTAATGTAGGAAGATGGAGGATTGGGAGGAGTGGGAACTCGGCAAGAGTCATTTTAGGACTGGCTAAAGTAGCTCTGCAGAAGGAAAGTCTCTAAGGCTTTGAGAGGGCTTGCAAAGCATCCTTTTTCTGATGCTAGAAATATGGCAGCCTAAAGTGGGGGAGAAGGCTCAGGCATTACTCTGAGCAATGTAACCTGACGTAGTCTTCCTCATGTTGTCTGTCTTCTAAATCCCCTGTGTTTCTGATACAGTTCAGTTTCCACACAGTTGAACTAGGTATATTTAAAAAGTATCAGGTTCTGGGTCTTGTGCCAGAACTTCGTGACCCAGAACTAAAGTTAAAGGAGTTTGTTCCAAAGGCGGCAGACCTGCCTCTCCTCTTTGTGCATAGGAGTGAACTCTTGAGAAAATGACATTCCTTTCTCTTGTGTCCCTCCCTTTTCCTTGTTTGGTGTGTGGACTGGAAGTCTGCTCAGCCAGTGCAAACTTCATAAAGCTATTCCCAGCCTTGTGTGAACTACGTAAACCTATTCTCAGCCTTGGAGGTGAGGCAGTTCGCAGGGTCTTGCAGCCAAGGGAGCATGGATGCTGCTAACCGTGATACTGCAGTTGGAGTAACAAGGAGGAGGGCTTTAGCCAGAGGTCACTGAACACTGGATGCATTCTTTCCAAGGAAAGGGAATTCCTTCCTCATGTCCCACGCTGGTTGGTTTAATACCCACACAGGTGTGTTTTCACCATGGAACAAAATTTAAAGTATTATGAGAAAGTACTATGTCTCCTGTTACACATTAAAAAAAAAAAAGATTTGTATACTAGCTGAGAAATGAGAATTGATAGAATTTTGTCACTTAAAATCCATACATAAAAATAAAGTTATGCCTGTGATCTAGCAGCACACATTGATGGAGAAGCTGGTAAGCTAGTAGGGCCCACTGGAGGAACAATTCTGCTCTCTCTAAAATCCATGTACTGATCTGTGGTTCAGTGCCGAATTCTCAGATGTGAGGATTTTTAAGTGAACAAGTATCGCTGCTTTCTGAGGACAGCATAATCACAGGGCATCAACAAATGGGTATTTAAATAGAACCCGACAAAGGTGAAACAAACTGCTGAGAGATCTGTGTCTTCTATGCAGCAAGTGCTTTTGCAGTTGAGGAGTTTCCAATGATGTTGCAATGGCTTGACAAGCTGAAATATTACAACTTATTTGCAAAACATCACCAGTTTCATTACATTTGAATTACTGACAGTCCCAAATGCCTGATTTTTCAACTCCCCATGACTGCAAATATAAATTAGATTTTTAATAACATTACCCGTCCAGTAACTTCCAGGGCTTTCTTGTCCTGAGAGGCGAATCCTGTCAGCATTTTAGCCTGCACGGCTCCAGATAAGGCCAAAAAGGGCAGAAAACACAGGATAACTAAGCTCAGTTTCCAGCTGAAGTAGAATGCAATGATCATGGCCACCCCGATGTTGGTAAAGGAATTGACAATCATTCCTATCTGCGATCCAGTTGCCTTCAAAGAAAAGAAACAGAGATGATTGATTTGTACTCCAATAGTAACGTCAAAAATCTTTAAATAAATTGTCCTATAAAACTTTAGAAAACTCTGAATGTTATTAAAATATCATAAGGCACCAACGGCTGCTGACTGCACTGGAATTTAGCCAGTTTGGATATACTGTTTCCAATTAATTGTATCAAGAGAAGGACTGCAAATCTCCAGTATTCCTGTCACCCGCCAAACTTCCCAATGAGAACTCAGAAAATTGTTTCTAACGATTGTGAGAAAGATAATGTAACTATTGAAATGAGTTCCCTTGGTTCCCTGGAGAACTGCTCATCTGAATACTCTGTTTAGCCCCTACCTTTATCCATCTAGATTTAAATAATAAACAGAACCCTTTTGCAACTTAACTATTAACAAAAAAGTCTCAGCTGTGCTAAAATCAGTAAGAAACATCACTGAGAAAGGATGAATTAAAGTTGCATTTCTGCTTGTCTTTTTATTAAGGAAAAATTTTTAAATATGCCTTTATTGAATGCATTCATCTTCTCCTGATGTACTTTGAGAACACTGTTCTTTGTAATAAACTTGATTTATTTACTCAAAAGTTATTTTCTTTCATAGCAGTAAACAGCAGCCCTAGATAGGAACTAGGTTGCTATGTATTAGAAAAAAAAAAAAACATACATTTGATATCCTTGATCATTTTCAGTCAAATTCATTTGCAGGATGTGGACTTGCAGCACAAAATGCTCATCATCTACTCCTCCCCTGACCTGCAGCAATAAGGCAAGGTGCCTCAGGCCTGGCCATGGTGGAAGATACACCTCCGGGCTCTGCAGAGGCTACCAAAAGGAGCAGCCTTAGGGCTGCTCTCACCTGGGTCCTGCAGCTCTAACACCCCCCTCACTCCAAGAGTCCAGTTCTTACTCCTGGTGCAGATGTAGACATTTTCAGACCCCAGACACCTGTGTGCACCTTCTCACCTTCAGCCTGCTCTGCAATAGCAGCAGTTGGCTAAGCTCTGTGTCAGGCAGTGAAAGGCGGAGGACACTGCTGCTCAAGTAGCTCTGGTTATTTTCCCCCAGAGCTGTGGGTTGAATGGCTGTGCCCCACTGCTCTGCGTGTGCTTAGAACAAATATGTCCCTTAGGAGGCTATTAAATGGTTCAGTCAGTGTTTTACAAGTTTGTTTATTTCAATTAAAATATGCCCTGTAAGTGCCTGTAAGGGCTGAAGAGGTTTGCAGCTGGTTTCTCTGATTCTGTAGAAATTGCTGCTGACAGGGGTTTTGGGAACCTCTTCTCTCATTTGTCTTTTAAATTCTTAAAATCCCCATTAATATTTTTTAAAAACTAACCCACCATCTTCAGTCAGCTGAAACAGGACAATTTTTGTAACCAAGAAATCTGTATGTTTCCTTCTCTGTTTCTAGAAAATATTGCTTGCATTGGAGCCAAGTGAAATGGCATCTGACTCACTTCTACCAAAGCATCAATTCAGACAGGTAACATCTATAGCTCAGCATGATTTAACCCTCACCCACTAAGGAACACAACGCACGGAGTTAGTGGTTCACTTTCCCAAATAATAAGTCACACTGAAATTGGCTGCATGAGTCCACGGCTGGAGCACCAGCCAGTGCTGTACACTGTTTTTTCAAGTGGACTGTTAGTTTAAATCAAAACTCTCACAACAAGCACAATACCATGCTGAAAACTTGAAAACATGATCAGTGATGAATGTCACTAAAATACTAGTCTGGCATGTTTTTGAAACAAACACTTAAGCATTGTGGCAAAAATCTAATTCATCTCCAGAAAAAAGAAGTTAAAACTTTTGCACTGGATGCTCCTTGCCGTTCCATTGATGGCTGGTATTTTATTGATTTTTGTGTTCTTGTTCTGGTAATACAGGCAGGAATAATGGGCAGTAAATTGTGACCGTATTTGTGCTTTTAGGTACATACAGTGAGAATAGTTCCACGTTGACAGTCTGTGATAAATAGAAATAGCTTAACAGACTGACCAAGGACTGATCTACACTGACCTTGCTGGTTGCACGCTAGCTAATTTCTGTGACTGTGCCAAAATAGGCCTTCGATCAGTGCTTATAGTAAAATGATTCTTAAGCTACCAGGTCTTACCCCTTGGACCTGTGAGGCATCTGTTGCAAGTCTTGTAGTCAAAGCACCAGGGCTGTTCTTCCGGTCATCAAACCAACCAATGTCTTGCCCTAGCATAGCCTGGAAACCAATTTTCCTTAACCGTCTTGTAAGCAGCTCACCAGACTTGGCAAAGGTGTATCCCTGGGGTGCATAAGAATAAATACAAATATTGTACAGAAAGAGATACCCACAGAGTAAAGGATCAGAAACAAAATTTACCCATATTGGACTGCTATTACCTGTAGAAACTGTGTGAAAAACGAAAGAATTCCAATTAAGACAAAGAGCACGCAGACACCATTGATCTGGATTCTTCTTTCTTCTTCATCAAGAATGGAGAAGGTCTTTGAAAAAAATAGGTGGCATCATATTAGAAGTGTCAGGTTTGCTGTGGGTGAAGTTCATTTATGACTCCCTATTGCCAAGTGCAGAAGCCCACCCTAGAACCAAAGCCTCCCTCACCCCTTGCAAAGGCTCGATTGTTTATTTTTCTAAGGTGAGCCCGGGTACAACATCATGTTTTTTACTCCTGTTAAACAAGTTTATTATACTCACTGTCTGCACATACTGCTATTACTTGTTGCCCATCCCTAGTTATAATTAATCAGTCATCCCCCGACTCTAAACAAGATCCAGTGTGATAACCAGAGAATAGCAATGAAATAAATAGCATAGCAACAAAGCAACAGTGCAGCAGCTCCCTTATCTCCTCACCAATCTATGCCAACTGCAACTTTATTGGGCCATAAAACAAAGCTTGCATAAATAATTATACCCTAGCATGACTCTCCTTGCACAACACTAACAGGTAGGTTTCAAGAGGAACTGATTATCTTTTACTGAAATAGTGTGGATATGAGCTATTCGCTTACTGCTGGGTACTTGACAAAATGCATTAGTGCTTAAAGTAGAGCCACTCCACCCCATTCTGCTCCAGTCTCCATAGTATTTTCCTTTTATCTCTTGTTCTTAACATCTGGGCTTTTTCAACACCTGCCAGCATTAGTGGCTGCTGCTGAAGTAGCGGTCCAAATCTAAGTAGCCATCCTTTAACAATTCCTTTCAGTCAGAGTGGTTAATATGTAGGTCAGTTAACCTACCTGAAGTTGTTAAACTACTTCTGCTACTTGCAGATATAAGCCACAGCTCATGTTTGTACTTCTCCACTAAAATTAATTTTAATTGGATTTTCACAGGTAATATTTACTATAAATTGACTAATCTCTCAACCTGTTATCTGTAAGGTGTAATTAAAAATAACTTGTGCATTCAACCTTTACGTATATCAAAACCAGCTTAAATTCTTCTAGGTAAGCCTTTAACAGTAGAAAGAGAAGAAGAAATTTTCATTACAGCTGCAAAATATAAAAATTCCACAAAAATAAACTTAAGTACTAGTCTTAAAAGGTCAACCCAAGTTATCTACAGTTCAAAGTGAGCTATGCATCCAAGTAACAGGGAGGAATTAGAGCATGAATTTGAGAAAAAGAAATAGCTGTTGTCTAGTGGGAATTCCACTTCAAGTATTTTAACTTTGTACATCAGTACCTTGGCAACAAAATAAATCCTGCAAAATCCAAAATGATAATATCAAAAGGGCACTTAGTGTTTCAAGCTAAGAGCTGTTCCAATGCCATGCTGTCTTATCAGTAGGAAGGTATATTAGTTTCTCAGGTTAATCTTTTAAAAAAAGTTAAAAAAAAAAAGTTTTTAAAAAAACCCCACCAGGTATATTTTAATCTGTCATAATAAGAACAAAACATATAATGGTCTGCTGCTGTTCCTATCCCCTTAATGAAATCCACTGTATATCCAGTAATTCATGTTTGATCCTGAATTGAACAGGCTGTGAGCAGATTTCATCTGTCTTTGTAACATATGTATCTAGAAAAGATACCACTGGGTTTTGTTTGTTTTTTTTTTTTTCTGTAGAATGTATTCTAGTTAAACACTTGGACTGAATGAGATACAAGGTGAAATCAGTGCATGCAGAAACTGTGTCCTACCAGGATTCTGGATTTTAGAATTGTTGTGATGGTATTTTCTGTATCATCATAGTATGCAACATCTAGGCATGAATGGGAAAATGCACTTCATAGTAGTGGTCATGCCACATGCATTGCTAGCCTAAAACATAACCAGGGGAATAACTGCTCATCATTGTGAACATTTGTTAACATGTATGTCATGTTAATTACAGTGTTGTGGTACTTTTTCCATATGAAAAAACATCAGCAAAATCTCTGTTGAAATGAATAGGAATTCTAACGGGTAAAACTAATAAACAGTATGATAAACAGAGTGTGGGATGGATCATAATAAATATACAGTTGTGAACTGGGATGAAAAACACTACTCTCCAGAGATGCTGATGGCTTTTTCACAAGTGATTTGTGTGCTGTCTCTGCAGAGTCATCCAGAAACACTGGGATGGCCCCATACATGGATTGAACTTAACATTTTTTTCTTTTCACACTTTGAAATTTTTCTCTCTAGTTGAATAAATAAATATCAAATACAAGACTGAGCTTTGAAAAGAGAGATAACACTTACCCCAGGACCCTACAGTGAGTCCCACTAACTATTTATGCTTGTTATAAATAAGCTTTTGCTCATTGCTTCTGTATGGCTAGATGGTAGGCAAGATTAAGTAGGAGTCTTCATTTCAAGAAAGTCAAAGGCAACACAGTTCCTGATTTTAGCGAGGCTGGATCCATATCCATGCTTATGAAAGGTGCTCATGAAAAGGAAGCGTGCTGTGAGCCTTTCTTTAATATTCTATCCGTATCACCCACATTCAAAATGGTTCCCCTGCTTTCTCTTATGCAAGAAATATGTTGTGAAAGGCCTTCCCAGTTCCTGCGGCCAGGCTCTCCACTGCTCCTATATAAAGGCTGAGAGAACTGCAATGTCTGCAAGACACCTTGAGGGTTTCTGGTGAAGCCAGTTATTGGTCAGTCTGGGATTCCTATCGCAAGCTCTAAATTCAAGGAAGCATCACAGCTCAAGGAAAGCAATGGGCTGAAGTACATGCTTACACTCTCCTGAAACTGAGAGCAATAGCACTTTATAGTCCTACAGAAGGAAATGTGGATAACATTCAATGGGAATAGATCTCTGTATTGAAAACAGAGGCTTTTTTCTTCCCCCATGCAAATCTGTCCTGTAAAATTGAACTATCCCATTCTGCAGCTATCCTAACATGCTCAGCTATGTTTTTGACCTATGTTCTTGATTTAAAGAAATAACACTGATTACAGTAACATGTAGTGTGGACAATAGCATCAGGTTTATAAAAGGGAAGAGTTGGGGCTGAGGTGTCCATGTTCAGATTATACAAGTTTCAACAGTTTTAGCATGGACTATCTTTTATCTGGGGCCATGGGCTACATGCCCAATAGCAGTCAGAGCACATCTTCCAGCTGAGTTTCACTGGAAAGGATCCATTTCCCATACTCTGAGACAGTTCCACAGTGGAAATCAAAGCATAGTAAGAAGAAACTACTGAGAAATTTGTTCCAAAGGTACACTTCTGGTCTGAACTGACCAGAAGACATATCCAGTATTATCCAGTTCTTCATTCACTTTTGGGGATTAATTTCTGAGAACCTTCAAGGCACACTTTGCTAAATTTATCCTTTTATTTCATAGCTGTGGGGATTTTTCCCCTCACTTCCCCAGCATATTGGTCCCAGAGTACAAGCCCACGTGTCTGTCACAACATCACTGCAGATATCCAGGCAGCTTGGAAAGCAGATGCATATTCCATCTGCCTGACTGCCTTGGCGCCAGGCAGAAATGTTTTAAATTTATGAATAATGAAACACAGATGTTGGACTTCGCTCGTGTTTGTTATGGCTTGTTTTTTTCTTGCAGCCTCTTTCCTGTGATGCACTGAGACCTTCAAGAGAAGGAACTAATCCTTGGCAATGAAGGCATTTAGCATCTTGCAGGATGATGTCAGCCCCAGACCTCCCACTGTCTAGTAAACCTCTCTCAAAAGGAATCAAAGGTTAGATTCATTGCAGAATGCACATAGCAGTGTCTCACCTGCTGTCTAGTGAAAGCCACAGTCCTTGGCATGAGGTCCAGACACTCAAAAAGTGTTTGGAGGTGGCATATCTACAGCCAAAAGGCCAATCACATTGGCCAAGAGCCACTAAGTGGGTCAACAGGGACTGGAACAACTTGTGCTCTGCCCCTCCCTGGACCTTAGCTAGCAAACATCAAGCTGCAAGTAAATGTGATTCAAAGTCCTGAGTAACTTCCCAGAGAGAAATGTCTAAGCCAAAACAACCTCCCCCCAAAAAAACTAAACAGCAAAATGTCAATCTTTCCTTTCATAGACTGCTGGCACTGCTATTATTAGGAGCATATTCTCAGCTCTTTTCTAATCAGTAGCTCAGATGCTGGGGCCTTCATTCATTCACTCTTTCCTGCCTGAAAGTTTTCGGACCTCCAGTTTCTAGAAGAGTGTCTGCCCTTTAGGTCATATATTCTTTGCACGCATATGTACCTACCATGACCTGAACAAGTAAGTGGGAATCACAACACAGGTTTTATCCTATCTCAGGTGGGTAGCCAAACCGCAAAACGATAGTGGCATTCCCATTTTCTTCCTGGTGAATGTGTCATTACTTTACCCAATAAACATCAACACAGGGGTTTTCTCTATCCTCCTAATTCTTGAAAATTTAGAACACTTCCCTAGGCATTAGTTAGAGCAGCGCTGAATTTCTTCAGGCAGCCCTCTAGTTTCCCACTAACTTGGCAACTGTTTCCCAAAAAGCTGTTTTATAAAAGGGGAAGCATCCTCTTTCTATTATGGCAAGTTTTTGAAGGAAAAAACAGTCACAGTTGAACTCTTGAAAACTTTCACGTGAGCCTGTGGATTTTGATGGTAATGCATCCTTTAGTGAAGGCCAAGGTTTAAAGCATATTCCTATTTCCTGCCTGTCTTCCAAACTTGTTGATGCAAGTCTACTTTTTGCTGGCAACTATGAACCCTGTTACAATTGTCTACCTCTCCCTGGGCATTCTGCAGGGAACAGGCAGCAAAGAGCTGCCTGAAATATATGAACAGAAGTGAAGTATTTTTTTGATCTGATCCAAAGCTTTCTCAAAGGTTTGGACAAGTCTGTAGAATAAAATTCTGCGGGGAAGAACCTCTGCATGTCTCTCTCTCCACTGTACTTGCACATGAGGTACATCTCGTCTCATCTAAAGTAAACTGTATGCAAGTATAGAAACCCACTCCCAACGGTTCTGGAAAGTGAACAAGACAGATAATGAAGAATACATGACAAATGCTAATGAGCCTACCCCTTCAAAGAGCTCAAATGATAGTATGATGACAGTGATATAAATATCTCTACTGAATAATTGTTTATAGACAAGAAGGCTAACCCCATTTACTTGACGAGATCTAAAGATTTGCCCAAAACATGTCAAGTTCTGCATCATACATTCACTCCCTCTGCTTCAGAGCTAAAATACTCTTTAAAATGTTAGCATAACATACCCCAAGAATTTGACTGAATAACAAAGCATAGAGTGGACTGACTGCTCCGTTCACAGCTGCTGCCAGAGATCCAAGCACCATGTATGGCCATTCAGAGGCATTGTATTTCAAAATTCTGGTAAATGATACAGGCTTGACATCTTCCTCCACAACAACAGATTCCTAAAAAAACAGGTTGGATTTATGAAGCAAATGTATTCCCCCAGTGATGTTCTCTCTTTGACAGTGAGATAAAATAGTTAGCACAATCTGTTAAATGGCCATCTAGTGCCCAAACAGCTGCTCTAGATTTGTACGGGAAGGGGCAGTGATGGGTCTTGGCTGCTGTCTGGAGTTCTTTTATAGGGCTAGGGAGTCACAAGAGGTTTACATAAATTGCTACCTTTACAGTCCCTGGAGAAAAAGAGAGAGATTCATGCCTTGTGCAGCTCTACTGATTCCAACTTAAGAGGTTAATTACGACTAGTTTAAGATTTTCTGCCACTGAAACTCAGGCTGTTCCATTTTTGCTGCCTCCAGATAAGGTGTGATGCAATACCCAGTGCCAAAACTTAAACTTCTTCCTCACAAGCAGCTTTTTGTGTCACTTATGGAATCTTCTTAAATATTACTTTAAAGTATTGTGGCTGAGCACACTGATCAGACTCTGCATCAAATTAACAGGTATGCTATGTAATTAAAACAAGGGAGATCGCAGAGCGATAGCTGGATTCAGGCTTTATACATGCTAATTATGCTTCCCTTTTGTGAAACATCCTCAGACTATATGCTGAATTCCCATAATTATTCCCAGTAAGAGCAGAATATTCATCATCAAATTATAACTTACCCTGCAGTTTGATTTGTGCAGAATTTTTCTAACACTCAGTGTGCTGAGCCCTGCCCATCTCCCTCAGTTGATATGGCTGGAAATGCCCAGACAAAACAGACACTGTGAAGACCTATCTGCTGGCAATGTGCAAGGATGAATGGGTGGAAGCATCTTGTATTTTCTCTTCCTTCTGAACTAGTGCCAGAGTGACAGCACTTAAAGCCCTCTATTTATCCACAGAATAGGCTTAGCAGTAGCAAGAACAGTGACTTCTAACTGCTGCTCTCTGCACTGAACAACCATAGCCATGCAAATTGGTGCAGGGAGCTTCATAAGCACTTTGGAAACCCACTGTGTATATTCCTACATAGTCTGCATAATTTTAAGGCATGCTGTCTTTATTTTCTATGCTAGTTGATTGCACAGGGACACTGTCGGTGAAAGGACTCTGGGATGGGTTGCAGTAAGGGCCTCTCTTTACTCAAGTCTCCAGATGATTTTGAGACAAAAGTGAATTTACTCTTTATTGAATAAGAAGCAGTGTATTTGTATCACTGAGTGGCGATTACATTTCACAGATTGAGCATTTTGCTTTTTGTCAGTTAATTCAGCTTTTATGAATATGCCTTTTTCAACTTAATCTGCAACATATATCAATTTACCAACAGGCCATGCTCTGCTAGAAATTTTATATGGACCAATAACAGCCATCAAAATGCAGCCTAAGGTTTACACAGAAGATAAGAACTGAAGCTGTGGTTTTGTTTAAGTAAAGAAAAGGATCAGTCCAAGAAGACATATTTGCCAACCATTCCTATAATAGAGGCACATATCTACAGGTTATCATTACCACGTAATATAACCTGTTTGGCTGAAAATTTAATAATGGACTATTGGACCTGACCTTTTTTGCTTGTCCATCTTCTTCTCCATAAGATGGCATAAGATACATAGACTCCGTGTGTTCTCTTGCAATGGATAATGGAGGGTCAGGGACCACGTTAGAGAGCTGAGATCTGGAGCGCTGCCGAAGTGAAGCTCTGTAAAGAGGACAGAAATGGGCTGTTCTTCACAGCTCAGTAACACAATACTTGATTGCAAAGCAGGTGCAGTTTTCATATCAACTAAATCAGGATTCACTGAAGCAAATCGTAGGAATCCCATGACTTTTTCTTTCTTTTTGTACGTTCTCTCAACTTCTTGAGACAAAAATATCCCACAACAGGGACAAATACTTTTTCAAATCATATTCCACCCCCACCACGCATACGTTGTCTTATATGTACCCTGCATTGTGTATTTGTTAAGTAAAATTGTGGTGTATCCTACTATATTTGCACAAGACGTTAAGACACCAAGTCAATTCACTGTTATCACTATCAAGTAATTCAGTCCAGCAAAACAGGATGCTGAAACAGTCCACCTCGATCCCTGACAAAACATAACCCTGTAATGCAGGAGACATGTATTCTCTTGCATATGTCTGACATGGGCTTGCCAGAAAGAAATAACAAGTGTCTAGCTGCAAGACAGTCTGGCTTGTAAAATGCTTTAACTTTCATCAGGTAGAAGCCATAATAAAAATGTCCTTGTACATTGCATTGATTTCTCAAGTAATTGCACAGCAAGTCATTTTTCAAGTGACTGGACTGAAAGTGCATTAGGTAATACAAATATATGGCTGTATGGTAGTAATATTAAAAATGGAACATTAACACAGTAGACCAGAATTGGAGAGAAGGTGCTATGGATAGAAAGGGGAGTAAAATTAAGAGTCTTGCTATTTATCCATGGGCCTTCAATCAGTAACATATTACACAAGCTATTTCTTTCCAGGTGAACTCTGTCTTAGTAAAATGCTTGCAGCCTTTCCACCCTTTTTTATGCAACATACAGAGAAGTGATTCATTAGCACTATTGGGATTTTGGAATACTGGGACGAAGCATAGAGATCTGGAAACATATAGAGATTTACCATCATTTTTAAGACTCACCGTAAACTGGCCTGATAGCTTCCTCTGCTGAATGACTGGACTTCCTCAAGATTTGGCTCAACCACATTATTTTCTGCTGCTGTAAAATATAGTATATAGAGCTCTTCAGTTTGTGCTAAAATTAAATACAACCTAAGTCCACTGTGGCTCTGCAAAAAAGTGCAGTGTCTCCAAGTCATAACTGGAATACTTTGTAGAAGGCAAGGAATGTAATACAACTTGGCTACTCAACCTACATGTACCACAAGTTTTATATTTGTATTTGGCATGATGAAGTTAACTGAATATTAACCCAAGGACCGTCTCACTTGGGATGTGACTGCTAAAGGCTATTTCCCTATTTTAGCACTGTGATTGCTCTCTTCTTTTAAGATAATCATATCCAAGGTATGATGCTTCACAAAAATACAACAGATCATTCTATTAGACCTCCGTTTCTAGAAGCTTTAATTCAAATCTGCCTCTCGTAAAACAAATAAGGTGGTTTACAGCATATTCTGTAATTTGCTTGCATTTCAAATGCAGCAGGACTGGACTGTCAGCACAAAATGGAGCTATAAAATGACAGGTATTGCAGGTCAGGATTAGTGTTTCAGGGCAGATCTATATTAGGAAGGTCATTCAGTGCATATGCAGTAAAAACACTTTGGCCAGGGCTGTTAATGTATTACTTCTATGAATGCTAAAATTCAGCCATAAAGGCAGAAGAAAAAAAAAAGCAGCAACTAGCCCTCTGTCCTGGTTTCGGCTGGGATGGAGTTGGTTTTCTTCCTGGTAGCCGGTATGGGGCTGTGTTTTGGGTCTAGGTTGAGAACAATGTCGATGATACACTGACGTTTTGGTTCTTGTTAAGTAGTGCTAAGTACTTGCTAAGTGGCGCTCACACTGGTCAAGGACTTTTCAGCTTCCCGTGCTCTGCCAGGGGCACGGGAGGCTGGGAGGGGGCACAGCCGGGGCAGCTGACTCAGACTGGGCGGGGGCTATTCCATACCACGTGACGTCATGCTCAGTATATAAGCAGGGGAGTTGGCCGGGGAGGGGTTCGGTCGCTGCTTGGGGGACGTGCTGGGCATCGGTCGGCGGGTGGGGAGCAATTGTACAGTGTACTGCTTGCTTAGTATTACTACTGTTCTATTTTTATTTTACTTTAGTTATTAAACTGTTTTTATCTCAACCCACGAGTTTTCCCCTTTTGCCCTTCCGATCCTCTCCCCCATCCCACCGGTGGGGGGTGAGCTTAGTTGCTGGCTGGGGTTAAACCACGACACCCTCATTAAAAAAAAAAAAAATCGGCATTTTGTGGAATTTTATGTCATTTTATAAAAGAAAACAAAGCACTTACTTTCCGTTGCTTCTTTGTCAAGTGCTGTGTCTCCTTTGCTTTGCAAGGTCACCAACATGAAATAAACCCCTTTCCTCTTCAGGAGTTCCTCGTGAGTTCCTCTCTCCACAGCCCTTCCATGCTCAAACCCAACGATGACATCGGCAGCTTTGATGGCTGACAGGCGGTGAGCTATTGAGATTGCTGTGCGGCCAAGGCGAGCCTGACAGGGAACAACAACAGCCCCATTCCCAGGATAGCAAACAGAAATGCTTAGAACCAGTGCTATGTAATCTAAAGTTTGGTCAAATCAATAGGAGTCTTTCTAGTCATTTCAGCTGACTTGGACTTGAACTCCACCTGTAGCCCATAGATGAGCACCTGTTTCTGAGGAAAGGGAGCTATAGATTTCTGTTAATGCCCCAATGTAAGAAAAAATTATTTTCTGTCAATAATACTAAGGTTCTACTTGTGCATATGAAACAGCTATTGAGAAAAGCTTCTCACTGCTTTGTTGCAATTCAGCAGTACCCTCTGCAGACTGCATTAAAAATAATTTCTGCCATTTTAAGTCTGATTTATGCTATGCTATAGCAAACCTTATGAAGTGCTTCTTGGACAGTAGCTTCACTTTCATTATCAAGTGCTGACGTAGCCATATCCAGTAGCAGGATTTTCGGGTTTCGCACAAGAGCTCGAGCAATAGCTATCCTCTGTTTTTGACCTCCACTCATCTGGCTTCCACCCTCTCCAACATGAGTGTCAAATTGCTGCGTGAAGAAAAAAAAAATGAAAATGAAACAGATATAACAAAAGTGTCTGTTAAGCTTCTGGGGAAGACATTGGTAAAATGTCTCTCAGATTTGTCCTGGGAGCAGACTTAAAAAATTATTGTCTTTGAAAGACAAAAACATTGTTAGTGCACCAGATTCAAAGGAGAGCTGATGAAATAACTTCCTTCATAATGAACAACATTATTTTGCCTGAACTGGGGTTCCAACCCCAAGCCAAAAGTATGTACTGATAAAAAGGTGATGTTCCAGTTTGGCTCAAAATTACTATATCAGCAAAAGCTGAAATGGAGAGGAAACACCTACCCACTCTCCATCAAATGACTCACTAGCAAACTTTCCACAGAGCTGGACTTGCCTGCTCATGGCCTGTGACTCATGAGCATTGTGTCTGTGATTCATGGACATCATACTCTGGTGGCATCAGGTTCAGGTAAATAAACACATAAAGCCTAGCATCTCAAGAGCCAGGATAATTATATTCACCTAGAGCCAAATCTTGTTTATTCCTCCTTTTCCAAGAAATAAACAGGAGCCTTTACACAGTCTATGAATAGTTTCCTGGAAGCCTGGAAATGCATAGTGGGGGATAAAAAGTACGGACTGATATTAGTTAATGGTACTTGAATCCTGTCAATCAGGTTCACTGTTGTAACATGTCCCTTTGAGTAGCTACTTGGCAAAACAACATTCTAGAAAAGTAAACAGCCCAGTACTATCAAATATGGGCTTTGTAAGGAGGATACCATAGGACTGATCAAAGCCCTGTCATCATAAGGGAAGGAACTGGGAAAGAAGGAACCTCCAGCTAACTTACAGAGCTCGTACAAGGAGATGAGGTTGTGAGGATCAGTACAGACTGCTCAAAAATATATGTTGGCTAGTGAGAGTCTGGGCTGTAAATTGCTTTTGGTCTGAGGAGAAACAGATCTCCACAGCATGAAAAATACATATTTTAAAATCATGCTATGATTATTACTATCCTATTGAATGCTATGCATATGATTCCTGAAGAACTAATTCTTCTTGGTTTGTGGTTTTTTTTTAACTTGGTGACATACACATAGTAAGACCTAATTAACTCTAGTCAAAGGAAAGGTTGATGCCTACTATCTACATTAATATTCTACCTTTCCACCTGAGCACAAATGGCTGCATGGGGGGAGAGACAAAAGGATTCTTGATTTTTCCATCAAATTCTGCCTAACATTTTACAAGGCACAGCATACCTCTGGCAAGTCCATGATGAAGTTGTAAGCATTGGCCTGTTTGGCTGCTTTGATTATGTCTTCCATGGTAGCCTCATCCCGACCATAGCGAATGTTCTCTGCAATCGTGGTGGCAAACAGCACTGGCTCTTGTTCAACAATACCAATCTGTGAGCGCAGCCACTGGATATTAAGGGAACGAATGTCATGGCCATCCAGGGTAATCTACAGAAGCCAATTAAAACATGGACCAAAAAAAAGGAAAAAAGTCAGGGAGATTATCCCCTCCAGTTCAGAGACAAAGACAGACACAATGGAAGTGAAGGGCCTATGATGCTGTGTTTCCATGACCAGTGTAAAGAACAGCTTTCATACATAGAATCATAGAATACCAGGTTGGAAGGGACCTCAGGGATCATCTGGTCCAACCTTTCTAGGCAAGAGCACAGTCTAGACGAGATGGCCCAGCACACTGTCTAGCTGCGTCTTAAAAGTGTCCAGCGTAGCAGAGTCAGCCACTTCCCTGGGGAGATTATTCCAATGGTTGACTGTTCTCATTATGAAAAATTTTCCTCTCATGTCCAGTCGAAAGAATAATAGAATAAAAGAATAAAAGAATGCAATGCAGTGGCAGTAGTATATGCAAGTTCTTGGGCCTAGGAGTTGTGCTCTTTGATTTCATTTCCCAATACCTCTTTTTGCTTGGCCTCAGAAATAAAACCAGGTGGAAAGTAATCATCAAAATTATGATTATATGGTTACAATAAATTGGTTCTTTGTCTTTTATACATTCAAATACAGGTCACCATGTATGTGTTTTGTGCCAACTAGGAACACATAAATGGAATGAGACTGTTAATAGATGTAATTCATATTCTTAGCCAATCCATTACTAAATGGTAATTGCATATACTAAAGCAATATTATGGGATAATGATTAAATGTTCAATATTATGTTTTCCAGAATGGAAAATGATTTGTCACTCCTGAATTATCATATCTATAGGTATAGTTTTTACTCAGATTTAGCACGGAATTTTTATTTTCTCCTAACAGTTTTTCTCTTTCACATAATTATTTTTTATAAGACTGTTCAGCATTCCCCTGAAATGCACAAGAGGATATTTCACTTATTTACAAAAAAAAAAAAAAAAAGAAAAGAAAGTTAGGAGTCTTCCTTCTCACTTTGGAGAAGAAACCATGTCATTCTTTCAAGTCCCTAAGGCTAGAGAAACACATTCTAGATGGGTACACTCACCATGCCATCAGTGGGGTCATAGAAACGCTGGATGAGCTGTATTGTTGTACTTTTTCCAGCTCCACTAGCTCCAACAAAAGCTGTTGTCTCCCCTGCTTTAATAACCATATTAAGGTTATCCAAAATCTGGAAAGGAAAAAAAAAAAGAAACAGAATCTATCCATTCTAATTCTCTCACAGTCATACAACCAAGTGGGTATATTCTGTATCTCAAAATGGAGATTTAAAAGCAATTTTACAAAATTCAGAAAAATATCATGAAGAAAGACAGAGGAAAGAAACCCAAATATTTTTATAGTGTTTGAAGAGTTTATAAATGCAGAGCACTGTTTTCCATGGCAGGCAAGCAGATTTTGATATTTCTTTGTTCCTGTTGTTCATCATTAAGAACAAGTCAAGTTAATACCACTGGAGAACTTGGCAATAAATGCCCTTTAAAGAACATTGTACATGTATTATGAATGCCTGTTAAAGGCGTTATTAAATCTTAAATATTAAGAATGTAACAGTGAAATTATGTAGAAAAATCTGATACTTCATATGCTTCTGTCTTTAGAAGCAGTAACACTCATTTGCTTGTTCAATAATTTGCTTTTCCAAGGTGAATTTGTGAATTCAAACATGGTAGTAGGGAAATAATGGGTTATACAGCCAATGCTCCTGTACCTTTTCCTAGCATTTTAATGGGTCACATGGTGCATCCCCAGGGTAATGGAAGAGCTTTATAAAATCTCCTTGCGCTGTTCAGCTTACGACTTTGTGTCCTTTCCTCGCACATGTTGATACAAGTGCATAATTGATTGTAAGAGAAGCTGTATGCAGGTGAATTTGTCTGAAATTACTACACGTTTATGTTCAGCAGCAAGGAATATGTATGGCAATGGATATGTCAGAATGGTAAAATAAGCAGATTGGTAAGTAGAAGAACCCTTTAATAGAAGAATTATTTAGTCTACTTTTAAACAAAGGGTCTGGGCTTCTGGAAAACAAACTCTACTGAAAATCTAGAAATTGCTGGCAGAACCGGGATATTTTGATTATTTACAGTAATTGTGTTCACAGGATGGATGATAAATGATTACCTTTACATCTGGTCTGGAGGGATAATGGAACGTTACATTATGAAATTCAATTTCACCTCGTACTTTGTCCAGCTTGTAGCCATCTTCTGACATGCAGTCAATGGTGGGTTTCTAGGATAGAATTTATTGTGTTATTTATTTGCTGTTAAACAGCCAACACTCCTGCAGTAGATAAATATTCCCCATACCATACAAAGGCATGGCACTTCTGTTTGAACAGCACTTGGCTGCACTGAGCCAGCTGCAGGCCAGGGCTAGCAGGCAGGGGACATGAAATTGAAGGCCACAGTGATGGGGGAGTTGTCACCGGTGGGCAGTACAGGCAAGATGAATGTACCCTCTTCTCATTTTAGGCTTCCTGCAATTACCACAGTCAACAACTCAGATAGTTTTTGCTGGAACAGAATAGCTGACTCAGTGAGGCATTTTGGCTAAGTTAATTTAGCCAGCTCCTCGGGAATAAAATGGCACTACTTCGCTCATATAAACATTATCCTACAGCACTGAACAACCAATTCATTGCTGAAAATCTGCACGCTTCATCACTTTGCATTTAAAACACCTACCCTTACACACCCAGTCCTAAGAGCTGGAATCCTGATTTGAAGTCTTCCAATTAAGTGCTTTGGATCGCACATACTTTTGGCCAGGCCTTGGGTATTGTGGACTGGTAGACATGAGCAGAGAACTAAGAGAAATCTGAGGAATCCCAAAGAAATCAAATTTTCTAAGGACAGATTTTTGTAGCATGGAATACAGAGAATGAATTAAAACTATAGCAACACCAATATTTTATAATTGAAACGTGCATGATTTTTTATGTAGCCAAACAGATTGAAGGGAATTTTAATATGAGAAATGTATATGTTCTAAGATGTTACTAGCAGCTAAAAGATTGGTCCCCCGTTAGGAGTATATCTCACTGAAATTCAGATACTAAGCTATGAAGAAAAGTTTCACTGATCTTGCAAATGGGAACGTCAGCATGGCTATAAGTTTAGTGCCAGAAAAAAATCTGTATCAAGGCAGAGCTTTGCTTTTACTGTCTAATCACAAATCTACAAATGCAGCAAGCAGATGGATCTAATTTTGTCACCCTTTCTCTACACAGATGAAATCTCACTTTAGTTTGCTTTTTTTACCCTAAGGTTATCTGACTCAGCCTTACGTTGAATTTTGTGATTAATTCTTACTGTTGCAACTCTTCTGTGCTTTTTAGATTTTTCTCTAAAAAACACTTCCCTTATTCATCTTTTTCAGTTTATGTTAGAGCTTTAGCTTATGAAGTACATTGATAAGGCATATGTATTATTGTTATTATAGAACATTGAGGGGTTACTAAAAAGTCCATTAGCATTACCACAGCCCCTCTAGCCTTCTTTATATACCCTCATGTGCTCTGTAAAAGACAAGCAGCATTTTAATGTGTTTACATAGTAGCTTTTAGCACAAAAAAGCTTGTCAATGACCAGAGATACTACGTACTGCTAAGAAATCAGCAGTATTTTGCCAACCACCAGATTTGTACAGCTATAGAAAGGAATCCTCATCAATAAATGCCAGTGGCTCTCAGACTTTCTCATACAACCCTATTTCAAATATCTATCTGTCTAGATAATATTGTGATTAACAGTTATAACTGCTGCATGACCAGTGCCTGTGCTTATTTGGTCTCATTTTAACTTGGGGTAGCTCTGGGACAGGTGACAGAGGCCACCTTTGCCACTAATGCCAATAGAACCACATCTTCTGATGCCATCTGGAGGCTGGGAGCTCGATGCTTGCTGCAAGTTTGGCTGCAAGGTGACTATTACTGCCTGCCTGTACGCTTTCCGTGGACCAGCACTGATCAGTAATTATATGTAAGGAGAAATGGGAGTAAGAAACAGCAGTAGCTGTTTCATTATTCAGAAACAGGCCACTTAAGAAATCTGTTCAACAGCCCATGTGCATGCCGCTAGACCTTTCTCTTGCACAGTCAATTTTTCTTTAATTGCACTCATTTTTCCTCATTTACACAGTAGATAAAACTACTGCTGCTTGAGGCTTATTTAATTATTTTTCCACTACAAAGTGACACAGCTTAGAAATTCATTACTTACTTTATCTATTGTCTCAAAAATGTTTGCTGCAGCCCCACGCCCAGTGGCAAAGGCTTCCAGACAGGGAGATGCCTGGCCAAGATTTAAAGCTCCTACTAAAACACCAAAGAAAACCTGAAGAAGGAGGAAAAGAAATTAATGAAATACGACAACACATTTTTGTTATAGTTTAGAGCTTAGACAGGCAAATGAAACTACAGTGGCTTAATGACTTCTTGTGCATCAGCTGAGCTGCAGTGATTCACTATATGAGCATAATTAGCCCACAAGAAAGCAAACAAGTGCATCTTAGAAGGGATTTTCACTGTCTTTCACAACTTTGCTTCCAGGCTGAAGTATATCAACTTATCTCATACTTGCCCTGGCCTAAAAACATGTGCACCCAGATATTTACTGAGGTAAATTTACTGAGGTGCCACTTATATACCACACGTGCAAATGCATTCATTGTTTGTTTTTACAATAAGGAGTGAGCTGCATTGTATTGTAAGTATAGCTTACTCTTCTCAGTGCTATTATACCAGAGTGGGCTTGTCAGAATGAACATTTTTTTCCTAGAATTTACTCTGCTTTATTCCTCCTTAGTTTTTTTCAGTTACAGAGGTGGTTTGGCAGAGCAGATTATAAAGGTTTGGATAATGCCTTTGGTGTAGGCTTTTGGTCCATTTTTTGCTTTGTTGTGGCTGATAGTTTGAACATTCACCCTGAGCATTAGGAGAACTGGTATGTAATCCTTTGTTGCAGTTTAGCAATACCTGAGAATTCTGCTAAGAAGCAATCAGGGACTCAGCTAGCCTTTTGAATACAACACAAACAGTAGTCAGGATAAATGGGCAAGGTGTATAAGGAAACACTACTGTTGAGAAAGAAAGAAAAGTACATGTGACTCAGTTCTCCCTTGCACCATAGTGATGCTTACTGAGAATAATCCCATGGCTAAAGTGGAAGAATCTACTGTACACATACTGTGCACTGCAAACATCGACACTGTGATGTATAGATCATGCCATAAGTTCATACTCAGCTTTACTACAAACTAATTTTCTTATGTGAACGAGTCCCAAAGCAAGTAGGTTATACACATGTCAGAATCCATCATGAACATGAGGGAGCAGGTTCTGTACATTTGATAGAAGAAGAAGAAAGGAAGGCAATGCTTAGTGTATCTCAATGTGGTATGGCTGGTGCATGACAGTTTTTCAGAGACCAGGAAAAGCATATTTAAATGTTTTGTATCTACAAATCCTCCCCTCCTCCCTCCTGCCAGACTAAGAGTGTATGGTAGAAAACATGAAGTACAAGGAAGATGACTGAAAACTGAGAGAGGAAGGTGGAGCATAAGGGAGAGTCTGTCCATTGACAGCTACAATTTTTCAGCTACAGGGCAGCTCCCCACTGTTTGCCATTTGTAATTTGAAGCACTGAAACATAGTTATCATGTGCAAGGCAAGGAAATTGCTCACTTTGGTTTTCACAGCACTACCTTGTACGAGCTACTGGTGTCAAGAGCAGTTGCAAATGATTTCCTGTGAGGGACATCCTCCTTGAACAGAATGACTCAATTTTACAATGTTCTCAGAGTAATTTACCAAGCTCCATTTAACAGGAAGTTTTGCACTGCATGCTGCTGATGGTTGGGAGATCTCATGGTGTGCAACAGGCAGAGAAGGATCAGAAATAGATGTCTCATCAGAACACCCAGGACTTAGCAATGTTCAGGAAAAATTTACTCTGGGTCTGGACTGGAGCCTGACATTTGGGCAGTCCTGGCTTAAAGCAAATAGCCAAAATATCTGTAGATGTTGGTTTTATTGCATTCAGGTCATCAGTGTCTAAAACATCTATTGTGCAGAAGTGGATGCACAAGGGCCGTGTAGGTTAGTATGTCTTTTATATACATGGCAGGAGCTACAGCCATATATGTTTTTATCAGCATTTATGTTTACATGTTCTTTGTTATCTACAGAGCTGGGTGGGCAATTAGCAACAGAAAATGGTGATTCAAAGGAACGAAACTGTTCATGACAGAGAGGTTAGATTTGATAAAACTTTCTTTGGTCTGGTTTCTCTTCACCACACTGCGGTTTTTCATCACCAAGTAAGTTCTTCAGAGATGGGTACCTGCAGAAGAGTGCCAGGTGAATACTCTTCTTCTTCAAGGACAAGTTTAGAGCCATACCAAAAGGCTAATGCATAACACAGGAATATTATAAGCCACATGTAACCAGTGAATAATCCCATTATTATTCCTTTCCGAATTCCCCAGTGCTGAGCAAACACCAGATTCTTATCATATCTGTAGAAAGAGAGAAAAAGAAAAGAGGATTAAATGAATTTGATAGAAAATTCAAAATGAGCAATGACCAACAAAATGAGGTGTCTTCAATGATTGGCTGTGCTACAGTTAATGGAGGGTCCACATAAGGTTGATGCCTCTCACTCTGAAGTGACAGACCACAGCTGAAACCAGCAATACACCCAGAACATGAAATCCTTGTACGTTCTAGTGTAATAAGCACAAGAAAAGCCACACTCACTGCAGACACCTCGTCACAGGGTTTGGGGTTTTAGCAGAGTGACACAGGCTTTGAGAATTTGCTTGCTTCAGAGCACATCCTACAGCCATGTTATGTTTTAAATTAATTTAAGATAAATTTGCAGCTTAATATCATCAAATCATTATGTCTTGCTGGAACTAGTTCTCTTACTTAGCTTGAAAGTACCCAAAGTTTTCAGATGTGCTGCAAAAGTGATATATCAGACAATGTTTAGGGGAAAATTTGTCAGTATGTTCCTACAAGTGGGAATGACTTGAAGATAGTATTGCTGATGTTTTATTTCACTGATTGACTGAATTATGAAACTGGGTTTGCATATGTAATGTTATCTGAAACCTAAATTTCTGTAACATACACGCATATAATACTTAAAGCTAACAAATGGTCATTGTTGTAGAATTTGAAGACTAATTGCCATGTCTCTGAAGTGCATTACAGCATTATGTTCCTACAGGAAAAAGAAATCAGAGACCTTACAATCTGTCCAAACAAACCTTTCAACTTCTTTCTTCTCCCCACCAAAAGCAGCCACTGTTCTGATGGATGAGAGCACTTCATCAGCCACAGCTCCAGCTTTTGCATAAGCCTGTAATTCTCGGCCTGTTAGTTTTGCCACAGCCTACAAAAGCATGAGAAGTGCCGGTTACACCCAAACTGTAGGTGCAGACAAGGACAGGGGTAAGCAGTGCTGGCTGTCACACTGCACTGTCTGGTCTGCCTGAGGTCACCTCCTCCACTCTGAGCAGGCTTTTATTAGGCATGCTGCACACTCGAAGACTTCTGTCTTCTGGTATTAGTGCATATACCTCTGTAACATGTTTTGCAGAACAGTTATCCCCTTGGCCAACAGCTCTGCTCCAGGTAGCTAGAAAGAGCAGCTGACACCACCTGCTTTCCCTCCCTCACTCTCTCTCTGCTGCTATCTGGGCTTAAGCAGACTGCAAACTGAGGGTTCGTGCATTGTGGGAGGAAGCGGGGGCTTAAGCAGCAAGAGCAGCCCTTTTACCCACTGTGGCAGAGCCTAGCTTCAGGAAGAAAAGGGTACTGATGGGGGAGGATGGAAACAGATGCTGCCCACCGCTGTGCTTTGTTTCTTGGCCTGACAGCAAACAGGACACAGCAGCCCAGAGCACACTGAATGCCAAAACCTTACCTGGGCTCAAAAAAATGCTCAAATTAATGGAAGAAAATGTAGTCATGTGCAATTCTACACAAGGATACCACATTGGCTTGGGAATGACATATCACTAGAAATTGTAAAGTGTCATTATTTGCTTTCTATTTTCAAATAACCCTATCCCAGGCATCTATTAGCCACTTTCGGAGACAGGAAACCAGGCTAGATTGACCTTGGGTCTGTTTTCTTTGTGGTAAAAAACAAAGACTTGGGCTGGAAAGGCTCATAAGGAGGAAACACTTAACAGTGGGTATGTGAAAGGAAAGAGATGGGGACAGAGAAATAAGAATGGAAAGAGGGAAAATTACAAACATAAAGGGGAATGAGCTCAGAAAGAAATTGCAAATGAAGGAAAGAGGCATTTTGGGGTTTATTGCATTCCCTGCCAGGATTCTGCTCTCCCACTTCACACTGAGTCATCATTCATGTCATCTACTTGCAGCCAGCACAAGGTGCTAAAGGAGAGCAGGAAGACAAGAAATTAGTCAGAGATACCTTAGAGGCTTGATAGCAAAATGACAGCAAACTGTTCCTGACGTGGAAGAAGTAAGAGCCAAAGGGCTGAACGCAACAAAAGGGCAGAGTGTGAGACAGTGTAGAGGAGGAGCAGGAACTGCCCAGCCCTGCTGGGTGTGGGATGGGGTGAGAGGGCAGAGGGTCCTGCAGTTTCCCTCTTCACTGTCCTTCCCCTGCACAGTGACAGGGAGTTTGGAGGGAGCGCGTGGAGGAGCAGAACAGGAACAACTGGGAGAGGACGCAGCAGCTGCCAGGAGCAGGGACAGCTTGAGGTAAGTTTGAGCAGTTGTTTTCAACTATTTTACAGTTCCAAAACTTGATCATCTCTAAAAGCCCCTAATCTGCATAGAGAAGTCAAGCCCCGTGTCTAGTAACCATCTAAACCAGGTGTGTAGTGATAGACAGAAGGTGTAGGCCAGGTTCTAATCTCAGCAACTGTAATATCCAGCCACAGGACCCAAAAGAAGGTATGCTTATACTCCCATCTTAGAAGCAGGATATATTATTCCAGGAATCAGAATAAACAAAGCAGGAGCAAAGCCTGCCTCCCCACACCACCTGCCCCGGTATTGCTGTGACCATAATCTGCCTCTCTTGACTTTAAAGGGGTGTAATAGCCTTCTCTTCCACCAATCCTCACAGCTCTATGGCATGATCTTCCCTGCTCATCATACCTCAACACAAACCTCCCACAATTCACTTACCAAGCCATAGACAGCTGCTCCAACCCCAAGCAGAGGGCTGACTGCAATGATAACCAAGGTCAATTTCCAGCCACTGACAAATCCCAGGAGGAATCCACACACAAAAGTGGTTAAGCGCTGGATAAAGATTGCTACTTGGTCAGCAATAGCCTCATTAATTTTGTTTACATCACTGGAAAAAACCAACAAAAACAACAAAAGATTGGTGAGCATATCTTTCGTTTGTGTTGCAGGTCTTGGCCACATTTGGGTTAGTTGTTATCCCTTGGAGAGGGCCCTTCCTCACCCCTATTCTTTCCACCATCACCCCTTCCACAGACCCTGGGCTACAGTGAGAAAACCTGGTGCCTCTGCAATGGCAGAAGGCTTTTATGCATGAATACTGCAGAGAAGATATTGTCCGTTCCCAGGAAAAGCTGTCCTGCCAGCAGACTCATTCACTAGCTGGTTCTTACTGCTGTGCCCCAGCTGATTCAAAGGAGGGGGCAGAGACATCCCAGCTGGATGCAGCTATCTGATAATGGAAAAACAGTATAGCTGATATGGCATTCCTCCCATCATGGGGCGCTGAGAATGTACCATACCGCCTTGCTGAGGGGGCAGGAAAAGGGAGGAGGGCTGTAACTCTCTTCTAGTTCCACCTTCCACCACCTCCCAGTTCTTCTCTCTACCCTATCAGGTAGTTTGTTCTCTAAAAGAGAGGGAGAGTGGGAAAACTGAGGAAGGTTACTTCATCACTGGAGGCAGTGGGAAAACATGACAGCTCTATCACATGGGGGACAGTAGTGCAGCAGCTAATGTCATCCAACCCCTAGGCAGCTGCAGCGTTCATTTGTTCTCTCTTATGCATTCCTAACACAGAAAAAATGTCTTAAAGCAAAACAGACATTATACTTCTGCCACTCTTGGTTACTACCTCATCCCTGAGATCAGAAGAACTGGGAATTCCTGGAATAAACAGGAGCAAGTGGTGTTGAGGTTTAAAGTGCTAAGTTGTTAGCTCATTGATATATCAAGTGAAATTACAGTCCTCTGTTGAAAAATTTAAGAGTGCGGAGTTGAAGAACATGTTTATATTTCTTCCGGAGAATGTTTTTTGCAGTCAGGAAGCTTCTTGTAGGCACAGGACATTGTTGTTCAAAAAACGAGGTAACTAAGTGTTATTTATTAGACAAAGACATGCTCAGTTCCTATTCTTTGCCAGAGAAATTCTTCACAGCACCTTACACTTGGCATTTATTATTCATAAAAAGAATACCACAGAAAGTCATAGATACCACTGGGCAGTGAGTAAAGGCAAATAGAATCCTCTTCAACCACAGAAAAATCTTCTGCAGATGTGACTACTATTATGCAGACACGACTGACAACAGGGAGCCATCTAGAGTCGGCACATTCACCTCGCAACTGCCTGCAGCCTGTAAACAGGAACAGCTAAGAAAAGGAGCAAGACTTAAGTTCGCTTTTCTCAGGGCTAAATGTTTACCCAGGATAAGAAGGTTTCTCCGTCTACCTTGGGTCCCTTTCTAAAGGTAGGTGCTTGTACCTTCCTTAGCAGAAGATTAAGCAAGGCTCACTCTTCTCTTTTAAAAGCAAACAAAAGCCAAGTGTGCCCCTGATGTAATTTTCCTTTCTGGGAAGTGAGAGAGGGTTCAAATCCACATCTCCAGCCTCAGGGGAGTGTGCAGTGGCAGCCAAATTATAGATTACTCTGAAAGGACTGGGCACAGGAGGAGAAGGGAAGGGTAGGACAAAGTGGCAAAAAAACCCCACCCCAAAACCGAACAAAAACCCCTCCACTTTTACAGCAGACAAGGCACAAAAGGGAAATAATTATGGCTTAACAGTTATGGCACTCGGTTCGAAGATGGGGGAGATAATCAGCCTGGTCCCTGCTCCCAGGAACATAGCTGTATTTTATATTAGAAGGTGTTTGTCAAGTGCCTAGTTATTGGCACTGTGTTGTGTTTGGAAGCAAGTGCAAAATGTTCTCTGTAGCATATGTTTTTTCTAGATTACTTACTCAGAAATTCGGGTGTTCAGTTCTCCTACAGATGTACAGTCAAACCAGCCTATATCCATTCGCATTACTTTCCTGAAATAAGCTTTCCTGATTTTCTGTATCTGACGAGCTGCAGCCATAACCCAAAAGCAGATCTGGGAAGAGCATAATGTGACTGATAAATTGCAGTAAAAGTCTTTCTACTCCCAACAAATGGGAAAAAGCAATTTGGCTAAAATGGGATAGAACAATTTGGCTATTGATAAAATTACTATTCAGGTAAAATATATTCTAGCTACACAGACATGATAGTTGTTTTATGCCTTTGATCTTTAAATAATCCCACAATTTTATAAAGCCTCTGGATCAAGCATTTGTCTCAGTTCTGATAGGCTGAGAGGAGATGCAAGTTAAATTACTTGTGTTGTTACATGAATGTCATACGGACAAAAATTTTTCCATCTACAGCTGTAAGTAATATAGGGATGGCAGGCATCCTACCTCAGCAAAACTCTGGGATAGTTTTCAGGTAGGAGAATGACAAGTGATTTTTGCAATTATAAAAAGCTTCAAAAGCAGTGGACCCTTTAGCAGATGATGCAGGAATCATCCAAGCTTGTGGCTCATCTCAGTCATACAGATTGAACCATTACTACAGAATATGTAGGGTGTGATTCTTCTCCAACACCAGTTTTACACTAGTATTAGTCTGTAATATCTCTGTAATAGAAACACAGGGCTCAACACAGTTGAGATGCCTGCTGGGAATCTGCATGCCCTTCAGCTGTTATTTTGGGAGGGCACATGGATTCCATAGTAACCGCAATTGAGCAAGTATTTCCTGTGGTATGAAAGGAGCAGCGTATATTCATCTCACTGGGTAAAACGTATCCTTGTACAAAGGTATGCATGCACAGATCCAAGGAGGTCTCGGCTTGCCAGAGCTAACCTATTTCAGCCAATAGAATGAGAACTGAAAACATCTGCTCTGCTCAAAATGGGCAGCTGACTAAGCAGTTAAAGGGAACATAATTATTATAAACGTAATTATTTAGTGATTTAACTTTGAAATCAAAATAAGGAGCAAAATACTGACTTGGAGGTATCCTAACACAAGTATGGCACAACCAATTGCTGCATAGTAACCTGCAAACTTGGTCATTTCTTGTTCAATGTCCAGCAGCCTGAAAAAAAAGAAAAAAAAAGTTAGCAATACTGTTTTAAGTCTCTCACAGATTTCTGTTCTGGTGTTTCTTCAAGTTAGAGTCACGTCAGCTGTCAAGTCAGCTTGTTTTGGTAACAGAAGCATTGTTTCCCAATACTGAGGCTACGGCTAGCAGTGGCTGGTTTTCTTGCTCTGCCTGTCACACAGGGGTAGGATGCTGGGAGGTACCAGGAACCGCTCTGCTGTCCTGGGGCCGCCCTGCAGTCTCTGAGAAACCCCACCAGACTGCATGCTCTGAAACAGCACAGGTGAAAGGGTGTTTCAGGGAAGAGCTGCCCAATAAGTTTTCATTAGATGTTGAATGCACTTGCTTTGTGCCATTATACCAAATAATAACACTCAGATTTAAACAGTGTTTTACAGAGAGAAATTAGGTAAATTCAAGTATTACTTTGTACCATAAACTTGCTAATATGAAATGATAATTTCATTTAGCTAAAGTAGGAGTATTAAATTACTCCTAATATCAGTGAAGGGCATTGAGTTGCTGCTATTGCATTTAGATTACTTTGAAATAGGCATTTCAGGTCATTACCAGTTATGCTTTTAGACAACTTTTTAAAAACATCCTGCAGACAGCAAATTTTATTCTATTTACCCAGAATTTGGTACATTGAAATTTTAAGCCAGAAGGGAACACTATGCACCTGTTCTGATCTCTTGTGAAAAACAATCATGGAAACAACTCAGGTGCCTGACACAGGTATCCAGTACCATTTTTAATGCTTCAACATATCCTGCCTGGTGCATAGTTGCTGCTTTGGAGGAACAGAGGTCTGTAGCAAATCCTGTATTCTATCTGCCAGCCGTACCTCAGAGGGCTGGCTTGAACAGCCTGGAGCAAAGAATTTGGCCCCAGTCACCTACATCTAGAAATGTGAATCACTTCCCATGTGCTCTGAATTTCAGAGACCTTTAGACAAGTAACTTTTAATTCTAATTAAATATGTAATTAAATGTCACTCAGAAATTAGAAAACTCTTAGAATGATGCACTGAAAAACGAGCCTTAGGAAAGGTTACAGGTTCAAATTTGGCTTTGACAGATATCTGTATCTGAATGAATCATCTAGACTCCATTTATTATAGTTAATGGAAAGAAACAGGCACTCCTATAGGGCAGTTCATCTCACCTGCCTTAGACATCTCCCATAAGCTAAGATGAACTGCATCCTAGAAGCGCTCATTTCTCTTCCATGACTAAAGTTTAGCTAACTTGCTTAGAAGTCAGCAGGAACCTGTAGGTACCTAAGTCCTAACCTGAATGACCAGAAGTCATTATTATCTACAGTATCATCAGAGAAAACAGATTAATGAACTCAGATGTGTAGCAGATACATCTGTTGTCAGAACAATCATCATCAAAGAATATCCTTGGTGACATCTATAGCTGAAAGACCAAGACCCAAGCAGACCTTTCCAGCTCAGAAACAGGACTCTAACGAGAACTATGCCCCTTTTCTGCCTTATGGATGATAGAAAATGTAAAGTTTAAAGGCTGAAGTGAACATTCACTAGCCATACATTCTTTGACAAACCATAATAACAAAGGAAAAGAAACAAATATATCTACTACTTACCCACATCTTACTGTGGCGTTCTTTTCATTCTGATGAATAGTACCATTAATCCACACTATGGTGTTATTTACACATGTCTTGCCTGGGTCTTTAAGCTCTTGCATTTCAATGTCATATTCAATAAATGTGTCTGCCATTGCACCAAACACAAGCAACACAGCTGGCTGGGCTGCTCCATGAACAATAGCACAGAAACTACCAACAGCCATCATTAAAATTTCCATAGATGAAGAAAATCGAAACTAAAGAGACAGGAAAAAAATATGGTCTCTGCTGAGAGGCAGTCTTCATGCTGGTTGTATACTGATAAATCATTAATCAGGTGGATCAGATACAAAATCATTCTCTTTAAGTTTCAGAATTATCTTCAATACAGAAAGAAGAGAAATCTCTCTCTCCAATATAATCTAATTGCACCTCCGATTACAGCCTCATAAATTATTATGAGCTCCCTTTTAGTTGACAGCAGAATCTGACCATGTGAATGAAGGTATTATCATATAACATTAATAGCTCAGTATCATTCCACATTATCATCATTCCAGAAACTAGCTAGAAGATTAAGAATAGTAATTATAATTCATATATATAGTCTGCTTTGCAGATTTCCTGTGGGGACAGAGGGAGAGGGAAGGGAGAAAAAAGCCTTAGGGCATTATGCAGAGCCTCTGAACAGAGTTAGCCAATTTCTCAGAAGTCTGGGGTGCTGTGGTAGAAAGCCAACTAAACATCTCAGAGCAAGTTCTCATAATTAATATTCTAAAATGCATTGACTGAGCCAGGCAATTGTGCATTGGCTCTTAATCTGGGAGAAATGTATAGAAAGATGATGTAGTATGCAGTAAAAAAAAATTGAGCTAAGTCCTACTACCTTACATTTGCCATGGGCCAAGAGCATGCGCACATGCAGCTGGCGACTCAGCTAAGATGCAGCAACTTAAGTTACCTTTGTCATGATTGCATGAAGTCTGATTCTCAGGTTGAAGTCATGCATAAGTATATAGAACAAACTGTTCATATAGAATATCAGTATGAAATGCTATATATTTTGAAATAGGAGTATAAAGAGGAGTCATAGCCTGCTGAAGAACCTGTCCAGGTTCTGTAGGTGTTATAACGTGTCTGAGAGAAGAAAGGGTGGGAATTTGGAGCACATATGGAAAAGGGACATTAAGGCAGAGACAAGATAAAGGGAAAAACAAGTCAGTTAACATAAAAGAGAAAGAAAAGGTCTTTCCACAAAAAACATCAGAAGAAAACTGTAGCACTACCACTGTTTTGCAAACCTTGCTCATAAGCAGTCTAGGAATTCCCTTGATTAAAAAAAAACACACACACAGAAAATGCACAGATGTGTGATATCTAATCTCTCAGCACATCTGATGCATACATACTCTGTTTACCAACTGCACTTTAGGGGTTAAACATCTGTGCAAATCAGGCTACAGAATTCAAACCCCTCTGCTTGACAGACATAGCCCTCTATGTGGACAGACTGTTCTCTCCACCCAACTAAGAGCTGAGACACTTAGCCAGGTAGAGTACAAGCCACATGGATGTAACTGCACAGCCCAGTACTACAGTCAGGACAATATTAATCTGGACACATTACAGGCTAATTGCCTAGACTACATGCAAAACAGAAGTAATAAAATGTCTTAGCTGCATGCTGCTGGATTGGACATCTCTCTGTTACATTAATTTTAAAATTTAGATGCATCCTATGGGATTCTAAGACTCATCAAAGGCTAGACATACCATACAGTATTGTGCATTCCCAAGTTTCTGTAGTTACCAAATCTTCTAATATCCGTGGAGAAATTACAAGGGAGCTAAATTATCTGCCAGATATCACACAGCAAATTTTTGGCAGAAATAAGAATGAACCAAGGTCACCTAGATCCCTGCTGTGCATCTTAATTCTTTTCCTCATATCTACCCATAGGTTCCATATAATGTGTTTAATAGACAATGATGACACAAATATCGGTAATTGAAACCAAGCTGACAAAATGACAAAGGGTTCTATTAAATTCCCATTGACTTTAATGGCAGGATTTCATGCCAAATCGTTTAATCCTTAAAAGATTGGCTTAGTCACAGCTATTCCCCAAAACAAGCATATAGATTATTGTCACTTATTCTGCAGCACAATACACATAAAATATTTATAGCAATTGCTTTCATTACCAGCTGAAAGAAGCCAACACGAATACTGTTTTCTTTCTTTTCTGATGACCTTCAAGAACAGAAAACGTAAAATTATAAACTGGTATTTAAGTACATATTTTGTTCTATATGCAAAGATAGTACACAGAATTGAACTTAACTCACTTTTTGCTTTTCTTCTCTATAAAAGGTTCTTCATGTGTATAGCAATTCCTAGCAAAAAGGATAAGATTTTACATTAATTCTTTTATTCTCTTGGTTACTTCTCTGAAATTACATTTTATTTGAAACGTTTTGCCCAAAATTTTAAGAGACAAGCTGTTTCTTTCAGATTTCTTTGGAACCAGTGATTTGATGGTTCATTTAAATTTTAGACAGGGACTAGAACGGAGGGTAGGTTAAAATGATCTGAAGGTTTATGCTTTGTTTCGTAAGCAGCTCCTCAAAACACTGTTGCTATAATGTGGATTGTGGGTTCTTGGAGGTCAGTTAGAGAAAAACCCACCGTCCAAGTTGTAGGCTAGACCTGGACAGAGAAAGGTCCTGTTCCCATTCCCTCTTATATGGCCTGTATGTTCATATGTCCATAGTGGCAGCAGAATCTTTCACCCTACCATACAGGTTTTTTTCAGTGCTCACATTATGTGTGTTGTTGTTGTTGTGTCACTGTATGATCAGTTAAAATCTAAAGGACTAGTTGCACCATTACGTATGTGATCCATACTATAGCAAGTAATCATCAGCTGTGTACATTCAGTGATGAATGAACAGGAATTTTGAATTTGGATTTTTTTTTCAATGATGAAACAAATTAATTCAAGCTATATTTGTCATGAACGGTTTTCAGAAACCAGATCCTAGAAAGCCTGAAGGAAGCTTCATATGTGTAGTAGGTACATGTTACATGTGAAAGTCCAAAAGAACTTGGGTTTCAAGATATGTGCAAGGACCGTGGTAGACCTTGAATACTGGGCTGGTGGTCTCTGAGATGGGAAACCTGACAAAAACAAAAATTAAGAGATGCTCTTGCTTCCTCATTCTAGAAGTAGTTCTCAGACTGTGTACACTGTGTCAGAAAGAGCTGGCACAAATTACAGCACACATTAGGATGTCCGGTCTGCTACAGAGTTGTCCCAAGATCCAGGAGGAGGGAAGAAGAGGGAGGCTCTTAACCCCCATTCAAATCTCAGATTATAGCTGAAGGTCAAGATCTCTAAGTCATTTCAGCTTTTAACTATCTAGAATTCTACATTTAAATCTTAATATCTGAGCTCAAATGATGTGAGCTAATTCCTTTTATTTTCAATTCTCACAGTTAAGGTTTAAGAGAAATTAATCAAGATTGATTAAAATTCCTGAAAAACTCATTTCTCAAACTAAAAGCACTGAAGAAAGACAAATTTGAATATCAAAAATATTTTCGGAAGAAAGACCATATTTTGCTGCCATTACTCTGCATTTTTGAAGGTTTCCAGGACTGTTTTGGTCTACCTTTGTCAGTTGTATCAAATAAGGCAGTTCAACTCCAGAGAACAGCTTTTCATTAAATACCATATATTCTATAAATGCATCGATTTGATCCAATGACATTAACTTCTTTGAATATTGCTAGAAATACTGATTGTTCCGTTTGTGTACATGACTTACTCTGATTTCTTGAAGCTGTTACCTGTTAGGGAAAATAAATGCACAGTCTAGTTAATAATTATTATTAAAGTACATAATCTTTTGTAGACATGTGAAACATAAACCCTAGAACCCCATGGGACCTGATCATTCCTGAATTATAAGCATCTTATTCCCACTCATACATCTAGCCAGTGACATGAACTGACATGGGTCCAAAAATTCCTTGGTAAGTTTATATCAATTTATGCCTGCTTTCTCTTGAAGAAGTAGTCTCAAGTTTTCAGTCCCCCAGATGACAAAATGGTTCTCGCTAGATACACTATTCAGGACTATTGCCAAAAGTCAACTCGTTTTCATTGCACACGGTTTGCTAGTTCTCTTGGATACTGGCGCATCAAGGAATACTACTCTACTGGCAGTCCATGCATGCTCCCTGAGAGGAGGAGAGGTAGCTTTTCACTCTTGCCTTCCAACAACTTAGAGACTGCAAATCCTGTGGAAGAGGGGCAGCTGTGCCTCTGGAGGGTAAGATGAACTTGTCACACTGATGTCTGTTCTTGGGATACTCTCTAAGGAACCATAGCTTAGAGAAATGGAATTATACTACAAGATATAATTATCCTGTAGGGCAACTCCTTAGTTCCCAGAACAGGTCTGGATTCAGCTCCCTTTCAAGAGATGTTGTTAAAGACGTCATACCTAAAGCACAGCTTGTGTTTGCAGGGCCCCAAAGAAGAAATGTCATCATAAGGGCTGATGTAGGAAATATTTGCTGTATATCACTTGAGATGACAATGAATAAAGAGCTAGTTTTATGTATACAGCACAGTTTGGATAATGTAAGGGCACTGGGCATATGCACCTTGCTTGTTTACAATGCACTTGGCAGCTCAGCATCAGGTTCAGAACCATGGTATGCTTTTCAAGCCGTGCCTTCCTTTCTTTACTTCTAGTGACACAACACTGAGCATGCACATGCCTGCCTCACACAGAGCAAACACAGAGGAACTTGCATCACAATTCACAGAGCGTGCAAAGAAGTCACTGCAACCACAAATTTTGCCTCCATCATTTTCCTACCCAATGGAAGAAGGCTTTTCCGCTGTCTCCAGGGTTTTGTGTTTCCCAAGGGAACAATGTTAGATGGAAGTGGTCTGAGTTTGAGACTGAGGGAACAGCTGATTACATCTCCTTTTTGGGTTAGTAAGATAACTTTATTTGGCTTTAGCTAACAATGACTCTGTTGGTTTTATTCTGCTCTCTTTGTTACTCAGGGATGGTTAAAAGATTCTTTCAATAAGGACATATGTCTATCCCAGGAATCCCAGAGATTTTCCAGGAAGCTTTTAATTTGTAAAATTATTAAGGAATCATTTAGTGTTAGAAAAGAGGTGGTTGTGAAGGAAAAAGAAACATCTGTTTGTAGTTTTTTTGAAGTTTGGCAGCTGGTAACAGCTGTAATGGTTTGAAACCATTCCTAGAAGATTCTCCAGGGTTTATCAGAAAAGATAAAGTTTAGAGAAAGCTTCCTCTGTAGGCTGGTAATGCAAAGTGTTTTGCAAAAGAAATGAAGGAATTGGCTACTGGGAGGAAAATGGGAGGAACAAAAGAATCTGGTAAAATAGCTTTCTGAATCATATCAATTTAGAGAGCAAAATAAACATTCTCTGAAGGTGAAGAAACCCTGATCTATGAACTTGAAGAGGGAAACAAGAGTATACCAATGCTATTCAAGAGTGGGAAGAACTGCGGGCCAGCTCTTGCGGGCCAGCAGTTTTTAAGTAAGAGGAGAATTTAGAATGATGTTGACTATGCTTAACTGAAAAGAAAGAAACAGATGAATAACAGTTCACACTGCTACAACTGCAAAAAAACAGAAAAAGAGGACAGAACTTGATTTTTATTGAAAAGAAAAGAATATAGGGAAGATGAAAGAATTTATTAACCCTAAAGAAAAAAGCTATAGTAATATTTGAATGCTCAACAAATTTTGAAAGAGGAACTAAGGTATTTAAGAAAGAAATTTTACAATTTGAAAAAAAAGCACAGAATCAAGGAAAAGCTGAAGAACATTGAGTTTTTACTGGTATTGTGAGAACACAGTAAAAGTTAAGCCTGAAGAAATCTGATACTTGATTCAAGTGATGAAAAATTGTACTCAAAAGGCTTCCAACCAAAGCTGGCTCTTACCTACACCTACAGATGTGGTGTTCAAGGGTTGATCCAGAGAGGGCTAATTCTTACTAATATGTACAAAAGATGGTTATTGAAACAAACCTTACTGGAGATTACAGAGCAGAAGAGGTCAATCAGCAGAATGCCAGTAGGGTTTTAAAGGAATGATGTTTTCTTTGGGAAAGGTGCTCTAGCAGTTCAACAAACTGCTCACTACATTAAGCAGAAAACACAGTGCATTTCCAAGGAAACTGAGAAACCAGAGGCAAACTCACTTGGATAGGCCAAAAAAACCCAACTGTGAAAAGAGGAGTAGCTTTGGTCCCAATAGAAAGTCTTTTGCCAAAATCCTACAACAAGTAAAAGCGACAAGTACATAAAACAAACTAACAGACAAAAACCAACCCCTCAAACCAGCTAGATAAATCTGGGCAATCTGGGAGAAGTTCTAAGTAAGTGGCTGGAAGAGACAGTCTTCTGTCCCAGAAGTAGAAGGACATACCCCTTTACCTATTCACTCCCTTTTCTCATCATTCTTCCCCACTCTCCACCAATATGAGAGCCCACAATGCCCCCTGCATTGAAACTGCCTTCAGTTAGCAGCCTAAGTGAGAAGTTTTAAAACCAAAACACTGCAAGGGAGGGGAGTGGGGAGATCTGTAGTGCTTCAGCATGCAGATGTCTGCTCATTCCAGTAGGATGCAGAGCAGTGTGCTGGGGTAGCAATATCCTGGGGAGAGAGCAGACTTTCAGAAAATGTTCTTACTGGTTTCTTTCACAGTCATGGAGCTGAGGTTGCTGCTGCTGTGTTGCAGACTTTAAAACCAGCTACAGAATCTAGCATGCCAGCTTTGATTTTAAGAACACATTCAAGTTATTCAGAGAATAGTTTCCTACACTATCTTCTTACCAGCTCTAACAATAGATTTGAAGTTCCTAACAAAAACAGACCTTTGAATCTGTTGAATAGGAGATTATCTAGACTAGTAGAATAATCCCAGCAAAGTGAAGGAGTTTTGATGAGGAAGGTTAAAACCAAAGGAATTAACTGGCTAACCCAGAGAGACAGAAGGTGGTAACATAACACCTTCTGCACATAAAGCTCTTGTTCAGTTTCTAATGTCAGACCAAAAAAAGCACATGTACTGTCTTCTAATGGAACAGCTGCTTTTATGTTTGCAGATGTCAGTCAATCTCTACAAAGATAACCACAATCAAGGCTTAGTCCAAGCTCAGACTGAATACTCCAAATATGTTCAAACTCTACTGTTATGCCAACAGTCCTATGAGACATCCTATTACAGATAAAGATTGGAAGGAAATCCCAAACTCAAACAATGAATGATACTAGATTTGAAATACAGGCTTAACATCAATCAGCAACTACTAAGTTTTAAAAAGAACAACAGACATCACAGATCAAGTTATAGCTGGGCCACTGTGCTGCTATATAGCAGGGAGAGAGGCTTGAAGAGGGCTCTCTGATTAAAAATCAGTCATAATGTCTTGAAAAAGTTTGATTAGTGCCTGAAATTCCATGATATACATGGTTATGTGAAGAATTTTGCTGCATGCCACAAGTTTTAACGAAAGGTAGATGTATGATTCCCACAGAATGAAAGAGACTGAGGCTGGACTGCCTTAAACCTGAGCTGTTGTCTAGGCAGGGGGAAAAAATTCACTGTAACTCAGTCTAGTATGGTTTGCTTTGATTTCTTTTTGTTGGCGAAAAATAGTTCCAAGAGAGACGGACTGTCTCTCAACATGAGTATCCAGTTTTCTGGAGGTAATCTGTCATGAAGTATTTCAAGGGAAATAAAACTGCATAATCTTTATCAGTATCCAGTGATTGTTCTAACAATATATCCAATGAGTTAAAAGAAAAAAAAGAGAACCCACGATAAAAAAGCATCCCTCCTCCTCAAGATGTGTTTTTTTCAGAGCCGACCTGAGAGCACCTATTTTTGTGATGAAGCAGGTGAAATTGGGAGTGAATGCCACATTTGTAAATCCCAATAAGGCCCGTATTTAGAACACAGGCTATTTCATGCATGGTCTGAAGCATTTCATTGGGTCTTAGGAGAATGTTTTTAGTGAAAGCTTAAACACTTCCAGGATTAGGCCACAGCTGTCAGGGAATTTGAAAATACAAAATGTATGTATGCTTAGGGAATCTGGTGATATCCGAATGCTGGAATCCTTTTGTGAACCCTTTTTACTCTATGTGAGAAGCACCGTATTGCAATTTATCTTCCATTATGTGCTACTGTTTTTGCTTTCCTTTGTACCTTACATTCAATATAAATATTTAACGCCCCTCTCTTTGTCTGCTTTTTTCAAGTCTTACAAACAGAACTCAAAATATTGAGCAGTTTCTCTTCATGTTTTTCCTTGACTCTTGCTGCATTTGCATTGGTAAAATGGAAAGTGTGCATTGCAAAGGAAAAATGGAAGAGGAAAAGCTCTGATGAGGAGAAGGAATGCAGATCTTTGCATAGCAATAACTCATAGGAATTCTGCCTAATACAAGTATGACTACAGATATATGTGTTTGGTGAAAGCAGCTCTAGAAACTACAGAAGACAGAACTTTATTTTTTCCCCCAGTAAAGGCCCTTTACTTGTACACCAAAATGCTGAGTATAAAAACCTAGGTAGATACTGTGAACTTGTAGGCTGATAATGAAGATTGTCTGCAAGTAGGGATTGTTATATGTAGTTTTTACAGAAAAGTTGTTTTGCAGGCAGCATAACCATAACAGCAGGTATCACATAACTCTATATTTATTCCACAGACTATTTGCTTTGTATTCTGTAGACTGTTTGCTCCACTTAGGCCACCCACCACCTATTTTACATGCTTTATAAAATAAGGAGCTGGCTGAAGAATAAAATTCTTACGTTTGCCATCCAAGTCAAAAGCATAGTTATCCTCTCCCAATCTCTTGATGCTACGCAGAACAACAGGGTCAGACATGATGGTCAGTTACTTAAATCAGAAGTCCTGAAGAGAGGGGGAGGAAAAAAAAAAGAATATCAGCATACTGTGAACATACAACAATATTATATTAAACTCCTGTTCACCTCAGTTTTGCCCTCATTATTCCAGGGCAATGCCGCTGATTACCGCACAAGTTATAACAGAATAGACACAGTGAAACTACAGTGTAGAGAAACACCTCCGAGAAGCATGCCCAACTCACCCCTAAGTGCAAGGCCTCTTGAAAGGCCTCGATCCCTCCTGCCTCGAGTGAGGGCTGCTCTGCAGGGCTTTGCAGCGACTGCAAACAGCCCTGTCCCCATTGATGGCTGTATTAAAATAAACTATGGCTTTTGTGCAGGTGACATCCGTAGGTTACAGACTGAGATAGTAATATGACAGATCCTGCCTCAGTTATGACAGAGCAGCAGGCCGGAGACCTGCCCCTGCCCTGTCCCGTCCCAGCTGGCAGCAGCCAGCAGGACCATGACAGGGGGTCAATCAGGGGACAGGAGGGGTGGCCGGGGGGGGACCCTAGGGCCACACCGATATCTGCGGCATCACCACCACCAGCTGAACTCCCACAGCTCTCGGCTGGGATGAGTTACCCAGCAGACCTGCTCCTCTGGACAGGTTTATTCCTAACTAGTCACACTGACATGCCAAGCAGATGTCATACATGAGCAGAAATAAGGAGATAAAGTTAACGCTGTTTTGTTAAAGAATCACTTTTGTGAGGGAAAATCTGCCGGTAGCGCTAGTTTAGGGCAGGCAGGCCTGGCATCCAAGATGGCACCTGGGGAAAAGTGCTGCAAAAGCCCTCCCCAAAACATGCCCTTTCATAACCAAAGTAATCTCATCCACACCTTTGTTTCATGTAATGTGTCCCAAAGCATAGTTACAATACCTTATTCCAGTCATCAAACATCAACATTTGTATGTTTATACTTCTGTATAAGCCTCTCACAACCTCTCATTTTAAGCATATTACAACACATTCAGATATCAAAGCTTTAACATCTTTTACCCAAATAACACAAGAAGCCTTCTGTGTAAAAGACACATTTCCACAGACTGTGGTACACCACCTGCCTTCCCAGCCAGCTGAGTTTTTACCTGTTTAGCCCTCTGAAGGAACCACTTCTTTTCTGCTAACAGTATTAAAACTACCAAAATCCTTCATATTGGCAACAGCTGTGTGATTAGCCATAGCCAGGTGGTTCCTTAGGAGTGGGAAGAGCTGAGAAGCAGCTGGCTCTGAAATTACTGAAGGATGAAGGAAATACCCCCCTTCCTAGATCCAAATGGAGCAACGTAATAGGAGCCAGTCCAGTCGTTCAGGATGCATGTGTGACTTTTAATAATTAAATTTCATTTTCCATACAGTCCCAGGCTTTCATTTTTGTTACTTTTCCCTTCAAACTTTTCATTTTTGTTACTTTTCCCTTCAAACTGGTTAACGGTTGGACTTGATGATCTCAAAGGTCTTTTCCAGCCTGCACGATTCTATGATTCTAAACTGGCTTTCAGGAAGTGCCAACTCCCAACCAAACCCTTCTCTTTTTTATCCTCTTCTCCTGAATTTTATGTGTACATCTCTTGGCACATCACTGAATCATCAGTAAGTCAGGCTGGAAAGACCAAAGTCTCTTGATGAATTCTAAGCATCCAAGGCAAAGTTCAATCATTCTTGTGTTTTTTTAACTGACCTTTATCAAAGATGCCTAAAGAACTCTCCAGGCAATTAGTGCTTTGCTATCCTTACTGTTAAAATATTTTTTCCTAATGTCTAATCTGAATTTTACCTGTCATAATTTAAACCTGTTACTTCTTGTGCAATCCAGAAAGGATATAGAATATAATAATTCATTGACACCGTCTCCCACAGCATTCTCCTGCAGAAGCTGGCTGCTCACGGCTTGGACAAGTGCACTCTGCGCTGGGTTAAAAACTGGCTGGACGGCCGAGCCCAGAGAGTGGTGGTGAATGGAGCCAAATCCAGTTGGCGACTGGTCACGAGTGGTGTTCCCCAGGGCTCAGTGTTGGGACCAGTCCTGTTTAATATCTTTATCGATGATCTGGATGAGGGGATTGAGTGCACCCTCAGTAAGTTTGCAGATGACACCAAGTTGGGTGGGAGTGTCGATCTGCTGGAGGGTAGGAAGGCCCTGCAGAGGGACCTGGACAGGCTGGATTGTTGGGCCGGGGCCAACTGTATGAGGTTCAACAAGGCCAAGTGCCGGGTCCTGCACTTGGGTCACAACAACCCCAGGCAACGCTACCGGCTTGGGGAGGAGTGGCTGGAAAGCAGCCTGGCTGAAAAGGACCTGGGGGTGATGGTCAACAGCTGGCTGAATATGAGCCAGCAGTGTGCCCAGGTGGCCAAGAGGGCCAATGGCATCCTGGCTTGTATCAGGAATAGTGTGGCCAGCAGGACCAGGGAGGTGATAGTGCCCCTGTATTCGGCACTGGTGAGGCCGCACCTCGAATACTGTGTCCAGTTTTGTGCCCCTCACTTCAAGAAGGACATCGAGGTGCTGGAGCGTGTCCAGAGAAGGGCAACTAGGTTGGTGAAGGGTCTAGAGAATAAGTCTTATGAGGAGCAGCTGAGGGAGCTGGGGTTGTTTAGTTTGGAGAAGAGGAGGCTGAGGGGAGACCTTATCGCTCTCTACAACTACCTGAAAGGAGGCTGTAGTGAGGTGGGGGTCGGTCTCTTCACCCCAGTAACAAGTGATAGAACGAGAGGAAATGGCCTCAAGCTGCGCCAGGGTAAGTTTAGGTTGGATATTAGGAAAAACTTCTTCACTGAAAGAGTAGTCAGGTACTGGACCAGGCTGCCCAGGGAAGTGGTTGAGTCCCCATCCCTGGAGGTATTTAAAAGACGGGTAGATGCAGTGCTTGAGGACATGGTTTAGTGGCGGACTTGGCAGTGGTAGGTTAACGGTTGAACCTGATGATCTTAAGGGTCTTTTCCAACCTTAACAATTCTATGATTCTATGATTTCCACTTTGTAAGTAGGCTGTATTTATTTGAATAATACTAGAAAGTCTCCCTCTTCAGATGAAGAAAGCAACTCATTTGATTTTGCTTGGTAGGGTGTATTTCCTAAACCTCTGATAATTTCCACTAGTCTCCTCTGTTTTCTAGCACATCTTTCTTGAAGTGATGAGTGTATAACAGCACTACAGGACAAGATTTATCAACATGGAGCAAAGGAGAAGGATTATTTCACATTTCACAGATTATATTCCTGTTTATGCAACCCAGTAGGACATTTGTTTTTTAAACAGAAGTATCACATCGTTGATTCACATTCAGTCTGTAATCCACCAAAGCCACTCACTCTTTGCAAACAATTTGCTACAGAGCCAGTTGCTTTCAAACTGTATTTTCACAGTTGATTAATCCTGCCTGCCATTGTCTATATTTAATAGCACCTTACATTCTTCAGCCCATTTTAAGTGTTTGTTAAGGGGATTTTGATTTGTAGTCCTGTTCTTCAGCATATCTGCAGTCTGTCCTCCCTTCATGTCATGATCAAATTTAATAAGGTAGTTCTCCATCGTGTAATCCACATCATTATCAGTATTAGTGGATTATGCCAGAAGCAAGACAAACCTCTGCAGAAGTTTATTCTGTACATCCATTCATTTGAACATGGGTTCATTAATTACCACTCTATGGATGTAGTTTTTCTTGCCTAAAAGTTTGTGATGAGCAGAGACGATTTATTCATCCACTGGTCGGTAAACTCTGACCCCCTTACATTCTGTGACCCCCTAAATTGTTACCCAAATTCTCTCCTTAAGTAAATGCATAAAGCCAAATAACTACTGCAATAGCAAAATGTCTGGCCAGGACTAGCATAGTCACTTACAACATAAAATCACAGAGTCTTTTAATTCATCCCCACATACAGTGAAAAAATTTACAATCTTAATCATAATTTTTCCATTCTCTGAGACAGATGGCAAATGGGCTGAACAAGCTATGGTACTTCCTTAGTTAAAGTCTCTACCATGTGCACATTTCCAAGTTCTCTTTCTGCTCTTTTATATAACAGAGAAAGCATGTAACACCTGCTTCTGGCCAGAAAGAAAGGAAAGCAGCATATACGGATCACTGTTTCACATGGGACCTATCTACAAATCATTAAATTTCACTTCAGCTGGATTTGCATCAAGCATATGGAAGAGGATTTAACAAGGGCTTAATTTCCAGATGACATTATTCAGTTTACATTGAAATAAATGTAGATTCCCAAAAAGAGCGAGCATATATTCCTGCCAGCTTTAAGTCCCTTGAAATTATGTTTTTACTGAAGATGACAGTGACAATTTTCCCCAAGTGGGAAAAAGAATTCACTAACTTCTTCAGTGAAAACACAGAGTTATTCTGCTCCCTCCCTCCTGCCTTTTGCGGTGTCTGATTGATTGAAATAGTCTGAAACAGATGATCTCCAAAACCTGTTTGTTCAAATCATCCTTAAGTTCCAGAAGTTTCTTAAGAAAAAAAGGTTTCTCAGCCAGCTCATTTTTGGCAGTTTTGTCAGTGATCACGTTCTCAAGACAATTTTTTTTTATACGTCAATTCAGTTGTGAGGTTGGAGCTAGAGATCTGAAAACACAGACTTTTTGCTCCATTTACAAAGAAGTTTGACAGTGGTAGCACAGACTGGGGAGCCCTTCAGAGTGACATGATTCTAAGGAAAATACAACTTAAATATGCAATTGGCCTAAGGCTGGCCAGTTTTTTTACCTTAAGTATATGTTCTTAGGAAGGGCACAATTAAAAAAACCATGAATGAAAAAATTGCAAAGAAAGCCACCAGTGTGAGAAAAATAATCGAATCACTATGTTTTTATCTTTGATAAAGCTTTTCAGATTCTTCATTCAAATGGTTAAAGCATCATTGGCTGAATTAATACTACCCAGAAGATACCAACTGCAACCATACATTCATATTTTCTTCTGCAAAAAATAGTTCACCACAACGGTAGTTTTACTAGCAATTTGTCTTAAACGTGAAGCCATCATTTGCTTCTAGATCTAGTACTGACTGCTTTGCACTGTTTAGCACACAAGTAATGGAACTGTATAAAGAAAGCTGAGCTAATAGACAAACTGCTGATTTTACACTGAAATCAGTATAATTGGAAATGTCACCTGGATTATAAAAATGGGTTCTGCTGGAGTAAAGAAGCAATGTTCCTACCTGTTCTGCTATCAAAATAAATCTAAACTTTAAGGGTGGTATTTACACACACATTCCAGCAGCTTTAAAATACTTTACAACTTCACAGAAGTGTAAACCATACTACTGGATGTGGCTCCCAGTGAAAAGCTATGAAGTGGTTAAAAAAACACCCCCACTGCATTTCTGCTTCAGAAAGATAATGAATAATGTCATACTGTAAATTGATGAAGAAGGTAAAAGTAAAGCAAAGCAAAGTCACTCTCTGCCTGTCCTCTTTCAGCTATTTGTTATTTGACTTTGCAATCATAACATCTATACAAAATTTTGTAATGGAACGCTGTAAAAGTCAATCTGTCCTTTTAATGCCAGTATAGAACATCATGCTGGGAAGTCTCATTTCAGTGCTTGCTCTGACACTGTATTTTAACACTATGAAATGTATTTTGCAACTGATTTTTTTTAAGCCTCAATGCTGATGCAGATTAAATAATAGGAAAAGTGGAAAAAAACCCTAATGATTGATAGACTTGAATAAGGATTCTAGTTATAAACACTTGCTAGAGCTAAACTTTCTAGAATGTTGTCAGTTTTCCAATAAAATTGTGACTGTCCCACATTTTTTAAAGGAAATACATTTTTCCTATATTTTCTAAAGCTCAACACAGCAAATACTATCCACGTACTATCCTGTCCAGCAAGCATCATTCATTAGCTGACTTAAAGAGATTAGTATAGCAGATTAGTATAATATATTAGAATATTAAAGTAACCTTCCTCAGGGTCTGAATGTTTAACTGGGGATCACTTACAACATCTTGAAAAATACTATTGCTGATGTCTGCATTAAAAATGATTTAGATAATAGAAATCAGAGATAGTAGAAGGCATTAGATCATCACATCTACCCTTGTGTGTGCAAAATACAAACTAGGAGCAAAGAATACCTCAGAAACTGCACTGAAGTGAAACAGCATTTTACTCTAGCCAATTAAGGTATGGCTGCTGGATTTTTGATAAACAAAAATCTTTAAGGAACTCAACATCCAAATTTAAACAAGTAATACTTGGAAAATGCTAACAAAGGAACATATCCTGTAGAATGAAGTAACATCAGGACCTGATCCAAAGCCCTTTGAAATCTTTTTCAAATCACATCTTTATTCAGATCAGATCTTTATTTAACATAAAGGGGGGGACAAAAACCACAATGAAAATTTGCCCTGAAAGCACTATCCTTCATTTTTCTTTAAAACTAGGTTCCTTAGATATTAATGATAGCGTACATCCAGGAAGACATTTTGCTTAAAAATAGAACTTGAATGTCTTGTTCTTCAAACAGTCCCATTGGAAAAACAAACAAACAAACAAACAAAAAACAAACAAAAAAACCTACTAACTGTGCAGAGGGAATTTAGCATTTAGCTTAAATTGCTTTGGAGGAAAAGTAGAGGTACCTTTCAGTTCAGGAAGTTTCATCAGTTAACTCTGAAACATTAAACATGATAGATTTGTTACTTACCCGTGGCTGTGAAAAATCATGTATCATAGAACAAACTGCAAGGATCCTGTTCAATTAGTCAGTGAAGCACCCAACCATTTCCCCTCAAGTTTTCATTATTCTAACTCATTTGTCAGAACTGAATCTTTAAATTGGGCATTGGCTATTTGCACCTGGGTCAATAACCATGCGGTCACAATGGTTACAGTTCATTGACATCTAATGGAAGGTTTAAATTTGACTAATGTAATCTCACAACATAAAGTCAGGGCTCTTGGAAAGCAATACACATGAGGAGATCAGGTGGTTCTCTGGAAAAAAAAGCTCACAATGAACATACGAGAAGAGATTATTGTAGCATTATTTTATCAGCATTAATACATAATTACTTTATTAGCCATGCAATAATTCAGTGCACACTACTGTCCCTGCAGTAAATAGCAACATGAGCTGAATAATAGGAAAATTGGTCCAGAGATTAAGCTGAATTCAGATTTAAAACTTGCTCAAAAGCTTTGTTTTCTAAACCATAGCTTGTCCCTTTCCTCATGACTTCTAATATTTTACCATTCTTGCTCTAAAATGAAGATTTTACAACTTGGAAGCTCCTGAGTAGCAGTGAATTCTCATTAGAGATGAACCCTCCATGGTTTTTCAATAAGGGACATTGGTGAGGACAATGCTATGACCTCAGCCAATGTCACCACAGAGTTTAAGGGGAAATGGTAAACATGGTTTAGTTCCCCTCTGAAATCAGTTGCAGATTTCAGTACAGAGAGCCCTGACTGACAGGACAAGATAGAAAGGTGATGCCTTAATCTTAGCATCTGTCAGCTCTCCTAAAGTCTTCTGTGCTCTCAAATTTTCCATGATAAAGCCTCATGCACAAACGTGCATCACGATTAAATGTAGCTAACCAAAACTCCATTGTCCTTGTTTAGCATCATTACTGTGTTCACAGTGACTGCATAACCAAACACAAACCTGGCGTCTTCTGCCATTTTCTTAACAAAAAGTCTACATCTATACTAATGTACACAGCATAGCTTTGAGAATAACACTATCTGAGATAATGTCACAGTGCTAATCATCTTGTCCACAACATCATAGAGCTAGAGAAAAAAAAAGTTACTTGCAGTGCAGGGCACAGGAGTGGAAAGGCTGGAAGAAAAATTATATGGTGGAGCAGAACTCTGCTTTGCTACATTCTCCCCTGACAGCTTCTTCAGGAGCAACATGGCCAAAGGTCATGCAATGCCTTTGCTTTTCAAGGTACTTGAGCAGAGTTCACGCTTAGCATGCAAGGAAGTCCAGCACCTCCAGACAAGGCTTGGCTTGCCAGAAGCAGAATATAATTTTAGCTTTACACAAATTACTTCAGCCTTTTCACTTAAAGACTTTGCTCATCTAAGCATTTGGAAAGTGTGCACAGAGCCTGTTTCACACTGCTAATGAAATAGATCAAGGCAGTGATGAATTGGAGCTGAGACCACAGACTACCCCAGCCTTTCTGAAGGGCTCTGCTCCCTTCTAAACCTCTGCTTCTCTCAACTCATCCTTACAAAAAATCCTGAAGATGATTAATAAATTCTGACCCAACTTTATGACATGGGCCATAAAAATGAATCTATGCTGAAAAATTATCCATCTGTGTAGAGCAAAATGGAGAACATAAAGCACTCCGTTTTGGTCCCACTCCCACAGAGTCACCTTCCCCTTTTACAGCTGCTAATGGAAAAACTAGATAAATCCACTCCATCTCCTCAAGCCCTCTTGTACTCTGTTTCTTTGTGATGTCCTGGGAAGGGAAAACTCAGTTTCTGTTGCTAGAGTCAGCCCTTCAGCAAATGAAGAATTAGCCACTGAACTAAAACAATAGAGAGCAGGACTTTGGTAAATTGAGGAGACTGAGGACAGATGCTCCCATCCCTGACATCTTGTAGGAGACACATGCAAAATCTCTGAATTTTGGTAGGTTACAGATACTATTTAGTTCATGAAAGATGAGCAATACCGTCAGGATAATTCCCCTCAGTTGTGGTCTGAGTTGAAAGGAAATATTTTGCTTACAGCTCACGTCATTTTAATACCTCTTTGCATAGCAAGAAAAAGATCACAAATCATTGAGCCAAACACAGTAAAATAACTGCCTCTTCCCTCAATTTGAGTAGCTGTTTATTCCAGCATATTACCACTCCGAATGAAGTTATACTCTCTTCTCTGGAATTTTTCCAACAGTTCATAAGACCAAGTGAATGAAAATGAATCTTAGTTATTCCCAGACAGATAATTTCTCAGTAAGAAATGAAAACCCATGTGCTCTTTTGGCACAGGACTCCTCAGCTCTAAGCTATAGTCTATAGCCTGTTGATCTTTATTCCAGTATTGACAACAGCTAGTAGCAGCAATCAAATAAGATGCTTCCAAAGCTTCCTAAAGACAGCCAGAAATTTCTCACTGAGTGCTCACAGCTATGGAGGAGTAGGTGGCTGTGGTTTTCCACCAGGTGAATAGACTCGATCTGCTACTGCAGGCCGAGACTCCAGATGACCAGCTTGTTTCTGTGGTTTGCGTTGAAGTCTGTATGCAATTACAGCAGTCTGGACTCTCTTGCCTGACAGAAGGCATTGAGCAGACAGCTCTTATGCTTCCTTAATTTATTTTTTAACCATTCATTGCCAAATTTATTTCTGTAGCTAGCATACAGTAGTTCCAGGGCCAAGAAGCCAGACACTGGATTTTTCACCTGAGTATAATCCCCATCTTAATTGTGCCACTTACAGTGACAGCACCTCAGAGTGTCAGACGTGTAAGGGAGATCTCAATATTGTAGTACACTTCTGCTTCTGCACGATGCTTTATCTTTCTGTCCTCTGATCCTTTGAAAAACAAAGGAAAACACTTCGTTCGCTTTTTTTATTTCTCCCAGTTTTTGAAAATATTGTTATTTTGCTCCACATGCTATCACAATTTTTTTCACCTAAATAGTATGAAGGTGAAAGTGAAGTGAGCTCTAAATAAAAGTTACATCTCTCTTTTGGTAGCCTGATTTAAGGTAAGGGACATTTGAAATAAAGTAGATAGATAGATACAGTTTGCAGCTTGAATTATTAGGCAAATGACTTCCACATCTGTTCTTGGAGTGTCACTTCTTAAATACTGTTTATGAAATTAATCTAAAAAAAATTATCACAGTTCTAAATGTATCTAGAGGATAAAACCAACAACATTAGGCTGGAAGAGAACAAGCTCCTGTGTGGGACTCTGATCAGGGCAGAGACTGGAGGAGTGGGAAGCTGCAGGAAAGGTCAGTACCCACACATAGTTGGTCAGGTTGGCAAGTACCCACACGCCGTGTCTTCATTCTTTTCTTGGCACCACAGGAGTTATACAAACACGACTTAGTATTCACTTTATACAATGCAAAGTGAATTTTACACTGAGCTTACTGATTTGTGATTTATGCTATAAAAAAATGGAATTATGTCAATCCCATGAGGTGCATATGTACATTATTTCCTTCAACACAGCATGACTTTTGAAAAAGTTACTGTCCTTTCCAAAGATCTTTAGCAAGTGTTCTACATGGAAACCTCCTTTTTGCACCTAAGAGCATGACTTCCTCTTTTGATGGCTGTGTTTTATCATTTTTGCTGCAAGCAAAAAGCTGTTCATTGATAAGAAGTCAATTTCCTTTTTTTTTTTGCAATCAAACTACATTTTGGGGCCAGTCCTGTTTAATATCTTTATCAATGATCTGGACAAGGGGATCGAGTGCACCCTCAGTAAGTTTGCAGATGACACCAAGCTGGGCAGGAGTGTTGACCTGCTAGAGGGTAGGAAGGCCCTACAGAGGGACCTGGACAGGCTGGATCGATGGGCTGAGGCCAACTGTATGAGGTTCAACAAGGCTCAGTGCCAGGTCCTGCACTTGGGTCACAACAACCCCATGCAACGCTACAGGCTTGGGGAAGAGTGGCTGGAGAGCTGCCTGAAGGAAAGGACCTGGGGGTGTTGGTCAACAGCTGGCTGAATATGAGCCAGCAGTGTGCCCAGGTGGCCAAGAAGGCCAACAGCACCCTGGCTTGTATCAGAAATAGTGTGGCCAGCAGGATTAGGGAAGTGATTGTCCCCCTGTACTCGGCACTGGTGAGGCCGCACCCGGAATCCTGTGTCCAGTTTTGGGCTCCTCACTACATGGACATCGAGGTGCTGGGGCGTGTCCAAAGAAGGGCAACAAAGCTGGTGAAGGGTCTAGAGCACAAGTCTTATGAGGAGAGGCTGAGGGAGCTGGGGTTGTTTAGCCTGGAGAAGAGGAGGCTGAGGGGAGACCTTATTGCTCTCTACAACTACCTAAAAGGAGGTTGTAGTGAGGTGGGGGTTGGTCTCTTCTCCCAGGTAACAAGTGATAGGTCAAAAGGAAACGGGCTCAAGTTGCGCCAGGGGAGGTTTAGATTGGATATTAGGAAAAATTTCTTCACTGAGAGAGTAGTTGGGCATTGGAACAGACTGCCCAGGGAAGTGGTACAATCACGGTCCCTGGAAATATTCAAAAAACGTGTGGATGTGGTGCTTGAGGACATGGTTTAGAGGCGGACCAGGCAGTTAAGTTAACAGGTTGGGCTTGATGATCTTAAAGGTCTTTTCCAACCTAAATGATTCTATGATTCTACGGTTCTGTGATTCTTCATACTGATATGGGGAATAGCAGATACTTTCCTTACAGTGAAATAAGGAAAGTGCCTCTGGGCACAATGGGGATGTTTCTGTGACTTTCTCTTGTTATGGAAAGTAAAAAGTCCAAGTCATTGATTGTTGGGAGTGGGTACCTCCAGGTGGAGGCTAGCACAAAGAAACAAACTTATTTCTTCTCCCATGGTCTAAATCACGATCTGAGACACTAAGTCATGGTATATTTATTTCTTGGTCACAAAAATATGCTACACTGAAACTGCAAAATACCATCTGGAGTGGGTCCAGCAGGGAGGCTGGGAGGTAGGCAGCAAGAAACTTACCTCTAGTTACTTGCCTTGTTTCTATAATTAGCCTCTCACCATCTGCTCTTGGAAAGTACCGAAGCAGGACATGCACTCACTTATCCTGTTGATCCTACCCAAGTCTGGCAGCTGGTAAGGATTTTTTCTCCATTCCAAACACTTGTGCAAATAAAAATAGCAACAACACTTCTAAAAAGCAAAACAAAAGCAAAAAAAAAACCTGTAAATTTTAAATGCAAACTATAACTTTTATATCAAAAGTAACTGACTCAACATGTTAAAATAAAAAAATTATTTCAAAAACACATCTCTCAGAGTGCCTGCCCCACCCTCTGAGCAACTGGCCCCTCGGTCACCTCGCCTGTTTCTGTCAGAGGTGGCACGTCCACGTGAGCCTGCCTGTCCCCTGCGCCTCTGCTTTCCCAACCACTCTCAAATGCTGCCACTCAAATGCCTTTGGGGCTTCTGACTGAGTGCCTCTTATCACTCTCCATCCTGGAAACTAGAGAAAAATACATTTTTTCTTGATGAGCCCTTTGTTTTTTTTCTTTTTTGGTTTGTGGCCCCTATAAAAAATTGCAGGTAGAGCTTTACATTGCAAAGGCGAGCCACTGTGGGCAGGCACTGGCCCCGTCAGTCTCCCTGGCAGACTGGAGTTGGAAACACAGCCTGTACAAAGCACTCTAACTGAATAGCTTGTACTTTCAGCACTTTATTAATTTGATATAAAGTCCCACCAACTCATCGATTAAAGGTCACAGGGAATAGAAGTTAACCCTGACCGTCAAAGTCCCATGTTTGTAGATGTGCCTGTTGCCACGGCAAAAACAGGCCTAGGCAAGCCTTTTCCTCACTCTAGCTAAATTGGCTTTTATTTTTATTTATTGACCAGATTACAGATCAGGCCCAAACTCTGGTTTTTTTATGTTAATTTACTAGTTATACTTTATATCTACTTTATAGTTGAAGTAGGGCATGATGAAACACAGTTCTGTCTCCTTCTCTAGAGGGACTCTTCTCAAACCTTCTCTGTCCCTGGGCCCCCCAGTTTCCTGCCATGGCCGGACCCCGCACAGGCTTTAACACGCACGAGGTGCAGCTGCCTGGCATGGCTGAGGTCTGGGGCGGGTAGGTGTGGGAGGGCAGGAGCGGCAGGGAAACAGTGCCTCCGTGCCAAGGAGGGCAGGTCTCCACGCAGCCTCCAGGAGCAAGCCTGGCCCTGGCTCTGATGTGTAACAACAGCTAGGGACTGCCCAGGCTGTTATTCAGCTGCAGGCGAAGGACGGCTGCAAAGGAATATGGCAACTCAAAGCAGAGCAAGGGATATTATAAAGAGAGGTAATTTTAATAAGGGTCACAGGAGAAGGAAAGCCAGCCACTGTGCTATGTGTGTGTACATACACCGAGAGAAAAATTTCCTTGTCTTAACAAAGGAACCATGAAATACTACATGAGGAGGGCAGTTACCTAATCACTTTTTCATACTTTCTTCACTACTGATCCTGCAGAGGAAGTTAAGCAACAAAAACTAGCATGTCTGCATTGCAACTTTAGCAACACCCTGGGTAACTTCCAGCCAGCACAAGAAGCTGCGTTTCACCAGCATACCTATTTATGTAAACAAGCACCATGAGCAGCCGTGGGTCTTGCAATAAGAATGGAGATATATTGAGCCTCCCGTATCAGAGCAGAAAGCAGTTCTACATGCAGCAAATAAAAGCAGCGTTCCTGTTCCTATTACGATGCTTAAAAACATGTCAGGTGTTTGCAATTTCCTTTTAAATTAAGTTTTGCCAGAGGAGAATTTGGCCACAATAAATGGAACTTCATTGCATCTTGCCCTGCAGAGATGGATTGTCTGTAAGCAATCTCTAAAAAGATCTGTACTCCTTTATGTCCATTTAGAATTATTTTTTTAGTTGATTGCATTAGGCATCTCCTGTTTTCCAGGCCATGAGCGCTCATGAAGAAGTATAACTGAATTGTTTTCTCTAAGCAGAATTCCAGCCATCATCAACAGTTAGTTATAAATTCACTATTAAGTCAATTGGAGTATAATCGCAGATACGCAGGTTCTTCCCAAAGATATTTTGCAGTATTGGTGTTGTCACACTGCCTGAGCTCCACTCCAGCAACCTGCACCCCTCTTCCTGTGCTCAGGGACCACATGCACACTCCCACAGCCTAGCTGGTGGGAATTTATGTCTTGAGAGGCAAAGTGGCAGGACTTGCTACTCTCTTTCTTGAGAGTCTGGCACTGACAACCACAGGTTTTAGTAAAAGAAAGTAAATAATTTTTCCTGACTGGCATTGCTTAAGTATCCACAGTAACGAGAAAGGTTCTGGGTCCTGCCGATCTTGCTTGACCTCTTGTTGCCAGCTGGCCTCAGTCTTACTCTTTAATTGTCTATGAACTGACACTAAGTTCAGACATTTCTGTTGGTTTCCATGCAAATATTTCATTTTTGCTACTCTTGTCTAGTCAGCATTTCTCCCGGATATGTTCAATGGGAGCTTACTGACCTGGCAGCAGTAACCTAATATGCATTATTCTTTGTAACCTTATTACAATATATCTCCAGTTCTCATTTCTGCTCAAGGAAAGGTTTTTTTGTTTGTTTTAGCATAAGGAGGCCACTGCTCTGAATTGTACCTGCTTCTCTGGATAGTTGCAGTTAGCCAACTCAAGACAAAAAGAAAAAAACCCAACCAACTAACAATCCCTTAAAAACTGGCAGCTTTTTTTTTTTTTCCTTTCATTTCAGGAGAACTTGTCCAGAAGACTTCAGTAAAAATGCTTTACTACATATTACTCTTTCTTGGCATCATCTTTCTGTGGTGGCATTGGAAAGCAAGAGACAGGATGAAGGTTACAAATCTCACTGGAAAATATATATTCATCACTGGATGTGACACAGGATTTGGAAATATGGCAGCAAAGATTTTTGATAAAAAGGGATTCCGTGTTTTTGCCAGTTGTCTGACTGAAACAGGAGCCAAAGAGCTAAAAGCTGTGACCTCAAAGCAGCTTCAGACAGTGCTGCTAGATGTGAGAGATTCAGACAAGGTTAAGGAAGTGGCTGCATGGGTCAAAGCCGAAGTTCAGTCAGAAGGTGAGTGCCAGGATATCTGTCTTTAAAAAAAAAAAAGGAATAGAGTTTTCCTAAAAATACCATGCTGCATTCACAGCTTATTTTAATTGATGTTTGACAAGTGTGTGTGGATGTCTTGTCACCTTCCAGACACATGGAAGAAGATCTCACTAGAGGGATGTTTTATACACCTAGTTAGTGGTAGGTAAATACTTGGGAATGTGCTCAAAAAGTCAGGCTTATCGATTCATCATTGTCAGAACAGGAATCCAGTTCCCGGCACCTTTTTTGGGACCGTTTGCATTCACATGCTTATCTAGGTTACGCCATGAGTGCTCAGCACTTCCCACGCTGTGTTACGCAGCTAGGGAACAAATGAAATAAATGCTACTTAACAAGCTTAAAGAGTTTTTATTTTAAAAATGAATACGTGTAATAAATTACTTGTAAGTAATCAGTCATTCTATCAAAAGCAAAAATTACATATGAACTCTATTGAATAAATCCGAATACAACTATTTTGGAATATTGCTTGCAGACCATCTGAAAAATAGGAAAATCCTGTATCTCTGACCTAACAAGTTGTGGAAGACAAGATGCTGCTGCTGTTACTGATGCTAATTGATTTCAGTAGAAGTGGTATTGCAGTACAGTTTACAAAGGCCCAAGATCCTATGGGCTGGATTCTGCTAACTTTGAGTCTTAAATCTGGTCTATTATGATGTGCCATAGTACCGATTATACTTAATGCTAAATTCCAATCTCCATTTGACCTTTCATCTCTTCATAAAATTGCTTATAACTTGCCAAATTGCTTTTATTTGAAACTGTGCTTGGTTTCAGGCCAAAAGTGATTTTTTTTTCCCCAGGAAAAACCATGAGTAAGGTCAGACCAGCAAAAGTATTCATTCACACAACTCTAACAGCTGATACAAGAAAAGAAGCAGTTTTACATTTTTGTCTTTTCCCCTCCCGTTTCTGAGGGCTCAGAAATCCAGTGTTTTTTCCCTGCCTCCACCTCATTTTTTGGAGCTAGCTGTTCATTTAAAAAAAAACCCTTCCCATTTCCAGTTGGGGCATGTCAGTCAATGTGAGGCATAAGTTCTCTGCTACAACAAAAATGTCACTGTGAGGAAAAAGAATAGTGAAAGCCTTCTCTGTCACACAGTTCCCATCTTGCTTTCAAACCTTTGAGAAGGATTTTTAATTTATTTTTTTTTGTTATCAGGAGCTGTTCTTTATTGCCCTAGCACCTCACCGAGAACCAGGGCACACTTACTTGTGCCTCAGGACACTCTACCTGCACCAAGGACGCAGTGTATTAATAGACCTAATAGAAAGGTCTATTTCTTACACATTTCCTGTCACCCAATATAGTTGCTTTTTGACATACCTGGCCTTTGTCTACTGCCCTTTCTCCCACAAAAAGCCAACACCACCTTCTGCCCAAAATGCTGTGGCAGGGGGAAGACTACACAAAGGGTGGTGGAAAGCATGGCAATAAAACCTGAACACTGAGAACAAAGCTGAATACTGCAGGACATTCTCAAGCAATTCCTCAAAATCTTCATTGCCTTCTTGGTCCCTCACTGGTTTTCTGTGAAGTCTCACCCAGTTCAAGTAATCTGACACATTAGGTGAAAATTTGCTTCCTGACTTTCTTCTTTTTTTCCCTGCAGGTCTCTGGGGACTTGTCAATAATGCCGGGATTATGGGGGCGCCGGCTCCTACAGACTGGTTGGATATTGAGCACTTCAGAGAACCAATTGAAGTTAATTTAATTGGACTCATAAATGTTACAATAAATATGCTTCCCTTGATAAAAAAAGCAAAGGGAAGGATAGTAAATGTATCCAGTGTTGGAGGCTGCCTAGCATTCAGTGGTGGAGGTTATTTTCCTTCAAAGTTTGGGGTTGAAGGATTTAATGACAGCTTAAGGTATAACACTCACTATGAGGAAAGACCACTGTTTTTTTTTCCTAAGACTCATATACTAACTAAAAACTGGCATATGCAGAATAAGAGCTGATATACAATCCTGGCACTTGGTATAAAATTGAAAAACATTAGACACTTTGGACTAATTCTTCTTAGAAGTTCTTTTGCTCAACACAGATTATGCCATTTTTGAAATGGTACAGAGCCTGTTCGGCACACAAGCTGTCCTCAAGTATTATTGCAGCATAGTTGGTACTCCTACAGATTCACAACTAACCTATCTTAGTGTGCACAGAGGCCTTATTGCAGAGGAAGCTCCACTCAAGGGAACTGAGATGTCTTTACAATATGAACCTAATTCTCCTAATTGAAAAGTGCACCTAGAAACTCATTGCATGATAGTAACTTTTGTCTAAGCTTTGTTCTCCAAAGGGTTTTCTCTTAGTTATACCAATCATTAGAGAGATCTAGAGAACACAGCAAACTAATCCTGGGGACCACCACGGCTTCTTCTTGTAGCACAGACAGAGAACGATTTGTGTGCCTAAACACATAGTGCCATTTTACATACCAGGACACTCACACAGGGCTGACAGATCTGAGACGGGGCCAGAAGGAACTGTATCAATCTGCAGCATCAGCCAGAGGTTGAGAGGGATTCCTTAAGACATGTAAAATGGCTCTACATACTTGCATTTAGGCAGCCAGCCAGTCTTACAGACAAGTCAGATAACTAATGAGCTACGTCCAGGTGACCTAGGACATGAAATACACTATGCCAGCTACTGCACAGTCACTGCCCATGCATGTTCTCACTCCGTGAAGCAGGTAAGATAGTTCATCCCTCTTTCATTTAGGGGTAACAAGCTGAAAGTTCACAACCATGAACAAACCTCACACTATTTGTGTGCTGCTGTGCCATGTAAATACAGAAATAAAAGCGTTAGTACGGAAAAAAATCCCACAGTATTAAAAATAATGTCTAATGCAATTAAATCATTGGGCTGTCTTTGCAGGAGAGATATGAAAGCTTTTGGAGTTAAGGTTTGTTGCATTCGACCTGGACTGTTCAAAACAGGATTATCCAATCCAGCAAAGATTATGAAAGAGAAGGAGGTTATTTGGAATAAGCTTCCCCCTGATATTAAAAAGCAATATGGAGAGGAATATTTTCAGAAAGGTGAGGCAATTTCCAGACATTTGTGTCAAAGGAGCAATGCATTTCTTGCTGAGAAAGCCTTGCAAAGTAGCATTATATCTTCTAATCATTCTGACTTTTGGGAACAACTGTGATGTGAAAAGTTACTCTTCAAATGCATCTGCATCACAATATGACTATCTGCACAAAAGGCTTGTTCTGGGAAGCTTTATTCAAATCTCAGTTAAAGATTAATTCTTCGTGTTGGCATGAAGCTTTTGAGCAAACTCCCAAACAGAAAAACTTTTATCTGATGATGTAATCAATGTGCTCAATGTGTTTTTCTGTCATTATTGTTTATTTATTTAGTAATCAAATAAGGATCAATTCCCTTTGCTTCTGCTAGCCCCAGTGGTGATAAAGCCATTCAGGGCCTGTCTGACAGACACTTGCTAAGCCTGCTTGAACAGGGGCTGCTTGTCTTTTGATCCTTGGACTTTCTTGTCCCTCAAATTTCTTCTTTACAATTTTGTTTCACAACTTTCCACAAAGCAATTTCCTTACCACAAGAGACTCATTTACAACTACAGTATTTCTGTTTCCTTTTGCCTCTTACACAGTTATGTTCATTCTGAGCTACTGTCAATGCTGGTTGCCTGTCCTCAGACCATACAGGCCCGGTTTTGCCATAACTGTTCTACAGTTAAGGGTAACTAGACTGTTCTTGGGGTCAGCTATATCACAAGGTCATTATGAATGGAGACTTGGTCCTCAGAAACTGCTACAAATTCTTGTGTAGGGAGAAACAAGAACTACCAATTCCTTAGTGAAATTGCACAGATCAGTGGGGGGGAAGAGTTACAAGTCACCTTGCCTGGCTGTCTTTAAATGATCTCCTTTTTTGAGCTTTACAGATGCAGCAAAGAAAGAAAAGCTGTCCAAGCTCTGTCTTAACAAGGACGTTTCACCAGTTGTTCAGTGCATGGAGCATGCCCTAACAAGCCTCCATCCACGTGCCCATTACATTGTTGGGCAGGATGCTAAGTTGTTTTGGAATCCCCTCTCAAGAATGCCGGCGGTTATACAAGACTTCCTACTGCTGCGGAACAGAGTAGAGCTTGCAGTTTCCCATGCAAAGTAAATATTTGCCAATATATCGCCCATCACAGACAAGGCTGATTCTACAAGATCTGTCCTTTATATCGGCATAATACAAACTATACATGAAATACACATGCATTCCCTGTAAATGTAAGAAATACTTCTATTCTCCAGTATGTGCTACTATTAAAAAAAAATTACATTATTTCATTTTCCTTTAAGGTGCTCAGTTTCAGAACCCTTGAAGGCTTCAGCTTTCACAAAGATCCATAAGACAAAAATATCCCAGGAAAATAGGGAATGTGGCTTTAAGTCCCTACAGCAGGAAGAGTTCAGTCATCTCAGGCAGAGGAGGGAATGGAAACAGGGCCTTCCTCTGGGAGAAGTGGACTCTTGCAATATAAACTAGGAAGGAGGGCAGAAAATCCTCTTCCTGATACTGCTTTCTTTAGCAATCACCCCTATTCAGTTTTGAGGCCAAGGAAACCGTGGTTGCCTTTCCTTGGTACAGTCCTAACTGGAGACAGAGCAAAATAAAGTGCCCAAGTCGTTGAGCTGATTGGGATTCACACCCCTTCCTACTCACAGGACTTTGCAAGGCTTAGGTGAGGCATTTTGCTGGTCAGCATGCTAAGTCTTGAGGATCTCTAAAGTCCAGCTCTGTCCCGCTGTTGTAAAGGATCCATAGCTACAAACATACACTGTGGATCCAATTACAGGGGCCCAATACCTGCAATTAAGGTAGTGAAGAGCTAAGGGTTTTTTTAATTAAAAAAAATAAATTCTGAGTTTGCAAGACTTCAAGTCAGGGAGCTATTTCTTAGCATAAAAATAATAGCTCTGTGTTTTGTGAGATGCTGAGTAATTCCTGTGGAGAGGTGCTGCTCTTGTTCAATTCCTGACACAAGTGCCTGTTAAGACCCGGCTCCACTGGAATTAATCATGGCAAGGTGCTTGAGAACTGCAGAGACCCCATGTCGAGCCTGTAACTGCGCGTTGCTCAGGAAGCCATTTTCAACTGCCATGGAAACTATTCAGCGATGAAACAAATGCTTTCATGCTGGTGAATTTGCTGTGACATGACCGGGCTAAAGAGCAAGTTACCCGGTGGCTATCCAAAGAGTGCTGGTTTTCAATTTAGTTTCCGTGGAGCTTGCAAAACATCAATTCTACTTTTTTCAGTGCAGCTTATGCTTAGGCTTTAGTGGGTTCATTTGATTTATATCTCAGTTATCTGAATAAGTTATTCCTTCTAGAGCAGGTTTGAGCTGAATACCTCTCAACTGGCTACTCTTACTGAGGTACTGATGGCATTGCTGTAGTAGATTTTATTTTAAAACCAACTTTCTGTCAATAAAAGTGACAGAAAAGCAAGCTTGCTTTATTTAACATTTAATCCAAAGGCTGCTTTGTGGCTGTCTGGTGAGCTAGTAACTTCCCTGTCCCAATCAGCATGAGCCGTTAGCTTTCCAGGCAAGAGATCGGTCCATCCCAGTCAGTGAAATTCTTGGCTCCTGCAGAGCAGGCAGCTCCAGGCCCTTGGGAGTGAATCTTATCCTCTGAACTTAGCAGACAGCCCTGGTGTCATTTCACACAGAGGCTTTCTAGAAGCTAAAGCTTCCCCCCCCCAAGGTTACTCAGCCAAAAGTGATTAGGGAAAAAAAAAGATAGTATGAAATGACACCAGCTACTCTATCTTTAGAAATTACAGTTTGCTGGTTTAATTCAGTCCCTGTCAGACCACAAGTATACTGGCAACTGCTGCAAGACACTAGCACTGCAAAGGTTAACATTTAAAGGAAAATACGAACAGAATTTGGGACAGGGCACACTAGCTGTAAATATATTATATAAATTAGAAATGCAGGAAAAATATCAGCTACTCAGTGTATTACTTCTCACCGTATGGAGGGAAAGATACAATCATGCCGAGAAATCAGCCCCCATTGTACCAGAATACATTAATCTCCCTACAAAATGCTGAGTAGGAGCGTTTGGAGATATATTTCTTTTAAGGTGACGTTAATGAAGATCTTAAGTTATCTGTTGACCACCAAACTGAATTATCACACTTAAACTTTTACACAGCATAAGAAAAAGCACTCCTTTTCCATGAAACAAAAGTACAAAGCCCTGCACGTGCAGGAATAACCCACCTACGAGTGGGAGATGTGATGTGTTTGTGCCTGCAGATTTGTTCAATTTGTTAACTGAAGACCAGGGGGTTTGTAGCTCTGGCAGGATGACCAATTATTAAAGTTTGTACTTCTTAGACTCTGGAGAGCTGTTGGGTGATCTGTCAGAGCGTTGTCTGATACATCTAAACCTTCTACTGAGTGCTACATGAGTGCTGTTTCTGAAGAATTTCGCCTTGGCAGTTCTTCCTTAGCATACCTGGCAGGTCACTCTAACCCATGGCAGAGCACTGACTTTGGAGGTTTGCACTGCCAGCACAGAGGTGGATGAAGGAATCCAAAGCACACCCAGGCCCCAAACCCTCACCCCAACCTGAAGTTCTTTGGCACAACTACCAAAGCAAACTTGCTGTGGGAGTAAAAGAGTAACACCCCCCTTCAATACGGTCTATGTGCTTCAGTTTCCTTTAGTGCACAGAAGCAGAGGGATGCTGTATTTTGCAGTCGTCTAAGGATCTTAAAGGGCTCTCGGTGTAGTCATGCTGCTTTTCTCTAAAATCAATTGCTTTTATAATGGCACTTGTCTAGGTGTAAGAAGCCAAGCACTCTCCCAAGAGTTCTCAATTGGCCAGGCAAATATCAAAGTTTTAATGGAAAGTAGAATTTGCCTTTAGCTGTTTACTGGCTACATTAGTAATCAGAATTCAATATTTATGAAGATATATCAATACTCTTGAAATATCAGGCTGACATTTTCTCTGGAAACACACTCTTTGGCACTCCAGGCAGCTATTTCAAAATCGATATGCCCCTGGAAGACAAGTGGCTTTTTTCGTGCTCCACAATTATCAAACAAGAAATATTTTGCATAACATTGTACATTCACAGAACTAGACAATTTTCTTGGAAGAAAGCTTCAACTGAGACTATTTGCTTTGATTCTGACCCCAAACTCCTTCCAGAAGCAATGACATCATCTGGCAGAATAAATACTGGCAGAAGGCTCCAGCAGAGCAAAACCTGCCATGGTGCTCAGCACTGAATGCCCATGTGTTATCGGAGAAGGAGCACTGGTACCCGGGGAGAACTAGGCAGTTGGGGATTACAGGCTTAGGAACACTGGTCTGGGGCTGATAGGGGAGAGAGGAACAGCAGAGGCTCCACACAGTGACTCAGCGGTCTACCCTAGAGCCCCTTGTCTTACAGCACTTCTATGCCAATTATTGCTACCTAAACACAGGGACTAACACTAACCAGAGCAGTCCCAGGTGTTTCTCTTACAGGAGCCAAGCAGGCATCCTGGCCAGACAGTCCAGGACTTCTCCACGGAGCCCAGTTTCAAATTTAACCTGCTTTCCAATAGTGCAAGCTCACTGCGCGCTACTTCTTCCCTACAGTGCAGCCAAGGAAAGAAGGTGTGATTTACAGCTCCTGTTTCCAATTAGGTTAATCTTTTCCCAAAATATCTGATTATTTAATTTAATTTTGTATTGGGAAAAAGGTGAATTGAGTCCTAAAATTATATATCACAGCACTAGCTTGCTGAGTAGCTTGCTGAGATTTATTGGCGTGGGGTTACAACAGCCTGCTGGTAGCAACTCCCCTCTCTCTTTGTGTCTAGCTCAGCTCCGAATTCTAAATCAGCAGTCAAAGGAAATGTCATTGCCTGGCACATCATTGCAAGTGGACTGGGGGTATCGATGACCAGCTGCTGCAACATCCTGTTTTCAGATTTTATTTTACAACACACAAGCCTGAATTAGCCTCAGCTCTTTCACACAGTTTTAATGGCACTTTGTCAGAGCACACTCTGTGAGTCCTCTCGGAAAAATGTCACCAACTCAGTGAAACATTACAAAGATGATTCCAAAGTGCACACATTCAGGAACGCTGCAATCCTTGTCAGACTTAACAGAGACATGCACAGCAAAAAAGCCAAGTATCTAAGTGAAGTACCTGACCTAGAGGGCCAATTACATCAGCCTCAAAACAACAGTGAGATGGGTCACTAAAATAATCGCTGTGGCCCAGGGACCAATCTAACACCCCAAAAATTCAGTGGGAGCCTCCCTGTAGATTGTAGTGGAAGGGGAAGCAAACTCTTACCTGTATATATTTGCTTAACATTTTAAAATCAGAGAGCGTTAAGTCAGAAGTCCATATTGATGGCTACTGAGGCACCCAACTATGTAAAATAAGATCATTAAGTGGCAATGAATGTGGTTACTTGTTATCATTTATCAGCTATGTGACTGATTTAATTATTTAGTCAGAGTCCCACATTCATTCACTATCAGATTCTGAGATTCCTTCCATTCCTACTTGGTGAGGTAACAGCAAAATTTAGAATCAGAATAAATCCAAATCACTCCATGAACTCAGTAGGAGCAAGAACACCAGACAGGCTTTAGCAACCAGGCCTAATACACTGGGCTTCCTTTAATATTCCTGTCCTAAGGTAGCAAGGATGTTACACAAAAATCAACCAAATGAATGCTTAACTTCAGACAGCTATGAGTTAGAGACAAGACCCCTTCCTCTTTGAGCACTTTCAGGATGTAAAAATAATCACAAATTCCTTTTTTTTTTTTTAAGTATCACTTCATTCTTTGAATACAACCACATTTTAAAGGCCAGATTTCTGCACCTCTACACATATGTAGGTAACTAGAGCCTAGGTGACTGCTTAGCACCTGTAAAAAAGTTCTCTTTAACAGCATGTCTAGAAAATGCTTACCAGCCTTCCCATAAATATTGGCTTTAATTAATTATTTTGGTTTAATTCTTGCACACACCAAAAATACAAATAGAAAAACAGTAATCAATCATGAAGATTTTAGATGGCAAGAACTGTATTCTACATTTATCAATTTTTTTTCTAATAAACAAACAGTATCCTCCCCACCGGAGTTAGGAAACCTTGTGTTCCCTCAGTGCTTCTTTTTTTTTTGAGGGCAACATCTCCATGCATTTCCCCATTTCTTTATACAAACACACTTCCTATATAATATATTCTACTGTGCTGTGTATCAGTGCTAAACAGGCAATGAGGAAGGAGACAGAAGGCTCAGGCACTGCCCCAAAGTCCACCTTGTCTAAGAGGCAGAAAGCAGACCACTCACCATCACACAACACAAGTCACAACAAATTAGTCATCAGACCCACCACTACAGCTTAGGCTTTTCTGGTTTTTCTTGGGGTCACTCTGCTTCCGTGCTACAGATTAGAAGAGCAGCCTGGGTGGCATCATACAGGCAGTCAAAGAGAATCATCCTTCTTCCCAGAGGAATTCCTCTCTCCAGTATTAGCACAAATAATCACCAGTGTCCACAAAAAAACCCAGATGCTACTATGAGAACCAATGCAGTCATTCCTTTCAGTCTGAAACGTCCTGAAAGGACAGGGCTAACTAGAAAGATTAGCCAGAAAAGCTTGAAAACAGTGGAAATCTATTGAAAAAGAGGATAGGGAAGGTTTTGCCAAGGCTCATATTATTCATGGATCCCGATCACGTTGTGCCAGTTTCCACCCCTGCTCTCCCCCCACTTACAGTGAGCTGGTAGGGCTGCAACCAGAAACAAAGCCCCTTACAGGAATTGTGTCTGAGGAAGTTGGGGGGTTGACTGAGCACATTTGCTTCATTGCATTTCTAGATCATTAACTTAATTGCTTGTAGCTCTCATTTTCAGACTCACTGCACATAGCAATTTTGGCTTCCATACTTTCTCTTATCATTTACTGGCTCATCAGAGACAGTCACAGAGTGAGAAACGTGAGTCGAAAGCATGTCTTCATAATAGACTGTGACACTGGACTTGGAAACTCACTGGCTAAATGGCTTGACAAAAGGGGATTTTGTGTCATTGCTGCATGTACAACAGAAAAAGGAGGCCAAGAGATACGGTCTTGCTCCTCACTCTCACTGAAGACAGTGATACTGAACTTAGCTGACTCCAACAGCATTGCCAGGCTTTGGTGTTTGTGACTGAAGAGACGGCTGGCAAGGGTAAGTGGCAAGGTAATTTCCCAGAAAAACGATTCAATAGAACCAAAGTTGGTCTAGCTAAAAGTTCTGGTGCCTCTCCACTCTCCGCAGAGGCATTTTTCATCTTATTGATAAAACGCATTCACTCTTCAATTCTGTAATTTCTCAGTTCAGAGAAATTCTCTCCATCAATTCTTTTGGGCTTCCCCTCGCTTTCACCAGCAGGGTGCCTAAAAATCTAGTTGCGCAGTATGTTGTTGCTTGGTCTCTATTTGCTCAGTCTGGATCATTCCCAGGTGTGTTTTTCAGACTTTTTTTGGTGCAGTTGAAGAATCTCAGTGGGGGAAAGGTGCTAACTGGTACCAGAAAGAACTTTCTTGACAATAAAACCAACTAAAATGGACAGTGAAGGGCTTCTTCGGCCCTCCTCTAGTAAGCAGAAGAGTGTTTTTGCATGGCTGAATAAGTCCGACTTTTGCAATGCACACAACAACAATTGCACTGACTGTAACAGTTAAAAACTTGCCGTTTCAGCCAGTTTTCTTAGAGTTGTTACATAGGTAGCTCTCACTACTGCTACCCTACGCTTCTGAGCACTTGTCTAAAGGAGGAAGAGTTTGTCCTTGGATACCTATGAGTGGAGTTAAAAAACAAGACTTAAGTGTTGGTTTTGGCAAAGGGAGATAAGAAGATCTGTGCAGTAAATATATTCAGCAGTGGCAATACATGTTTCTTTCTCAGCACTGATAGCTCAGACTAGACATTGTTAAGGGCCACCAAAGGGGATCACAGCACTGCAACTACCAGCTGTAACACACAGTTATACCAAACATTTGGTAGGCTTGTTAATTAATTAACTAGCTAAAACAGCAAAACACATACCTTCTACCAGTGGGACTTTCTCCTCAAAGCTTGTAAAACACTGTTGGCCTCATCATGACAGTTCCAGACCATTCTTGAACATAGTGATTGAGGGCAAGGAGAACATAATTATTAGCGCTTACCTCCTCTGGCGGGCCCCTGCTTCCAGCTTGTGGAAAGCCACACGTTGTTGGTCAGGGTAACCACTGCTAATGCTGTGACCTCAGTCTGAGAAACTCTTTATGGAGGCTGAGTGCTGGACTTTCGGCCTCTCCCTTCAGGCGCAGGCTGTCCTCAGCAAACTCTTGTAAGCGTCACTATTTATCTAAAGTTCCTCAAGTAATTTATAAGGTAGTAAAGCAGTATTAATCAATACACAGGGTAAGGCTAATATTTTTAGAAGCACTGACTAATTCTGCACATCTGGTTCAGACCTTTAGACCCTAACCCAGAAAAATCAGTCTCTTCACTTTTATGTAGACTATCTGATTTTCACAAAAATGTAAGTGTATATTAGGAGCCCACATACTTGAGCGGATCTGGATAATAAAGCCCAGTATGGTGGCCTATATCTCCAACTGAAATAGTTTTCCTTTAATGCTTTACCCATGCTCTTTTAGAGTCATTGCCTAAGGCCTTCAACAAATTTTGCCAGGTCTACAGAGTAGATCTTACAAGCAAACCCCAAATAACTGTACTCATCTCACTGAAGTTTTTGCAGACTGTGTGCTTGGTTCCCAATGCTACATATGAAACTCTAGGGTAAGATATTGCCACATACTGAAATAAATGCTTTTGTAATCCTCTTAGGGCTTTTTGGCGTGGTGAGCAATGCTGAAGGAACAGCACCTGTAGCACCCAGTGACTGGCTGAGGATTGAAGACTTCCACTCAGTGCTGGATGTTAGTCTGCTGGGATTGATAGAAATCACGCTCAAGCTTCTGCCATTTCTGAAAAAAGCTGAGGGAAGAGTAGTCAATCTAATTAACGCCAAAGGCCTCATGGCTTTTGTAGGGGGTGGCTACAGCCTGTCCAAATGGGGCATGGAAGCTTTCTCTGACACCTTACGGTGAGTAGCTAGAAATACATGCATGAATCCAAGAACAGATTCCAGATGTGCCGAGGAAGGGTGACTGTATGTTTGCCCCTCTCATTTTCTCTCTGGAAATCTTGCCTAAAGGGGGAAAGGAAAATAAGAGGATGTTGGTCACTTGTTTGGGATTTCAATCTCCAGTACTACAAACAGACCCACCAGGAAACTGCACTGGGAAAAAAATTCATATCCTGGACAAATGGCTAGCATGCAGCTTTTGCGCACGTCAATCCGCTGTGTACACAAAAGTAAATCAACAGCATAGTCTGGGCAGGAACCGAGAGTTTCCTGGGCAAGTTGTACTTAGTTGTACTTGCCCATTTACAACTCATTTTATTTTGCTCTAATGCTCCACAACAATCTGAGCTGGGCAATTCCAGGCAGCAACCACATTACCAAAGGTACTTGTAACCAGAAAATTAAGCTGAGCACCCTTCACTGAAGCCAGTTGTGTGTACTGCCTTAAGAAGGCTAAGGCCTAGCCTAGTGAGTCAAGTCTTCAAAAGGACTAGGAAAGTTGGTTGCAAACCATTATAAATGATTATATAAAGAAAGTATATGCCCCAAGGAAATAAAATATAAACTAGCAGCTAATGTACACATGCTCCATTCCTTTGCACACTTTGGAACGTAGCTGCCTGGGTCTCCTGAGCTGCCCAGCAAGACAAAGAGGCCATTTTCATCCCAAAGGAATTGCATTACAATTCAAAATTACATAGAGGGAACCATGCTACCAGAAAACACGCTAACCTTTATTGCACTAACATTTAATCACTTAACCATAGCCATTTAACCATACAACGGAGAATAAAGTTCTAATCCAATTGAAAATTTTTGTCACTTTTACTTTTTCCCAGGCACTTTAATAATCTGTTCCTGCTGGAAGCTGAAATGATGCAACAGTATTTGAAATAGTCACAAGTTTTAGTTTGATAATACACAGCTAAGATGCATCTGGCTGCTGCATGCTTTCCATCAGTCCAACATAAACCACGCAGAAAGCTGACACTGCTTTTTTTCCTCAGAGTTAATTGCCTGCTGCGCTTTTACAGGATATGTAGCTTTTTCACTGCTATGAAGCTAATTTGAACATCTCAAAATTATTCTGACATTTGAAGATAAGAATCAAAGTCTCAAATATTCGTTTATGTGACAGTCTTTCAACTTACTTATCTTAATGGTTATGCCATTATTGGGTGGTCAGGGATGGTTGTTGCGTTTTTTTCTTCTAGGATAGAGATGCAGCATTTTGGAGTGAAAGTAAGCATTGTTGAGCATGGTTTCTTTAAGGCAGGAGTAGTTAATTCAGGTGTCATTGAGAAATACCTCTTAAGACTTTGGAACAGACTGACTCCTTAGATCAGGGACTCCTATGGAGAAAAATACTTTGTTGAATGTAAGTAGAAAAAGGACTGTATGAAAGCTCGGGGGGGGGGGATATTATCAACATATATAAATACCTGAAGGGAGGCTGTAAAGACAACAGAGCCAGGCTCTTTTCAGTGGTGCCCAGGGACAGGACCCAAGGCAATGGGCGTGCACTGCAACACAGGATGTTCCTGCCAAACATCAGGAAACACGTTTTTACTGTGAGGGTGACTGAGCACTGGCACAGGTTGCCCAGGGAGGTTGTGGAGTCTCCATCCTTGGAGATATTCAGAAGCTGTCTGGACATGGTCCTGGGCAACCTGGTCTAGGTGACCCAGCTTAAGCAGGGGGTGTTGGACCAGAAGTCCCTTCCAACCTCAACCAATCTGTGATTCTGTGAACGTTTGCTGGACTTCATTAACATTCGTTAAGAACCCATTGCTGACTGTTCTGGACTATGTGTATGTTAGATGAGGCCTGTACTATTAGTTCCCAGATGAGATTGGTGAGATGTGATATCATGCTACCATCCTTAGTCCCTCCATACTTGGAGGCAGAATGCCCAGGGAGAATGAACTGATATGAACATATGCTAAGTTTATGGCTTACTGATATCCCAAAAGTTGTGCTGTGTCATGCTGCACTTACTGTAGGGAACATCTGGCTCACAATATGGGCCAGGGAGGTTTCTGTTTACTGGGCTCTTGGGGATTTTGCAGCCTTTCTGGTCTCTGCTATGCCATAGCTATACTGCTGTCAGTACTTGAGCCAGTAGTTTAAAGCAAGCCTGAAGCTGTAGTCAAACCTTTGAATATAAAGAATCCTTTCGCAGAGAATGTTGTATATAAATGCTTTCAGGTTCATTTTCTTCTTTGCAGATATAAAAGCTCAAAGATCATCAGTGAAAAGACTGTGTGACTCTGATATTTCTAAGGTCATAAAATGCATGGAACATGCCCTGATAGCAAAGTACCCCAGGACACGATACAGAGCTGGATGGGATGCAAAGTTCTTTTGGCTGTTTCTCTCCTACGCCCCAAGCTGTTTATCTGACATGCTGCTGTGTATGATGTTTCCAGCTCCAGCAGCTAGCAGGAGATCAGTTCCTGGAGTTCTAATTAACATTTAGTATTAAACCAGTATCAGCTCTGCAGAAATAAATATTATTCCTGTCAAAGCCAGACCTCCTCTTCCTTACCAGTTACCGGACTGCCTAAATTCCTTTAGAGGACACTTTCTCCACCCCCTACCCCTCCTTACCTGGAATTTCTGAGTTTGCAGATAGGCTTGTAAATCCAGCATGTTTTTTAAGGTAATTTTTTATGCTCCGAAATGATACCTCTATAGGATATGCATTCATAAAATATTCAGCTACAAAGCTGGTTAATACTACTCACCAAATTAAAAAAAAATTAAATAAGAAAAATAAAATCACTGAAATAATCAGTTTTTCAAGTAGACTTCATCAACATATAGGCTGCTAGTGAACTTGAAATAAAACAATGGCCTTTCAGAACATATATCTTATACATGTACCTTACAAATGTATTTAGTCAGATTTAGTCATCTCTTTCTTGGGGAGTTTGCTCATGGTCATATTCAGGAGTCGCTAAACTTCACAAGCTTCTGAACACAAGACATGAAATCAAATAATAACAAAGCACAGCTATTGCAACATATTCCAAAAATTACAATTGCAGTATTTGACCACCTCTAATCACCTGACTATTCAACTGTGCAGAGATAAAACACAAGCTGTTTTACAGATATGCAATTACAGGGAAAATCAAAACTACATTGTACTCTGTTACATGCAAACAGAGTATCCAAACTTATACTTTAACTTTCTTCCTAATATTAGTATTGTTTATGAGGAAAATATTAAAAATAATATGCATTCACATTTCTTTCACCCTCAGTGTGCTTTGCAAGTTAAAAGGATTATTATTTCACTCATTAGATGAAACAGGTGATTAGCGTATGCTATGGCAAATTATTTCAACTGTACAAAGAGTGTGTTCAGAATGGCAAAATGTTAGCTGAGGTTACTGTGCCTCCTGTACACTATTTCTATCTGTTAAGCTGCTGGCCAGAGGCTCACAAACTGGTGTTCCTAGAAATATTAAAATTGAAGGGGTAAAGGTTTTATTTGCTAAAGAACTGTGCTGGTGATTAATCATTAATGTGCAATTCAATTAAGCTTACAAAAATACCATGTGCAGGTCAGAACTCCAAATGGAAGAAAAGGAGTTTCATCACTCTGCGCGTGTGAGAGAGGGCATGTGTGTGTGTGTGTTTATACACGTGCAAGAAAGGGACACAATGTAAAAAGTGTTTAGTAACCTTTAAGTATTTCATTGAGGTTCTATTCTTTGGCAAATGGCTTCAAGAATAAATTTATTTTACTTCTTTTCATGACAAATACCTGCAGAGAGATAGTTCTCTCTATCTGGCCTGACGGCTGTAAAGAGAATCTGCACAAAAACACTTAATGGTATTTATCAGCCCTATAGAGGCAGATTACAGAAAGGCACTGAAATCTCTAAAAATCAGCCTTCTTTGAAACAGAATGAGTCCAGAATTCAAGAATCCAAGCATGGACTGTCCTAATAAGGGAAAAAGAATACAAGTGAAAAAACAAAGTTAGGAGTAGAATCTGAAGCTTCTGTTGAACAACGTACCAAAAATTAAATTTTACATAATCCGAAAGGTACATTGTGGTATGCTACTGAGAGGAAGAGGCTCAGTTGAAGCTTAGGAATCCTTCACCATCAGATATGTTAAACAAGCAAATCTACATACTACCTATCTATACAGTATCCCAGGGATAGTTTTCTTCCACATCTGAAAAATTAAATTCTTATGGGGAAAAAAAAAGGTATCTCTTATACATGGCTGACATAGTAGCAGTCTTCTCCAAAACTGGTTCCAAATCTTCCTGTTGACAAAGACTATTCACAAAACTGAATCTACTTTTTCTTGTGGTATGCAACTGGAGGCAAGTCTTGTGGAAATGTTAGCCCTGCCTTCTCTCTTTAAAAAACATTGTGAACTCTTTCCTTAAGAACAGCAACCTGCCTTTCAAAGAAATCCTTTCTCATAGCCTTACAGATGTGTATGCTGTGTCCCAGATTCTAAGGAATTTTCTACATTAAAGCACTCAGATATGAAAGTTAATTGAACTAAGGTTTTAATCGCTTATGTCCATACTACCTTGATAGTCAGGCTATTTCAATCAATAATAAATAGTTGCCTGTTTCAAGGGCCAGTTTATTTAATGTGTGTAATGGGGCAGTTTTCACACTTACAGTGATACGATGTCAGTGATGTTATATCACGAACTTTAGACAGTTGTGTGAAGCAGTAAGCACTATTCTTATTTGACTTTACCTAAAGCATTGTTGTTTTCATCTCAGAGTGCACTGAAGTCTCCACAACTGAGAAAAGTACATAAAGCCTTGACACAAATTATGGAATAAGGATGTGATAAAATAATACATTTATTAGATTTATTCAGCAGCATCATTTTCCAATTGTCTTTTCTAATCAAAGTACATTACAAAGTAATTATAAGCATTCTAATTAGAAATAGTATAAATTTTGAGAACTCAGATATAAAACAATCAAATAGCAGAAGTCTCAATGATTAAAACTTTAGGAATCTTTAAATTATATGAATAGCTAGCCAGGAATGCTGAATAACATGTTCCTGCAGTGGTACTCAGAGTTTCCTCAAATTGTTCATGTTGTGGAAACTACCTTGGCTAATTAATAGAAAAGCTAGTAAGATGTACAGTATATCCTGATAGAAGGTTATAGAAATAACCAGATAACTACAAAGACTGCATTAGTAGAAATTGTTTCCCTTTCTATTAATGTCCACCTCAGGAAATAAATAGTCAATAAAATTAATTTTTCACATTAAAAAACCTGAATAATTTCTTAAATGAACCAATATGTTCCATATATTGGTGTTTGGAAATAAACTGTTATAGAAATCTAGCTACTTCATTTAATAGTACAAATTACTTCCAGAGACTCCAGCCAAGAACAGAGCTATTCCATTGATGAGCAGGAGAAAATCTCATTAAATTAAGTACTCGTGGCACTAAAATCTAAGTATATCAGATCTTTTTAAGAATACTATTAATGGAATGGTGTTAATTGGAACCTAGAGGAAAAGTATGTGTCTTATGGATTGAGAGGAAATTATTTTCTCTCAGGCAGTTAAGATATTGTAAGAACAACATTTTGCACAGGTAACTATTCAGCATAATGATGCTGCATTGACTCTTCCATCTTTTGTTTAACACAAGATAAACAGAGACACCCATTTTTACATACAGTAGTATATAAGATAGGTGGTAAAGATGCCCAGAGCACCCAGAACTTTAAAAGGTGCTGTTATAAATATATACTCTAAAGATCCTGTAAATCAGTAATGTTCCTATATTCGCCTTGTTTGGTTCTTTTTTAGTTTAAGCATTTATATAATGAATTTATCCCTAAAGATACAACCAATTCCACACAGATTTCTACTAGCAACATCACCGAACAAGATAATCTTTCAAAAATTTACAAATGTACAATATATTTATAACATTACTTTCAGACAGCTTCAGTGCAAAGATATACATATAGTACATCATGATAATTGTTCATAAAAATAGAAATTGGCATTTGTCAAAAAACAAGGCATAGTTTCAACATACATCTCCAGCCATTGGCTAAGAGATGTATATATTTTTATAAAGCATTTGAATGTGAACCTTACTCTTCTGTTTATAAAAAATATATGTGCAAATGGATGTGTCTAATTTTCCCTAAATCAGTTACCTAGTTATACCACAGAGTCCTCTTTAACAAGATTGGCGGTGTCTTTGAATGTATCCTCTGTCGCTGTATAAGCTAATGGTTGGTCTCTCTTCAGAGTAATCTTGGGAGGCAGTGAAGGAGAAGGAGTAGGGACATTTTCTGTGTCCTGTTGCTGTTCCTTTTCCATCTGAAACAATAATCATAAAATCCAAGTTTACATTCTAATGTACAAAACATCCAACCTTAACTTTCAGAAATGTTAAATAAATATCCAAGTATTTTGCTAAAGTCAAGTGTCGTGGTATAAGTTATTTCTGCACATCACTGCTTGTAACAAAATTAAATGCTAATATCACCTCAGATGGTACAGCTGAGTAAATACACTACTACAAACTTACTCCACACACTGGGACTTCTACTTTAACGCTTAACGTCAGGAGCTTATATATAACGTATATAGCTTGATATGTCTATATGCACGTACATGAACATAGATAACATTGGCACTGCTACTGTTTGTAAATAGTTACACTCATTAGTGTTGGAATCTCTAGCTTTCTGAACTCTCTCACCTTGTTCAAGCATTAGAAACCTAAATTCTTCACAAAAGACAGCTAGTTTTAGTCATACGCCTGTGTGACTGAGGTTCTTAAGTCACTTCAGCCATCTGGAAATTTTAAACTGTAAGATGAAACGGGCTGGAATTACTGGTTCACGTCAGTAGAACTCCAAACCTTCATACCCGAGCCAGGGGAGAATTCCTCCAGCACACATACCACCCGCTGGCACACCATCAAAAAAGAACTGTCTCATCCAACTGTACGGATGAAAAAATAGGGCTGGTATAGAAACAGGGCTGCAGTACACAGAGCTATTGAATTTTTGTGCAGTGCTGGAGTCAGGTCTGAGAGGGCAGAAATAGACACTTCACTCCTCGTGCAGTACAACAGCCTCCCACTTGTGCTGGGTCCCTGATCCCTGAGACCCCGGAGCAGGAGCCGGCCACAGTGCTTGGGCTGGGAAAGCAGAGATGTGGGCAATGAAGCTGTGCTGCCTGAGCTGGATGCCTGCTGAACACCTCATTCTGCACAAGACTTTATAACTTTTCTTGAAACCACTTCAGTCCTACCTTGACCTGGACTGGAATTTCTGTGCTGCTTCACTTAGCAGCAGAATCTACCCATAATCTTTATCCTATGAAAGCAAGAACATAGTCCAGCAGTACATTAGCTGAAAAATAGAATTATATAATATTAAGCAATACCTCCGCATATATTGGGTTTTCAAAATTAGTGTTTTGTTTCATTTTCCTCTTGAAGAAACTCCACTTTGATTCCTGAAACATAAAAATTATTACAACTTTACACATTTTTCTCACAACTTCTCTGGAAACTGACATCACTGTTGTAGGATTTCACTTGCACTGATTGCTAACTCAGTGATTTCAGCTGGATGTTCTTACATTACCATGTTGCAATTCTAAGCATGAGACCCAACTTTCTTTTCTGCTAGATAACCAGTTATGGTTATTTTACCTAAAGCAGTATTCACAAGGCTAGGCCAGAAGGCAATAAAAGTGACTTAATTAATTTATGGAAGCCTATCATTCCAGACAAATCGGTCAAAAAGGCAAACAATGGTCTTGAAAACAACACAAGAGAAATTACTGAGGGACATGAAACTACAACAACAGGTTGACAGAGCTGTCATTTCAAAGCCCATCAGAGGTGCTTTTTAGTGCACAGTGTGAAAATACTCCTGTAAACAAGCCATCATCGGCTCATTTAGATGGATTTTAAGACATAAAAATGTATCTTCCATGAATCATGAATAATCTAGATGAGGCAATACTTTGATCTTGATTGTTAAAATGTCCTGTGAGAACACATAGAACAAGTGTCTTAAATGTCCTTGCTAGCACTTTTAAATATAGATAAAATTACAAATAAATGTGAAAAAAATGATGCCAGTACACTGACTAAATGTCTTATTTCAATTTTTTGTACCAAAAAAACCCTGGGTTTTCACTGGTTTAGACCAAAATATATTTTTCTTGGGTTTTCTTTTCATATTTAAGGGGGGGGTGGAAAAAAAGAGAAAAAAAACCCACTCTGCTGCTTCTATCAAGGTATAATTCATTAGGGGGTTACAAATAACTGTAAAAAGTCTGAAGTAAAGCCTTAGTTATAATAATTTCTGCTGGGGAGCAATGACAATTTACAGCAGTTACATTAAATTTTCAGACTAGTATCTGCCCTCAAAATGAACCACAACAAACAGTGAAAGGAAACTCTCTGTTTTAATCCGTTCACTTCAAAATAACTGGGTGGGCCAGGAAGAAGAGGGGGTTTAATCCAAATAGATCCTTACTGTGTGCCCTGGGCAATTCTGTGTTTGCGCTGCTTTTCTCTTATCAAACTGTTCCTGGCCAGCTCTTGTAGATCTTGTCAATATGGTCCAGTTAGTTGGACTTGATGCAGATTATGTGCCAACTCCATGGCATGATTTAAAGAGAATTGAAACTATATTGCAGCTTCCCTAACAATTCAGTTTGCCTGATTTGGAGCACAAAACAAACAAGGCAGCCTTAGAGCTATGTCTTACCTGAGGTGCATCTGTACTCTGAGGGGGTTCCTTCGGGCTAGCAGATATCACAGAGGCATACATAGGATTTTCAAAATTTTCATTTTCCTCACTACCAGCTGTTGCTATCTGTAGGAGAAGAAGGAAAATCAACGTTCTTCAAAGAAGAAAAGAAGGTCATAAAGAACAATGAAAGATGAAAGTCGAGTCTAAGTTTCTCTTACATGTGTTGGCCGAACGACTGTAACTGCACTGGCTGTGCTGGCTCCACCATCTCTAGTTGCATACATTGGATTTTCAAATGTGATCGGCTGTTTCCCTGACTCCACTGCAAAGTTTTCATTCTATGAAGGGAAAAAAAAAAAAAAAACAAAGCCCAAAAACAACTGTAGTGCAATAAACACATCCATATTCCTAGGAACTAACAGTCCAGTTCATCTCAGGGAACAATGCACATTTACTTTCATGAAGGCTTAGACAAAATCTAGCATCTGTTAAAATCATAACTTTAGTTTACCATCCATTACTTTACTCCCTGACTTAGCAGCCTGGACCATTGATTGTTCCAATATTACCCCATTTCATAGCTGGACAAAAAACCCTCCACGTTTCAATAATTGACTCAAAGTATTTTATGATGAGGAAAAATGACTCTCATGAATCACACCTTCAACAGGGAAGAAATATCAAAGGAAGCATAATCCCAAAATAAATATTTCATTTTAGGGACTTCAAAATAACAGATAAATTAATAAGCATTATCTGAAATATAAAAGAATGGGATTCATTCATTTTGTCCCAGCAGGCAGATTGCTCTACTTTTTGAGACAAAGCAGTAAGTGCATCCCCTTAGTTATAACATATGAATTATGTCAGAAATAAAATGTTTCACAGTCTTTAGCATATCTCTCATTATAAATCAATACTTTGCCCATGCATGAAGATCACTGTGTGGATAGCAGCTACTTCACACATATTGTGCCAAAGCCTGAGCTGCAGCTACAGGGCTCACAGCAGGTGGGCAAAGGTGCTGAGTTAAGTATTTCTTAAGAAAATATTTAGTGCCACATAAGGATAGTCACGCAGGGCTAGCCAGCTAAGCATCAACAGGTTGAAGGGTAATGAAAGCAAAACCCTACCCAGACTCACTTCCTGCTCCTTGTCACAGCCCCATCACAGAAATAGTGAGGAATAACACGGGAATAGTACATCAGCTAGTTCTTTAAACCTGCCTCATTTCTACAAACCACTGCTTCGTGCCATAAGGATTCATGCTTTGTGCTATCAGAGTATAGCTCTTTGCCAGACAGTGAACTCTTGTCAGCTCCATCAAATTAGCCTAGCTTGGCTAAGAACAGCCACACTGAAAAATATCCCTCAAAGATCTACTCATGCATATGTGATGTTAAAATTTTAGAAGGCACATCCCACAGTTCTTCACTGCCATAAACCAAACCCTTTGAATCCTTACCCAGTGAATTATACCTTTTTTTGTTTGTATTCTGAATACACAGGGAGAATTAACGACAACTAAGTAGAAATAGCCTGTATCTAGACCTGTTATTAGCAATGTAAAAACTGCATCAGTTGGACTTCAGTATGTCAATATTAGGCTAGAAAATCATAGAATCATAGAATCGTTAATGTTGGAAAGGACCTCTGAGATCATCGAGTCCAACCTGTTAACCTAACTGCCTGGTCCACCTCTAAACGACGTTCCTAAGCACCACATCCACACATTTTTTTAATACTTCCAGGGACTGTGATTGTACCACTTCCCTGGGCAGTCTGTTCTAATGCCTAACCATTCTCTCCATGAAGTTTTTCCTAATATCCAACCTAAACCTCCCCTGGCACAACTTGAGCCCACTTCCTCTTGTCCTATCGCTTGTTACGTGGGAGAAGAGACCGACCCCCACCTCTCTACAACCTCCTTTTAGGTAGTTGTAGAGAGCAATAAGGTCTCCCCTCAGCCTCCTCTTCTCCAGGCTAAACAACCCCAGCTCCCTCAGCCGGTCCTCATAAGACTTGTGCTCTAGACTCTTCACCAGCTTCATTGCCCTTCTTTTGACATGCTCCAGCAGCTCAATGTCCTTCTTGTAGTGAGGGGCCCAAAACTGAACACAGGGTTCAAGGTGCAGCCTCACCAGTGCCAAGTACAGGGGCACTATCACCTCCCTGGTCCTGCTGGCCACGCTATTTCTGATGCAAGCCAGGGTGCCATTGGCCCTCTTGGCCACCTGAGCACACTGCTGGCTCATGTTCAGATGATGGAAAGTACCGAAATGGAAAGTACCGTAAAGTTTCTCATGCATGAAAAAGATTTGAGGTAATATTCAAGCCTAAAGCTATTTTCCCAGTATTTACTGAAATGTTCTTATGGTTGTTTCATTACACAAGTTGCCTAGTTTTAACAAAGAGTGTGTTTCTTCATCTAGAAAAAGGTCATATACATATATTATGAGCTTATCTTCACTACCTGTTTCATTTCACATTAATTTACTGTCAGTTAAGTCTGTAGTTTAATTTTAAAAGTTTAGGGAGTTTCCAGCATCAACTTTGCAGCAAGTGCTTATTATTCAAACATACTTGTGATCTGTTTCCTATAAGTAAAAATCTTTTGTATATTGTACTTCTTGTGGTAAACAGGAGAACACTTTTTCCATGGAAAAACTATACAGTATAGGAAACACAAGGATGTACTATTTCTCAGATGTGCATAACAAAACATGGATGGAGTTACACTTTATGATGTCCCCAAAACTATTAAACATGATTTGTTTAAATTTGCTAAAATAAGAAATTGTCCAATTTATAATTTGTTGTGCAAAGTAGTGTATCCTGTGGTTAGGCCTGAGTTTTACCTCTGAAGTTTCTAACATACAGTCTGCATTTGAAAACCACGCATTTTAACCTGTTCTATGGAACACAAAGGCCCTCAAAAAATTCCTTGTTACAATATTTTCATTTGCCTATTCATTCCCCTGTATATTCTATGAATATGCTAAAATAGGAAAGGGGGTAATCGACTTAATTTCTACCATATAAATCTTGAGAAAAGTCACATTATTTTGAAGAACAGCCTGCATTTGTCCTTGCCTTCAATTTACGAAAATCTATTTCAGGAAATTATCAATTTTTACGTCTTTTTCTAGAACACATTTATCATCTCACTATGTTTTTTACATAAAAGACTTCACTCTATCAGCTGAAAATGACATTAAAAGAACACAATTTAAAAAATTATTTCAGAACTAAACCTTACCATTTGCATTGCTCTGTCTATAGCAGAGTCTCCTCCAAAGCCAGAGACTCCTATGTCCATACTCACATCTGCTCCAGATCGGAAAGTTACCCCATTGCCATTTTCAGTAGATTTTACAAGACTGCTTAAACTGAAGGGAAAAAAAAAAAAAAAAAAAAAGAACAGATTATACAGAAAGAGAGCTTATAAAACAGATTCTTTTAGTTGTTCTTCTAAGCATAATTATCACTTGGAATTTTTGCTGGCTATAAGCAAGCTAGCGAGGGCACCAGAAGTCGTATTCCTGCATTAGTTCAACAGTTTTTTAACCTGTTAGCCCATTCAGAATGATCTCAACTATCTTTATGTGTGCTCATGTAGACATCAGATGAACTCAACAAATTACAATTCCCCCAAATTTACCTACATTTTGACTAGTCTTACTTCAGTGTTGATTTACAGACAAATGCATGAATCCACTCAGCTACTCTAATTCATTGAAACTGATTTTAACAAAAATGCAGATGAAAAGGCATACAAATTTGTGGATATAATTCCAACAACACCTATACTAAAGATGTTAATGTACATCATGAAGATACCTACAAGATACTGTTTTCATATAAGCAAATGTTCAATCTGCATACAGACTTACAATAACCACAAGTGCACATTAGATTTTGATCAGAAATATTGGAAATGGGCTGAAAGAACAGTCAGGCTCAAAATAATAGGAGCGGTGAAAGACAATAGTGAGTAGCCAAATACAGGCCCTTCCACACAGAACTCCCCAAAAACATGCAACTGCAAATCCACTGCAGAGTTAACCTTGAGTTCATTTTGTCAAATTTGCCTAACTTGAAGGAAGACAGAAGCATGGAAATAATCTTTCCATTTGTGTGTCCTCATTGGAGCTGGCTTGTACTAAAACTCTTGCCTACAGCAGGTGTGTTGTGCACACACTTTACCAGTTGGCCTTGTAGGCATCAGCTGGTTCAATTTAAAAAAGATGTAAATCTTCACTATGATTTCTGTACATGGACAAGTCTCATGTTAAGGGTGAGCTAAGCTAAGCTATAGCTTGAGTTAACTCTGCAGTAAAGGTATGAGTTAACAGTTTAAAGAGGGATTGAGCAATGGCAGCACTGAGGCATATTCATGGCAGAAATGAAAACTGTGAATCAAGCCTCACAGACAAAAAAGTGACATCTCCATTTCACATGGCCTCATAACTTATATGAGAGGTATTGTTGAACAGTAAAGTTCGAGTCAGTGCATTAAAATTCCTACTTGTTCATTATCTGATGATGCAGAAAAATTCCATTGAAGAAAGCAAGAAACAGGGAATTTCAGGGAGCAGCTTGGAGATCTCTTACAAACTCTTTGTCCTGCAGCATTGATCTCCACAAAAATTTTGCCCCAATTTAACTACATCAAGTCATAAACAAATTTAATTAGTTTAGTGTAATCTTCCAGTAAGGAAGCAGTTATAGCTACATCCACATTACTGATTACTATGATTTAATTACACTGATTTAAGAGATACTACTGTGAAATTGGTGCAAAGACTATGAAGATGCAGCTTTATGCCTTTAAAAACACAGAATTTGCTTAAAGCTAAAATAATTTCAAAGCATCATATTCTGACATCTTTTTTTAAAAAAAGTAATTTAAAATCATTACAAATATTTTTTCCTCATCTTCATTGATTCAAAACATCAAATATTTTTGAATGATATTTCACAAAGCTGGTTTTCACTGGACAGTATGACTGTCAGAGAGCAGGAACCTACAAAAAGCCCAGATTTCTCAGGCACTGGAAACAGATAGAAGTTCACTACACATGCCCCATATTATTTTTAAACAGATGAATACAGTGTTGCAGACAAGCTCAGCCTTTCAATGTTAAAAAGATCTCTTTGCCAGAATCATCTTCTGACAAAGTCTTATAAAAAATTAAAACATATGTAACTATGGTCTTTTGTATCTGTTTGAACTGAATATCCAGTTCCAGATGTAGTAAACAGTCTTCTATATTGCTCATTATTTAAAAGCTAATTTAGAATGTAGAAGAGTTTTAAAATAGTCCTTTGTTACAAAATAATGATCAGCTCTGATACTGCTCGGATTTAAAAATCCACTGGAATTGCTGCAACACTGCACTTCCTATATTCCAACAGAATGGGCACATGGCAAACAAACTGGATTTTTCAGAAATATTTAGGAACAAACATACATTTTCAGTGCACAGACATTACAGCTATGAAAGTCTTCAAAACATACCTTGGTAGTTTGGGAAGCGCTGGTAAAAGGGAGCCTGTTCGTCTGTAGTTAAAAAAGCCTCCAACCACTAACACTCCAATTATTATGATTAGTATGACTGTCAGCAACACTGCTACTGCTGCTATCAAAGACAGAAGAACAAGCAAACATTCAAGCAAGCATAGTTCAGTGTATAAAAGAGCCAAGAGAATTATAAGCTTGACCCTGAACAGGTATCATAGTATTATACATTCTTTAGCTCAAAATATCAAGTGTAATATATACTTGAAGCTTACTTGTTCCAGGAGGCACTCCCTTTGACAATCCTATTTCACAATAATTCCCAGTGTAGCCATAAGAACACCTGTAAATGTAAGGACAGCTGACTGAATGCCTTTTATTAAGTCTAGGATCTCAGCTTTATTATTATATTTTGTAATGTTTATCTACATCCCATAAATTTTAACTCCATGCTCAGTAATTACATATTTCACTGACTGTAAATATAGTATGTCTGCTATCTTCATAGAATTAGAAGTGGAAATAAAATTGCTGAGTCAGAAAACTAGTCACTGAAATCAAAAGATTTGCTTTCAGCAGAGCATCAGTGGCACCTACTGGCTGTTCCAAGCTACATTTAGCGAGCATTACTTCTCCATTGTTAGAATTTTTTGGTATAGCATTTTACTAGAATCTTCACAGGTTTGCCTTTCTGGGTTTTTGGTTTGGTGGGTTTTTTTGTTTGTTCCCCCCCCCCAAACTGATGCATTTACATTGCTTATTTGCTGATATTTTCATGCATACATGTGTTTTTCTGTGATTGTTACAAACATGCTACTGCAGATGTATGACATCTTCTGAAGCATTTCCAACACATTTCAAAAAGAGTTTAATTTTTTTGTGAGACTAAATCAGCACAATCTGACCCAGGGCTACCCTAACAACACACTGACTTACTTGCATTTTGGAAGACCACTTTCATCTATATAGCATGTTCCTCCATACATGCACCTGCATGCTGGCGGCATTGTGGGAGGGGATTCAATGGCTGCAAAATTCAAAAGCCACATATGTGTTATCAAGACATCTTCAACAGAAGAAATACTACCATAGAACATTTTATTTATCTCTACAGAACTTGCGTATGCAAACTCACAGGCTACTTTTCAGAAGCTTTGCTTTTAATAGCACATACGTTTGTTGCTCTTATATTTATTTTTCTGCTAAATTAGCTTATTTTAATTGCAGTACAACATGTTCTTAGAAAATAACCACTTATTTGGTAAAAGTAGGCACAGACAACTCAAAAGCTGTATGTCCCATCACTTTCTTTTGCCCATGCAATGCAGCCCACCGCCACCCTTCAAAGCTCTCCATTCAGAAAGCAGTAATACTTCATCTCTTTTGCCCAGATTCTTCCATCCAACCAGCCTGAAGTTGCACAGAGAGGGCCAAACTGTGATGCATTTACTTATGAAGAAAAGCAGTGGATGGAAATGCGCATGCAGGAGGGCCCTCTAAACTCTCGTGCACCCTGACAGTGAAAAAAAGAGAGAAACCCAAATTCCTTAGAGTTTTCTGTCAGTACAGAGCACAGGCTGACAGCTTGGCACCAGGTAGTGCAGAAGCCTGTTCTTCATCATGCCAGTGTCTCAGCCGCACTCCCAAGAGCCCTGAGGTGCCCAGGTGGCAGTGCTGCCTGAGCTGGCCCAAACACAGAGCTACAAAGGTTCTGATGTTATTCTAATGCTCAGTCAAGTGAAAAAAAAGTGAAATTTCTTGAAGTTGTACTAGCCTTCAGTAAGAGCTCAGGATATGCTGTCAGAAAAGTGTAGTTCACATAGGAAAAGCTCTGGATCTTAGACATCATTACAGGCTATAAATTAAGGATGGACTTTGACAGTCTGTCTTACACTGATAAGTTAGATCATAATACTTTTGTCATAAAATTTTTATCAGCCAGAGGTAGAGGAAGTCTGTTGCTACAATGTTGCTTACAAGTAAAACTCCCTTCAAGTAAATGGTATACAAAAAGGGGAAATGCAGAGGTCTTACAGGCTGTGTTTCTCAGTAGCTGCAATATGGGGAAAGGACCAATAAACCAAATGTATATACAAAAGCTATGTTTGGTCTGTACGTCAGTTATGGCACTCAGGGTTCACTGGCTAAAAAATTTGCTGAAAGTCAAGATAAAAACTGAAGTTCAAAAATGGAGACAGTACTGTATATCCCATTTGCTGTCTCCTCTTTTTCCTCAAAATAAGGTCAAGCACAGTTTTCTTAATTCCTGGACATTTTATGTAAATCAGTTTCAGCAAAGAATAACAAATGCAGTGTCCTCAGAGCAATAAACAGCAAATAGCAAATGCAATCAACAGTGTTACTGATCCCTAACTTAAACATGTATTGCACACTTCCATTCACTATTACATCATATTACTAGCTCCTCTTTCTGCAGCTCACACCATGTGGCAATAGGAAAGAGCACTAACAATTAAGAAAATGTAATTTAGAGGTAAGGCAGTGTAAAAAATTATGACATTTTCTCTTTTAATGCAAAAAGAAGAGAATTCAGAGAAGATTAATCATAGAAAAGATGCCAGACATAATGTTATAAAGCATAATTTATTAGAGATATGTTGCAAGGACAAGTACAAGGACATCTGGCTACCACCCACATCACTGTAAGCTAAGAATGCAGACTCTCAGCTAGAGAAATAGAAATCCTGCAGTGGTATGCTCTTTCTTCTCAGGAAAGGCTGAGCAATTCTATTTTATTGGCACTCCTGGAAGCACTGTGGGGGCTCTGCTGCAATGCAACAACCAGGCACTAAATTCTAGTGCTTAAAAGGCTTTCCAGCGTATGATAATTATCTAGAAGTTATCTCTGTTCACACTGTGAGTTCTGTAAGCTTTGTTTCAAGTTTCTATTGTATTCTATTATACTGATCAAACAATGCCTTGTACAGAATTGTAAACATAATTGTAAACCATAATTTGTCAGAAATTCTCTAGTTCTGAAATCAATGCATTTGAAAAAAATGAAAATAAAATATTTTAGAATTTCAAAACAAAAGTCAGAAACTGTGACCAATTTTGCAGCTGGGCCTGGACTGGTTGGAGTGATGGATCTATACCCATTTTCCAAATAACATGCAAAGAGATTAAATGAAACGCACAAGGTGACCACAAATCAGTGATGGCTGAGAATAAAAGCCAGATGTCCTGACTTACCAACATCTATTTTATCAGCTAGCTCATCCCTCCATATTTCTAATTCAGTAATGCATTTGCATTCCTAAAGAAAAGCTTCCTTTGCTTTCATTTCCAGTTTGACAAATTATTCTACCTGCATCACACTCTGTGCTGCTGCCTTCTATGAATCGAGTCCCTTGAGGACAAGTGCAGGTGTACCCTCCTGGTCTCAGCAAGCAGAGATGGCTGCAGACATCTTTACAAGGATTAGGCACTGAAAAAAAAGTGATAAAGGCAGTTGAAGAAGCAACGCAGCGTATCCCTGAGGTAAGGCAGGGCAACTCCATAGTCAGCAGTGTATCTCATCAATATCACACATCAAAAATCTAAACAAGACTAGATCCATTTTTTAAAACAACTCATGCCTAAATATCACATTTATAACAAAACCTTCTCCCTGCCTTTTCTTACATTCTTAAGGGAGAGACCATGGCTGTTGGGAGCCAGTGTAGCACCAAGAAGAAACTGAACATCTCCAAGCAACATGGAGCTTTCTGATTCTGAAAGCTAAAACACCTTTAAAGAGGGGTATGCTGAATGTTCCTCTGGACATCCTCCCCTGTGATTACTGTGGACATGTCGTAGCTGAAATATACCCCTTGGAGGCAGTATTAAATGGCCAGCACTTTGTATGTTACCAGGATAAATTCATATTGTGACTCCCACCTCTATGACAATTCCATGATGGAGGGGCAGAAGAGAAAGGACAGGGTCGTAACTTAGAACTAAGAGACTCTAAAGAGCAGTGTGTGGTATTCCACTGTTGATTTCACTTTGGGTATGCAGAAAATACTTGCCAACCTCTATTCCATTTTTAGGTTTTCAGAAATGAATATTATCACATACTGATAGACGCATTATCAGAAGATTACTAAGCTCTTTGAAGACATCAATACCAACTTTGATCTTATAGCAAGGAATGGCTCACCAGGATGCTGATTACCTACCTGACTGATTGTATCTGTGCTGGTGATAGATGCGCACTTGAGTAAGCCACGGATTTACGGTCAGCACTTTCACTTTTTCTCCACTTCCAAATTTATCTTTCTTCCAGACTTCTCCTCGTTCTTTAGCTATCCAATATAAATGGCCTTCAAAGACGTCAAGGCTGTATGGACTGCCTACTTCTCAAAGGAACCAAACAATAGACTGTAAGCAAGCAAATCTCTAGCAGGAGCGATAAAACTGCTGTTCTTTTTCAGCTTAAGAATATCATCTAATCCTTTCATTTCAAGACATCTGCAGTTATATATATACATCCTTATATGCCTGACCACTTCATGCCACTGTACCTGCAGACTGCTTAATAATATACATAAAGAGGCTATAATCCAATTTTCTACATTTTCCCCTATTTGGGTCATGTAAATTACCCTCAGGGAATCTAGTTACCAGGCATCATGAGCTCTGAACCTGGTGTGCCATTTATCCCTGTATAAAGGAGGAGAAAATACTATCAAGACTTACTCTTTGAAAAGCTCCCGAATTTAGCCGCAGTTGTGAAGCTCAAGTACTTGTTAGCATACATCTTGGTTACTATTATATTAATTGCATAATAAGTTCTTACCTCCATGTAATACTATGGTTCTGTCTGTCCCATCAGGTCTCATGGATTCAATAATATTTTCTTTAGAATCACTCCAATAGATCCTATCATTGTTCAAATAATCAATAGAGAGACCTGTTGGCCAGCCAAGGTCTTCAGAGACCAGAGTTTGTCTTTGTTGTCCATCCATCCAGGCACATTCAATCTTTGGCTGCCTTCCCCAGTCAGTCCAATACATGAGCCTGAAAGGACAGAACCAGAATTTAATATGGTTCAGAATTTGGTCACCATGATTATCCTTTGGAGTTTCGTGGAAAGGTCAGTTGTGGAACATAAAGCTGTTCAGCAACCTATGTTTTGCAGATGTGATCAGGAAAGTCACAGAAAGTTCACTGAACAAGCTTGTTTCAAGTACAGAAGATAAATACCAGAAGAAGAATGTTTGCAACTTGTGTCCTGATTTGGAGAGAGAGTGGTTTTAATGACAGTTTCTCATTCTCAGTGGAAGAAAAATGACTGTGAACACTGAACATCCATCAGTCATGATAAAGCTGCAGAGCCCAGGTGACTTCAGGAAGCTGTGCGGCTTTTCTGCAGCTGAGAAAAGCACATATTGGCAATACCTGGTGATCCATCATATAATACAAGATGTAGCAAGCACAGCTGTTGAACGTACCAGTGCATTTACATTGCTTTCCACTGTGAAGGAGGCTATATCTGTATTGCTTGGAGCTGGTAAAGAGGCATTCCCATCAACTTCCCTATTTCAGTAGTAACAGAGAAATTCAGTGGGCACACGATACTGTAGAAAGGAGATTTTTATTTGACCTACTTCATGTTGTTGCCAATGCAAGCAGCCATATGAAATCTAATCCTAAAATACTTTCCCATGTACACAAATTTCCTAACATTAGTAAAGGGAAACTCCAGAAAGCATTCCCTTAGTCTTTCCTGTAAAGTTTACCATTGAGGGGTTTTTTGGTATTGAATAGCATTGAAAATAATTCTGGGAAGTCCTGTAGTACTTACCCACGTTTTGGATTGACAGCAATAGCTGCTGGTTGATCCAGTAGAGAAAAGATAAGCCATTTTCTGTACCGTCCATCTAATTTTGCCACCTCTATGCGATTAGTCCCTGCATCAGTCCAGTAAAGATGTCTGAATTAGACAAAACACAAAACATTCCAAAAGTAAACAGTTTATACTTGGGAAAGGAATAAAAAAAATATTTTTAAGAAGAAGAGCTGTATCAAACACGAACAAAATTAATATAATGAAGGTGCATTGATTACGTCTGAACTTTTTCAGTCTGGAACATACAGACCCTAAATATAGGTGAGTTTAGCAAATGTGATCTATCGGCTCACTTGCTTTCTCCTCTGACAAAGTTTCTGCAGCTGCCTCTGTTCCCTGTCAAATAATCTTCAATAAAGGGCTACTGAGAACTTTCATTGTTACTTTTAAGCACCAAAGGTGGCTAATAAGCATCTTTAAAGATTCAGTTTTCCAGGAGATGATGAGGTTCATTACAAATAAAAATTTATTTACCACATAATTTATACGGCAACTCTGAAGGTATCCAGCTATTAGTCCACAGCTCCTCTCTAGACTTTTGTCTTCTGACTGAGAGGTTAATGAATAAATTGTTACCACATGAGAGGCAAATGCTTTTAGTCCTTACAAACAGGGCACTCTGTCTACTCTTCCTTGAATTTTGCTTATCTTTATCATTATGGCTTTATTATTTTTTTCACCTTAAATAATAAACTTATTATTATGCACTCACTAATCACACAGTGCCTTCTGATGGAATAAATTATCTCATAATTGGCTTGGGAATGTGAGAAAATACTGTAATTCCTATTTTGCAGAAGGACTAAGTGTCTCAAGCCATGTATATCAGTTTTTATATAATGTGTATACACTTAAATACATTTTGTAAAAATACATTTCAACATTGTTCTGGAATCAGTGTAACACTATGTTCGAAGTGCTGAAGATGCTAGCCTCACCAGGATGCTGGTGGTATATATCCTTTATTCTTACTCTCATGACCATATAGGTTTGTGAATAGAAATTCAGACACTCCCTTCTGCCCTCAGAGACATTTGGCTTTCCAGATGGCCTGCAGTTCACAAAGCAAACAGCAAAATAACCTGAAGGTTGAAGGCTAGCCCAGACCTTAAGATATCTATCTCATATTTAAAAGCTGCTGGAAGGAAAGATACAATTTTCCACTTCTTTTTTTCCATCATGACTGGCACAATTTTTCAGGCTGGTGAATCACTTCAGCCAGCCAGACTGGCTTTATCCTACTCTAGAAATCAGGGTGACATACTGCATGAGCAACTCCGTAACTACTTCACAGGACACAACACTTAACATAGTATACATCACCTAACACAAAGAGTGTAGATAATGAAAGCTACATATCAGGCCCCAAACTGGAATAAGTCTTTTCCCAATCTGTGCCTACTCATACAATAGCTTTTTGAATCATTAGGAAAAAAACCTCTGTTGCCACAAACACAATTCAGAGTTAAGTGCTACCTAGCTGCAATTCAGATCTTAAGTACTTTCCAATCCTATTTTAATTGAGGACATAAAAGGCAAAGTATTCATCCACTTAGTTGATAACCATGTGACAGAGGGGAAGCAGACAGCTAAGTTCCTTCTTTTGTTTTTCAGCTTTCCAGAAACATCATGCTTTATATGATCTTAACATCCTTCTTCACTCTATTGGCTGCACTACCAGGAACATCCAAAATTTGTCAACAGCATTCAAAAGATTGACTCACCTCTATAACCTCTGTCCATTCAGCTTCAAACAGAATCCTGACTACATTTCATAGCGTCTACCTACAAACATCAGGATCCTCTCAACATTACACCAAATGAACTACAGCTATGCCTGTCCACCACATCCTTTAACAGTTACATTGCAAATAAGAAATGACACCATCGACATCAAAGTCAAACTCCCAAAAGTCATGCGCAACTTTCTCCCAGCTCTTCTCCAAAGGAGGGAAAATAAGCAGTGATCTCATGATTTCTAGGATTAAGTTAAAAAATTGTCACATTTTAGCCTAAAAAAAAATCCACAGCCAACAAGAAGGAGAAAAAACTCTGAGACACAGTTACAAAAATGTAACCATTTTCTGAGAAAACACATATATTCAGACTTCAGAGCTGCTTCTGCTTTGGGATTAGTTCATGTAGCACAAGGCTGGTAAGAAAAGAGCAAAGATAAAAGACAAATTCCATTATGGCTTGGGGAGGTCTCCTTCCAACAGCAGAGAAAGCTTGTTCCCTGGAGCTTACCTGAGTCCTTGAGGAAGAATCCCTCTGACATGAAGGCCAGCATATTATCACTTTACTGATGCACAACTGATCTGCCCATTGTGGAGTAATGCAAGTTTCCTCAGAGAACATGTGGTGCAGTAAGCAACATGCATTTGACCTATTAACCTGCTCTTTGAGTAAACAGAGCTTACTATATTCTTCTGAACTACCTTGAGACTAGATATCTTCAGGGACAGTTCATAAAGAAGGAAACAACGGATTTTGCACTGCCCAATCAGACCCTGGACACATTCAATGTACAGCATTTTTCAAGCTTTTCAGTGCACTTACCTTCCAACCCAGTCAACAGCTAACCCATCAGGATTAACTATGTATTTGAGATTCAAGTCAACTTCCTTTGTAGGATTGTTGCTACTGCTGTCAAATGTGGGCAGATAAGCACGTTTGATGGCTCCAAACTCAGAACCCTGTCCCAGAATGCTGAAGTACACAATACCTTCAAAAAAGATGACAAAGATAATTTTTAATATCTAGTTATTCCATATTTTTGGAAAATTCTAATATTTCCGAGGCTCTTATGTGAAGACACCAGATCCATTTATTTATGAATAACACAGAGTTGTCTGTTCAATTAATTTACATTGTGTTAGCATGTAAATTTTGAAGCCATTCATCATAGGTAAGATGTACATCTAAAACCATCTTGATCTAGATTATCAAGAAATATGTATCGCAATTTTTCAAGAGTAGAGGATCTTAGCTCTGAAGCCTTTGCATGTGATTTTGAGAGTAATTTAGACTCTCATGACCCTAAGGAGCAAGTAAGGCCCAGGACAGTGGCACTGTGAAAATCGCAAAAGCAGGGAAAGCTGATAAAGAGGCAAAGATATAAGCTACTATAGGGATCTACTGGCCACTCCTGCTTAGTATAAGGATTAGTTCTTGCAAGACCCGAGCCAGGTTTGGGGACTGGCAGAGGCAGAAGAAAAGGAAGGGGTTCATTTATAGCAATCCTCTACTACTGCATAATCCTAGAGCTACAATTCCACAGCTGAACTTACACTAAAACAAAAGGAAAATCAGAACAAAACGTAGCTAACCTAAATTAAAGCAATAAAAGGAACCACATTGATGCTGAAGAATGTGTAGAGGGGAAGGACACATTCAACCAAGACCTGGCCAGTTAATCTAATTTGATTTTGATTTCCAGCATAAATTAAATGCCTATGCTGCAGAAATGTGTCTTTTTAAAACAACTGTTGCATGGTTGAGTATTAATGTTCTACATATACTCACTCAGGCCTATCCCTTCAGGGTCCCAATCATAATCCAGAGCTTGGATGCGTTCCTGATTATCAATATAGTCAGAGTACTGTTCTGATGAGATATTGTACCTTCGAATCCGCACATTATCTGGTAGCAGTAACAATGGAGGATTACCTGGGAAACAATAACGAATTTTACTTTCATATATTTCTCATGTTGGAAGAAACAGATGAAAGTCACTTCTAGTCAAAACTAAACTAGGGTTTTCACAAGTTCTGTCTTCATAAGAAGCAGAAGGAACACAGGCACACTTTTAAAGCTTCAGAGCTATTCAAACTTCTCGGCTTTGCAAAATTCATTAAAAACTCTGGAAATGCTTACTGCTGAGGATAGTATTATTCTTTTCACCATAGGTTTTGTGCAGTAGTAATCATTAAGGGACAATTCCTTAAAAATTCTTAAACATTTCAGTGTTGGCATATCATCACCTCACATCTGAAAAACAGAATGCCGCTATACACTCTGCAGTTCAGCCCTCCCCTTCAAAGTACAGGAAACAATTTTGAAAATACAAATAAATTGCTGGTACCTTGAACCATGACCTGACTGAGTTCTTCTACCTCAAAGTCTTTAAATCCTAATGTCTCCATATTCAGATGAATGTTCTCCTACCCACAGGTTAATTCAGGGTTAGCCTCAATAGTCTAATAACTTGACTATAAGGGGTATCAGTCCCACCTGGCTCTGATTTTTCTGGTGAGAAAATTTAATTGTTCAAGCCCTTTTGCTAAGGACAAAGTCCAGTTGGGAGTCATGGACTTAAATCCTAGGCCTTCTTCCAGAAAAAAAGTTCTCCTACATTAATCACATCTTCACAGAGCCAATGAAAAATGACAAGGCATTCAGCTGGGAAAGGAAAACCTCATTTACCAGTGCCTTTTCCAAATAATAATTCTCAGTTATTTCCTATGAAGTGTTCATTTGAACACAATCCCTTTCCCTCTAAGTTATACTCAACTATGGCAAGTGACGATTTTCTAATGAATATACAATTCAGTGTAGAAATTGACAGCATTTCCAATATACAAGGTATTACAGGAAAAAGGGGATGTAATATTCTATGTGTGTTCTGAAAATGCCTACTGATCAGGCCTGCAGCAGTCACAGGCAAAGGAAGCCCTCATTTATGAGTGCTGTGAGCTTGTACTACAAAGAGTGGTAAAGTTCCGGGCATGCATAGAAGTACAACTTTAGGCACAACAAATTTCATGATGTTATCAGCTACAATCATGTTATCTTCTATCATTTATATTCATTAAGTTGCTACACTCCGCTTGCTCTTTACAGGTAGCAATCAATCTTGCTATCAGTTAACATACCATTAGCTGCGCACTGTTTCCCATGTTGATCACCCACAGACCTGAAGCCATCTGCACAGAAACATTCATAGCTTCCTTTGGAATTCTTGCAGTCCTGGGTGCATGTTCCAAAGATCTCACACTCATTGATATCTAGACATAAGTAGGGAAAAGATACCTAGAGCTTAATCTCTTTCTTCCACATGCTGGTCACCTTTACTCCATGAAGTGGTAGGTTTATTCCTTCCTCACATACTCTAAAAGATCAGTGACGTAATAAGTGATCTTTAACATCAGCATCTGTTATCTAACAGAACTCCTCGTCACTCATCTACTGTTTAACATGTCTTAACTACAGATATTGCTAATAACTGCATTGTTCCCACTTATCAGATTGCTTTTCAGAGAGACATGTTTGGTCAGGTATTTTTGTGTTAGATCACCAAGGAAAGACAAAAGATGAGGCATGACTACAACGAGATGCAAGAGCAAAGGCTTCTTAAAATGCTGTAGCAAAGATACCTAGTCCTCAGAAACAATATCAGCAGGAAGGAAAGGGAGGGGTAGCCTTGGATCACGTTTAATAAAACTACACAAATTGTCTACAAGAGCTGGGAGCAACAAACAGAAGTGTTCAAAACATACTGAAATGGTAACTGTGAGGGTACTATATTGCATGACCACGAACAATGGCCCATGGGTAGACTCCTCACCATATTTTATTTGCATATAACTGCGGCAAAAATATGGCACAATAGACCTTTCCTGTAGGTCTGTTCTGGAGCAGAACAGGAGAGTATAACCTTCAGTAAGTTTTCTTTCAATAACGAAAAAAAAACGAAGAGCAAATTTCTGTCCCTCAGATTGCAAAGATGTGACAAAACCTATATACAGTAAAACAAAAACATATACCTACAGCCACCAAAAGCTTAAAACAAGTCTAAACTGTGGAGCCAGTTCTTTGTTGAATGAGGCCTGCATGTTAGAAAAGATGATTCAGCAACAAAACTTTTTAGGAAGCATCTGCTAAATGTATAAAAATCCTGTTAGAATGCAAAAATAGGTAGTCATATTAGAATGATGAGGTGACAAGTCACTGAACACTTATCAGTGAGAAGATGTTTAGAAGATTGAAAATACCATCACAGGAGTTTCGGTTTGTTTCACTGGCCTTGTACCCTGGCCTACAGGAACAAATAAAGCCTCCTTCATTCAGGTTGGTACAGTTATGTTCACAGATATTTTCTGCACAAGTTCGCTCTGTTCCAGGATCTGGGAAAAAAAAAAAAAGTACATTATACAATTATAACCAAAAAATAAAGTGATAAGGGGGAGAGGGGTGTCATAATTTTGATCATTATTATGATTAAAAATGGTTTTCAAGTAGACAACATTAGTTTCCTTTCCTTTTTTTCTAACTGCAACTGAAATTAATGTTAACATCTATTCTCTAAGGCATAACTAACCAGCAGAGGGTGGTAAACGCTGGTCAAGACAGCTGTCAACTAAGAAGTTTAACCTCTAGAAGTGAGCGAGCAGGGTCAGGATAAGAGCCATAACCATCCAAGCTCACCTTCCTTAAGAGAAATGTCATTCAACATCACCACCAATCTGTGGCAACTGCAGAAACTATTTAAGAGACTTGACTCTAACTCCTACCTTTGCCAACCTATCTCTTTCTTACCCAGTCCTTTCTTATAAGCTGAACAAAAAATGTTCTCAATTGCTATCATGAATAACACAGGCCCTAAATTATTTATATCTGGAAATTAGAGAGATGATGACAGTTTGTTCATGCTGTACCTAATCTAAAGCCTACTGAAGTCAATACAGGTCATTGCACAGAATGCACTGCCCTTTAAAACATGCTTATAATAGAAAAGGCAAGTCAGGGATAATAGATACTTTGTAACAGATAATGAAAATTATACTCTTCTCAAAGTAGGTATAGAATTCTATTGATTCTGACATACTCTACATAAACAGAAAGTACTTTCAAACTCCAATCTGTTATATAAGTAGAAAAGATAAATAATATATGTTTATTGACAGAACATGAGAAAAAGATACAGATGTATGGCAAAGACATTACATTAAGCTGATGATCTCCTTTATACATACACATCCCAGTGCTGATTAAATTAAGTTTAAACAGCTCAATTTCATATACATGTAGAAGCATAAATTCATTGTACACACACAGACACACATAAATATTCTATTTTCTCTATAACACGGGTATTTGATGTTGGGAAGGCTACAGATGTTACCATCTGATCTGCATTCACATCTATCCCCAATTGGCAGAGCACTGACTGCCAGAAGGTGTCTGTTTTGCACTGTTTCATATCCTTTTTATACTTTTATATTTTCATCAAGTCATTGCATTAGGTTATATTACCTAAAGACCATTGGGATGGTATGTGAAACAGAGAAACCAGCTGCTTCAAAATGGACTGCACCATAGGCTTCTGAGTTATTTGCATTTTGCAAGCATGCTGGATTGTAAATCACCAATGCATCATTTGGCACACTTTCACTTGAAGCCATTAAAGCCTGACAAATTGAAACTGCAAGTACATGCTCATACTACCACTCTGCAGCTGTCTATACATTGATATAAAAAGTTAGGAATTTTTTTTTTTCAAGATTCCATGAGAATACTCTCTCTTGCCTCAAAGTTCAAGTCAAAGCTTTTGCATCTAAATGGATGCTAGTAAATTTATAATGCATAGTTAATAAAAGTTGTGCAGAGGATCTGAGAGGGCCCTCAGCCTGAGGACTGGCTGTCCTTATAGAATTCTGTGGTTATGCCTGTAAACAGGAAAATAGAAGCATCTCAATATACTTTTGTTTTTAACAGGGCTAGAGCAACCTATACCAGTTCAGAATCTGCCCATGAATAATTCCGTAGGTTGGCCTATTGCAATTATGATTGAAATATCTGGATGTTCTTGCCTCCATAATGCAACCCATTTCAAAACAAAAACTAGACCAATCCCTTTTTTGTGAGGCATAAATACTCTAAGCCTAAAAAGGTCTGTTCAGAGCGCTGAATTGCATAGAATCATAGAATCATTTAGGTTGGAAAAGACCTTTAAGATCATCGTCTTACCATAAACATAAAACTGCCAAGTCCCACTAAACCCTGTCCCTGCGTGCCACATCTACACGTCTTTTAAACACCCCAAAAGAAGGAAAACAGAAGATATTGTCATGGCTAATTGTATAATCCTAGCACAGGCTAATTAAAAATCAATATTTCTTAGTATGCTATTCAAGAAGCAGCATGTATTACTATCAGTTTCAGAAATTTTTATTTCAACAGTATTGTAATTTTGTATTCTATTGATATTACTACTTACTGCAGCCTATTTCATCAAAATGGTCTCCACAGTCATCATAATTGTCACAGACATAATGCAGAGGAATGCAGTTTCCATTACTGCACTTGAATTCTTCAGTTGTACAAGGTCTTGGGGTTGGTTCTCTACCTACAGTCGAGAAGAGAAACACTCTTCTGTCACAGTTGCAGCTACGCAGTACTAACAGACAGCACTATTCCACATTGCTAATGAGGAAGCTGATGCAATCTGGTAAAATAATGACTAGAGTGACTTTGGAAGTCTGTAGTAAAGCTAAAACTATAACCAGGTCCTCCTGACTTCTAGTCATATCCCCATGAACTGAAAGAAGCCCCTCCATTTTATAAAGACAGAAAGTAAATTCTTCTTTTCAATAGTTGATTGAACTTTCTTTTTAATAGTGCAAATCTATTAATATCCTTTAACAATATACTTCATACATCTACTACAGACTTCAAGAGATTTTTGAGATATTAGTAAACTATTAACTTTAAGAATATTGTACAATAAAGCCAGCAAATATCATTAAGCAACCAAAAATATGATTAAACTTGATAATATAAAAATCAACATAGTCAATGAGAACTACATAAGATATCTGAGGGCAAAAACCTATTTAATATTAACAGAGCTTCTGCAGGATTTGGGCCAAAATATCAATACTGTTACTATGTGCATAACAGTGCCACAAACTCAGAAGTACCCATTTCTCTATTTTAAGTCCCAGCTATCCATCCCATCCTTATTTTGTGATACAGGCAAACTGTTTCTTCTTCCTTATTTTAAGAGGAGTTCATGATAAGTTGACACAATTTAGCTGCTGCTCATAATAAAATACAATATGACTTTGAAAATCATGCTCTGTACTTTTCAGACAAATGTTTGCTGATTTTTGCTACTTGTATGGAGAGCTGCAAATATGTAGTACCAATAATCATAGTTCAAATGATTTCAGACTGAGCTCTAGTTTTCATAATTTATGTTTAATTTTGAAATTTCTATAGTCCTTTGGTATCATTAAACATTAAGCACATCACAATTACTGAATTTGCTGCTCAATTTTGTAAACATACAGTGTTCCTCTTTCTCATCACTTCCATCTCCACAGTCATCCTCCTGGTTGCACAGCTCGTGACTATATATACAGCGATTGTTTTCACATCGGAAACGGAATGGAGATTCACAAGCAATATCCACTGAAACCACAGAGATCAAGTCAGTCACACTTTGATACTTCATGCCATTGAGTCACAAATTATCCCAATCGGTTTTATCTGGTAACATTTATATTTTTCCTGTATTTTAAAAGGTGTGGAGGCATTCAGACCCAAAGGAATATTTTCTCCACATTCTGGTGATCGTATGTTAGGACATTACACATTTTTTGTCAAAAGACAGTACATCATCTTTGGCCAAAGGCATATCCTATGACTACATATAACACTAAGGTTTCTACATTTGTTTATGAAGTAAACTGATTGAAAATCCAACATGCTATTTAAGTGGCTATATAGTGCATAACTGACAAAAATTGTTTAAGTAGCACCTCCAACACCTCATTTTTAGAGCTAAAGTCAGGACTCCTCAACCATATTTACAAAGATGTCCCGACTATATCGATAGCTTTAAAAGCTCAGCACCTTTGAGAATATAAGTTATCTGAATGAATCTTTAATTGCAAGCCAATGCTCTTATTTTAGATAACTAACTTGAAAATGTGAAATAGTGTCCTTATCTCTTTGATGTGTTTCTCCCTACTTTTATAACGACATATACAAACATTTGCAAAGCAGTGAGAAACATACTGTAGGAATATGAAATGAACTTGCATATGAAGCAAAATTTTCAGCACTCATCTCACTCATTATTTTCTAATTGTTCTCTCTACTGTAATTAGAGGTTTTATTATGCATATTGTTCATTTTAATATAATTTTTCTCTCTTACAGCAAAGGTGAAGTTCTTCATCAGAGTCATCTCCACAGTCATTATCACCATCACATTTCCAGTATGGCTGGATACAGACATGGTTTTTACATTCAAACAGCATGGGTGGACAGTATGTACCATTAGGATACCGTGTTGCTGAAGAAAAGAATATTATTATGACATCTTCATTTACAATGAAAATTCTAGGTTTTCCTGAAAAATATTCAGCCCAACCCATAATATTTTTTCAGTACCCTTCTCTCCATAGTAGGAGATATAATATGAGGCACTGAAAAGATCTACAGCAACAACAGACTGCAAGGACTGAGGACTTCTCGGTAACTATAATGTAATTAATTCAGGTTTGAATGAATAGTGAAACAACGTAAGTTAGTCCCAGAAGCTTTTGAAAATAAACTGTCATTAATTTAACAAGAGCTGCTTGAATTTGTTACTGACAAATCTAGTTCAGTAATAAAGGTAAACAATGTCACTGGCACCAAACATGAATGACTGAAGAAGTACGTAAGATATCTAATTCCAAAAGGACTCATGTTGGTACAGTAAAAAAATATCCAGATTCTGTAAAAGCTGTGAAAAAAAAATGAACTAGAGCAAAGAGAAACCAAAAATATGACTCTTCCAACATACATAAATAAACCATACCCTTGCCCTTTCAATGGCTTCTCATATACTTTTTCCACCCTTTAAGAACAGCCAAATGTTGTGTAACTCAGGTTCTGAAAGATTAACTGTTGCAATGTACGTTCCAGGATGTGGATACCATCAGAAAAGTAAAGGTCCTACTGTGGAGATGCCCCTTCTTACTTAAAGCACAGGTGTTAAAATTAGGTACACGGGAAGATGTACAGAACTGCCCTGATATCAACCAAGAGAAAGGAATTCTGAGTACTGAAGCCTAAAATCATTTGAGCATATAAGTCAGAACCAACACCTCACTATCACCTATAAGCCAATGTCAGTCAGCATAGATAGAGCACAGAGGTGATATTTTCATTCCGACTGGGGACAATACTTCCTGGGTAAACAGCTGGAGCTGGAGCTCCATACAAGCTACAGCGTACAGACATATTTTCACAGTAGATCAATGTACAGAAGGAAGACAGAAACAGAAGAGTATTTTACTTCCTTGGCTTCACTGGTACTTTAGGAAACTATACACACCTTTGAGCACTATAAAAAACAATCCTATTGCAGAACCTCATTAGAATACAGTACAACTGAAACAGTGGATCTTGCAGTGTCCATGGGATAGTCAAAAAATTTGATTCGATCACATGTGTATCTTCTGCTGGACCTTGTAAACACATCAAATTCCTAGCATTAGGAATGTGTTTACAATCAGTGTAAGAGATGGCAACCCATTAATATATTAAAAAGCTGATTCAAATATTATACTTATCCTGAATTCTTACTGACATCACTGAGTGTTGCAGAATTTGATACCTCTATGGAGTCATCTCATTTTAAAAGAGAGAAATGTGCAAATCTTTCTGGAAGTGAGCTAAATGAGCACCAGTTGCAAAGCTTGAAACTCACGACAAGTCGCTTCATCAGAGAAATCAAGGCAGTCTGCATTTCCATCACATCTGAAGCGCTCTGCAACACAGTGTCCACTGTCACACTGGAAATAACCTGGGTGGCAGGTCCTCAGCTCTGAAAAGATTCAGAAGTAACTGCTGAAATATTTTCTTGTTCAAATTGAGATAAAATGTTCGCTTCTTGAGAACAACATCCTAAAAAAGACTGCAAAATCCCAGACCATTAAAACTGTGGTATCCTCTACTTTTGGTGGTATGACTAAAGTGATCTGGTCAACATTACTCCATTAAAGATAATTCCCATAAAAGATCATTTTGCAGAATAATTTATCACATTAGAAACAAAAGTGTGAACATGTAAGCAGTAGCATCCAGACAATACGCACCACAGTCACGTTCATCTGAATTGTCTTCACAGTCATCATCGTGATCACAGATCCACCGGGAAGGAATGCAACGCAAATTGTCACAACGGTATTCACTTTCTGTGCATTCACGAGGACCTTCATTTAAAATGAATGTACAAATATGAAAAGTTACCCAGATGTAGATATAAACATCCACACCTGTCTAATTAAACCAGACAAAAGTAATATGGGCAGATAATGTGGTATAATCCTTAAAACTAAATGATGTTAAAACAGCTTTCCCCCCAATACTCTTTAATTATGTTAAACATTCTATGTGCCTCCACATAGAAAAAAGGAAATTCATTGTGGATTTTGTTTCATCACAGAATTATACAGGAATTTTTATTCCAAATCAGAAAAAAAAAAAGATCCACTTTCATTGTTTAAGGAATTATATAATACTACATTTGCACACACGGCAGAATTCAAATGTCAATTCTTAGCGGAAAACAGGAATTTGTGATATTGTGATGACCGGATTTATCAGTGGCTTTATGCATCCAAAATACTTCCTTGTGACATCACTGTGGTATTTCAGCAAAGAAAAGACAGGCTATAGAGTAAAACAATGGAATGGTTGCAGTTGAGAGCTGTCTGCCCCATTCTCATAACAAATAGAAGGATAGTTAAGGCAAAAGCTGGACTATATCATGACAGCCAAAAAAGAACTCACTGCAGTTGTGCTCATCAGAATTATCTCCACAGTCATTATCTCCATCACACTTCCAGCGCAGTGGGATACATCGATGATTGTCACAACGGAAATCTCCAAAAGGACTGCAAGTCATCTCCTCTGCAGTGTACACAGTTTGCCAATGAAACACACACATTAGCACAGTCTTTGGATAAGATGGAATGCACAGAAGATAATAGAAGTAGATAGAGATGTTCGTGCCACAGACTGGGCCAAGTAATAGAGAAGTGATTAAGAAACAGCTGAAATAACTATATAGAATTGAGATGGAAACACAAAGAGAGAAACTTAGTACTGTCAAAGGAGGGCATCTTGACCTCATGGTGTGTTACACTTCCAAGTCTTTTCTGGTTCTGATATAGTGATCCAATGTCCTCTAAGCTTTGTGTATAAGTGAATGAGAGGTTTCAACACAAATGCGAGGGTCATCATACTTCCCATACTGGTGGTTTCACCAGCACAGGAGGTAAGTTAAGTAAATGTAGAAAACACTGACAGTTTTAATTGTCTAAAATAATTCAGCTCAAGTAAAAGTATTTCCTGTTTCATTTGATGACATATTGGGCAAAATAATAAAATCATCATCTTCAGAGCTCATAAACATGTCAGCTGCACAATGAATTGCTGCACATAGAATTTCTCCTGAAGACAAATAACTACCAAGGTAATTAATTGAGATCAAACAAAATATGCCCAGGTACATTATTACTGAAGACTTTCAGAAAATCAAGGTGTTTGTAAATTGGAGAAATATTTTAAGTACAAAGTTATGTTGAAATGACCTTCTCCAAACATACCACAGCCTTGTTCGTCACTGTTGTCTCTGCAGTCATCATTCCCATTGCACACTGCCCACAACGGTATGCAACGGTAGTTGGTTCTGCAGCTGAATTGTGTGTGATTGTCACACCGATAGGCAGGGCCCACTGAAAGAGACAGTTGTCAGTTAGTTGTGTTACTTAGCCATTAAACTCTCCTCCTTGCTATTCTGCCTTTCAAAATCTGTTATGATTTATAGTCAATTATTTCTACTAAAAAGAGCTATCTATCTGCTAACGTCAGTGTTGTAAAAGAGAAAGCGTTAAATGTATCTGATCTTACTATCTTTTCCAATCTACGCTGCTTCTATTCTGCGTATGCTACAAACCCATGACAGGTTCAAACAACATTCAGTGTGTTTTTCCCTGAAGTATTTAGAGCTGGTAACAGCAGTAATAAAAGCCCCAAACCTGGAAGCCAGAGGAGGCAGCTTGCCCTCAGGTGGCCAAGCTTGGTCACAAGTTCTTCCAGATGGCCAGTGACTCAGAGAGACATAGAATCATAGAATCATAGAATTGTTAAGGTTGGAAAAGACCCTTAAGATCATCAGGTCCAACCGTTAACCTACCACTGCCAAGTCCGCCACTAAACCATGTCCTCAAGCACCACATCTACCCGTCTTTTAAATACCTCCAGAGATGGGGACTCAACCACTTCCCTGGGCAGCCTGGTCCAGTGCCTGACTACTCTTTCAGTAAAGAAGTTTTTCCTAATATCTAACCTAAACTTTCCCTGGCGCAGCTTGAGGCCATTTCCTCTCGTTCTATCGCTTGTTACTGGGGTGAAGAGACCAACCCCCACCTCGCCACAATCTCCTTTTAGGTGGTTGTAGAGAGCAATAAGGTCTCCCCTCAGCCTCCTCTTCTCCAAACTAAACAACCCCAGCTCCCTCAGCTGCTCCTCATAAGACTTATTCTCTAGACCCTTCACCAACCTAGTTGCCCTTCTCTGGACATGCTCCAGCACCTCAATGTCCTTCTTGAAGTGAGGGGCACAAAACTGGACACAGTATTCGAGGTGCGGCCTCACCAGTGCCGAATACAGGGGCACTATCACCTCCCTGGTCCTGCTGGCCACGCTATTCTTGATACAGGCCAGGATGCCATTGGCCCTCTTGGCCACCTGGGCACACTGCTGGCTCATGTTTAGGCGGCTGTCAACCATCACCCCCAGGTCCTTTTCAGCCAGGCTGCTTTCCAGCCACTCCTCCCCAAGCCGGTAGCGTTGCCTGGGGTTGTTGTGACCCAAGTGCAGGACCCGGCACTTGGCCTTGTTGAACCTCATACAATTGGCCCCGGCCCATCAATCCAGCCTGTCCAGGTCCCTCTGCAGGGCCTTCCTACCCTCCAGCAGATCGACACTCCCACCCAACTTGGTGTCATCTGCAAACTTACTGAGGGTGCACTCAATCCCCTCATCCAGATCGTCGATAAAGATATTAAAGAGGACTGGTCCCAACACTGAGCCCTGGGGAACACCACTCGTGACCGGTCGCCAACTGGATTTGGCTCCATTCACCACCACTCTCTGGGCTCGGCCATCCAGCCAGTTTTTAACCCAGCTCAGAGTGCACTTGTCCAAGCCGTGAGCACCCAGCTTCTGCAGGAGAATGCTGTGGGAGACGGTGTCAAAGGCCTTACTGAAGTCCAAGTAGACAACATCCACAGCCTTCCCCTCATCCACTAAGCGGGTCACCTTGTCATAGAAGGAGACCAGGTTAGTGAAGCAGGACCTGCCTTTCATAAACCCATGCTGGCTGAGCCTGATCCCCCGGTTGTCCCACACATGCCGCATAATGGCACTCAGGATGATCTGCTCCATGACCTTCCCTGGCACCGAGGTCAGGCTGACAGGCCTGTAGTTCCCCGGATCCTCCTTCCGACCCTTCTTGTAGATGGGTGTCACATTTGCTAACTTCCAGTCATCTGGGACCTCCCCAGTTGACCAGGACTGCTGATAAATGATGGAGAGTGGCTTGGCAAGCTCCTCCGCCAGCTCCCTCAGTATCCTCGGGTGGATGCCGTCTGGCCCCATAGACTTGTGGGCATCCAGGTGGAGGAGCAGGTCGGCGACTGCCACCTCTTCGACAGCTGGGACTACATTCTGTGTCCTATCTCCATCTCCCAGCTCAGGGGCATGAAAACCTTGAGGATGATCAGTCCGACTATTAAAGACTGAGGCAAAGAAGGCATTAAGTACCTCAGCCTTCTCCTCATCCTTCGTGGCCAAGATTCCCTCCGCATCCAACAAAGGAGGGAGATTCTCCTTAGCCCTCCTTTTGTCGCTGATATACTTGTAGAAACATTTTTTGTTGTCCTTGACAGCAGTGGCCAGTTTAAGTTCTAGCTGGGCCTTCGCCTTTCTAATCTTTTCCCTGCATAACCTCACCACATCCTTACTTATAGTCCCCCTGAGTCACATGCTGGAGCACATAGGAGAATCCTGCTGTTAAACATAGGCTAGACTGTGCTCTGTATTTGTTCTCCTTGTAAGCTTTTGTTTCCAAATCATGTGCCTATCATCATGAGAAACTTCAGCTTCAAGAAATGAAACTTTACTTTGTTTTTGTAAAAAGTACGACATGTCATGCTCCAAAGTGGAATAAGGTAAAAATTGGTGAACTGGCATTCACTGCTTCCACATAGGCAATGGATCAGCATATATCCTTTCTACAAAGTGTTGTTAGGGGCCAAGCAAAGGATGCTGCTAGCATCAAGCAAGTCAGAGTGAGACGCTGCCAGTTCTTGATAATCTGGCCAGCATAAATAAGCTTTCTCCCCTTCAAGAATAAGAAAGTATTAAATTATCACATAGCCTCTATGTTTTCCAGCACTCTTTTCTACATGATTGCAATTAGCTTGCAGAAAATATTTCTTTCCAATAAATTTTCAACCTCAGGAAAACTAAGTAATGCTGTTTGCTCTGCTTTTGGTGCACTATAATGTAGGCAGCTTACTACAGCTATGTGCTTACTGCATTCGTGGAATGGCTCATCAGAGTTATCACCACAATCATCATCCACATCACATTTCCAGGACTGCGGGATGCAGCGGCCATTGTCACATTTAAATTGGCCTGGGGGACAGGTTCTACTGGCACAGTAAGTACTATCTTCATCCGAGTTGTCACCACAGTCATCCTCTCTATCACACTGCCAGGCTTCTGGGACACATCGTTTATTGGCACACTGCCACTGATGAGTTTCACACTGGTGATTAGCTGAAAGAATACAAATTGGCTGTTAGGATACTGAAACCTACAGGAATGGTCTGCTGCTGCTATGTCAATTGAGCAGTTATCATGTCTACACCAAAAGTTAAAAAGAAAGCCAGTAAAAATTTAAAGCATCACATTTATTTGCCCAGTTAAGGTACAGATTTCTAATGCCACATGGCACGTTTCCCACAGACATCTTCAGACAAGCTCACTAAGGCTCTACATTTTTCTAGGAGCGAGACAGATTCTATCTTCTCCTAAAGCAGAGGGGAGCAAACCCAGCATTCAAGCATGATTGAGGCAGGGGCTCCCAGTCACTTCACAGAGGAGCTCTGACCATGCTACCAATTTAGATGTACATTGCCTGATGACCTTGTTTCGCTGACTATGAATGAACATGTCAGAAAACTTAGAAGAAGACCATGCTAATAACAGCTCCACAACCTATAAATACACAGCCTCTATTTCCAAAGGGCAAAGCACTGGAAGCTGATGTCAGCAGTGCTGGCAAACTGGGGGAGCTCTGAAGGTCTATGAAAATAGAAGTCAACGCTGATCTCTGCTTCCAGAGTTTGTATGTCTCACTGTACACCACCCTACTACTTTTTCACATACACTGCCAAATTGTTCAAGGGGACAGTATATTACGATTTCCATACATCTTCTAGACTAAAGGATTCTATTCCCACACACGAGATGATGAACAGAAGGAATTATATAGACCTAAACTGACTTTTATTGTACCTGGTACGTTAAAACTGGTGACACATCATGCAGCTGCCATATTTCTACTTATTTAATATTCCCCTGTGCCACACTAAAGAGCTTAGCTATTCGGAACTCAGGTAAAATTGACATTTCATTTAATTCTGTCATTGTTAGAAACACTTTGCTAATGGAAGGCAATGAAACTATCAATTATACAACCACGCTGCTTTCCCCCCCACACCTCCCCTTTGTGTTACTAAGCTTGCACCTGCCAGAACTACATTATTTACAAAAAAGAGAACTAAGGATGTGCTTTTTTAAATTAGACATAAGTATGTGGAATAAGAGAGGTTTTTAAGGAAATAACATTATTCCACAAGCATAACTAGGCTATATTACTAAAATACTGCCATCGCAAACAGCTCTCCAAAACAAATCTTCCCACCTGCACTGGATTTTGTGCAATGTAGAGGGTGAAATAATTTTGTCCCATCATGCAAAGCTCTAGAATACAGGGAAAATTAGCATACCTGGTAGACTGACCTGGGCGTTAGGAAGCCTCAGATTCCTCATACTTACCATGCCTTTACTCGGAACAAAACAAAGTGGGTCCTGCTTCTATTATTTTATACCTCAGATTGTAATTTACACCAGTGCAAATCTGTCTCAAAGGTATAGAAAATGTTTATGTTTTGATACAGTACATTTTTGCTCTCCTTTACTTTGGCTTTTGCACTGAGGTGAATTGCTCTAGCAGGTGCAAGATTAGAAAAGACTGCATCTGTCTACCTTACCTTTTCATCTGTAAAAAAGGGATAACGATTCTGAAATTTATATATAGTTTACATGTTTTGTATTGGCAAAACACTTAAATTTATTAGTTGTAACATACCACAAAGTACAGGATCTTCATCTGATCTGTCCTGGCAGTCTGACTGGGTATTGCACAAGAAATGTGGACTTGTGCAGTTCCCATCATTACACTGGAACTGACCAACAGGACAGTATCTGTGTGGACAGGTAGGGGGCTCATCAGAGCCATCTCGACAGTCCCTCTGTCCATCACATTTCCACCAGATAGGAATACACCTACAAAGAGAAAACAGTGTTTTCTTTGTTGAGGATATGTCTCTACAGATATACAACAACCCTTTTACAGCACAAAAGACAGTCTTGTCTCAGTGTTATTTCTTGAAACTTCCAAGACATCTTGAATTTCATGTCTTCTGTTTCTTAGGTCAAATGCTAACAAAATATGCCAGAATACTGTCACCAGAAACAAATTATATTGGTGGGCCTCTAGAAGGAAGTTCACAGCAAATTAATAAGGATTTAATTTTTATGTATATTTGTGGTAACCATCTCTCATGCTTTTTAAATCAATCTTCAACTGGATTTTTAATGAGGCAACATTTTAATAATTCACCTGAACTTTAGCACAAGAAACTCACTAGGAATTATCATTGTAACACTGCTTCAAAAGGTCACCTAGTAAGCACACCTGACTTACAGGCTCCAGAGTGATACAATATCAGCACAGTAGCTCCTATATCACCATTCCTCTCCCTCCACTACTGTTGTCTCAGAAAAAAGGGTTGAAATGTGCCCCCACATCAGCTAAATGGCTTTCCTGGGCCACCGGCAGATGGCATATATTTGGCAGACACAGATACATTGTAAAAGATGCACAAAACATACGAGAAGGTTCCAGGTTTGTGAATTCAACTGGAAATGGTTTCTGGAGGTACATGTTTCTAGCAACCCAAACTTTGCTATATTAGCAATGTAATATAACAGGAAGAAAAGGAAAAAAGTACTCTTTAAACAATAAGTCTAGAAGTATTTTTCCAAAACGGAAGCCTGTCTGATCCTGGCTTTGTTTTTGCAAGCCCACCACAAACTCATAGTGAGAGCAGGAATCCCTAATTTCATGCCCTTTTGAAGAGACTAAACTGTAAAATATATCCTTAAAAAGACATCATTGAAAAAAAGATGGTGAGCAGTGACTTACCTCTCAGTGTCTGCACAGAGAAACTGGGTGCTAGAGCACATTGGAAGGCAGTGGGCTGTATTGCCGAACTGTACTATCATGAAGTTATCAGGACATTCACAGGAATAAGCCTGACCACCAGCTTTTATTAGACAAAGATGGGAACAACCACCATTGTTGGTGCCACAAGGATTATTAACTGGTAAAACAGAAGAATAAATATTATACTTTGCAAATCCCAGGACACAAAGGTCTCAATCCACAACAGACTCCTCTAATACTGTATTTAAAGCTTAAATGTAATAAGTTGAAAAATAAACCCTAGATAAGTAGGCACTTAGTGAAATACATATGATTTCATATACAGGAAATGTATGCTATTAAGCCATGGCATTTTAGAAACTAATTTGAAATTACGCATTTCCAGTCATTGTTATTCAAAGAAAAGGCAATTTATAAATGTAGAGGCCTATATTTGCTCTGTGCATTTTATTCCCCTCAGCAAAGGCAAAAGTGGAGTGCACTCAGGACCCTTCACAATTAGTCTCCGGATAACAGCTGACCCTCTAAATGCAGTTCTGTTTTCTCACCAAATGGCTGTCTGTATGGATGGTAAACACGGATGTCAAATGGCCTGTGTGTGGTGTTCACAAGAACAGTCCTGTCTGATCCATCATATTTATTTCCCTTTTCAACAGTTCTTGTGTTCCAGTCAGTCCAATATATCGTGTCTTCAAAAATTGTTATTGCAAACGGATGAGGTAGAGTCCCATCATATACTGTGTGACGATGATGTCCATCCAGGTCAGAGTACCTACACACACACAAAAAAAAAAAATGTGCTGAAACATCTTCATATGTCTATTGTGTATGCTTATGCTACTTCATTATTGGTGACCAGGATCACGCAATGTGGAACTGCAGCTTCTTTAGTCCCTAATGACAGAGCACTGTCCTCAGTGAATTCATTTTAAGATATGCAGGGAAGTAAACCAGATTATTTTAGGCAAATAAATGTAACAGAAGAACATCCACTGCAATGTAAAGTCTTCCCACAAAGGCATATCAACTAGTCCAATTAAATTTTGCACATTTACTGCCTTACAGCAAGTTATAGTTGTCACATGGGAGGCTAGCTTGCCTGGATCATTCAGACTGCTAACAATGGAACACTTAAGACAATAATAGGTCTCCTATATTCATAAATTGTATGTGTCTTTCTGATTTAGAGCCTCCTCTGCTGAGAGGATAATAAGATTTTATATTTTCACTATCACCTTGCTATAGGGGGAAATTATGAAACACAAGAGAGAAAAAGCGAGAGACAGAGAATCATACATATAATTAACATACATTTTTAAAAAGACATTTTTAAGACTTCAGCATAGAAAAGGCTGCCAGAAGAATGAATGCAAAGAATAACAGAAGTAAATGTAAATCTAAATGTACAGGTAAATATGAATACAAATATAAATACAAAGGATTGTTTTTAAAGTATTTCAATGCCTTGACAAGAACCAGAATGCTAGTTATTCAGTTTTACTGATATTTAAGTGGAAATTTTCCAACACTAGAAGCAATTAATAGATTTTTCTTGATTAACAAAAAAACCCCATATGCTAACAGGAAATTCCATGTCGTACCTATGGACAAATGTTCAGACATCTTCTAACAATTTATGTACAATTTTATTAGCACAGAACTAGTTTAGTTATAGCTCAACTCTTATCTATAGGCAGAAACAAGAGAATCAGAAAAAATAGTGATTTTATATTGTTTTGTTTTGGTACAGGTTGAACACCTAGCAAAGTTGCATAGTTGAATACAGACTGTGAATCTTTTCACTATAATTTTTGGACCACATCCAGTGGGACCTAGGATGCAAATACAGGAACTAGGCTACTGTGTCATCTAGTGATTCCTGTCACCTACTACTCCAGACTTTCTGACTCTGGTTTCCTATAGCGTAAGCGGGTAGAAATACTTACAACGCTTACAGCATCTATAAATGCTACCACTGCAATCTGACATGAGCAATTATTCAGTTGTTTTATTCTTTTCTGCGTACGTACTCAATGTAATTTAGATGGGCATCTGCCCAGTAGAGCTTGTCATTGGTGTAATCTATGGTGAGTCCATTGGGCCACTCTAACTTTGTAGAGATAATCACCGTCTTCTCCTTGCCATCCATGCCTGCTCGTCCAATATAGGCTCGATCTGCCCAGTCTGTCCAGTAAATCTGTCTGTTCAAATAAATACTTATAGTTAGGATTGTGGTAAAAATATGTTGAAGTAAATATTAGAAGCCACACCTCAAACATAGTATTTCCTGCAACAGAACTAAAGCAGAGATTGAGGAAGATGATAAGAAAAAGGTTAATATATTTGTTACTTTAACTGCTACAGCAGACAACTGTGTGACCACAATTGTCTTTAAAGAATGCAACTGGCAGGCCCACTGTCTATCAAACCACACACACTTCTATCAACCTTTTTAGCCTTGCAAAACTTCTGTGTCCACATGGCACCAAGTTCCACTTTCAATGATATCTGACAGACCTGCATATATGCCTACGAAAGGCAAGCTACTATTTTTCCTAAGCTGCAACTAAGTTCTAATCCCATGCAAATCTGAGTGCAGGCAGCCAAAATTTATTTCAGATTTTCAGAGACAGTGCAAGACTATTTGCAAAAGAAAGGAAAAGCACTCTTGAAATGTCATACCCATATTTTGGATGAACAACAATTGCTCTGGGGTACTGAAAGCAGAAAGTGTTGTTGGCATCCACACACCGATCCACCAGTTTTTTCCGGAATCTTCCATCAAGTTCAGAGACATAGAGACAATCTTTGTAGGCATCCACCCAGTACAATTTTCTGAAATGTTTTAGAGTTAATTTATTTACTCTTATTTACTTTTTTCGTTTATTTTCCTTCACAACATCTTAAATTTCACAGGTTTTTTTCTCCTAGAAGCAATACATCCACTGTAAATAAGAATACACATACTGTACTGACATTGCTTCTACACCATGCTCCAGACTGCCCTTCACTCCTGCTGTTCCTGCATCCACAGTCATTAGTGCCAAATTCAAACTTGCAGTTGCTCAGTTGAGTAATAACATGCCATTTTCCTATAAATCCCTAAACCTCCCTTCTCTTCCCTTCCTCTCCTACCAACAATGGCTATCTAAGAGAAGAAGGAAAACATACATGCAGCGCAATGGGCTGTGACCAGGGCTGTAAAGTATTGGAGAGAATCATCATCTGTTCCACGCTGCTACCTCTGCTCTTATCAAACAGGTAGAACAGTTGCCAGGTTCTCCTTTGAAAATTCCAAAGCAGTTGTCCTGGTTTGAGCTGGGATAGAGTTAATTTTCTTCCTAGTAGCTGGCATAGTGCTGTTTTGGATTTAGTATGAGAATAATGTTGGTAACACACTGATGTTTTAGCTGTTGCTAAGTAGTGCTTACACTACTCAAGGACTTTTTAGCTTCCCATGCTCTGCCAGGTACACAAGAAGCTGGGAGGGAGCACAGCCAGGACAGCTGACCCAGACTGGCCAAAGGGCTATTCCATACCATATGACGTCATGCCCAGTATATAAACTGGGGGAGTTTGCCGGGGGGCAGCGATTGCTGCTCGGGGACATGCTGGGCATTGTTCAGCAGGTGGTGAGCAATTGTATAGTGTATCACTTGCTTTGTATATTATTATTATTGTATTATTATTATATTATTATTACTACTACTACTATTACTACTATTCTATTTTATTTTACTTCAATTATTAAACTGTTCTTATCTCAACCCACAAGTTTTCTCACTTTTGCCCTTCCAGTTCTCTCCTCCATCCCACCGGGGCCAGGGGGGGAAGTGAGTGAGCGGCTGTGTGGTGCTTAGTTGCTGGCTGGGGCTAATTTAAACTTCACCTAGCATTTTCTAACACTTCTATTACTTTGCCTAGGAATTATACACAGCTGTAATCAAAGAAATCATGCAAGCTGAAGTGATGATTTTAAAAAGCCTGCAACAAAACAAAACATTTAATTTAATTAGAACTACAGCAAGCTACTTTGAAATTGTCTGCATAGCTGGTCAGCTCCAGCATCCACAGGGTCATTCCAGAAACAGCCTGACAGATACAGTCTCTGTCCACACCACCCTGAGCAGTACCATCGCCACCAGGAAGGAGACATAGTCTTCTCCAACCTGCACCTCATGGCATGCTCCAGTCCTCTCTCTGTACTGAAACTGAGCAGAAAACCTCATCTACCATTCAGCTTTTCTGAAACACTTGAACAAAAACTGACTGAAGACATAACTAATGGTAGTTGAAATGATTCAGCAACTGTATTAGTAATGGAGCAGTAGGACCACTTCAGCTAAAATTAGGCTTTTCCTTCCTCACCTTTCCATGAATCACAAAGCATTTGGGACTGCTGGCAACGTTCACTATCATTAGGTTTAGAGACAAAGTGGTTTAAAAATAAAAACGATGACATTGACATATTCATATAAACACTCTCATGTAAGTTCCAAGTGTGACATTTTGAACCATTCTTGTTATTTTGCAGCCTGATCCATGACATCTAAACTTTTCATACTGATAGTACTACAATCAGAAAGCAAAACCTGATGAAAGACAGCCAAGAACAGTGTCAGAGAGGGCACCACATAAGGACAGAGTTTCTGTGGGAGTAAATCAGACTACTTTTTGACATACAGCAGGCAATTAAAAAATGACCATAATGCAAAGTGCTTTCCAATTACTTCACCCTTATACTGCTTGCCTTACAGCAAATGATGTGGATCATATTGTTTGAGGGTCAGTTAAAGATGCAATTCTCAAGAGCAAAAGAAACATGCTCTTCACATTGATACAGGAGCTAAATTTCATTAATGTTTATTATTACTTACTTCATTGGAATCTAGTTACCTGTTGTAACATATTGTTTATGCATAGAGTGAAGCCTGCATCCCAACCCCAACAACTGCTAGCAAAGGAATAAAGAGCCTAAGATCAGAATCCCTGCCCCACAGCCACGTGTAACATTGCAACTGACTGCTTGCCTAGTCTGTTCATTAATGGTTTCCTAACAAGTTCTTCCCAAAGGTGATACACACTACTTTATTATTGTTGAGAGATCAACTGATATAACCTCAGTATACTAGATATGAGAGCAATTAAAGAAAAGTGTTATGTAATGTAGTAGACGCTGATAAGCAATTCCAGAGCAGTTGTATAAGACTGCATCCACAATCCAAAACTACTTCAGCACTCATTGGGAATTTCATGCGAAGTGGGAGGAAAAAACCTAAGATAAACTCCCTCACACATAATTTCCTTAGTAGCCCAGAAAGAAAGAAAATGTATTTTCTTACCTGCCAACCCAGTCAACAGCGATACCTTCCCCGTTGGGCACATCATCACTTATCACTGCCTCCTTATTTGTTCCATTTAGGAACATTCGTTCAATGACCTTCCTCCCCACATCAATCCAGTACAACCTCTTTTCCACCCTGTCAAAGTCCAGTGCCACCACATTTCTCAGTCCTTGCAAAATGAGAGAGTAAGACTGGCCATCTGCTGTGAGATTTCTCAGATAGTAACGGTTGCTAAAAATAAGGTATGGGGAGATATTACTATTTTGCCGGCAACTTTTTCCATCAGGCTCCCGGATATAGCCTGGGGCACACTTACAGATGTAGGAGCCAGCTGTGTTCTCACAAATCTGGCTACATACTGATGGAGTTTCATTGCACTCATCAATATCATCACAAGTCCGTTTATCAGACATAAGTTTGTATCCGGGATGACAAGAACAGTAGAAACTTGTCTGTGTGTCTGTACAGTCGTGATCACATCCACTGACTGAAGGGTCACTGCATTCATTTATACCTGTGGAAGGAAAGGAGTTCTATTCAATAAACCGGCTAGCAGAGAAAATAGTGCAGTCACTTTCCAATGTACTCTCTCTGTCTCTCTCTCCCTGCTGCTCCCTGAAAACGCTGAATATGAATCTGGGCTGCTGTAATAAAGGAGCAGGGAAAAGAATCTAATCTAATATAAAATTATTCTAGCACTTTTGAGGTGTGTCACCAAACATACTGAGTGCAAAATATACACTTATGAATGGTGTATTTTGGAAATGTAAGGGCAATACATAACAATGTATAAACTATATTTAGTTTATATAATTAGCTAATTTCACAGTTTGTTAAAACAGTATATAATAAGTATGCTTTAATTAAAATAAAAAATTAGATATATACATTTCTTATAATCCTTCTGAGAGACAACCATGGAATAGATATGATTGTAATTAAGCAATTGTCTTGAGTTCATTTTTTTTAAAGCTGCCTAAGCATTTTAAGTTAAATAAGACAGTACAAATAAATCTACACATACCACATCCTTTTTCATCACTATTATCTAAGCAATCATCCAACCGATTGCAGACTTTAACCATTTCAATGCAGTTTCCATTGTCACATTTAAAATGATGGGGAGAGCAGGTCGCTTCTGGTGTACTACAGAGATGTTCCAGCTCATCAGATTCATCACCACAGTCATTATCCCCATCACAGATGTAGGCCTTGGAAATGCAGCGCCCATTCTGACAAGTAAACTGGTGCTGTTGACATGGTTCATAGATGCATCCCCTTTCATCACTGCTGTCACCACAGTCATTCCGCCTGTCACATCTGAAGAAGAATGAACACTTTTTTCAAATATAAGCGGCAATCACTATCTCTAGGGCAGATGGATAGACACACTCTCCTGATTTCTAAAGAAGGTCAGATATTATTGGCTCCAATGGAAGAGACTTTCAGAAATCAGGGTCATATTATATAGTCTGATCCTGTGAGTCCTGCTTGTATTCCCCGTATGCATTACAAGCTGAACAGAATCACCTCAGGAGAGGTTACTAGGCACAATAAAAAGGATTAAATGCTAATGGTGAGCACTGGGGATATTAACATAGAAAATTCCAGAGCATTTTCAAGTTAAAACTAATGCATGAATGCAAAGCAGATAAATAGTTTCATTACAATATGCAGATCTACTCAACAACTAAATAGTGGGGAAAAAATCGTTGAATTAGCTTCTTCACTTCAAGCAAATTTTGAGAATTTCTGCAGCGGCTTGGGTAGTTACAAACCTGTATGTGTTTCGGATGCACAAGCCATTACTACAAGTAAACTCATTTTCTGTGCAAGATCTTCGTGTACAGTTCTGCTGTTCATCAAATGCATCACTGCAGTCAGCATCACCATCACAGATCCATGCCCGAGGAATGCACCTCCTGAGTGGGGGTCGATTGTTGGCACATGTGAACTCTGCTGCTGTGCAGTTGCGGTTTGCTGAAAGAAAAGCATGTTCACTGATGCACCAAGTTATACTCTATGTAACACCCTCCCCCACACACACACAGAGTCTGGATATCCACCCGTAATCCACAGTAGAGCCATGCTCTGCTGCATGTGCAAAGATAGATACCACAGCACCCTCTCATATACAAATCTCATACGCATTCCCACTGATTTTCACTGAGCATTGCTCTTCATAGAGGCTGACTGGGAACCAAAGCACTTTAGGATTCCTTAGGCAGTGCTGGCATGTGCAGAACTCTGGATCTTGTTGGATTCTCAGTATAAGCTTTTCACGTGTCTGGCCAGATCTTCTTAGAGCTGAAAAGGTGTTAGGGCTGGGCTCTCTATCCCCTGCATTCCTCAAGGTATTCTGTGCTCCAGGGAGCAAACAGAGGGAGCACAATTGCAGTTAAAAGGGGCAAGGACAAGTGTATCCAGCTGCTGTTAAAGGACTCAAAGAGCAGTACCAGGCTTGGTAAACCTTCTTCCCTTTGTTCATACTCTAAACAGCCATGCTTACTTTGCTCACCAATTTTTAAAGAAATTATGCCAAAACCATGTGGTTATTAATATGCACAAGACATAGTGCATGACGATCAGGAGGTATCTCCACTGAAGGTGCTATTGCTGCCCAGATCATACAAACAACCCAGGTTAATTATATCTCCATTTGAACTCAATAATTCAAAGATGAGTAATTGCAAAATTAGAACTTTTTTTTTTTTACCAGTAAGATATTCAATTTTAATTCAATATAATGAAAATGAAGGTACAGGAAGAACGTGCCTCATGCTTAACGTGCACCTTTATGGACAGAAAAATTGGCAGAGGGTGGGAGTTTGGGGGTTGGTTGTTTTCTAAAAAATGCCTACAGGACAAACAAAGAAAGCGCAGTATCCATTTGCATTAAACACTTACCACAATTATGTCTTTGATCCTCATCACTCATATCCCCACAGTCATTATCACCATCACAGATCCATGTTGCTGGGATACATCTGCCATCATCACATCTGAACTGGTCGCTTGAACAAGTCCGCACTTGGGGCACTTAAAAAAGAACACAATCACTCTGCTTGTTAAACTAACCTGCACTGCCATCAAAATCTACTGAGGGTATTTTAGGGAGAATCTTATGATAGTGAAATGTAAAATAGAAGCTTAAGAGTAAGACAGTTAAGGTATAAGCTGCAAGACATTTTCGTAAACTAAAGGTGCAACTCCAGCAACATGCAAAGTGAGCTATCAGCCCTGCTTAAATCATAGAAGAATCTGTTCTGCCTTGTGTTATGCCAGCTTTTACAGTGAGAAAAATGACTATGTTGTAATATCTATTCTCAGTGACTTCAGTTAGCCCTTCCTCCTCCTCCCTGGAGATTACTCTGCTTCTTTTCACCTTCTTCCCCCCTCTGCTGCTCATTACCATCAATTTCTATTGTACATGCAGGATTTGCTTATTGCAATACTATGGTACTCTACCTCATACTGTGTCAACAATGTTCCTGTACATCCCACATTCCTTTTTTCCCAAATGCAATACTACATGCACGCTTTCTGTACAGCATGACATTTGCTTTTACATCCAAAACAGTATCAAAATACTTGCTACTTTTCATCACTTGATTCACCACCATCACAGTCTTATAAAGAGACAGAGGAAGTTATACATTAAAAGTAATCACATTAAGAGCATCCAATTGTGGCAATTAAAAGCCTTCATATTCCATATGCTGCTTTAAGAATTTAAGACTTGAATTACTCAGTGACTCAGAGTATTTAGAGTCAGTGAAAAAAACCTCAGAAGACACTTACTTTCCACCTGCTCTGGATTCAAGCTGTTGCCTACAAGAGAAACTACTCATTTCCCATAACCCATTGTGTCGCATCTTGTGAGTGTAAACTTACCACAAGAGGCCGGTTCATCAGAGCCATCAGCACAGTCTATTCCTTGATCACAGTACCAATGAGCAGGAATACAACGTCCCGATGTACAACGAAACTCACTATTTGTGCAAGTCAGTGAGACTGGAAGAAAAAACCTATGTATGACTTCTTTCTTTCTGTTACCTTTCCAACTTGTTTTAAGTTGCTTTTGAGTCCATGTTACGCAAAAATATTACAGACCCCAAAAAAGAAAGAGAAAAAATTATGCTAGGAAGGATGTCTTTTCACAGCCTATCTGCAAAGAGTTCATTGTACAAACTAGCTTGATCTTTGTATGCAAAAAATGGGCTTAATTCTCTCTTTGGGTATATGTATCAGCTAATAAGTTGACAGAATTTGCCCTTGAAATAGGACTGCATGCAGCAACTGTAAATATGTTCTATGTTTATACTTGAGATTTGTGCACAAGAAAACGACCACAGTTCAATATACTCATTTCTCCAGTACCCAAACCAGGCAGTAGCAGACTCCATGCTTTACAAGGAATCAAAATGTGCAGTAAGGAAGTAATATTTCATGGTAGATAATTCTTTCCTTGTTCTCCCACTGATTTTTCTTCACTTGCAGGTAGGAATCTTTTCTTAATGACAGTGAAGAACAAACACATTGCTCATAAATGTCTTGGGGCTTCTTTCATCTCCCATTCTCCCTTTCTTTCCCTCTTTCTTGCCCTTCACCACTTCTCAATTTAAGTAATTCAGCAGTGCTGCTGGGACAAACAGTAGCAGGAACAAAGCACACCTTTCATGAGCAGCACAAGACTCACTATGTCTGTATATGTAGCCACATATTTTTGACACATAGGGGTCCATAGATAAAAGTGGCCATGTTCTGGCTAGAAAAACTGAACTCATATTTTAGGGAAATTGTGGCATAGTTAATTCAAGGCAGGTACCTTTAGGAAAACTAGTGAAAGCAAAAATAATCCACTCAGGCAATACTAAAAATAAATCATTATCTGAAAATATCCAGTATGTTTTATAAACTGATCCAAAACATTTTATATGGGAAACGTACTACCTAACAACTACCTAATACAAATGTCTGTACTAGTAAAGATAAGCCCGTTTGTAATTAAGGCTGACTGAAAAACTAGACACTTTTATATGCTAACTGGAGCTACAATGAACAACGAATCATATGCCAAGGCATGCGTAACTACATGAAAGAGCTAAAAGAAATTACATTTGAGACTGTATAGAATTTCATTTGATTAGAAGGAAAAACATTCTAATGTTAAAGTTCCAGAAAAAGCCAACTCGCTATAATACTTAAGTGCCAATTACCTTGTAAAACCTTAAAAGATATAGAGCAGAATAAGCAAAAGGCATGATCCCTCAAATACTGTATAAAAATGCTGCAAAAATTTATGATCTTTTTTATTAGATAAAAGCATGATTTAGATAATTGAGAGCTAATAATACAATGCATATACCTTATAACTCTTCAGTATTACAAGAGTAGATGTTTTGAGAACAGTTGCAGTTATGTCAAAGGTAAAGAGGAGGGGAATAAATTTCTGAAGTACAAGAAAAGTAACCGAGGCCCTGTTAACTTACCACAGTGAGTAGGGCTCTCATCACTCATATCTCCACAGTCGTTATCACCATCACACAAATACGTTCGAGGAATGCAAATATTTGTGCTTTGACATTTTGTAAAACCAGACTGACAAGTGCGCTCCGCTTTAAGGAAGGAGGAAAAAAAACAAAAGGCAAAAGTTCTTTAGAGCTTTATTTTAATACTATTACGTTGTATCTCATTGAAAGATATATAATATTATTAAAAAGAGTCCCATGTCACTCACTTGCTAAAGTGCACTCATACTGCTTGTGGTATATGGAAACAGACAATTGTTTTTATTGACAAAAATCCTGACAAAAATATGATCAAAGAAACACATGCCAACACTTGGGGGTGAGGGAATGTAAATTGACACGTATTCACACTGTAATGCCTGCATTTGCAACCAGCTGGTACTGTATGAATTATCAGACCAACTACAAATGACTAATAGACCAGGAATTTCAAATATTCAGATTTCACTGATACTAAAAACATTGTCACAAATAATATGTTTCAAAAGAAAAAAAAATCAGTGTGCACACAAAAATGTAAAAAAAAAATTCTCTAAATACATTTTCATCAATTTCTCTAACTCCGGATATAAATTTTCCACTGAAGAATGTAATCTTAGTGCAAAGCCATGATTAGTTTGATTAATTGTAATAGTAGTCAATAATGAACTAATCACAGGTTACATCTTAAGGAAAACAAACATAACTGATAGCTCTCAAAAAGTTATAAGGCATATATTTTTTAACAGAATAATTATAAACTGTGTCTGTGTAACAGACAGTCACAATATACACTCCTGATGATTAAATCTAGTGTACTTAATATAGCATGACACAAAGTAAAAACCCACTGTCAAACTCCAGGCTAATCCTGCAAAACTATAAACCCTGTGCCCAATTAATCTGAAATAATCTTTCTGAAGTCCATGGGATTACTCAGAAGACCTAACATTAAGCACTGCATAAGCATTTGTTGCATCAAGGCAGACTATTTAAAGCAATAGTTATTATGTAATAACTTAGGGTACTCCGGAATATCTTTTAACAATTCTATTTGCTTCAAATAACACAAAGCAGAATCTGTAATGTAAATAAAGAAATCTTTTATCCTCTTTGCTGGTTTTGTCATAATTCTTCACATACAAACATATTTGGCTCTTCTTTGGTCTAAAGAGTCAGAATCATTAGGATAAACTTACGGCAATTTCTCTCATCCGATGTGCCATTATCGTAACAGTTGTTTACTCCATTGCAGACGTACTGAAGAGATATACACCTTCCATTATTGCAAGTAAATTCTGTATGGGAGTCACAAGTTCGGAACAAGCAGCCAACTTCATCACTGTTATCTCCACAGTCATTGTAGTGATCACAGCGGTAATGATAGGGTACGCATCGCCCATTACCACAGGTAAAAGCTGTTGGTTGACAAGTATGGAATGCTGCAGGAAATTAAAAAAAAAATTAAACCAAAAAAAAAAGAATATACATGGATAAAATTAAAAGCAAGTTCTCTGACAAAGTAACAAGTAAAATCACAATATTTTTACCTGCCAGGGCAAACACAGCTGCAAAACGGACTGCATGAAAAGTAAAATACATATTTGCATTAAAGTAGAAATTGGCTATACATGATAAAAATTCAATACTATGGTGATTTTGGATTCTAGAGCAAATCAGTAGCCATTCAGTCCTCAAGTCTGTGAGCAAGCAAGGGATCGTTTCCAAACTACAGCCGTAAGACCCATGATCATAAAGCCATAAAAGTGATAGAGAATACAGTACAGGCAAGACAGAGTATGCATAACTTTCTCATGCAGTTATTTTAAATGCTTACCACACACACTTTCCAACTCATCACTGCCATCACCACAGTCATTGTCATTGTCACATTTCCATCGCTCAGAGATACATTGCCCATTAAGGCATGTGAAGAAACCAGTATCACACCTGGTACCATTATCCACAATACAGTGCTTGTTATTATTGGCTAAATACCAGCGACCTTCAGAGGGGCACTGACATTCTGCACCAGCTGGACCTAAATTTGTTTGACCGTTAAAAAAAAAAAGGGGAGACAAAAAATTAAACAAATTTAACACTGATGTTTAGATAGAGTTCTATGAAACCGTTCACAGCTGTAACGCTGGAAAAGGCAATGAAATTTCACAACTCCTGTAAGATCTATCTGCTTAGATAAAAGTGTGGTGACTCAGCCAGATTTTTATCTCAGTTAAGCATATGCAAACCCATTAAAACCCACAAGAGTTATTTCAGAGTTCTCTAGAGGAACTGAGATCAAAACTTGGAGTATCTTAATATTTGCTTGTTGTACAAATAGCTTTTGGGGGGCAGCAAGATGGCATCTGATGGTTTCAAATATCAGAGCTACCCCACCTGAGACTCCACCCCTCAAAATAGGGTTTTGAAAAACTCCTTGCACTAGACTAACTGCTCTTCTCAAAATCAATGAGAAGTTTGAGTTGTTTTCAGGCAAGACAAATTTTTAAAGGCATTTAAGATGCTACAAATGAAAGCAGGTGCTGAATGAGTTTTTCAAAGTCAAGGATCATAACTTCCAAAAATCCACAATGCACAAAACAGCTCTGTAACAGGTATGCTCCTTGGGGTATACTGCCATTCTGGTTTCCTGGGCATCTGGACTGGTGGCCTGTTGGAGCACTTCAACCCTCTCCTTACACATCCACAAGGAGAGATACAAGATGGGATACATACGTCACTCAGGTCTCACCCCAATATGCAGTTGATGATACGGAGTATGTTTCTGGAGTCCATGACTCAAAAGGACACCTGCCCCACAGTGTAGATAGAAATCAATTTGTGCTATCTTCTTAGTAATTGTCCAACATTTAAAATGAGGCAGTAGAAATATTTATTTTGGAAATTAATCACTAGGGAAAGACTGCATAATATCACGTGATAAAGAAGTAATGACCATAAAGATTTTTTTTAAATCTGTGGTGGAAAACATCTGTTCAGTATACAGCGTATGAGTATGTATTCCTAAGGTAACCATATGCTGCAGAGCTCACTTCATGTCTCATCCCAGAGGAAAAACAAGTTAAAACCCCAGAAAACGAGGTTTTGATTTAAATTAGAGAAACACATAATTTTGTGAGGATTCTCATACACAACCCTCAGGTGTGTTGGCAAAATACCATGACCTTGAATGGCAATTATTTTGATTGCATTTATAAATAAAATAAATATTAAACATTTAGGAACACTAAGAAATATTTCAGCTGTCCTCATGTGACTAAAATTGCTATACTATGAACTCCAATATAGGCAACACTAGTAGCTTACAGTCATCAAGCATAACAGCTTACCTGGTGCACAGATGTGACTGCAGCCACCATTGAACTGGTTGCAAGGGTTGGTACACTGCTGCTGCTTACTTTTTGCCCAGACATGAATATCCATTGGTCTTTGTGGAAGATTCATGATCATTACAATCTGATCTGAACCATCATACTTGTTAGCTCGGTAAATGCTTCGTGTGTTCCAGTCTGTCCAATATATGTGCTGATCAAACAATGTCATTGCAAATGGATGAAGAGCAGTGCTAACAATTACCTCACGATTTGTACCAGTGAGAGTGCATCGCTCAATCTTCTGCCTAAAATTACAAAGAAATGATTACATCTTAAAAGAAAGAAGTGTTTTAACTTATGTATAAAGCCATGCCCTAGTTAGTCTGGCAACTAGTATCCACCATTTCAGTAATGCGCATCAATATGTAGGGTGCTGTTACGAGTTAATATCTCAAATTTTCCAATCTATGGCTTCAATCATGATGCAGAGTAGCAGCTCTGTAATACCGACACAATAATGTACTGCAAGTAATCAGGCTGAAGATTGAAATGTTTAAACAGCCACACTACTGAGAGCTAAAATGAATGCAAAACTTCATGAGAGAATACACTTTTGGAATGGGTATGATGTTAATGACTTCTTGTACCAGGACAAGACCAACAGTCCCATGAAATGGGAATTTCATTTCAGTTTTATCCAAATTCACACAATCAGGAAATACAAGCAAATTCACGAGAAAGATGCATTTTCTGCTATTTCTCGCATAAGAGTACAGGAGGGGAAAACAGTTCTAATATATAATAACCACCACATATATAACATCTAATAGCCACAAATATATAGTGTATGATAAAACTGGAAGATCAACTAGGAAGAAACGTTTGATTCTACCTTAGGAACAGTGTTTGCAATGACAAAAAAAAATTCCAACAAACAAGACTTCAAGGAGCCCCAAAAAATGAGGGTTCAACTCCAAGTTCTGTGATAGACATGTTCTGTTGTATGTGAACCGTTCTTCACTCGCACAGACGGCACTACTGACCCACAACCACCTTGTCACTGCTTCTCCCCTTCAGCCTTTCCCACCCTTGATGACCACTACAGCAAAGGTCAGTGAGGAAGCAGGAGAAGACACACTGATGCCAGAAGACTCAATATGCACTGTTCATGCAAGGACATTATTTCTAAGCATTGTTTATAAAATGATGGCAAATGTTAGAGGTTCCTTTTACCACACAGATTCCTGTCTGAGATAGACAGACTATACAAGAAAAAAGCATGAGAGAAGAGAAAATGGAGGATGCTCAAAAGTTATTTGCAATGAGGATAACAAGAGAAGAATTAACAAATAATAGCCGGGGTTATTCAAAGGAAGAAAAAGAGCTTGACAGAAAAACATCAAGATATAAGTAAATGCTGAAAGTGAGATGAGGTACTGTCAGCAAATTGAAGATAGTAGAACAAGAATGAGCATGGATAAAGGCTGTTCCTTGCCTCCAGCTCCCAGCATCTTGCTGTTCAGTCACACTGTAATGTTCACATGGCAAGGTTGCCAACCACTTACTGACAGAAAGAACACATTTCAGGTTGTCTCTGCTCCATCAAGTATGGCATCATTCAACTGCATTGCTCTTAATACTCATCTCTAAAGAGCAGATAGAGGTAGGACAGTGTGTTTGCTTATGTATAAAGGCATAATGCCTAAGAAGTGGAGTGGTGTTTATGCAATGTCAATGGAACAGAACAATTCTCTAAGAGGCTGAGGCATCTTTCACACACAAGCTTCTGGAAAGGAGCTAATAAGAATCCCAGAATGGCTCTATGAAGGGTAAGGATAAGGAAGCTGTGGGACTAAAGACATCATACCCAGTGATTTTCTTCCTGCTAGCAGCTTCTCTCCCTGTTCATCACTGCATGGCCATTACTTCTTGCCTGTGAAGTCAGAAGGGCCAAATGTTGTTGGAGACTCCAAGCGGAAGCTCCATCCTGCAGTTCAAGCCACCAAAAGAGTTCTCACAGAAATGCTCCAACAACTTAGCGTTAGCAGTAAGAAAATCACTTCAACTTATTTTATCTAACCTGAAAGCAACTGTATGTTTAAGTCTCCACTAGAGACAAAATTTAATTATTACCAATTGTATTTAAGGCATTTACTAGACTACCAGTGTGGGTTGAATAAGAATGGAAATGGCCAATGAGAGAAAATGAGCAGATAAGAAATTTCTCAACAAGCTGAACAGCTCGTCTCCTTTGTCATCACTAGTAGGAAGCAAAAAGCTGCATTTCATATAAGCAGGAGAAGAAAAATCAGAATTTTAGTAATTATTACAGGAAAATAATAATAGGCAGACACTTTATAAGGCAAAAGCTTTTATGCGAAAGACACTTTTCTATGAAATTGCACTTCTACAAAAGAAAAGAAGCTCAAATGCAACTCTCCTGCAATACAGGCTCAGGTAATTTCCCCCTTTCATGCCACAGTTCCCAAGTGTCAGTATGCTACCTGGTGAGGGATTCTTACTATGTTGCATGCAGCAACTGTAAAGATATGGGAAAGGAATAGTGTACAAGTAGCATATACATTCTATCTACTTGAGATATATCTCAAGACTTGTGTGTGTGCCCAATGGTGTCACAGTACTTACAAGGCAACAGCAGGGTCCAGAGCAAAAGAACAGAAACACTGTTTTAGAGAAAGAGGGATAGCACCTTTGGGAGACTAGCATAAACAAGAGAAGAATAAGCAAAGTAAAAATGGAGGAGCATATACAGCTCACCCTTGTGTTCCCTCAGTGCGTTCAGAGCTAAGGAGCACTGTTATTTTTGAGTGTCTGGTCTTCATATCCTACCCCATGCTGGTACCTGTCTCTCTGAATGGGTAAAGGCCCTCCCTGTGAAAGTCAGAATAAAGAAGACTTCATATTGTTTAAGCATATGCTCCCCTACCTCCATTAATCAGAGTTTGAAAGAGAAAAGAGGATGTCTCATTTGACATCCTGCATTGCCCTTAAAACAGAGGGTCCCATTACAGGTGCCTTGCCCTCCTGCACACAGATGAATCCAGATAAGTATGCTTTCCTCCCAGAAGATCCAATAGAGGCACAGACCATAAGAGTGACTACATTACAGACATCGCTTTTCCGTCACAGCAAAGCCTGCAAAATAACTGCTATGCTGAAGAAACCAGAGGGGAAAGGTCTGATTGCTGCAGTGACTTCTCTGATACCATGGGTGAATTTGAATGGATACAAACTAAATTATTTTTAAAAACTTCTCTGCTGACGGCAGAAATTCTGGTGGCATAAATTGAAGGGTAGAGTTCTGTCTGGTAGGCAACGGCAAGAACATCATGCCAAATTCCACAGGTGACAGGCATTAACCATGAGCAATGAATGATGTAAAATGTGCACTGGGATTGTATTTGTTAGAGAAGATGCTTGTAAAAGTCCTGAGTTGCACATAAGATGAACAAACTGCCAGTGGGTACAGATGCCATAAAGCAGTGGACTAAATCTACACTGTGGCATAAAAAAACTTCTTATTGCGCAGTCGTTCCACATCAATATCAAGACTTGACATTGCATTGCTATTAAGTAACTCAACATCCTACAATACAAAGTACCAAATTCAATTGAAATGCTGAAAAGCAGTTTAAAAAATGAGGAAAAATAAATAATAGATCTATTAAAAAAAAATCAAATGTAAACCAACAAGTGCGTTATCAATACATACAGATTTGCATCAGCCCAGTATAGCTGCTGTTCTTCATAGTCCAGGGTAAGCCCATTTGGCCATACCAAATTGGTGCTCACAATAGGTGTTCTGAAGTTTCCTCCAAGCGTAGCTCGTTCTATCTTTGCATTTGAACTCCAGTCAGTCCAGTACATATATCTGTCAATAACATGATTACAAGCTTATATTTTCAGCAAATAAAGCTCGCACAGCTCTTATCTGCTTCAGGATATTTCCACCCTGGTGTGCCTCACTGAAGTGTGCAGTGCAAAACTAGTGGAAAAGAACAACTTCTGCTATTTTGGCCCACATTGACAAGGGAATCTTCTAGCAGGGATCACTGGGGTCCACTGCAGTGAACTTCAGAAAAGTTTTTCTAGCTCCTGCAAGAATCCAGTAAAGTCGATTAATCTCTTTCTTATTTTTCTTCATTTGAAATACAGTATAATTAGTAATGAAATTAGAAATAGAGTATAATCTAGTAATGCCCCCAGCCTTTCAGGGAATGTTTTGATACCGAAACAAGAATTCTTCTGAGGCACTCAGGAAATACAACAAATAAAGGGAAAGATCATATGAGACTCTAAATAGAGAGATCTCTTGGCAGCACCACCTGATTATCATGATATGATATTCTTGAAGAAATCTTGGTTTCAACAAATATCCTTTGTTTTTCTGCCTTACACAGCAAATAGAAGATGGTTAGTTGCTTGACAAACACCTGCTTTGAACATTGTTCTCATTTACCCCCAGTACCTGGTTCCCACCCTCACTAATTGGAGCCTCATGCACTACACAGTCAGAGATGTTCTAAAAATCTCAGAAGAAAATTCAAATCTCTGAGGGTGAGATTAGCTTAGAAAACTTAAAACTAAAGATTTAGATCTGGGATGGTTATGCACAGCTGGAACTTAGGGCTCAGAACAGGAAGTATCTGGCAGTTGTCGTCAAAGTCTAAATTGTAGTTTCACCTGCAGTCAAAGCAAAGTATACAAAGTGCAACACATACCCTCTGCAGGGATCTAATACAACGGCTCTTGGTCGTGGAACCCGGGCAACCACTGTACAGTTAGATCCATCCACAGCCATTGAGCTGATAGTCTGATTGAGGTAGTCACTGTAGTAAACTCTGTTGTTGATCCAGTCAAAGGCTATGCCATCTGGAGTCCCCAGGTCTTAGACACATGCAAGCAAACACACACAAGTTCAGTACAGTTTCCTGAAATATTGCAATACTCCTCACCTATTTTAATGTGGCAACACCAAAGATCTCTTTGAAATGCCATTGGTATCAATGCAAATTTGTCCATTTAAAAATCTGAAGAACTAATACTTACAAAGACCTTTTCCTCACATAGACCTAAGTTTTGGTTGCTGTTCTCCAAGTAGCAGGAATCATCCCTCACTCCATAATATTAATTTACTAGATATAATTTTAATTTATTACATATAATTTTTATAGATAATAATATTTAACCTGTTTTATATTTCCATTTCATTGTGATCAAGATGAAATAAGAATCTCAGAAGAGGAAAAAACTAAGGAGAAGAGTCAAAAGGAGCATTTAATCAGATATCTTAACTAAATAGTCCACCTTGATCATTAGCAGAAAAATACCTGCTGAGGTAGTGCTAGGTGTTGCAGTCCATTTTTTTCAATATCCAATTACTTTGTATCACATTTCAGCGCACTTACCAGATGCAACTACTGTTGGAGAGCCAATTCCTGAGTAAATACTAACATAACTTATTCTTCCTGTCCCTGAAGGATAACTTTGTGTAAAATATATTCGGTTGTTTATGCTGTCAAAATCCAGGGCCACTGCAGTTCTTAAGACATTGACTGTGCGGAAGGGAGGACTGTGATTTTCAGGATCTAGATGGATACTTCTGAGGGCATTCTCAAGAGCAAAAATCAGGTAATCATCAGTTGAAATGGAACATCTCTTGCCATCACTGCCTAGTGTTCCAAAGGCACAACCACATTTGGGCGTCTGCATGTCAGGCAGGGCAAAACACAGATGAGAACAGCCTCCGTTGTTGTCCAAACAAGGATTGTTGTTGACATCACGGGGTGAGCGTGACTGGAAATGACTGTTGTAAATGGTAACATCCCTTAGCCAATTAATGTTGTCTCGTATTACTGTTGGCTGATCAGTATTGCCTGGCTCCTTGCTGGCTTGGAAGACTTTTTTCAGGTTCCGATCCACCCAGATCATAGAATTTCCAAAGACAGTGATACCATACGGGGTTGGATAGCGACTGCCGTAACGCACAATTTCAACATCACCACCATCAGGCTGAATTCTTGCAATCATATCTAATGAATCGTCCACCCAGTAAATGTAGCCATTGCTGTGATCTATGGCCAACCCACGAGGTGTAACAATGCCCTCAGACACAAGAACCGTTCTGTTGGTGCAGTCAAGAAATGCACGTTCGATCTTTGGATTTTGCCCATAATCTGCCCAGAACAGATATCTGTTTTTTGGGTCAACTACTATGTGTCTTGGCATATCTATGGTAGTTTTAAGCAGAACACGGCGATAAGTTGTGTTTAAACGCAAAACTTCTATAAAAGTCTCTGTCAGGAATGCATTTGTAAAATAAAGATTTCCTATATTTAAAGAAAAAAAAAAAACAAAGCAGAAAAACAAAACACAAAGTTAATATATAGCATCAACACCTGAGAAACATGAGCTGATAAAATACTAAACCATAAAATGAATATCCATAAACATCCTAGTAGTTGGAAGCATAAGGTACTTGCCTACACTTTGAAGAATTAGGAAGAAGACACCCAAACTCACAATAGTCAATTAATTGCTAAATCCTCATTCATTGCCATGGGGAAAATCAGTGGTATAAGATCAAAAGTGCATTAACTACAGTTGTTCTGTAGGTGTATTTTTTTTTTTTTTAATCTAAGCCTTTGGCTTGCCCTTCCATACTCTTATCCCTTTACCTTTTACAACACACAACTATGAAATCCATGTTATGGCACAGCACTGTATACAGTAACTAAATTAAGTGTATACAGCAGATGATTATTCTAAAACTCATCCCAACAAGCCTATCAATCAACAGAAAAACTTTTGCAAAACATATATATAGTACGTATACATATAAAATAAAGGTATTAATGGCAATGGTCAACTACTTAGAGTTGATGAACACTTTCTGAAAAGTTAATATTTGAATTAATCTCTAATATGTTTAAATAGGAACAGGAAGTGCAAGTGGGGAAATTAAAGTTCAAAGACAAAGTATTTCTTCTGCTTTCTTTACTTTTCATTATAATTTATAGGATTTGTACACCGCAATCTGAGGGCAGATGAAGGATCCTTCTTTCTTATTAACAATGTCATCAGACAACTTTTGTGCACTGTTCTCTGGTACACATTTTTCACTATGGTAGTAAAGTATAGTAGCACACTGGATAACAGCTACTTATGAATGCACAGACAAGAAGAAAGACCCAAGACAAATATGAAAGCATCATGAGAGAAAAGGTTCTATACATCTGCTCTGATAAACTTTCATTTTTATACATATATATAAATATAAGAGCCATTCATTACTTGCTCTTGTTTTAAAATCAGTCCATAGACAAACAAGTTAGAATCACCGGACTTCCATTCAAAATAGTCCCATAAGGATCCATTTATGTTAGTCTAAAAATTTTACAATCTGTGAAGAATAACATTCTCCTAAATTCAGCTATGCTTACCTGCTACCCAGTCAATTGCAATGCCACGGATCCCATTTCGTCCTATTCCATTTGTAACAACATTTCTAAAATAAGAACCATCCGGTTTAATTTTACGTATTGCATTCTGGGAAGAAATCGTGCTACTGAAGTCGCACCAGTAAATGAAACCAGAAGGCATGTGAACATCCACGTGAAGTGCATTTCGTCCTGAAATATTTTGAAAAGTAATAATTAATTATATCTTTGATATAAACTAACTTATTTAAAACATGTGCTATGCCAGCAAGAAATGCCAAAATATTAGGCAATATAAGATTTTTTTCCTACTATAATATTCACATACCTCTTCCTGCCAGTGGTACCATGGCTTCAGAGTGATCAGATGTCTCTAAACTAAATCCTTTAATTGCAGAAAGCATAGAAACAACAACAAAAGAACTGTATGGGGAACAGGTTCTGTTATCAGGATTTAGCTGAAAGCCAGTAGCACAGGCACAGGAGAATAATCCACCAGGTACAGGCAGGCAAAGCTGCTGGCAAACTCCAATATTATTACTGCAACCATTTGAGGAACCAGCAGAATCTGTGAAAGACACACATGGCAAGACATAAAAATCTGAACTGTATCATCACAAACTCCCACGGATATATAACCAAATTCATATACTTGCATAGTATTAACAACCAGCTGACAAAAATAAAGATCTTAATCACTGTACATTTTAACACATAAGCGTTAGCAATGGATTTGCTGGTTTCTTGTCATTTAAGATCGATGGGACCAAGAATCAGATAAAATGGATATATAAATTTAAAGCCAAAGTAACAAAATTTGTTATTTAGTCAATATTACACTGATAATATTTTATTAAAACTACGTGTGCCAATAGATGCCTTAACTGGATGGTGAAACATCTCTTTACCAAAATCAGGTAAAATGCTTCTGACACTTTTCCTGAAAGCCTAATCAAATCATTTCCTTTGAAAGAGCATGCATTCTGTCTCTGAAGTAAGCAAGTATCACAAGGCATCACAAGTTGGATATCCTGAAATACCTCTTTAGCAAATACTCACTGTCTCTGTAATACACACGTAGGCATTTCAGTCTTGGGACATTATCTCTCAGTACTACTTTGTTTGCTCCAGTGGACTTGTCAACTCGTTCAATAACTTCATAATCTCGATCAGTATAGTACAGAAAGGTATCATACACAGCAATTCCCCATGGATGAGAAAGATGAACCACCAGAGTGACACGATTTGTACCATCCACATTGCCTTTCTCAATCTAAGAAATCAGTTTAAAGCTTAATATTACATTTCTTATAATAAAAGTTCAATGTTACAATACAAAATTAAAATGGAATATATGCTACTTTTTCATTCAAATTCATCATATATTTTAATGGTAATTAGTAACAACAGTTATTCAGATTTTGCTCAGTCCTGCAACTCCCAGTTACATGAGTAAACTAAAGTAACTGAATTACTCATATGAACCACAGACAGCGAGATAGATGAACAGGTGAAAAAGCAATTATTAAAAAAATATCTCCTACCACTCCTGTGCTTGTGACAGCCCAGTACAGCTTTTGTTCCTTAATGTCAATGGTAATGAACTCTACATGGTCAAGGTTGCCAGTAAAGAGCGTTTGTATGCCTGATCCATCCATGTTTGCACTGCCAATCTTTGCTGGGACTCCACTGTCAGTTCCCTGGTCTGTCCAGTACAGCTTCCTGTAACACATATTATCACATCTGTTACGAAAGCTGAAAACAGAGATCAATGGATCAGAGTCACTTGAGCATATGCTTAAATCCGTCTCCCTCATCAGCCAAATACTTCAGCACATGCTGAACAGAGTTCACTTTGAACCAGGTCACAATGAAGAAGAGATCTTGTTTGAAAAAAAGAGAAAAATGCTTGTTCTCTTGAAAAAGAGAAATGCCTTGAAAAAGAGAAATGTCTGTTTCTCTTGAAAAAGAGAACAATGCCTGTTAAATAATTTTTAGAAATCCATAACCTCCTCTATATTATCCCACATTACTGTCAGTAGGTAAACTCAGTAATTAGGACTGTAACAAGAAAGCAGGAGAATAATAATCTGTTTCATATATGGCTGCAAGGTTTCAGCAGTGAGTTTGGTTCCAATTTGGAATTAAAAGTACAAGTTCAAAAAATCTACATGAAACAGAATTCCATTATCTGGCTCTGGGGAATATGTGCACCGCTCTGGGCTCAGCTGCTGAAGAACACCTAGTGGACATGGCACCCAGACTCCCAAGCAGGGACAAAAAGTCAGGCATCAATTCATCTGAAAGCCTGCCAAGTCACCAGCAGAACTCTCTCATTACTAATATAGTCCTATGGAACACTGTGATTTGGCGGGGGGGGGGGGGGGGGGGCAAAAGCATCATATTGCAATTTTGAGTACTCTGTTGGAAAAAAAAAAAAGAGCAAATTACAGTTCTTTTGGGGAGAAAGTAGTAAAATTATATTTAGTGCTATGCTGTTTAACATGTGACATTCTTCTCATGTAGTGTGTCTTTCTACTACAGATAGGCCTCAAAACAGACATCACAAGATATTATCAAGAAAGACTTTAGAGTTCTCTTTACTCTGGATTCCCATTTTTCAGAGATTTTTTTCACACTCATAACACTCTGAGATCCTTTTTAAACAAAAAATTTTACCATATAAGTATATGGTAAATTAAGGAGAATGAACATCTATACAACAATTTATGAAGCCATGCAATTATTTTCTAGGGCCTAAAAAGAGTAAATAAAGTCTGCACAAATATGAAAAAAAACAAAACCATGTCAAATCCAGGATGGAGGCTGAAGACCCTAAAAATTAAGAAAAACGTGGAGAATATACTCATGTGCAAAAACAACAGCAATTTTGGAAATTTACCCTCTTGCTGGATCAACTGTCAAACCAATCGGCATGCCAGCTCCCAGAGAGGTGCCATCATTGGTAATCAGTGTTTTCCTGTACATTACGTCACCATGCAGCTTCAGGACCTATGCAAACATTGAACTCATCAGAGCATGTAATATAGAACTTATGATAGATTTTCAAATTAAAGGAAGGATGCCTAAATCCACAGGGAGTTGAAATTGCAGACGACTCTCTCAAATCCTTTGAAGAAAAAGCACATTGTTCTGTACTCTAACCATCTCCCTTCTCTAACATGCACCCCTTGAATGAGCTGCTTGCAGCTTAGAACCTGCCTATGTTAACAAGTAAGCATCCTAGGTATAAAAATAGTTAATCTTTCAGCTTCCATAATATCTTGAAAGTATTACAGGCTGAAGGCGTTGATGAAATGCTGATTCAGAAAGTATTTAATTTTATTTGTTTAAATTAGCTGTCTCTTCATTTAATAGTATGTATTTATATTTGGGGACAAGGACATTAATGACTGTGCTTATTCACAGTCATTACTGTATTATATATTGCTTATCCTCTATTTCCCTACACTAAATGGAAATTTTATCCTTCACATACCATCAGACTGCTACTCTCCAGAAAGCTACATAATATGATATCAAAGCATTTAGGAGCAGATCTTACTGCATTTGATGGCAACAGTCCTTTACTATCAGAGGCACTGTATTGGGATCATTGATTTAAAGTGAGAATAGTAATAATAATAGTAACTCTAGTGATCAGAGAGGTTGTGTGTCAAACAACAGAAGCCTAATGTCTTCGCAGGGGGGAGAAAAAGAAAAAAAAAAAAAAAAGAGAGAGATCTATGCACAAATAAAGTTCCCAGAATATACTGCTTTCAATCTTTTTGACTATGCTCAAATTCAGGTTTATCCCTTCAAGTTCATAAAGTATTTTTCTACAGACTGTTTCCATTTTAAAATAAATCTAATTTCATTTTTTCACTAAAAAAAATATTACTAATTTCAACCTGTACACATAGCAGTGAAAAATCTAGGCTCTTACTTTCCAGTTGTCCCTCTTAAATAATTACCTCAATTGACTGTGTCCCTGGGTTACTGTAATACAGGTTTGCAGATATCCAGTCCAATGCCAGACCAATAGGAGCACCGATAACAGCTGCTGGAGCAAAAACTGTCCTGTTGGCTCCATCTGACCTCACTCTGTGAATTTCACCCTTGGGAAAAAAGATAACAAAAGTGAAAAAAATGTCAAGAGCAGAAAACACTGTTCTATTCCAACTACATGAGCACTTACTTTATATTACAATCTGTTCTTAGCAAAATCCAGTAGAGAGAAATGTATTTGTATATGCTCAATGCATAAACATGGTAAAAATATTATTGTAAATCATAATTATCCAGTGTGAAGAGGCATTACCGTTCACCAACTAAAACCTGATTGGCAGAAATAAAATGACTATATTTTATAAGGTTGAACTGTATATATTTAAGCTATATACAGTCACACTTCTGTAATTTGTATTTTATTATCAAAAGATATTTACCAGGATACCTCAGTTAATCTGAAATATACCTGAAATCTAGTAAAGTAAAATAGTGTTCTCTCCATGCATAAATATTTAAGAATGAAATTTTTAATGAGCTGTAATAGCAAGAATCAAGACTAAGATTATCCTTGCAGGTTTCTTCATAAGGGCAGCCCTTGAAATGATAACTTACGACTTGCAGATTCTATGGTATTAGCTACAGTGTGTGATGCTAAAGCATGACATAAACAAGCACTAAACAACCACTAAACTGAAGTGGTTACTATAGCTGCCTTCCTGAGCTTTCTTCAAGTTATGTCAGTTTTATAGGTGTTCTGCAGAAGTCCTGCATATTATCATGGGAACGTATTATCTGGGAGCCTGCACCAGACAAGGTAGCACTGGGACCCACCGCTCCAGTTCTTCACTGAGGCAATACGTGCAGTTGGTTTGTTCTGCTCTGGCACTTTGCTGGAAAGACAGAGGGGCACTGCCCATTCAAAGAGACAGAACATACAGCGCACCATGAGAGCCTGAACTTGGCATCACTTGAAGGCAGAAGCTGTGCAGCTAAAACTAGCCCAGTTTGGGAAGGGAGGAGAGTAGAGGCAAAGACAGAGCAGGCCCAGGCAGTAAAAAATGGAGAACAGGTTGCAGTTGCCATCTCAGAGCAGAAACAAGGTAGAACCAGGTTTAGGAAAAGCACCCAGTGGTCATTTGGTCCATGCATATTCTTAATTGCATTGTTACCATGATATCAGTATGCTGTCTAAATATCTCAGTGCAGAATTGAAAATGGTGCTTCAGAAAGGAATCAACATATCAGATGGCAAAAATCTGAACAAGAACTCCAGGCCAAATTCACTGTTGGCTTAAATAGGCAGAATTTCTTAGACACCAGTAGAGTGCTGCTTGCTGAATCCTAACAATGTAATGCTATTTGCAAATTAACCTGTCCTTGAATCCCTAGGCCTACAGAAAAAAGTAGGAAAGTAGGATAACGTTTGGTACTGTATAAACCCTACTTTGAGAGCCTGACGGACATTGAATATTTACAACAATGTCTAGTATGATAGGCACTTTAAAGACAGTTCAGAATTCTCCTGCCTATTATTGACATTTACAATTAATAACCTATGGAACATGACAGCTGGAGATAAAAATACTTTGGAAGTGTTTTTCAAGTAGAATAGGGAGGACACTGATATTTATCTCTGTTTCCTGAGTTGCTTCAGACAGGTTGAACAAGTTGATGGATGTTCACTTCAGCTCTAACTACAGCTTCAACTGTTGCCAACACTGGCAGTGAAATTACAGCTACAAACTACGCAAGTGTAGACAAACCCCACGAAAACTCAAACATGCAACGGATGGAGGCAAAACAGGGTGTTAAGGAAGAGGCCTTGTGGTAATGGACAAGCACTACAATTAAGAAAGTAGGCAAATATGCTTCTGTCATTAGAAACTAGAGAAATACCTTTTTCAGAGAGCGAGCCATGACTGACACAGGTGTCTCAGCTCTGTTTGGGAGCAACAGCAGCCTGAGGCCTGCGGGTCACGGGTACAGATAAGGGTCACAGCCCATAGTCACACATTGTCAGGCTGGAGCTCGACACCTAACTAAAATACAGCACTTACCCGCACTCAGCCTGCAGAGGCACCTGGCATTTCACTTGCCAGCTCTGTTAATGGATATACCAGCCTATGACCTCCTACAGAACTGTTCAATCTCTTGTAAATGTCAGCTGTATCTGCTGGCTGAGATCTGTCAAGAACATTTTTTCAGACTGCATGGAGGATCAAATAGATTCCTGAGTATTTATCTAGTTCCTTGGGCAAAGGTTTCCTTAAATAGATCTATTTAAATACTTCAGGGGAATTAAACATTCTAATTTTAAAGGAAGAAATAATTAAATAAATTATAATTCCTTTACGAGTGACACACAAATGAGTGATTTTTAAACTTATTTTTACTTCAAACCTGCAAAATGTAACGGAAACATGTTCAGGAAAAAAAAACTTAAATCTTGTGTGGATGAAAGGTAACAAGTTAGTGTGAATTGTTTCTGTAAAACATAACTACAGAAATCTTCTCTACCATTATACTTCTGTAGGACCTAAGCACTGCTTTTCTTGAAAAAAGAACTGCTTTTAAGTTTCCAAGAGTGAATACATAGTGCTGAATCAGCAGTTTCCTACCACATTTATTTCCCAGACTGCCAACAGATTTTTTTTTTTTTTAAGTGTCCATCCCAAAAAAATTAGGAATTTTTTGTGGCAAGTTAGCCTTAGGGAATACATATCGTTTCTTAGTTCAGGACAAGCATTAAAAATGCTTAGTCAAACAATTATAATCAACTATTAAAAATTAGTTCAAACTATCTTTTACATCTGTAAGCCTCGTGTGCTAACTGGAAATTGTTGTGACTGCAAGTATTTTCGTCTATTTACACAAAAACATGCCTCTCTACTATGTTACTTCATGAAGTGCTCAGTCTAGATGCATGTATTTTCATTCTAATGTTTAGTGCCACTGTGTCCAATGTACTGCTCCCATGGAGAAGTGTTCTGGCTGTGTTTGCAGGATTAAGTCTCAAGTCAAGAGAGAGGAGAAAGAGTGAGGGGGGACTGAAAGTATAGTTCTGTCAATGCTTTCTGATATTTCCCGTTCATGTCTCTGGCTGAGCCAGAAACAGCATTAATAAAATATTTCAGCTGACAAAGATGAAAACTAATTTACAGAAGAGATGAAGCTTCTTTATCTTATCCTAGGGGGAAAAACAAACAAACAAAAAAACCCACAAAAAAACCCACAAACCTGCCATGCTAATATATTTCAGTCAGAATCATTATTTTAAAATAAAAAGTCTTATTTTAGTGCACATTTTGAACACAAATACTAACTTACTGGATTTTCAACCCAATAAATCATCTGTTCGGAGTCATCAAAGTCAACATCAACACCATTTTGAACTCCTGCTATTGGAACCATAGCATCATTCGTCTTCTCCTCAGGGTTCAGAGAAATTCCATAAATTATATTATCTCTTACAGCAATAAGGAAAGGGTGTTCAACTGTGAAAACATATAATGTAATTCAGAGTTGTTTCTGATCAAGAAAATGGCATTATGATATGCTTCCCCTCTCCCACCCAAAAGTTCCCTGATGCTGAGAATAGTTGAATATTACCAGTGATATTTTGCAACCACTTACCTAAAAGTTTGTTTCTTCACTAGGAGTGAGGTTATCAGTTATTGTAATTGTTGTAACATTTAAAGTTTCAGCACTGTGCAATCACAATGCATGTGCAAACAAATTCTGAGAAGGAGGAAGTAAATAAGGCAGGATCACTCATTGCTGGCCAAGGGAAGAAGAATATTCATGCAGCTGCTCTGAGCAGCTTTTTCAAATCTGAGAATGGGAACCAGCAGGACAAAGCTCTGAGGGCTCTCCAGGACATGCCTGAGATGGGTTCTAATCCCTATTGAACAGGACTCACAAGCAAGGTACAATGTCACAGCAGCAATTGCTGATCTTTATTATTAAATATAACTGCAGTACTGTGTTTTCTTGTTTTATCTCTAAGGGAGTAGACATACTCCCTTATAGTATATTTACTTTTAGATAAACTTGCACCCTTATGTTTAAATCTTATTAACAAAGAGCATCTAGTCAGGTGATCTGAGAAAATGCATTGGACAGCTGTAGAGTGTCAGTCAGCAACTTCATTTCTCAGGGAAAGAGAATCTCCTGAATACCAGTTCCCCTCTTCCTCATGCTTTTGCCTTTGGAGAGCAAATTCTAGCCTCTTTTCTCCATAGGCACAAGCTACCACTTGATAGGGAAGTGGGCTGCTGCTGCATAGAAGGTAGCAGTAACCCATTTCCTCTTTTATAATAGATCAAAGACTTTATTGTTTTGGTTTTGTTTTGATTTTCTTCACTGGCTGCTTAATACGTTTACATAAATTTTGCAGTGAAATGTTTGACATGAAAAACCACAAACCACAGCATCATTGCACATCTCAAAACTTATTCTCCATACTTCTCTCTGGCAGCTGGAACTATTTGTCAAATTTGACATAAGCTTAGATATCGTTTGTCTCAGCACAAAAATCACATTTTGGCAAATAATTGCCTGAAGACATATAGCTAGCTCTGCCTGCGAAATTCTTGGATTTCTTCCATTTTTTTTCCCCTAAGAATGTGGCATGCCAGTGCTCTTCTATAAAATGTTTGCAAAGAACAGCTAAATTCATGTGAAATTGTTGCAATGCATACGAGACCCTGGAGTCATTATTCCCTTTCTAATTGTACACAGTACAACACTACTGAATTCTGCTGAAATACAGATATGTGAATTCTCTAGGCTAGACTGTTTGTACTTTAGAATTTTGATAGTCTCATTTAAACCAATTATATTCTAAGGAAAATTTTTTGCTGATTGCTTCCTTAAGTTTAACACTTACGCAAATCTCTAGAGTCTGATTATTCCTCATTCATATAATGGACAACAGAGCAAATTTGCTGAGCTGGAGAGATCTAAAACCTGTGTAGCTTCATCAGATAGACGTTAATATAACTTCTGCAATTCTTAAACTTAATACAGGTTTACATGACAAATGATAATCCATATAAAATTCATGTATTATTATATTAAATATGCAAATTTATGGTATTAATACAAGATTTTAATATAGACAAATTCCTTGTTTTGTTTCCAAGCCAGCTTGCTACATTACCACCTTTAATATCAACCTGAAATGCAGTTTAAACTAAAATAAGTGCAAAGGCAATCTTATAATATTAGCATTCTTCATCTTATGTAAAGTTACAAATGGTGCAATCCTAGAATCAATGCCTCTCCATCAACATGAAGTTAGCAGTATTTAATATGCAAACTAAGTAGGCAGAGACCAGCAATATCATTGTTTTGTAGAGACACTGGGCAACCAGATGCATGCAGCTCAGTTTAATCTTTCTTCTGAAAGTTTGTGCTGGCCTATTAAAGTAAACAATGACAGTGAGGATAAGGAGAATGGTAAATATTAGAAAAGAAATGGCAAATGCCTATTCCTTTGTAATAATTAGCAATAATTAAAATCTTTTAACACGAAAGGAATCAGCAGATTTTTTATAACTTTTTCTGATGTGCAGACCTTCAGCAAATACATTATTTTAAAAATTTCCCAAAATCTGTAGGTGTTTTTTACCTACTGTTTTAAATGTATAAATTCCATCTAAAAAGAAAAAATAAGCCCATATAGTTTAAAAGAATTGTGCTTCACAGAAGTATATTTTTATTTCTCTCTTACACAATTTATATTGAGCAATTATGTAATTTACAAAACAGCCACAACTGTACCTAAGTAGACACAGGGAACTTTGCAACATGTGGGAAGTAAAGATAAGAACTGTCAATAGCTCAATTCAGTGGCAGAACTGGGTCAACCTCTACACATACATGTGCTTCATCACTGCCATGTTCCATTTCTTTCATCATGATCCCTCTATAAGCCTGCACAAACTAAAACCAGTACAGATTTCTAAAAGAAACCCTCTTTTTTTTTTTTTAATAGATTAAACAAACTTGCACTTCATTTCAGATTATATAAATTGGTGATTCTCTTACTGCTGCTAAGAAAAATGTGAATGCAATACAGCTCTTCAAAGAACACACTGCTAAGTACCAAGCAGAACAGCAGCGTCATATGGCTTTTAAACTTTAGATAGTTTAAAAAGAAAAGGATCTTTTGACACAGAGATTTCTAGTGTTAGCTCATCCCAAAGATAATTTCTACTTAAATTTCAGTGATTTGAAGCTTCCTTATTAGGGAGGCACCAACACACACTTTATATCTGTACAACTGATGGAAAAATTAATAATGAATTACTCATCTGACAAAATTAATCTGGTCAAATTTCTCATCACAAACTGCCTGCCAGTAATTTGCATTTTTGTGACTTTTTTTTAATGAATTGGCTAAATGATTTTTACAAATCATTGAGGTCTGTGTACTGTTCAAAGAAAGTTCAGTGGTACTTTTTGATATGAAGTTTTGTTTGCAAAGGTTAGCTCTGTTACAGCTGCATCACCTGTAGCATCTGTAATTTTAGGCTGTGTTTCTAGACCTCCTGCATTTGGCATACTAATTTTTTACACTGGGGAGGGAAAAAGCTCAAGCTGTGAAATTTTGATCTGAATTCCAAAATGCATTAGTTCACACAGGCTGAAGAGAGTGGTGAGGAACAGGGAGAGCATCTTTCTTGACTAGAGGAAACCAAAAGATCGTGACTTACTTCTTAGCAAAATATAGGCTGAGAAAGAATGTGATAGTCACTTCAAATATGTACAACAGAACAGATACCAGGGATGAAGGAGAGCTACAGATGCTATTTATCCTGAAGGACAAAAATGGCATAAGAAATGGGCATAAACTGGGGAAAGACTATATTTAAACAGAAAAATCAGAAGGTTTCCAAATATCAAAATTGTGAGGTTCAGTGAGTTTTAGGGGCAAGAAACCAAATTAGTCTTAAACTGGAGCTTGACTGGTGAAAGGGGACATATGATATGGTAGTCAAGGACAAGAAGGAAACAGACTTGAGTGACCAAGAAAGTCCCTTCTAGTCCTGCATCCCAACATTCTTACAACTGCAACTCTTAAAAACAGGTTCCCAGGCTGAATATTTATAATGAGAAGGACAACATTCTGCCAGAGTATATTTTCACTCTTAACTGATGCTAAGCTCCTTCCAGATGTATTCCAACAGCAAAACATTCAATGTGTTGAGAAATTTTAAATGTGGCTTCTTTAAAGTGCTTAATAGAAAATTGAGTTCATCCATTTTCCCCAAATGAAGCATCTGAATCTCTGAGTTCTTTCCAGAACCTGGCTCCAAACCTTTAGGCCAGGTACACTCCATGTGTCCCAAACAAAGTCTGCCTGGAATGGCCCCAAACTTTGATTTCATGAGCAGCAGCCCACAGATCTGAAGCATGCTTTTTGCCTGACAGAGGGATGGATTTGGCAGTGTCAGGTCTTTTTTTTTCATCTCTCATTATTACTGCCCTACCTCTCATGCAGTTCCTATTATCAGGAGAAAGCATCCACCCTGAAGGACAAGCACAGGAAAAGAAAAGTGGTCCAGATGAAGAAAGCAAGCAGAGGTGGCTACAGGGGGACGACACACAAGAATTGATACCTGAAAAGACAAGAGAAAGTATTAGCAACTGTAACAATATAAGTGACTGGATTTCTTGGATCACTTTGAAACTGTCAGTCTACACTTGTAAAATGTAAAAAAGACAGTGAAGAAGGTCTCTACTGACTGCTATTATTACTATACACTAAAATTCAACCACTTAGATCATGTCCACAAACTTGCTGCTAAAGAGGATTTTTCAGGATGAGCCATCTTCCTAAGAAAATGAAAATCAGATGTTGAGTATACCCTTGGCAATTGCAGCAGGCCTTATTCTAAGAGGCTTGGAAATGCCAGGAAATGACACAATTGTTCCTAACATAAAAACTAACAAGAACTGAAAACAAATTAAGAAGATGACAATAAAACACTGGCATAAACTCAGCACTCAAACTGTAAGAAAATTATCCATCTCATCAGTATAACAAATCTAAACTCTAGTTGGTGTAAAATCTAATGATTTACGAAAAAGTAGAGTGGATGACAGTTTTAATACTACATCTGGAATTTCAATCAGCAAATAATTATTTCTTCACTTGTAAACATTAGCATGCTTTGCTATTTTACAAGTGCTTTCTTCCCTTCTCTGTCTGGCCACATAAAGTACAACAGAGCAATTCTAAATGAAAAATCACAAAATGTACTAATTTAATACAATGAAGAAAAATAAACAATTTTCTCCACCAGTGGTAGAAAGTTTTTTAAACCTTGGGTTGTAAAATAAAACCTCTTAAACCAGAACTATGATGTACGAATTAATGGTACCCTCTGCTGACTGAACAATTTGCAGGAAGAGTGCTAAGTGGCTTTAGCTCTGAACATGATTGAGGAAGGTTTTCTCCAAAACAAATATAGCACTGAAATTACTAGCGCCTTACTCAGATGCAAGTCTCCGCCCTCCCCTGTATGAAAGTTTTCAAGGAGAAAAAAAAATGTAAGTCATTGTAATATTTATTAATCAGAAACACTCCATACACAAGAAATACAGCAGAAAATGGAAGACAATATTCATGTCAATATATTTCCCACTCTTCAAATCATGCCATGAAATGACGAGAAGTCTGATTTGGAAGATAACTCTACCTAACAGAAAGAAAAAAAAATTCCTTCCTGCCTCCCCCAGCCTTTCAGCTGCAAAAGATCACCTGCATATGATCTCAGAGGGAGTCTTGAATGCAATGAAGGGGTTTATTTACTATTAGTATTTCATTACATAAAACAATGCAAAAGTGCTTTCAGAGAAGGTTGATGACAGTAATCTTGTCTAAAAGACAAGAATGATATTATTAACATGCAAGGAACTGAGTCTGGTATGCCACAGAGACAAATTTTAAAAATTAAAATGCTTTCCAAAAATGTCCCCATTTTCTTATAAAAACATTCAAAACAAAGTGCAAGAAAATAGCACATAACACTTCCCTATTATTCTTTTTGGCTAGTCATTGCTTACATGCTGCCTAGGTTACTTCCCCTAAACACCAGGTTGGACAGGCTGGTTCAGCAGTTGGACAGGCTGAAATGACCTTCAGTTGCAAGTCAATAGTATGAATTATTTGCTTGTTTTAACCTAGTCCATTTGCTGACAAGACTGATTCCAGGAATGCCTATGCATGACATTACTGCATGTCTTATTTTTGTAATTACCAAAGTTGTTTTGCTGAACTTACCATTAGGTTGCTTTACAGGATGGACTGCCACAAGCCCCAAAGGCTGGTGAATGTTATAAATCATAACTGTCTGGTTTCCTCCATGCCATTTATTGGCCCGAATTACTCTATTAGTATAGCGGTCACTCCAGTACACAAAATCTTCAAAGACAGTTAAAGCATGTGGATGCTGCAATATCTAAAAGGCAAGGATGTTTACCAATTTAGTTCTGAAGATTTGTATATGTAAAGCTTGCAATGAAGTAACAACAGAGCTGAGCATAATTAAAAAAAAAAAAAGAAAAGAAAAAAAGCAGCTGTATCTCAAAAGATGTTTTTCAGCAAAAGAATACGAAATGTCACCTATTGCCTGAAACCAAGACACTAATTATGGGGAAAATATACATTTGTTTAAAGTGAAAATGCTAAATAGACCCTGTGAGATGTACAGCATGAGGAATTAACAAAGCAGCCTAACTGTAGGGCAGAACACAGGGAACCAACAGATAAAGACCCAATTGTAGATTTTCAAGGGCACAAGAGGAAATGTCTAGTGAGAGTTATGGACCTGTCAAGACCTTGCATCTCTGATAAGCTCCCCTATAATTTACCAGAGGGTTAAAGAAGGTGGCTTGTCTAAATTTCAGAAAACTAGGAGTGGGGCAAGAAAGATGGCACCAGCTCCTATTTCACAAGATTTGTCTCTCTAGCCAAAAATAAAAGCCCCAAGGTTCAATTCTTGAAAATATACCTGTGGTTATTTATACCAGTTTCTGTGTACGAACGGAACATCTGAACTATTGTGCTTGTACAGGGACAGTGCTACAAGCTGCCAGCAGCACTTCATTGGGAGATAGCCTCTAAGAGCTGTAAAGCTGTCACCTTTAGACTTCATGCATGCAGACAGAATGAAGGAGAATTATCTAAAGCACTAAGTCTACACTAAGCTCCAGGTTCTGTTGAAGATCTCCTGAGAGACTGTGAATAGGATATGCAATTCTTTTTCCAGCTGTAGCAAGCAGCTAAAATACTTCATATCTGCTTCACCCAAGTATTTTGAAGAAAAATACATCCAGGTCTATGACAGTGCAAATACATTTTTAAATACTATCAGTAAGGACATGGAAAAACAATGATTTCTTATTAATGTCTTACCAGATCACTTGCAACCACCTGTCGTCTGTTATTTCCATTGTAATCACAAAAATCGATATAATCAAGATAAGCATCAGCAAAATAGAGAAGTTTATTTGGGTAATCAATGGAGAGTCCATTGGGCCAGTAGATTTTATTGTTAATAATCACTGTTCGCATTTTGCCATCCATGCTGGCTTTTTCAATTCGAGGGTTTTGGCCCCAGTCAGTCCAGAACATTACATGAGCACTGAAAAAAGTAACTTCTTGTTATCAATCTAAAAAAAACCTAGCTGCCTATTGAGAAATGTTACACAAAGACTCATTAGCCCAAAAAACAGAAACAACCTTTTTGAGAAGTCCTACACAATAATACTGAAATTATTCATTTCAGCAATATACTTATTACCATAATTTCTGTTGTAAAAACTCTTTTAATACTTCTACTGCTTTTTTCATTTGTCAATAATAGCAGCATATAGAAGCTACTGTTATCACTGTTGTCCAATGTTGATTATAATCTGATCCTCCAGTTGCTAAATAATAATTTGATATGGGTTTGTGCTTTTGTAAGCATGCATTGATAACGTTAACAGTTCTATAATTGAAGAGCCCCACATGGCTGGCAGTAAACAGAGTTCAAGGCATTGAAGAGCTCAAAAAACAGTAGAAGTTTGTACATGAACAGTTCAAATCATAACATTCCATTTACTATATGTCACTTGCTGTCTGAAACGAGAAGGTGCTTTTGTGATAACATTAATATGGTATAGATAATTATTTTAGACTTGGGGCTATGAAGGAATCTGTTCCTTGCCAGGTAGGCATACCACATTGTATTACATGTAAGTTTGTGATATACCACCAACTGATAATGATATGTCAGAATTTTGAATTAATAGTTCTTAACTAGGAAGCAAATGTAGGAAAATCTGTTTTACAGGAAAAAAAACCATCTTGTTACAGTGAAACAGAGCAACAGGTTACAGATAATTACCATATGACTTTAAATATTAAATCAACCCTGCAAACACATTATTTTAAAAAATTGTCTTAAGTTTTCTCTTCCACTTGTCATTTACAATTACAATACAATTTGGGCATATCTCAAATTTGAATGTTGTTACATCATAAAATATGCATCTTTTCAAAACAAAACATAAAAAAAAAATCTTACTCAATTCTGGGATCTAACACTAGTCCCCTTGGGTTTGTTATATTTTCACTAATCAGCACAGTCCTGTGGCTCCCATCCATTTCAGAGACTTCAATTGTTTCCAGAACAAAGTCTGTCCAGTAAAGATTGCGACCTACCCAATCTACCGCTATACTTTCAGTCACGGTGACACCACTGTCAAATACCTGTTTAATAACAAAAATAAAAAAAAAAAAAAAGGAGAGAGAGAACAAACTAGTTGATACTAAATTTTTACCCTTTCTGTTTCTATAGATATGGAAAATAGGGAAACAAATCTCCAACATTTTCTAGGTCTCTTACGCAGAATGAGTCACAATGTACATATTCAAAGCGCTGACAAGGCATATACCCAAACACTCCTAACAACTTCAGTGGGTCTATTGAAGAAGTTAGCATCTACTAATAGGAAAATCAACTTATAGCCTGATGTTATAAAAGGGCTTTTTGAAAGCATTCGGTTTTCTTTTTCAAAAAGCTATATGAAATGTTGGCTTAGTATCTACAAAGTTGTTTCACTCTATGTTATCTCTCTTCTTACTATATTGGGATTTCCCTCTTCCCGTTTGTTAACTGGAGATAGAGTGTCTTCATTTTCTCTCCACAACAAAGAGACAAGAATAACTCAGTGAAACTTACTATTTTTCGGTCAGTCCCATTTTGATAAGCACTCCAAATTTTATCCTGTGTTGTATCAGACCAAAAGATACGATCTGTGATTGAATCAAAATCAATAGCCACAATATTCCTCCCATCCCGAACCAGAGAATAAATACTGTGTGACTGAGAGGTGATGTTGTCCACAACAATTTGGTTACGACTTGCCACCAGCAAAAGAAGATTCCCAGACTCTGTCAAAGGAAAAGAAATTAAAATAAACCAATAAGCTATTCAACAGTAATTCTGTAAGAAAAAGAAACACTGAGTAATTTGAAATGGCTTTATAGCATCAAATCTATTGTATCTAGACATACATCTTGAAAGGACAAATTCAAATCAATTCTCAGGCCAAGATATTTTATCATATCCAGTCTGTTCATCCTGACTCCAGTCTCATATCTGGACCTCGGGTCCTCTTCCCCATCATCCAACCAGTTTGCTGCTGACATCCAACCCTCATTCCTCCATAAGCCACTCTCAGCTCCCAGTCCTGATTCAAACCCCAAAGTTCTTTGTACCACCAGTTACTCAGTCTGGCTCTTCCTCCTTTTTAGCCAGCTTGCTCTTTTTTCCCCCTTTAGACTGCATGGGGACCAGGGAGGAGAATAAACAGATTACAGGAAAGCCATAGGCTGCTGTGGTTAGATTGCTGTGCAGCAGCTTACACTGATAAGCTGCTGAAAAACAACTGAAGAGTAGCATCAAGACAGCAAACTATGAGAAACTCCCTATTGGTAAGGGCTAAACTTATTTGCAGGTAAATTGCAAGTCTTCCACAACTTGAGTATATCCATAAACCAGGAAACCTGTGGTGACAAATGCCACTGGGTATCTGGCTCCTCCGTACTGTCACTGTACTACGTAAGAGAGAGAACAACGGACAGCTAGGCTGTGTCAGTGTTGTTTGCTCTTTAGAAATGAGCAAAGTATGGCATAGGCACTGGGTAAGTCTTGTGAAAGGCTGGGATTTAAACTCTCTGTGAGCACTGAACTTTATGAAGAGCAAATTTTAACCTATGGCTTACAGGTGCCTGGCATTGCTTTTCTCCAGAATATTATTTTTGACCATTCCAGGGTTAAAAATTACAGTGTTAATTTAAATATATTATTTCAAGGAAATAATAGTTTCCAATTAACCTCTCAGCTGACAGTTTTAATACTCAAGGTCATCTGCCATGAACAAGTTTAAGTGGCTGTTTATGTCAGCTCTTTCAGAAGAGAACAATATGCAAATGGCAAAGCTGGACATTTTCCAGACAGTGTTGTCATTCTTTAGGTTGACATCAATGTTCCTTACCTGCTGCTTTACAAGTCTTCCCATTGGTTTCTAGAATGTATCCTTCATCACAGTAACACCTAAAAGACCCTCTCTCATTGTAACAATGCTGACTACAAAAGCCTGGAGGGTCACATTCATTAATATCTTCACAGGTCTTAGAGTCATTTGCAAGCTGGTATCCAATAGGACAGGTACACTGAGCTCCAAAGGGTCCTTGAATACATTCATGAGTGCAGCCGGCATTATTGTCAGAGCAGCTCTCCTGATCTGAAATGCGGTTGGGGAAGGAAATAAGCAAATAGTTAACAAAAGCTTCTTATGCTAAATTTAATACTTTGCAATTGCATTACTAGCCTAAGACTGCTGCTAAAACATGACTGCACAATCATCAGTTATGCAACGTGAGACTGGACTGAGGCCCTTACGCAAAATATAACACACACAATGCACATAAAGGCAGGTAACAACATCGTATGTACTACTGAATCCCATTAAATGAATGCTAAACAGAGGGCTGTCTAAGCATTTATAAAAATTTTTCAAAACTAGAAATATACAAAAATTTACTGTACCACTCCAAACCTAAAATTGTATTAATAAACAATAATTTAGAATCATTTATAATCATACCTGGCTGGGGTTCATCTGAGAATGTGCATTGATTAAAGAGAAGGAGGCGGAAAGAAGGAAAGAAAGAAAAAGGTTATGCTTAAATCAATTAATAATCAACATAAATACAAATTCTGGCTACACATGAGCTTTTAGATTTTTCTCATGATTTTTGAAGTTAGAAATTTAAAAGAAAATATTAAGGACTGAATCACATTTCATCTGAACTTAAAGCATACCATGCTTTAGTGAGTGTGTTCAGGAACACAAAGTTCATTCCCACATTGCTATATAAAAACCTATATTGAAGACAGTGGAAGTCACATTTGAATTCAGAGCACATGACTGGACATAGCTAATGAATTCATCAGTCATCATCGTAGTCTCCTTTCACTGCAAGCAAGTTCCACTTAGTAACTTGAGTTATAATTTCAGCATGCTTACAATTTCTGCTAGAAATGTTGTTGCACTAAATACAGCATGCTGAATATTCCATTTCTTTCTGAAGCTGTAGCACATAGTAGGCTATAGTAGATGCTTGAACAGTAACTTACTGCACAATGGGGATTCATCAGCTCCATTAGGACAATCGGCATAATTATCACATACTTTGCTCAGATTCACACAGATACTGTGACCTGGGCATTGCCACTGCCAGCTGGGACACCGGAAGGGTTGAGTAGGACAATCCCTCTCATCACTCATATCCCTGCAGTCATTATCACCATCACAGATCCATGCTCGATAGACACAGTTGCCATTATCACAGCGGAAAAGAGATGGAGGACAGGTCCTGGCAGGACATCTATGATGTTCATCTGAGCCATCTGCACAGTCAAGATGGCCATCACATTCCCAGTTAGCAGGAACACAATTGCCATCTGATTGACATTGGAATTCATTCTGGTGGCACATCCCTGGTGGTCTTGTAGCTAAAACAGTGACATTCAATAGTTCAGAAGCTGTTTCAATTTTAGACAGAGAAGCAAAATCACTATGTTCAGTTCATCTCTTGCATAAGTAATTACAATACTATTAAGAACTGTGTTCCTTTTAGATCAGGCCATAGAATCACAGTCAGTCAATCTACATGACATTTCAGAATCTGACCAATTTAACTCCTACTTTATAATATGGTGAACAAGGCAATTCAACTATTGTTATATTTTGAGCAAGCACATATTGATATCTACGTACATTGATATCTACATACATGCCCAAAGCAATATGAAATTACTTGCTGAAACTAGTTTTCACCACCCTGCATTGCAACATTTTAACTAACTTAAATGTAAAAAATTACTCAAGGAAAAGTTTCAGTGTAACTCTCATGGATACAAGGTTTTCAGTTTTCTAGATGAACAGACTTCTTAATTTTACTTTTAAATCCTGAGACTGAGGTGCCAAGTAAAACAAAACATTAGAGCCAAAAGGAATGCAAACTCTACTCTTTGCCAAAAAAATCTACTCTTGTGCTGGAACCTACTGTGTTTGAAATTTCTACTCAGCAAAACGATTTATAGACAAGTTTCCCTAAACAGAATTTTGAGGTTTTAAGGACAGTAGTGCCAATTATTTGATATAGCAGACAAAGGAAATTTTCAGAAGCGTCACCTAATAACTGAAGCCTTTCTTTTTGCATCAATATACTTACGGCAATCATTCTCATCTGAGTGATCATTACAGTCAAAAACACCATCACACTGGTAGTAAGTGCTGATACACTGGTCTCCACTTAGACATTTAAACTCTGTGGCACTGCAGTTATATACTACAAAATAAAAAAATATTGATGTTATTTATTTATTTTACAGAGCTAGACTGCACCCAATTTTTCTACAGGTGCCCAAGTCAGATATGATATCAGGAGTCCAAGTTCCACTGAAGACCATGATTTCCCTGGGACACAGAAAATGCAGTCACCTTGGAATCTACAGAAAACATAGGAAATGGATTTCAGCCCTCTGCAACCAGCCTAGAGATCAAAGGGCTTACTAAAATGCTAAAACAAGCATCACAAACAGGGTTAATTATGGATCGGTTTACTATGCATTCTGCTATCTTGGAGCTGGTAAAATGGGGTCACCAAAGACCCCTCAGGGGGCAAGAGTAAGGAAACAATAAAGAGGCATTCAGAAGTCACACTTACTGCAGTCACGCTCATCAGCACCATCTATACAGTCTTTGTCTCCATCGCAGACATAGAATGGGTCAATGCAGCGATGGTCCGGACACTGAAATTGCCTGGGTTCACAAGTACCTGTGAAAGCTATTAAGAATGACAATACATGCAGGTTTGTTGCTTTTCTCTCTTCTGAAATCAGCATAATACTGAGACAGTAGAAAGACACATCACTAACTTGCAGCATGTAATGCAGCAACTAGTAACCATATAAATTACAAGCACTAATACATTAGTATCGGGTAATTGTTTATTCATATGTAGGCTTGGACTCAGGCAAAACAAACAGAAGATTCCACTCAGTGGTAAATAACACTGAAGAGAGTATATGGAAAGTATATTACTTCTGGCAAAAACTTCCAGACTAGATTAGCTGACTACACCATTAGTCATTACCGAGATCACTCATTAAATAAGTGCTTAAAACATCTAAGTTTTAGCTGCTTTTTTAAATTGCAGTGGATGACATTATGCAGCACCATAACTATCACAGTTGCCCCTTTTAATTTTTTAAAATTATTTTTCTGCATTCTACTTGGCTCTGGTAGTTCAAATTAGATGAGTTTTCCGCACCTTATGGACTGCAAAATATTAGTCTAACTTAGATTAGTTCTTTCTTCCTAATTTCATTTATCATCCTTACACCAACAGACATATCTATGTAGACATACACAGTTGTTTGAAAAACAACAGGCAGTTGTGATACTCACTGCAGTTTTTTTCATCTGACCCATCACCACAGTCATTATCAGTATCACATAGCCAGATCCTAGGAATACATCTTCCGTTATCGCAGGTGAACAGGGTTACAGGGCATGAAGTGGGCCCTTGTGTAGGACAACGTAATTCATCACTGCCATCAAAACAGTCGTTATGTTTATCACAACGCCAATGACCTGGAATACACTGTCCACTGGCACAGGTAAAAGCTGATGAAGCACAAGTATTGTCTAAATAAAAAACAAAACAGGAGGACACTTTCATAAAGATCTCCAAAACTTGTCTGCCAGAGTATTCAGTACATTTAGTATACTTACAGAGTGTCTAAAATATGCATCAAATTCTAAAAGGCACATTGCTTAAAAAAGAAAAATAACTTCTTCAAGTAGCCATTTGCTTTACACTTTCCTTTTCCCCAAAAGGCATTCTAGTTATTCTAAAATAACCCACTAATAAGAAATAGAATTTCATCATACTAGTTAGTCCTATGCATTAAGGAGCACATTTTACTAATATGTTCCCTTTTCTTGTTTGTCATTTAAAACAAAGAATTAACTCTGAACAAAGAAGCACCAAATATCATAAAAGCCTCTCTTCAATATCTTATCAACTATAATTATCCCACTGTTCTCTCAATTTACTTGATCAACAAAATATTTTGTGTGAGACACTTTACAGTAAAACCAGGAAATGAACCAATGTGCTTTTAATCCACTTCACTGTAACAAACCAGATGTAACAAATAGTTCAGAAGTTCCCAAATATAATGAAAACCATAAAATTTCTATTCAGATGTTAAATGAAATAAAAGGTGCTGCTCTAATCTTAGAGGAAGGTTAGACAATGCATATGGGTTTGTTATTTTTCTTACAGTGCTATTTTTTAAATATCTTCATCTTTATTAAGATGAAGGTTTGTCCCTCCCCATGCATCAAAATAAGACAAGTGGTATTCCAATGTCTTTCAAAATGAACAAAAAAATAAGAATAAAGACAACATTTTTCTTTAGAAGACACATTTTTGTTATTCTATAAATTGAATTTTGAAAACTAGTGAGATATGAATATTTTCATGCATTCATTAGGTGGCCAGTGTTGAATCCCATATTCCCATGAGTTATCCAAATAATTTCCAAAGTAACTGATCTCCCAGGTAGATTTCAGGATTTATCCACAGACGCAACCCTAAAAAATTGGGGTTTATTCCAACGAAATCAGACTGACCCATCAAACTTTCTGAACTACAAACAACAAATACTAACTGTAAATTACAGGGGTTACTTACTTAAAGAACCACAGTTTTGTTCATCACTGTTATCATGGCAATCATCAACACCATCACACTGATAGTATCGAGGCACACATCTTCCATTACCACAGGAAAATGAGTAGGAGCCACACTGCAAAGTGGGTGGTTCATTGGATGGATCTTCAACACATGTCAGCTGATTTGAAGCCAGCTTCATGCCATAAGGACAACCACAAACTCTCTGAAAATTTGGTACTGGGAAGCAGAAATGGCTGCAGTCTCCATTAGGATTTGTTCCTCTATTGCAGTAGTTAGAGCCTTAAAAAGTGATAGAGAAGTTCAATGTATACACTACTGATAACAGCTTGGGAACAATTAAAAGTGCATAGTAATTGTAAAAGAATGTTTTACAAAAAAAGATGCTATAGCAAATCCTGGTTTTGCATACACTGCAGAACAGGGTCAAGTTCACTGACAGTAACAGTAGTAGTAAGTCATAAAGTCCCACACTCCATATACTCTTCATTGACACAAATGCTTACGGAAGCCAAGAACACACTATTAAATTTCATCCAGTTTTCTGCCAATTTTCAGCGACTATCTGGAAACAAGTATACTACCACAAATGAGGATCTTTGTCTGAGCAAGGCTGGGGGACCTGATTCAATCTTTGGACACCAAATAGGTGGTGAGCCTTAGCACACGGTCTGATCATATGTTTGATAAGTGCATTGGGTGTTTTACTAAATTAACTACAATACCAAATCCTTGTTTTAGGTCATAGAATTGCATGGAATTCAGCAGTGAAAAGAAAAAAAAAATTAAAGACTTATGCACAGTGATTACGTTAAGAGTAGTGGTTTGATTAATAAACGTTTATCCAATTCTTCAAAATAAATAGTTTAGTTTAACTAAAACTTATAGCAGAAAAAGAGAAATACAAGGTTGTAATTGGTGACACAATTATACAAAATACAACGGAATCATAATTTCATTTTACAAGGTTATTAAATAAAGTAACAGAAGTGGTGGAGGAAAACAACACACAGTCACAAAACAGTGAAATATACAACATGTGATTGCAAGTGCCTGTGCTGCCTCCCTGCATGTCAGTTATGATTTGGTAAAGCCATTTCTAAAATTGAGAGTGGAAACCTGCTGTCGTGATATTTTGTCCCTTATTCCCTATTTCATGTCTTTCATTTGTACAACAAAAGAGCTCACCTATTTGGGAATGAGCATCATATGCTTTAACATGCATAATGTTACTAATGCCCCTCCTAATAATAGTCATCTCTCCTCCATCAGACTTCCTCACTCGAACTATTCCACCAAGTCTCCAATCAGTGAAATATGCATAACCTGTTTTGAAAGACATTTAACATATAACAATTCCAGAGCAATGACATAAAAGATCAAGCATCATGAGAAAAAAAAACTGCAAGGCTTTTCATGTAAATTTAATAATTTTCCATAGCTGTTTCATGAAAAAGGCAAAATGGCTTTTATCACTAATGCAGTCAAAGTGAGTCCTTCAGTCATAGGCAGACATAACTTAGAAAAACAAGCCCTCTCAGATTTCACTTCAATTGAGATATAACAGACTTAACTGACATTTCAAATTCCAAGGCAATTTTAAAAAAGTCATTCATTAAGACAACTTTCCAGAAAATTTTAGCATATTTTTGAAGATATTTTTGCACAAAATCAAAAGGGGTCAGATGCTGACATCTTTCTTCACACACAACATAAATCCAGTGATAAATTTTACATACAATTAATAAAATCCTGAAATTGTTGATCATCTCTAGGGAAGTGATTTACTTTGTCTGTCCAACATGAGTAGCCCACCTTGAAAGCTATAATTAGTACAGCATATCTGCCTTGTTGCCCTAAGAGTTACCTGATCTGCCTCAAATTATTTAAACACAAATACACATAAAAACAGTCTTAAAAACAAGCAGGAAGTACTAAATATATATTTTTAATAGAAACTTTCAACAGTGCTTTTCATAGGAAAAGCAGTATGACAAAGGCCATGTTATTTTATGTCACATACTCACAGATCATCATATGAAAAAAAAAATCTGTGATAATAATAGATAATATTTTTCAATGCCAGACTTACCTCCAAAAATAGTAAGGCCAAATGGGTGAGTCATCTGAGTAATACGTTCAAGAGTCCGTCTGTCCAGCCCATCAAAGGTGCTGTGCTCAATTTTATCAAAAAAGGCATCCACCCAGTACAGCCTCAGAGAACTAGAAATAATGAAAATGTCATCTCTCTTCAAATGACATTGTGTCCATTAGGAAGCACTAAGATTTTCTCCAATAATAATCTTAAACTTGACAAGAGGCTATTGAGGGGTGTGGGGAGGGATTCTGAGAACATCTTACATTTTACAGGCTTTTCAACAAATTGAAAAATAAGGTCTTCAATACGAAAGTGCCAGTGCACACAATCTGACACAATTCCTTTATTTTTAATCCCTAACAATTTAAAGGAAGAAACACATTTGCTCAAAAAGCTTCTCTGTCTTCTGTGTTGTCCTTACCTCCAGTCAATGGCTAGGCCATTAGGCCAGCCTAGCGTTGTATTCACAATTGGCAAGGCATGGGATCCATCACTCCAGGCCCTCATGATTTTCGCAGGACGGAACCAATCTGTCCAGAATATATACCTGAAAAAACACATATCAGAAGACACAAACTCAATGATATAACGTAATTAAACAGAGCAAACCTTCGAACAGCATTAACATTGTTCTTTGTACCACATCTTTACATACTTTAAAAAAAAATACAATTTTATGTTGACCCTCTCCCTCTCCTCAATTGGTAGTGGTAACAAGAATTAATATTTATCCTGTGTACAACAACTTCCAAAAAATCTTCAGAATTGGTTTGCCCTTTAGGCATAAAATATCTGTAACTTTGTTAAAATTGTTAATGATTTCATTTAAGTACTGACAGGGAAGAAGAATCAAGCAAAAATGCATCTTCAGGCAATACTTACAAGTAAACATGAATATTACAAAGAATTTTCTCCTGATCCTTTTGACTTATGCCTACAGTCAAAAAGTTGAAGCTAGTGTTAAATAACTTTACAGAGCAGTGAACAAAAGAGGTTGGGATATCCAAGGATCCAAGTTCAACACTATTCTTATGAGATTACTTCCAAAATAGTATATTTGGTTACTAAACATGAAAATGCAATATCCAAGGAGTAAGAAATACAGTAGTATGGCAGTAGGAAGCTGAACTATGCTGTGAAAGAAACGCTGTTTTGGCATGGCCAAATAACAGAGAGTATTGAATTTGACATTAAGCATTTCCATCACAGAAAAGTAGGGCTTCATTTCATGTACACAGAATCATATTGTAAGGTCTGTATCAAATACAACCAGTAGTATCTAATATGTGTCAAATAAAGAAATTCAGATAGAAAAAATAAAGGAACCAAGGTTAGCATTCTGGGAACTGAAAATACATTAAAAATAATTCAGAAAACTTTATCTTTCAACTATGAGAAATAGCTTTCTAATCTGAGTCATATAAAGAAACAAAGTTCTTTTGCCTGTTTATCAACACACAGGAGTAAAAGAATTCTCTTTTAAAGAGAATTCTTTTGAGTGCTTCTTTCATGTGGAATCTTTATTACCTTGCCCTTTCCTCTGGGTGCTGAATTCTAGGCCAGAATAAATCAAACAAAATAAAGACAAGAGAACCGAAAAGAGATGGTATTTTGGAAAAGAACACAAATAAAAAACAGAAATCCAGAATGAGATGTAAATCTAACCTCACCAATTCTGCTTAAACCATAAATTTGTTCATATAGTTTCAAGTGAGAACCAAAGCTAAACTTACCCAATCACAGGATGAACCACTATTGATCGAGGATTATTTAAATTCTGAACAATAGCTCTCCTAGATTTATCTGCCAGCCTCATCACACTAATGCTCCTGTATCGAGGGTCTGTCCAATATAGATTCTTTGAGATCCAGTCAAAGGCTAAATCTTCAACACTTTCCACTCTATTAGCTGTCAGGATTTCTCTTCCTAGAATTTATAACACACACAATGATTGTAAATGTTTAGGCACAGAGGAAATAACATGAATGCAGTATTCTGTTCACAAAACTAGTGGTTTCCCTTGGTAAAAATGCTGCCTCTGTGCTACTTAATATAAAGACAAATAACCAAGGCGGCGGGGGGCGGTGTCCTTTGCTCTAGGCAAAGGAGGTTTATGTTCAGGAGCACAAACCCAAAAGAGGAGAAATAAAGACTAGCCAAAGACAAGAGAAAAATCTGTCACTAAGTTTACACTGAGAGGAGTTTTATGAATGAAGGTCAGTAAGGTCATCTTGCTCAACAGCCAGACTTTACCTACTCTTTGCATAGTAATGGTAGTAATGGTCAGCTGCAGTCTACCATTACTCTGACCCAAGACAGCAAGCAAGCAAGCTCAGAAGACTATATGGTGACTTAATATATATTTGAGCATTATTATAAGTTGGAGAGAAACATTCTTCACTGAACCACAAATAGAACTTCCAAAAATCTCACAACGATAATGTTCTTTTTCCGTATTACAGTATCATAACAAACATCCTGCTCTCCAGATAGGGAAATTAAAAAGAGAAACTCAGTTTCATGCTACCGAAAGGCATACTAGTCTGCATAAACAGACCGGTGATAACAAATACTAGTTGTGAGAAGTGCTACAAATAGTTCATTCCCAAACACATTCAGCAAGTTTGTCAAAGAACAGGAGACTTCAACATGCTTAATATGAGTTGAACAAACATTTTTGACAAACATTTTCCAGATTACTGGGGTGACACTGAGATTTATCTGTATATCTCACGATGTGACTTTTTGTGCTTCTTTTTTGAAATACATATTCTATTCTCCTTACCACAATTAATCTACAATTCCTAAGAATGATTCTCACCTGAACCATCAGTTTTCTGTTTATAGATCATGTCTTTACTTGTGTCTGAAAAAAAAATGGTGTCATCCTGAGCATAGAAGTCAATTCCGACAAAGTATGAAGGGCTCCCTGTTACAGGTATGATCACATCTTCCTGGGTGGAGAGATTGAATGGGATCCCCCGCACTGCCAGCTGGGATGAAAACAGCAGGAACTGCTGCACAGCTGCAAAAGAAAAGATCAGACAGAGTCTTCACTTATTCACAAGGTGAGACAATTGAGCACTAATTAATTGTAAAGCTTTATTCTCCTTTGGCAACACTAATAGCCTGGAAATAGAAAAAAGAAGAATGAGAAAATAGGAATTTAAATATACACAGACCTAAAAACTGAAGAAGAAAAACAAAACTCAACCCAGAATATTAGGTGATGTGGTCAGGTATTCCTCTTACATTGTTACTGTGGTCCTAATACACCTTAATAGAAAACATTACCCCTATGGAAGCAGAAATCATCTTCTGCATTCACCTCTTTACAATTATCTATAAAAAAATAACTCATAGGCTTTGTGGAGCCACCATATAACCAGACTATATCTGAGCTAGCCAGGTAAATGCATGGTCAAATAGTAAAACTATAGACAACATATCTGGCTTAATTTGCCAATAGATACACATGGTAAACCTCCCATCAGTGACAATTCTGCACTCAAACAGGAAGCAGCAGATTGCTGATGGAAGCCCACAGCTACAAAACTGAATCTCTTGTTCTTGCTATATGTGTTCAAAGGGAGAATACCAACCTAATCTGCACATTACTGCACAGGAAAGCAGGCTTATGTGTTCAAAATAATGCAAAATCTGCATATTAGCAAGCATCCATGCTTGATTTCAGGATTAAGACCTTAATCATACAGCTGTCTACACATATTCCATATCTATCTCCCTTAAAATGCTCATTAAAGGTGGTGAGTTTAAGTTGTGGCTTGAAATGAACATCAGCAGAAATTATTACATTTAAAGCTGTCAACAAGAGTTGTGATGGAAAAACATGAAGTCCTTGGCATACTGAACTCACAAAGCTATTGAAGAGAGGAAGGATGCTCTAGAAATAACTCTAGAACTAATGGAATAGTGTTATTTCCATCAATTGTAAGGCATTTGCTTACCAACACAATGTCGTCCATCTGCATGTAGATCAAAGCCGAGTATACATCTACAGCGATAACCTAGTCCATCATTATCTGTTTTGTGGCTGAGAACACAGATCTGTTCACATCCCCCATTATTACTTCCACAAGGATTTCTTACTGGAAAGTAATACAGATAGGATTATAACTTCATCTATTAACCTAATGGCATCATTATCTTGATTTTTCAGGATTTTTTTTCAACATCCAAAATAAATCATGTGGACTCTGTGGGAATTACATCACATGGAAATCATACACCACCAGTTCTACCCTGGAATGCACCGAAATCACATCAGAGCTAAACGGCATTCAAGGTATTCAGCTCTGTACAGAGATACTCAGCACACGGCACTGAGGCCATAATCTGGGCTACAGTTTTCTGCATATAGATCTACTTCAGAGTTATATCTCACAGAATTCATTCACATTGATAGCCTTTTCCAACTGCACTTTCATTGCAGTGTTGAGGAAAAAAAGTCCCAAACACCAAAACTGCTCATAAGCACAAGTTCGACTCTTCCAAATATGGATACATTTAATAAGCCCCACCACTCTTAAATGTTGCATTTGACAGTTCATTAGCTACAGGAGCTGGATGAAACCACTGTGTGGTAAAAACCAGTCCAGTTTTACAATACAAATTTATGTATGGTAATTATTAGTTCTTTACCGCAAAATAACACTCTCATAATTTTTACCAACTTTTGGTAAGATAGTTCTTACACCTCCCTTAATAATCTATTTACTGTCTTACCATATGGCTGCCTGGCAGCATGGTAAACTGTCACTCCGTAAGGTCTCAGTGAAGACTGGTAGATCACTTGAGGGTTAGATTCTGAAAACTTGTTAGCTTTCACCACTGCCATTTTTGTCCAATCAGTGAAATAAACATTGTGTTCAAATAAAGTGATTCCATATGGATGAGGAATCAGTGAGCCTCCATGAGCTATTGTTCTCCTGTTATAAAGATGGTTTTAAAATTATTTACAAAATATTATCCAGAAAATAACTTTATTAACAGAGGAAAGTATACAGGATTATTAATTCATTCACTGGCTTTTGCTTCTACATAGAAGCTGCCAAAGTACAAATGAAAAAGACCAAATGAACTGAAGAGATGAAGTTAAACATACAGGGTACACAAACATAAAAGATACAGCAGTGAAAACAGAGCAATTAAAAGTGTTAGCAATTTCCAAGAAAACACAGTGAGTAAAGACAACACCTCAAAAATGTAGGAAAATATTCATAATTACTGAGAGAAAATCAGAGAAAGAGGCCAAACAGAGGAAATCGAAGACATCTGTAGCAATATGAAATATTCAAGAAACCTTGAATGCAAAAAATTTATGGCTGCAACAGCCACTGGCCAAAAATAAAATCCTATGTATGCATTAAAAAAAAAAAAAAAAACAAAAAAAAAACAAACCACCAAAGAACCCCGACCTTCTTTGGCTTGAACTCATCACCCATGCAAAACAAAAGAAAACAAAATGCTAATAAATTGTATCTATTCTATGCAAGATATTGTGACACTATTTTTCTGGATAAATATTAGGAGAGAAAGAGAGACATTTAAGTCCTCATACAACACATTACAATAACACTACAATATTATTTCCATGGAGTCATGAAGGAAGGTCTCCAAAATCAGGTTAATTCTACAGCTCTACTCTAACGGTTTCCTGGGTGATTTAGGTTCATCCTGTAGGCATGCAAGATGCAACACAAGTGGACAGTAAGCTGTATTTTAACATTCTTTGTGGACTACGCTATTGTCTCTTGCCCACTTGCACAACATCTACAAGATTTTTGGTGTTGCTCTGAGCGATAAGTTTTTATCTCCAAAAACCAGAGATTTTACTAAACACATTCTTGTCTTACTAAACCGTGATAACGGAGCAAAGATACCAGCATTATTTTTATAATTTTGTAAGGGAAAAAATACATTGAGCAATAAACTTGTCAAATGAGGACTGTTTTTCAAGTCAATATGTAGAAGGTATGCTAAACGTGACAATTTTTTTCTTGTGCTTGAGTAACAGAGACTAATCACAGATGCAGAGATAAGGAGGCTTCTAAACACTATACTATAAGACGCAGTCCCATAAAAACTCAAGGACTCCTTTCTTGCATGCTGTGATATAGTTTCCCCAGCATCACAATAGGGTGCGTTATGACTTAATTTCTGACAGCAAAGATTTATAAAATTTAAGAGCAGCACTTAATACCCATTACACAAAGTGATGCTTTGGAGTGGAATATTTCAAATAAATTCATTCATGAAAAAGATGCAAAGAAATGATGATGGAAGACAATGTATATAATTCAAAAATAATAAAAAGCAAATGCTATAAAAATGTGTACTGTAGTGGTGGACTATAAAGAAGTACATTGTAAAAGAAGTGCAATAGGTATTCAAGGTAGAAAAAGGACACAGAATGATGGAGGAATTAAGGATTGTCTAGAAGTAGCATGACACCATAGATATCAAGGTGCACTCACATTCATTATGTTGTAATTTTCATCCTTTGTGTATCTCATTTTGTTAGACAAATCTTTCTTTGAACTAGATACAGAAATAATCAGTGTATCTGTAATCTCCAAGGAATAATATTTCTCCTACCTTTGAAGCCCATCATAAGTTACAGTCTCGATGTAATCAAACCGGCTGTCAACCCAGTAAAGTCTCTTTGATACAATATCCAGAGTTATTCCAGCAGGCCAGCCTAATTTTGTTTTTATCAAATCCTGACGGTTTGTGCCATCCATGAAGGCCCTTTCCACTTTAGGATCACCAGACAGACTATCCCAGTCTGAGAAAAATAAATAACTATAAAGGAGAAAAAAAAAAAAAAAAATCCCATGTTTTCTTGAGATTTTACAAAAAACCCCAACATTTTACATGGAATTTAAAACCAGCACCCTTTCAGGACAGGGCTTGATTCTCAACTGGCATATTATGAAAACACACTTTGTACCTCCTGCCCAAGAAGTAATCTGCATTTTCTTTTATAGAATGAACCTAGAAAGAAACATGCTTTCACCCAAAAGATCTCAGAAATACTGTTTCCTTAGTAAAATACAGACTTAAGTGTACTGCCAGAAATAAACCAGTGACAAATAGATACATTGTGAAAGCAGCATCCATCACTACAAGTTGCATGAAATTCCTCTTCCCATTCTCTGAGGATCCAAGTTTTCATGGCTCACATACATTTTTGAAGCCTGTTGGGCTGGGAGACACTAGCTTCCCTGGCTTCACTCCACCACTTATTTCAGATAGTAGGAGGTCTGCAGATGGTATCACAACAGAAATCTTTCAGGATAACTTCTACTTTTCTGCAGGGTAATTCCACAGTTCCCCTGTTTTCAGAGCTGCTCGTGCACATGCAATTCTAGCCATAAAACAGATTCCGCACACTGGGAATAAAAGCAGTGCACAGGCCTCCCATAACAATTCAAGGTGTAGAATAGATTAGGATAGAATGCAAATGTTTAAAACATTTTATATCTGATTCTAAAATGACCACCCTAGCTATTTCTTAGTTCTCTTCCTTTTGCATGGGAATAAAGGAATTTCTGACATCTTTTACCATTACCTAACACGTATCACTTACCCAACAGTTGGATCAAGTGCTATTCCTCTAGGATTTCCGAGATTTTCAGCAATAAGAGTCACACGGTTTGTTCCATCCAAGTTAACCATATCTATTCTGTTCACACTGGTCTCGACCACGTATAGTTTATTGTTAACCCAATCCACTGCTAGATTTTCAGGTGTGTCAACTGAAACATTTAAAACTTCTTGGAAATCAGAGCCATCAATATTAATAGAAAAAACCTGAAAGCAATACAAATATTGTCAGTGCCCACATGATGTTTTGCTAATCACAAGACACATGGCACTTGTCCTTTATCATCACATGGAGCACAGATCCACAATTGGCCATTACATACAACCAAGTTACCCACTAAGCTATTCCTTAGCTTAGGGTTTTTTGCAAAAATTTGGAAAACAATGCAAAAACTACAGGAAGCTTGCCTTCAACTAGCATTTCTGCAAAATGGACAAGGTAACAGACTAAAACAGCCTTGTGCTTTATCAAACATGACAAATTGCTAGATTTAAAAAAAAAAACCAGATGAGGAAAGTGCATCTTGCTTTCCTGGAATCTAACAAAACCCAGTATTTTCATTAATTGAAAACATTGAACATGCTTTAGCAAAGCTCTCATCAGTGAGCAGAAACAAGAGAGGGAGCTCTTACTGCACCAACCACTACGGGGAAATTGCAAAGTGAAGACAGAAGGGGAAAGCTCTCCGTCCTGACAGAAAGGAGACGGCTCAGCATTGCTTCTGGTCTCCTTTATTTAAGGCTAATTTTAACAGCATCATGCTCAAGAAGAAATAGTGTTCATCTAGCTCAGAGCTAGATGAAGCAAACAGTATAAACACGATAATTTTACACATACAGTAATCATGTGATTCTAACACTGGGTAATATGAAAAGCTAGGAATCATTATCCTTTTTTTGGAACAACAGCATGAGGTTTGGAATGTATTTAAATGAAAATCCAGATTATCACAAGTAAATATATGCAAGAAAAATAAGAGCTGAAATAACAGTATCATTTTAAATATTATTCAGGTCCAGGTAACAATAATCAAGCAAACCATTTAACTGTCTGTTCTGTTCTTTGGAAACCTTGTTGATGGAAGACCTTATGGGCATTAGGTTATCAGGCAGTACACTAAATGAGATAAAGATGACACAGAACACAACCCACAGTTTTCTGGTTTAGTTTACATCTTAATCCTAAAACAAACAAACAAACAAAAAAAACCAACAAAAAATCCCAACAAAAACAAATCCCCTAATAATACTTTTATTTTAAGACATCAGGTGGAAATATGCATCATATAATAAAATTCTTAATGTCATTGTTTTCATCTGGGTATTCTAGCTAGGACTTAACTAGATTAATTAATCTTAATTAATTAATTAGGATTTAACTATATTGGGGCAGGTAAAAAGGCCATCTGGAGTGTGCAGTGAAAAAACCCGTATTATCTTTTGTTTATACCTTTCATAGAGATAGCATAAATCTCCTGTCTCATGAAAGTTCAGATTTGACCCTGACTTAATTCAGCCATTGTCAATGCAATTGCAGTAACGGGAACCCACTGCAGTGAAAAGAAAAATGCCAGAATTGTGAACAAGTCAAAAATTGTGCATACAAATCCTGTCCTACTTGACAGCCATGCAGTGTGCTTTCCAACAAAACCAACGTGACACTGTAGTAGAAACTACAGTTTACATCTTATGTGTAGGTTCAGAATAACGAATGACACCAAATTGATCCATACGTGGTGTCAGCAGGAGGCAGGCCATGGATTCTCCTCCGCTCTGCATGACAATCAACATGGGGATGAAGACTGTGGAGTTTGAGCATTTGACCTAGGACTTTTTTTGTTTCAGTAAGTTATACACAGAGAAAAACAATGAGGGTGAAGTCCAACTTTCACAAGGGTCTCCAGACTGTTTTTTAAAATTGCTCTGTTTTACTGTATCTTGAAGCTAAAATATTTCCTCTTTAAAAAAAAAAAAAGTAACAAAATATTGGCTCATTTCACAAAATACCGTCAATATTTGTTATCCAAGCTCAATTACAGTGCCATTTGAAGTATATGAAGAAATCTGATTTTTATCATCTTGGAAGGCGCACAGCTTTTACATTTTAAATGATCATGTTTCAAAAAATTACCAAGAAAAATTTGTTCAGTTTTGAAAGAATGTCTACTATTTCTCTTAATTAGTTTTTTGGACTTCATCTCAAGTAAAATTAAAAGTTACTCAAGACATTCCCATATAATAGGATTCTTTGTTTAATATGTCACATGTAATAGTATAGCTGGAAAAATGCAGTCATTAACATAAAACATTTCAAGGAGCTTTTTTGTTAGAAAACAAAAATACAGCCAGCTTCTGCTCTCAAAAATGAAAGCCTATCAACACATTCTGCCTCTTGCAGTTCTCTACTTCCACATACACAAAAACATAGTCTTCTTGAAATTTCTACCCACCTTATCTTGCACTGTATCAGTCCAAAAGATTCTGTGCAGGTAAAAGTGAAAGTCCACTCCAACTGCAACCCCACGATTCTGCGACTGCACCAAAGTACGAAAACTTCTTCCATGAAGATCTCCAATCAGTAAATCACGGCCATTGGAAAAAATAATTGATGCAACACCAGCTGAAAGCAGGGGTGACAAATATATGACTGCTCTGCAGGCAAGCTGTTTTGCAAAGGGGCACTGAAATATATACATACTCATTCATACACACTGGACACAAAGGTTTAAATAGATGCTCAGACTACAATCTGTATAAATGTTTCTATGCGAGTACTAACTTGCTCCGATTTGCTTTTGGTTTCTAGACTTGGAGCAAACCAGGCCGGAATATGTATTTAAAGCCCTACCAGGTAAAACTTTTACAAAACCCCTGTGCATCTAAACTCCAAAAGACTGTTTCTACTCTTCTATTTCCTTGCTTTAGCTCCCTTAATCAAAGTATAAACTTTCTTAAGATTTTTCTGCCCCATGAGATTCAGATATTCCTTGATTCTAGCAGGCAGGCCATGTTTCTTATCTTTTTATGTACTGCTCTATCCTATCCACCTTCTTCATTCTCTCATCTCATCAGAAAATCTTTGCTGTATCTTACAATAGAAGAGAGATTCCAGCAACTCTTTGAAGGAAAGCTCACTTTCAAAGTAGATGCCTGTTGAAAGGCTTGGTGTAAGTCTGACAAGAATATATTCAAGTCTAAATCCTATACACCCTACACATAAAACCCTCTCCAATTAAAGCAAAAATGAATCCAGGGAAACTGATTTAGAGCAGGTATAAAATTCTCCCATTAATAAGACAGAAAATCAACACTTTACAAACAACTCACTGGCCCAAAAGTCACACTAATTTGAATGGAAAGCTTCTCGTGAAAGACACAGAATATTTTTGGAAACAAAACTATTTTTCCTAGTGCTGGCATATGCATGTCTTAATACAGTCAAGTATATTTCATTAGCTCAAAAAATTCCCTATTTTTTAGGGACATACTTAGAAAATTGCGAGATGATGACTGCTCTGCAGATGTGGCTGAAGAAAGAAGGAAGGGGGAGGGAACTGAGCAGTTCATGCTTTTCTAAGAAGCAAGACTGCTAATCAGCTACACCAAGCAGGAACTCCCATTCCCACCTGCCTCACACAAAAGCCTGTTAGGCCATCACATCTCCACAGCGAAGGGCTTCCCAGGGCCTGCTTTCAGAACAGAGCAGGAGGTGAACAACCAGGAGCAGCTGCCTACTGTGGCTGATGGGGAACCACACTCTGTGTGAGGCACACATTCTTGCAGAGTTCAGACTCTGGGACACTAGAAGCCAGGAACATTGTTTCCCTCACAGGCAAGTGTTTGAGCTCACCATTCAGCAAAAACATCTTGCATGGCACAGTCCTTCTAGAAAAAGTGAGATTTCCTGATTTCTTGATCCCACTGAGTTCCACAGAGAGCAGGTCAGGAAACTGCCTCCCACAGGAGCAAGATTTTGTCTGTTAAGGAGGGCTCTGGCAACGACCTCCCAACAATGAAGAAGTCAGGAATGCTGAGAAAGTGCTGGAGCCCAGAAGACATTGCTTTGAGGAGAAGCAGCCCTGATGAGGCAGTCGGCTCCACCAGCCTATAGGTGCCAGCAGATGCAGAGTCTCTTGATATTTGCTGATGTTCTGAATGCTGTCCTGACCGTAAGTCCTTAAGGCCAGAGTTAAGTTAAAATCCAACACAGTTGTATGGCATAGCCATGCAAACTGCCCCATTTTATCTAGCTCTCTTAGTCCAACAACAGCAAGAGACTTGCACTGCTGCACGCTAACCTGAAGTGTTGGCCCGACAATGCCGATGATGCTCTAGGAAATAACCTTCCACACAGCGGCACTGGTGATGTCCCACACGATCTTCACACAGCTGGTCACAGACACCCCACATTTTGCAGTCATCAAAATCTGTCAAGTGAAAAAGGCATATTTATAAACAATGCTTTGTATAAAAGGGATGTCATTATACCTGGGAAGCTGCAAGTTTGTCCTCTCAGCTTGCTTTATATCTGTTTGCAAAACTGTGGCATGGGAAAAGAGGTTTTGTATGTTTTTCCACAAATGTTTCAATTTTCTATTTCTGGATAACAAAACAACTGATGTTTGCTGCCCAGGAGCCTACCCATGCCCTTCCACCACCCCTTCCCCCACCCCCCCCCAAAAGAAACCTCACACCTGTCAGAAGAGCAAAAATCATTGGAAGGGATGTCATTGTTTACTTTCCGTAATACAGAATATGTCTATGCAGTATTCTTCCTGCAACAGATCTATACACTTTGCACACACACACTTGGCTGGATTTAAACCCACTCTGAAGGAGAGCCCTACATTTATGTGCTCAAGCTAATAAGTCCTGCTAAAAGGCAGTGTTTATTAGCTCAGATTTGGTACCATGCTAACAGGTGTCTGATTTCCAGTTAAAAGCTGGCTGTGTACCAGAACTAGCCAGCAAAAAGTACAAAGAAGTTCACTTTGGCATGCAAAATACCATATAGGTAGAGTTTGCAGCTAGGATGACCCAGCAAGTTCTCCCAGACGTGCTCTACAAGCAATTTCCAGGGTTGCTGCAGAATCTTTTACTTCTAAAATTGTGAAATATTTAGCTAGCCATCTTTAAAAACAAGGATTTTTTAAATTCTGATTTTGTAAGAAAACAAAATATTCAGATTTGAACACTGTCTGGTGTTTCATCCTATCTGGTTATTTAAAGCCCAGGAGATTTCTGACACTTCTTAACACATGGTTTTGACATTAGAAGTCTGACCTCCTTCACTTGAAAGCCTGAGCAGTATCAGTACATTACATTGCTGGAAACTGGTAATTCTACTGTAAAGCCAAAAAAGGAGAAAATGAGATCTCAAATATTCTTCCTATTGGAACTTCTGGAACATCTATTAACACATAAGCAAAAATGAAATATTTCCTAGATAGTACCTTTTGGTACTGAAAAACGTTGTTCTCAGTAGCTTTCCAGCTTCCATATGTGCTACAAACCTTCGGTATATAGTGAGCCAGAAGCAAATGAAGAGAAGACAAATTGAAAAGATTATGGTTTCAAAAAATAATATACTTCGCTAGCATTATAATTTCATTCTTCTGGCCTTAAACCAATAACATTGATTTAAGCTAAGATCTGGAATTATACACTACTGACTGTGAGCCATTGCCCCATGACACATCTTGCTCCCACTACAAATATATGCCTAGATCTCGACAAATCAAAATACATTGACTCAGATTTACAAACCAGAATCAGATAGCTAGGTTTACAGGGCAAAGAACAACAGAAGACTTGCTGAGACTGCACCAGGTTTGTGAAGGTGTCCTTCATGTATTTCCCATATAAGAGTGAAAGAATGGAGTAAATTTTGTGCTTGGAGTCAGTGCATTGATTCTTCCTCTCTATTAAGAGCAACCATGCTGTCATTGCAGCTCATACAGCCCTAGGCCACCCAGTATTCTCAAAAATATAGAAATCTCATTGGAGGATGAGCATATGGAATACTTTTAATAGCACAAACACCATAGCTTGGGTTGAAAACCCGTAACAGATATTTACCCAGTTTCTTTTATTAGGCAGTGCTAAACTTCACGATTCCGAAGTTACTCTATTTCCAGTTACCAAGATAAATCGTTTGTACTACCAAGGGTTTGTGCTACCAAGTTACAGCAGCTACAGAATAGAAATGCAACACCCAAATACCTCACTTACCTCTACATTCTTGCAAATATTCTTCATTTTCATGTAAATAATGTATATATTGAAATGTCATAGGAGATACAGCCATTCCATAGTGCAAATACAAAGCACCCTTTTCATTTCAAAAAAAAAAAAAAGTACCAAACACTTCAATATCATTAACTGTTTTTCCAGGCATACAACAACACACATCCTTGGAGAGAAACAAACTCTCCCCATGTAACCACTAAAAGACTTGTAAAAAAATTTGATAATAAAACAGCCATCCAAGAGTAAATCTTCTTAAACATAATCATGCTCTCACTATGTCTTTAACGGTCTTATTGAAAGAGATCTTTATGATATCTGTCTGGTTTGTTTCTGTGTCACCATGCTGCCATCGTACTACTTAGATTTTTATTCTTCTGCTGACTCGAGATTTTTCTATTTGCCAGTACATCCACCCATTTGGAACTTACCTTCCTGGAATCTAAACTTTTCCAATGAGCTGTGAGAAGATACTAGTTATCTGCAATCACTGTACTTCACTTACCAATACAAGTACGACTGTCATTGCCACTTATTGTATATCCTGCAGGGCAATAACACATCCCTCCTGATGGAGAAGAATGACAGCGATACTGGCAACTCAGAGCAGCACAGTGTGATATGTCTAAAAAGGAAATAAAATAGTTCAGAAATACAATTACACGTACTGCCAGTAGAACAACTTTTTGCCTTACTAACAGTTACAAAGCTATAGTCTTTGCTATGATGAGTCTACAATTTCAGGCACAGCTTCTTAAAACAAATCTGCAAAAGAAATTATGTCTAAAGTTCCATGAAATCACATATGCTGACATACATGCAGGCAAGGAAATGGAAGACAGAATATAAGCTACTGCTTATAATAGGTGTTCAGATCAGAGTTAAAGGATAAGCATCAATCTTACATGAAGTACCACTAGTAAGTGCCATGTAAAAAGCTGCACAGAGGAAGCCATCTGCAATGCACCAGACCCTTCTCTGGTTCCACAAGACTTACTTGTGAGCAACACATCCTGAAGCTCCATCTCTTGGCACATAACCTCATCATCTACTCTTTTATATAGGAAAAAACCTACTACGTTATATTAAGAAGAATATGCATATTACTCCAATATATTAGAATATATTGGTTGGGTTGTGTCCATGGAGAAACTCTTCTTTATCCTTTTCTTCTCTCTTTCTTCTTCTTTCCTTCACCATGTCTCTCTTTCCTTGTACTACTACCTAATAGACAATTCAGTGGTAGGTGATCAAATGATGATTGTAAAGCACTTGCTGACTTCCACCTCCTTCCTTTTCATCTTCCTTTCCCTCAGTTTCTCCTGTTAAACACCTTGCTCTGCAGCCCACATCTGATGTTGCTACTAAACCACTCAGCAAAGCAAGAGACACCGTTTTACAATAAAGTTTAATTTCCTATTATTTTTTCTGCCCTCCTATTCCAAAAGGCATTATTTTATTAATAGGAATTTCCCTCTTCCTAGAAACTAAAAATGTAAAATATCCTGGTCCTGATTCTCAGATGGAATCAATGTTCATAAGAGTGAAATTAACAGGAACTATGCATGCTCATTGCCTCCAACAGAGAAAACCCAGTATATCACTAACTAACTGGAGAACCAGACATCCCAGGTGAAAAGACATTTTTGAAAACTCTAATCTAAGTGACTTAGCCAAGGCTCAGGATACACTAATTCAGTCCGGTGTTCCAATCAGTACACAACATTCCTTCTTACTCATAAAAAGGGAAAAAACATAGATATTTAAACAAAAAAGGCATATAGTACACCTTTCCCTGCCGTCTTGAACACATTTTAGGATATGGAGAGTGAGTTTAAATCCTTATTTGTAAAACTTCATGTACAGATTTACAAAAGGAATGGTCTGTTCGCAGCATATATGGCTCTTTGAGACCATCCAGTCAAAATGGTGCCAACAAAAATAGTGAGCTTCCAAAATTTCAGCGTTGATTAGGAGACAAAAGGTGAATGTAAAAACATATGAATGCTGATGTTTCTGCTATTCTGTGTGTGCTTTACATTCTAATACATACTGCAATGTCTGCCCGCAGTGATGTTAGTTTCATCTTCTCCTGCAGGGCAGTCTGCAGCCCCATCACACACTTTCCCAATTGGAATGCAATGCCCTGACCCAGGGCAGGCCCACTCTCCCGGGTAGCATTCATGGTGACCACTTTCTATGGAAAAGAAAAACAAGAATAATTGAGGAGTATGTTTCAAATAATACTTAGAATTTCTTCCCTAACAGCTTCCCAAAGCATCTCTATCCTTCATTATTCAGTTTCTGGTTCTTGCACACAGCTGGGAAAGACTATAAAAGAAACATCATCTATACTTCCTTTTCATGCTTTCTTTCACCTTCAAAGTACAATGCAAACAATACTTGTGCAGACACATGAATCCTTTTAGTTTTCTGTGTTGTTAGAAACAGTAAAACCATTTAGCTTTAGACTAACAACTGGTGCACCAGAAATGGAACTACAGTTTTCTGGATTCAAAACACGTAAAGGCTGTCTCAGTAAAGCGAATAATGCTCATCATAGAAAAGGCCAATGAAAGAGAAAAAAGCCCACACTTTCGTTCATTAAAATTTCTGTTTCTTGCACAACAAATCGTGGCAGGAACTGTTATTTTCATTTTCAACCAATTGATTTTGGTTATTAGGAGCCTCATGTCTCTTAAGAGATGACCTGAAAAATCTCCCACAGGAAAAAAAAAGATAAAGATGTAAGAGAAGATGTAAAAGAAAAAAAGATGTTGCTATATGCTAAACTTAGTTTGCATTATACGCAGTATCACAGCAATAACTCTCACACACACAACAATAAAAAATATTGCATAACTATAAAAAAAAAGAACAGGTGAAGATGGAATTCTAAGGTTTTCACAGAATTAAAATGGATTCAGAACATCTTGATTGGTCAAAAATTCATAGAAGTAGCTTAGTGAGGTTTTCCTCTGAAAATGTCATCATTAGAAGTTAGCATTAGTATATACCGCATCCTCTTTCGTCTTCATTATCTTCACAGTCATCATCTCCATCACATATCCAGCTCTGATGAATGCAACGGCCACTTGGGCAAGTGAAGAAGTTGCCTCTGCAAGTTGCATAAGCTAAGGAAAGGAACATGACAAAAATCAAACTACTCTAAGTGACTAAAAGGTTAGAAATAGTAATATTGTCTCATAGATGAATAGTCATTTATACTCTCTCCTGAAAAACTCAGCCAGTTCTATATCTTGTATATAGTGTAAACATTGCTGGTTTGCTCTGGTTTTAGGTATGAACTTTATTTTAGAATACTCTGGTTCTTTAGAGAAATGAAAGGGAAGGCTAAATTTCTCAATTAATTGTGCAACTAGATGCAGAGCACCTTATTAACAAGGTTCCTGAAGGTGCACATGACAAGGAGATGATACTCAAGACATCAGGAGGTAAAATATTTGTATGCCTTGTACTCAGAGAAACAGAGTAAAAAAACCAATGAACATCTATGTCAAAGCCCTCCATGGCTGGGAAGCATTCCCTGCTAAGAGTTCAGAAACATTTGTGGGTCCTCCAAAGGACAGGCATTGCCAAAGACATAAAAGAGAAATGTTCAGCGCGGGAGGTGGCGGGGTGGAAGCATACTCGTGTGAGGTCCTTGGTAGGATAGAGCAACTAAATGGTAACATGTGGCCTTCCTGCAGTGCAGAATATAAACCTAACTTAGATCCTATAAGCAGTGGGAAAACCTTTTTAAATATGTAGCTCACACAAGTGATAGCTCTACAGCCATGATTCTGGCTGGAGATGCAATACTTTGTGATACCCTAATTGTGAAGAAAAGAATGAGCAAGAAATTTCCAGAAACAGAACAGTCAATTAAAGACCTTACATGAACATCTAAAGGACAACTAACTATACAGTTATCTCTCTGTAAAGTTGTACATTATAGTCACTTGGAATAATTCTAGAAGATCCATTCCATCTATCGGAAAACAAAAATGTGAAAAAGAGCCAAACGAACTTGGACAAAAAACAATAGCATACTGTATCTAACTGAGATTTCAGAGTGAAGGGATTTCCATTGGGTCATGCTGAAATGAAGAAAATAACAACATGAAGAAGTGAAACTATATGTGTTAAGAAGCAAACTGTCACTGAATCTAGCAAATTCAAATAGCAACCACAGACCCAGGCACTTAGAAGCAAAGACAACCTGAAAAAAGTCTATCAAAGTAGCACTGCAATTTCATCTTTCCATACAAAAAAGTCCTTGTAGAACAGTGGGTAGCTTTTGATAGCTGTATAGCCAAGCAATCTACTTCCTGCTATCTCCTTGAACCAGTTCTTAGTAGAACAGTTAAAGAAAGTGGGGAGAAAAAAAAAAAAAAAAACAAAAACAAAAACAGAAACATCATACTGCAAGAGTTTTCATCACTCCTATCTCCACAGTCATCATCATGGTCACAGATAAAGGCTCGTGGGATGCATTCTCCATTAGCACACTGAAACTGCATACTGGTACATCCATGTGCTGAAAGAGATTTTAGCACAGAAAGACATACAGAAAATCTGTCAGAAAAGTACAATCTTTAACTCTAAAACAGAGTCTACAAAGCATATTTGTTTGGGATCACTGCATGAGGTACTTACTGCAATTAGCTTCATCAGAAGAATCTCTGCAGTCAACTTTGCCATCACATTGCTGGCTTGCATTAAAACATGCTCCATTTGCACATGATAACTGCTCACATCTTGGGTAGTCTACAATAAGAAATACTTCGGTATAAGTATGAATGTTAGACTATAGAGTATAATGAGTCATATATATCCAGTGTCAACAGAATGTTTTGATTTACAGGAAAACAAAAAATACAAAACTTCCCATACTACTGCTGACAAACAATCCATTTATCCAGTATACTGTCTCCTCCAACAGATATTTAAGAATATCCTCTAGGCAGATGCTACAAAACCTCACAAGAACCAAGGAAAAAACTAGATGCCCTCCCACACCCCAAAAAGATTTGCAACCCAAACAGTTTACAATATGACAGAAAACAATGCAAGCAACAGGAAAGCAAGCAGTGAACATTTATTTTATTTACTTGTACCTCAGTTTCATACGTTATTGACCTTAATAAAAGTGCTTAGGTAGAAAAGGAGTTCCTGAAATTTACAGTTCCTAGGTCCTCTTCGAATGTCACGAGTTCTCAAACTCAGAGACTTCGGGTTTTTACGGTTTTGTTCTAATTAAGCCAAGGATGTTAAACTTCTAAGTCCATGATCAACATTAGGACCTCTGGGTTTTATTACTTGTTTTCCCCTTCCCAAAACAAAAAAGATTCTGCAGAATGAATGATTTTTCAGTTTCTGGCTGTTCTACTTATGTAGATGACCTACAGGCCAACACAAGGGATTATTTCAAACAACTTAAAACCAATTCTGAAAATACTTATGCATACAAGCAGTCAGTGAGTTCAGTGGAACTATCCAACAAATTAAGCATGTGCATGTGCTAGAGTTAAGTAAGAGAATATGAGCTTAGTTTAGCTCATTGCCATTTAGACAAAAGTTACTTATTTCAGGCAAATGGCAAGTATGAAAGCAAATAAATGCTATTTTTAGAAGTGAGATTTATTGAACCTTTGCTTCTATACAGAAATACAGGTAGGTAAATGAACAGAAATGTGAAACGGAATAACAAAATTTAATTTTGCACCTTTTAGATTTTCAGTTTGAATTCTTATCCCATTTTATTTCCATATGAGTTAATAAAGCAGGCTCTCCCTTAGGCACATTTTCATTCATACTCTTGGAATTCAAAACATGAATTATAAAATTACTCAAGCAGAACTCAGAAAAGCTGCAATTTTTCCAGGCAGTGGCAAACTGTTTGCTTGCTTCTGCTGTTCTATATATCATCACATTCCCACTAAACTTCAATCACCCATGGAATAGGCTTACAGGATTTTAACTGCTAAGTTCTTAAAATGAGAGCATAAACAGCTATGTTGACATCCGCTACAAGTCTAACCAGACTACCTCCCTGATTGATTCATTTACATTTCATTCATTTTCACTGCAATTAATATAAGTCTGCAACTGACAGGTAGGAACAGTATGTACCTAATCAGAGAACGGTAGATGCAGATTACCAGGGTTCCAGCTACAGCATTCCTACCTGTGGCCTTCTGGTGCTAGTTCCCAGACCTTCCTTTCCAAAAGCCTGCACTGACAATGCCAACACACGCTCTAAACATAAGTAGCATCCTTTAGCCTCACTTCTCAATCAAACTCCTTTCTAATACAGACATCTCATCCTTTTCTTGCTTGGGTTAGGCTTATGAACCACTCATAAAGTTTTGGAAACAACATGAATTCGGAAGTCTTAACTCTGCCTACAGAAAGAAAGAAAGAAAGGCCTGACCTGGGGCTGCGTTTTATGCTCACTGTGGAATCAATGCTTCTTCCCTGTCTGGAAGCAGAGAAGCTATCACAGAGAGGAACCATCAAGAGTTCTATGGCATAGCAGGAAATAGCTATGGCAGTACAAGAGTACTGTAAGTATTATGGGGCACATATAAGAAAAAAACAATAAAAGGTATTTGTTTTGCAACTGCACTGAAGTGGGAAAGCTTTTAAGGGGATTTATAATAGACAGTCTTGTAATTTTCCTCATCTTTCTTCATATCCCAGAGAAATAGCTCCAGTGATGTTCCAAACTGTTTCTGATTAACTCAATGTCAAACAAATAAGAAGTTGAACCCATTGCTTTGCACTGCCTGTTTCTTCAAGAATGCCCAGGCAAACTAAGGATCTAGTCAGTAATAAGATTTTCTCAAAGTCATATTAAACTCCCTTAGAAGAAGGGAGACTTTGTCAAAGTTTTCTCTCCTGCAGCAAGCCTGGAGAAGTCCTCAGCCTGGAAAAATCTTTATTATATTATATAATCTAGTGTACAAATGCAAATCATTATAAAAATACCAAGCAGGGCAATAAGTAAAGATGTTTTGAAGACACTTCAAATTACACATTCTGACTACATTGGTGATTTACTAGAATGTGAACAAACACTTCTTTTTCCTTATTTTCTTTTCAAATCTGCTTGGTGTATACATTCTTTATTTTAACTGTAGTTGCAGAAGCAAGAACATTCTTTGAAAAGCCCGATGGAGATGAATTTAACTTTTAAACTCTGTACAGGTAATCCCATTCCCAATCCCCTGTCTAAAGACCAAGCTTAGTAAATTATAGTTCTGATCACAGCTTTCTCACTGATCTGAAAGATATTTTTCACTGCATTGTGCATTGTACATTGTACTCTTTGTACCTTATAGCATATTATTTTGATAAAATGGTTTTAATTATTTGGGGCATTAAGAACTAATCCTCATGAATAATGGCAAAGCTGTGAGTTACACCAAAGGCTGTAGCCAATGCACTGCAGGGTTCAGGAGCATCTGTGCCATCAGGAAAGTTCCACAGTAGCAGGGATAGCCATCCACACTTTTCTGGGAGGTGAAGTAACAAAGATACAAGAATCAGGCTAGAAATGCTGGCTTTTGTGAGGGCCAATCACTGCACTACACTTTCCAACAGCTTCTAGTTCTAGTCAAGGCCCCTGTGGAAATCACCCACAAATGCACCTATTGCATTGTGTTTGTGGTGGACTCCGTCGATGTTGAGAGAATTAAGGAAGCCAAAACAGAACTTCATAACAATATTAGGAGATCTGAAAATGAAGGAGTGCCTGTCCTTGCAGTTGCAAAAAAACATGACTCAAAGTCCCTTTCTTTCTCTCCAAAATTTAGAAAACATTAGCAATGAGTGAGCTGAATTCTTCTACTCCCTATCACCAAATGGAAAGTTCTGAATAGGAAAAGAAAAACCTGGACCTTGGCAGTGGGGAGGGTAGTAACAGGATGAACCCCCTAAACTGGAAGACCTATACAATCTAGCTTAATGAAAAGCTCTCCAGCAAAAAAAGTCTGGAAAGTGAGTATCATGACATTTTGAATTTAAGTGGGAATTTCTTACATTAGTCACAGCATTTGGTGCTTTCACAATAACCATTTCCTAGCTTTTATTTTACTTTTTTTTAAAAAAAACTAAAGATTTCTCTGTACGCACCTGATCCCAGAGCAATGCATTTGGGTATAAAAATCCATAGCTACGCAAGAACTGATCGGAGGAGCTGATCATACTGTCTCTGTTCTAGGGGGCACATGGAAAAAGTGTCAGTGCTCTGTGAGTGACCTGGAACTACATAAAAACCAAAGGAAGGGTTCTCTTCCAGGGACTCGGACATGCTGTTTTTCTCTAGGTCAGTGACAGATGAATTAGAAAGAGCTAAAAAGGAAGGATGAGGTTCTGAATTAAAAGGACAACAAGGTTGGTAGTTTGCATCTAAGGAGGTCTGAGAATACAGCTGCACAAGAGAGTGGAAGTATAAGACTGAACATGGGATTAGGAGAGAAAAGTGAAGGGACAGAAAAATATAAACACTGTTTCCTTTCACCTTGCTTTTAATTGTGAAGAGCCTCCAACATGAATATTGTTTCCTTTATCTTTTCCTCCCAAGAACCTTTGGCTATTTACAGAAAACTGAAAAGAGGAGATCTTTTCCTAGTGATCACAGTTCCTAGAAGATAATATGAGCTTTGTGAAAACAGGGGGAAATCCAGCTATGTTCATTCCAGTGCTCAGGAAGAAAGGGAGCTCTTCTTTCTCTCCTGTTCCTCTCAGGCATCTCTTTTTCTTAGCCAAAATACTTCTCCACAATCTGTCTCCCCATGGTATGTCAGCAGTTCAGCTGCAAAATGCAAACAACTGGCAAACACCAGCACAAATGACAGATGAGGCACCTTGCTCCTTGTAACCCACAAACTGGTTTGGGGCAACAGTTGCAAACACATTTAAATGGTATGTTTCCATGTACACATGGGGAAGATGCTTGAAAGCTATGTCACAGGAATTGCTAAACCTACATTATTTTGCTCTCTACCTAACACTTTTGTTCTGCAAGCTGGAAATAAATCCATACAAAAACAGTAACAGGAAACAGTTGCAACTGGTATGTGATTCAGCAGACACTGATTTCTGTCACAGAGGCATGAAATGTAACCTTCTGTAACCCTAACCCATGTTACAAGAAAGAGAAAGGAAAAAAGGGCAATTTCCTACTTCCAAGTGTCATTCTTTTATTATAGCAACATTTCAAAACATTTTACAAAATAAAATTAATTAAAACCCTCTGACTCACTGCCATGAGTCACCACCTCACAGTGGTCAAATCATTGCCCAGACAGCTCATAGCCTGTCAGAAACACCAGGAGGAAGACTTACTCCAAGTCCAAGAGTCCTATGAGCTACATGATATCAGGTAGTGTTCATAGCAGAGATGCTTTGAGAGCTGGCAGACTGACCAAGCCCTCATTCCTGGCCTTAATTCTTGATTTTGATCCCTGCCACTCTAGTCTTTGGCTGCCTTCCTTACCTTGCTCCAGCTTTGCTTCTTCCCTGTCCCAAACCCTCCCTGGTGGAGATATTTCCTTCAGCCTGAACTTTTGCCTTGTCAGGTAGCTGTTACACGTAATTTGTCCAACATCAAAAATGTTAGCCTCTGACCATGGCCCTTTTCTTCCTTCTTGGACTACATCCCTTATGATCTCTTCAGTTCTTGATCACCCTGATCTCCGCAAATTCATCCCAGACCTGGCTACCCACTTCCTGACCACAATAGCTATTTAGAATAGCAAACAAGAGGCAGGAATTAACAGGTTAGGCAGCTGACCCATGGCAGCAACTCAACATCAAAATTAGAAATAAAAATCCAGAGTTTCTGGGCCTGGACTCAGCCCATCAGCCTCAAACAACATGGCTTTAAAACACTTCCCCTTTCTCCCTCATGGCCTCAGTGCAGTGCTCAGCTGCCAGAGCTGTATCCTGGAAGGTTATTCTGTCAGTCACAGCAAAGCAAAATGGACATGGCTGAAAATTTTCATTTTTCAACTACAAAGCTGAGGCAGGAGAGAGAATTCTGCCTTTAATTGAAAGAAACACGGAAAAATGACACTAGTATTGGCTGCTTACTCCCAAAAAGTATTTGCTTCCCCAATTAGTCTGCCATTTCGTTCTTCATTTTTATAGTTTTAAAATGAAAGTATTTGCTAGCTGCTGACTATTAAAAAAGCTGGAAAAACAACCTGATATATATATTTAGAGAAAATAAAACTCCACAATTCTATGAAATTAAAACAGCTTCAATGCACTAATTACATGACCTGTAGCTGAAACATTGTTCTGATATTTATCTTAGCCTCTGCATGGGTAGTTTTCTCTTGCTGTTAATCCCATTAGCAGTAAAATGGAATAAGGCTTTGAATTCCTTTGTTCTATTTTTTTTACATGTTTAATTGCTGAGTTACTTCATATCAGTGACATTTTGCATTTGACTAGTTTCTTAAATAATATAACTTATTCAGCAAAAAAACTTTATCTTCTTTACAATCTAAATCTGCTTCTAGACAGATCAGTGAGTACAAGGCATCAGTAAACAGAAATGATAAGTTTGCATTTTGTTATGCTCTGTGAAATAACAGAATCAATTCTAAATAGCTTTTTTCTTTCATTGTTCATGGATGTTTCATTTTTATTTATGAAACCCTTTAGTGTAAATTAAGGGAAAAATAATGACAAAGGAAAAGGCCGAAATAGCGATATTCCTCTTGTATTTGTTTTTATCAGATAGTGTGGAAAAGGAAATAGTTGAAACAGTAGGGAAAAAACAGTATTCAAAGCAAGTGTTAGAATCTGCTTCAAAACAGTAAAATTCAACACTTACACTAATCCCTACTGTATAGTTAATCATAAAATCACCAAATTATTAATTTTATCTTACGGCTTCTGTTTAAAGTTCCAGGTCCTGCTAAGACAGAGAGGCAATAAAATTAACCATCCTTTCTGGAAGGGTCTTTTCATTACATTCTTCTTGATTCTCTTGTCTTCAGCACCATCACATTTCTTTAAACTAGTCCAACAGTCTTACTTTCAATGTTCCAAGTCACAGTCATTCTTCTGTCTTAGAGGGACTGTCAACACATATTCTAATAAACCAGAGTAGAGGCTGTTGAATGATATGAGGCAGTCTCTCTCCCTGGGGCTAAATATGCTGTCTTCACAACAGTCATGGGGCCTACTGGCTGATGCAGCAATGACTGCATTTCCCACACAGCAGTAAAGCGCTACTGTTAAGGCATCTAGAGGCCCCTTTCCAACCTGCCTTTCTAATTTACTTAGTTGAGAAGGTTAAACATGAAATAAAATGTGCACTTCAATTTTCAAACATCACAGCAGCTTCTAGTTTGAAGAAAGAATTGTGAGTATTGTCTTTAGGACTCCACTCCCAAACTGCCACACATTTACTGCATTGTAACGATCACACCGTTTCATCTGGCTGTTCCACACTGTATTCAATGACTACTCACAGATTTCTCAGAGGTGCTGAGTAGTTCCTTTTTTAATTCACAGAAAATGCATTTTTTAATCAAATATCTTTTCTTCAGGATTAATCATAGATTTGCTAAATTAAGTTACCAATCTCTTTTCTTCCTCTAAACTTTACGAGGAAGAATGCCAAGCTACAGAAGATATTCTTCCAGCAATGATATGAGGTACTTTGGATCTTGGCTTTTAGCCATTTGTGTTGGTAACTTCAGAACTGGCTGTGGGTCTATCACATGGAAAAGTTCCAATCTGGCTGCCTCAGCAACCTTTTATTCCAGAGTACCATATAGTTCTAAATCAGCTTTCATTCTACAGAGTGTACATTTTAGCCACTTGTAAGTCAGGGATGAACCGCACTAGCAGTTGGCTGACCATGTAATATGCTGGTTTTCCTTTACACAGCATGTGCATATGCCCTTTTGTCCTCTAAGTGCAGCCATTAACATTTTATTTTTTGCTTCTTTATCCATTCCTTAGCATCCTAGCCTCTTCCCCCACCTCCTGACCCGGGTCTGGTTCTGAGCGTTTTTTTTTTTAATATGCTAAGGAATATGCAAAGGAACACTAAGTTCTAACAGCTAGAATGGCAGCTCATATGTTACAGGGCACTCATGACGTGTGAAAAGCTTTTCCTTAATACTAACAATGAACGGACATGCTGTTACACACTGGTAAAAATGTCTCTGAAAAATGTGGCCTCTGTTCTGTGGCCAGCTATCATAGAATCATAGAATCGCTTAGGTTGGAAAAGACCTTTAAGATCAAGTCCAACTGTTAACCTAGCACTGCCAAGTCCACCACTAAACCACATCCCTAAGCATTACATCTACACGTCTTTTAAATACCTCTAGGGACAGGGACTCAACCACTTCCCTGGGCAGCCTGTTCCAGTGCCTGACTATCCTTTCAGTAAAGAAAAGTACTACACTAACAGCCTTTCCCTCATCCACTAAAGCGGGTCACCTTGTCATAGAAGGAGATCAGGTTAGTCAAGCAGGACCTGCCTTTCATAAACCCATGCTGACTGGGCCTAATCCCGTGGCTGTCCCGGAAAGGTTGTATCCTTTCTATCAGTATTCAACCTAGGCCAGGATCTAGGGAGGCTGTCACCAGACAGTCAGGCAGCCTCCACACTGGGGAAGTTAGACTGAAAAAAAACCTACTTGTCCATCTTCATTTTGTTGGCACAATATAAACAGCTTATCTGAATACAATATGACTCAATGCTGCTTCATCTCCACAGGAAACTGCAGTCTAGAATACAAACGCTTTTGAAAGGGTCAAAGTCCCTCAAAGAAGTGATTTGAGGTCAAATTCTGCTTTTCTATACAGGTTATGGTTACCACTGATTTCATAAGGAGTATGCAAAAAGAATATGAAAAAATTTGGTAAAGTTAGCTCTGAGTCTCCCGAGGCTTTAAGTCATTTAAACATGGTTGGTTTTTTCCAATGCAATATTAATTATATTTCTGACAATGACAAACAAGAAGCCCTGATCCTATGGTAGCAGTTTGCATTTAAGTTCTGCAATAATGGATCTCTATCAGAACATCAGCTCTAATACAGAAAAGAATCTGAAATGAAACTCTCATAACAAGAAGCATATTGTGGTCATCCTGTCCATCAACAAGCCCTTTAATCTTACAAATTTATTAAAATGTCACAGAGAGATGAGATGAAACCAGATCTAGTGCTAAGAGTTAAGACTCACGGCAGACTCTTTCATCTGTTCCATCAGTGCAGTCCTTTACTCGATCGCACCAGTATGCACTCGGGATACACTGTCCGTTTGAACATGTGAACTGCTGACTTGAGCATGTCCTTCCCGCTGCAAGAAACAGGCACTCAATCAGTCTTTTCCATCAACCAAGATTTTTTATGCAGAAAAATATTTTCCCTCTTCCTCTTTAACTACTCCATCCTTCTTCCAAATATTAGCGTAAGACTTTCTCCCCCTGTACCTTTGTGTACTCAAGGAGATTAAAGAACACTTGACAAGAACATGGCAGATAACATAGCTCTATGAGGCCTTCTGTAGCCTGCAAGGTCACTGCTTTTCTCCACTGAAGGGGTTGACCTCTAGGTTAACAATTACCTCACTATAATTGTTCTGCCTAAAAGATTAAATTACCAATTCTCACTGTTCTAAAGTTTTCTCTTATTTTGTTTACTGGGTCAGAATCTGCCAGTAACTGTATGTTATTTGGTCAACTAGAATGCCACAATGTAAACACAGCAGAGCTGGAGGTCAGGGCCTCAACAGTCAGGAATATTTTACGTTCATACCTAATAGAGGATCAAGAATGATTATGTCTCTTCTCATAACAGCTGTGTCAGTGAAAAGCAACCACATAAAACTGCAATTCCACTTTGATTCCACTACAGCTAAATTAAATTCTCTGTTCTTCTTAGGCAAATTAATTGAATCTGTGAAGATATAGCTGAAGGGCAAAATTACTGCTAACTTTTCCTCCTTTCTGCCACCTGCACATTTGTTTCTTTCAAATTCATGCTATATCTCAACACCATCCCAGTCTATACAGTGGCATCTGGTCTGCTGCTTTACAGGGGCTCTCTATTCCTTCTTCTGCCAGCAGTGTTCCCAAAGTCAGATCAGCTACTGGGATACTAGTGCCATAAGAAAAAACAAGAGCAAGACAGTGAAGTAAAACAAATTTGTTTTAATTCTGTACGTGTGACTTCCAGAGCTGTCAGCCATTTTTCTCAAGAAAAATTTTTAATGTTTCAAGAAGGAAAAGCTCCTCCAGGATTCCCAAGCACAGAGATAAAAAGTCCCTTTAGAAGAATAAGGACAAATACCAGGAGATGGCTCAAAAACAGCAGCAGCACAGTGCCACTGTATAGTTACTAACACTCATGATTAACCAGTACATGAAGAATGATGTTACTAGTGACCCAGTTCAAAAGTCAACTCAGAGCTGTTGCTCATTTTGCATTTTGTATCTACAGATTCCTTAGTTAAAACATAACCAGCAGTCGTGCTGACACCTTCTCAGAGGAAGAGCGGAGCAAAAGGCAGTCAACCTTAGTTCCAATCTTTCCATCCTCAGTGGGAAAAAGTATTAACATATAAAAGCACAAACCAAGTCTGGGAGCAAGATCCTCCCAAAACTTAAACCTGTGAACTTCCCCAGAATCAAGGGGGTTAGTGAGTAGCTCCAGAGCTGTCCAGCTTAAAGAAGTTATCAAAAAATTATACATAGAATCAAAAGGAAAAGAAATTAATCTTATCCTCATCACTTAAAGTAACTTCTAATACTATAAGTAGCAGGAAATCAGTTCTTCAGAACACTACACCACTTGCTCTTCCTGTCTTATGCAATAACGCAGAGAACGTAATTTGGTGCAATAATCATCTCTGTTCACTGTTCATCACTTCAACACATACTTAACTGTATGTAGCCCTTAAATTGCTTAGTCACAAAATTCGAAAATCAGAGTAACATACATTATTATCAGTATTTATCTTGCTATCAATACTGAAAAAGGAAAGAGCCTATGGCTATGGTAGTTAGGCTGCTAAATGATTTCTTTGCTCTAAAATATACAGAGAACATTAAACAGTTTCGTTTAAAACAGCAATTTGAACATGATTATTACACATTTGATTAATAGCATATTAAAGTGAAATACCAATAGGAATTATGTCCTAAGTTTAAGCTATCAAATGATAATGAAAGACTAGACCTTCACCCCATACCAGGACTTCTAGTATTTCTCCTATCTGAATATGAGAAGGAATGGCTCTGGTAATTTTAAATAATAATGCCATTAAATAGCATCACTGAAGATGGTACAAGAATTTTTAGCAATGTTTACTTCAACTGACTGATAATTCCTCCTTTTTATATATGTATACATTTCAAAATGTTCTAGAAAGGAATTAAACTTTTTTTTTTAAATAATTCTGAGATGCCAGTGTGAATTTTGTTATGCAATGAATAAACCCACTTTTTCTGTGACTGAGACAGTGTTTGGACATCAGAGGATTATGTATATTTCACCATTTTTGGAACTACTAAATTTTGTATCGACTATAAAACTAATATGCACTGTATATTTTTCTCCTTTTTTTCCTCTTTTTAATTAACATCAGTAATTTTCAGATTTCAAGACCTGGAGATGTCTTTTTGGACATATTTTCTGTACTATATCTATTTCAGATTATTTCATTGCTAGACTGCTTTAGAGAGACTCTTCTGGTAAAAGCTGTAATTACAGAAGGCTTGTTTCTCTATGTTCTCAATATGCTGCTATGTGAATTACCTTTTTTCACAAAGCAGGTATAACATTAGAACTTAAATACTTACGACATTGTTGATGCTCATCTGAGCCATCTTCACAGTCTTCCTCATCATCACAAACCCATGACTGTGGGATACATTCGCCATCAGTCCGACACTGAAACTGATTTCCCTCACAGGTAGGTTGTGCTAGTGTAAGCAACAAAAAAAATTGTCATTTCACAGACATCTGGGAGAGCACTTTCAAAGAAAACAAATAAGGGAAAAGAAGACTTAAGGTCCAAGTGTGGATTGACTGTAACTTCCGCTAAGCACATGAAACACTTGACAAACCAAGGAAAATGGACAGAGGAGGGAGGGGAAACTGGGCCAGCAGAAGGATGCTCAAAAGCAAAACTTAGTTTCGTGAACTCCTGCATATGAATCTTCAGTTTTGTACCCTACCCTGGAGACACAGGCTCCCTCTAAAAGGCAGGTTACGGCAAAAGCTTAAGGCTCTGAGCTGCCCTCTGGCAGAGCCTCTTTTTTCTCACTTATATATGGAGTCATGCTAGCTTCCCCAGTCTCACAGGGGTCTGTTCAATTGCTCTCACTCCACCTCAGGTGCTCTATCCCTGGTAGGAAGAAGGTCTTTCAAAACAAGGTCATGACTCCTCTCTGAATTCATGAGGTAAAAGTGAGGGTCAGGTCAGAACAATCAATGTTGTTGTCCCAGCTCCACTCTGTACTTTTCAAATAGCCAAACAACACAGAGCCATTAGAGAGAAAGATAAAAATAAATGTTTGAAACTGTGTTACAGCTTACTCTGTCCCTAGTTAATACTCCTGAGAAGAATCACTAGCACAACACAGTCCCGTAGACAGGACTCTTGTCTTAACCATCTTTTTTCTCAGGATCATGTTTTTGCAGTACTGCAAAGTCAACTAGAAACACTTTGTGTTCATGGGATGATAGGCAAGCACAACTACCAGTGTAAGCAAAGCATCAAGGGAGAAAATTAAATCACTTTGTAGACTCAGAGTTGAGAAGTACAAAATTACATTAGAGATAAAGCAATTAGAGGGATAAAATCCATCACATACTACAGACAATGCACTTCGTGTACACTTTTTTTCAGTTCCTGTTTTAAGAACCAAAGAATAATCTTGCAATATAATTTTAATGTTAGGTCAGTTTTAAACATTTTAAAACTATCTACCTAGACACTTACATTCCCCACTACTTATAGCACATTAATGTATTGTTTTTAAAAACACAATTAAATGAAAAAAACACAAAAAGTTTAATTTTCATCTTTCTAATTCATCACATGTATGAAAATGAGAGCTCAACTTCATGCTTATAACTATGACAAATGTAGTAAGTGTCGGGGTTTTTTTTTTTATCTTTCACAAAATCAACATGAATTTTAGCCACTCCTGGTTCAAAGCCCAACCACTTCTTCCCAGTTGCAGTTCAGAACTAAGCTGAAATAGCAAGCTATAGGGCACCATTTTGTTTTGCCAGTTTAAGGCATTCTTCATCCAGAACTGCACTGGTTTTTGGAGCTAACTAAAGTGCGAAGCAACAAATCAGACTGCCAAGCTGTGTGAATGACCTCCAATTATTATATGGGTCAAGCAGCAAAGAAACAATCCCGTGTGAAAAGAGCCAACATAAATCAGTCTTTCTCACTCCTCATCAGCTGAGGGGCAAAAACTGGCCTAACCTACAAGTGGGCTGATGACTGTACCAGCCCACAAGACCTCAAAGAACACTAGAACAGAGAAGGTAAAACACAGGTGAGTTCCTGAAAATAAACTGTGGAGGGCATTTCTTCATTTTCACAACTTTTTAACATTCAGCTTGAGAGAATCTTTGTGCATGGATATTACAGCCCATCTGAATGCAATTATTGTCCCTGAGCTGCTGGCACTGGGGATAACACAACCAACTCTAGACAACTAACCAAGACTCTACTTAAGGTGTAGTATGTACAGCTTGTTGTCTAGGGCCTGAAAGATCCAAAGATTTGGAGTTCAGGTGATGCTGGTGGTAGCTGTATGTATACCCAATATTCAGGATTACTGCAATAACAGAATATAATACATTTCTACATGTACTTAGAACATTAGTCATCAAATGAAATGGCATTATTGGACACTCAGACTTTTAAGAGAAAGCTAAGTCACATTAGAAGTTGAGCATTACTTGATTTTCTGACTACCAAAGCCAATGGACTGAAGAAATATGACTCTTAAGCAGATTCTGCAGTCATCTCAAGATACCTAGGGGTTTTCTCCCCCTCCAATATTCATTCTTGTACCACAGGTACAGTTGAGCACATTGGGATCTCAGTATTTCTTATATTACAAAAAAGTTGCACTATAGTTGTTTCACTTACGACAACCAGCTTCATCTGTATCATCCGAGCAGTCTCTAGCCCCATCACACCTCCAATCTGCAGGAATACAGCGACCATTTCCACAGCGAAACTGCCCCCGCTCACATCCTGTGGTAAAGCAGAGTAACAAGCACATTAGCAGTACCAGCACATAAAAACAGACAGTGGAGTGCATTCCTGTCAAAAAACTGTAATCTATCTATCACCTTACAGCATGAAAAGGAGAGAAAATAATATTACGATAATACAAAAATATAAATAAGTATATATATAAAAAAGATCTCTACACACCCAGTCAACCAAAAAAAGAAAAGAACCAGCTCTAAATCTTACAGTACATTTCCCAACTAAATTGTCAGAAAATTCCCATAATTTTATTATTTGTATATTATACAAACAAAAAAAAAAAAAGGAAAAATAACCCGAACAAGTCTCAGAGGAGCACCTACACTACAGAAACCTACTTAGCAGGAATGTATCAGTTTTAAATTCACAACCAGACTTAAATAAAGGTAGGGCATCATTTGCCACATTATTTCTAAGGGTTAAATGTGCTAAACATTAGTCCTCCCCAGAGTCTCTGAGAATTTAAAAAAATAACAATAATAATCCCCTTAGCTGATGTAGAAATCTTGTTTCAGCAGTGGCTGCTTTAAAGTATAGAAAGACCTCAGTTTTGTTTTGTTTTTTAATAATGCTCTAATATTTAAAATCTTTCCTCTGAAGTATAGGAAAGCATGTCTTCAGTCAACATTTGAATAGCAAATAATTATAAAAGAAATTAAGCTTTCAGACATTTATGGCTGATCAAAAGCTATCCTGCTGTCACTCCCTCCTGCTTGACCTACTACAGATTAAGACCTGATAAAGAAGCATTCATTCCCAGGTGTAAATGCAGCTGGATCAGGCCTTTATTAGAGTCGACTAATGAAATCTCCAGTCCCATAGGAAAGAGAAAATGCACTGTTTATGGCCTTTCATTATGACTACAGCCTCATAAAAAGGGAGTGAACAGTTTTATAGGTCCCCAAAACAATGAGCTATAACATAATTAGGTTCAACAGAGCTCTGTTTCATGTTAATCTGTTGTCAGCACCTCAGAGAAGGGAAGACTGAAAAAACCTGAGAGAGTAGCAAAGCACAACTCTGAAGAAAAAAAATCCTGTTTCCTGATTTAATTAATAGCCATACGATAAAACTACATCTTTCAATTATTCCAAGTGATTTGTCCAGAGAAGATAACCTCAGTATACATAAAGCACAACCACCTATGTTTTGAATTCATGATGACATAAATAACATGCTACCCTAACTTTCATGTAAACCCAGGCATATCAACACTGTCACATAAACACAGTTAAGTGATGTATTCCTAAGGGATATAGGCAAGCTACTTTATGCAAGGAATGTTCAAATCTGATTGTCTGGTAGTGACATCCTGATTTATAATGTATCCTGCAAATGGTCAAAAATTTCACTTGGATAAATGGTGGTACGGAGTGGTACAGGAGTATGTTCACCCAAATACCTTCTATAGACTAATGCATGATGGTGGTTGGTGGTGCAGGTCTGGGGTTGGTGGTGCAGGTCTCTTATCAACTACCTTTAAAACACAACAACCTCCCTTGCAAAAATGCCCTGAAGGAATGTACAAGTTCACTCTGGAATCCCAGGCCCTCTCACTGAATTTTGCCCTACAAAGCAACATTTCCATATTAGCAGTTAAAGCTCTAATAAACACAACACAAGCCACCATTTATCAATTGGAATTACTATGCAAAGCAAATACTATATCTGCTTATATATTTAATATATTATTGCTATTCAAAATCACTGGAATATTCACAGTCACTTACTCAAAAAAAAGTTACAATACAGAATGAAATCTGCATCCACATGATTAGAATTTCTAATGACACAGATGCTTATAAACAAGCAATATGAGCAATTTCTATATTATTTCTAAATAATAACTAGCCAAAAAAAATTTCAAGCACTATGTACAACACTGCTAATTTATTTTGCCTATCTTGTATTAAGTTACTATAGTTAAACATACCCTTAAGAGTGATAAAAATGAGGAGATACCACTGATAAACTTTTTAGAAAGCATTATAAACATAGCAGCCTTTGCACAGAATGAGAAATGGTAACTGAATGTTAACAGAAAACCTGCAAATCATGCAGTTCTGCACTCTGTAATACTTTGTAGAATTATGGTTTAAGTTGCTCACACCTACATACAGTAAGCACTGTATCAATGTCCGTTTATACAATTCTTCAGCAGACCTGTTATAATTCATTTAATTATGGCATTGGACTTTTCAAATGTTATCTTCCATGCTCACTTATACCTGAAGGCAAAGAGCTCTGAAATACTTATAAAAAATACAAAAGACTGATACTTCACCTACCACTGGTCTATATTATCTTTAGAACAAAGAAAATTACATAGCAGATAATGACAATTCATTAAAAAGACAATCTTTGAAAATAAGTAATAGGAAAGAAGTAAAAGTTATCATCTGCAGCATCAAGGGCACTTCTCACCAAGGTTCTAAAAAGCTTGCGTTTCAACTGCGAACAAAAACAATTCTAACTTTTATAAAGGAGAAAGTAATCAGGGGAAAAATGCATGATTATAAAATCACTGGTACAAATACCCAGGAGAAATACCCAGAATGAAAGAAAAATAACCAAGTCAGTAATAACCAGATTTGTTACTACAGACAACTACAGAGACCATTTTCTCAAAACTTAACTGTACATATTCTGCCTAAAACAAGTACTGGAAACTTATGAGATTTGAAGACCTGTGATTTAGTTACTATGAATTTAGTTATACATTTTGAACAGTATTAAGTAAAATTGTTGCAGGCATTACTCACACTGACCAGTAATGATCCACAGAGGAAGCATATGAAGTCCAGAAGGACTATTTCCATTGGTATATGTTATGCAATATCAGCCTGCAGCACCTGGGTTTCAGCAAGAGCAGGGACTGTCAGAAGACAAGGGGTATCTGCTTGTTTATTGCCATTATTTGAAGCCTCGATTCACTGAAGGATTAATCATTAGTAATTTTATGGAAGGTCTTGCTTTCAATAAGAGACTCTTTTTTTAAATGGCAAGGCAGCTCATGAATCAGTCAGATATTGCCAACAATTAATACTAATGAGCTAATTTCCATAGAAATTCTGATTTAGTCTGACAGATGTTGATAAAAACAGACACCTCTTTCAGGCAAACAGAATCCTGTTAGCAGGATTCCTGGAAGAAATAACCACCAAGTTTAAAAACAAGCAGTACAACAATTAGTCTTCACTATCATGCTTAAAATTTGCTAATAGAAAAGAATCTAAGTGACTTTTGAAAGTTCAAAATTCAGAAACGATTGAATTTTTGGTGTTTCTCTACTTTTACTATAATTCAGTTTTAGTCTTCTGGCTGTGACTAAAGCACTACTAAAATACAGACTAAAAAATGCATGGCAGACCTTATGAATCGCACCAGAACGTATATAAAGAAGAATCTCTGGGCATTAACAAAAATAACTTTGAAAAATAATATCTGTTTCAACTGCTCAATATTCAGGAAAACACCAAGGAAAATACAAATATATGATATCATCTTTAATATAAACCAGTCTAGTACTGAAAAATGCAAACCAAAGATCAGAAGCATTGCTGGAAAAATATAGCCCAAAGCACTATTTCTAAATTTCTTGCTATACTTACTATCTTTGGGCTTTATGCTAACTTTGTCACTAGACTTTCGTGGTTCTCTGTGTCTGGGATTCTCTTATAAGAGACTCCTGCATGGATGTTTAAGATTCAAAATTTGCTCAGGTAAAAACAAGAAGGCTAATATTACTGGCTCTGAGTAAGCTGCTTGCACAAAGATTATGCCAGGTAGTCATCTTCCACTGGAATAAAGCAACATAATAGTGATTTTGTCAGAGCAAAGATTGAACAAAACACTAACCAAATGAAATACCTTTTTTTGCTTTTAATTTATTAAAAAAAAAAGAGTATCTCTTACCAAAGGAAATAATGCAATACAAGCACTATTCAACACAATTACCTTATGTTCTGCAAGACAAGTTTTGCCCAACAAGTGTTGCCTACATAGAAATGAAGTATCCTAAGCTAAACCACTGCCAAAGACAAACTCCACTGCCACTAGAGGATGGTAGTCAACCTCCACACCACTAATGAATGTTACTCAATGTCACATTAAGTCATATGGAACTCCAGCAGAAGAGGGAGAGGTTAATAGCTTCAGGTATTTCACAGCACAATGGTTTAACACATAGGGCTACAGTCTTCAATAGGAAGGCAGTCCATTACACCCTCTCAACCTCCTCTGTGCTTCATTTGCCCCAGTATGTTTCTGTAGGAAGTGGTGATTTGTGATCCACAGATTAAGGGCACCATGACTGTCTACTCTGACTATACAGAATAGCCCAAAAACCCTCATTCGTTCTTCTTCTTCCTCATGCTCACAATACCTTTGAGAACTGCTAACACCTCTTTAACAGTTAAGCTTGAATGAAAGATTTAAAGTAATGAAGAATGTATTAAGCCCAGGGTAGATTGTACCACTCTCAAACTGTCCACTCAAAAATGACACACTGCTGCAATTACTTTACACTTCAGGAATCATCTCTCTCAACAGATTTTTTGCATTTAAAAGAGTAACATTCTTGAAGGCAGTATTTTTTCAACTGAACAGTTCCACCTTTAATACATCTGCATCTTTTCAACAAATAAGTGCAAACGAACTGTACATTACAAACCTCTTCCACATAAATTTTACAAAAAGAAAAATAAGTAACAAGCTCTCTTTTCTCCCTTTCCGCCTTCCAGCAAAGGGTACTCTCTGTTCCCATTTGGCCCCCAAACAGAACAGCCCACTCCACAATCCTGGAGAATCAACCTTCCATACTCTTTGATGTCAGATTTTTGCCTAGCTTAATTACATGTCAAACAGCCCGAGGTTTTGGAATGCTCAGGGAGGGGAAGCTGAACCTCTGGAAATTCCACCTCTATTCCCCCACACTAATGCAGAAAGAAGCAAAATCCATAGTTCAGGAAAAACCTTTGCTTATTATTGTAAAATGCCCTGTGACACTGAAAAGTAGTACTCTGCTAGCAATTATAATAAACAAATGAACAAAGATTATTTAAAATATAAAGAAAAATAGAGTCTGATAAGATTATGCTAAATTTCATATACCTTGAGACAATACCTAACTTTCAGTCTTTCTACACTCTGCAAACTCCATTATATTTAATACGAACTATTCAGATTAAAAAAACACAGACCACATGAGCATTTATAGGTATTACAGAAAGCAGTACAAGATTTATCTTCAGTCTTCAAGACCTTGCAACACAGAACATCTTTTGTACCTACATGTCTCTAAACTAGATTATATTAGAGAAATAATTTTAACTGACAATATCAACAAAAAGACAGTACAAATGTGAGTCTGCACTCACTTCACATGACTGCAAGATGTCTGTATACAGATTGATAGGGGGACAAGGGACTAGTCAAGGGACAATCTGAAGCAGAAGAGCTGCAGTGCCAGAGAGGCAGAGTTACAATGTTAACAGGGAAGTATAGGATTTCTATTACTGAATTATCATCCAATTACATATTATAACAAGATTATTAGTAGTAAAAATAGCATCTACACACTCAATAGTTGATGAAGGATTCTTTGTGCCTTGCACCGTACAAACACTTAACAAAAAGAAGGATCATACCCTAGATAGTTTGCAGCATAAAGATGATAGGCACTTGAACTCACCTGGGTGCCCCAATGTCAACAAGCAAAGGCCAAATGGTGCTGTTCTTCCTTTCACCAATGCATATTCATATTCTACTGTTTCTCCAGTAGCACTCCAGGAAGTCACAGTACATGAGAGGCACACTCAGCTTTGCTGGTATATTTATTAGACAGCACAAGAAACAAGGCACATACACCTTGAGCATTTCTATGGAGGGGCCTCCAACCTTCTACCAATCAGTGTTGGAATGATTCCTAGCCAGAGATGCCATCTCTAACTCTGGTGTGTTTAACAGTGATCGATGCACTACTCTTCACAAAAGGTGTCTACTCTGTTTTTGAGTCCATTTATTCTTCTGAATGCCAATGTCATGTGATGCATGTGCAGAAGTACTTTGTTTATTTAATTTGATTTTTTTATTATGCACTCCCTAGCCCCCAAGCAAAGATGCAGACATTTTAGAAAACTTTCTGTTACATAAATCATACAGATTATTTCAGATGGGGGGTGGGAGGGGGGGATGAGGAAATGATAAAGGACTGAACTTGAAGTAACACATCTGGTTCTCCACTGACACTAACTGGACTAAGAGATTTGGCTCCCAAGTCCCAGTTGCACAGCTTCCTCAAAAATCAGCAGAAACCCATTGATGACTATAATAAAATAGCTTTTGCTCTACCAAACAGCAGAAAATGATACTGCTAGCCCTTCTCTCTAAAAATCCACTCACATGTAGAACTTCATATATATAAATAGAACTGCTATCAGGAGGGTGAGAGGAATGAAAACAGAAGAGAAACTTAAGTTTAAAATTTGCTCATTTGTTTCTTTCTGTAAGCCTACCTGGATGTGCAGAGTCTATTTCCATCTCAGATGAATGAGCTAGATATTCCATACTCAGAGGAAAGGAAATCTTGAGTAAACCACGTCCTGAGTTCAGTGGAATGATGGGTAGCAGAAGCTGTAATAAATGGATCTTGCCTGTCAGAGTAGAACCCAATACCTACATTTTCAATTTTTACTCACTGATTTTTAATAAAAAGCACCTTAAAATTCAAGAACAAAAGTGAAAATTTTATCATTCAGTATGGACTTAGAAATACCATGTTTCACCGCAGCAACAGCAGATTTTTATGGTTTCCCTTTCAAAACCACTTGCTAAGTAGTTACAAAAAAAAAAAAGGAAGACTGGAGACAGCAACATCTACATTATATTCTGTGCTTTGTGTCTGCATGCTCTTGCACATACAGAGACTTGTCAACTAAAACCATTGTTAAAACTAAAGCATCAAATCTCCTTTTAATAATGCTCACATGCAAAATCTTTTTTAAAAACACTTAATATTAGTGTATTCTATGTTAAACTATTTGTTTTCAGTTAATACAGTTATAAAAGGACTATAGATTCATTTCTGCTAATGCCTCAACGTAAATCCAAGAATTAAAGAAATTCAGGATTTTAATCTAGTAAAACTAAGCAGGAAAGCTTTCCTGCAAAGAAAAAAGGGTTCAAGTCTCCTGCAGACATCAAGTTCAAAGGAATGACACTGTAAATGCCTCCTAGCAACATTAGAGATATTCATAATCCTCATCCTCTCTAACTTACTTTAGCTTTATTAATTGAAAAAGCAACAAATGCAAATAGCCTGATAAAAATAGAAATGGTTTATAAATTCATTTTTAACAAATTTATTCAATTTTTTTTTCAAGTATAAGCCTGAACTAATAATAAAGAGAACACACTCCTCATTTTCTGATAAACCACACATGGACCTCTTAGGAAAAAAGTCTCAGTTTTAATTTTTTTTTTCTTAAAGCTCTGGTATTCAGAACAAAATAACTATGGTTTCTACATTATCACTTAAAACCAGCCATTCTGGAAAAAGTAAAAAAAAAAAAAAAAAAAATTAAGATATACAATATTTTAAAATTATTCACACTGATCCTAAATGTAAAAAAAAAATAAACTTTTTAATTTAAAATCATGGCCATTTATTTATCATACGTGCTTACAAACAGCACATACCCAGATACTATGTATCTTTACCATCATACAATACTATAAGAAATTAATCAAAATTAAGTTCCTTTATAATCTTGCTTCAAGTCACACACTTTTTAAAAAGCAACAAATAAACTCTTACTATCTTCTTAGTCCTATAACAAGGCAGGAATAAGAAATAATCCTTTTAAGCAAGGGCTAATTGAAATAGACAGGTGATACTCCTTTCTACTGATAAAGTAAATATTCCTTATATTGAACAGACCAGGTTCCTTCTTCCATTTAAGTCACTGTCAAATTTCTCGTACTTCAGTGATAACTGAGAATCAGCCGTTAATTTTTGCTGGACACTTTCTTTAACCCCAACTGTATATAAAGCATTTTCCAAGGTGAGACTAATAAAAACTATTTGTACTCCCTTCTTAGAAAATTTAGCGAAGTTGTTATCTGTATGGCCAAATTCAAGAGAACCAGTATTTGCAGTACTGAAAGATTAGCCTTCACAATACAAAAATGTATTTCAGACACATTACACGTAAAGAACATGTTCCGCACTAAATTGGACAACCTCAACCAGTTGTCTTGACATTAGGTGTCTTAATCCACATAAAGCAATTGTTCTTGTGTTAGCTGCGTAAGCGAAGCAAGCACTGTGGATCTCTAGGGAAGCATACATGCCTCAGCTCTCATAAATCCCAGAAGCTTCTTTTTCATGAATGGCACATTAAATATGCAAAAATCTGTTCTAATTGACCAAATGACATAAAGAGGAAGAAGAACAAGCAAACATAGTAGAAATAAAGACACCCCCAGTTACTCACAGAAGGAAGCATCCCAAGCATTTTCATAAGAATGAACCTTGCTAATGGCCCCAAGGCTGCTGTAGAGTAACAATTGGGTAACAGAGTGAGGGGGGGTAATATAACCAAAGGAGGAAAATCTTCAAGACTAGGAAGTATTTACAACTACACAGTGTGTGGAAAATGAAAAAAGTGCTTAAACAACTTAAGAGAGAACATGTGCAGTACATACCACTGAGAAAGTCCAATAGATGCAGTAGCAGATGATAAAACAACCTTCTCAGGAAGCTATTCTCATTTTGAGAGCTGTACTGTTTTTAAAATAAATTTTCCAACCAATGTGCTGTTTGTTCTCAAAATTAGACCCCATGCTGAGATGGTGAGCTGCATTCAATTCAGTCATGCTCTCCTGAAAGCTGATGAGTCATTGTAGCACTAGGAATCCAGTTTATGACAGTGAAATTGTGTAATTTTTTATATTTCTTTTATGTATTATTGCTAGATTGAAAATTGCGACGCAACATATAGCACTTTGCCAAATCGTAAACCTTACTGGAATATTATATCACAAGTTATTAAATGAAAAATGAAACTTGTCATGCAAAAAAGAAACCACTTTCCCTTACAGATAAACACAGTAAGCACATAAAGTGAAAGTTATTTCTCTCTTCCCACCACAGAACCCATATCAATAACAAAATTCTTCACTACTTGAGTAGCACCATCATAACTAGTGGGACTCTAGATAAAAAAGACAATTTAAGCTGTGTCCCAAAGCTTCACAGGGTACTAGTCATCATTTTGTACTTCAAAAATAGTGACTGTTACTTCTTGCAAACTAAATGTGAGAACATTTTCAGAAAAGCAGAAAAACTGAAGTGTCAGTACAGAACAGATAGATCATATGCTATAAACATCTAGTGTGCCTAGATAGACATTCTAATGCTACTTACTACTGCCCATGACATTAGGAATTACATACATTTCTTCAGATGCATTGACACTCATCACATTTCTCCCTTATTCAGTAGTGACTCAATTTCAGCCAGCAGCTAGTAGCTATGGCTGGTCACTCCTTATCAAGCTTCTTGAAAAGGAAATTCCATGTGCTAAGGCAGGCCTGAGTAAAGGAAGGATCACTTGAACTGAAACAACAATGCTGTCCAACGTGCTCACACAAAATGCAACTTTATCTTAATAGACCTGAAAATGAACAATAAGAATTAAATCATCCTTTGGCTATTTCATTTAAAAATGTGGTGTATTTTCTTTATAGTTTTCAGTTTAAAAATAATTGTAAAAAATCATTTCACCCAAATAGTAATACTAATGAGTTTGTCAAATTAAAAAGACAAAGTCCTTGAATTTATGAGAAGAGGATAAATACAAGAAATATCATCTCCCACTGAAATATTACCCTCCCCGTCAGCCCCAATGGAAGCGTTTTACTTGGATCTCCCCTAACCAGCCAAACTCTACAACTGTCAGATTTACTCACCCATTTGGATTTTTTAAGGATGCTTGATTCTGCTGATGCTTCCCTTCACTGGTGGCTACTAGGCATGATATTTTAATTCTTTAAATTACATTAGCTAGTTACTCTAAGCAGCATTCCAGGCACAGAGGTGAATAGCAGGGAAGAAGGGTCTCCTGCTCTAGCTTGTGTTGCTGCATCCTTGGAAACACAAGAGCACAGAAGTACCGTATACTAGGTACTTACATCCGGAAGCAAGCACACAAAACCACAGGAAAGGCACACATTGCCTCCCAACTTTCACAGGGGAAGCACACAACATATAAATAACATTGCTCACAGAACTGCAGGCATTTGCCTACAGACTTACAACCTTTAAATAGTAATCCCTTCCTCATAGCAATAGTTTCCATCAGTCTTTCAAAATGCCTGATAGGAAGAAGACTGCAATCACACCTGGTATGTTGCTGGCTACAGAGTCAGTATCTCCATACGGAATGTTTAATGACCGAGATTTTCCCTTAACAGGGTGATAATTTGGGTCTCTCTCTCTGCTACCTTATGAAATTTCTTTGGATTTAAGTCTCTGAGAATTCTTGACCCCCACTAGAAAAAGTTAAATAGGCCAACAAGTTAAAAAGTATTGCACATCGGGGGGGGGGGGGGGCAATCGATTGCTAAAGCGTCTTTTCTTTAGGAAACCAAACAAAAACCAGTGAGGAATGGCTTCTGTTACCTAATAGGTGATAAAGTCTTAGTATGGATAAAGTACTTCGTCAAGGTTGGAGCTTTTACCTCACTCTTAATTAATTTAAATTTTGCTACTCATTATTTTACTGAATTTAACTATTTGTCTTTTCGTTTCTTTTTTCCTCAAACAAATCCAAGAGATACCCAGATTTCTAAAGGATTTAAAGTTCATCTTTAAAGTTTTATTATGTTGGGTATTTTCACTGTAAAAGATAACCATTTTATAATGCATTGTGTGGCAGGCTTAATAAAGTTAAAAACTGCAAAACTAATAAAAGCTAGTAATAACAGCATTTTTGCATTTCTACTGTTAAATCGTCATTTTTTTCAATTGCCTACAGTTAGAACACAAATGCCATGACAGGATATCACTTCTGCAAATGCCAAAGGAGCCCGATTATCGTTGTTGCCCTCTTTACTCAGGCAGAGCTCCCAGAGCAGCAGATGGCCGGCCTGCCTGAGCAAAGACAGCCACAACTGAGCTATGTCTGAGGCTCTATTCACATTTCCTATTGGTTCAGCCAACAGAAATTTGTCAAGGCTCACTTTAACAACTGAAGTAGATGCAGTTTAATTACTCCACTAAATACCTTTCATGTACTGCAGAGGTAACAAAAGGAATTTTAGTACTTTGTTACATTTACAGAATACTTGGAACAAAAATTCATTTCCAGTGAGGCTTTAAAGTGCGTGCTGTGGCTGACTTCATACAGAAAAGTAAAAACTGCAAAGCTAATAAAAACCAGCTTGTATATTTATACGGAAGGCACCACAAACTTTGTCACTCATTTCAGAGACAAACCGGAGCTTGTTCATTTCACAGGAAATGGTTTAAAAACCTATTAGACCTCACAGTAGTAAAAGTTATTTTTATTAACACAGCTAGAAAGCCAACAAAAACTGCAGCAGCATTCCATGTGCTTGGTTATTGTCCAACTCATTTATTGCATTGCAGGTTGAGAACAGCCCTACAATCCTGCTCAAAAGTGAACACGTGAGCAGTCCCATTCAAGTCAAGCCATCTGTTTACACTAGACAACTTTACAAAAGGGTTTCCCGCAGTGCTAACACTGGTTCACTATAGCCCTGATGGGACCACTCTTGTAACTAGCATGCTAGCCAAGCATTTCCTGTATGTTCTTAGCAGTAGCATTAAGCAGTGGTTGCATGGCCAGCTGAGCCAACCCACTGACTTAGTATAGGAAAAAGGGGTATCTCTTTCTCTCCCTCTTTCTAACTCCTCTCCTTCTCCCACGTGATGCCAAGGTTTACTTTCTTTTCCAAACTCCAGTTACTACCAGACCTTTCTGCATGCTGCTCTAAATCACTAAGCCACCAGGAAACCACCTAATTCCCTAAGCCTGGTTTAGTTTTCCTCCAGGTTTGTAAGTGAAAGCAGCTCACAGAGAGGTTCGATGAGCAGTGGTGCTAGCACAAAGCAAGCAGCAAGAACGTAAGGCTAGCAGCAACATAGGAATGGGACATTGGAGGAGAGAGAGAAGTAGAGTGGGGCCTCCTGCTTCCAGCAGCAGTGAACTGTTCAACTGGCTCATCAGTTCTCATGAAACTGTACCCTTAGATGACAAGGTATGACAAGGGCTGAATCAGATCTAAATGGGGTCTCCCACTGGTGTTGAATGATGTGAACTTTACATAGTAAACTTCCTTCTTCTGGGCAAACCTGGGGAGGATTATTGATATATGTGTATGTACTCCAGTTCTGAAGGCCCTATACTTCCTCAAACTAAACTAAACTCTCTGTGGTATATTTATCTGAGTTGATAATGCGCACAATGGTTTCCGAAGATAAAACCATTACCTAGATTCTAAATATATCAGTGAATGTATCAGTTCCTGGGATATCTTGCTGACCATGCTTTTTTTTTTTTTAGAAATGCTACAGAACACAACTAAAACCCCCATCCTTCTTGCTCCACAAAAGCATGAGCCTGTAATCCCCATCAAAGGGAGTCCTCATTGGAACGGACCCCCACTCTTCAACTCGACTCAGCAGGGTGTAGTATCATGACCTGCTTGTGCAAGAAAATAATTGGGCAGACACACTGCTGCTGTGAACAGTGCCCTTTTGCTGAAGATCTGGCTTCTTGATTGTAAAACAAACGCAACTTATTCATGTTAAAAGCATAAAACAGAACAGGTCATAAAAGTAGAACAATTTCAGTCAACTCTTATATGTCATTTCATTAATCCAAAACAAAACTTGTAACAGTGATCCTTAGATCTCTAATCCAGTTTAAGCATTGCAAAACAAAGAAAACATTAAAAGCCTTGAAACCAACAGTAAAAGCTTGTGGAATCCGCTAAAGGCTATCCATTCCATTAAACATTTCTATGCTTACTCATTAAACTTCATTTTCTTAAACTGTTCTAAAAATGTGCTGAGTTAAGGAAGCAAAAAGCAGTTAATAAAATGAACATTATCATAAGAAAGTGGACTTCAAAATGGATCTCAAACAATAAACTATTAAAAGATATGTTTACTCTTTACTGAATCCTATTCTCTATCTCTTAGATCAGTACCACTCAGGGATAATTTCTTTGAAATTAATGGAGTTGCACTGGGTTGACCCAGAAGAAACCTTGTTATTCCTTCATCTAGAAACAGCTCAAGGTATCTTTAAGAATAAAGTATAAGCTATCAAATTATATAAAGAAGCACTTTAGTTTTAAATAATTTGAAAAACAGCTCTGTCCTTTATTTGCCATATTCAGTGTAAGCTATTAAAAAGAAGCTGACAAATTATCTGATTATCATCGCTAATTAGCCACAGTAGAATAAAAACATCAACTTCTCTTTAAATAGATGTCAACCTGTAGATCATTAATTAGAAGGGACCTTTAACGTTTTTCAACAATGACAACTTCTAGAAAGTGTAATTTCCTTTGAAACATTGAAAGTGCTATATGGTTCCAGCACTTTTACAGGACCTTTTAAAAGGAGAAACAATTATAAACTCCTGCTTAAAAAAAGTGATAGTACAATGTGATTCAAAGTTACACATTTGTCTGTCTGAAGAATTTTCACAAGCTCTCAGATCTAAAAATAAGTATCGTAAGAAGACTGAATGGCATTTGATCCAATAGTCATAAAGATAAAATGAACTACCTCTACAATGTGCCTGTTTACTGCTCAATTAAAAATAAGAGTATTCAGATAAAAAAAAATCTTGACAGAAGAACCTCCAGGTTAGGTGCTAAATAATGAGAAGTTAAAAAAAAAACACCACTGGGCTTTGATCTGGCAATAATCTAACAGTGCAAGAAGGCACATGGACGGGGAAAGGCTCCAAACAGTGTGATTGATTTCATGTCAATCCAGGAAGCCCAAAAGGAAAAGAATTAAAAGGCTTTAATGAAATTGCATTCTACCTTTCCCACAAATGAATCTTTGCTCATTTCCTGCAAAACACATGGAAAGTAAATCCGGATTAAAGTAGGATTTCATTGCTCAAATTTCCAATCAGCTCAATATATGAAAGAAGGTTTTGGTTTGTCTTGCAGGGAAACAGAAGCATCGCATACATCACACATTTATCTTACTTGAAATCTCCTTAGATGCTCTGTCTCTATTTGTCTTGACTCCTGTAGCTTAATTATTTACTGTAATTCTAGCATTTGGCATAGAACCTAAATCTAACCAGGTGTCATCCAATTACTGCTTTCAATTTTTAACTAAAATTCTGGGGTTTGTCGCATTCTTTGCTTTAGCTGATTACTTTGCAAATTCCTGATATGCTTTGCTGAACAGAATACCGAAAAAGAGTAAATTATTAAGAAAATTCAAGAGATGTACTAAAAGAAGGCTACTCATTAAAAAGAACCAGACAAAAAAAAAAAAAAAGACTGTAAGTGCATAGAAATACCACTCATTAATTAAAATGTGAGACGATTATAATGTGTTTCACTGATAGGTACTTTTAAATTGTCAGCCCTCAGGAAATAAACTAGTTCAGAGCCAGGTAGATGGACACTCAGTGGGATTTTTGGTCTTGATTTTGTGCAAGTATATCTCCAAGAGAAACCAAGAAAATTATACTAGTGGAAGATTATGAACACTGCAGCCCATAGGTCATGCACAATACCTATTAAATTGTATGTCAGGATTGCGTTGGTATATTCATTTTCCTTGCCATTCTTTCACTCTTCTCATTACTCTCAAATCCTCAGTCCTCAAGGAAAGTCTCACTCAAAGTCTTCAAACACTAGTTCTTGGCAGGAGCGTAATCTTACAGACAGGCTTCTCTGTCATTTAAATGTGCACAGCGCTGTATGAGGGAGTATGAATATTGACTCTGGCCTGTCGCCTACAGCAATGTCACTATACATCATCCTACAGACAGATTAAATAGATTTGAGTGAAGGCAATGTCTAAAAAACACTGAATTATTAATTTCGAGATTGAACTATTACAATGCTTGATGGAAAAGCATGTTTCTCCATGCCATTCTGAAAAGAGCTGCTGTAGCTCTTCTCTACTTGGTCTTATCGTACCTATTCATTACTGGCCTCACTCCATGCAAAAGTTCATTGTGATTTCTGAGATATGATATCACACCATATAGATTCATTCTTAGAATAGCCTTCATTCTCAGACTAATAGAGATCTTATAATGGTAACAAATTCTAGTCATATTGGCCTGGGACACATTTAAGCTGATGATTTATCATTGCAGAGATTTAGGATGTAAATCAAATTTGATGCACTAACTTTTGTATTACAGCAAAGTTTCTGCATAAATCACATTTTGCCAAGATGTATACAGAATAATCAGCTTTCCTTAAAAAAAAAAAATTTTAAATTAAAAGTCTTCTGATCTTGAGATCATCAAAAGAAACCTTAAAAAAAGTCAGTAAACTATGACTTATTGAAAAGAAGAGAAAAAAAAAAAAAAAAAACTAGAATTTAATCTAGCCTGTGATCTTCTGGCCTCTTAACTAAATATAGAATCCAAAAATTCAAAAAAATTAACATATATGTAGAGAGAAAGACGAACAATGGAGATGCTTGCATTTCCAGCTGTATTTCCCAGAATTCAAAAGTTCACACAAATATTATGATTATCAGCAAGGAAAATATACAGCCTGGCTAAGCAATCATTGATCTCACATAATTCACAGCAATGTGAATCTGTCATCTTTGATTCCATACATGAAGCATGCTAAAGGAATAAAAAGATCCTCAGAAGCATCCACCAGAAAGACAGGGGAGGCAAACAGCAATTTAAACATTGTAAACTACACTTCTACTACAGTGAAATCCTGGCTTTACACAGCAATTTGGTACTTTGCAATAAACTGCAGCAAAGCCAGAATTTCAGTGTAAGTACATGCAAGTCCGAAAAAAGATGATACTGGCATTGTTTTGTAACTTGCACTAATTTAACAGAATTGGTGACAAAAATCAATACCAATGTTATTAAATAATTTGTATTATTTTAATACTAATACATTTATTTTCTGGAAGATTTACATCATCTCTGTTGAAAGTAGGTCACCAGGACCTAAGGGACACAAAAAAGCAAAGAAGGACATTTAAGTGATCTGAAATATATAGGTTACAGAAATATTAACTATAGTAGATTTGTGAAGAATGTTCTTAATACTTTCTGTCTAGAAAGAAGGGTTCCTTTTTACAAAGAAAAGCAGGTTTCTATGAATGATTTACATGTGATTTTATATATATGAATGATTTTATAAAGAAACTAAACTAACAGCTCCTCTGGTGCTGAACCATTAAGAACAGAAAAAAATTCAAACACTCTCAGGTACTAAATCCTCATCAAAAAAAGTACAGCAGGCCTTCCATTTTAGATAAGGTGAGCCCAATAACAGATACTACGTGGAATATTGCATGAGTATGTATACCTGGTATGCTTTGCAGTAACATTAAAGAACTCATTGTTCAAATGCAAAGTTGCCCTAGTGATCTCATTTGCCCTCTGCAAAACTGCTGAGAGTACAACATCCATCCAGCGTCTCTAGTTTATGACTATGAGCATGAAGCACTTTGAGATTCCTCAAAACAAACATTAATGTTAGTCCCGTGATGCTCCTTCTTGACACTACCGTCACTTAGGCAGTTTTTTAGATTCCAGCTGCAATTTTTTCTGATAACAGTTACCCCACAGGCAACAAGGCTTATAGAGTAAAGGTTGCAGAACCAGGCCCTGTACTACTGGCAATTACAAGAGGCAGTATTTTTATTCAGTTTATAAGTGGTATGTTTAATTCCAGTAAATCCAAAATTAGATAAACCAAAGAAGAATCATGATACTATCATTTGAGCAAGTGCTCAGGTGAAACTACTTCTAGAAACATCCAGCTTATACTGGGAACACTCAGGTATTGCCAACAAAAACCTTCAAAAACATCATGGAAGCACCTTTGAAAATACCGAGGATTAGGCAAGATAATATGATTTTCACAATTTTCCTTCTGAGCCTTGGAATTGCTTTCATGATTCTCTTAATGCTTTTTTTTAAAATGAAAGTCTGAAATGATCCCAGCATTCAAGGAGCTGGAACTTAGGGATACCAAATATTTCATGATAATAATCAGTGTGGCCAAGATTGCTATCCAGAGATTTCACTAATATCACTTACCCATTACTAAAACTATACTGTTTCATTTGCAGAGTTATTCTACTCGAGGATGGGGGGGCACATGACACCATCAAAGTAAAAAACTTCTGTACTTCCACTGCCTATGGATGCTAGTTGAAAGCTTCCCTCTGCTTATCCTGTCATGTCATTTACTGGCCACAGCCTGAATAGTCAAAAGTGGCTGTAGAGCAAAGAAATAAACTTTTAGATCAGCACTGCAGCTTCCATTCTATCCAATGTAAAATAACAGTGCATAGGATTAACTCTGCCCAGTGTGACCTCCTTGGCTAGAGCTTTTGCAGGTCTCCTGCTGCACATTAGCTATCTCCTATTTCCCTGCTCCTAAGTGGGAGCCGCTAGCAGCAGTTGCTGTATACTTACTTACTTGATTCTGTCTAAGGAGCTTAAACTAAGAGTTGAGCAAAGAAAGCAGATTAACAATTTGAACGCACACGTAATACACAGACACACACACACAACCAGCAAGACTGCCGGGTCAATATACGGGGCCAAGGAAATGCACTTCAGCCACTCTTGCTCCAACAAGACAGGCTTCATTTTCACTGCAGGGCAATTAAACTGCACAAAGAGGGGGAGACAGGAAGAGACGGGCTGCAGTCACAGGCTGGGGAGAGGAGTGGAGACACGGCCACTCCATCCCTAGCAGCCAGATTAGTACCGGAGGAGCGGCACTCAGCCTACTCGCCCGTCACATGCTCCCAGATGTCGCCTAGCAACAGCAAAGCCCGGAGAAAAAGTTCTCCCTCTCTCAACTTCAAATCTGCGTCTGAGACCGGCTGAGGGGAGCTTATTGTGCTCCAGACTAAGCATCTGTTTCTTTCTTATGGCCTTCTGTAAATGACTGCGTATACCACACGTACGCAAGCCTGTCCATGCATAACTCCCCCCCTCCCCCCCCCCCCGCCCCCAGGCACAACCTGTCTACGTGCAAGTGCCAGAGCCGGTGCGCTTCTCATCAAAAACAACTCTAGGTACAATTTTAGTGGTCACCAAACCTGCTCTTGGAATGCAGGTGAACTCTGCTCTGCAAAATCACCCATCCTTCAGTAGCAAGAAGGGCACAAAGATCGTAAGGAAAAAATGCAAAACCTCTGGGGTGATTCCCCCCCCCATCCACAGCCAGTGAGCAGTACTCGCTACAGGAAAAGCTGCCCACTTGCATCTCTATAAAACTGTGAGTTTAGACCATGGAGTTGCAAAGTCTGAGCTATCCCTCCAAATTTAGCAAATTAGTGTGTTGCTGCCTTGTACAACCAGAAAAAAAGTTTGTATAGACCAGAAAAACAATCAGAAAAGACATCCTGGGATAATTTAAAACCAAGATGAAGTGAAGCTAAAGAGCCGGTGGCGTTTGAAGTGTTTTTTTAAGGCGCTACTTCCTTTTCCACAACAGAAATCGACTCCATCAAATGACTCCTGGAAAGAGCCAACTGTCTCCCCTAGCTATTAGAAAGAACTCCTTGAATCAGCTCCCGTTAACCCCTACTTTCAGGCACTTTGGTCTTTTTCTCATAGAAGTCCCCAGGACAGGGATGTGCTCCTTGCAGTGCAAGTCCCATTCCGGAGAGGCTGGAGCATAGCGCTTACCTTGGCAACTACCCTGCATTATGCATGCAGTGAATAGTATGAGCAGTTTGCAAGCAGTTGCTGCTCTTCCATCCATCCGATGGTGAGGTCCCATCTGGGCTGGGATGCTCCAGCTCCCTCAGAAGCTGGCTCCTCGACTCCGGGGTGCTGATCTGCACAGCAGCAGCACTAGGAGCCCGGTGTCTTTTTCTTATCCCGCTAGTTGCAGAAGAAAGGCGTGTACGCCTGTTGAGACATCGCGTTTTCTATAAACTCCCACCCTCCAGACATTGCATAAAGCTCTTTATACCCGGCGGCCCCGGAACTAGCATGAGGGAATCAGGCACTGCTCCAGGCCCCGCAGCCACAGGCTGCCTCTGCCCCTCCTTCCACACTTCGCAGGATAGGCAAGATGCTTCCAAGTCCCTCCACTCTGCAGACTTTATATCAGAGTGCGCTGGTGCTACACTGTGTATTTTGAGTAGATCAGGGGAATTGCAGATTGCAAGTGAAATATATGTCCCAGGTTTTACTGCCCCAAAGGCACGCTCCAAACAAGAAAAGTATTTTTGACAACTTTGAAAAAATGTCACATCACCTACTTACCAGTGCAGGGGATAAAGCTTAGAATTTTTTATTATTATTCCTCACATAAACATTGCAAAAGGAAAACTGTAGGGATGAAACTTACTTCTCCACTTTCTTTGCAGATAAAATCAGTTTGGTAAAGTGCTTTGGCTGTGAATGCTTAAGATATCAGCTGGAGACACCTTACTCTGGTTCTAACTCTCGGACAGTGTGTGCAGCACACATGAAATGTCTGCCCATGTTTTACTGCTGCCATTTCAGGAATCACATACCTACTAACAAGGGTAGAACAGTGCATAGTATCACAGGGGAAAGATAAAGATACCCTAATACTTCAGGCTGGAATGCGGTCTTGTGAAAAGGGCAAACATTTTGGAGGCTTTGCTTGCAGGATCAGAAGCATCATACATAAACTGTGTGAAGTTAAATCATTATTTTGTTTTGTATGAGTCAGAAATAGTCTTCCATGTTGAAAATTTAGCTATGCCAAGCTGTTCCTTTCTCCGTATGTGTGCACACATACACATGCATGTGAACAATGACTACGGTGCATGCATACCATGGGAGCAAGATGTGTCTATTTGTCTTGCAAGAGGCTTTGTCAGATTAATTTTAATGACACCACCTTTATAAATTCCATATATTGTTTACATTAGCTTCATGCCATGTTCATTATACTGCAATGGGCATTTGCTGATGCTGCAACAGAACTTAAATGATATTTCAAAGCATTAACTCTTCTTCTTTTTGCCAGGGACTGCAAATTCAATTAAGGGGTAGAGGTGCCTGCATTATTCTTGCAAGAGGTGCAGAGGAACATATTGTTGCTTATTAGCAGATTGTGATTTTTTCTCCGGGTCCTGTAGGACACTAATCCCCCTAAACCTTTCCGTAAAGGTTTTCTATCTATCGAGATAGAAGGGGGCCGGGGGGGGGAGAAGGGGGAGAAGATGTGAAGCACAGGCTTTTGCAAGGTTGTGATTTATGCAGGTTCAGGGCTGTTTGGTGTAGTGGTACGACACAGCACCGGGGTCAAGCCACAAGAAACACTGGGGGCAGATCAGAATATTCAATTAGCTTCCTGGCACCTCTGAATCACAAAGAGAGGATAAGATCTCTCCATCACAAGATCCAGAGCTGCCGGGGGAGGGGGGGACCTACCCTCTTCAAACCTCTCTCCTCCCTCCCACCCTCTCTCCTTTCACTGTAGGAGAACAGTGCTTGAAACATTCCTTTCTGCACGGAAGGACTTTTCCTATTGTTGTTTTCTTTGTGTTTCAGTGTTGCCAACTTACTGGAATTCTTGTCGTGGTTTCACAGCAAGGCTCAGGCTGACCAAACGGAACCAGCTGCGTTTGTGTATGGGGCCGCCGCTGCTTTAATCCCCCAACAACGCCGATGGGGAGGGAAGGAAGGGATCCTCAGAGGGGAGCAAGCAGATCCGCTCTGTACAGATGGGTGCCTGAAAAGCCAACATACAGATTGACCGTACTTAATTAGAAGGGGAATTGTTTAAAGCAGTTCACACCCCAGCAACATGCAGACAGAGCAAACAGTGCTTGGGAGCTGCAACCCAGATTGCGAGCTATGTGCACTCTTCTGTCACCGTATGTTTGAGGTGACCTATATACAAGCTTTGGGAGGCACCTACCTATGTTTCACTCCCACAGAGCTGGCAGCCAGAAGGTGTGCTCCTGCCCCATTCACCATTATCATTTCTACACATCTGTACTTCCCACAGGGTGCTGGGCAAGAGGGATTCTCAAACAGGAACGGTGGAGACACTGTTGATAGGGGAAGCCCTGTGCTGAGACAGTGGGTCAAGCCCTTCCCATCCATTATTCTTTGCACTTAGAAAACAAAATTTGCGTTCAGAGACAAATGAACTGATCAGCCCAGATACTTCACTGCTGAAGAATGATGGTCACTACGGAGCCAGCATAGGACAACGCTGTTCTCCATTTACTTCATCTGAAATTTTCTCCTCTCACTTTACCATAGCACCTCATCATCCAACCAAAGGGATCCTGTCCTGCTGGACATCATCAAATGGGACTTCAGCAAGACTAAAGCTGCAAGATCAGATTCAAAACACTTCAAGGCTTTCCTATAACTGCATCCAAAATCGCCCACACTGCTGTAACACACCTCTCCCTCTCAGTCTGTTGACTAAAATGTGAGCTGATTGTTTTCTGACTGAACTAGATCTAGGGATTTTTAGTTGATTATTTCATGTTTAAGAAGATGCAGACTATATCTGTTCGAAGGTTAGAGCGAGAAAACATAGGCAATGCAGTTGTTCACTGAAGTCTGCTTTTAATTCAAAATACAGTTTGGGATGTGTTTGCTTGCCTGGTTTTTGTTGTAAGCAAGCAATCAGAAAAGCTGTTAAAGGTGTAATTTAGAACAACCAACCACGTTGCTTACACATTAAAGACGCATGCTAAGCACAGAAGTTAAAAATTAAAAGGCTTGATTTTTGACCAGGGTTCAGTTCTAATTTAGTGTACAAACTCATCCAATGCTTAACAGACAGGTAGAAACACCAGGGTTGATGTATGACTAGATAAAGATACAAAGCTGATGGCTAATTAAAAAAAAAAAAAAAAACAACCAAACGCAAAACCAAACGAAACCAAACCCAAAACCAAACAAAAGATACATTCACTAAAGGAAACAGTGGGTCATATCTGCACCTGTAAATTTGTCTCTTCTGAACTTCTCAGGGCTAGGACAGTTTACGGAGGCTGAGGATCTACCCAGTGCATTATCCAATAAAGCCGTAATTGCCACTGGCATTCAGTAATCTTTTGGTCAATCTGTCCTTGGATAAACCCAGGTTTTTCCACATAGAAAACATTTTACGTTACAAGCTGTGTTTCTAATTTCACATTTCAGTTTCACCATTAAATCCTATGTCGTTATTATGACAAGCTTTTTTATTATTTTTGTTTAATCATACTAAAGCAAGGCTACCTGTAGCCATGCTCATTTTTTGAGAGAACACTGGTAATGACAAGTCATATGAATCTAAACTTGAGACTCTGTCTCTCTGTCTGGGTAATAATATAAGTACCCAACAGCAGCAGTTAATTCTTCAGATTTCATCCATCTTTGCTGTTCTACAATTTAAAGTGTCCCATTTCTTTAACTGAACCTCTGGCTTACAGCAAGCAATAATATTTGTGTATGTTAGAGCCTTCCTTTCTTAGTGGACTATTAATGGCAAGAGGGTCTCTTTAGAGGTACCACTCTTGAGGCATTTCCTTCACCTAAGGCCCAATTCAGTTTGCATCAAAGCCATCAGACTTCAGGTAGAGCAGACTTAGTTGTTTTCATGGGGGTCCACAGTAGCAATGTGTATTTGGACTTCACCACTTAATCTTTCCAAGTACATGTGAGCAGAAGTTTCCATAAATAGGAAGGCCACATTTTAGGGAATGGAGCTGCATCTTGCACAGAGAACCAGTATTGATTTCAACTCTACAACATACAGAAGAGAAAAGCAGAAAACAGCCCTGAGTTCACCAAGTTTCTGATATAAGCCACAACACATTTCACAGTATCTAAAACAATGGCAGTTATTTGCCAGGGAGGTATTTTTTCCAAGGATTTAAAGAACAAACAAAACGCACCTAATCTCAAACTAAGAAAAAAAGGGTCTTAGTTGATATGGTTCCCAAACATCTAATGCATATTCATAACTAGAGCACAGATTTCCAGAAAATTGGATCAAAGGTGGATCCCCAGCCCACATGAATGTGAGAAACATTAAACTGAGGAGATGTGAATTGGGCCAGAACAGAAATCACAGAGTCAGGATTGCACAATGCAGCACTGTGGCAAGAATTTTCCTGAAGGTCTCCTGCTAAGTGACACATTACAACTTCTCTTGTTCAACCTGGAATTATATCACTGTGCCCTGGAACAAGAAGCAGTGCATGGGAACTGTATGCTTTTTTGGTAACTGCCACTGAACAAGTGAGACTAGCAGAGAGACAGTCACTAAATGACCTTCCAAACACCCCCTGTGTATTTCACCTGCAGAACTGGGCCTGTGATGGAGTTTAAAAATAACAGTATAGAGATGAGAGAGTTTATTTACCTGGAAGGCAGCTTCCAGTTGTCCCCTTCACCCTTTGGTCAGAACTGTCTGGTCCAGCCTGCAAGTCCCTGTGCCCTATCCTGGAGACACAGTCACAAAGTAAGGGCAAGTATGCTTTACCCCAGCTCTCTCTCTAGTTACCAAAGTTCTTGGTACTCACCTTACTGCAAGCAGACTTCTTTGGCACTTTCTCTGTCTCTGAGGAACAGAAGTCCTCTTTTTTCTCCAGTTCACTGGCCCTTCAGTGCCTGCTCTACCCTGCAAGGAAGCAACAGATGGAATTTGTAATTGAAAATGAATGGGAGGTAAAAAGTCATTTGGAGATGCCTCATGTTCTAAAATCTTTTTAGGGTACTAACAAGGGAACTAGGATAGGCTGGAATAACTCTGAACACCCGTTGCAAGAGCAGATTGAGCTATGCTGAGAAAAAGCAAGACTGGAGTCCTTGTCTTCTTGATGTTTTTCCAACCACACTTCACTACCAACCAAGCCTGGCCAGCATTGCAAAATCACAAGTGCACATCCCAAGAGTGCTCATAGAAAATAATTACTCCGCAAATATCTATCCTGGGTTTCACTGTAGTCATGTATAAAACAAAAACAACAGAAGTATTAGCATTTCCCACATTTATTTAGGTGTTCTGTATGATAATATTCACTTTCAAGGTTATGCATCTCAACACAGTATTCCATAAAGGAGAGAAACATGTAGCATGTCTTTCAAAATAAGAGCCAATGTATCTTCACTTCTGAAGCCAGTAACTCAGGAACAGTTTAATTACACAAGGACCTGCTGTTTTTCATAGGATGCTAGCTCATTCAATATACCAGCAGACTGCTCTTTGGTAATTGATGAGGATAAAATAGTGAAGAACAGCCCATGCCTCATGTATTGCAGAAATGTAATAGCAAATGAAACAAGAAAGAATCAAAGAAAGTTTACCACACTAGGGAACACTCCTCTAGCTCTGCCTAAGCCACAGCCCCTTTTTTTTTTTTTTTTTTTTTAATATGATAGGAAGTCACTTAAAACTTCTGAAGCATTAATTATTTTCTGATTTAAGACACCTGGGCTTGTTTAGCAAAACCTGAAGTGCTCATTGCTGTAACCAAAGTTGATGAGAGCTGTTCTTTAAAGGTGTAATATCAAGTACTCCGAAACTCTGAGCCCTTGATATCTTAATCGAGGTACCAAAAAAAAAAAACCTACCCCAAACCAAAGGATATTTTAACCATTGATTCCATGCATTAATTCCCTATGCATAAAACTAGATGAATCTCTCAGGCACTTTACAGATGAGAACTAGAAAAAAATCTGAGCTGAAATTAGTAAGCTGCTTTTCAGTGAAAAATAAGTAGTATAAAAGACAGCTGGAGAAAATGGTATACCATCTATCTCAGCTATTGTTACAAGTAAATACAGATGTGATGTTATATGAGATAACACTGAGTGAACCTAGTATGAGGCAAGATTACTATTCTTTTATACATCATTCAAGCTAGCATGTCCTACAAATTTCTTTTCCTCTCACTTCCCACAAAGTTAGTTAAAAAACTTAATTACCAAATAGGCAACAGTATCTACCCTGTGTCATATGTTAAATTATCTATTTTCATTGGTATACATCCCTATTAATAACAGATTTGAGGTCTGTTCAGGATAAAAACCTTTGTAAGTGGGACTCTCACATACTAAGAACTGTTATGTCTCATTCCTCCAACAGCTGGGATGAAATGCTTGAGAGATCACAAAAGCAGTCCATCAAAAGCACCTGAGAAAAGATAAATAATAAGCTGTCAAATCAGTAGTATTAATTAGAATTTCAGGCCAAACCCAGTGTAATAACAGTAAGCAAATGAGAACATGGTTTAGCAGTATAGAGGTTGCAGGTGACAGATTCCCACAGTTTTGATATGTATTTCAGAGCGTCAGAGATTAACCACTGCCTATTTAATAGAAAAGCTGAAAATATGGTCTTACTCTGCGAATTTTGTGAGCAAGCCTTTGTGCTTACTGACAAAGAGGACTAGATAGCAATAGGCCTATGAAACACAGTCTTCCTGAGAACAAAGTTATTTGGTGTATGAGCAAAATATAGCAGCCCTGCAACACTCTGTGCATGCCAACCATTGATTTGTATACTGATATATTTATAGTATAAATATATTTTGTTATATTAAATTAAATGGAAAAATATGAAGAAAACGATAGCTCAAGATAAGCCATACTGTAGCAATTCTTAACTGATTGCTAAGGAACAATACCCAAAATATTTGCTTTGAAAATAGTACCCGATTCAGCCAACCTGCAAAACTGCTTTGACAAGGAGAGACCAAATTCATGAATGCATGAGGTCAAAAGGATTACAATAATTAAAAAAAAAACAACCTCTCTCCTCCTTGGGGGACTTGTTCACAGGAATGAGATATAGGACAGTTCAGTGAGCACAGACTTTGGTAAGCAGGGTAACCTGCTTGAGAAGTCCACCCTTCCCCCCTTTATCCATCTTCCCTCGGAGCTGCAGCATTGCAATTCACACCCCCTTTTGTCCCCTCAGTTGCGCAGGTCCTCAAGAGAGCGCTGACCGCTGTGCTTGCCTTACAGCACAGTCCCACAAACACAGGGTAGAGCTGCAAGTAGGGAGCACAACACTCCTAAACCGACTTTAGTGCTCATGCCAACATCTCATCGGATTGTACTTTACAGCCCAAGGGGAACAGGATAGCATGCCTGGAGAAGCTAGATCCACTTGAGCTACCATCAGGAGAGCATACAATGTTATTTTTATAGCCACTTCACAGAATGGAGAATTGTGAGGTGGAAGTTTGCCATCAAAAAACAGCTTAATGGTGTTTTTTGTATTTTGCAAGATATCTAACTGAATTCCTCTCCTTCCTCTCAGCACTAAGTCTTGCATACAGAAGTTATTATTGTATAATCCAGTTCCAAAATTTAAGATTTTTCCTGATTAGGGTACTTCTAAAGACCTCAGCACAGTAAAGGGTACCTCCTGCTGTTTTACTGTTTTGAATACAGAGTGATCAACATTATTCAGGATGAGACCTTAAATTAAAACCAAGAGGAAAGTTACTTTTCTGGTGCTTATCTTAAGAAATTTCAGATATGTAACACTTGAGTTTCTAGTGCAGCTGCACTGCACCATAAGCTGAAGGGCATATTCAAGAAACTGGAACACATTCTTTACTTATTTTACCTAAATTTCCAGTGGAACAGTAGTTCGTGAGTTTGAAAAAATGTAGGAGAACAGAGCTATGCAACATACGCACTGTAATTACTGATGTCTTAGAAGGCTTTGTGGGGGGTTGTTCATTGCTTTTTTTCCTTTTTAAGATAAACAATTGTGCTTAAGTGTCATTGTAAGTCAGAGACGCAAGCTATTAAAAGTACATAGGAGGTTACATACCACATTCCTCTAGATATTAAAACTCCTTTTATTCCTTAAGAATGACTGTTTAATGTTTAGCCTTTCTAGAAAAATTGGAGCTATGTCACTTTGTGTCAGGCACTTTAAGAGATACTAATGAAAATGCCCTAGGTCCCCATAATCCTTTGTGGCTGATTAGGTACAGTAGAAGAAGTTGTTTCATTAATTTGAAGGCCATGAGCTTGAACCCTCATATTGACCTGAAAGTAATGTTTTATTCATATTGTAGTGTTGTAGTCAAAACTCCAGAAATAATTAAAAGGACATGCCTCAAACCTTAGACCTTTGAATTATGAAGCTGGATACCCAGTTAATTATTGCACAATGGAAAAAGGGAAGTGGAGACTCAGCAGTCCTGATATATTACTATTGCCATATACCTGTGAAAAGCTGATGGGTGATCAAATACATACCAATAAGTATGTCTTCAATTCCCAAAACATTCAGATGATTTCCACAGGTCACAGTTAAAAAGCTTTCTTCCAGATTAAAAAGAAAAATTTAGACATTGGGTTAAATTCTGACTCCATTAGACTAACAAGGGAAAACTCCAAAGTTCAGTAGTTTCAGCTAAGATTCATCACCCGTCAGTGACCAGCTCCTCACAGCCATTATTCAAATGAAACACAAGATGTCTGGATCTACTTCAGGAAGAAAAGAAGTCATTTTTCAAGAAAAGATGACAAAAAACCATCCCTGACTTCAGAAACTAGCTATCTAGTTGTCCTAGATACAAGCAGGAACTCATTGTAGTCAACAGTCAGTTCTTCCAGTCAACCTTTCAGACAATCAGCCCCCTGAATTTTTATTAGCTGTTATTTGAGTGGTCTTCAAGGCTTGTTACCTTTTGAGCATAATAAACTGATTCAACCTGAAGAGCAAAGGCACGTATATATGAATGGTGAAGTTCTCATTTTAAAAGCTGTCATCATCCGACAGGCAGATGATGATACTAAGAAATGCTGAAGTAAAGACTAATGAATAGAAACTCTGCTGATCCGTGTTTACCTTTTCCAGGAGTAGATATCTCTCTATATATATCCAGCAATCAAAGAAACCTAGTGAAAATTCAAGACAAATATTTACATCCTCAATAATCAACACAGGCATCCCACACCATCCTTGTAATATGATTTAGTCATATCTGTTCCTTTATGCACCTCATTGCCAATAATCACTGTTGGTTCCATCTTGCTTGGGCTTTGAGAAGTCTCATGAATGTAGTAATACATTAGCTTTAGACAAGCTTTTTCATATTTTAAATCAATTCAGATAAGTGAGCTTCAATAAAACTTACAGAACATTCAAAATACATGAAACTCTTCTCATGTTTTACTATCATCCAACTTTTCCAAATGTCATCAGACTACAACTGTTTCAAATACTGAAGCACTGACTACAATCAGCAGAGATTCAAATTATATATAATGTTATTGCCAGCACTCTTCCATTTCTGCACCAAGGTCTTTTTGAGGAAAGAAAACATTAAAGCCAAATATTCCTCTTTGAGCTACAGCACCAAGAACCATTTACTGTTCTCTTAATGGACATCATGCTCTACCCTTTTATTTCTGTTGCTATACCCTCACTTATCCCAGCATGGATCACATATCCTTCTAAATTGCCATTTCCTTTTCCTTCCTTCCTGATATATTCTTGCCTTCCTAATATCTCCTTGCAGGCATTAATCTGCTTCTTTAAAGATTAAGTTACAAGAGACAGCAAACAGGACTGCAAACAGAAAGAATGTAATCAATATGTGCAGTAGTTCTTACTACTCTTCTTACAGTACAACACAATTACTTCTTACGTAAACTGACATATTGATCAAGTTGCAGTATAAGATATAAGGTCAGATTCACAACTACGAAGCTGCTGGTTTGAACTAATTTACCAGTATAAAAACCTCATACAAACTGAATATGGTTTAGGGTCACCAGAGCAGATCCTACTCCAGATCACGACTAGAGTGCATACCAGGAAGAGATGAAGGTACAACACTATAGCCTGTGTATTTTCCTAGTTCCCAGTGATCCCTGGACAACTATGTATGAGACAGGGCAGTTTGTTGACTACTTACTATGCCTGTGATGTTTAAATCCCCATAAACCAGGATTAGGAAAGGACAAAAGGTACTTTAAAGCCACCTGTCATCATCTCACACTCATCCTGAGTTAAACACAGTGAAAGACTAGGGATTTGTAGGCAGTTTTCCATTTCAGTTTGACCTTTAGGTTTTAACAGTATAATAATCAGGTTAAATTAGAAGAAAGTTATTCAAAATATCATTCTCTCTGGGATTCTGTTAAGGGTTAAAATATAAGAATAAGGGATTTTCCATATTCTAGAATACCAAAGAGAATGATTTTTTTGTTTTGTTTTGAGATTAAAAAACCTGTCACAACTGACCAATTTACACAGGGACATGATTGCACTCCATGCCCTCAATCATATGCTGCAGGAGATGCCTTTTTTTTCCCTGTAGCAAAAGGTAGTTTTCCATGGGTCACATTCCCAAAATCAGGCTAAAGAATCCATCATCCCTGCTGTTGTTTCACTGTTTCTAAATATAGAGGACACAAGTAATGCTTTTCATTAAAACTTAGTATCTAGGAGCCTAATCATATTTTTACACTGTTCCATCCGATTAACTCTTCATCCTAATTGAACCTTTGGGTGACACTATCAAATAAGCATGTAAAATTATTCTCGTAATTGTTTTATTACTAAAGCCTGAATACTAACTGCACTGGACACCACTATTTCCGGTATTTTTAAGTAGTCTAGATATTAATACATACTTTGATTTTTATGTATGGACATGCACAGATTCTAAATACAAAATTTAAATGCTATCTCCTGCTCTGAAAAACACAGTAATATATTAACTGATGCTTGCAACCTACTTATTTACACAGATTGATGATAAAACCATTCTGCTATCATAGCAATTGCTAGCTAGCTAAGTTCCACCTATTGCTTTCAAAATTTCAAAAGCCAGTACTACATTTTAAAGAATTATTAACAGTGTCTAAAAACCAGGAGTATTTGTAGGACAGGAAAATCCAGCCCACACACTAAGATTTAATTCTGGTATCAAATCACTACTAGAAGGCTAGCCTCCAAGATACAAGATATTGGGATGATTTACAGGGGCTATGGGAGTCAGAGACCCTTTTTCCCTTCCTTCGTCTTGCTACCTCTCTTCCATGGCATTCCCCCCACTCAGATGTTGGGCAGGGCACAATCATAAGCAGCCCTTACTATATGCATTATGGCTACAGACAACCCAGGAACACAGCTATATTTCATGCAGTTTAATTGAAAATATCTTCATTGGGTTTGATCCATTTTGTATTTGTGAAGAACAAGAGTAGACAAATGTGACGTTGACTCAGTGTACAAGTTCAATTATACCAGTTAATTTTACAGAAAAGAGCATAGAACTAATTCAGTGTTATTTTAGATGATTCAGGGAAAGGAGTAAGAAAGAGGAACAAAAATGTGGGTGCATCTTCCAGTGTCTCCACCACAGCCCACCCTCCCAGATGTGCTCAGCCTGACATACTATATAGAAGAGAGACTCTCACGTCAGATTCCCAAACAGCAGCTTTGCCCCCAATTTAAACACCTACAGGAATACTGCAGTTGTTACATTTTTGATACATTGCTGGCACACTTGCTTGCTGAAGCACAAAATCAGTTGCCAGCAGGCTGTACTGAGCCTTCTGTACAGAACAGTTAAATATTTTTAGGAACTTCATCACACACTATTGCTCTTGTAGCACCTGTGTAACTCATTGCTCAGTTTAGAATCTAGCCACTGAAGAAAGAGGCCAAAAATAAATGCGAATCGCTATAAACAATTTGAATACACTAAATATTGGTTTGGTGGTTTTACCCTACAAGATAATAAAATATTCCCTTTTAGTTTTAATGTAATTTTGATCTTTATGTCTGCATTCCCCTATCTGCCGAACAAAGCAGAGATCTTTGCTACTGTCACTTGTTTCCTTAAGACAAAAAAAATACGCTGATGAGGAGGATCAGAGGTAAAGTTCCATAGGCAACAGCAGCATTTGCATTTTCAGACTCCTGAAGTTTGCAACTCTAATAGTTTGTTGAATTTAGTTTTGGCTTATTTAAACTATCTATCTGGCAGAATCCTCTCAGATTTTGGTTTGTGGTTCTTTTAGTATTTGGATTACACAATGGCAAAAAGGAGTCAACAGAATCTTTTCTATCAACTTAATTGCAATGTCAAAAAAGAGCTTGGTTTCATATGCACATCTGAAGAAATAAGCCCTGTTTTCCTTGAATTTTAATCTGCATTGTGACATGCTAGAAGCTGACTCAAATTCTGCAGCTAGAGTCTGCTCCTTTTCTCAGCAAATTTCTTCAGGTGAAAAAGTGGGAGATGGTTGAAAGGAAGCCTGGTTCTTTTAATCTTATCTAAGCACTCCTGAAAGGAGTTACAGTTGAAGATAAGGGATGTTGAGTCACATGCCTTTTCTGCCTTAGAGTTCTTATCATGTGTGGGGAATGATCCCATTTCTACACCAATTTTAAGCTACTGCAATTCCAGCATCTTTACAAGAGATGTTCCTGATACGCACAAATATGAAGAGAACCAGGCATAGTCATAACATTTAACTGTGACAGTAAAATTAGGGCTACCATCTACTGCCACTGCAATGCCAAGTAAAAAAAATAAAAGCCATGCTTGGCCTTTGAAGTGATCTTTACTTCAGCTGGCCCTGGCTAAAAGCGTTTAAGGGGAGGAGGAGAAATTTTTCCTGATCTCTGAGGTGACATTTAACAGACCTGGGAAACAGACATGGACTGCGAGAGTCTATTCAGGAAGGCCTATGGCATGAATGGCTTCTAAAAGCAAATAAAATAGTCATGCATTCAGTACACTTAACGTCTCATTCTTTGACAAAGGACTTCTTCCTTCTTGACTTTATCTTCCTCTTGATAGTAACCATTACCAACAGGGCTGAGATGGACCAAATACCTGACAGTGAAGACTGTAGGAAAGAAACACACAATACTCAAAGAATCTTACATCAAAATCCTTGTAAACTCTGCAAATTCCTTCTGCTTGCATTTGGCAGAGTAACCGTCTTAACTATGCCACAGCATGCTTTATAATATACAATGATCAGAACCAGGAGCAACCGCTTCAAGTTGAGGCAACTTCACTTTTTTTTTTTAATTATTTTAAAATCCTTCCACTAGAACTTTATATATTTACAGTGGGGTGAGAAGTTCTACTCCAGACCAGAGTTATCAAGAGGTTCTCAAGCCAAGGAGGCAAGAAGGTCTAAGATCCACTGCTTTGCACCACACTACAAGCAAAAGGCACTGCAGGCATTTGCTGCAGTTGCTGTTGCTGCTTTGTCTAGGTCAGGTCTCGTGAGCATGCAGAAAAAAAAGGTACTGCTGTTTCATTCAACCTAACCTTACTGCATCATCCATCTTCTCTGAATTCCCAGTTACAGCTTAGAAGCATCAGCCCAGAACTCAGCAACCTCTATAGGCATGTGGTAGTTGTTATTATATAATTCATGGAAGTGAGTTTTGAACCAAATTTCGGCAGTTCTGTCCCACAGCACCCCCAGCATCTCTAATTTCTACAAAACAATGTGAAGCAATTATAGATGCCCCACAAAAGAAGCCACTAATCTGTAAGATATGTATCTGCAGCTGACATGTCCACATAAAAAATTGCCTAGTTAGAACATAAAAGACAATGAAGATGCTTCAGGATCCTGCTCACAGAAGGTACTTCGATGTTCTAACATTCAGCTAGCATGCGTTGGAAGTTATCTCAGTCCAACATACAGTCTCAAGAACATAAGAAATCCAGCACTAAAAAGTTTCTTAACTTTAACTGTGAGGAACATCCCTTCCCAGCTATGTCAGCTTTGTCAGTACTACCGCCTCACTCTTGAAAAACAGCTTCATCAGGAAAAAAAACTTCCTGAAAACATAAGCAATAAATGCAGGCAGTTAAAAGAAGTGGGGGTAGGAGCAGACTGTTAGGCTACCTTTGGATCTCCAAAAAGACAGGAAAGATAAGCTTGTAATTTGCTCATTTTGGAAAGCTTCTGAAATTAATTTTGCTTAACTAGTACTATATCTTTATGCATTCCCTTGAATTTGATTATACTTTCCTGAGAGTCTTCATACTCTAAGATGATGCAAAACAGAATTAATTTTAACCATGAAAACATTACAGAATATTTTGAATCAGCATTTTCATTTCAGCTGAATCACTAACAGTCTGAGCCCCATTCACAAACAGAGCTTGGCAAAACTCATTTACTACTATTTGATGTTCCCTTATTAATTTTTTTATCTCCCTGTCAGGTAGAGATGTAATAGGAAATGTAATATAGCCTTAAACATTTACTGTATATGCAATATCCAAAGCTCAATTAAGAATACCTTTGGGAAGAGAGGGTAGAAATGCTATCTTTAAAAAAACTACTTTATTTTCTGCAGTGCAGAACAATTGAAGCTTTTCAAGTGGTTTTCAGAAGAGAAGGCTGAAGGTCTGTCACATGAGATTAACTCTAAAAAGGACTAAGTTCTTATATAAAGGAAAAGTGCATGCAAAGGGCAGTAATATACTAAGCAGGCTAGGTTAACTAATAAAGCCTGTATCTCAGTCATTCCAGCAGGCAATGCTATTCATACAAAAGATCTTACCTCCCACCCCTTCTTCTTTACTTCAAGGACACCTCCAGTAGCCCACACTCCATTGTAGGCCTGTGCTTGTTCAGCAGTTATTTATGATAGCATTCCACAGGTCAGGGAGGAGGAAAGATCAGCTATTTCCATCTACATATTTCTGATCCATAGGTAAAGTGCAATGCCCAAACAGACCATTCAACAGAAAAACAGAACTATAAAACCACCACATTATATGTTTTGGTCTCTTTTTGAAGCAAAGTGGCTATAGTCATAGCACTGTTACTCACTATGACAGATCAATTCCCTGAAGTTTTAAAAAAAGAAGTATGTTAGTCGTAGTACTGATATTAATAGCCTTGCTCTAGCAGTCATCTCCAAGCAAATCTCTGCAGTCAGCAATGCCCACAGGGCGTTCATACTTGAGCCAAGACTGACACCCAGTGGCCATATCTTTTAACCGTTTTTTTTGGGTGGTATGCCAACCTGATTATTAAGAACTGAGATTCCACAGTGAGATTCTACTCCAGACCTTCAGCCTTCTCTTCTGAAAACCACTTGAAAAGCTTCAGTTGTTCTACAGCATACATAATATAAAAATAAATCAACTAAAAACTCACACTATATATAAATTTACTTGTTTCCTTAAGAGCCTCTAACAAGTCAGATGTTTCATAGCACTATGCACGTGCATTTAACAAGTTTAGAATACTACAGGCTTTAAAAAATGTAGAGAATCTAGTCCCACCTATCTAATCATTATGGTTAGTAGATGATAATACCAGAAGGAGAGGAGAAAGATGTTTTGATATTAAAGCACTGTGGTAGTTTAACTGCTTCAGAAACAGACATCTATTTTTCTGTATTTCATAGAATCATTCAATCATTTAGGTTGGAAAAGACCTTTAAGATCATCAAGTCCAACTGTTAACCTAGCAATGCTAAGTCCACCACTAAACCATGGCCCTAAGCACCACGTCTACCTGTCTTTTAAATACCTCCAGGGATAGGGACTCAACTACTTCCCTGGGCAGCCTGTTCCAGTGCCTGACTACCCTTTCAGGGAAGAAGTTTTTCCTAATTTCCACGTAATCCTTTTTACAAGGATTACAAACTGTAAGCATGGTATTAGGTTCAAGTATTAGTGATTAATTAGTGACTGATTTCACTTGATGCAGTATTAATATACACGTTCTAGCCATTGAACTTCAATCTAACACCAAGGGAAGTAATTTTTTGTGGAAGTAGAATACAGAACACATGTAAAATGATCATCATGTATGGAAAAAATGAGTTTACTTTGTATATCTCTTGCTTCATTTATTTCAAAAGCATCAACACCATAATAGACAAGTTATTTTGATTGGGGGAGTATCATTAAATCTATCTGAGAGACAGGTAAGTCATGTACTTGTTTGTAAGATACCTCAAAATTAAAAGGCTTATTTTATTCTCCCTCAAAGACACGAGCTGTTATGATTTTGTCCATGCATGGTGTCTTGACAGGCGTAACTACATAGAGTTAAGGTTTCAGCTTATCCAAAGATGGTATAGCGGAGTTTCATGATACTAGCAACAAGTGCCTTCTTTATCATATGTCCCATCTTTGGTAAATGCTTAGCAGCACAGCCCTTCAATGTGGTCAACAAAATATGGCAGCATGATGCAAACATCACTAGGCTATCATGATAAGTGGTTATTATTTCACTAACACTATCAGCAGTTTAGTGAATGCATACAAGCCCTAAGGCAGCACATACCAGACTAACAGAATGAAGTTCTCCACTAAAATGTGGGAGACTAGCACCAATCCAGCAAAGTCATGTTTTATCTGGTAAAACATGACTTTGCTGGATTGGTGTTACTGTGTTACCAGATAAAACACCCAAGAATCATTTCTTTCAGAGGCACTAGGTTTTCCATCATAAGCAGTGAAAACTTCAATATCCTGAAAAGTCTGAGACAAAAGTCTCTGAATTTTGAGTCTGAGCTACAGTTAGTCTTCCTCAGACAGTATATCCATTTCAAGAACAGTAATAATATCTTGAAATTATTTATAATCCTATTTGGAGGAGATGAGGCAAATTAAATCCTCTCTCAAAATCATTTTAGATGAAATATGAATGCTGCACATGATGCCAATTATGAAGCGTCAGTTGCTTGATCTGAAGTATTTCAGCTTCCCATTTGAATAGTAATAGGAGAAAGTAGCAAGGGCACAAACAGGCTACCAGAATAATTTTCTTTATAGCACAAGTCACATCATAGTATTCTGAGTTTATAGGATTAAGGTACATGATTTGCAGTGCAGAATCCAGAAGAGCTATTGCTGAAAAGATACCCCGTTCAGCAATAGCACAGGATAGTACTGTGGTAGCATCTATGCGTTCAAATAATATCTGCAGGCAGGTCAATCAGATCATCTGCTGAAACACAAACCACCTTGAAATAAGACATTCAGAGTACCAGTAGTTTTTGTCAGACATTTTTTCTATTGCTCCTGAAAAGGGTTAGAATAACACTTAGCACACAGACTTATAAAATACTAGCAGTCACAGAAGACTAGAGTCTACAATTTATTGTCCATACCATCTATATCTGGTGCAAAATGTTACACTCACTTTTACTCTATGTAAACTGAGTTAGAAGCTTGCTACTAATACCAGTAAAGATGTAAAGATCCTTTTTGCGTAGCAGTGATTCTTTCCTGCATTGGGTTCATGTCTGTAGCCAGCAGTGGCTGATAACCTACAGGAGAGATGATATAAGCTAGGGGTGCATATACCTGGAAAAGTGCAAGGACATGTGACTATGAACTCAGTAAAACAGAAGATTTTCTCAAAGGTATTCCTTTTGTCCTTTCTGTTCCTGGAGTAATGTACACAGCTGAAAACTTTTTACCACTGTCCCACATTCATTCAGTGATTACATGTAAAGATAACCCAAATAATTTTGAATCCCTAGACCATTTTTATTCAGTGGCCAAATATCCTTATCTTCCATAAGCACACAAGCCACTGATATTTTCAAGGCACCTTGTAACTGCTCTGGTACTAACCTCCGGACAGCTCTGGAGACAGGGAACACCCTACTGTCCCCTTTTGGTATCCAGCAAGACCTCCATAGCCTGAATTGAGGGAGGAAACACTCCTTTAAGAGTGATGTTCCAATCATTTTCACAAAGAACATCTGAGAAAGTACTTGAAGTACTTGAAAAAATTACTTCCAAGTTTTTTTTCCTACCTCTACACTTCAAAGGTAAAGCAGCTGAGTTTCACTATGAGGTAGGGCCTTGGAGTTAAGTAAATATTATTCTGACTACAGTTGACAATAATATGGTTCATGTGGCAATTATAGTATCTAAAGTCATGCTAACCTTCAGACTTCTTGGTATCTTGTATTTTTAATAATGAAAAAGAAGGTGGAGGCAAAACTTCTTCAAGTTGTGCTTGCATATGTTATTTAACATTTCACTTAAGTACATGTAAAGCCATGCCATCCCATTTTAAATTTCACTTAAACTAACATTTATACATTTTTATGTATAGGTAAATAAAGAGGATACATCAGTTTATTGTAAGGAAGAGCCTTACCAATTTTTTTCTTCTCTGGCATATGGAGCTAACAGGTCCACAAGTAGGTTAACATATTTCTTTGAATTCAGGAGCTTCAGCATGGGTAGCTGCAAACCTAACCAATAGGAATTTAAAAATATCTTACTGAAACAAAAATATTGTTGAAACAAACCCCATCATCATCAATAGCTTAGTTTCTACAGCAATCCTCAGAGCCAGGAAAAAGGTCTGCTTAGATTTTTGCTAGGCTAGATACAAAGGATTACAGCAGAATGTATTTCGAGTTACAGATGTTTACAAAAAATTAATATCCTTTAATAACCCTATTCTTACCTAAAGGAACCAATACTTTCCTTCACTACAAAAATCCTTGTTATACTAGCACTGAACATGTTACACCTGTGTTGTTAATATTTAAGCATTTAAAAACACAGCCTCCTTCCCTCAGCTTCATACTGCAGATTGTGTTCCTTCACTCCTGCAGAGGATTTTATGGCTAGATCAGATGCTTAAGCAAGTTAATGTCAGCTCCACAGTAGGAACCAAGTCTCTGCTGCAGAAAGCCACCAGCCATTTTTTCCGTCACACTATTTATTGTCTCCACTCCTGGAAAAACCTTCCTCTTAGGTTAAATGGACTTCTGCCTCCCAAACTCTGGAGGCCTGTACAGTGGGTGCTGGGAAGAGCCAAGCTGCTTGCCCTCAAAAGAGGAGTTGTGTGTATGCAAAGGCGCTGCAGCAGTTTCAGCTCTATGTACCAGCTTAGCGGCAAGAGGCAATCAGACTTTGCTTTTAAAAATTTTGTTTCCTCTTGGGCAGAGCTGCCGAGCCAGCAGCCACCGCCGCTGAGCAACCCCTGCTGCCTGTCAGCACGGAGCCGGCGGGGAAAGGCGGCACCCGCCCGTCGGCGGGGCGGCAAACTACGCTTCCCGCATGCACTGCTTCGGCCGCCGCCAGCCGCCGCCTCGGGCGGGCCCATCATGGCCGCCCCCGGCCCGGCAGCGCAGTCCTATAGGGCGAGTCGTGAACTCGGTCCCATCTGCTCGCTTTTCTTGCGAGGTCTAATGCAATTTAGCTTTTACCAAGTTTCATTTTATCCCCACTCATCTTAACCCACCTTCTTAACCACCTTCTGTAATGCTTCTCAGGTACTGAGCTTAAAGACATTTTTTAAGGCTGAACAGCAAGACTCAGCTAGCTTGGTGCTCCAAATATTTAAGCATAGACAGGATTAAACACTGCCTACTGCTCTCAGTTGTATTTGTGCAATACCATTCAATAATAATTGCATTTCATTAAGCTCGTAACTCAGCAAGCCATAATACAGACTCCTCCTGCAGCTAACGTGCACCTACGTGTAAAAACATACCTCTGGAGCGTGCTGCAGGCACACCGAAAGGAATGGGCTGTTCCAACACTGTACAAAATGGATGAATAGGCCAGAGCTCCTCCTAACATCCTCCACAGAAGCAACTCCATGCTGTTTACATTCTACAAGTTTTCACTTACAAACATATGTTTAAACATACTCGCCTTTTTTAAAACCTCTGAAGAAGGCAGAGTTTTGCTAGTTTATGAAGACCACGTGACAGAGCCAGTGACCAACATCCCACAGCACCGCTAGGGCCAGGACTGATGCCCTCAGGCTGAGCTGAAACAGACCCACGGGCAGGGGTGTGCGTGGGGGTATAAGGTGAGGCTGGTCAGGACCATTAAGGCTTATTAGTGCATTAAGGGCGCTCAGAGCTAGCTTGCTAGCACGATTACTGCTGTGAGCTCACAGTCTAATGCATACTTTTATAAACACTTTAAAAAATCCATAGGTCAAAAGATGCAAATTCTGATGTATACTAAATATTTAGTATGTTAAAAATGTATCTGTAGTCTCTTATTTATATGCTTTCATTCCTTTGTTAGGCTGAATGCTACAAATACCTTTGAAAATAACTTACTCATCTATAGATATGTTTACATACTTAGGCTGTAAGGTGGAAAATATCTCTTAGTAAGGGAAACTAAAAATGAAAGGAGAACTGTTAGAATAAAAGTAGAAATAAGCAAATATCTACAAAACAAAACAAAAGCTAATATATTGATATTACACACAGAGAGATTATGAGTATTTACTTACCACCAAAATGCTCAGAGTGAGCTTTTGACTGTATTGTATAGAGAGAAAATGGGAAAGTACTGAAGACAGCCTCCTCCCTTCTATGCCTCGTTAGAGTTCAAGTTTCCTCACTGCACCTCCTGAAAAAAGTTGCAGAAGGGCAATATTAAAAAAGGGGGAAATGGAGAGCCAGGTTCATACCAGGTGCAGAAGAGAAGGCCATGTTTACCACTCCAGTCCCAAAGAATCATGAAAATCTGTTGGGAGGTACACAAAGAGTAACTCTTTGCCATCAAAGACCTTGCTTACAGCATTTTCTGTGACAGTGAGTTTAGATGAAAACACAATAAAGCTGATTTGCTTTGATCAGCTCTTTCAGATGACACGCTCAAGATTTGTACCAAAAAGCAAAGACGAAATCCTGGCCTCACTGGAATCAATAGTTCTGCCACTACCTTCGTGTATGCCAAGATTTCATTTCAGGTTTTTATAAGGCTGTGTCATTAGGAGATCATTTTTCATATAGAACAATCAGGTTTTGTCACAGAACGTAGGTCCACATTAAAAAATTTTAAAACTGCAGCCACAACAGTTGGCAAATAGAAGTCAATTTGTCAAGACTTACTGTACTCAGCTGACTGTTCAGCCTGAATCCTGAGCTGTCAGATCCACTAAAACACATTTTGCAGTCAAAAGGTAAAATACAGGTTTCTGTTTTATCATTCTTCAGATACAATCTTCAGTGAAGTTAAGTTTTGATTTTTTAAATTTTCTTGTTCAATTACTTTGAATATTTGAACTTTTGAACTGTTTTTCCTAAAATTCACACATGTGATACAACTTACGGGACTATGAACCACATTCTTTATAACATTGCTCTTTAATATCAGGATTCAAAATATTGTAAATGGTGTGCTTCCATTATTTTACGAGTTCAAGTCAGGTAGGTTTTTGTTTCTTCTGGGCACTTTGCTCATGTGCTGACATGTATAGTATAATGAAATAAATACTATTGAAATACCATTACAGCATGATGCAGTCAGGTTAAACGGTCAAGACTATCTCGAGGCTATGAAACACTAGAAGAAGATTGTGTGAAATGTGTATATTTTTAACAGTTCCTAGCAGACAAGATACGTGCATTATTCACATTGAGATGGCAAAAAAATGGAAACACATTTCAGAAGCATCATGTCAAGCTCTTTGGGACAAAAAAATTGCCATCAGAGCAGAGGAAAATCGGGAGCATGTTCTGTCTGCTTCATGCTGCTCCAAAAAACTGGCCTCCCTGGTGGCTGAGTATTCCTTTAGCATGTAGAAATATTCAGATGGTATTTTGCCAGCTATGCTGGCTCATGATTACTCCATCTCCAGTCCTGTCACAGGCTTGTTGGACAGCTGAAGAAGGACTAGTCAGGGCTCTGTCACATTCTAGTGACATGATATCATGCTAGAAGACATTTCAAGCAGGCATGGAAAAAATCCAAAGATCTGGATATGCAGCAATACTTGTGACCTCAGCTTCAGTTGGTGCAATTGTAACAAAGCCTTTATATTCATTTCAGTCTTTGACTCCTGCAAAGATTACCAATCTTAATGCCAACTAGTGTCATGTTGGAAGCATATGTGAGCTGGGGTAGCTGGGCCCAACTCAGTCAACTAAGTACTCAAGTCTGTAGTGTCATCTCCCAGAGACGTCAAAGATACTTAAATATGTTTAAACGGTAGGTGAATAGAAATGTAATTAATTGTGTGCTGAAGCATCCAATATCTAGATTCCTTAAGATAAAATATGAAACTTTTTTATTCCTTTGCAAAAAAAATGGAATTCTAGCAGTAAATTTATAACATTTAAATGACAGCATGGATGTTCCTAATCATAGCTTTTAAGACACGTATTCTATTTAAAAAATACATAGAGTGTAATGCCATTAAAATTTAAATAAGCACTTAGTAAAGTTTGTAGTAAATGAGGCAAGAAAGCTTGCTGTTAATTTTTATTTTTAAGAGTTATCTCAGATGCATCAATGCATACATATTTTACATTGGTATCGTGTAGGTTTTGATAAACTGTCACCATAAGAATAGTGCAGGCATTGAGAACATCACAACTTCAGAAGACTGCAAGTTGAGAAGTGTACTGTATGGTGTGTCACATACCTGGAATTCTGGACAGAATAAGACCATGCATCCCACGCAAACAGGTATAAAAATGTGGAGGCCCCACTAAACTTTTAAAGTTGCACCTGGCCAAAAAAAAAAAAGAAAAATTTGTCCTGAGGGTAAACATCACTCATTAATAAAAGGAAATATCCTGAAGCCAAGAACTTGCTACTAAACATATAAGCAGAATAGTTACTTAATTAAGAAATTATTTGCCAGCTATGTTTTAAGGTAGGAATTAGCAGTGAAAATGAAAGAATGACAATGTTTTGCTTATAGGAGGCACACAATCCCAACGATAGTTAACACGCTTTTTCTTGCAAGAATTAGATTTTTTTCTCAGTAAGATTTAGGGGTTATGTGAGATTTATTATATCTATTTCAGTTAAACACCATATTATTTGTATTCCCTAAAGGGCAAAAAAATTGCCTTTTCATTCTTTGCCTTAATCAAAATCTAAATATGTCAGTGTAAGCATGGAAAAATAAAAGTGGCTGAAGAGCAATAAACATCAATTCTTTCCAACCTTGAAAGAAGATTCTTTCTTAGCTGTAACTGTAGCACAAATAGCTGTGTCTGAGCTAGTTTCAGCTTAGGTAAGGATGAGCAGCCATACAATACGTAGAGTTGCACTTCAGCCATCCTAGTTCACCAATTTAGCACTAATTATTGGCAAAGATGGAAAACAGAAAACAGGGCTAGAACCATAGCAAATGGCTTCAGCATCCAGCTGCATTGTCCTGCCAGTCCCTCCCACCTATTTAATTTGGAGCCAAAGCTGCATCCTTTCCCCGCAATCCCCTCAGCCTTCTTGGCCATGACTGTCATAAGTGGACACTTAAGATGGAAAGGAGGACAGCAGTTAGCATTGGGTCCTCTTTGTGTGCCTGTAGGTGGAAAATGATGGGTCCACAGAAAAAAAAAAAAAGGCATGTATTTCTGTGGAAAAGAGCTAATTGTTTAATATGTTCATTTGTAATGCAAAAGCTTTCTGAGGATATTTGAAGAATTAAGTGACAAGCTGCAATTACTAGTAAAAGAGATGATAGCCTTCAGGATCCATAGCCGCCTAGCTTAGGTTTCGAAGGCATCATATTATGTGTCAGTCTTTGTTCTCTAACTGTTAGAGTCTTTGAAAGGATAGGTGTGACAGACAAGCCTGGAGAAACTGTACGGCTTTCAGACCGGTCTGTCTTTTTTGACCTCCTCACGTTGGGCAATCTCACCAGCAACTGAAATTTCAGTTGGGCCAGTCCATGGGACAGTAAATATCTTTCTACTACAGCAGTAACAGGAATCCCTCATTATGAGGAGATTCATTTAGGTCTGAAAGGGATCCTACAGACAGGGACTGCTGTCATGTTGAAAACATGATGCCCAGTACGAAAAGCTGCCTTGCCAAAGCATGACAGATGTGCAGAAGTATGGGGGTGAAAGGTGTGTGGTAGTGATGGGAGAAGAGAGTGAACACAACTGGGCTAGTGTGTATGGAACTGTGTTGGGGTGAGAACAGTCCTCTTCCACACATGTGCAAGTATGGATGAGGATTTACATGTGGAAATGGCTGTGGGGGACTAAACCTAGGATGCATGTGTGTAGCCTGGGGAGGAGGAGAGGAGTGGGTGGGTGCGGAGAAGGGGGAGCCAGGATTGCTGTTCTTCCCCTTTCTCCTGTCTCTGTCTGCTGGCCCCTCCTGACACATGACACCGATTCTCACAGGAGCTTGCAACCCCACTTCTCCCTCCTTTCCTCACCGAGCATCCAGCACAGGGAGGACAACGCAGCTGCCAGCGAGCCCAGGGCAGCATCCTGCCTTTTGCTTAGGAACATCGAGGTAAGGACCCCCGCCCTCTCTGTGTCTGTGGACACCAGAATTCCTGCCCTAAACTAGCAGGAGCTGAGAAACCCTGCAGACATGGCTGTGTTAGGGACTTTTATGAGATGCTCAGTCCTGGCAGGTTCATTCTTGCCACGGAGCTGCCCTTTTGCTACATGTTTTGCCTTCCTGGGGAGAGCTTGCAGGGAGATGACAATGAAACCGAAGTGGGGCAAGACTGACTTATCAGTCCCTGAGCAGCCTGTGAACTCCAGGTGTGTCTGTGAGCCCAGGACAAACAGCTTCGGTCCCTGCAGAAGGAAAACGTCCTATCAATAGGTAGCTGTCGAGCCTGGGCTCAGCAGTCTGGGCGCATATGTCCCCAGGGTTGCACAGCATGTACATTCATGCCCGGACAGCACCCTCAGGCCATGACTCTGTAGGACTGCTGAGGACAGGGGGGCTGTGATAGCAAGGAGAAGTACGCATGACCCTCAGTTCTTAAGTAAAGAGAACAGGAAAAAACTCAGGTCTGCCTCCATACGTCCTCCTCTCCATGCCAGCTCTGGAAAAAGCAGGTTTAAAAAAAAACACCCCTGTGAATTACACTTGGGATTCACACTGCATCCACATGGGTACAGCCAAGGTTAAGGTTTCTGAGAAGTGCTGTTTGTACAAATACTACCAGACAGTGACAGAGAACTGAAGTATGTTTGTAAAATGTCTGTCTCCAGTTTGTCATGTGCTAGAACTGTATGCACTATGCTTGAAAACCACTCCAGTATGTCTCTGTTTATTATTTTATTACATATTTTGGAGAATATCTTACCAAAAGAAAATAAAATCAGCTCATTTTTAGGGACTGTATTTTAAAATACAGTCTGCTAAGCAACCTGTTGAAGCAAAATTGAATAATGTTTTATTGTCCTCATACTGCTGTACTTCTGTATTATTATTTGTGTTGTTTAGGAAACAGAAACCAAACAAATGATGTTCTTCAGATTCTGGTGGCTTTTGTGGATACTTGAACACCACAAATTTTTAGCAGAAAATCTCAGGGAAGCAAAAAGATATGGACTGAGAAGACCAAAACCTAAACACATTCTGTCAAATACTGTAGAAAAATATCCCAGCCCAAGTGATCAAGGTGAATATTGTCATTTTAAAACAGGTGTGGGTTTTTTTTTCCTGATTCATTTATTTGGATTCTGGACTACATGGCTAACTTTTCCTCTAGGATATTGCTTATAATCAGCTAGGCTTGCCTCATCCTACATTTTCACATGCCTTATTTTTGCACTTTTATCTTTTTACTCCCATCTTTTCCCTCCCCTTTTGTGTATTTCAGAAAAGGAGGTTACTTCTAGGCTTTTTTATTATATGGCTGATAGCCTGTTACTGTCACAACAAGAATAATAGCCCATTTAACTCTGTTTCTATAGAAGTAATGTCATCAGTAGTTCGGAAAATTAATACTCTGGAGATCCTACTTTTGGAAACTTTTGTGTAAATGGATGCGAGTATCAGCACCAGGGACAAAATCTAGCTCTGTCAAATCACATTCCAGTGTCTTACTCAGTAAGACTCATTTTTCTGTAGATGACTTCCACCTTCCCGGTCCCCATCCTGGTAGGATATCCAGTGAAATACCAGGCAAGAGGACAGAATGAATGTATAAAACCACTACAACATTCCTCATTTCATACTGCATAACATCACCTCACCTTCAGTTTCTTATTCCTTGGGGAACAATTCCTCAGCCTCCTTATGCTCTGTCCTCATGAGGGTCTCACACTTGTGATCACAGATGTTTTCAAAAATTTCCATAATTGCACTCCCACTTTTGAAGCCTAAAATATGTGTAAGGGTAAGGGTAGAATGAGATTTAGTATGAAATCACTCTACTCACCTACCTACCTATTTATTCTAGATGAAGACTGCATTCTGGAAATTGCTTTTATACTGGACAGCTCCGAAAGTGCAAAGTACTATAATCATGAACAGCAGAAAAAATTTGTACTAGAAACAGTAGACAGAATGAAAAGTCTGCAGCTTAGTTCTGGACGTACCCTTAGCTGGAGGATGGCCTTACTTCAGTACAGCAGCACTGTTTTCATAGAGCAAACTTTCCATGACTGGAGAGGTCCTGAAGCATTCAAATCCCATATTGCTCCCATCACCTACATAGGTCATGGCACCTACACAACTTATGCTATAACTAACCTCACACAACTCTACATGACTGAAGGGACTCCGGGTAGTGTGAAAGTAGCCGTGCTCTTCACCGATGGAGTGGACCATCCAAGAAACCCAGATATTTTTGCAGCTACAGCTGATGCTAAACACCAAGGAATTGTATTTTTCACAATGGGAATGACCAGAGTGGCTGAGGAGGTCAGCAATGCTGCCAAGCTCCGGCTCCTGGCCAGTGTCCCCGCATCCAGGTTTGTTTTCAACCTCCAGGAGAAAGAAACTGTGGAGAAGGTTCTCAAAGAAATGGTATGTATGAGAAAGAATTTGAAATAGTTATAGGAACATATGTAAAAAATGGTCTTATTTCCAATATTTTGAAACATTTATGCTATTGCAGAAACCTGTACTTTTTACATGTTAAAGCGGCCCACTTATTAATAAGACCACTGTGCCAAAGTACAGGTTTCCTTTCTCTCCCCACCATTCAGATCTTGCCAGCCAAAATATTTGAGGTTGGAAACGGACTTAGACTTACAGAGACCTGTTGTGAAGTTATTTTTATCTCTGGTTTTCCTCCTAAGAAAGGTATTTTAAGCCTCCTTTCTTAAAAAAACCACCAATTTTTGACATCCTAGTGCTGTCTTCTGTAGCAAGTATGAATGTGACATTGTATTTTGTACCAAAAAAGATGCAGCTATTGCAGAAGTGAAAATAAATTTGTAGACCTTAGTGGAGATATGTCAATTTAGATAAAATCTGAACTTGGCCATAGGCATCTTTACATTTCCATGGAAAACCTACCACATAATCAAGAGGAAATGTGTAAATTGAGCTCGAAGTTTTGTTTGGGCACCTCTTTTCTGCATGTGAACTTAATTTATAAAGAACATTCCCTGCCAAGTATGGAGAATAGAGCCATCCTCTAGCCTATAAATCTGGTGACACAAGCTGCAGATGAAGTCCTGATCTGAGCATGCACAGAGATATAAAATAGAAATACGAATAACAACCAGGAGACTTCTGCAGTGAAACTGACACCTAAGTGATCTCATACAGGCTAGAGCATGTACACAAGCTGGCCTTCCTGTCTATCTGTCCTTCACTTTGACAGCCTGCCACTCTGCATTGGGTTTCCCTGCATATCACCCTTCCCATCTTCTCTGGTATTACTATTGCTTTCTGTATCACAGCAGCCACCTCCCAAGTAACTGAACACACTTTATTTTACCTGTTCCAAACAGGAAGCCATCCTCAGGTGCCTTCTTTTGAGAACACAGCTGCTGTCTGGTTTAAATAATGGCTTTGGCATAATTACATGTGCATACATGTGAATTTTAGAGAGATGCATTGCATTGCTGCTCATCAACACATTTATGTCCTCTCAAGAGACTACATCGGTTGTGAAAAGTGGGAGGAATGCATTGTATGTGGGTGTTTCAGATGTAAAGATCTTCTAAAAAATAACAGAGCTAATTCGATGATGATAACTTCATGTGATCACTGTCAAAATCAAATCTTTCCTAAGGTGTTCTTACTGTTCTCATTTTGTGTGTGCCTAACAGTATGCATAGAAGAGCTTCTGATTTTCTCAAGTGTAAAGTATGTATCATTCACTCCTACTAGAGAGCTGCTGCTATTCAGCACTTTGGAAACACCGTAGTTTCTGGGTGCATTGTTCCCATATACCTAGCTAACTATGTTGATTTAGCTCTGTTTACCATTGTAATTTTAGCAAATTATGGCTGGACAAGGAGAGTCAGTGATTTGCGCAGTCAACTATAATAAGAATTGAAATTATTTAAATTATTTTTTAGAACAGAGAGATTGCTAGAATGTTTCTCAGAAATTAAGGCTTAATTAATGTTAGTTAATATGTTAATTGCATAATTTAATTAACTAGCTGCTGAAGCACTTAATTTTAACATCTTTCAGTGTCCTTCCTGTAGAGCTGGATTATGACTTTAAGTTTCTAATGTTGTGTTGAATATCTGTCTTTACAGAAAGATCTGTCTGAGGAAGAGGTAAGTATTTTTTTTTTCCTGTACAGAAGTACTGCTTCATATAGCCATTTACAATTATATGGAAACATAATTCAAGAAAACTGATCACTCAGGAAGTTGGTTAAATATTGAGTCTAATGGGATTGCCTTCAAGTAAAACATGCTTTTGTATTTGCAGGACAGAGCTTTAATTTGCTATCCTAATGTCATTTACTTTCCCTCCTTATTTTTGAAGTTGAAAAAGAATAATGTGTGAGTATTCAGGTTAGCAAGAATTTGCTGAGACATCTCGGCACATCGTCCAACAGACTCGGTGAATAAGAAAACATCACACAGAGCTGAATGAGGTGCAGTTCTAGCCCTTAATGCTCTTCCTGTGTAATAGAGTTAAAAAAAAAGGAAGGAACTCTGTGAACAAAGTTCCACCATTGCACTTTTCCAGTTTGTCCACACTGTGTCACCCTGACTGCAGGCATTGGTAGGTCTGGCTGCCATTTTTGGGGGGAATAAAGTTAGCTTTCCTTTTAAAGACGTTAGTCCTACTTAAGGTACAGTTATCACAGGCAAAGACTGTTCTCATGAGCAGCTCAAGGAAACTGCTAAATGTTAGGAATATTTGCAAAACTTGAAGCATTTTATTTTTCACTCATTTCCACTGGCATGTTGATTTTTCTCTGTCAAAATAAATCCTGAAGTAGTAAGACATTCAGTGTTATCCCTGGAAAACATATTGTTACTAACTGGGATATTCAGATGAAAAAATTATATTTAAACCCTTCACTTCTAGACATCTCCAAGCTGAGTGGAGGTTTAATAAATAATAAAACCAAAAATAAAAACAACATTCCTTATTCCTCCTCCAAAAATAACCCCTGTATCTGTAATAATCTGGTATTATGTAATAGTTTTAAAGTTTCAAAAAGATCCTAAAAATCACACAACTACATACCATAATGATGTCTGATTGGGACACATGACGGTAGAGATGACAAGAAAAAGAAAGATTAGAAACTATTATAATGAATTGCATTAACTAGATAAAAATATACATCCATAACATGTTTTGTTTATAGATCAAGCTAGAGCTAAACTATGATCTATCCTACATATAGGAATAAAGTGGAAAAAGGATACAAGATGTTCTCTTATCCCATTGTCTTGGCTATCTCTACAGGGACTAGTAATCAAAACAAATCTACAATCATAGACACAGCATACCAATAAACTGACCTTGTGAAGAGTTTGGAAGTAAAGCCATTATCAAGATGATTGAAATTTCAGGAGTAGGAATGACACAGATTTTTGGATGGAGTGTAGGAGGCCACATTCCTATGAGTAGTAAACTGACAGTTAAAAAATTTCTGTAAAACATTTAAATATAACTGGCTTCTGGTCATTACTGGTGTACTCAGACTAGCCATACAGTAACTTAAAAGCAATGTTCATGTGTTTTCTAGCTCTTCTATTAAAATGTGCTGATTTGGACTATTTTCATTCAAAGTGTTCCCAGGCTGCCACGTGTAACTGTGAGAAGGGGGAAAGAGGCCTTCCTGGCCCTGCTGTAAGTAGCTGTCATTTCTCAAATAACTGATATACAGTATAAATCAAGATTTATTTCATTGTTCGAATTTTTTTTAGGAAATTATTTGAACCCAGATCCTGAGACAACAGAAGTTTAAGGTTCAGTACATAGTCCTCCATAGTTACAATGCATGGAAATGTCACACCATAGGAAATGCACAGAGAGACCTGACAATGCCATGAGACTCTTCCTCTGAAAAAAAGAATAGTGTGATGTGGTGAGGCTCTCCTTTTAGCCACAGCAGTTTAAAAGGCAGGAAGGAGCAACTTTCCTGTATGGAACAATAATTCACCTGTTACAATCAGACACCCAGACCAGGTGGATCTAACTAGCCCCAAATCAAACATTATTATCTGAAAAGTTCTCTGAAAGCAAGAGAGAGAGCAAGAGGCTGAAGCATTAGGAACAACTGAGACAAGAGACTTGTAAAGAGGGTAAAATAGACTGGACTTCTTTCAGAACAGTCTTACAACTAGAACCCCTAAGAAAATCTAGGTGATTACTTCATACAAGGTTTTGTGATCTAAACTGCAGGGTTTATGTTTCAGAAAGAACTCTCAGAGTTGAATGATCTGATATTATATCCTGAACATTGAACTAAAACACCATAGTACCTTCTAGCCCTTGCTCAAGGTGAAGGGACAGTGTCAGAGTTTGAAACAGAACCCTAGAGATCTGCCCATCCTCATCCTTTTGACCTGAACATCCTATACATACATAAACAGAAACACACACTGGTTTTATCCTGCATAGTACAGCACACTTTAATTGAAAATGTAGCCTCTTGTGTGCAAACAGTAGTTTTGTTTAGGTTATTATTTGATGTCTTTACTTGGAGAGTGCAAGTATCTCTTAAACAAAAGCATACACCGCAAAGAATTCAAAAGAAAACAAAACACCCACTTGGCAAGCTGGGTAGCTACAAAAACATCTGATCAACTCTATCTTCAGAGGAGACCTAAACAATTTTTGTTTACAATGAAGACAAAAGAGAAAAATGTCTGCCTATTGAGTTGGTCCTGCTGCTCTCAGAAATTCAATTTCAAAGCTATGGTAAATGCAGAGATTTTTAAAAATAAATCTATAGGAAGGAAATATCCTAAATATAAAAAAATAGTGTATATATTATAAAATAAAATTATTTGACTAACATATATTACAAGAATTTTATTTTGTTGTTTTCAGGGTAAAAAGGGTCGCACTGGGGATGATGGAGCTCCAGGCCTGAAAGGAGCAAAGGTGATCTGATTTTTCAGATTTAGGAGAAAGATTTGGTACTTCATTAATATGAAAACACTATCCTAATAGTGCCCATGTACTTTCCACCTGTGAATTTCTTAAAATACATCTACCCCCTTTTGCTGTAGTAAAGACTACAATTCTTTACAAATTAAAATCTTATATCTAACGTATAAAATCATCAGAGTATAAAAAGAGGGAGCTGGTATGCTTCCTGTAGTGCATTGAGATATCTGCTCAGATAATCAGCACAATACTATCTTATCCTGATTTCACTAATCTTGATGTTGGATTATTCATAGGGGGAGCCAGGTCTTAATGGAATCCCAGGACGAGATGGAATAGAGGTAAAAAAAGGACTTTTTTTTCCTTCTTCTCCAATGAGCAGTGTTCCTTCAAGGCAAAACACCACTTTTTTTTTTTTTTTTTTTAATTATAATAGCAAATTTCAACTCTGGTTTACCAGCTAATGATTCATTAACACTAGAAGAACTGAAAACATTATCGTTGCTTAAAGAAAGGGAATAATTCCCTATTATAAGAGTGATCTAGAAAATACTGTCTAATAATACATAGTCCTTCCTAAAAAGTGTGAAAAGCTCTGATATGATAATCTAAGAACATAACAGAAATTGACACTCTGCCTGCATCTTTATGGGTCAGTTTAAATTTTTCATTTGGCAAATAAAGTGTGTAATAGCAATTAAAAAGTTGAATGAAATACATATAGGAAGTAACTGTAGGACCAGCCTCTTAGTGCTTGCCTCTGATTCATTCACATATGAATCACTCTACTTTATATTTTCTTATTTTACAGTACATCCTTTTTAATTAGTGACTTTCTCCTTGCTTTTTTATTTTAGCATATTTCTCACTCAGATGGAAATACAAACTCTAGTTGTTCTGCTTTTATATCATCAAAATCCCAGTCTAAAATGACACTTTCATAAGATTTGTTCGCAAATACAACAGCATCTCTCGTGACCAGTAGGTGCAGTACTTAGAGTCATATTGCCATGTTTATCAGAGATCACCTTTTCTGCCTAATTGTTCATTATAACCTGAAATGCTGCTTTTCTAGAGAGAGTAGAATGTTAATAGTGCCAATACTCACATTCTTACATTGGGGTTATATATCCTCACAACCTGCTTTGCTTTTTTATTTTCCCAGGGGAAATCTGGATATAAAGGAGAGAAGGTACTAATTTTAGTCAGTACTTCTGCTTACATATAGATATTTGATGTTATTATTATTTATTATGTATAGTGCCATATTTCTTATAAATACTAGTAATGAAAAATAGCATCATCTTACCAGCTGCTGCACAAGCTCTAATAGAAGATGTGTCCTTTCCCCAATGAACTTACAGTACAATTGCTATAATATGTCATGAATAGAATAACACTTAGGTTTTCAACTAAAGCACCCAAAAAATAAGGATGATATGCTCCATGTATCTCATAAATATTTATTTCTGTTCTTTTCCAGGGTGAAAGAGGTGAATGTGGAATCCCAGGGATAAAAGGAGACAGAGTAAGTAGCCCCAAAGTTGTTATGCTTTCAGGAAACACAGTTAAAATACAGAAAAACTACAATTCCCTGAATAACAACCATGGTGATAGATTTAAGGCAAGTATTAATTCTAAGGCTGAGGGAAATGAGCAACTGACAGTTGTTTAAAAAATGAAAGTGAGCAAGGATACTATTTTCAGTAACTTTCCCAGCTCCTTTTATATTTTCCTGTGATTCCTCTTAAGGCCCAAGCCTAAGCCTGTTTATAACAATGGTAAAACTCCACTTGACTTTCACAGAGGCCAAATGCTTGAAGTAGTAAGCAAAGGGAATGAGAGGTGAAAATGAAATCGAGGTTTCTAACACCAATCTTCAAGATTTGGTGTATAATTGCTGTGAATATTTTAAATGAAACAAACAGAGTTTAATCCTGGATTACTGGTCCTTGATAATAAACTCTGTTCATTCTTAGTCTGTATTCTGATTACCACAGTCCATTTAAAAAATATTTATTCAATACTTGCTGGCTGCTGAGCTTCTCTTGATTTTATTTTTTATTTTAATGTAAAGATATCTAAATAAGATACGTTAGGAAAAAATTATCTAAAAGTGGTTTTGACCAAATATAAATACACATAAATGTATCCTTCTTTTCACTTGCCTTTCAGGGTCCTGAAGGTCCAGTAGGTCCCAGAGGAACAAGAGGGCTACAGGTAAAAAAAAAAAAAAAAAAAGAAAAAGAAAAAAGAAAGAAAGAAACTATAAAACCAACAATACCTGGTTCCCTGGGATTCAAAGCTCTGAAATAGTATCATACCACAACCGTCATGGAATCATTGAGTTGCTGAGTTTAAGGCATCTAAAATCTATTTTCTTAAACAGCAAAATTAACAAGAATTTGGAGAAGCAGTCTAGACACATAAATCATCCTTATAATTCATTCAGTCTCAAAGACCACAGCAAATACAGTTCCATAAAAAACAAAATCACTCATTTCCCATTCAGTGTCTTAACTATTTCATTATCTCACAGAAGTACATGGAAACACTTTAGTCTCTGTTCATCCCAATACTCTTGGACTAAAAGCCAAGCTTAACCTATCATAGATGTTTCAGTAAATCCTGTCTATAGATCACCTTTAATTGTATTCAAATAAAGGGAGAGCCAAATTCTCTCCCCCAATTACCAGACCCAGCTGCAACTGCATTGAACAGCTGAATCTATACATGCATCAGAAAGCAAAGCTTCGGTTCTGAAATGTTTGTAACTCATATTTTCATGCAGACTACAGCAAATTAGATTGTTTTTCAAGCTGCCATTGTTCTGAAAGCTTGAAAAATCTCATTAAAACTACTCCTGTTTTAATAGGGTCCACAAGGACAATCTGGAGATCAAGGGCCTGAAGGCATGCAAGGATCAAAGGCAAGAACTGCATTATTTCTTCTCTTTCTTAATGTTGAAAGTTATTAATACAGCCTCAGAACAATAATGCTTTTATCCTTATACCCCATACCCTTCTTGCAAGGGATGCAGTTTAATGTGACATTGCTAGCAAATCATATACTCTTTGTATTCTACAAGGTTCCTAAGAAAGGCCTCCATTTGCTCTTTGTATTGGATTCAGGTCCAAATCACACTCCAGTCTTTTCTCACAAACAGTTAAAATATGGCAGCATCACAGAATATTACTTAGCAGCAGTGTAGCATTGCATTTCTTCAGTTTTCAACTTAAAACTATTTTTTCCCTAAGTGCCAAGCAGGAATTCTGTTTGGGATCTCAAACAAATTCTTCTCTTGAAACTATACATTCCTAAGAAGAATTCTATAGCTCAAAATTAGTATTCCCGCTGTTTACTGATGCTCAGCAGAAGATATCTGAAAGTCACGGGGATGAGTGCAGTTTAGGACACAGTCTTGCAATGGGCCCTCTGAAGGTGAGCTACAGAAATCACCCAGTGCTTCACTGCAAGATCCAGTCCCCTCTGTAAACATAAAATATTTTTTGTTTGTTTGTTTGAAAAACGTATGATTTACATTTATTAAATCCTTAAGATTTGCTGGGTTTAATTCTCACTTACCCCATTGTAAATTCCAGGTATACCAATGAAGATTACTTCATTCTGTGGTTCTGTGATGACCTGATATCTTTATCGTAGTAGTTTAATGAAAGATGCAAATATCACTGGATATTATAGACAATTATGGGAACTGTTTTAACTTCATTAAGAGAGACCACAGTTACACTTTGCTTCTCAGAAAAACCTTAAACTGAGTAATTCAGCCAAGGCTAATTGATTCTTCAGCTACTGAAAGGAATGTTGTTATGGAGAAAAACTTGAAAATAAGTTTATAAATGACATTATCTCTTTTGATATCTCTCTTGATATCTCCTTTATACCATATTTAGAGCGCCTGCTGACCAACAGTGATGCATAGAGCAGTTGGGTGTCTCATATCCCACATGAAATGAAACATTTTTCCTTTTGTTTAATCTAGTATCACTTTGTACAGGAAATATCTACACTCTTAGTAAAGGGAATTTTGAAGCATTGAAAGGGTGAACAGATTAAGTACTCTGTAAGACAATTCCAGAGGGCTGAAATTCAGGATATACAAAAAATGAACTTACAAACTGAATTAAACTTATTTCCCTAGACACCAATTTATAAGCAGAATTGTTTCTTTTTTCATTCTTTGAAAAGGGTGAAAGAGGTCTCCCTGGGCCACCTGGCTTGCCTGGAGAGACTGGAATAGGACTGCCAGGCCCAAAGGTACAAGCATCTCTCATCTTCTATATTACATGTATTGTAGGACAAGAACAAAGACCGAGACAGCTAAGATAATATACTTGCTGGTACATGAGAAACTTCAAGGCCCCAGATGCTGTTTTTATGGTACTGGAAAGGTATTTTGTATGTTGATCAAAACTCTTTAGGAAAAAAAAAAAGTACATTTTAAGTACGTACTTTAAAGAACCTTTTTACAGTAGTTCTACGCTTGACATAACTCAATCCAAGCAGTGTATGGCTGAGTAAAAATGCATACATAGCCTTAAACAAAAATTATCCTGTGAAAAACAGGCTTGTTGGTTTGGATGACCAGCATAAAGAAAACAGAAACACTATGACAGAAATACTGACTTCTTGGAAAAGGACAATAAGTGATACATAATGTACTAGGAATACGATGTGAATAATTAACCTTTTAGATTCAACATTGTCTTCTCTCAAATGCAGAATTGAGGCTGTCCCCTAATGCTGTGAAACTGCACCAGTTCAATGGCTGTTGGGCCTTGCATGCTGTATGACTCTGAGGACACTCAGATTTTCTCTGCCATTCCTGTATTCTCCTACATCACATACTTCAAGTACAGAATGTCTGATGAGTTGTTATATGCTGCACACATACAAATACCTAAATCAGGCATTTTCAAAATACATCTTTGTTTGAAGGGTGACACCGGTTTGACAGGAAGACCAGGCCCTGTTGGCCCACCCGGAGTTGGTGAGCCAGGACTTATGGTATGTCTTTTTTTTATTTGGTGAGAGGGAAGCAGGACAGAAAGGAAAAATTCTTGGTGCTTCCCTGTTAAAAGGGATATATGTGTGTTAAATGATACCATCTCTTTTCTTTCTTCCACTAGTTCTTATTCTCATACATACTACATTGTCTGACTTTCACTTCCCTCAATAAACTGGAAATGTTTCCAATTACTTAACTTTTCTAATTATCTTAGTCTCCAAAACAGCTATGAAAAAATAACACCTTATGCAAAACCACATAAATATTTAAATAATCCATCCCCTGATAGATTCAGATTCACATCTGGTAACTTCAAAGTTGACTGCTTTTCAGTATCATTAGAACATTAACATCAGCATGGCTTTGAGGGAGAGACTCCATTTCAACCACTGTAGCATTAGAAACAGTCATACCTAAACAACCTCCATAAAGACATTCAGATTGCCTAAGTGGTCCCAGGTAACAATTTGACCAGTATTACCTTTACTGGAGATAACAGAGGGAGAAATTAAAAAAAAATTTGACTTTCAGAATTTATAGTAGGTTTGGCTCTGAAGTCTATTCCTTCTTTTCCTTCCCTTACTCCTCCTGGTAGTTGTAAACTCAACCTCTTTGTGGTAATTCAGAAAATTAGTACACCAATTTTATGGTCGCTTTTTTCCCAAGTGTCAGACAGCACCTTTTACTGAGCTATTTACAATACAACAGACTCAAATTCATTTCTTATCACCTGGATGAAAGACCCCTAGTGCAACCACGAGGAAAAACCGGTGCAGTTTTTTCACAAGTAGCTTTTTCCCATTGACAAGGAAAGATTTGTAATAATCATTTCAAAAGAGGTGCTCCCATGAAAAACAGAAAGATGGTTTGGTAACTGAACTGACTGATCTCAAACCTGCTTGAAAATACACTACTGGAGAGGAGTGAGTTCTCGTTGAAGAGCCCAAAGAAAAGAGCATTACTAATAAGGCCAGCGGTGACAGCCGGTCAAAGTGGGGCAGTAATGCTTCTCGAGTCTCTTCAGTAACAGCATAGAGAGAAGAGCCACTTTGTGGGGGAAGAGGTGCCCGTGATGTGCACCTTTGTTAGCCACAACAGCTGTACTGGTATAACAAGAGATTCTGATTTTTAAAAATACACTAAAGGTGGTTTTAAAATTTACTTTAAAATGTATTTGCTTCAAAAGAGTTTTCTTTTTATGGCTGAATGCATTGTAATTATCTTTACCTAAGAACTAGGCGTAATTCTAAAGCTCTGTGCAGAAGAAGAAGAAGCATATTTAGGCTCTGCAGAGCCAAATCTACCAGGATTCTGTGATGTGTGTGTAATCTCAAGGAATAAATCACAGGAGAAAAAAACAGATGCTGGAAAACACTGTGAAACAGACTCAATATGCACAGGTTTTGGACTTGCATTTAGTGAAAGGTTTTAGTTGTCTTACTTGCCCCTTGTGCTCCTATCAGATCTGCTTTCAAAAAAGAGAAGGGCATGCCATTATTCTCTTTATCAATTACAGTCCAGTCTCTCTACAGCTACATCTTCTCCAGTACTATTCTGCCTGGTCTTTAATCTGGTTCGCCCTGTTTCTCATGATTATACTGATACATTAATAAGGATTAGTAACAATTTGTAAGCCAAACTAAAGTTTAGGGAGTGAAGATTTCAAAAGTATAAGGAATAGGAATTTCAGCTACATAACCTGTGATTCATAAGTAACCAGAAAAGTAAAACTGTCTGCCTTGTTATTGCTGCAGGCCAGAATGCTCATCATTTATTCAATGTGGATATCATATTACTGTATTATTTTTAACAGGTTATAACTACACCAACATTTAAAGACATGCTTAAAACCGACAATGACATAGAACATGCTGCTGTGGATTTGAGTGATTAATACACATTCTAGGCCATTTTAAACTTATGTTAACAGGGGCCTCAAGGACCACAAGGTGTTCAAGGAGAAAGAGGTTCACCAGGAGAAGGGCTTCCAGGAGCAAAGGTACAGCAGTCAAAGGCTTTTAAGACCAGAGCAACACTATTAAATGAATGCATGCCAAAACAAGTCCATAGCAGACACGGGAATATGAGAAAGTAGCTTGTAAATTAATATTAAAATTTAGCATCAATTAACCCAATATATTTTCATAGAATTCAGTTGGTCCAAACATGACTTCTAGGCACAGCTAGCCTTTGGGGCCTGTAAAGCCAATATTTAATTCACCTGACACTTGATTTGTGGCATCTAAGCCTGGAAAGAATTCCAGCTATAATTTTAAAACAGCCTCGAGCATCTGACTTTAAATAAAATATTACAAAAGTGATTCCTAGATGAAAAATTTAGCTTTTTGTTGTTGCTTTTTTCTAAATTCTTATATATAGAGATCTTTGCTGTCACTAAAGACAGGCTTCTAAGCTTCTTAAATACCTCAGCCACTGGCTTATGCATTTGAGCAGAAGTCTGAATTCAGTTTGTGGGAAAAGCAAGCTGCTGTTACTGATTTTCAGATTCAATGGAAGTAATGACAGTAGTAGTTGCACCTACGTGGATGGACTCACTAGACCCACTGCTAGCTCCTTTTGCTGCCCACTGAAAACCAACTCCCAGGCTGAGCTGTCACTTTGACCTTTGGTTACAATAACAAAGTGACACAGCTTGTACATGAGCTAAATAAATAACTGAATGGTTCACTCCCTTTTATGCATGCGCCAAGGCAATTTTGGTTGGGAAAACAAGAAAAAATTGTTTTGCAGGTGCAGGCCCCAACTGTCTCTTTACTACAAATCTTAGGATTTTTGCTTAGGACAATACTGTAGTCAGCTAGGTTTAAATTTGACTGCTGCTAGCAACATGGGATCTTCAAACATACAGTATATATTTTATGATGAATTACATTAATTATCTAACCTCATTGTTGATGACTTGTACTTGCTTAGCAGATCTCATGCATGAAAAGAAACAAAAAAATGATTTGAAGAAAATGCATTTAGAAATCACTCCATTGCCACTGCCATATCAGTTCATGTGGGAAGAAACACTACAACTAACAAGTAAAGCACAGCAACATGCACAGTGGGAACAAGTACAGAAGAATGCATAATCTAACCAAAAGTATTGAGCAATTGAAACAGGCAGAATAAAATGAAGTGGAATTCTGCCAGCATTATTGGAACTCTTGATTCTATAAAAAATGTACTGCTTTTTACTGCCAAGTCTGACCTGGAGCCAAGCATGCATCAACAGAGCCTATATGTATCTCTAATCCTATTTATGGCTGCCAAGTATGTCAGCTCTCTGGTTTTAAACACATTTTAAACAGGTGATTTGTTAATCTAAAGCAAATTTTACAGTTGCTTTCTTCAGAATGTTTTTACTACAAGCTTGCAGTTCAGTAAAAAGGAAAATGAAGGCAGGTGTTCTAAAGCATGAGGAGTAAAGAACGTTATTTTAAACTGAAATCCACATAATATATTTCAGTCAAAGTTAAAATGATGGAATTGGTTACTAGGGAGAAAAAAGATCTGTCTGGGGCATAACTTTATTGCCTTGGGTGATTCTGTGACAATTTACACAAGCTAACAATCTGTCTCTACATGTTTTATTAACAGAAGTACAAGAAAGCACAATATTAGCGTCCTTATTAGTAACCTGCATTTCCCCAAGACCACTGTTTTGTAAATAAACATTTAGAAAGACAATGACATTTACAAATAGACTTCTACAACAATACAGTTTGGCCTGGTCTTTATTCTGGCAAAATTCTTAGTGAGAGACAGATCCTCATTGCCACACTTTAATGAGATTAACCCATGAGACAAATAAGCAGAATTCAGCTTTCAGTTAGTCTCATTACTCAGCCCTACTGACATTTAAATCAGTTGTGGTTTTGCCATTGATTTGAGGGGAAGCAGGACAGGACCTTAAGCAATTGAGATGGGCAGAAAGATAAAAAGAAGCTTGTTCAGATCTTTCATCAGCAATTTCAAACTGCAGAGCAAGCTCATTTGAAAAGATGACCTCTTTGGTATCCTGGAAAACAGATCCAGGAGCTACTTTCTGGTTCTTCTCGTTTTGGTTTTCATGATGACAGAGCAAACAGTGTCTCTAGTTACTTCAGAGAGAACAGCTGTGTGTTTCTACAGTAACAATATATTATTTTTTCATGTAGGGAGACCGTGGTTTTGATGGACCAAAAGGCCCTCGTGGACTTCCAGGCATCAGCATAAAAGGTGAAAAGGTGAGCAGTAAATACACCAGGGGATTAACAAAGTGCCAATAAATCTACATAATATAGGGAATACAAGATTGATATTCACTACAAAAGGTGTAATGAGGCAAGGAATCCACAACAGGCCCTGGATAATATGGTGTTTTGTAGAGAAATTTATGCCAAATAAACTCTCCCAACCCATTTTAACATCTCTTCGTAGTAAAATAGGAAATGTTACAAAAAGCATCTGATTCTGTGGGAAAGTTAACGTTTAGAAAGGGAAGAGGAGACTAGCAGTTGTTTGCAACTGAACCAGCAGGGAATAAATGCATATATGAAAGATAAAAGATCAGATCCCTAGCTTCACTGACTTCAAGAGAGGTTAAGTCAAAATGTACTAGCATGGGAGCTGTCCCAGATTGTTTCTGTTACACAACTAAGCAATTGTACTTTGTTTGCCAGGGTGAATTTGGTCCTCCTGGTTTACCTGGGCCAATTGGATTACCTGGAATTGGAATTCAAGGAGAGAAGGTACAGTTTTAACTTCCCCCTCACCCTATGCTTAAATGTGTAGTAACAGAGAATATTTTATTTTTAATAAATACTTAACTAATCTTTTCAGGGAGTGGAGGGCCCAAAAGGACCACCCGGCTCTAGAGGGCTACCAGGACAGGGACTACCTGGACCAAAGGTTAGGGAATTTTCTGAAGTCAAAGCTACTGTGCTGTTTTTACTGTTATGTTTCCTGATTAAGAAATGGTCTGTCTCTATCCTTATGCTTGTTAAAGTGCTGAACACCAGTCTAAGTATTGACAGAACTGCAGGAAATTATTTTCTTTATTAATGCTATTAAACTATACAGCAGATCCTACTCCACTGAAAAGCTTTGATAAACCAATGCCATAGTTATCTATTTAGGTTTTGGCTTGGCTCACCACAGAACCTTTGAGGTACTACATATCAGACAGTGAACTGCACTTTGTCCAGTATGTTTCCATAGAAAGGGTTGTCTGCCTTGAACTTGCAGTTTCATCGTATCAGGTGCAGATGCAGTGAATCAATTCCAAAAAGTAGTTGCATTTAACACAGGAGAACACCAAAATTGCAATACCATCTATTATACTCACTGTACTGTTTCCATTCCAGAGAAATACATACAGGTTGGCTCCCTTCATTGTTACTTCTGCTGCCTGTTGTCTTACCTGACTTTGTGTATTTACTGTATCTAGCAGTTAAGAATGGTCCAAGTATAATGAAGATTACTTTTGCTGAAGGAAAACTGTCAGAATAATTTAGCCTTGACTGATTCACAAAATGCAGAACTGTTAATGAAAGATGTCACCCTTGAAGTGTTTGGAATGGAGATGTAAAGGGATTTTCTGAAAGAGGTGACAGATAAAGTTCTGAATGACTGAAGGCTATTAAAGCATAGTATAAAGGAACTAGAGGTGTAAGTGGGTCAAGGGTCCATGCCAGGTAAAGTATTTTGCAGCATCGGAGATCACCTCTTACATTTTGAGTGATTGTGCAGGGATATGCTTTACCACTGGTAAAAAGAAAGAGAAGCTTGAATTGTCTGTGGATGTCAGATATGCCCCTGAAATATCAGCTACTTTGGTAGGAAACAAACATTCACAGGAACATATAATTACAGATTTACAGCATTAATCATTTCCACCAACAACTTTTTGGTGACAGCTCAAAACATGCTGCAGATTCCCAATCTTTGTGACCAAGGGTTTAACACATCATACTAAAGACAATATCACACTAATCTTTCTTTGAATATAAGCAACCAAGAATATGCTTTTATATTTTTCCATTATAATGCTGTTTTAAAAAATAATTTCTACTTAAGGGTGAACAAGGCTTGCCAGGAGAGACTGGAGTGCCAGGGGAAAGAGGTATTGGAGAACCTGGTTCTAAGGTACATTGTTAATAGAGGAATTATTTTATTTATTTATTTATTCAGATTTGAAATGTGTGTTTTGTGAGTATCCTTTCTGTAGGCACTTAAAATGGTTCAGAAATAAAATTTAGGTTGTTAGTCTTTAAAATTTTTAACACAGACTTTCAATAATCTCCAGAAATGGGAACATCTTAAATACATCACTTCTGTACAAAAGTAGTAAGATTTACTGTGACTGAAAATTTCCACATACTTGGCCCACACTCAAGTCAGTGTTGCATACAGCTCACCTACAGCTCTGTCCAGAAAACCATCCAGAATATGAAACAGTTGCCAGAACTCACAGTCCTCAGCGTAAGGTAAGCTATAGCCAGAGCTGGTCAAAAAAAGCACTGAACAGTGGTTATTGTGCTGCTCCTTCCTTTTTCACACAGGATAGGATGTAAACAGAGAAGCAGCTACATCCTCACACCTTCATACGGGAAACAAGCTGTGCTACTAGACAGAAAGCACACTTGCTTAGAGGAGAGGAAGAATCTGGAAGTAACCAAATTATTTTAGTGCTAAAGTGACCAAGATATTAACCAGTCCCTATGTCATTAACAGCCAAATTAACATAAAATATCACAACAGATGAAAAAGTACTTTTGTGATAGTGGAAAGGCACAGGGCTGTCTTGGTTTTCCTCTTGTTCGTTAGAGATTTGGGACAGGGGTTGGAAAAGGAAAGAAACTGTTCGATTTCTTTAATTTCACAAAATATGGTAATGCTGAGCGAACCCATTTGACCCCAAACGATCCCATTTCATCTAAAACCAGGTCAGACTCTTGAACGTTACATAAATGGGCCGATGAGAATTCCACTGCCATTAACAGATTTGCACTGGTATTCACCAGCAAGATGTCAATCATCATGTCACAGTCAGCTCTATCTGATATTTACTACAAATGCTGCCACTTAATGAAATGATGGCATTATATTTTAAGAATGAGCTGGAGCATTAATAGCTAATAATATTAATTGCATAGATAAAATCACAGTTCAAACAATCAGATGGCAGGATAGTTCCAGATACATGAGAGTTTTCTTTATAAAAAAAGGGCAAGATTTGGGTTCATATGCATAAATGTTTGCTATAAATATACATACAGTTTAGTAAACTTTTTAAAATAGATATCCTTGATTCAGAGAAAGAATAGTACCAAGTCTGCATTTAATAGAAGGACTTACTTTTTATTGATGTCAGGGTGAGCCAGGCCCTTCAGGACTGGCAGGTCTGCCTGGTCTTCCAGGAGAAGATGGAGCCCCTGGACAAAAGGTTGGTTCATCTCTGTCTGCAGTCTACCTGCTTCCCTCCAAGCATTCCTACTGTTCTCCCTATGCTGATAACCAAACCTAGAAGAGAGTGTTCATGGACAAGGGGAAAAGTAGCACATTTTTCAGTGAAAAAAATTCTCTTTCAAATATACTTTTTTAAGGAAAACTTTTCTTTTTCTCTTTTTTGGGGGTGGGGGGTTGCCTTATCTTCTTTACAGTTGTTGGCTTTTTTTAATCCACCAAATGCCCTGCAACTCAGAAGGGAAACCACTAAAATGGCTCCAGGCAACATTTTGTAGCCTTCTGATCATGGTATTTCTTCCTAGAATCAGAAACCCCATACATTTAAAGATTATATACTCAGAGTGTTTAGCCATCACTAAGGAAACATGCTACTACATGCACTCCACCCAGAGTTTTACAATGGTTGCTTCTGAATATGGGAAAAAAATCCAGCTGACACTAGTGGGAGTTTTGCCCTGACTCTAAAAGGTCTATGATTTTAATGAGCTTATTCAAGTGAATATAGTTGATCTTGCACCATGTCTATGCAGTACTCCGAAATGCTGCTTTCATTTTTCTATTCCAGGGTGAACCAGGGTTACCTGGTCTTAGAGGTCCTGAAGGTGCTCCAGGGATTGGAATACAGGGGGAAAAGGTGAGAATTTCTTACTAAAGGTGACATTCAGAATTGTAATGTTCCAGGAATAGGTTTGTCAAAGCCTTCTCTTTTTTGGTCTATTATAAGTAACAAAAAAATATACCTCAAGGAATAGGTTCATGAGTGCTTCTAAAAGTGGTTAACTGCAGAGTTTATTTCAGCCTAACACAACTTTTTAAATAGCGAAGTTAATAAAAGACCACCCAGGACATCTTTTTCATAATTTTTTTTTAAATGACAGCACAATAGTTCAGTGGCTCACAATTTCCAGTACCTGTGGTAGTATCTGGTCCAAGAAGTTCAGAAAGAGCTAACTGGGAATACTGCTTCTCTTAGTAGGAATAACTGGGTTGATCTTTTACATTCTGCCTCTTGTACTGGTCTTCTGTACCGATTCACAGATGGAGAAGTAATTCCAGTTTCTCATATCAGCATCTGTATCCTGTGAAATAAAGACACTGCAAATTTCTTGAATAGTTATCCAAGACATTGGATAAGATATACAGAGATTAAATGTCACAACGGAAGAGAAATAAAGATATTAAGTATCACAATTGAAAGAAGCTGGAAAGGCTAAAAAAAGTGTAGGAAGGAAAATCAAGGCATCCACCTGTTTTCAGATTGCTTTGGCAGGGAATACATGCAGATGACATGATGCAGCAATAAAATTAATTACTGTATTGGAACTTCTTCAGAATGATTCTGGACTCATAGCTGTTTCATTTTTGTTGTAATTATTACAGCCTAATAATATGCTTAAATAGCAGTTATCCCTTTACAAACTTTACACTATCTATTCTTAGTTTTTTCTGCCCAGAAGTACAAGCTGATCAATCACAGAGGGCATTGTGGTCAATTGATTTGCTCTATTTGCCTTTGAACAAAAAAAAGTACCTTTGAGTGAATTATCTTTTACTGTTTTGATTATTTCTCTTAGTATCTTTTTCATGTAATTACTTAACTGGATTTTTCAGCTGCAAGGATGCAATCTTTAAGACTCCTTTTGGTTCTTACTTTTTTCACAGTATTCACTGGTAAGTTGGTTAATTTAATTTCAGATGAAATCTTCGTAGTTTTAACAGTACAAATCCAAAACTGGACAACTACTGAGCAGAATTAACTGATTTGCCAATGAAGGCAATAGGAACAACTCATGTGCACCAGCTACGAGATAGAACTTCACTTATCTTTCACTGATATTTACAATTAATTTCAGTTAATGCATTCTTAATATTATTTGGTATGTGTGACATGTCTTCTCCATTTTTGTAGGGAGATCAGGGTCAGAGAGGAATACGTGGATTAATAGGACCAACAGGAGTGCCTGGACCTGCTGGAGCTAAAGTAGGTTTATTACCAAGTTATGTGTGTAAAATAGCCCCCCAAAACTGTGCTTTGTTCTAGATCTCAGAAACAACTGTCCCAGAATGAACTTGCTTCTTAAAAAATAATTAAAAAAAAAAAAAGTTCAGTTAAGGCTTCTCTTAGCAAGACACACCATGATCGCTATAAACATCTATAAGCATTTTTTAAAAAACTTTGTGTTTACCATATGGCTTCCCTGTCAGTTTGGAAAAAGTTAAGGGACACTAATACAGGTATTTTTATGCTAAAATATTTGGGAAGATAGTCTGGTGTATGGCATATACCTGTGTCAGGACTTTATTTTCCCTTACACTGACTCATGGCTGATATTTTTTTATGGATTTAGAGTTTCTATTCAAATACTCAGTACTCACTGAAAGTGAGAGAAGGGCTACTCCAGGTTTCTCCTCCAGTTTCTTATTAAGTCTTTTGCTATTTATACACACAAGAGTGTGTATTCCCACATAAGAGGAAAAATAAAAAGGGGTAAAAAAGTACACTGAAAGGACTATTTTAAAAAACCTACTCTAACAGAAAAATATACATGTTTTCAGTATACCTACACAGCTGGGCAGGAAGCCTTGAGTGCTGGATGTGCTGGACCAAGTCTCAAATACACTAAAAGAAAGGGATTTCTAATAACATATATTTGTTCAGTGACGAGAAGAATCTCATTTCCATTGAGAAATCAGAACTATGCTTGTTATTAGTTCTTCAGATAGTTAGATTTCACTCCACATAGAATTGAATATTAGAAATTCTAATAGAATTTTAATGGAATATTATAAATTGTTGCATAAATGTTTTCTCTATGAGATGCTCATGCTCACTTTCAGAAAAATCCATCGGTTTTGCTCTCCTTCCTTCACTGCAGGGAGAGCCTGGTGCACCAGGACGTCTTGGAATGCCAGGCCCTCCTGGAAGAGCTGTGCCTGGACCAAAGGTAACATCCACACTCCAGCTCCTAGTGCTTATAAACACAGGGTGAAAATTGTGAAGTAGGCCATGCTATTGTTCGTGGAATTAATTTCAGCCTTATGAGGTCAACTAAAACTTCTTCTTTCCTATGAACAGAGTTATGGATTTTATCCAGTCTAGTTACCACCATGCCCTGGTATGAACTGTATGCCAGCTTGAGGTGTGGCCTACCTATGTTCATTTCTTTGTTTTGGATAACCTTGGATATCAAAATACTTTTCTTTCTTCTGCTTTTGGAGTTTAATGCTTGCAATAACAATAAATAAAATTAGCTATTACATTTGATATATATAAATTTGTATAACAGAAACCCCAAAACAGAGTCTGTGATTGGTGTTTAATAAAACACATAACTAGAGTATATATTTTCTTCATTGCAGGGTGACATTGGGTTACCTGGTGTTGCTGGACCAATTGGAGAACCAGGTTTTGGGCTTCCTGGGGCAAAGGTAGCTCCTAAATTGGTAAACGAACTTCTGATAGAACTGTAAAATAGGGCAGGATTTCAGTGAAGCAACAACAAATCGCCTAGGATGGCCAAGTGTTGCACAGTCCTTAACGTGTATGTCGTACAACACTGGCAGAGTATAAGGATTTGCAGAGCCAGAAAACAATGGATGGTCAATCTTCCAGACTCCATGAACCACGAGCTTTCACATGGCAGAGAACCAGGAGAAAAATGACTGTTTTTAATTGATGAAGAGTGAATACAGAGAGAAGACCTGATTTATGTGCTTACAACAGCCTACCTGTCAAGCACAGTTAATTTTTCTCAGCCAGGCTCCTTTGCTTCATTCCTAATTTTGACACAGGGTAATCCACAGACTCCAAAAAGATCTCAGGACATGGGCGAAACTGGCAATGTGAGAAGAGATGCCTTAAGCAGTGGAAGAAGAACATGAACAAGTAGCTAATCTCTAAGGACTTCTCTCTAGCACTTCTCTAGTACTGCCTCAGTGTTACCTAGATTCAACTTTTGTAAGCCACTCTTCATTCCAGGGCTGATTTTGTCTGAACACCAAGAAACTTGGGACATATAAACCTGTGTTTCTCAAAATAAACCAGATCCCACCCTTCCCCTTTTTTTTTTTTTACTTAGTGAATTTGATAGTACTTTTGAGTATAGCCCTTAGCCCTTGTTCTTTGAGTGAATTGAACACAGTAACAGAAGCATGAGAAACATGTTACAATATCTATCCCTTTTTGATCAGTTAGTTTCAAGATCCTTAAATTTACTTTCATCATGAGGAGATGATGATGATGATGGAATCACATACTTTTCTAGTACAGTCCAGTTAGTTCAGAGAACTGCATGTTGTCTTATTTCTGGGAATCCAACAGGAATCAACCAACAGGAAGCAGGTCCTTTGCTCAGAGTTGCAAGTCTCTCCCTCAGCCTCAAGCCTTTCAACTGGGTGACACTGCATGCTTCTATGACTGTGTTCTTCACTTTTTGCTGTCTTTGTCAGTATTAGTGGTTTTGCTGTTGCTTCACTCTTAGACACACATCTGCACTAAGCTGTACAGTCTCATTTTTTAAAATTATTTTTACATGGACCTTTGCTTGCCACTGTTACGCATGCCCATATTTTGGGTAGCTACAGGGACAAACACAATCTTGATCATCCATCCAGTTGTAGCACTGAGCAACTCACTGCACCATCCAGTATGGCTGGGAGGGTTAAAGTCCTCTTAGTTTCTCTGTAAATCTGTTCCTGAGATACTCCAGCTATCTGGATCCATGAAAGGAACTTAATTGTATGTCTCCGATAGGAAGCTCCTGTTATACTCAATAGCTTTAATGAGGTTCCACAGCATTATAGGAAAATACAATTCTGGAACAAAAAGCCCAGACAGGAACCTTGTGATAGAAAACAACATTTTTAAATTGGCCTCACAAACCACTGTTGTCCCCCGCCCTACAACCTTTGTCTCACCACACAAACGTACAGCATGTGCAGAAGCTATGGAGTTTTCCCATTGTTCTGCAGCAGTTTATCTATCTGCAATTATAAGAATTACGTAAAGTAGCTACTGAGTAATTCAGTTCCCATGCTAGACTTTTGGCTGTCTGTCAATTTGGGCTCATTCCCCCAAAGCTGGAATAATAGTAATCATGATAAAAATATGGGGAATGCAACTGAAGTCATTCCTTCTTATATGTAGGCCACAAATGGCAACAGACAGAGTTCTTGAAAAAGATTCAAATTAGTGACTTAGAATTGAAAGGTCCTGTAAATCCTCAGCACTATTAAATATCCCAGTTTTAGTCCAGGATTAATAACCTACAATAATCATTCACATAGTAAAATACATTAGCAGATAGACAGACAGATAAAATCAACTTACAGTATATTTGCCAAAGAAGTTTCACTTTCATGTTTTTCCTGCCTTCATCAGGGTGACCGAGGTCTTCCAGGACCCCCCGGACCCTTTGGGCCAAAAGGAGATGGTTATCCCGGCCCAACTGTAAGTTTATAGGCAATTTTTTTTATGTGAATTCGGAACAAATAGGTGCTACACGAAAGTGATTAGCCTCCATGGCTAACATGCTAGGAAAGATTTGCTGGTCTAAAAGCCTAAAAAGGCTCCTCAACTGTGGAAATGCATTTCAGCATAGAAGGAAAAAGAAATCTCCCTCTGAAATAGCCCAAGACCTTCCATGTCCTCTACTCCTCCTGATTACACAATGTAATATATTCCAAGTGGGGCTTTTTTTTTTCCTATAGTACCACTGATGTTTCAATCAGTTCCCTCAGTATCTTGATGTAAGATGTCTTCTGCCCAACCATACAAAATTTATTCCCAAACAGGAGAATATAATCCAGATAAGCAGCTGTGTCCATATACATGGGTGTGAACTCAGTGCAACACTATCTTCCAGAACCACTGAAAAAGCAGCTACTGTCCAAAAAGCCAGAAGAGCAAACTGTCCTCAGTTCTGTTCATCAGGTTGTTGAAGGTGTGGCAAAGAATTGGTTGATCTACTTTACAGCCCTTTACAGAGGTCTTTACTGGTAGATATGACCTATCTCTGCAAAAATGATACAAAGAGAAAAGGCTCCTTCCTCTCCCTTCCTTGCACAGGTATGCAGCACTGGTCTCACGTATCTAGTCTGCTCAACAGTGTGCTCCACCAGCCCTGGCAGTTACATGCCTGTCCCAGGCAGATTGCTGGCTACAGTCAGGGAATTTGGTGATATCCTAGCATTTATCTGTGCTAAAGACAACAGTAAAAGTGTGTGCAATTGCCACACTGAGGAATAAAAATTAATGAATGTCAAAATAGAAATTGGAATTTGATTTATAATACTTCCTGATATTTTTGTGCAATCCAATGCTGAACTGCTTCTGCACCTGCCTCTCCCGATCAGACTTGTCTGTCTTCAAACACATGCAAGCCTCCTGCATGACATGCAACACACATGCAAATGCCACTGACACCACTTCTGGCTTATCAGAGTAGAACTTAACCAATTGTAGACCACAGCGATCCCACTAAGAGACAATACAATACATTCAAGATACTACCATATTAATGTTAACAAAGGCATGTAGTCAATATAGATGTAAATTAAATTAGTATTCTGTCTGTGCATACAATTTCAGGGCTTGCCAGGCCTTCCTGGGATTCCTGGTGAACCAGGCCCAGATGGAGTTGGACTACCAGGACCTAAGGTACAGACCTTAACTTCTAGAAAAGTAAATGCATGTTTGTACTTCATGCAGGTATAATTCCTACCCATAGGTCACAGTCAGAATACCTTTTTAATCCAGCTTTAACTTACTTGTCAGTATCTAAAAGGTAGATCCCATAGAAGACCTTCAAGCTTCACTTCAGAACTCATCCTGATGCTGATTGCAGGATTACTGGAATTATACAGGCAATTGAAGGATTGACTACAGCTATTTAAATATACTTAATGTCTCTTAAAAGGACATACATCTTTTTTTCATTGACCTCAAACCCCTAGCTGTCTGAAGGCACTGATAGGATAAAAGCTAGAACAGTGCCAATGTGAACATGGAGTCTGATTCAACTGACAGGAAGCAAGCAAAAACTTTTTTTTTTTTTGTTTAGGGAACCTGGAGTTCATTTTATGATATGGGAATTGTAATTCCTGTGTAACTACTGTATAATTGTCTGTACATGTCTTGAATAATATGTTTAGACCACTAGTCACTGTTTATCCCCAATAACTTTCTTGTCCTACCCACAGTATTCATGGGTTAGCATTGTTTAGACTTGCACTGTGCTGTTCAGTAATTCTCCTCTCTTTGTCCCATTTGAGTACAGCAGATGCTGGGAATTCTAGAGATAAATTAAACTTTGGTATTCACTACTTATTTTTTAAAGTATCAACTTTCAGGGTGATCCTGGTAGTAGAGGACCCGTTGGTCTCCCAGGTCCCCCAGGAGAAGGCCTGCCAGGACCAAAAGTAAGCCATCTAAACAATTATGTTACCCATTGCCTATTTTCTAAAAAAGAAAAAAAAAGTACAGTATAAAAATGTATGATCATGCATACACATCTACATGTTTTTTGTCTTCACTCTTCACTAGAAACAACTAATCCAACAAATAAGATAACTAAGGAATACAGTGTCTTTATTCTGTAGAAAATCAAGTGTTTCCAGTGACACGCCATAAACCATAGCCTTCTTCCTGTTGCATATGATAAATTATAAAGTGATAATCTTGCAGTGAAGATCAGTGACAAAACATTTAGCTCCTGCAGACATTAGCTGCAATTGAGTAGCAAAAATTTCTTCAGACCTAACATTGGTCACAATTAATGGCCTGGCAAGCATTTATCATGTCTTGCCTATCCTACTGTTACAGGTACAGGGATACTGTTGAGTTCTTCTAGAATTAATTCCTCTTTTTTTACTGTATAAAGTAAATCAATAATCATCTAATGACCAATATGATGACCAATCCCTGCAAAAAGGATTATTTGTGTGATTATAATATACACCATGACAAAGGCCTGGAAATAATTGTAACTATAAAAAGCAATTTTCACTATGAAACCTCCCAAATTGGAAATTCTTATGCTCCTACAGCTCAGCTTTAGAGGTCTATTAATACAAAAGAACTGGTTTAGATAATATAACTAAACATAATATAACTAAACATAATAACATATTACCTGCACAATGTGGCTTATTGGTCCCAGAGATTCAGTTCATGTTGGCATGAAGGCTACGTCCCAAGCTGAGCAGTGGTGAAGCACTTCCCCAGCCAGTGCTAGGACTGGCATGTGCACAGGATCCTTACAAATGAGGAAACTGAGAATTTCATGCAGGGATACTGGAATAGCAATATAGATATAAAATTAATATTGTACTATGTGGGTTTTGATTGCTTCCTGTGAATAACATATGGAACTGAAACATTTTCTCTGGAGTTCTTTTAAAAACTAGCTTATAAATTAGAAACAAGTGTTTGTTTGCAATGCCACATTAGTATGTATGTCTATAGGTCTTACTGTGTAAGCTTAAGGGTGATGAAAGATAACAAAACAATAATAATCCTTTCTTAAATCTTAATTCAGTCCCCGATGTCCCACCAATACAATCCATCCTTCAATGCAATGTAGATCTCTCTCAGCAAGGTGATTCATGTTCAATGAGCATTAGGCCCTGAGTGACTCCTTTGAAGTATAAACTTGATTTTGATAATCTGATAAAGGATAAAAAGAGTCTTTGTCAGCTAAAGCAATCTTATCCTCACTACTTATAAAAATATATCGATTTGGTAGAGGATGGACAGGAAATTACATGGTGATATAACAATTTCTTGTGTATTTTTATTATGAATATTGTATTTAACATATGCAGGATTTCTTTCTAGGGAACCATAGGACGCCCAGGGCCACCTGGCTCCCTGGGACCTCCTGGTGAAGGCATTCAAGGAATTAAGGTAAAAAGATTCAGTGTCTTCAGTATTTAACCTGTTTTGAGTGGTCAATCGGACCATCACAGTGTTAAGGAGATTCCACATTGTTTCTTATATGAGGAGAGCCTCAGGCTAGAAAATGAGAAGGATAACATGAGCACCTACAAAGTATGTTCTGTCTCTACTGCTGTAAACAAGCCCAAGGGTGTGTGTATTGAGGGAGGAGGAAGCAGAGACATCTTTTATCAGTGAAAGATAGCCTTCCAAAATTAAAAATACCATTCCCTCTTCCCCAACTCTCATGCCCATGGAGGCAGTCTGAAGCAGTCATATGAACTACCACCTATGGTAGAGAAAGTCTCCTTATTGTAATCTATGTGTAATATGAAGTTTTCCCTGTAATATGCACTTTTACCTAAAGCATAGATCAGATGAGACAGACTCAAAAGACAGAAATAAGAAAGGGGGAATGAGAAGGAATAAAATGGGATGGAAAGAAGGAACAGAAGACTTAGAACCAATAACTATCATGCCGTTTTTCAATATTATATATCTTTAGAGTAGACGTACTGATGAAGTATTTGAGAAATATAAGCTAGCTAATACTTTGTCTCAAGTGCCTCAACATACTTGTTAAAATGCAGTTTGAAACACTTTCTCTTTAAACATTTTAAATTAATGCATGATGATTACAAAGGGTTAATATCACTACCTGGATTATCATTAGGGGGAACAAGGAATTCAAGGAATGCCAGGACCACGAGGCCCCCCTGGAGAAGGGCTTTTGGGACAGAAGGTATGGTACCTAAATCAGAGATAATGTCCTAGACCAAGCCAACATACTGAAAATGTTCATTACAGTCAGCTCTCACTGAAGGCATCTGAATTCTGTGAAAAGGGAATGGGGATTTGGGAAAACCTCAGTCATTCACATGATCATTTTAATATTTTATAGCAGCATCTCTTTCAGTGTTGTTTATTTTAATATCATATGAGGCTTATCTTCTACTGCAATTAGAAGAAATATAGATATTAGATTTAATATCACTGCCTTTCTTTTACCCATCCACTATGCAAAATTTGGGGACTACATCGATGTTAAGAAAAAGAGAAATGTGGGTTGGAATCAGTTTTTGGATGTGATCACATCGGCTCAGAATAGCTGTACAAAGTCCCATAGTGTACTAAAAATCAAACCAGGAGGCACTAATTCATCTGTTTGCTATTCTAAACACCTTTTCTGGGCCAAAAGGTTTCTCAGAGTGATATTCCCATTATTCATTCCAACTACGTCCTTGCCTTTCTTCTCAGTTTCCCTACTATTATCTTATTTTTCTCAGACACAGATAATAATTTCCATCATGCAATATCCCATGAAACCCCACTGTCTGCATGTACTTGTTTGAGATTGTTCATTGTTCAAACTGCTTCAGCTATTTTTTCCCATAAAAATGCTTAACCAATACTACAAGTAATTCACAAAATTCACAAATACCAATTGATTTAAATGATCTCTAACAAAGATTTCTAACTCATGTCAGAAGCTGAAGGTGAATTTGACAAAGGCAGCTAGAGAGAAATGTGAAAAGTGTGATAAAAACTGACTGACACTTTCTGTCTGCTTACCAACATGGTTTTAAAGGGAGATCGAGGAGCTACAGGTGAAAAGGGGAAAAAAGGAGAAAAAGGTGATGTGGGTGACCCTGGTTTATCTGGAGAACCTGTGAGTAACTCAGGTTTATTGTGTCTGTTTTCTTAAACTGCTTAAAAATAAAGCTGGGTTGTGTGTTCTTCTTGCTATTTAACTACATATAATCTGAAATACTTCAGAAACTGAAACTATGAAAACCTTTAAAAGCATAAAGAAGACATTTCCATGCTGAATACCCCACTTCCCACAGATGTGGTTTCTTTCTTAAGGCAGCAAAAGACAATTGCCGTGTTTTAAGGCAAAACTGTGCAATTCTGTTCTATGGCTACCAAGTAACTGTAGCTCAGACTTTCCCTCAAAGCTGATGAACAGATGAAGGGAGGCAAAATGGTAACTTCTGCTGATGGGCAGGTCGCCAAAAGCTGGAACACAAAATGTGGTGCCCTTCTATTCTGACATTTGCATACTATTAAGTAGGGATACATAAACACCATTGCCGTTCTTGCCCTGATGCTGGCCCTATTAGACTCACATATGATGAAGCAGAATTCTGAGCATTCCAGGGTGTCAGGCAGGTATACAGTCTCTTGAGAAAGGAAACAAATACAACATGGTAGACGGGAAAGCTTTGCACAGATTCTCCCTTTCTAATGTAAACTGACAATCAGTGATCCTGTGAGAGACTTGAGGCCACCCAATTCCCATAAAAACCTCACTGTCTTAGGAGGTTGTAGATACTGCATGCACAAGGTAATATCACAAGAACACTACTTTTGATAGCCAAAGTTCTTATCGGCCAAATATTATTCTAATAATGGTATTGATGAAGTCATATTTTGAATTACAATGTTACTAACTAATTGCAGTAGCTTAATTAACAATCACTGTTACAGGGCAAAACTGGACCAAAGGGAGAGCAAGGCCTAACAGTAAGCAAATTCCATTATTTAAATCCCATTACGGCAAGATATAAACAATACAAGATACTATCAGATGACATGTATCCTATACGTTAATTATTTTGGAAAGAGCTTTCTGACTCAAAGTGGTCTCAGTAATAATATAGAAAGAAACCACGCAAAGGTTTCTGACTTTTTCTTATCTATTTTATGCTGAAATGGAATTTAAAGTTCCAGGTGATTTTAGGTATTTTTCTGCTATGTGTTCTTTTACAGTTAGTGTTGGATGACCCAGGTGTGTACCCGCTGCAGGGAAGTTTTTTTAAAAGTATTTAAGAGTCTGAAGAGCAAAGATCTTCAAACCTGTCATGGTCTATCATGCTATAAACTTACTTGATTATATTTCTGCTAAGCCTGAACTGCACTAGACCCAAATTCAGTAAAGCATGTCAGTGAGTATATAAATACTACTGAGGTTTATGATGGAAGCTGAGCAGCAGTAGCAAAAGGTTGTATTTGAAAGACTGACTCAATGCCAAATGAGACCTGTCACGCACTTCAAACAATGTAACAAATGATTGCTCTAATAATGAGAAACACTTTGTTTGCGTGTCACAGAAGCTATAACTTCTCTGAACAGACAGCTCTGAAGGCAGCAGCTTTTTTTTTGCTGCTGAAAGCTGGGTAATACAGTGGGCCAGGTACACTAGGGTTCACAAATCCCAGTTCCATTCTGTGTTGGCGCTCTCTGTTGTATGGCAGCTCACTACAAGCAACACACTTCCTGAAGCTGGGTCTATTTCTCCACTGCCAATACATTTAAAAGGGATTTCCATATTATTCAGATGCTAAAATATGAATGAGTTTTGACTTTAAGTTTTAATGAGGACCAAATCATCACAGAATATTCTCTACAATAACAGTAAATTGTTTTAGATAGAGGTGTTACTGTGTTGTCAGTTAATGATTCTTATATGCCATATAAAATAGTTCATTGTAAAATGTGGGACTCATTCCAAGCTTGGAAGGTCGGGTTTGAAAGTTAAACAGTAAGATTTTTTGTAAGTCCTTGTAGGATACAGATATTCATTATAAACAAAATCCTTGGTAGTGTCAATATTATACCTCATTTGAAAGAGGCAAATTGTAAAATATTTTTATATTTAATCTTTTCATATCCAGAGAGAAGATATAATTAAATTAATTAAAGAGATATGTGGTAAGTACTCAGGAAATCTTTAATTTCAGATTCTATTTTTTCTTCCTTATATTTACATTCTTCTCCTTTCCAAAAGGACCCCAAGTCAAGTCATCATGATCAGTTTTTTTGTTTTTCCTTTGCAGGTTGCGGTATTAAATGTAAGGAAATTCCTATGGAGCTTGTATTTGTGATTGACAGCTCTGAGAGCGTAGGACCAGAAAATTTTGAGATTATCAAAGACTTTGTAACTGCTTTAGTAGACAGAGTAACCGTAGGCAGAAATGCTACCAGAATTGGCCTTGTGTTATACAGTTTGGAAGTTCGGCTAGAATTTGGTCTCAACAAGTATACAACTCAACAGGATGTTAAGCAAGCAATTAGAAAAATGCAATACATGGGAGAAGGCACTTACACAGGGACTGCTATCCGTAAAGCAACCCAGGAAGGATTTTTTGGTGCTCGAACAGGCGTGCGAAAAGTAGCTATTGTGCTAACAGATGGCCAAGCAGACAAGAGAGAAGCTGTAAAACTAGACATTGTCGTTCGAGAGGCTCATGCAGCAAACATTGAAATGTATGCAATAGGAATTGTAAATACTTCGGATCCAACACAGGTTGAGTTTGTGCGTGAACTAAATCTGATTGCTTCAGATCCAGACAGAGAACACATGTATCTCATTGATGACTTTAATACCCTTCCAGGTGCGTTCACTGCAGTTTTATTCTGCATTGTATCTGATGCTTCTCAGAATGGGGCGGGGAGGGGGAGAATTATCTTTGTGGATGTGTTATGTTTTGATGCTGATAGAGATTACTTACAATGTGCAAAGTAAAAGGAACCTGGAGATACAGATTCCCTTCTTTTTAGGAGTCACATTATAGGACAATGATTCATCGCGCCAACAGGGGATGTCACCTACAGTGTAGGAAAACAGCTGCTTAAACTAGCTTTCTAAGCTGAGTAAGTGCTTATGCACTGTAAATCTGCTGGACTGGAAACCAGAATCAAACCCACTGGGGTGAATTCTATGTATTCACTTCCATTGGGAAATAACCCATTTTTATTGGGTTATTGACATGAGCAAGGCAAGCAGTTATTTTCCCACTACCAACTAGTAGTTGTTACTAAGCTCAGATGAACACCTTTAGGTGAGTTCATTGTATTTTGTACCATGTAGAGGACTTACGGCCTGGCAAATTTGTGACAAATAAATGCCATAGTCCAGAGAGCCTGGAATAATCTTCCTAGATGCATATAAATAATCCAAAGGAGTACTGGATTACATGTGTATTATTTACATATATAAATAATACAAATTCAAAAAATACATTGAATTTCTCAGTATGATGAGTTTTTTACTTTTTTTTAAACAGCTCTGGAGTCCAAATTAGTCAACCAATTTTGTGAAGATGAACATGGTACCTTAATATACAACCGTAATGGAAACGGTGCAAGCATAAGTGGACCATCTTTCCATTCAGTGTCTTCAAGTTCTTTACATTACATACTTCAGAACAACAATGTTAATAGACAATCACTTTCAGCACAGACACCTGGAGTATCTACAGTAGAAAGTCCTCTGAGTCTTGGTGATCTTCCTCAACCATTAGCTCCGGTATGAAAATTCAGCAGGCTTTAATCAGCAAAAGTTTTATACATATATATATATATCTCTCTCCTTCTCTGTTGCCTGATGTAACATGTAACTTTCCCCTACTTTTCTACAGGACAGGTACTGTAATAGCTCCTTTAACTTGGTATGCTCAGAGCTGGTTGTTCCAAGTAAGAGTTCTGATGTTGCATGCAGGCAGTTATCTAATGGCTATAATTTATTCCTGATACTGTTACAAGGATTATTCCTCCTGTGTTTAATACAGTAATATTTGTGCCACAGTGTGAAATATAACATTATTAAAATGCAATTACATTGTAATAATTAAGTCTAAGAATAGTAATTAAACTCAATTGTAGTCTATACTGTTAGGTTTATAAATAAAATTCTGTAAAGGTCAACTAAGAAAAAAATATATATCCCAGGTCTAGGATTGACAACCCTCCTGGTAAACCAACCAGTTGAGGTTAAAATCCTGATTCTTAACACTGAAGTCAGGGTAAATGGGAAGGAAAAACATTTGCAAACCTCTAAGTGATAAAGGGCTTGTTTATTTTGAGACACTTCACAATATCTGAAAAGGAAAGAAAATCAAATGCTTATTTCAGACGAAAGTACCTCCTGTGGTAGTATATGAAGCCTATGAAGAGGAACAAGAGGAGGAGGAACAGTCACCCTTGCTAACAGTGGACACTAGAGGTATTTTTATCATCATTCATTTCTTCATCTTCATTTTTGGCTGATCAAAAATCAATGTCTCATCCTGTTTCTTTTCACCTGCAGCTGTGGTACCATTATTGCCATCTAAACCATCATCATCAGATAAAGTGATGACATCATCTCTTTCAACTGCAGGGCTCACACCAAGACCAGGTTATAGATCATAACTAGTTTTTCATTTTGTTCCCTCTTATCCTGATACTACCTTTTCATAAGGCTTTAAATCAGAGTAATTTTGTTCCACTCTCTGAAGATTTCGTGAGCCCATGCTGTGGAAGAGAATCCATTTCAGGATTTTGTAACAGATGTAGTTGCAGTTCTTGTCCAGCCTGTTCACCAGTTCTCCTCCTCCCAAATTCCAAATCCCGCTGCTCCACTTACAGCAGAAGCAAGGTCAGCTATAACCTGAGACAGAGCTCATAAATGGCATCAAAAAGAGAACATAGTGCTAGCTGAGGTGGGCCAATGAGCAGGTAATTCGTCAGCCAAGAAGGAGCAGTCTATGGAGATGGTAGGCTTCATTAAAGACAGAGAAGATAATGATTTCAGAATTGAACAGAAAAAATAGATTTCTCCTTCAGAGGAGAAACAGGAAAAAAAGGTGTTTAGTCATTTGAAGGAATGTATAGTAATTAGCTGACTGCTCAAAGGATTGATTCTTTTCATATGAAATGTCCAAATGTATTCTGATCATCATTTGGGGGATTCACACTTTTGAGTTCCAGTAATAGTGTATTATGTTGGGAGCAACAGAAAAGAGGAATAGAAACATGTTCCCATGCTTCGTGGGAACATGGGCATGACTATTATTCTGTCTCTGCCAATAACTACTATTTTTTTAAAGTGTCAAGATACCAGTTGCCAAAGACAGAATATTGATGTCACAACATAAAACTTGAAGGAAAAGTATTTTCTATCTCATGGTATTATTAAAGTGAGTGAGAGTAATTAGTATGTCACAGTCTTCTAATGCATATCTGTAGGAATCATTAGACCAACAAGCTTTACATTCAAACTTAACTAGTATGTACATAATTACTACCATTGTATTAGATAAGGAGCAAAAACATCTTACAAAAGAAAGACTAAAGTTTTATATTCTTCTCACTATTCTAATGCCTCTTCCCCCACACCACAAAGAGAACTAATGTACTGAAGCAATGTACTGCAGAAGGATGATGGTCGTATTTGTGGTTTGAAAATAGCAGATGCAACTAGCTTACAGCTCTTTGGCTTACAATTTTGGGTTGCTCACCAGACTGGTTGCTGATAATTAGATTTCAAAACTTAGATTTCAAAACTATCAGATTCATATTGTTTGCTCTTCTTGTATAGGGAGCCATACTACTATTATTTCTGAAGTTACTAGAACCATGCCAGCAAAGGAACAGTTTACTTGACCTACTAAAAAGCACTTTTAACTTGCCTTCAATGCTAACGTCTTTAGAAGTAAAAGTGGATCTTCAACTGCTGTATAACATTAGCAGAAAAAATAAAATCAGAGTTTAAAAGTTAAAATCGATGCAATACAATTGACTTTTACAAACTGAATTGTTTCTATTCCTTTTTTTCCTTTATTTTAGAAAGTATCCTGGACCTCCGGTGCAAGTTAAGGCTGGATCAAGGGCCATGCCGTGTTTATATCATAAAATGGTATTATGATAAACAAGCCAATGCTTGTGCTCAGTTTTGGTATGGTGGCTGCGATGGAAATGCAAACCGCTTTGAGACTGAAGAGGAATGTAGAGAGGCTTGTGTATTTTTTTCTGGAGGTAGGAATTTATCTCTACATTAATAACGAGCAAGTTGAAGCTATTGATTGTTTGGGTTTGTTATCAAGTATCCAGCACAGTATGTAAAACCAAACTCACTAATTTAAAGAATAGTAACATTATGAAGTCATATGCTCACTAATTAAAAAAATGTCTACCTTTAAGCTCACTTTAATTCTTCTTGTATATGTTGTATGATGTAGTCCTTATGTAACAAAATAGCAATTTTTCAGCAGTATCAAGAGTACAAAATTTCCTTTTTACCAAGGTATAGTAAGACCAGTATAACATTTGCCATAGTAATTGCCCTTCCTTCACCTAGACCTTTAAATACTACCATTGTACAATCACTAACTATACCTCATTTTAAATTATATATATAGCTTTGGAAAGTAATCTTTGGTCATTAAAATTATGCAATTTCTTTTCTCTCTATTACAGAAATCTGATATTTGGCACGGATTCTGCAATGAATACTTCACTTTTTTTAAGCAAAAGTGTTCCCATAAATCCTGTTTTAATATTTCAAGCATAAAATATCAGTTTCCAAATTACATGCAGAGTATTACTCGGTACAGATAAATAGAGCAAATGCATCAACTTGTGGCCTACGTACTCTCCGGGTCACAAGACAGGGAGGTGGCTCAGCTACCCACCTTTCCCAGCCACATCAAAGTTACATTTAGTCCTTTCTTCTGTAAACTCTCCTCAGTTTCCATTAGCTACCAAGGTACATGACAAATGCAGTTAAAACACATCCACAGATTTATATGAGTGGCTATACCAATGGCTGGCATGACTAAATTAGGTTAGTTCATGTCTAAAGCGGTCCTTGACATGTGCCTCTCTTCTGGAAGCCAAGTCTAATTTTTAAATGCATTTTAGTATTTTCACCTCTTTCTTAAAAAACTTTTTAAACTTATGTTCAAAACATCAAACGCAGCATAGAGTTTATTCTTTATTGCCCATCACTGACATATTGCTTTTTACATTTATGTCTGCCTGTATATGATGTATTTCCTATTACTTGATTTATATACTTAAAAGCTTGTTTCTAATAAAACATTTCTGGTTTTACTGCCAGGACAGAAAATGGATAATGGTACCTTTACATGACTAAAAACTTACCTCACAGCTAAACTACACTTACTGTGTAATGTGCTCCTGGTGACGTAACTTGATTTCTGCCACAGCCCTTAACAAGACTGAACATCTCAGATTAGGCACTCCTGCATATGAAACCCGATGATCATTTTTGGTTCGGTTTGTGGTTTGTTTTTTTTCCTGAACAAATGGGAAGTTCAGCATATCAACAGAAAATGGCACTTGGCCTCAAGCCAAACGCCCGCTACCCTTCCTACGTCAAGAGCCCCCGGCTGCGCCCCCGTCGGGGCGGCAGCAGAGCCGCTCTTCCCGCCAGCGCGGGCGGAGGCAACGGGCTCCGCGCCCGTTCGGGGACCAGCTCCAGGGAGAGAGCTGGCAAAGGGCAACTTTCTTCCTATGATTCGTACTTATTTAGAGTATTTTTTAATTTGACAGTGGTAGGATACCGCAGTTAAAATTCGGCTTGATACAATTTTCAAGTTATTCCAAATTGAAAATACTATGATACATCCCATCTAGTTAAAAAAAAAAAAAACAACAAAAACAACACAACAAAAGGAAAAAACACAAGACTTAAAGCTGTAATTTACCGAGTAAGCGAGCGTTTCACAGGTTTTAGGTTTACTGACTGTACCGGGGTGTGGTTTAACGATCGCCCGCGGCAATACAGATGTCACCTTGTACCAGACAAAACTAAGACGCGAGGAAAAGCTGCAACTATTACATGTTCCAGCCACTCAGAGCACTCCGCTCTCCCTCACAAAACGCTCACAAGCGCCAGGCCGTTGGCGTTGCCGAGGCTGTACAACGCCGCCACCGGGCCGCCCCCGCGACAGCCGGCCCGCTGCCAGCCGCGGCCGCCACCTCAGGCGAGCCGGAGGCGGGGCCAGGGCAGGCGGGAGGGCGGGCGGCCCCGCCGCGTGCAGCGCCGCAGCCAATCCCGATCGCTGACGGGTGCGCGAGACACCGCCTCCGTTGCCACGGCGGCGCGCTGACTCGCCGGAGGGAGCGCTGCGCCGCGCCGCGGCCGGCAGCCATGAGCGCGGTGCTGGACGTGCTATGGGAGGACAGAGATGTCCGCTTCGACATCTCCCCGCAGTGAGTGTCCTTGCCCTGTCCTCCCCCTTACAGCACGGCTTTCGGGCGCCTGTCAGTAGGCTGAGCGCTGTCTCGCAGTAGGCTGAGCGCGGCCGCCATTAGAGGCGCGGTGCATGCTGGGAGCCGTACCCGTGTGGCGGCGCCGCGGGGGAGCGTGTTTTCCTGGCGGGGCGGGGAAGGCTTGTGTGGCCGTTGGGATCCCGGCGGGCTGGCTGGGGAGTTTTTGGTAGGTGGAGTCTAGTAACCGTTCCAATCTATAAAAGAAAAGGAAAAAAAAATACCTGGCGCTGAGAAGTAAAAACAAACTTAAGGTGTGTGTCTGAGGGGACGGTACCAGTCACTGGTAACAAGGACTCGGTGTCCCTGCCGCCGTGTTGGCAGCCTGGGCCCACGGGAACGGGCAGTGGCTGTGCAGCCTCGGAGGGGCCAGAGCTGAGGGGCTGTCACCGACATCCTCGTGGAGGCAGTGCTTCCTCGCTCCTGTGGGCCTTGACCTCTGATGAGCTGTCAGTCTTTTCTGAGACATAAAACTTCTGCTCTGGTTTCTCTGGCAAAACCTTGCATAGCTTTTGTAATATGGGGCTACAAATTAGCAGCTGGTTGGTGATGATTTTGGGGGCGGAGGCTGAAAGTGTACTGTCATGCTTCATCTCCCTTCTGCTTAGTTGACCCTACTGAGAACACCCCTTGTCCCTCAGACATGCTGCCTGCAGTAATTTTAGAAACATGAAAGTGTAGCTTGGGTGTTTAAGCAGTTCTGTCTTATTTTCTTGTAGAACTGTCATGCAGACAGAGCCTGCTTCCGTATTTTCTTTAATGCTAATGTCACTATTCTTGCTACCTCCTGCCTAATATCTTTTGTGCTCTTCTGTGCTGTTCTGTGCTGATTTATTGTGGAATCCATACCTAGTCTCTCGATCCTGATCTCTAGTAGTATCTCATGGAATTCCCCTCCTGATAATGCATTTTGCTTCTGTCTTGCCAATACACTGAAGAGTTTTGTTTGCTTTACACAATACAACCAAAATACAGCAAAATTTCACACTGCAGCTGCTGTTATGTAACTGTTAGACCAGTTAAATCAAGCAAAATACAAAAAAAAAAAAAAACCAAACACCAAACCACACCCTTTGTGGAAAATTTAGCAGATCATTTCGCGTGTTGGTATACATCTGATATTTCCTTTGCTGGCATGTATTCTTTCCTGAGCCTAGCTCTACTCCTTATGCCCTAAAAGTACAGCAAGAGGCAACATACTGTATCCATTTAAAATGATGTGAATGCAACTTTTGTGCTTTTCCCTCCCGTTTTCACACACTTTCTTGCTATTTTGGGGTATAGTTTGCTTGGTCAGACTCGCTACATAGTTATTTACTGTTATAATTTAATAATAAAGGTATTAATATTTTTCATATGCCACATGTAGTGACAACAATTTCAGGTATATAATGTTGATTTGTGTGTATGTGTGCATATGTGGATTTTTCATTGTATGATGCACTAAGCAAAAAAAGGAGAAAGGAAAGCGAAGTGGGGAAATAGAAATGGCCTTCTTTTGGAGGATAAATCTAACCTGGTTTTCATTAGGTAATTATTTTTTTCTTTTTTTTTTTTTTATTTTAGACAAATGAAAATGAGACCTGGAGAGGTCCTTATAGACTGCTTAGAGTCTGTTGAAGATACCAAAGGAAACAATGGAGACAGAGGTAACTGCATACTCAGAGAAATTGTAACCTTTCTAATATTTAACCTGTGTAGGTTCATGAAAGCCCTGTCTGTTTTCCATTGAACTCGGTATCAACGGTCTGTTGCAGAAAATAGATCCTGCCTATTTCACAGATCTGACTCCCCTTGGAGTATTTTCAGATAGGATTTCTTGTTCAAAGTTATAGGAAGGTGATAATATTGTCTCCGAATTTGTTTAGAATTTAAAGCCTTGTAAGAATAATCCATTTATAAACACTGTGGTGATCTTTTTCTGTAATCCTGTTTAATGCTTAGTTTTTCCTCACCTGGTTTAAACTGAATCAGTAAGGAGTATATATATAGTGTGCAAGGGCATGAAGCTGCCAGCATGCTGAGATGACCCTTCCTGGGGTTGGATGTGTTGCTGTACAGGGTACAGAATCGAAGAAATTTGCATGTGACATAAAGGGGTGAGGTTATTCTGAAGACAGCTGTGATAGTTAACTCACTGCCTTCCCCTTCTCCTCCCTGGAGCAGTTCTGCACTGATTGCGTCTCTGCATTTTTACCATGGGCAGGTGGATGTGAAATCAGTAACTGTTCTTGGTTTGTTTTTAAGGAATGCTGGTATATATTAGAGGTTGTTTCATTTGTTCCTTGCTGGATTTTCTCTCCTAGCATTCAAAAAAAACCCAAAAGTGTGTAGTGATTTTTCTGCTGGGGTGTCCTGTGCTTTTCTTCTTTTTCCTCTCAAGGAGAAGGAATATTCTGGTGTTTCAAAACTAGAGGTAAATATGTACCACAGAATGGAACATTTAATTGAATGGAAGTTGTTCAGATTGAAAATATCTACACTCTTTATTTCCAGGTAGACTGCTTGTGACAAATTTGCGGATTATTTGGCGCTCACTGTCATTGCCCAGAGTCAATCTCTGTAAGTATCATCTCCTGTTAAACAACTGCAAATTTTATATTTCCTTTGTGGTGGCATGCTATTCTTTCACAATAGTATTGATTACAGTACAGAATAGTAAAGTATAGTTTTGTTGCTCTGTAAAGTCTGAAATAAACTGTTACTAATGAATCTACTTGTAATATAGAAACTGTTATAATAATTCGTAGCAAAATATTAATATTCGATGTTAATTTCTAAGAACAGAAGTTGAAGAGTACTTCAGACATATTTTTCATTTGGCCTATGTGGGATTCATTCATTTTTCTAGAAAGAAACAAAAGCTTTAGTTTCTTCACACCTTGCTTTACTTCTACCTCTTGTTGACACCTGTTTATTCACATTCTGTGTTGTTCTACAGTTTTTATTCCCCACAAGTACCTGCCTTTCCAAATTTACTATTGTAAACTCTGAATAAGCTTCTAATTATAACTGTATGAGTAGCTAGCAGGTCTACTCATATTTAATTTAATTTGCTGAAGCAGGGGCAGGATGCACTTACTTTGTACCCATATTATTTCCAGTGCTCAGTTCCCAATAGCCAGTCAATATTGAAAATCTGTATTCTGTTCCTAATGTATATAAACTTATGCCCTCTGCCTGCTTGCTCTTCTGCATTTGCTGTCTCATGCATGCACACTCATACAAGTGCTCACACACACACTGCTACTTTCATATGTATTTATAAAATTAAAAAAAAAGTTTGCTTGTGTATTTATATTTTAGAATAGACCTTTTCAGAGGAGATCACAAAAAAACTTAGGGAGTAATTCAGCCCTATTGAAGCTCAAGGAAGTCTAACCTATGGCTTTTAGAGTTTAAAATACTCTCTAGCTTTCAGGATAATGCATTATTTCTTACACTAAGGGAATATATAGGCAAAAAATATTTTATTGGATACCATTTTTGACCATTGCTGTTTCTTTTAGTTTTATAAATTTCTCATAAACAACCTAGGAAATAGTCTTTTTCTGGTATTTTCATAAGTATTAATTCCATAAAGACTGAATATTCTTATCTGCATAACTGTTGCCACATCTGAGCTTTTGGATAAGCAGAATCTTACCAAAGCAAATTCTATTTCTCCATTGATTTTTTTTTTTTTTTTTTTTTTTGGAACCTGGCTGTGCTACTATTGGTATCAGTAGCAGGATTGTCATTGACATTGAGGTTTAGCCCAACACCATTTTAGTGCATCCATTTGTTTTAGGAAGAACAGCTGGGATTGTTTCTGTTTTTATTTTGTATCAGAGCACTACTGTAGAAGAGGCAAAGTGAAATTTATAACTGTTTTTTCCTCTTCTTTTTTCCTTCTCCACTTATACTTTCCATTTTGCTGCTTTTTTTTTCTTTGTCATCTCCTTAGCTTTTCTTCTACAAAGTATTATATCAATGTGGAAAGTGTTATTTATAAGAGTAAAATTTACCGACAACATCATGATGAAACAGACCTTCTAGAGGCAACAGTCAAACACTGAAACAAGGGAAATTCTGATGATATATTAGGAGAAAAACATTCACAATGATGGCAGTCAAATAGTGGAACAGGTTCCCAGACTGGTTGTGGAATCTCCTTCTTTGGAAATATTCAGAATTCAATTGGACAGTACCCTGAGTAGCCAGATGGAGTTGGTCCTGCTTTGAGAAAAGCATTGGACCAGACAACCTTCTAAGGTCCTTTCCAGCTTAAATTAGTCTTTGATTTTATGATGAGGGCCCAGACCATTAATCACAACATGTAATTCTCACAAATAGCATCCAAAGCTGTGCTACAAAGTTCAATATTGTACTTTGTAATTTTGACTATTGTTTTTTCTTGTTTTCAAAACTGCTTTTTTTTTTTTCTCCCCTAACTTTTAGCTGTTGGTTACAACTGCATTATAAATATAACTACGAGAACTGCCAACTCAGTAAGTTTCAAAAAATACTTTTAAAAATAATAAAAGAAGCTGTAATTCAGTGTTTATACTTATTGCACTATATCAACAATAATCTGAAAGTTTACTTGCAAGAGCGGTAGTAGAAGAGTAATGGAAGTTTAGTTTTAAAAGTTGAGAGAGTTTTTACATTTCTATAGGAGTGTGGTTTTAGTCAGTTTCCCAAGGCAGTAAAACTCATGTAATCACACTGTTTGGTGATTCTTCTGCCCTCAAGGTAAGCGAAGCACATGTTGGCTCATTGTGTCTAAATTTAACAAAGGTCTAGATAGGCACTAATTTTCTGCAAGAAAGCTCTGAAATACATGGCCTGAATTACATGCAACTGTGAAGCCATTTGTTTGTCTTGCAGCAGAGAACTAGCAGGGAAATTATGTGGGGTCCCTGGGCAGCCACATAGTAACAAAGCCAAAAATACTGTTTCGGTCATGGTATTGCAAATGTATAGCAGGCAGGCTTCCTTAGTTCTACTGTTGATGGAACTGCTAGTTTCTCAAAAAAACCTGAGTTCAGTTGAAGACAGCAGTAGATGAGTGGTAGAATCAGGATTACACCTTCAGATATACTATTTAGAACAAGAATTTAGAAAATCTGTCAAGATTTATTTGTTGCCTGCACAGTCAAGCTACTATATTGTCAAAATGTTAAATTTCATTTTTTTCCTTACAGAAATTACGAGGGCAGACAGAAGCTTTGTATATATTGACTAAATGTAACAATACACGGTTTGAGTTCATATTTACCAATGTTGTCCCTGGAAGTCCCAGACTCTTCACTTCTGTTATTGCTGTACACAGGTAGCATGCTTAAAATAGTGTTTGTTCATTTACAAAATTCAATGAATCAAATATGTGGGATTACTACTGCTGATGGACCGAGTATATAACTGCCCATATTTAACATTCAGAAAACTTTCCCAAAAGAGGAGAACACAATCTCTGGAAGGAAGGGAGAGAATCATCACAAATTCTAGTAGATAACTGTGCATAATGAAAATTAATGTGTATTAATATCAGTCATTGATCACAGTTTATACACCTTGTGTGTATAAACTATCTGAACAAATAAAAGTACAAAAGAGCTAATTTCAGTGTGCATTTTCTATCTATAATTTCTGTCTATAATAATTACCATAATTTTGGACCATGTAATGGAAATGAAGAGTTAAATCCTGGTCAGAACTCTAATTGACTACAAAACAGTGGATGTGTCCCACCTAAAGATAACTCATCTGAATGAATGTGTGCATAGTACGTTACCATAGATTTCTATTTAAGAGCTATGGAATACTGACATATGTATATTGGATGTTTGTGACTTAACCGGCACTGAAAAATAAAAGATTCTTAATGTCCACACTATGTATAACATGGGACCCAGAAGATTTATGCTTTGCAGTAGAGGCTGAGACATGACTATCTTAAGGAAAAGAAAGGAATAGTATACACACGAACAATACAGGAGATCAAAACAGATGTCAAAAAAACACCTTTTAAGTTTAAAGATAATTTCATTAATGAAAGCTGAAATATAATGGTGTACGTTGATGAAGTTTTAATAGTACTTTCATTTTTGTGCAACGTGGTGATAAGAAAAGTTGAAAATATACAATATTTCATATTGGTGCTAAAACAAACAGTAGAGATAATAGAAAAACACTGAAATGGTAACGTGTATTTTTTATTTTTTGCAGAGCTTATGAAACTTCTAAAATGTATCGTGATCTGAAGCTGAGAAGTGCATTGATTCAAAACAAACAACTGAGATTATTACCACAAGAACAAATATATGATAAAATCAATGGAGTTTGGAATTTATCAAGTGACCAGGTATAGTAAAAAATGAGACTACGTTGACTACAGCAAAGTTAAAATGTCTTAGCTTCCATCCAGCAATTGTGCTACTATAGTTTTGTAACCTCAAAGGAATTACCCTTAGTTCAGTTCATCAGTTGATGCATGCGGAGAAGTTGATCCCATATATTTGCTGCTCAGTACAACAAAGTCTCTTTTTGGCAACCTGAAGTCTACATGACTTGGCTACTATGCAAGGAACTAGATATACAGTTCCTGTTAAAAAGATATATTTATGAGTCTAAAGCTCTGTATCATCCTGAAAGACAATCATGTTGTTTCCAAAGTGCTCTGCTAAGTATTTGTATGTTTACATGCAGCTTTGACTACAGTATAAGACTATATTGTCTTTTGATTACTGAAAATTGGAAATACTGGAATAGGAATGTCTTAAAACATGGAAAAATAAAGACTTTAAGGAAAAAACAGAAAACATTTCTATTATTTTACAGGGCATTAGTTGCAAGTATTTCCCAGAGCCATGAAACAAAATGGAAGCTGTTATTTCTGTCTGTGCAATTTTAGTCCAGAATGGAAATAGGATCCATCCTGACAAGCTGAAAAGTTCTTTGCTCTACATTCCCTTGGCACACATCTCCACAATTGCCTAAGTTTAACCCACATGCCATTACAGTTACGCTATACACCAATTCCAGATCTGTACAGTTAAGAACACTCTCAGATGCTTCATGTACTCCCATGAGGTCTGCTGTGCTGTGATTTGATCCTGCTTTGCTGCAGTAATAGGTACTCCCAGCTATTTTCATCACTTGAGTGCTGTATCCTTTAAAGATTGGATCTTGCTTCCTTGCAATCAGTAGAAGCATTTTGACTGGTTTTGGTGGGAAAGAATCAGGCTTTTCTCGAATTAAATATGAAGCTGTATCCTGCTTGTGTTTAAATGGATAGCAGTAATCATCGTGTTTGGAAAAAAGACTCTATACTTCAAAGCAGTTCTAACATACCTTTTCTTTAATAGGGAAATTTGGGAACATTTTTTATTACTAATGTGAGAATAGTTTGGCATGCAAATATGAACGACAGCTTTAATGTCAGCATACCACATCTACAAATTGTAAGTATCTTAAAACAGCCATTTTCAAAATGAAGTGGCGTACGTTCAGTCTTCAGTTAAAACTCCCAGCTCTCCAAAATTAGTATTTCATGTCCCACAGTCAGGGAGGAATTTAGTCTTACCAGCATCAACCACAGGATAGATTATTTTTTCTGTCCAGATTAATTGGGGGCTTTCATGGGCAGGTACAGATGTTGAAAATGGCTTGTATTTCAATTTTCAAACTATTTACTATTATGCTTTATGCCACCTACATACACTGGGATTAATGATCTGTGAACCTCATGTTCAGAAATGAACTGTTAACCACTGTTACCACTTCTGATAAAAAAACACTTTTCCCTGAGGTTCAAGGGTTCAGATTTGTAATGGTAAATGGGAGGGAATGCTGGTAGTCAAGCTTCCAGAACCAGTAATTGTAATTACTACGGTGTAAAAAAAAAAAAATAGATAAAGCAGATTTTTAACAAACTGTTTTTACCTCTTTACCATTAGCGTTCAATAAAAATAAGAGACTCAAAGTTTGGCTTGGCACTTGTGATAGAGAGTTCTCAGCAGGTAAGAAACTTTAATAGCCTTTTTTCATTGGTTATGTTTTTATATATAATAGTTCTCTAATTTTGAAATGTTACAGGGCCACTTTTAAGGTACTTAGAGTGTTACTTCTGTGTGGCCTTTTGAACGCAATTTTTAAAAAGTCCTCTTTGCAACACTTAAAAGGTCTGTATGTTAAGGTCAATATGGCTATTGTGAGTTACGGTTTCTCTAAGCGAAGCAACAATAGGCCAGCAGGACTAATTAAAATAAAGTAAAATAACTGTTAAAAACAATGTCTTCTGACAGATTATCTTCGGGATCTAATTATTTCTATACTTAAGACCACTATTTTTAATCTTTTTCACTTGTGTATGTATTTTGCTGTAAGAGACAAAATTGTTTTTCTTCAATTTGACCTTAATCAGAAATGCTTTTAATGGTGATTTTTTTTTTAAAGTTCAATTAACTAATTAACTTTATTTACTCTGTCTGAAAGGTTCTTTAATAACAACATCAAGATTTAACAGACTAAACGTTTGCGGAGTAGCTAGGAATAAATCATTACTATCACTTTTGAATTTCTCCCACCCTTGTTTGCTTTTGGTTTTCTGCATAAGAAGTTTGTTCCCCATTTATATAATGGGCTAACAGTTGAAAACTTATTTACCTCATAGAGGAACACTGTCATTGTTTTTATTTCACCCATAGTTTAAGTGGCAGAATGAAAATAAGGTAATATCAAAATACAGATAATATTTTATCAGCAGACTGAAATTCGCTGTCATTAAACTGCAAATCCCTATCAAGGGGGAAAAGTTGTTTAAATAATAAGCAACACTAATAGATACGTCTTCTTTTTTCTCTGTTCTGTAGAGTGGGGGATATGTACTTGGTTTTAAAATAGACCCTGTGGAGAAACTACAAGAGGCAGTGAAAGAAATTAATTCACTTCACAGAGTTTATTCAGCTAACCCTATATTTGGAGTGGATTATGAAATGGAAGAAAAGGTACTCCACTCAGTTATTTTAAATTAGATACAATATTGTGTTAACAGCAGTAATAAAAATATATTAAACATATTAGGTATGTGGATTTACTTACTTCAGTGTTTTAATTTGCAGCCTCAACCTCTTGAAGACCTAACAGTGGAGCAGGTTCAAGATGATGTGGAAATAGAATCTGATGAACATACAGATGCTTTTGTGGTAAGCTGCTCCACAGAAAACTAAAAAATAAAATAATTCTTGTTTGGTTATTCAAATGTAAGCAATGTACAGCTGTAATCCTCTATTAAAGATAAGCTACAACTGAACTTTCTGTATTTAAAACACACCTACATGCCTTTTTATTCAAAATCCTGATTATTACAGGAATTTATTCTGTGTATGGATTTTTAACTTAAGAACAAACTATTATTCAAAATAAATAGTAGTAGATATTTAAAGTAATAGTTGTATGTAGTTTCTCAACACATTAAGATCAGGAATAGCTTGTAAACCAGCAGTATAATATAATCAAATACATTATATGAAAACAGGTCTTCCTTCTCTTGGAGCCTATTAACGGATGGTGATATCTGTATGCTCAACATTCATCTAAGATTCAAACTTGAAAGATTTTTAGAAAGGCAGCAATAATTTTGAGTCACTCCTGACAACCTTTGCACTCCTGAGAATACCAGTTTAGAAAACTATTAGTATCTGTCTCCCAATATTTCAGGAAAATTTACTTTTAAATGCATTAGATTGCTTGATGACCTTCTTTCTAGGAATTTCCAAATTTAGTGTGCAACCCAGTAACACCTGACTGCACGACTGACTACACAGGTAGACTGCACATGTTTTCAAGTGCTAGCCTTGACACATTGACAATTGACATGTTTTCTTAATTCATCTCTGGAATTTGGTAAATTAGCAGTGCTAGTTTATTTCCACCTTCTTTTCTTTCGCTATCATTTACTGATGCAGATAAGATCTTATCTCTTCCTTTCCCTCCTTTTTCCTCACTTTTTGCCTTTTCTTCCTTTTCATTTTTGCACATTTTTATTCAGTCTTGAACATAGTTGAAGACCTGCCTTTTCCTTAAAGGTAGATTCTGTTTGCTCTATTGGTGGCTTTGTAACCTGGATTAAGTACCTGTGCTTTGCATATTCTAAAATAAAAACTGGAAGCTGTAAATGATTAGAAGGTGGTTCTTAGAGGAGACATAGATCGTCCAGGATGCAAGGAGTGGCTCCACACCAATATTCCATGACACTTGATGACTGCAATGCTGTTCTGTAGAGTCTTGCATAGCTTGAGATCCAGCTTAGCAGGAAAACACTTTCTTTGCTGCCCCTTGCCAATCCATAGGGGCAGCTGAAGCAAGACAAGGCTCTTTTTGGTAAATATGAAGACCTAGAGCCTGCTGGTTCAGAAACTTCTAGAGCTGTGGATATTTTCAGTGATCTGATTTCCTGAAGAGTTTGAGCCTTAATTTCCGTACACACAGAATGGGAAAGATTGCATCTCTTTCCCAGATCTCTGTCTGATAGTAGAAAAATTTGGTTAATTGTTCAGTTACTCTGTGTTCGTTTCTTAGATTGAGTATGATGTTAATTGAATTTTTATATTACTTATACATTTTAAGTTAGTTTTTGAAATTAAATAATAAATGCTGCTGCACATGAGGCAGAAAATGCTAGGATGCTGTCAGTTTGCCTTCATATTAACATTTTAATCCCTATAAAGTATTTGTCAGTGTAACAAATGTAATATGAAAATTTTACCATTTAAAAATCTTTGCTTATTATGATGGAAAATTCAAAGATCGGTATTTAATGAAAAATAACATAATCACCAACTCCTGTTAGAAGCCTTTTGTAAATTATTTCAACACAGAAAAAACTCTGATCTTGGTTACAAAACAAAAATAAAAACCATAGAGACTGGTTTGTTGAAGAAAACTTGCCAAATAGCTTTGACCCCAAGGAATTATTAGCAGATTTTTTTTTTAGACTTTGGTTTTTTTTCTTTCAAGGTTGCGAGTTCTTTTTTTCTTTCTTTTGCAGGCTTACTTTGCTGATGAAAACAAGGTAAGAACATGTTTTTTCATACTATCAAATTCATGTTGTTAAAATGGGGTAGTAAAATTAAAAAGTACCTTCTGCTTTATTTTATTTTCTCTCATATTTCCTGCATTCAAAAAAGCAACATGATGGGGAGCCTGTTTTTTCAGAAGAACTGGGACTTGCAATAGAGAAGCTAAAGGACGGATTCACACTCCAGGGACTCTGGGAAGTAATGACCTGATTTAGATTGACATGTGTTTGTTTCCTAAACAGGGAAAGCCTCTCAGTTCTTACTGGGCTTGTGAGATCTGTAGAAGATAATTTAGAAATACCAGAATAGCAGAGAAAGAACATGCCAAAGCTAAAGAGCAGGCAAATATTGGATAACATGCCCTCAGGATATGTCATAATGGAAAGATTATTCAAAACCCTCATACGTGTAAAAGCTTTGTATTTATTATGTTGTTTGTGTAAGTAGTGGGAGGACAGCCAATAACTAATATATGAAGGGCCGGGGCCCCAGCTGCTGGTGGAAGCCCTGCCCCCTGCAGGCAGTCACGTGTTCCACAAGCCCTGCCCTTCCTCTGGTGACACGGTGTAAGGATCTGAGAAGTCCTGCACCTCTGTCAGGCTGTAAGACCTGGATGTCCCTCCCCACTACATGCATGGCAGCTGCCATTTTATTTTGGACGCCATGATGTAATTGGTCATACCCCGCATTTTCATACTGCTTTGTGGTTGGCTGGCTGTGGGTTTTCACACACTTGTACCCTAGGTGTTTTCAGGCGTGTGATTGGCAGGACCAGCCACCCCATCCTGCTTCCCCCAGGAGGTCGTCAGAGCAGGAGCCCCCCTCCCCTCACAACACAGGGCCTGCCATGGTGCTTCAGCCACCATTTTATGGCAGGTAGCCACCATTTTTTTTACAACTTCATGACCCATGTGTTTACATACTGCCCTGTGACTGGCTGCCAGGACCAGGCCACCACTTGCCATTTTACCTGGAAGTATGTCAGTAAAGGAAGCCGCCTCTTCCTACATACATGGAGACCACCATTTGAGATAGGGCAGTGTGCGGTATATAGTTTGATTGCTCAATTTGAAGTAGTCATGTATTTATACACAGTGATGTACTTTTCCGTAATGATTATATCTAAATCAAATTTCCATAACTTGTTTAATGTTGTGCAACATAGAAATATCATCATATGCAGAACATTTTGTGTCTAGGCATATTGGCTGCGTCATTGCAGCGGTGCTGTGTTACTGATCATTTTGGAAAAAAGCAATACTGTTCCAAATATTAGTTTTCATGTCTCATAATCATGTTAATTGTTCAGCACATATCATTCCAGGTATTTAACTGTAATCCAGATATCCTCATACAGTTTTTTCTTTTTTTTTTTTTTCTTTTGGCTAGAGCACTTTTTAGGAATGATCTAGAAAAATGTGCACACACAAATAGATTCTGTGTCTGAGTCATTAGACCTTTATGATGTTATGTGTTAGAGAGAAATGAGTCATTTATTGTTTAAAGGAAGATGCAGCTGTTACGTTTTCTAGTGAGATAAGAACTCTGCGCTATTTTCTATAAGTGGAAAAAGTCAAATGAGCTCTCCTCCCAGCTGTTGTTTTAGCAGCTGACTGTTATAGTAAAGTAACTGTGGTGTGAATATAATTGTGGTGTTTGTAGAAAATCTTTCAAGGTATATATTTTAATGAAATACTACCTATATTGAAAAGCAGTCACGATTTCAATAAACTTTGATAATGTTATACCTCGTTGTAGATCTTGCATTCAGACAGTTGTGTTTTGTTCCTGTTTCCATTCCATTCAAAGAACATTTTACCATACGGGTAAAAAGCATTCTCTATATGGGCAAAATACAGTACTTCATCAAGGTACATTAAAGAACTTAAATTTTCAAATTTGTTTTGGATCTATATTACCGCCTTTAATAAAAATCTAAATGTTTGCAGTCTAAATTGTGAAACCTTCCACATATGCATAATTTTTCTAAATTCACATTCACTTTTCAAAATACTTGTCTGATTTGGGGCTTCTTTAGTTTAAATTCAGAAGGTTTTTTTAGTTTTTTTAAATTACACATCCATTAAATAATGTTAATATAGTGGATTACATGTTTTTCATTCTCTGTTCTACCTTCTGTATGTACTGTTTTCCATTTAGTTTAACAGCAGTTAACACCATTTCTAGTATAGTCAAATTTAAAAGGATTGATAATGTCTACAGATTATCTGAAATGAAGAATGGTGTTTATTAAGGGGTCATAATTATTTTTGAAAGCAGAACTTTACCTGAATAATGTACATTTTATGTCTAAACAGTAGGGTTTTGTTTACTAATAAATACAACCAAATGGATATTAAGAAGAAGCTCAAAATGCATTTCAAAGTCTTATTATCAATATCTGAAGAAATTGCAGATGTGATATGGGTATGTAAAAAAATGATCTTAGAGCACAGATAATTGATGCAAAGTTCTGGAGTTTTTTAATATCTTTATGACTGCAGCAATGAGGTGTATTAAGCAGCTCTGAAAAAGTGAACAGTAGTTGCAGCTGACAACCTGATTAATAATATTTCTATTTCAGAATATTTGGTACATGTATCTTTACAATCTTGCTCATAGCTGTCTCACTGAGGGTCAGATTCCGCTGTCCTTACTCATGTCAAACAATTTCTTACATTGCACGTAATCTCATTGATTCAATGTGGAGAATGATGGCAAAACCTGACCGTAGTGACTAAAAGCAACAGTTGCTTCTTTCAGTCTTTGACAGCTGTGAGGGCAACTCTTTTTTTCCAAACCATCCATCCTAAATTCCGACCTGTAGGAGTATGTACTTATATTTAGCTGGCGAGATTAAGTTCCAGAGGCTTCAGGCAGGGCAAAGCACATTGGTCTGCCTTTTTTACAGACCGACCTTTGGGCAGACAACAGCTAAAGCTTTCTGCTCCCTCCCCTTTCCCAAGTATTTGTGAAATGGATTCCCAAAGGGAACTCACTGAAGAGCTCAGGCTTTACCAATCCACCCTTCTTCAGGATGGCCTCAAGGAACTCCTCGAAGAGAAAAAGTTTATAGATTGCTCTCTAAAAGCTGGTGACAGAAGCCTGCCTTGCCACAGATTGATTCTGTCAGCATGTAGCCCTTATTTTCGTGAGTATTTCTTATCCGAGCAAAATGAAGAGAAAAAGAAGGAGGTAGTTCTAGATAATGTTGACCCCAACATCCTGGATATGATTGTCAAATACCTTTATTCAGCAAGTATTGATCTTAATGATTCTAATGTGCAAGATATTTTTGCTTTGGCCAGTCGCTTTCAGATCCCTTCTGTATTCACTGTCTGCGTCTCCTATCTTCAGAAGAGGCTTGCTGTTGGTAACTGTCTGGCCATCCTTCGATTAGGTGTTCTGCTTGATTGCCCAAGACTTGCATTTTCTGCCCGTGATTTTGTTTCAGATCATTTTGTGCAGATCTGCAAAGAAGAGGACTTCATGCAGCTTGCCCCGCATGAACTTATCTCAGTTATTTCACCTGACAGCTTAAACGTAGAGAAGGAAGAACTGGTATTTGAAGCAGTAATGAGATGGGTCCGAACAGACAAGGAGAACAGAGTAAAGAGCCTGGGGGAAATTTTTGACTGCATACGTTTTCGTCTTATGCCAGAAAAATATTTCAAAGAACATGTGGAGAAGGATGATATAATTAAAAGCAACTCAGACCTCCAGAAAAAAGTAAAGATTATTAAGGATGCTTTTGCTGGAAAACTGCCTGACTCTAGCAAAAGTACAGAAAAGTCAACCAAAGGGGAGGTGAATGGCGATGTAGGAGATGAAGATTTACTGCCTGGCTACCTAAATGACCTTCCCAGACATGGCATGTTTGTCAAAGACCTAATTCTTCTGGTTAATGACACTGCTGCAGTAGCTTATGATCCTCTTGAAAACGAATGCTACCTAGCAGCCCTGGCAGAACAGATTCCCAGAAATCATTCCAGTATAGTCACCAAACAAAATCAGGTCTACATTGTTGGAGGACTGTATGTGGAAGAGGAGAACAAGGATCAGCCTTTCCAGTCATACTTTTTCCAGGTATAAGCTTTATAATTGTTGGTGCGATAATAGGTGCTTATAAGAGTTACTGAAAAGTATTCGGAGTCTATGCAAGCGAGTTGTCTAGTCTGTCTGTACGGTCGATGGAGAGAAGTATCTGTAGAGAGCTATTCCTGTCTCAGAGAGATAAATGAAACCAAGGGACTTGCATCTTCTCTTTCAAGATCAAGCCCCTGGTGAGATCTCAGAAAAGATTAAAAGGATTAGTATATAATATCTAGCCACCGGCTTTCATTGTTTAAGGCCCAGATTTTTCATGGTACAGATGCCTAAATTTAAGCCTAATCATATTTTTGTAAAGTACCTTTTGTGAATTTCTGTTAACTTCCATGAAAGTTGAGTGCTTAGCTCCTTTAGATCTAATGAGATGTCTGTCTTTTTTTGCATCTGAAGTATTTTTATGACAACAGTAATGTGCATATTTTAAATGCGACTTTTGTCACTAAAATTCCAGAAGTCCTTTTGCCACATCTACATTTGAAAACCTAGCGACATTCTAAAATACATAATTTAGAGGTAGCAAGTAAGTTGTTTTCTTGGCAAATTGTCAATGTCAGTACACTAAATACCATGTTTCAACTGAGAGCATAATTTTATATCTTTGTAAATCTGTATAATTATAAGGCTGATTAATAAAAACTGTAACTTCCCCAACATATTTCAGAAAAATTAGCAAAAATACAATTTGGCGTGCTTACACCATAAACTAATTCTGTTGTGTTTTTAGCTGCCTGGCTACATGCTTTGGGGGATATTTAAGCTATCTCATGACGAATTATGCAATGTGCTGCTGACTGTGTCCTGTCTTTAGGCACATGGCCTGAAAGAGTGAAAGTAGGCCTGTTTCAATATGAAATAAAGCAGAGTGGTAAGCAGTGATAGAATTTTAAAGCCTTCAGGTATTAAAAAATGCAAATATTAAGTGTTTATAGGAGTATGGCTCGTGATTTCACACACAATGAAAGAGTTGGTTTCAGGCATTTGTTATATCTATGAGAGGGAAGTCTTAGTTTGCTAGAGAGGGATTAGCACTGTTTCATTTCCTTATGCAGGTGTAAAACACTAATCACTGAAGTGCAAAACTTGTTACAGAAATATTCTTCTAATAGAAATACTGTGTTGATGTCATCATGTATATAATCCAGAACTAAATAGTCCAAGTCTCAGGCTGCTAGAAAGGGGCCTCTGAAAAACTAAACCTCAAGATTGATATTAAAAATTGATGAAGTTTTCAGAATCCTACTTTTTATATGTCTACATCCAATTTCCTGAAATCCTGCTCTCTCGCTTGTCATCTTTAAGCTTGCTTGCTGCTGCTACTGCCTATAGTTAAAACACTTGTCTGCATTACCCATGTGGCTGTTGTTCCCTCTAAAATGTTAATGTGGTGCCAAACTGATTTTCACTTACTTCACCAGTGAAGCACCTGTTATCATTTTATTTGGTAGCTAGCAACCCAGGAGAAAACAAGGCTGCCAATGGCTCAAAAATGCATGGCTAGTTTATGCTCTATCATCAGTAGATATGTCATCTTCAAGACTGAGTCACTAAGCATGCCGTGATCTGTGATGGGTACATCTTCTCATTACACCACCCAGATCCAGCTACTGGGGCAATCCATGTCCACGAACTAAATTTCACTCTTGCAATAAAACCTCCTGTCCAGCAGGGGTGGTCTGTCAAACTTGGGAGGTGCATTTTAGCATGGAGACCTTGACTGTGGAACATACTTCTGGAAAAGGATGTCACTGCGCTGAAGTGAGATCTGATGAATACTTTGACTGAACTTTCTCTTGCTTTGTAGCAAATGGCTTTACTCTCATGCAAACTCACATTTTACTCTCCCTTCCTGTACATCGTGAACCAAATCTATATGCAATAGAAGAGAGAAAATACTCTTTTTGAATGTTAGAGAGCGTTCAGGTTCAGTTGTAAGTTCTCAGATCAAAATAAAAATTAATCACCACAGTTCTAAGAAAATACTGTTTTTGTTTGTTTGTTTGTTTTTTCTTCTGTCCTCCTGCTGCTTCTCCTTAGGTGTTTTCAGCATACTGGATGTGAATTGAGACAGCCGTGGGAGTACTTCAGTAGGGATGACATCAATATTATTGCCAATGGAGCTGCACTGCCTGCCTTTTTTGCTTAAGAGTGAAGTCTTTATTCATTGTGCCTTCAGAGATCTCAGGAGCTTTTGAGGTTATCTGTGATGAAACACTAGCTCTTTTGCTCTAGGGATTGCAGAAGAAACATCTGTGCCATTTGCCATGTAATATTTCCTGATCATTAAGAGGAACGGTGTGAGGATGTCTGGCATCTCTCATTGTAGCGATGAGCACAACCGGCTAAACCTATGGAATGGCAGGAGTGTCGGCTCCCTTCAGGCAGGAAGAACAACTTGTTCTTTCCAACATGGGATAGGGACCCCAGAGAGTGAAGAACCTTTAAACAAGGAAGAAGAGCTTAATAACAAGGCAAAGAAACTCTGTGAGGATGAGTGAGGGTGAGCAGATGCAGAGAGCTGTGTGGCATTGACTCTGCTAGATCTCAGCACTATGAAGCATGGGTGGGTAGAAGTCATCATTCATTAGCTGCACTGAGGGAAGGGGAGGGTGTTCAGGCAAGCAGATGAGCTGTTGAGAGACACTGAGTGCAGTTAGATTAATTTTGTGGAACAGTGTTCGTTGTGTGGATTTCTACTGTTTGCCTTTCCTAACACTTCCTGTTCTGATGCTCTTTCAGCTGGATAGCATCGCTGGTGAGTGGCTTGCCCTTCCTCCGCTGCCGTCAGCCAGGTGTCTCTTCGGGCTGGGAGAGTCAGACAACAAGATCTATGTAATTGCAGGCAAGGACCTTCGCACTGAGGAGTCTCTAGATTCAGTGTTGTGCTATGATCCTGTGTATGTTTAAAATTTAATTATGCCCACTGAGGACCTCTAAATAGCCCATTGTTGGTTGAGAGAGCCTAATGGTGGTATTCTTCTTGTTCCAGGGCAATGAAATGGGGTGAGATCAAAAAACTACCCATCAAAGTATATGGCCATGCTACTATCTCAAACAATGGATTGATATATTGTCTGGGTGGAAAAACTGATGATAAGTGAGTCTCTTAAGTCTTTTCATGACAATTTATAACATTATTTGGTTGATCCTTTATAGATTATATGTCCTCACTCTCAGACATCAGGGTTTCACTTTTTTACATCCCTGGGTTAAGGTTGCTAACAATTTGGCAGAGGGAACACATTATGGTATATAGGATATCTTTTTAATGATAAGGTAAAATTGCATATAAATTGTAATCCCAATGAGTTATTTTAATGACCGCACTTATTTCCAAGGCAAATTTTACTTACATGGCAGACACATTAGCAATAGCTAGCTATAGGCACCCTCACTGAAAGTATTATTTCCTTCCAGATAGAAATACTTAGGTGCCATGGAATTACTGTGTCAGTTTTTCAAATTTTCTGACCTGTGATTCCTGTTATACCTTAATAGGTGTAATATTCGGAAAATCAAAGTTTTCACTCACACTGAGCATGTGGTGGTAATTTTTCAGTGTTTGTATAGGGGACAGTTAAGATACAAGCTTGTCAAATCAGCCAAAACAGCAGCATAATCTTTCTTTTATAACCTTTGTCATACATCCCTCCACAAACCCATCTGAACAGAATATGCTGAGAAAGGGCGTTGTCTTTCTCCTGTAAGGTACAGTGAAATTGCTGCCCTGTGTAAGCAGCATGGAACATTTGATTTAGTTCTGTGGATGTGATTAGTGCTTTGTAGACATGCAAAGATTCCCAGGTTAGATACAAGAAAGGATCTCATGGAGAGGAAAGAGGTGTTATACATAAACCCACACAATCCACCTCAACTAGGTCTCACTTGGAACAAGCCAAAATTTCATTAGAAATGATCACAGGTTTTCTTTTTCCTCCCCAGGAAATGCACTAATAGACTATTTGTATACAATCCCAAGAAAGGAGACTGGAGAGACCTGGCTCCAATGAAAGTGGCTCGCTCGATGTTTGGAACGGCTATCCATAAGGGCAAGATTGTCATTGCAGGTGGTGTCACTGAAGATGGCCTTACTGCATCTGTTGAAGCGTTTGATCTGACCACCAATAAGTGAGTACAATATTCAAGCTATTTTTAAGCAAGTGTTTTATCATCTAGGCTTTTAAGAGCTCTGAGAGAAGAGTCACAAGGGTGTTCAGGTGCCCGTACTCCCACTGAGGCACTTGGTCTACATTCACATCTTCAGCAACAGCAGCAGCAGCTTAACGAGCCCATATCGCTGGCATTTTTCCTGCCCCCACATGCATTTTCTATGCTAGCATAGCTACATTGCAGACATGGTCAAAGAGCTCATGTAGCGAAAATAACCCACCCTCTAATTTTTTTTTTTAAAGTCTGATTACTTTCCCAACTTAGTTGACCACAGGGCCACATAGACAGGTGTGCTGGCATAATAGGGGAGAAGCGGGAAAGATGGGCAAGGGCCACACAATCTAGTTGAAACAGCACTGGCACTAAATATGAAACCCCAGCAAGAGAAATCAGGTGCCTGAACAGGACTAGCTGAATGTCTTTCGGGTACATGGCCTTGTGATGTCTTGCTGTTCACTTACTTTGTCACAGCAAATACCATTTACCACTAGTTAGTGACAGGCAGATAATTCTGCTTATTTATTTAATATGAAAACTCCAGAAAGACTTTCAATTTTAAGTGCATGCTCTGAAATACTATGAAGAAAAAGTAATGACAAAAGAGAGTGAGTCAGACCTGGAACTAGCTCAATTTGGTCCAGATACTTTCCAATTTCTTCCTCACAGACAGAATCTTTTGCAGTCAGCATCCCTTAAATGTTCATGATTTTCCAGGAGTTTATACCCTCTGTACCTGTGTCTTTCTACTCTTAATTTTCCTTTTTGTTACTTTTCCTTCCTATCATCTTATTTACAAACTTTCATTTAAAATAATATCAGTAAAGCTTTATTATGATAGCTCAAACTTGTAAGTGGTCCTGGATGCACCTTTATTTTATTAATAAGCACTTCTATTGTATAGAAACACATTTGGCTGTGTGGTCTTCACTGACAGGTAACATTGCAGCCATCATCAACCTTGCAACAAAAGCTTTAACTTAAATGCATGCTATCCCAAAGAGACTTGCTTATAAAATTTAACAATACAAAATATGAGTTATGCAAGAAGTCATTCTGTGAGGGAACTTTGGACTTTACACCTTCTATAGAAAGTAAAGTAAAATAAAGATCACTTTGTTACCATGATGTTTGGCACATTCTTCTCTTCCTTTGTTCAGAAACACGTGCACCTTGTGCTCTGAAAAATCTGCAGGTTCTTGCCTTGGTTTACTCCGTTTTGTAACAGTCAAGTCACACAAGCGAGAGAGACAAATTAGCCTATTCATTTTGATGTTGTCATTATCCAGAAGTGGGATGTCTGTGTGTTTTATATGTTCATAGGTGTGAATTGGCAGAATATTTGAAATTATGCTAATGAGCTCCAGTGACTTTTTTTTTAACTCAAATTATGATGTCAATGCCACTTGAAATGAATATGCATTTTGGAAACTATAGGAAAAAATTGAGAGTAGCTGAAGAACAATATATCTGTATAAAGCATATTACTGATGATGGGACCAGGTGACCTGTAAGAAGCGGTCTCTGGGAAGAGATGTCGTCATAGTGTAATTCCATCACTCAAGACTTGCAGGAAGTCCCTGTGGGGATGGAGACAGTGAAACTCACTGCTGATAAATCGCAGAATTTTTTCCTTTTACTAAACCATTCACTCAGGTGGTCCTTGGTACCTGAATTTATGTCACCCAGAGGTGTATTTTAGCACATTCAGTTTAGAATATTTCTCATGTGTTTGTTTAACTTAGGTTTTTCTTTTCATCTTTAGGTGGGAGATTATGCCTGAATTTCCCCAAGAGAGAAGTTCCATCAGTTTAGTCACCTTAAGTGGAGCTTTGTATGCTATTGGAGGCTTTGCAATGATTCAGCTTGAATCTAAAGAATTTGCACCCAGTGAAGTCACTGACATATGGAAGTAAGTTTAATTTTAATCATGCTTTCCTGGTGGAAAGCCTTCTCTACAATTGAGGTTTGTAGACACTGGAGGGTAAAAATAGTCTTCTGTTTAATTGTGGAAATGAACCATAGTACAGGTTGTAAAGCAGTTGTTGACAGATAGGAATGTTTGTCAGAAAGTAACAAATAAACATGAGACTTGGATCTAATGACTACTTCCACCTACTAATAATTTGAACAGTCTGAGGCATGATCTTCAGATTCTTTTACTCTTTAAAAGAGTAAGTTGCCATATCTCTTGGTGGGCTTAGCCTTGTAACTGTACCATAAAAACATTCTCTGTTTCATGACATTCTTATGGAGAAAAGCCTGTACACACAGAGGTTTGTACGTATTCGTGTGCTAACAGTCAAATGAGTAATCGTTCCAAAAGAATCAGAAATCCCTATCTATCTCCTAGATTTTTTTTTTTTTTATCTAAATCACAGTAGCAGTGATGAAACATCACATCTCTGCTGTGACTCTTCAGTTGCTAAAGTAAATTCAGGAGTTTTAACTGGCAGAAGGATAGGAAGGATTCCCAGAAAAAACAGCTTTATATGTAAGAGTCTGAAGGAATTCAGAAAGGATACTTAAGGAGGAAGCTTTTAGGGGAGTAATTGAAGTATGACACAGGCCAGCAACAAGCTTTAGGGACCAGGAAAAGGACAACCCACATGCGCAAGAACACCTTTCTGTTCTGTTCTGGAGGACAAAAGCAGCCTTTTGTGGCATCCTTCAGCACATGGTTGCTACAAGCGTTAGCAACATGTGGACTATCCTCCTTTTCATGCATGTGTGGTGAAGCATCAAACTCAAATTTTAAGAAGCTATGTTCTGACCTTATTTTGTTAAATGCAGGTATGATGATGAAAAGAAGGAATGGATTGGCATACTGAAAGAGATCCGATATGCTACTGGAGCCTCCTGCTTGGCTACGCGCTTAAACCTCTTCAAGTTATCCAAACTGTAAACAAAATACTGGAAAACGTGATATGGTGAGGGAGTTTCGGTAGCCTCTTCTGGTTTTGTTGCATGAAAATGTCCCCAAATTGTACAGAGTTTTGTAGCAGCATACTAGTTATACTGTTACCTGTTAAACAGTTCATCTGTCTGTCCAAGTCTTAAAATACTTACTAGCTAACCAACAACAACTGAATTTTTGTCAATGTTTAAAATCCTGAAGAATTCTAATTAACGTTGATTAGAATAAATGAAGATTTCAGAGAGAACTCCATTTTTCACTCTGTGAAATTGCCAATAAAGCTGGTTAGACTTCCTTACACTCAGACAATCCAGGATATTGGTGGCTTATCCTCCAAACAATGCCCATGAATTAAGTTAAATACAACTAGTAGGTCGCTAATTTTATTCTAACTGGCTGTTCGTACAGCCTGATTTCCCCCTTCAACAATGTATGTAAATCCTGCCTTCTTCAGCTGTATCTTGAAAATATTTTCATTAGCGCCTTCTAAAACTAATTTAGCCTGGAATTGAAGTGCATATGGAAAACAAAAGTGGCCTAATACTATGTGGCCTAAGAAATGCCAATCTCAGCCAAAGTTGTACTAGTAGCCAGATGCAAGGAAAAAGAGAGAGGTTCGCAAGGTTAATAGCCCTACTGTTTCACCTACTGTGTTTAGGCTTCTGGTACCAAGGATTTTCCACTTTTTTATGCTTTTATATTTATTTCCAAAGCAAATATTTTATGGAAGTTTTTCTCAGAGATCTGAGGCCATTAACAAGCATTCATAAAAAAGTCCTAGAAGAATTAATCATCAGCAAGTACCTACGGCAGAGAGGACTTTTCCATCTAATAGCATTGATGCACTTTGATGTTGAAACTTTTAACAATTAAACTTTGTTTTTAAAAGTATCATTTGATGGTGTCTCTTTTAGTGATCAGCTCATCAGCACTATCACATCAACAGGACACAGATTTCTTAGTACAGCCTTTGCCCAAAACAGAGCACTCAGTTTTCTTAAAGTAGAGCATGCCCACCATTTTTATAGAGTATCTCTTCAAAGGATTTCTCCATTGAATAAAGAGGGTGTCTCAAATCTAAAGGACATCATAAATCTCATCTAATTAAAACTGATGTAGCAAGAAAACTAAAAAAGAAGCCCACCACACCTGACTAAATTGACCCCTTGCATTGCCTTCCTAGGAGACAGAGGTAAACATATGGCAAAGGCACAGCCAACATAGCTCATTTTGGTATGTTACTGTACACCGGTACTTAATCTGTGGGACATCTTTTTCTGTTTTCGCCTTTAGTACCCAAATCTTCAGCTGTTCTTAGCATCTTTTCATTGGCTTCAGTTAAATCACTGGTTTACACCAGCCCATCTGCTCTAACACTTGCTGATTTAATTTAGAAAGAATGACTGCAAAGGATCAAAAGCAGCAGATTTTACTGAAATACTCTTATATTTTGCTTTTCTTAGATGCCCTTTCCAAATCAACTCATAGCAAGTTTTAATCCTCTTCCCATTGCGCATACTCCTAAGTTTATCCATACATAACTCAAAGATACCCAGAGTATCTTTGGCACAGAGTGGCTGCCGGGTACCTGAGAAGCAGGGTTCAGCTCAAACACGACCACCCATGACTGACCACTTCAGCTACAGCCGCTGCCACCTTTCTTACGCTCCAGGGTTGCTACATGAAGGCCATCTGTACAGAAGCAGAGTCACATAAGAGCCCTCTGACTTGTAGGCCAACTGCCGAGATCCTAACCTATATTTATGATTGTTTTCTCCATTTTACACAATGCAATGTGCGTATAGTCCTTCTATGTGCTGTGCCTTCAATGACATTTCCTCAAAGCACTTGCTGTCTACGTCTTGGAGCCCTTGTCCTTTTGACACCATAAGCACACAACCATCTACTAGTTTTTTCAGTCATCCCACAAACAGGAGGGCTGCCTCAGGAGGAAAGCATCTTGCAGCTTAGGTCCATTCTGTCAGTTTTTCCTGGCTTTTCTTTAGTGTCCTGATTTGTATTCAGTCAATGAAAATATTTTCTTCTACTACTGAGTAGTAAAAAAAAAAAATAGTGACAGACAGGTGCATAATGGTCAATTCAGAAATGCAGTTGCTTGCCTCTGCCAGGTTTCAAAGGAAGTGGCAAAAAGAATTATTACTTCTACTAAAAAGGCAAGAAAACATACACATTGTGTGTGTGAAAGAGATGGGCACAGCTAGCAGTCGTCATGAGGTAATGGCAGCAGTAGTTACAACATGGCTGCCTCTGAAAATGGGCTGATTTGCAGAAGTATGAAACTCTACAGTTAATGCTCTGCAATGAACGTTCTCCTGGCTATTCCACTTTTTCCTTCGGCATCTCGGTATACTGTGCCTCCTGACACAAACCCTGGCTGAGCGCAATCACTGGAAGCCTGGTGACTGGCAGATGGTTTTGAAACATGATAAATAAACCAGCAATGTTTTTTACCACCAGTAACCAAGGTGGCTGTCGCTCTCTGAAGACTTTTCTTGGTCTTCATTCTTGGTTTCAATTTTCAGCCTAATTTTGCTCTTTTGTACGCTGTCTTCTTTACAGAACAGGCAGGTTACATGGTTGGTCTAATTTTGTTTTATTTCTGTTAGCAAGGGCTAGTCCAATGCATAATGCCGTAATAATAAATTTAATGAATTATCCAGTTGCTAGTAAGTGCCTATGTCTGCAATAAGCATTATTTTCTCCTCGTCTTGTATAGATCTTTCAGGTATCCCTTCCAAGTTGCATTTAACTGGAGTACAGGTGTTTCAAAGGTCCGGGTGGCTGCCAGACCTCTAGAACTAGTCTCTCTCTTAAGTATGTGAAAGTGTTCCAGAAGGCTCAAGCCATGCTGCTTCTGCACACGCCACATCGCAGGGTAGGAGAAGCAGCTGGAGGTTCCTCACCACACAACACCCTCCCCCGACAGTCACCCACAGTTCCTCTGTTCTGGAAGACGGAAACAGAATGGCTGTAATAGCAGTCCTATTCTTAGTAAATCTGCATTTCAGTTTCTTGGTTTCACAGTACAGATACTGTTTGATCCCTATTGCTCATTCTGTCACATGCTGGAGGACAGACATAGTTTCCAGGAGATCTGCTGCCTCCTCTCTCACAGTCAAGAATATTTCCGACTTTTTCTTTGGACAGTTTTATGTCTGGCTAAGCCTCTGTGCTATTTATTTAGGAGATGATAATGTAGTTTTATGGCAAAACCGTCACAGACTCATGTACTTAAAGAGTAGCTTCCAGATAATGGGAGATTTTAAGCATCCTTATCACATCATCGTGGCCCATAGTGATCTGCCTTTTGCAATCCCTCACAAATTGAGGATTAAATCTCTTGACACCTGATGCCCCATGGCAAGCCTTGGTCCAGCTGCCTCACAGATAAAGAGATTTTTAAAATGAAGTATTCCAGGATTACAAGAAGTTTAATGGTACATAAAGTGTTTGTATAAAAAGTACTTTTGACCTCATGTCTGGCATCACTGTATGCCATATAGATGCTTTCTCAGATATTCTAGCTGTTCACCTTTTGTTGACAGAACCATAGAATTCCATTCGAAGTGAGGAATCTGTAGAACAGAATCGTACAAACTGAGTGTTAACACTGGTATAAGCCACATACCATCTTACAGCAAAGAAAAGGCTCTCTGGTATCTGTTGTTCTCCACTTGAAGATATTTTATCACCTGTGTCCTTCTAAAAGCTAGGCTTATTCTAATACAGAGAAGATTAATTTCTCAATGTAAGATTCTTCTTCATGTAAGTACAGTCAGTTTGCTTCCAAAAAGCAGCACAGTTGCAGAGATGTAAAGCAGATGCCCATGCGATACAGCCTATGACAACTCCATTACACCATCTCCCACCTTTTGAAACCCAAATCAAGAGAAAAATCCGAGGTCACTATAGTTTGTAATGTTAATATATCAAACTGGAATGGTGTATCAGTAGCATAACATTTACTGTCAGGGCAATATGAGAAAGGATGATTATCCTGTTAAAAAAAAAAAACCACCCAAACTTAAGCTTAAAGAAGGATTCCAGCTAAAATTAGAGTAGATGAGTAATTATATATACAGGAGAATCTGCATTCATGAGCCTCCATTACCCAAATGTTTCTATGCTGCTGGCTGTGAATTATCTCTGGCCACTATTCTGCCCTCTCACAGCACTATCACTGCAGCAGACAGACGGCATCCATACCCCATCTTGCAGCTGCTGCAACTGTCTCTCTATCAATCACTCAAAGAGGACGTGTTGAATCTTTTTCTAGTGTAAAAATCTTTGGTGAATTGAACTGAAACTCTCATTTCACTTCTCCTTTACTCAGGCTACATTGAGATTGCTAGTCTGCCTGTAGTAAAGTAAGACTGAGACCTTTTGACTTCAGTTTTGCTGCAGCCACTTTCAGAAAAGGTGCAAGTTCTATGAAGTCCTTACACCATCTTGAGAACAGCTTGGCATTTCCCCCCTAAATACAAAAATTGCTCTCACCCAATAGGTGCTTTTAACTATTAAAATGATCTTTAAATCTGTTGCAAGGAAAATATACCAATCTGCACTATTGATACAACTCAGAAAGGACATAAAATATTGCTGACTGCTCACCTGAACTACCCGGTACCCCAGCATTTCCAGGTGTCGTTTTTTCACTGCAGGTTCTCCTTTCAGGTGACGTGAATCTTTGCTAAAAGCTTTTGAATCAAGAAATTCCAAAGCAATTCTGCAAACAACAAAAATGTGCATTTAGATGCTGGAGCGTGTCCAAAGAAGGGCAACGAAGCTGGTGAAGGGTCTGGAGCACAAGTCTTATGAGGAGCGGCTGAGAGAACTGGGGTTGTTCAGTCTGGAAAAAAAGGAGGCTGATTATTGCTCTCTACAACTACCTGAAAGGAGGCTGTAGCGAGGTGGGGGTCAGTCTCTTCTCCCAAGTAACAAGCAACAGGACAAGAGGAAATGGCCTCAAGTTGCACCAGGGGAGGTTTAGGTTGGATATTAAGAAAAATTTCTTCACGGAAAGGGTTGTCAAGCACTGGAACAGGGTGCGCAGGGAAGTGGTTGAGTCTCCATCCCTGGAGGTATTTAGAAGACAGGTAGATGTGGCGCTTAGGGCCATGGTTTAGTGGCGGACTTGGCAGTGCTAGGTTAATGGTTGGACTTGATGATGTTAAAGGTCTTTTCCAACCTAAACGGTTCTATCATTCTGTGATTCTACTTTCAGGTCCTACCTGAATAGCAAGAAGTGGTATTTCTAGTTCAGTAACAATAGTTGCAGCAAGGCTATTACTAGATAAACCTGACAATTCATAGCAAAAGAAAATTAAACAACGCCCTGAAACTTGATAAAACATTTTCCTCATATTTACCTAGAGATATGTGAACTTCATATGATTTAGAAAAAGCATGTCCTCCCTGCATCTGTTTTTGTTCAAATGGCAAAAACAGCTAACCAGCATTTTCAAGGCTTACAGTTGAAGAGGTGGGAGGAAAACAGTATTCCAGTCATGAAACACATTTCAAGAATGCCCTGTCTGCCCTACCATACTGGGTCTGGCTGGGATGAAGTTACTTTTCTTCACAGCAGCCCATATGGCGCTGTGGTTTGGATCCGTGACCAAAACAGTGTTGATAACACGCCAATATTTTAGCTATTGTTGAAGAGTGCTTGCACAGCATCAAGGCCTTCCCTGTTTCTCACTCTGCAACCACAGTGTATAGGCTGGCATTGGCAAGAGGTTGGGAGGGGACACAGCTGGAACCTCAACTGGCCAAAGCGATATTCCACACCATATAACATCATGCCCAGCAATCAAATGGGGCCAAGTTTTTCCAAAGTAGCCATTGCTCTGGCATTGGTCTGCTGGTGGTGAGTGACTGCATTTGCATCAATTGTTTTCTTTTCCCTTTTTGTTTGGTGGTTTTTTTTTTTTCTTTTCTTCCTTCTCTTCACTTATTAAACTGTCCTAATTGCAACCCAGGAGTTTTTTTCCTTGCTTTTGCCCTCCAGATTCTCTCCCCCATCACACTGCTGGGGAGTGAGCGAGCAACTGGGTGGGAGCTTAGTTGCCAGCTGGGGTCAACCCACCAAACCTAGGAAGGTTAAACCTCATAAAGCTTTGGAAAAAGGAACAGAAAAATAAACAGGCTAGGGGTTGCAACAACTGTTTAGGACACAAGCATCAAAAAACTGGTCTAAACTTGATTTAAACTTGGAAACTTCGAAGAGCTAATGTGCAAGAATTCAATGTTCTGACCTCTCAGCTCCTGGTGGCAGAGCCTTTCTCCCTTCATCCTTGATGTCATGCCTCAAGTGTATTCTCTCCACGTCATCCAAAGGTATACTCTGAGCCATATAGGAAAGAGGCTTTTTATTTTCATCCAGAATGCACTCAAAATCTGCGAGAAAACACAACAAACCTGTTTACTGACCAAAAAAAAGTGAAATGATTTGATCTGTACAGTGTTTACTTCTAGAAAAACTGATAACCATAATTAGAGATACCCAAAATTATTTATATTATGCAGAACTTTCTAGAAACTGTATTTTATACAGCCATTTCTTCTTTGAAGTACCTTTGCCAGTGGCCACATGCCCAGGGGCTTCCTAATCTTGGCAAAAGTAGTGATATCAGAGGTCTCCTTAACAATTCTTAGAGGACTAACTTCTCACCTATTTCATAGTAGTACGGTGTGAGAACAGATATTCTTGCATAATGGCTCCCTCCTAAGATCTCTGTCAGCATTCTGTGAACATGCTGTCGCAGTGGATTTATTCGGCTACTGCCTACAAAGACAAAATAAAGAATTCATACATCAAAACTTCCACAGCCAAAGTTTTGAAAATAGCACTTTGTGACACTGCATTTTTGACAGCCAGCCTACTGAATTAAAGCTTTTCCACAGATCCCTGGTGTTATTCCATCATAATTCAGAAACCGTGTGATCATCTTTGGGTGGAAAGTGGCAGGTGCCTATTAAGCATGAATTTCAAATCCAGACTTTCCATCCCATGATTTTTCCATTCACATACTACGAACACTTTAGTTTCAGTTTTTACCTGTTGGATTTTGTTTGCTTTTAATCACACTTAGTCACTTAAATAAGTATTTACTTATTTTGCATCTACTACAGGCACACCACAGCATCTGTCATTTCTCTGTCTGCTGCAGATTGTTTAATACTTTGCTCCATTAAATATCCCAGTTTCAGAGATAAAGCAGCTGAGTTTGTTGGATAGCAAAGCAGATCTCCCCCATGAGAATTAGTGGAGGAGATACTGCATTTGCATTAGCTGCATTTTCTGATCTGATCACTATTCTGAAAGATCTCAGCTGCTACACTTGATGACTAGCCTATTTCTCCACCTCTCATCCTTGATGGATCTTGATTCTTCTGAGGAAGATGACAGCAGTGAGTTCAAAAGGAGGCAGCAAAAACGTTCACCTTGAAAAATTTAAGTCAAATGTTTAGTCTTGTAAGTGAAGCAAGGATCAAAGTGACCCATTTCCTCCAGCACACAATCCTAATGATCCTCTTCCTGCCTCTCCATCCTCCGTGCCATATACACTGTTTCTGTGTATTTAAATTTTATTTCTTATGAAGAAATATCCCATCTCTATTACGTTAATTCTCACAGGGAAAACTGCTTTGCTATCTGTCGCACTACTAAGCGGTTGCACTTTTCAAGAACGCAACCTCAGCAGATAGAGGGGTGCGCCTTTCTGAGCTTCTATTGTGTGCTAGTGTCAACACGACAGTTTCAGAAGCAGCGTCTAGCAGACTGTTGAAAATACTAGTAACAAGGGCAGCTTTTCCTCTCCTAAATTACTTACTGTTACGAAAGACACGTTGGCAGTAGCGCTCATGAAACCAAGGGATGTGAAACTCTGGGCATTCGAGACAGACTGCTCTGTTCAATTTCATGAGGTTTGAGCGGACCCTCTGCTTTAGGGTATCAGGCAGGACTGAGTTAAACAAAATAAAAAGGTGTGAACTGAAATGTGGCAAGTCCAACACATTGAACTAAATGGCTACCTCTGAATTCTTTAACTAGAGATGCAAAGATCTGTATACTATGGCATTTATAAAATTAATGCTGCAGAATCTTAGAAAGGTTCTCAAAATCCCTGAGGAAAAAATGAAAAACAACAGTTATGCTCAATATTAAGAACAACAGCAAGACAGAAGGAAGAAGCAATTTAAACTCTCTTCTATCATTTAACTTTTAATGAAGTGGTTGAAGGCAAAATGGCAATAGTACATTGGTAGCGAACGATATACAGGTAGAGAGGAAGGAAACAGTCAGACAAACACAGAGTCTCTTATTTAGAGAGAAGAGGCTGGTAGGACTCATTTCTTGCAGATGAGAAATCCACATTATTTCTTGAGCTTTGTGCCTATTTCTAGTAATAAATACCACACTCAGGTGATTTTATTTCCAATAAAATTGAAGATATTAAATACTGAGTGCAATAAGTTGACTATAAGATTTGGTTTAAATGAGCTTCTCTCATCTGCAATACAAGTCTGTACTTTTAAAACAAAGCACAAATTTTTGTTCATTCCTTCCCTTTTAGCACTCAAATAATGACTAGATTATATAGAGGGGTCCTTCCAGAAAACTGAATCGTTTAAAGAGTAATTCTACTTCTTAAGTTATATGTAGGTCCACAGTTCCATTTTATGCCAAATGCTATGTAATCAAATTCATCAGAGCGCTAGATATCTACCTTCAAGTTGAGCATCCAATTTGCTTAGGAAAGAAACATTAAATATCCTCGTTATCAGAACTGGAGGAAAATACCCAGCCACTGCCAAAACATGACCAAGCAGCACCAAGTGGTGAGTTTCAAAACAACCTTTAAAAAACAGACAGAAATCCACATTAACACGACATGAAGTTGAAAGGATTTGCAATGCCCTGCCCTGACCTCCCAAATCATCCATGTTTTCTCTTAATGTACTACATGAACACACAGGCAGATTAAGGACTACCTCTGCTATGTGCACCAAGGCGCAAGGTAACTCTTGCCAGGTCTTTGCAGGAGGAAACTAGTTAGTCTTAAAAAAAGGTAGCTCTACACTATTTCAGTAGACAGCATATTTTCACAGTTCTGTGAGGTTGTATCATCAATCATTCAAAAAAAAAAAAGTCTCTACAAATTCCTCTACAATTTAGCCATTTCTTTGTGATGAATCACAAAACGTATCCTGTCCCCAAATGATGATTCCTTGGGGAGTGCCACAACAATTCTATCCAATAACAGCACAGCGAATTAATCAGAATTTTCACTTGCTTTTTACTACATTCAAGATACTTTATTTTGAAAAGATGAAATGAAGCTAGAAAACCCAACATTGAATCTTTGTCATGGTTCAACCCCAGTAAGCAGAGTATTAGTAGTAACACACAGACATGCTTTTTGCTTTGCTTAAAAAAAAAATGCCGTTCTATTCCCATTTTTATTCAGTACAAATAATATTTTCCAATGATACTCATTTATTTGGTGTCAGAATATCTTTGTCTAATGCACTTACTCAAGTTAGAAGTAAGATGTTGGATACATCTCTCAAAGAACTCTTCATTGGCAGGAGGATCATAATTCAGAGCAGAGAAAAGGAAGAGAATAAAATAGATTTCAAAGGGGTGGATCTGGAAAAAAAGATATCCTAAATTAAGCCACTGCAAAATATCCTAATATTGCTTTACAATAAAAAAAGGGGTTTATAATTCATTCAGAATTGGGAGATTTAAGACTAGGTGAGCTATTTTCTAAATTTTTTTTGTCAACTTTTCCTGGAGAAAAATATTAAAAAAATAATATGCAGAAATCATTAAAATTGCAGCTATGGCTAAAACTTAAAATCTGTTTCAGTAGATGATCCAAATGTTTCTGTATACTTAGACTTTAAGAAGCTTTTAAAAAGGTTTCCCATTAAACGCTCTTAAAGAAACTGAACTGTCATAGAATAAAATCAAAGGTCTATATAAATATCAGATTGAGGAGGGGGGGAAAAAAAGACAGCAAGAAAACACAGTAATTTTGACCAAAAAGACAGGCTATTGAGGAAATCCCCACAAGAACAAGTAATGTAAAAATATGCACTGTGTGATGTGACTCTTTGTAAAGAAGTTAAAAAAAATTATTTAAGATGGTCAAATGTAAAGCTGAATGCAAAGGATTATGGTTGACCTAACACTGACTGACTGAACAATAAAATAAGAAAGGAAAATTAAAGAGAAGTAAGTGCAAAATAATATACATGGAAGCAAAACAGCTTTGAGTGACCACAGAAAAAGATGAGCTCCAAATCAGGTAGACTGAAGAAAACTCTTAGAAACACAGTGTGGATTGTGCTCTGAAACTCATTAACTACTAACCTGTCCTTTCTTACTGAATAACTTACACAGTCGATAGAAAGAAAAACTGCAATACCTTGCCTATATTTTCAACAGTCACAGAAGCTATTCTGTCAAGTAATGAAGGACAACGGTGGTTTGTTTTTATGAGAAAAAAAAGACAACTGTAATACATTTGGCCATGTTATTTGGTCTATCAAGTGTTGACACATGGCCATAGTTTCCTCACTGAGGACTTCTTCAAACCACTCTCCATTCACATGTGTAAGTTCTTCCAACAGAAGATTTAAGTTGTTGGCTTTCTGAAGCCTCTGAAATCCAGAGTCATTTAGTTTTTGCAGAAGCTTTACACATAGCTCAGAATTGTTTTGCCAGTGCAACTGGTCATAATGATTCCATTTGACAAGAGCTGTAGCAATGCAATTCAAATGATGGAGCCTGCATTGAGGCAGAGCTGCTGCTGCCTTGTTTATAATGATTTCTTCCACTTGAAAGGAAGGAAGCATGGCCAGAACACGAATTATTGCAGCGGTATCAGCAGGTATGACACTAGATTTTAAAAAGCTGGAAGAAAGACAGAAATAAAAACAGACTATCAGTACTGACAAAGTGCAAATGTTTAAAAAAACCCAAATAAATTACATGCATGAAAATTCTATTTTAAAAGTCAAAAGCTGCACATCAAATATAAAATAACTAGAACATTAATGACATGGTAGAAATTCACACAGTTACTGACTACCATCTTTTTTCATTGAAATTAAGTTCTTCCTTCTAATTTATTCAAAATTGAAAAAGGGAAGGAAACAGGGAGCATCTCAGTCAGCTGGTGAGGCTTCAAGTGTTTCTGATAAACACAGAAGTCCTTAAGTAGGGGCAGAAGGTCCACCTTTGTTAATGCAGTCTGTGGGTTTCTGGGCATGGATAATTTCTGTGATTTCTGTCCCAGGGAGCACCAAGTTCTGAGGTGCCTGAGGAAGAGGAAGGCATCATCTACAAAAAACATGTACAGCCAGGGTACTGCATTCCCACAGAGGCTGAGCAATGGAAGCAACAGTAGCAGACCTCTTCTCCCACGATTCCAGAAATGGTTTCTTTCTATGTTGCAACTGTACAAGCCTGAGAACTAACTAGACAGTTCTTCAATCAAAAGAAGAGTAATTCTGCTTCACACTTTCACCTGTCCCAACCATGGCATTCTTACTTTACATTTTTCATTACTTGTTCCTTCAAACGTCAAAGATGACATTAATATCTACCCTCCCTATAAAATACCAATCAAAATTTCCTGTTCAATGTCATTATATTGCAGAGGCCAAGGGGCAAGGGGCAAAAAAAAAATCTAATTTTAAAACAGATCTTATCTATTAGCAGATACTATTGGGTCTATAGTCAAGACAATAGCCACTTCCTATCCTCTGATTTACGTGTTTAATAGAATCAAATACTTTTAACAGCTCGTTACTTCTTCATATTTTATGAAAACAAAACAATTTAACATCTTAGCTTGTTATTTAAAATATTAAGTAGACAACTGTTTAATACTTAAATAGCTACATTACCAAGAATATACACTTACCCAAATAGTAACATTTTTAGTTTGGCAAACAGCTCCAGATCATGGCAACGCAACGCCACCAAGTACTGCGTTACCTTTACCAACTGTAATACGTGATAGCTATCCAAGTGTTTGTGCAGAACAGAAGCCATTCTGAATACAAAGAGAAAACGATGGCATGGTATTATGCTAATACAGAAGATACTGCAAAACCCAACAACCCACATGAAGAAGGGGTGTCCCGTGGTGCACAGTACCTAGGTGGAGGGTTGCACACAATGCACTCCTCTCCACCCTAGTTTTGACAGTGTTCCACTAAGACACAGCAGCCTCTCTCCACTGAGTGAATTGCAAAATTAAAGCCCTCATCACAGCAAAACAGCTACTTCACTCTAGTAATTTCTGTTGCAGATTTTACAATCAGTTACATTTAGAGTGGACCAAGAATGGGATAAACTAGAACAGCTTCAGCACCACTGTACTCACTTGTATAGTGAGTTGCTAGAGCTATGTTGGTCTAAAGCTGCAAGAGGGGGGTAGATTTGTAGGGAAAGATAATACCTTAAGACCTTCTTTAGACAGTGAGATTCAAGGAGAGAAAACATGAATTCACCTGGTCTTCCCTTTAATACCACTCTGCTCCACAGTACTACTTGTCCTTTTTCTTCCAAGGATCTATTTGGTTCATACGACGACATTCAATCCAATTCTTGCTCACAACCTGCATTTAACTCTGCTGCACCTGTGACATATCTGATGCTACATCTTCTGCGCCCAAAACCTCAACTGCTTTTCCCTTCATTGTATGAAAGATATTACCTCTCCCTATAAACAACGTTCAGTTTACAACCGCAGAAAATCTGGCCCAGGTTCTTAAAGACGCAAGATTTAATAGTTCCAAGTAGGGCACAATGACTTTTGAAGAAACAATTCACATCAGTAATAGGATCTCCTAGATAGGACACATTCTCTGCAACTTACTATATTCTCATTTGTCTCACCCGTTTACAGTAATTGATAGAGGCTAAGTTTATTCAAATAGGATCACATATTTGTAAATAAGCCAAAAATTATATTACATTAACTTGGTAGGGTTGAAATGCCCTTCTATGAAATTCCTAAATTGCCTCAATTACTTCCGGGTCAAGCTGTGATATTCTAAAATCTGTAATAGCTAATTATATATAGTGTATATGCATTTGTGTGCAAGTGACACTCTCCACTCCCAACTTACTGGATATTATACAGTTTTCCATACTACATGGAAGTAGTTTACCTAGAGAATACAACTTCTTAGTAGTATCAAAAAAATTACTTTTTGAGTAGATGAGAATTTCTGCATTTCATTTTCTGCATCGTCTTCAGTATTACCAACACTTGCTGACTGCTAAATTCTTCTGCCATCCGCACTGCAGTTAACAGCAGCCTAAAGAGGAAAAGAAAAGATGTATTTTCCAAAGAAAAACAGTCTAAAATCTCCAGCAAAGATTACAGCCATTTTCTTTGTCTAGGAGGGAAAGAACCAAGAGACTACTTCAGGAAATACAGGCAAACAAATTCCCCCAAACTAGAGACCTTTGTTCTGTGGACCCTTCTTCTAGGCAGTTGATCTGTATGACACAAATTGAGAGATGTGAGTGTGTTCAATCAGTACATATTGCTCTGATGCTAGAAACCAGCAAGTCCAGCAATTCTGAAAGTAGACAAGAAGTAGGGAAGGTACTCTAAGACACTGAACAATTCATGATCAATCAGCAAGCTACAGATAACAGAATCAAACATGCATTGAACTGGTTCTGGGGCAAATAAAGCCAATGATTTTTTCTGCCTCACACTGATTTTTACCAAAAATAAAATAACTTTTTTTTTTAAAATCTAGGAAAAGCTTTTGGAACTGTCAGCTATGGCAAAACCAACACAGGCTTGCAGTATATCCAGATCTCTGAATAGAGGCAAACATTCATGAAGAAAAGTCTGAAAATATGACTAATAGTAATTAATACAGCAAATTCTGCCTAAAACTGCAGACTTTGAGAGACCCATGACTAATACCACCCCCAAATAGGATTTTGTAGCACATGAAAAACAGGCAGAGAAAAATCTGCCACACAATACTATGCTCTAATTGCTAAATAAATGCTGAAGTGTTCCCTGCTGACGACCTTTCATATAGAATAGGATGTACAACAAACTGGGACAGGACAAGACTCAAGCTGTTTCAGCTACTGCCAGTCTTAAAAAGGAAAAGGCAATACATATTGCTGCATATATTTCTCAGAGGAAAGACAAAGTTTTTCACTACCGTCCACTGTGAAAGGAAGGCTGTGGTCTAAGAGACAGAGCTACAAGATGGACTTGCATAACAGCATTCACATACCCTTTGATTACTGGATCCAGCTTTCTATGCAACTCTCTTAAGACAAACTGCTATGACAGTGTTTCCACAATGAAATAATACATCGCTACAAAGTTACAATTAGGAAACCTAATGCTCAACTCACAGATAGGCTCAGAAATTCCTCCAACCACTGGTACATTTTTAATTTCTGTGCAAGACTACGTATATATCATAAATAAGACAAAATTGTTAATAAACTTACCTTTCTCTTACCTTGGGTCCTGCCATAGGCCCAAGGGTAAAAAATAATTTTGCAAAGGTTTCAGGATCATAATAATCATCTATAGTTTCAGACAGCAGCTGTTTAGCAACCAAGCGGAATTCAGCATTGTCAAAACCCAGCTGCTCGTACAGTCCAAAAATAAGACTAATACTGTGTATATCAAGACGGGAGGCACTTTTAAGGAAAATCTTGTTGCATTTTTCTAGCAATGCATGATATTTCAGTTTAACATTTTGAAGAAACTGTAGTATTCTTTTGGCATAGTTGAAGTGGACTTCATCCTTTTCTTCCAAGAGCTGTTCAGCCTTGTGTAATAATCGATCTCGAAAACTCTGTGAGATAACATCAGATATGCTGATCATCAAAACTGACAAGACCCTAAAAAATTCAAAAGATTTTACACTTACACATTGAACATGATAAGTAATAAATTTTAGATTTCTGAAATAAACTGCACAAAGAAAGTAATGTTAGTCAGGATGTTACTGGCTTCTGTGTAAAAAGGAATTTTAAATCTAACGCAGAAAAAACAGATGAGCAAAAACCATTTCTCCTACTAAAGTCAAAATTCTGCTTTCAGTGAATTTCTGAAACGGTTGGGCTTCTTCAACCATCCCCTACAAAGTTGTATGCGATGAAAGCGTTTGCCTAAGGCAAGACCCTGACTTGCCTGATTCAAATTTGCAAAAAGATCTTGAACGTTCAATGGAAACTAAAGAAACCCAAACTATTCTCAAGTGACAGAATGGGGAGAAGAGTCTTTGTCACTCCTAAAGAAAGAATCCCTTCCTAAGGGAATAAAACTTATGACCACAGGGAGAGTCATTTCTGTAAAGAAATGCAGCCCCATTCAAAGACTTTCATAAGCAGGCTCCTCACATCCGCAAAAGTAAGTGTTGAGACTGCTGGTGCTGTATAAAGCAGAAAAAAGGAAGAGCTGCCTTTGCTATAATGGCCCAGGGAGAACAGAGGCAAGACAAAGCAGCTTGGACTTCTTTGACTAGGGACGGGTTTAAGTAATTTTAATATTAGGTTAATGGACTAGACATGCTAGCAAGAGAATTGGTTAATTCAACTTGACCAAAAAAAAAAAATGCTCTGAAGAGAAATAAAAATAACATTGCTTTAAGACTCTTTATTGCTATTCACAACAGTAAACTAAATCCATGTCATAGTAGAGAAACTATCAATGTCAAGGAAGAAAAACATCTTCTGGTGAGTCAATAGCCTCTAAATTCTCAAAAAACTCCAGGTAAAGTTTAGAATCAGGATAAAGCTGTATCTGCTGTTTTTCCACTCTAAGTAGAACATTAGTTTTAATTAAGTGTTTAAATTGGTTATAAAGAAATTCTTCGCAAAATCATTGGGAAAATGACTTCACCTAAGCAGACCTGTCCATGAAAACCAATGCATGAATACAAATCACTACTTTCCCACAAACCTCGAACTGAAGAAAAGCAACCTCCAGTTGAGAGAAAGGGAAAGTGTTCAACAAAGGCAGCCCAGTAATTGTGACATATTGCTTCTCCTGCTACTCAATTTCATTCTGACACTTACCTTATATCCTGTATAGAATCCAGTTTCACATCCACAATATGGGCTACTTTGCCAATTACGGGACTGCAATGTCTGCGTTGCTTGTATAAGCACAGTGCAAATTTAGACAGAGCTGGCAAACTAAGCCTATCAAGACATCAAAGAAAGACAGACAGAATATTTACCTTTTATTTGTAGTAAATAAGTAAAACCAAAACTCTACTTCAACAATTACATAAAAGACAAGGTTACATTCAAATTACAAATCAAGGAAACAAAATATCTAAGCATTTTCTATTTGGTCACCTGTAGTGATACCTTGGACTTCACCAAAACACCTAGGTATTTCATATTAAAGCATACTGTGCATATGGAGCTCTATAAAAAGCAGAAGTTCTTCAGACCAGCATAAGAAATCTATAAAGACTACATTCTCAAGCAATGATGTGAAATAGCTAAAAGGAATGTGAGCTATTTATTACCTGAATGTCATTTTGTGTTCAAGCTACACTGAATTTATTTACTTGCCAAGATGCCCCAGGTGTTAAGCTGGGAGAGGCAATTCTATGATGCTGGTGCCAAGACTGACACTAGCTTCTGCCATTAACCTGAGATTAAAGGATGAAAATTACAATATAAAAAAAAAAATTCAAAACAACCCAACAAAAAACAACAACAAAAAACGCACAAAGGGAGAATGTTCATGTTTTAATACAAAAGGTGTTTACTAAAATTTTGATGAGCAGGGTTCTATCAACCATTTAAGAGCTGGACAGCAAGCACTAAGATAAAACCGTAAATATTAAAACCTACAATTTACTTCAAACACATAAATCTACATAGACAATATATTTCAAAATCTTAAGTGTCAGTCCCTGTTGTTGCAGTATCTGAACTTCTCAAGCATTTGTGTACATCAATACTCAAAGCCTCCACATGTATAAAAATAATTTCCAATTTAAAATACTCACATAATGTTTAAAACATCTTGCAAATACTCTTTGAGAACCCTGTGTAGCCTCATGTGAAGCAAATCACACTTGCAACTTATACCTTTCACAAAGCATAATAGTACAGTACTTGCCTTTCTAATCTTTTCCATGCTTCTGTAACAAGCACTTCTGCTAGAGTACCGTGGTCTTCAACATTGAGCCTTCAGAAGAAAGACATAATAGTTTGAAGTTTGCTTCAAAAGTTATAAAGAAATAAGACATATGTCCTTTCATTATTTATCATAATGTTTTACTTTTCTATCACTCCCTCCACTCAAACAGATTACAAACATTTCTGCATTAATAATCACAATGCCATTTACTGGGAGTGCAAAACAGATCAGTTCTGCCTGCCTCTCAAAAACTGAGGCACAGGACATTAAGTTGTCTGTGTCACACAGTCAGAGCATGGAAGCTGGGACAGGGCAGTCTCCCAATCTCCTTATAAGATGGCTTTGTAGTCAACATTCCATCTTTTTTTGTCACCAAATACAAAATGTATAGATGTGGAATTCAAGATAATGCTGCTTACCTCAGAATACTATATAGGGTGTCCACTATGGCCTCATCTTCCATGTGTTCCACCTTGTTTTCTGCTAAAATGCAAAGGGTAAGAAACTGGGAGTGATTTCTTATATAGTCACTAGTCCTTAAGAGAATCGGCCTCTTCTTTTGCAATTGCCACAGCATGTTCAATGCAATTCCCACATGTTTTTCAGAAAGCCTGGTCTTGTTTCTTCCAACAAGGCTGAACACTTCATCTTCATGGGTGCAGCTATTTATCTGGCTCAAAAGCAGATCACTACTCAGAGTCCGAGCTTGGTAATATCTCAGTGTAAACAAGCAAACCTGCCTCAAACAAAGCATTTTGCTATGCCTACCAGCTATCTTTAAAGCATCCAGAAAGATTGTTCTTTCACTTTTCACAGTAAACCATGTTGTTACAAAGAACAAACTCAAGTATTTGAAAAACAGAAGATCATTTTTCTTTCATCCTGTATGGTCACTGTATTAAGAAGAATTTAATTCTGAGGTACCTGTAATGAGATAGAATTAAAGCAGTTAAGCACAGTCATAACCACTAGATAAAAATCAATGTCTCTACCTTTTAATGTTTTGAGTAAGGTAAGCTTGAGAAGAACCTACAGCCTGAATTGTTCTCAGAGAAGCTCCCAACAATGAACACTGACATGCTCACAAGCACTAAGAAAAGTTAGCCCACTTGGTAAGTTTTCAAATTTAGAAACCTGCCTTTAAAAGGCACGCGTGCTATCATGCTACTACTGAGAAGGCAAAGCCGAGCTTTTTAACATGCAGGCACTATATCACTACATCAAGTGAGGCTTGCTCTCAATAGGCCACTCCATAATCCCAAACTGGGGTCCGGAAACTGCCAGAAAATACAATTATTGGTGGTAAAAGGAAGTGAGATGGCAAGAGCTCCTGAGCTGGCATCACTGGATTTCTCTGACTGTATATATGCATCTATCCCACAGTGATATCTATGGTACCCTGTCCAGGAGCCTCTCCCAGAGTTCCCTTTCCACTTCGCTCTCTTTAGTATGTGGTCTATGTCTTGTAAACGCATGAAGATTTTGGTATATGGCTTCTAGTCAGGAAGGTTGACCACCTTTGTAATATAGGATATTGATCAGTCACAACACAATCAGCTGATATCACCCACTGCACAAAAGAAAACAACTTAATTGCCCAAATTATAGGGGAAGCTACAGCCTTATCTATTGAAATTTGGCAAGTATTAATTTGTTTTCTTAATATATCCCCGAATTTGTACACAGTGCTAACAACTATGTATTCTACAACCTACAAAATTGGTTCCAAGCTGCGGAACACAAACCACTGGTAGTAAATGTTGTGGCACACCAAAAAGACCCGTCAAATTCTCTTAACTCAGAGATCATGGAAAAGTCTAGAAGTCTTGCTTTAGGAGACATAATCATTAACAACAGAAATTATCAACATACCATACTTCCCGTAAACTTGAATGCTCTTCAACTGTAGGCATGATTCTATCAGTGTAACATTACCAAGACAATGGCAGCAGCACGCACTAGGTCTAGTGAGAAAGAAAAAAACTCACTTTTACATTTCTGATTCTCTCCCCCATCGGGGCGGCGGGAGTGAGCGAGCAGCTGCGTGGTGCTTAGTTGCTGGCTAGGGTTAAACCACGACACTTTCTTATTTGAGCAGTCTATGTAAGGTACTGAAATCATTCCACAAAACTGGATATAGCGGGATTTCTTTTGATGTCTGCACAATCAGTGTCAGAGAATAAAAAGCAATATGGCATACTGTACTACACTGCTGTCGCTGACACTGGGGCAGATACAAGGAAAGCTAAAATGAAGTCATTTTAATTTATGATCTGTTATAATATGAAATGTTTTCTTCCCTATGCAAAATGAAAGCATACAAAAATAAAATGTACAAATTTTCCGGATATTATGTATTAAGTACCTTTTATAAAAACTATTTGCTTTATAGTCTCTTTTCAGAGATTGCTTTTATTGCTTCTATTTGTTCCATACGATAGTTGTCTTTACAAAGAACTTATTCCACTTTATCACTGAGAAAAGTTGTGTGACATTATTTATTCCATGTAATCTCCATAAAAAGTATTTTTGGCTTTTCCCTCTTAGTATGCAGCCACATGCTTTTAGAAGTAGCTGGGACTTCTAATGAGATTTTATAATGTGTATTAAATAAGCTAAAATACAGATCAAAGGTTGGTCAAGCCACTGTTAAATCACAATCTAGTAATCTTCCACAAAGTCTCAAGTACTAAATTAACCACATTTACCAGACCATTTGACAATTTTTTTACCCCACAGATTTCCCAGTTAATTAAAAATAATTTTTCTGTTCCCTTTTGCCATGGAGATGCATGTAGATGGAGCAAATCAGATATGGTGACAATAATCAAAAGCAGATGTGATTGACTGTTCTACCAACAGCTTCTAAGCAGAAGCCGCAATACAGAGTTATCAGAATTATTGAACTATACAAACTACCTAGTTTAAAGAGAGGAAAAAAGCATTTCCCCTCTAATGACATGATAGTAAAGTACAGCTTGAAAACCAGCACAAATTTTTAACCTTTTTGTATGACCATGTCCAGAGTCCTAGCTGCAAATTAAGTTTTTTTCTTAATCCCATTTTAGAGAACTAAGACAGCATCAGACAAATACCTTTAAGAGAATACTGATATATTTAAACTTGATTTTAAGATTTCATGTACTGTATTACAGTACATAAGCAAAGGCTTTTTATTAGTGTATTTTTGCCTTGCTTACTGTTCCTCTCTTTTCATATGTCCATACGATGGAAAAAATAGTTACAATATCAATTCACATTTACTCCCCACAGTACTGGCAAACTAAGCTGCCAGAAGACAGGATGAAGTAGATACCTGAAGATAATATAAAAACTTCAGGCTCAAATAATTTCCTTGTAAGACCAGGTAACACATCCCTTCCCCTTCTCGTGCTGCAGTGGACCTATCCTAATGACTGGGAACCAGGATCTCTAGCTAAAAAGGTCTGCAGGAAGTTTCCAAATAGTTCTCTTTCTGGAAGGTGTTTAGCAGATGCAAGTGATTTAACCACAAACCCATATGCAATTTTAAATTGTAATTAATTCTAATATCTTATAAAAAGGAAATCAATAGGAAACGTTGGATGTTTTGAAACTTACAAATACATAGATTAAAAATAGGAAATTTGTATCTACTTAACTATTTCTAAAGTGTTCTGCTTACCATGCAAAATATACAGTAAAAGGACAATAAAGTCTGTAAAATCACTTCCTGTCAGTTGAAACACAGTAAGCATTTTCAAGGCTGTATTACAAACTACAGTGAGCCAGGAAGCCCTCCACAAAGGAGAAGATGTGGACACCCACCACTCCCCAAGTATAAAAACTATTAGAGTAACTAAGTGTTAAGAGAGCTGCTTGCGCGGTACAGGGTGTTCTTCACCTGCCTGCCAGAGTCACCCCAGTCTGGGTGAGCCATGCCGTGGGCAGCACCACATCCCTGTCACAGGGGTACCGCCAGCGGCCTACCTCACCTCCTGCCCCTGCCTCTGCCCGCGCCGCCGGGGCTGCCTCCGTGCCGCGCCGCCGCCGGGGCGCCGCGGCAAGCCCGCCTGCTCCCACCGGCCGCTCGCCGCCTCCTTGCCTGCGGGGAGACTTTGACCCAGAAGCGCTTCAGAAGGAGCGGGGGAAGGGGCCGAGCCGCCACACAGGCCTCCAGGCGGCGGGCGGGGTCCCGCCGCCCCCACCCGCACGCAGGGGCAGACGGCAGCGTGAGGCGCGTTTCCCGCCACCGCCCGGCGCTGCCTCGGCCACGTTTAGGTCAGCGGCGGCTGCATTACGCGCGGACGCTCTGGGACGAAGCGGGCACTGCCGCGCTCGGCGGGAGGAACCTCCGGGCCCGGCCCCCCGGAACCGCCTCGCTCCGCCGCGGCCGCCCGCACGTAAGGGCAGCCGCCGCCGGAGTACAGCAGGAGGGTGGCGCTGCCCGGGCCCCAGCCCGCCCTCTCCTCACGCCTGGCGGGGAGGTGGCGGCGGCGGCCTCTGAGGGGCGGCCCGCGGGGCTCCCGGGGCGGCGGCGGGCAGGGCCCAGCTGCCGGCGGGCCAAAGCCGCGGCCCCGGCTGTAGGCCCCGCGTGTGCGCCGGTGGGGCGCGGGATGCCAGGCATCCGCTAGCGCTGGCTTAAGCGAGGGCTTTTGAAACCGCAAAGTCCAGCACCCAGCGAGGTTAAATAAGAAAAGAACCGGTGTTGTCTGCACAACTTTTGAGACTTCCCTGCGCCCGCAGAACCCAGCCTGAGGAGTTCTCTGCTTACTTTTTCTCAAGACGCTGCCTGCACTCGAGCCGCAGATGGATACCGCTCGCCCAATGCAAGCCTCAGCACTCCGTGTGCCTCTGCGCTGTTCTGTGCGTGTGCCCCAACACAGCATGTCCCATGAGCCGAGATGTCGGGAAATGCAGGGAGAAAGGGGAAAGTCCAGCTAGTTAGACCTTCCAGAGGAAATAAAAATAATAATAAAAAAGTCCTAAGGTCATCGTGATCATTGAGGTCATATTAATAAACCCAACGTTTATATAACACGTTCTGAGGGGAAAAAACAGTCTTCCCTGCCTAGAAAAATCACAAAAGGGACTGAAGTTTAGCAAGGGTGAAGATCAAGAGTTTGGCTTCACTGTACTGAAACGAACGTTACTTTATTTTACAATATAATTTTCTTATGCTTTGCGAAAAAAAGTTAAAAATGTATGAGTTGTTGCTTATGTTGTATATGTATAGCTCCAGGTTATCTTTCTGGACCTTTTCTCACCACCGTTGATAATAACAAAGATATTTAGATAGAATGATAATGTTGTCCCAAAAAGCAGGGTTCTTTTACCTGGCGTGCAAAAAGCCGAATAACACACAGAGCCAAGATAGTTGTTTATTTCATGTCTGCGCAGAGATGGGTGCTAGGTGGTAACTGCACAAAGCTAGCACACCTTGGCTAGCATACAGTGACATTTTATACATTCCGAGTAGCTGTTACCAGTGTTTTTACAATTCCGCTTATTCATCCTTGCTTCTATTGGTTTCACAAGCCTCAGCTCCACTTAAAGGTACAGCGTGTTTTACATTTACAGCGCAGGCTCGGTGGGTAGGGGTCTTTGCTTAGGTCTGGGGCTTTATTGCTGGAGGTGTGGGTTTTACTATTAGGATCGTTTATTTGTAATTCAAGTGATCCTCCTTGGTCTTGTCAGTGGTTTTACTCCCTTTGCACTTATTTTGGTATTTTCTAGTCTGGCTGATTTATGCTGCCATCTTGTTCCTTCTCCCAGGGCCATGTCTTATTAACTATCTACAGAGGCTGAATAATATCCTTTGTTTTGTTTCTCGCATGTCTCCACCAATAACAATCTCAGATTGTTCTAAAATTCTATCTAAAATCACAACTAGGACTATTACCGTGACCAATTTTGACTAGCTGTTTTGCAGCTGTCTATCAAAGGTTTGGTTTTTTTACTTTTTGTCTGTTGTTGATCATCTGTGTACCTCATATACTGGATGCTTATGAATATGGAACTCACTCAAACTAATAAAGTAGTCCCTTATTTATTTATTATAGGTCTGTAGTGCTTTAGAAAAACAGCACGTAAAATTTTTAACTGGATTTGTAACAATTTTTCTAACTAAAATTTGTAACTGGCACAGCTCCTCTACCCTTCTGCTAGCAAATGCAGATCGCTTTAGTTACAGCCTACACAGGCATGCACGTAACAGAGTGAGACCCAAAGCCTGTCAGGTGATCTCAAAGGGTGGCACTGACATCTTTCAAGAATCTCAGGCCTTGCTCTAACTCACAGAAGAACTCCAAGGCATCTGATCTCCCACTTAGAGGAAAACTATTCCACATTCATATGAAGGGGACTTCTGCAAATCGCTACGGATTTTTCATTTACAAGATGCTGAGCTTTTGACTCGTCAAGTACCTTTGGATGAAATCAATTAATAATGCCTAAAACAAATTAAAAATGCCAGATCAAACTACCTTAAATTTTAAGTTGGACACATAGGGGAAGAATACAAGATTTATGAGAGCATGCTGTGCTGAAGCCAGTGTTGATTTAACAGAAGTCCAGTCACCAGCATCTTCAGGATTTCAGAACTCACAGGGGTCAATTTCTCAATTTTAATTTGTTTCCCCAGAAATTCAGGAGAACATTTGTTTTCCTGCTTTCAACAGACTTCTCAACAGCCAGGCACAGGACTCCCACTACCTCCCGTTACGTATGATTACTAACCCCAATACCCACTGCCCTGAATTAAAACCCTTCAAAGGAGGTACGTACTTCCATGTAAGTCTTAGTTAATTTTGAAGGTGCTCACAGCTTTATGCACGGTCATAAACTTTCATGTCCCTATTTTTAAGATAAATAGAAATTAACTTTGAACGGCAATAGAGGCATATGGGGTAGGATTATCAGGAACTTTTTTTTTGCGTACAGTTGGTCTAAATTCCCATTTTAGTTCTTTAGTTTAGTTCCTAACGACGTGTGCCAGGTACTGATGGAGTAACCCTAAGCCCTTCCAGTACTGTTTCGGACGTTTCATTTACCAACCCCTTGGCCATTTTCCGGGGGGCTCCTCGCTGCGCCACCCGTCAGCGTCCCGCCAGCAGGGAAGGCCAGCACTGGCCCCGCACCCGTTGGGTTGGAAAGCACTCGTGTCGCTGCAGACGCAAGGCAGGGGCCTCCCGCCGCTCCAGCGGCACCGGCGCCTTCCCGCGCTGCGCCCAACCTCGCCGGAGGCGGCGGGGCCCGGCGGCCGGGGCCGGCGGTGGGGCGCGGGGCGGCAGGCGCCCCGGCAGGCCGGGCGGCGGGAGGGGGCGGAGCGCCTCTGACGAGCTGGAGGAGGCGGGCGCCCCCCTCCCCCAACCGCTTCGGCTGCCTGCGAGTGGCCCCCGCCGCCTCCCCGCCGCCGGGCAGGGCCGTACCGCGGCCGGAGAACCCCCTCGCCCTTCCCGGGCCGGGGTGCCGCTTCTCCCGTCTCCGCGCCCGCCCCCCCGCCGCACCGCCCCCGGGGTCGCCCCCTCCCGCCCTTTCCTTCCACTGACGCAGTCTGTGCCGCACCAGCTCTAACATGGCGGCGAGGCGCTGAGGAGCGCGGGGCGACGCGGGCCGCGAGCGGGGTGAGTGCCGGCGCCGCAGCCGGGCGCCGCCGGGGTCCGGCGCGGTCGCCATGCGGCCGAGCGAGGGCCGCGGCCCAGGCCGCGGCGTGGCCGCCGGGGGCTCGGGGGGGGGGCGGAGGTCGCGGCGCCGCGGGGCCTGAGCTTCGGTCACGGACGGGGGTGGGAGCCCAGGCCCCTCCCCGGCCCGCCGAGGGGACTACCCCGGCCCGGCCTGGCCGCAGCGCCGGGGCGGGTGTGGGGCAGTTGCGGTCGCCCGCGCCGGCTCCCCCCGCACACACGCCCCCTCGCAAGGCCCGGCGGCCCGTGTGCGGGGGGCGGGCGGGCCGCGGCCGGGGCTCCAGCACTTCCCTGGGGGGGCGCCCGGGGCATCCCAGGCGAGCGTGGCCCCTGAGAGGAAAGGGGCTGTGTGAGGAGCTGCGAGCGGGGCCCGAAGGCAGGCGGGAGCCGGAGGGGCGGGTGAAGTGGCGGACGGGGCCTGGCGAAAATTGCGCCCGGTGGTAAGGTGGTAGGGTCCGGGAGGGCGGGCATTGCCCCTCCGCAGCCTAATGAGCCGCCGGCCGGGCCCGCCGCGGGGCTGCCTGCCCGCTGCGAGCGCCCTGGTCGGCCTCTCGGGTGCTGCTCGGTGCCTGCTCGGGAGTTTGAATGAGTCCTCCCTCCTCCCCTAGAAGGCGAAGTAACTGAGCTGTCTGCGTGCCACATGTTCTCCTCCCCTCTGCAGGCCTCTCCTAGGGAAGTGGAGCCTACAGGAGCTATCACGGCTGGCAGGAGGGTCCTCTGCCTCTCTCCTTTTAGGATTTCTATGAGTTTCAGGCTCGTTTTGTTTGCAGCCACGACCAAACTATAAGTACTGTGTATATATGATTGTACTTTGAGTCGTTGAGGAGGCTTTGAAGGAGAGAGGCTTAGGAGAAAAAGAAATAGTTTATTGAAACTGTGGACAAAATATCGATTGTAGTGCTAAACATTACCTTACAATTCAGTCACAATTAGAAAAGTATCTACCATAATGATGATAAAGATAGTCACCTTTGCTAGTAGTTGCCTAATGTTTGACTAGTTAATTGCATTTTAGTAATCATCTGAGACCTGTTTTAAGAGGAACATGAGACTATTTGTTTTGCATAAAGTCTGTTTTCTAAGTTGTATCTTCTGAGAGAATTTTTTTTTTTTAATGTTTTTGTTCTGTATTGCCTGCAGAAGAGGCTGTTCTTTGGACAGGGATAAATGTTTTTAGTTTTGGTTGGGTTTTGGTTTTCTTTTGCTTTATCTTTTTTCCCCCATTTTGTGTCACTATTCCTATTCATTAATGCATTGGGGTCCAGCATGACTCAAATTTTTAGGTGCTACCATGATAAAAATACAGAAATTACACATGATTTATGAAGCATTAGTTTGTCTAAACTCGCAGAGCTTGATTTATCAGTTTTCAAAAATTATTTATAAACATTTCAAAAGTAGTATAGTTTCCTGTGTATGAAGTAGATCTGAAGGGGAACATATAAAGGATACCAACATCAATAATCCTCTGAGAGCACCCTTTGGGACTGTATTTCTTGTTAAGACTTCCCATTTTCCCAGTCCTCTTCTGTGAAACGGAAACAGTTGTTTTGTTTTTTTTTTTAAGTTAGCTAAGCAGTCATCAAGCTGTTATCAAAAGAAGATTATTTCCCCCCCCCCCCTTAGGACCTCAGAAGATCTGTGGATTATGAGGGAATTTAGAGTGAAGAATATGTACTGCAGTGGAGGATTTTACTCTGCTGCAGCACGATGTCTCCACTACCAGTTCACTCCTCCATGCCATGTGCATTTAGGAGCCATCTTCCATTTGGAAGCAGAGTCAGTGAGTGCCAGGGAGCAAATCTGGCCATCTTCTAATGGAGTGAGGTTTAGGTAGGAGGGTGGGATGAGGCAGGGAAGGGATCTAGAGCTAAAGTAGTAGAGAAAGGAGGAGAACATGAGAATAAAAGATGATAGAACAAGGTTTTTTTTGTTATGGTTGGCAAATATGGATCAGCATTGAGAACTGTCTCTTACTGTTGCATGGTCTTGCCTTATTCTCGTCTTCAGTAACAGGGGTAGGAAGGGATTCCACTTCTGAAATTTAGTTTGGGAATCCTAATAGGTTAATGGCTTGGAGATTACACTAGACTATTTAAAAGCTTTTTTCCCTTTCATACAATGCTAAAACTTGCCTTTTCTTAGCATTTAATAAGTTTTAAAATATAAATTCATGGTTTCAGACCTATGCTAGTCCACTTTCTGGTTATGAATAGTAGAATTGAAATGGACAAATTTCTTTGCTGCTTCTGGGGGAGCAGTGAACACCAACAAAGGCACTTATTTGTGCACAGACCTGGGAGCAAACACCTGTATTTTTCCACAAATCTTAACAGGGAGGAAAAAAGTACTTTCTGCATAAATTAGGTAATAGAAAATCATTACTAACTCTTGACAACAAAGCTTTTTACTTGCTATTGACAAGAGTGTGGTTAGATACTTTAACGCCTTTTTCATTGTAGGGGTGTCTGTCCTAGGAGAATAAAACAAAGAGCATGATCTAGTGGGAACCTGTATTTCTTTTTAAATAGTTTAAGAGAATGTTACTACCTTCTCAGCTGAATGTTATGTTCTCCCAGCCGAGATGTTATAACTGGGTGTGTATTCCTTATATACTTTAGTACAAGAAGACTAAATTCATGTCAATAATTGCAAAAAATCATACTGAAAGTGATGTAAATGAACTATGCCATGCAGTACTGTTACGAGTATGTACTGCATATTTAGTCAGGACCTATCTGAGGATGGTATTTTCTTAAATCTCCCTAAGAGGGTAGCAGGCTCTTGCCTCATGTCCATGGAGGACAAGGGTTGATATTGCCAGGTATCTCTTAATTTGATATCTTTTTTTTTTAGGGGGGGGGAAATACTATATCAATAGTCCAAAAAAGACTTGTAGCATTATACTAGAGAAGGAGGCCCGATGGAAAGTGGTGTCAATCACTTTTTGCCTGCAAAAATGTTGAAAGTCTTTTTTGTGGTTGGCTTTTTCCCCTCTAAATACCACTAGAAGAGGCAGTCAGATTAAAAACCTATAATATGTGATTTCTGATGATGAGTAGAAAGTCTTCCTGCATAAACTTCATAGACCCATGTAGAACACAAATGTTCCCTTCTTTTGTTACAGATATGTTAAGTCCATGTGACTGCAAAGACAGCATCCTAAACCTGAAATGTGTTCAGGTGTGGTGCCTTATTCCTAAATCTGCTGACAAGAAAAATCCTGTGCTGCTGATTAGTAAAATGAAAAAAAAAAAATTTCCTTAGTTGTCATTGCTGCTAATTCAGAGTTTTTTGATGGTGAAACACAGAGGAGAAGATGGTGGTATTTAGGGAAAACGCTGAGGAAATTATGGAGATTGAGGGTTGGGCTGGTTGGATTTTTGTTGTTCACGCTTTCAGTATCATCCTAACACAGCTGAAAGCTCTGACACAGGAATGCAACTAGGTACAAAATGTCATGTCTCCCATTTCACAATCATAAATTCATTTCCAGTTTAATCCATACTGGAATGAACATATAACATTTTTAGTCTATGGCTTCACCGTCACTTTAAGCTGATATGTGCTGCTGCCAAATCTTTTCTTGGAGGGAGGAGGAGAGGGTAGTTTTTATGCAGCTAGGTGGCCACCTTTATGAAAGCTAAACACATGGATATATAAGCCCTCCCTCCTGGTATCAGCCCACATTTATATTGACTTCAAGTGACTGGAACCACAGCCTTAGTGAATGCAATATATGTTCAGTATTCACTTTGTGCATTTGCGTTTTCTGGACTCAAAGTTTTGCTGAAAAATATATTTCTGAAGATTCCAGATGGCTATCTTTGCAATATAAATGAATGTAGTTTTGTCTTCCTGCATTTGTAGATGGCCTGAAACAAAATGCTAAGAATGTGAATTTATGCACTTTATTGTTCACTTCATTTGGACATTGAATGAAGACTAACGCAGAAGATAATTGTAAATCGATGCAAGGAAACAAATACAAAGGCAAGGTCAAGGAGAAATTAAAAATAAGGGAGAGGTGGTGATGACAGAGAAAGAAGTGAAGGAATAGGACACAATATATATTTTTCCTACTGTGAATACATCTTTGCTCCAAATCTGTTCTGTCCTGTGCAGGGACTGGAACAAATAGGTAGTCCAGTGACCTGTTCAGCATAGTTACAAATAAAGTTTTTTTTTTCCCCCTCATAAAACTAGGAAATACTAATGTATTGCTCTTGCCATCAGCTCTTCTGAGATGCATGACACATTGATGCTTCAGTTGGCGTGCATCTGTGAGTGCTTCCTAGCCTGCTTCAGTCAGAAGGAGCTAGTTTATATTAAACAGCATCATTACCAGATCCTTGCTAGCACAGGTGATTCTGAAAAAGATTCCCCAAGATGTATTAAGCATATCAACACATATGAGTGATAATCTCTGGCAGAGAGATGGTTGTGAACAGTTTAGGATGGTTATCTTTTTCCACTGGCACAGATCATTTTGAAGGAGAACAGCTGTCTGCAGCCTGCCCATGAATTGGCCAGCTTTATCCTGCAAATATTTGAACAAAATAATGAGGCTGATGGAGGTGTGAAGGGATGTGAACCCTGACGGTCATAGCTGGTGATGCATTGGTTATGGATGCAGCTGTTCTGACTAAATATTTTTGGTGTATTTGTCAATAAACACAAATATGCTCTAAGCTGAACTGTAATTCCACTTTCAGAAATTAAACAAACAGGCCTCTTCTGTTAGATGTACTGAAGTGGTGTTTTGGTTGTTTGGTTTTTTCTCTTTTTTTTTTTTTTGGACATAGTTTCTACTTAGACTTAGTAAGTGGCCTCTCAAACAGGAGGTGGTTGAGAATGATGAATGGCTTGAACATTTCAGGATAGTACTTGGGTTGTTATATTGTTCTTTCTTACAGAGTTTTGGAAGGAAGAAGTGAGCTGACTTCTCAAGATTGCCTGAGCATCTTTTGGGTTGACTTTAAAATCATATTCCCTTCACTAGTAAAATTCTATCCAGTTCACAATTAAAAAATGCAAAGTATTCTGGGTTAAGAGTATCCACATTCTAATTAAAAACAAATTTGAAGAGATAAATGCCCAAGTCATGTAAGCCCTATGGTTACCAGACGTATAGTACTATTGAGCTTTACTTGTAATTTTCTGACTTTATTCTTGGTATTTTCAAATTGTTTTTCTTTGTTGGTTTTGTATTTAACATTCACACCCCATGTACTTGTTCTTAATACAGACAAGTTTTAAATGATCAGTATGTACAAGATTGCGTTTGGTATTAAATACTACAAGAATAGAAATCAATAGTTTATGGATCATTTGTAACTCAGTAGTTTTCCCTGTAACACTTCAGGAGAACGTCTGTCTGAAGTAGTAACTGTGCAAAGGATACTTAAGTGTATTGGAGAGGAGACGCTCACTTGACTTGTAGGTAGGTAGGATAAATGTCACTGATATTTTAGCCTGGTTTACTAGGCAATATCAGCTTGAGAGTTAAGTATATTTACTTGGCCTGGTGTTTGTCCAGTCAGGGTGTTCATACTGACCAGTGGACATAACAGTCATTTAGAACCAAGTGCAGCCAGTATTTAGGGGATATTATGGGAGGATTTAGGGTAAGTGCAGGGGACACGGGAGGTAACATTTAGAACACAGACTAAACTTCATTTGTTCCACTGTTCATGAGACCGTGCAGAGGTAGAAAAACATGAAATTGAGCAAAAGTTGGTGAGAATAGGGATTCAGGTAGAATTCTTTATTTCTTCCTTCTCTCTCCCGCCCTGTTCTCTACAAAATGGAGTTTAAAAATTGACTGATGTAGGTATATTGACATTTATTTTACAACCAATGTTTGAGATAAAACTTGTGTCACATACTAAGATAGCTTGCATTTATTTTGGCTAAAATACTGTATATAAATGTTAAGGCATACCTCTACATTTCTCAAGCAAATTGCCTATAAAGCAGGAGTTAAATCCCTCCGCACTCAAGCACTACAGCTAAATGTTTAAAGTTTGGGTATAATTGATCGATCAGTTGTGGTACTACTGGTCCTTAGATGTCGCAGTTCAGTTAAAATTGTCAGTTCTACCACCAAACAATATTTATTGTAGCATTTATTCTGAGAGGTTTCCTAGAAAAAAATCCCCCCTGCCCCTCCGTGCAGCTGTATAGTCTGTTCTGCTGCTGACAGTGTGAGTTGATGGCTGTCCTTTGGGCTGGTCTCAGTTCTGAAGGCAGTCTGTCCCCTCCCACCTGTCTGTCTCCCTTCCCTTGCCCACGCTGCCACCTTCCTTGTGCTGCCCCAGAGTTTGTGCAGCAGCGTGGTGAGCTAGTCAGCCTTCTGCTAACCTGCTAACATCAAAGTTCTCAGCTACAGGTGTTTTCTCTATTTGTTTCTCTGCCTAGCTACAAAATTTGTTGTACTAATAGAAGAGAAACGCTAACTCAGGGAGAGGAGCAAGCAGAGTGAGGCAAGCTTTTGACGAGTCTCTGGCTTATGTGAATTAATGTATCCGTTACACAGCTAGGAGGATATCTAGTGAGATTCTGCATGTTTGTGAAGTCTTCTCATGCTAAAAATCACATGAATGATAAACTACTGAGTGGTGTTTAATTTAAATCAGTCCTGCATTGTTCTTGTCATTTTCACTGTGTAATCTTGGCAAAATGTTAGGAGTGACATGGAGCACAAGTAGAGAGAATAGACTAACGTGATTACACTGCTGTCTTTTGATTTCTTATAGCCTCTTGTTTGTAAGCTGAGAGTGACAGATGGCGACAATTGAATTTTTCGAGGCTGTTCTGTGGCACAGCTATGAGTGAAGCTGTAGGAGAGATGTATGCAGTATGTCAGCGAGATTTGAGTAGTGTTTTCTGGCAATAAAAAATAATTAGAACTGAAAATTTATGGATTATATTCCAAATTTTGGAAAAGGTACTCCAGTCTTACAGATCCTTTTGCCGTTTTTTTCTTCTCTGAAGTAATTCAGAGAGGACGGGGCTTCGGAAAAGGAAAAGAATATCATGATTGTACATGATGTTGGAAGGCTGGAGATGCAAACAGGATTAAGACATTGCCTGTTACACAAAAATAAAGGGATTTATATACTCGAAGGGAAAAGTTGCATTAAAATTCATGATAAGGAATCATAGCATCATTTGGGTTGAAGACCACCCTTAAGTTCATTGAGTCAAACCATAAACCTAACACTAGCAAGTCCACCGCTAAACTATGTCGCTAAGTACCACGTCTACACATCTTTTAAATAGCTCCAGGGATGGGGACTCAAAGGAGATAAGCAACGACATAAAAGGAAAAGAAACAATAAAAAGCCAAAATCATTTCACTTAGCAGTAATTGTGGAAGAGCTGCATCTTTATATTTTTTTCATGTAGAATGGTTTGGATCCTAATTATAGCAGCTCCTGATAACTGCAGTGACAGGAATCCAGGGAATACGTTCCTAAGAAATTGAATGCTTAAGTCTTAACGTGACAGTATGTTGGTGATTTGTCAAGTTGTAACCATCATAAGTTATTTTCCGCTCTTTGACCACTCTATTTGTGGCAAAAGTTCTGGTATTTCTGAAAGTATGCCTGCTTGACTCGTGCAATTATTATGCACCTACAGCAGTTGAAGAAGTTCACCATCCTGGGCTGTGTTTGCCCTTCTGTGCTCGTAGACAAGCAGTATGTTCTCTCTTGAGCAGCTGTAGTTCGTGGCCCAGGTAATTAATAGTAACTGAGATGAACTGAACTGGGTTGTGGACTGCAGCAGCTGATGTGTTCCTGAGGAGAACAGGCCTGATCTGAAGCTGGTAACCCTGACCAGAGGGGTGGGTTGGCATGTGGAGATGGCAGCCTCCTCAGTCATTAACACTGAACCTAACTGAAATTGCAAATTAGTCTTTTTAAACAGTTGAAAGGCACTTGTGAAAAGTTGTTTGATCTCAAAGCTGACACCTCCCCTGCCCTCCCCTGCTTATTTTACCTAGGATATAGAATTCTAGGAGCAGGCAACTCAGGTGATTACCTATACCGTCTGGATAGCAAGAAGACTTCAAGATTTATTATCCCCATACCTTACAGTATCTTTTCTTTTTGTATTTCCTCATTTGAAGTATGGCACTCAAGTTTAAATTTAATACTATTGCAGAAAACATGAATAAAATCACTCATTTCGGTCTACAAAACATGAAAATGACCTAAAATACTTTGTGTTTTCTGAACCTTTAAAAATACTTATTTTTGCTCTCTGTTTTTTTCCGAAGGTTTGCTTTTCTGCAGTTTTTGTTGTCTTTGTAAAATCTTCTACATTGACTTACACATAGTTTCACTACACAAAAGGGAAAAACTAAATTTTATTTTTATTACTTACAGTATATAAACTTTTGAAGCCATGGGAGTAAAGGTCCAGAGACCTCGTTGCTTTTTTGACATAGCCATCAACAATGTACCTGGTAAGAAAACTGAAATATCCATTCAGTAACATGATATTCATGTAAGTTATATAAGAATAATGCAAATACTGGCTAACTTCATAATAAATATGGCTTTCTTTTTCTAGCTGGAAGAGTGGTCTTTGAACTGTTTTCAGATGTGTGTCCAAAGACATGTGAGAATTTTCGCTGCCTTTGCACAGGTTTGTAGATTTTTAATTTTATTTATAATTTTTAATGTAATACCATGTTAGCTAGTTTGATGTCTATGGTTTTTTTCCTGACATTTTCTTACATATAAAAATAAGTACATAAAACATTGGTTCTTGGTATCTCTAGAGATTTAGCTGATTTCTCATATACATCTGATGTAGAATCAAAGCAGTTGTAGCTTTGGCTTAGTATGTTGCAGGAAGTATACACTAATCAACTTTAAATACGGACGCAGTAAGCTGATTTTCTGTTACTAGCATAGATATTACTGTTCACGTTATATAACATCATCGAGTCTTGAAACGTAGCCCATAAGAGGTCAACCATGCAGACTTACTTTTCAGTCTTATGATATTTTGAGGTATTTGAAAGGTATTGCTGGTATTCAATAGTTTGGTTTTTTGTTGGGTTGGGTTTTTTTTCATTTTTCTTTCTTGATGGAGACTAGTAATTTCCACTCCTATTGAAATTCAGGTTATTTCTTGAACAAAATAGTGAACAGATTCTTTCCTGGAAGCATTTCCAAACAGAATTATTGTCCTGTGGTCTCCATGCTTTTGTTGAAAATGCTGACAGTTTTGCTAACCTTAAATTTATTATCACAAGAATAATTTTGTGAATACATAAATAGCATACATGCTTTCTGTCTTCAGTATTTTCTGCTTCCTTTCCTTCCAGCTCTGTTGTTTTTCAGGTCAAGGCTCTGTAGCTGTTAATACTGAATCACTCAGCAGTACTAATGTGATCTGAATCAGGTGTGGGTGCATAATTACATTCATGTCAAGTTAGCTAGAACACTTAGTGCACCATTCATGATGTCTGCAGGAATGTAGGTATTATCTGATCTGACATTAGGTTTACTGGCACAAAGATTATCAGAATCTGTTAACAAATTTAAACCTTAAAGTGATTCTTTTTAATGGCTGCATGTTATCATGTGACCATGGCATTCTTGATCTGCTATCAAGTGCCCAAAAGTCAGATTTATTGCATAAAGATGTTATTCCCTGCTACTGCTTTAAATTTTTGACTTGAAGTCTTTCAGCAGCATTTCAGGTCAGGAACAAGTACTACTAAGTTCATACTTAGTTGCTGACATTCAAAATCAAATTCAGATGCTGAACTACTTTGCTGCTTTAACATATTTAAGAATACTGAGGAAAATATATGGGCAGAGTGTTTATGATATTGATCATTAGCAAATTAATTCAAATTTTGATTTTATTTGTTTTCCTTACTAATTTTTTGGGGGCAGTTCTGAAAAGTATATGCTGTTCTCTTAAAACAGGGGTCAAAAGCTCCATGTTTTCCTGGCATACCTACGTTAAGCATATGCCAAGTTAGTGGAACAGATACAGCTTCACATTTTTCAAAGTTCCTATCAAAAGTGTTTTTTCTAGCTAGTCAGATCCATATGGAGGCACCAGTCTGTCACAGATAAGTTCAGAGACAACTGCCCTTGACAAAAGCTGCCAGTTTAAAAGCTCCGAAGAAGATTATAGGAAGATACAGTCTGATCGTCTGCCAGTGCTGAGAGGAAGAGATCCTTGTCCTTCCAACATACTCCCACTGATTACCTTACTGTTACCTTCAGGTTGGCTCTGCCATTCACAGGACCCACCATGAGCCATTCATCTTGGTAACTCAGCAGAGACCTTATCTATTTGAGGGTAGCAGGGAAAGTAGATAGTGTTGTAGCTGAAGCTGAGAGTCTGCTTATGGGTCTTAAGCACCAGAGCTGATATAAGGGAGGAAGATGGCAGTTGTAATCATGAGTGGGGGAGGGAATGAGATTCCTTCTCCTTCCCCCTGCTTCTTTGTTTTTGTTATGAACTTTTATGGTACCTTAACCTTGCCATGTTGTAACTGAAGATCTGAGTGTTTCTTGCGTGCTTCTGAGCAATGCCAGTTATCTTAAAACTAGACTGGCTGTTTAATTTCAGTCAATCTGCATGGAAGAGACCAGAGTTGTATACTGATGTCAGGTAAGGAGTTCTTGTGGTACAACTGTAGAGACAGAAGGTAGTTTCTGCTCTGCTTTCTTAAATGCTAGTTTCTTACCAGTATTACAGATATGTGTCTACCTCACAAGCTAATTTTTCAGAGCTTAGTAGATTATTTCGATTAAGCACTTACATAGCACTTCTTTGTAATGGAGATTCTACAGGTACAGAGAGTAATTTTGCTTTTTGTTCCTCCTCTTCTCCTTTAGGTGAAAAGGGTACAGGAAAATCCACCCAAAAGCCATTGCATTACAAAAGTTGTCTCTTTCACAGGGTTGTGAAAGATTTTATGATCCAAGGAGGTGACTTCAGTGAAGGTACGATGTGAATCTTTGAAGAAAACTTTAATGCCTATGTAATAGACTATTGCAGGAGCTCTGTGTAGCATCATTTACTTACATTAATTATTCTGTGATTCAACTGCTTTTTTTCGTTTTTTTCTGCATAAGAACATTTACATGAAAACTTATATAAACTTATACATGTGCGTGCACACACACACGCTTCTGCTCTGTTATCTCAGTACTAAGCACTTTCTATTGAAAGGTTTAAATGGGAGGGTAAAGTATTATATCTGCTGCTGGAAAATAAAGAAAAAAGGGAGCGTATAGCAGAATACATGGGAGAATACTTTCTTGTTTTCCAAGTTTGCTTTGGGACTACAAAGATGCATCTTCATCTTCTTTGCGTATCTTGAAGAATAATGTCAGTGACTTGGATGCAGTTGGATCAGTATTTCGTATATAAAGCACCTTCCACATAATGTGACTCTTTTAATCACTACTTTAAGTTGTAACTGTCACTTTTCCCCTTTCAAGGAAATGGCAGGGGAGGAGAATCCATTTATGGTGGCTTTTTTGAAGGTAAGAGTTTTAGCAGTCTGCTCTATTTTGGTGTTACTATAAGCAATCATCTTTACATTCTGTAGTCTTGTTCTGTAAATCTGAACTCCATTGTTTGTGTTAAGATTTTGTCTGGTCTTAGAGGCCTTTGTCCAGTTTAGGTTATTTTATTTTACTTTTAAGATACGAACCTTTTTAATGATAAATTAAAACCAAACTCCTTTGTATTTGTCTGTTTTACCAGATTTGCATTTTTATAACTGTTTTTAAACATACACTTTTGGCTTGAGCAGCTAGCTAAAAGTTGGGGATTGTCTTTTCTTCCAGTGAAAAGGCAAAAGGCATGATGGAGTCAGGTTTCCTTGCAAATGTTTATTCAGAAGAAAGCATTAAGCCCTGCTTTCCTGAACCCAGGAGAAATTAATGATAAAGAGGCCATCGGTTTTCTCACAGTCCTGGTTCTTTCTCAGTCAGTCTTGCAGAAGAAGTACCTCTTGCACTCCAGTGTGTTTCTCAGCCTGTGTTTGTCCAGAACGTAGTGGAGCATTTCTGTGTTTCTTGGAGCAGTGTTTGTATTACACCTAAACCTATATGATGGCTAGCTGCCACCAGCAGAGTGGTTATGCTCCTCCCTGCCACTTCTCTTTTAACATTGGTTCTTGTCTGAGCTTGCAGCAAACAATCAAAAAAATTACTCACTATTTCAGTAGGGCCAGGCTGCAATTTGATATCAGACCTTGAGTTGAATCAATAGTTTGCAACTGCCAAAAGAGGGAGGAGGTCTTACCTTGCACTAACTGTCATTCAGATCAAACTTTCAGCTGATTCAGCTTGCTAAAATGCCCGAAGACTATCACAGCAGAAAAAGTATTTATTTCCATATTAGTGAGTGGACCCAATTCAATAATTTGGTAAGCATCAGAACCAATACAAATGAGTAGCTGGGTTTGAGGAAATGTATGGTTGGGGGAGGTGGAGGAAGGAGCAAAACCTCTACTTACCTTCTGGCAGTTGCAAGCTGACTGTTCAACTCAGCCACAGTATGAAACTGAATTCATGGGAGTTTTTGCTTTTGTGGATCCCTTAACCAGTGCACCATAGGATTAGATTGGTACTTGATGCTATGCCAGATAGCAATTATACAGGTGACTGGAGAGTGAGTGGGACTGTCCCTTTCACTGCCAGTGACACAGTGTGATGTGAAACCATAGCCTTACAGATAGTGGTCTTTTCTTCTTTGTTAATGCTTGCTCCTGCCATCTGTACCTAAACAATATTGAGCAAACTTCCTCTGTCTGAAGAGTTTGGATCCCCCAACACCCTTTATGCATTTTTGGGAAAGGAGGGAGATAGGATAATCTCCTACAGATGTCTTAAAGAATAGTCATTACATTTCACAGTTTCATTGGGATTTAGTTTGAACTGTTACAATGATTTGCTCATCAGAAGTAGGACTTGTTCAAGTTAAACTTATTTTCTTTAATGGCCAGCTTGATAAGTTCATCTGTGTGTCTGACAGACAAACAAGTTGTTTGGGATTGCTATTAAACTGGATAGCCATATGTATTAAAAAATAATAGAACAACAAAACTGCCTGAAAATGAGGCGTTTCTTAATAGTTAAAGCACAGCTAAAAAACTACTTCTGCTCCGAAGAGACAATGATCAGTATGTGCAGAATAGAAACAGCAACGACTTAAAATGATGAGGTTTCTGCTAATGTTGGTAGGAAACAAATCTCTTGAACAGGAATACTCATTTTTTTAGTTTTTTCTCAGGCTATAAACCATTAATTCGTATTTCTCATTATTAAATAGGATATTTAGAATGGAAGGAATAATATATTAAAAATAGCTATTATTTTGAATCTATTTTTAATACAACTTTTTACTGAAGTGACTAGCAGATTTATTTAATAAGGATGAGTTTACTTAGGTTTATCTAAGCATATGTGGTATATTTAAAGTAACTGAAAACACTTTCTTTAGATGAAAGCTTTGCTGTAAAGCACAACAAAGAATTTCTCCTTTCAATGGCCAACCGAGGGAAAGATACAAATGGTTCACAGTTCTTTATGTAAGTATTGTACTGTCATGAAATGTGTGTGTGGTTTGCCATTTGTAAGCTGTAAAGGCAATCCTTTTAAATATTGAAGACTAGCTCCTGTGCAAACCCAAAGTTGATGGTTTTTCACAAGTTGTGTGGAAGTAGCCATTTCCCTAATGCGGTGTTTAGGGTTCTGACTATTTTTATCACTTGTGTGTTTAGTGCTTATTGTCTGTGTAAAAGAGCTTTTGGTAGTTTTCAGTAGCTGTGTTATAACTTGGGCATTAAAGCAAACCTGTTAGTTCCTTGTAGAACTCTTATCACTTTCTTCTAATAAGCGTTGTCTGGAAGGAAGCAAAACAGCTCTGGGTGTTCTCAAAAGTAGTAACATATACAGTTAAAACTTAAATTCTTAAGAAGAGTCTACTGCAGTGTATTTTAAATGTAGTTGATCTACAGAAAACGTTCTTGAAATACATCACTCTTACCCATGTTTCATGACCTTAATTAACATGGTGAGTTGTGGATGTCACTTACCATTAGATCCTTATTTTGGGATTTCTGACTGATCATTACTGTCATTATCCCAGTTTTTTACTTCTGCCATAGCTGACACCTGTATGCCTTAGTAATGCTAGTATAGGGGAAAGCTGAGAGAAAATCAGTTCTACTTCTATGTCAAATAATCTGTACATACAGATCTTTTTTTCTTCCTTTGATTTCTCTTTATTTTCTAATGCATAGAAGGTTATTTGAAGTTTTCCTGCTCCGAGACAGTTGCCTTAATTTTTATATCTGTTTCTGGTAGTGTTTATATAATTTAATAAATAGAATACTTATTATATCCTATATGAGGATGCTGTCTAAAAATTTGTGCACTTTTGTTTGTTCAGTAAAATGTGATAATCAAAGTAATGAATTGAATAGGTAGTTTAATGTATAAAACATTAAATACTTTTAACTGCACACAACCTTAGAATAATATATATTGGTTTGTTCAATTTTATTAGTTCACTCAAAATAACTTTCACCTTCATATGTGTATATGAAATGCTTCAAATGCTGACTGCTGTCCACTAATACTGACTTTGTTTTTCTCTTTAAAATCTGGAAACAACAGAACGACTAAACCTACACCTCACTTAGATGGGTAAATATCTCTTATCTTCTTCTGTTTGTTTGGGAACTGCCTTGAGAAAATGAAGTACTAAGAATTCTTACTTTTGTTTAAATTCTTCAGACATCATGTTGTTTTTGGACAAGTCATCTCAGGTCAGGAAGTTGTGAGAGAAATAGAAAACCAGAAAACAGATGCATCTAGTAAACCATATGCTGAAGTACGCATATTGAGTTGTGGAGAGTTAATTCCAAAATCCAAAGGTAAAGTTGAACCGTACATTTACATAGATGCAAACTATGAGGTAATTTTGCTCATTTTCTTCCCTGTTGCTTGCTTATAAAAATATTTCAATACTTATTTGTGATGGATGAAGGGGCAGTTGATGAAAAAGTGAATAACATTGCAGTACAGTTTGTCTTCTAAAAAACTTAAAAGGTGTTGATGCAGACGACATTAAAGAAACAACACATATGCTTTCTTCAAAGCTTCTCCTGTCTTGGATTTCCTTATACTAGCTAAATTTTAGTACAAAGCTGGCAAGCACTTGTCACATAGAAAGTAGAGTGCTATGTTAAGAAGATTGATGGCAGTCTGACTTTATTTGATAACTGCTGCTTTTTTTGCAGGCATTGACCTTATTTCAAGTTTCTTTCAGGTAAATCTTCAGAACAGGCACTTAGAGTAGAAAAGCCAGGAATTGTCCTTTAGCAGATACCCTTTTTAAGTTACTATAAACTATATTCTTAAACAGAAATATGACAGAACCTGCCTTTCTTTCTGGAAGGGATGCCCTGCTCTGCCATTCCAGAGCTGAACATGGTATTGGAGATTGGATTCTGCTTCTCTTACAAAATGAGGCTCAATCTAAGATGTTGCTGTCGCTCTGGAGAATCTCATTAGAGGAAACCCAGGATTCATGTTTGGTAGGAACTGTGATAGGGATCATCATGCTTTTTAATTCGTAGCACCTTCTGCTGATACATACTGCGAAGGATTGCACCAAGGATATTGAAGCACAGGACAAGAATAATTGTTTCTTTGGCCTAAGGAAAATACAGGCATTCAAACTCGAGCTTCTTAGTTTTTCCTCTCCTTTTTGATGCAGCTCTGTGTTCACCTGTTGTGATGTCTAGCAGAATGACTTTGGTGTCTGAAGTGATCTCTTCGATACCTCAGAATTCCAAGCAAAGTTATCTTATGGCTCCTGACTTCTCAAAGGTTCTAGAACTTCTTAGATTAACTCATAAGTCATCCTGTGTGTTAGGACATAATTTTGTTTTTCTGGACAGTACTCAGGAGCATGGTGTCTGTTAGAAAACGCAGGGATGGAGTAGATTAGAAAATAAAATAAAACAATACAGATATAGAATGGGTAAAGCTAGTGGCTGAGATACACACTTTGTATATATGTCTTCCTTGGTTTGCCACGCTCCCTTTTTAGTCCACTCTAGATAGAACACTTGAAATCGAATGACTAAATGGAAGTTTTGGCACTGAGCAGTCTGATGACTTAAAGCCATTAGGCAGAGCTTTAAAGTACTTGTCATCAAAAGAGTGAATAAAATAAATACAAAATTTTTTTTCCTTTAACTTCTCCTAAAAGAGAACAGGCTCTTGGAAAGATCTGACTGACTGGTCCTACCCATTTGTCTGTGTCCTTGTACCTCTTTGCCTCAGTACTGCTGGGATCCTGGAGACTCTGCTTCCTGTAGCTGGTCTGGTGTGCCATGGAGGGAAATTGATGCCAGGGCAATGGGGTAGCCCACTCAGCTGACTATAAGGCACAGTAATAGGTGATGGTGGGCAGCAGGAGTGTTAGGAGAACAAGAGGTCTTAGGCACCAGGATTGGGCAGGTGGAGGGCAGTGCTGAGTGCAGGCAGATGTGAGCCTTAATGGGCACTAATGCAGAGCCAGCCTGATGGAGGTGCTGCTTGACAGACCATGATGGAGATCCTGGTGAGTGGAGAATCCTGCTATTGAAAGGGAAAGGCTGCCTGTAGGACCTGCAAAGGGAAATCCGCCGCTACTGTGAGAGATGATAGTACGGCTGGAACAGTTTGCTAAATGTACAACATGGAACCACTGATGAGCTGTGCTGACCTGAGGCAGTGGAGATAGGAGGAACAGTTTGTCATCACATCAGCAGAAGGAAATTTGCCAAGCTGCAGTCCAAAGCTGACAAGTGGAGCAGGAGAGGCCCTTGAACCTGTCAACATGTGGAAGAGGCCAGGGAATCCAGATAGGAGGAGCGGTTTCTGGGAGGTGAGCAGTGTCATGGAAGATCATCAACAGAGAGTCATCTAACAGTGGGACTGTTTGTAGTGCATTACTGTGGGAGGCAAAAGGCAACTGATACCGTGAAATATGAGGCAGTTACCAGAGGAGACTGCTTCTAAGAATTTGCTGTTAAGACAAAGGAATAAGGAGGTTGCCAGTGAGGGAAGTATAATGGCAAATTTCTGTGGGAGGGTATATTATGATAGCAAGGGAGGCTTAAACTAAAATATTTATTGTATGAGCTTGTCTGGTAGGCAACACAAAGGAAGGAATTAGACAAGTCTTTATGGAATGAAAATAGAACTGATACTTCTTGGGTTTAGCAGGGAAGCCAGGATGGCACTAGCAGAGGGAATCACAGTTACGTGCTTGGTATGAATGTTTTTCTCTTAGGTTAAAGATGAAGAAAGGCGATTGGATTTTGGGGTATCATGATGAATATCCAGATGAAGTGCTTTATGAAGGAAGCAAATCTATTTCTTTGTATAGAAGAATTAGATTTATTTAAGGACGAGTGGACGATGACTTGACTGAGCTAACTTACTGGATGCTATGTGAATTGAATGATACAGCGATCACAATTATAATATTGCAGAGGCCTAGATCAGAAGCTTTAAATTAGAAAGGATGATCACCTAGAAAAGTGGAACATTTGTTGTCTTTTCCTCTGTTTTTTTTTTTCCCTTTCCCTTCTCCTTAAAGTTGGAGGAGTTAGTGAAAATGAACAAGAGAAGCTAAATTATAGAAGAATCATCTCTCTGGCCAAGTGGTATTATTTTTAGAAAATCTTAAAGTTCCGGGGAAAATTCTGAAAGCTGGGGGTGGGGGGAGAAGAAAGCTAAGAATTAAGCCAGTATTTAGAAAGGTCATTATGGACTAGCTAAACTAATATAATTCTCAAGAAAAACTGTGGAACAAGTAACATAATACTGATTTTCTTAAAGACAGATGGGAGTCTGATACCAGTTGACAAAGTTTTGCAGAAGGGGGTCTAGTCAAACAAGCTAGGTTACATTGAGATCATGGCTTTGGTTAATCAAAGTTATATCTGGGATGTTTTCAAGAATGTAAGAGACTGACATTCTGATTAAAAAACAAACAAAGAAATTAAGCGGCTTTGTGCATTGGGCAGTTTTTAACAAGAGCCTCTAATGAAGATTTCTCATGAAAAGCGTATTTCTAGGGCATGCTGCACAGAGCAGTGCCAGGCTTGATTCATGATCTTCATTGATGTTATAGTTGTCCCTGTAGAATCACTGCTCATAGAAGTGTGCTTTCTGCAATTAAGGAAGATTATGGCTGCCTCTACAATTTATCAAAGAACAATATTGTAATTAGGTCATTCTATCAGTACGATTTCTTTAAAAAAAAAAAGTATCAGTACAAAAATATCGAGCACTAATACAGAGTACAAAGTTACACATTTAGGAATCATGAAATCTCTATGGAATAAGAGCAGTCTTAGAAGGTGGTGATTCTGGTAAGTCACGCCTCACCTGAACTTTTGATTCGCGTATCCTCCCTTTCCTCACCCATTCAACCCCTGGAGTACTCAGTTCTTCTGCAAGCTTGTTACACATCATTGTTAGCCCCCTTTCCACAAGCTGGTTGCTATGAACGGTTGTTTCAGACTTTTCTGTTCCAGGTTTATTTTTTTTTTTCCTAGTGAACTGGCCATTAGGTATTGTACAGTTTTGGCTTTAGCTGAAACTGTTCAAAGTGAAGGTGGAGATGGCTTATTTTTTCCCTTTTCCTCTTTACGTTTTCCCCTTCCTCTGCTGTTGCAGTTTTGTGGTAGGCTGCTTGTCTACAAAAACACCTATGTGCAGAGGCATTTGTGATACTGTGAGGACTCCTCACAGTAGCACAGTAACAAAGTCATCTGATCAACAAGAATCAAGTATGGTGGTGTTCCCTAATGCATATCTCTGAGGACTTGATTACTGTGTATAATTTTCGTTGTAAGAAACAGTGGGTCCTTAATCAAGCAGTGAAAGACATAATAGGAACCCATGGCAAATAATTGAAGCAAGATGCATGCAAAATAGAAAAAAAGACTTGAGACTCTGAACAGCAGGGTGATTAAACACTGGAAAAAATTACCAGGGGAAATATCTGTCTAAACATCCTGAAGTAAAGGCACCCTCTTTTTGGAGACTGCTGTAGTCCAACACAGATTATCGGTCTTGATATAAGGTAACTATGTGAGTGTCACTGCTGTGAGTTACAAGATGAGATCATCTGTTCTGACTTTTGTGCCTGAGCCCGACTGCTTTCTGGCCAGGTCACTTCTTCATTTCAAGTTCAGGAGTCTGATATCATGGGGCTAATGTAAGACTTGGTATAGTCTATAACAAGCTGAGATGTGGAGAGTTCTTGGCTGTGCCATGCAGCATGATCACGTAATTCATGAAGTCTGGTAAGTACTATAGGTCACAGTGAATGGAGTAGGAAATGATGTATCTATTTCAGATGTGGTCATAAGTTGAAACCTGATCATGAAGTTAATGAGCTGGAACAGTTGGACTGTAAATAGAAGTCTGTTTCTTAGAAGTCTGTTTCTTTCTGCTGACCTTCATGCTGCAGGATTGGTTTTATTTGTTGTTGTGGTCTGTAATTGGCCAGCACCAGGTTGGTTCAGTATTCAAAATAGCATTTGCTGCTGGACAGAGATAGATAGATGTCACCAGAAAGTATATGCAAAACCTCTTGCCAGATACTCTGTCTTTGCTGTGTAAACAGTTCTGGGCTTTTTGATTGGGTGGTTTTTTGTTGTCGTTGTTTTTTCTTCTCATTTCACTCCCTACCTGCCACGTGATTTCCCAGATACATCTGCCATTGACGTTATTTGCTGCATGTTATGAATCACATTATGTTTGTTGAGGTAGTTGATCACTAACTCACCTCCATTTCTATTACTTACTCATTTTAAAGTAGTAACTATAACATAACTAAACTTGTTACAAGAATGCAGATAAAACTGTTACAGATAGTTTTTGACACACTTAAAACAGATGCAGGAGGGAGAAAATACAGGAAATAACTGCATTTGTTGTTGCCTTATTCAGACATTTCTGAAATTGAGCTTGGAGACATCTTGTTTTGTCTGGAGGTATGTGGGAAACTATAGTGCAATACAGTGGGGTTTTTTAATGGGCCAAAACCAAAAGTGTTGAATAGATAAGAAGCATTTGAAAGTGTCCAGGGACTTAGAAATTAGTTAACTTTTATAGTACTTCTCGTGTTTATGGTATTTGGAGCTCAGGTGAGATTCCTCTTTTTGTTTGGGTGTCACCAGGCCTATATGAAACCAGGCTCCTTTGATTGAAATTAATTTGGAAACTGTTCAGTTTTCTTTTATAAATATGTACTTGTTACTCTGTGAATGTATATATATTTAGACAATCTAAAACTGATACAAAAATATTACAGAGACTTTTTATTAAATACAGTGCTTTAATAAGGATTTTGAGCAAAAGTTTGAGAAAAGAGACCAAGTATCTTGGTCTGGACCAACAAGGGAAGTTTAAAAAAAAAAAAAAAGAGACCTGCCTTTTGGAAGCATTTTGCAAGAAGCTCTAAAAACATCTGCTGAGAACTAGCTGATTTCAATCAGCAGGCTGTCCTAAATGGGTAAGACAACTTGCTAGTTTATACTGCACCCAGAAATGACCAGAAGACTAATATAATCTGTGAAGTACAGAGGTTGTGTTTCAGCTGGTTGTCAGGCTTTCATTAGTCTATATCAAATGAGGCTTGTGAATAAACACATAATAAACACCACAAAAAAAGTCACTGTAGAAGTCATACAGGTGTGACTCGTGTCTGTGATGCTAATCTGAAAAATTAATGCAATTTTGTGCAATGGGATTAAATTTCATCCACTGTACCAGTGTAGGGATTCGGTAATGCTAGAAGGAGAAAAAGTATCTGTAAAGAATATGACCACAAAAAGAGACACCAAGATGCCATACTTAGTTATTTCTGTTGAGGTTTTTCTGCACCAGGTAAAAGTGGGTCAGCTACATGAATTAAGCCCCAGCTAGCTTGCTGTCATCCAGGTCTTTTATCTCAGCCAATTCTTTTGGAAGCAAGTGTTCTGTATCACTGTGCAGAGGAAATCTTTCACCACTGTATACATCACTGCATTCTGAATGGGAGACCTGACAGAGTAGGGTACTGGATTGCTGCAAAAGGGGTGTTGGCTTACATAGATGATCTAATGCTACCAGCTAATACTTTGAAGATGAAGAACAATACTGCCTTAGCTTTCATTATGGATGTTGCCAGGAAAACATTGGAACAATACTGAGGGCTGCCGATAGATCTAGAACATCAGCGCATCACAGTCTATACCCAGAAGGTGTTCTGGGCAAGACGTGGTAGATGAGAAGACGGATTGACGGGAGTAAAATATGACAACTTCATATATTTGAGATTTCACTGTTTTACATTCAATAACTATATACAGAACAAAAGTTAATATTAAGAGATGATGCTATGAATGAGAGCTTAACCATCGCTTTTCTGAGAAATGCTGACTCTCTTCTCCATTAGGAACCCATAATTGGCTGTCTCTGCAGTTGGTGTAATACATCCACACTTAACTTTGCTACTCTAAAGCATACCCAGTTATGTCCCGTTTCCAATAGGCAATATGAAGTTCCCACAGCACATCATCTGTCATAAAGAAGCTGCCTGAAGTGCAACTAGAAATGTGTTTAGGGCAACTATGGATCTGTCCTCACTGATTTTTATCATTCTAGCCCAAATGAGAACTTTTTTTCTCATGAAAAATTAAGCTGGTAGGAAGTACTAGCTTATTATTACAAATAATGCATCCGTAAGTATTATACTAACACTCATTACCCCCAAGACTCGTTTTTTTATTCTGACAGTTTAGCAAGGAATTTTACATAAGTTTTATTGCTTTTGATCATCCTTGAAAAACTGCTACATCCCATCATGCAGTTTTGCAAAAATGAGATCAAGTTAGTGTTGAATTTGAAAATTTCCACATCGAGTTCACATGATTGCAGTTACAGATAACCTACTGCTAACTCTCAAGAGTCAGTCAGCTTGGTAATACCTGCTAAGCAGTTGGAGAATCTAATATTGATAATTCCAAAAATTGATACGCTGTTCCATTAAATAGCCACTTGTGTTTTCAGAAGGGCAGTTACCAGATCTACTCTTCATAGAAGTGTTTCCTCTGCCTCAAGTTCTCTACATGAGTATCACCTTTTTTCCCCCCCCTTCAGATCTCTAATCTGTTTATATAGAAGTAAAAGAATTCATTTTCCAAATGACTGCATGCTAGAAGTTGAATAGCTGTTAATAGATACTTCCTAGTATTTGGTACTGCTGCCACTGTAACTTTTTTCTGGACAACTGTTAAGTGTGGTATATGATCAGAGATTGCTAGCAGGGAATTCTGAAGTGGAATTTTTCTTCCCATCCATATGTACAAAATCAAGGCTGTTCATAAGTAAAAAGCTGGTTAATATCCTGTAATTCCTTGAAGTTCTTAAAATCTATCTTCTGACACTTGAGTTATTGTAATACTCAAGAGGACTTTCTTTCTGTAGAGCAAGGGCAAAAATGATCTAATAGGGAACTTACCACAACATATTTTTACCTTTTTTTTTTTTTTACAAGAGTTTCTCTAATTATTTGCCTTAATTATTTTATAACAATGATACACAGTAGCTAAGTACAAATTGCATGATCTTGTTGGGCACAAGTGGAAGCCAGTAGAAGAAATGCTTGGCTAGACTAAACAGTTGAATTTCTCTGTCTTTAATAGAAAAGAAAAAACTTGGGCTATTCAGGGAGACATCTTTATGTTTTCTGCTATGTGAAAACATTGTGTTCTCTGTGTCTGAATAGTTTTCAGATGCAGACAGGCTGCGTAGTCATAATCCTGTCTTTGGTGCCTAATGTTTTCCCTTGCCTGTTTTGTGCAGAAGAGCAGGGGGTGGGAGGTTGCATTTAAACTACTTGTATGTTGATGTAGGTCAGATAATATCTCTGTAAACCATGAATTCTTTGGATAGAGCAAGCTATTAAAAGCTTTACAAAATAGGCTAATACTTTCAGCTAGGATTCATATGCAATTTTAAAATTCATTTCTGTCTCTGATCTGAAGTCTGTTCTAAGGTCTTAACAGGTGTTCTCCTAAAATATGGTTTGTTTGCTGTGACGAGGAAACAGGCTGTTTGGACATCAGTATTTATTTTCGGTATATTTTTCTTTGGTTTAATGGTGAAGGTTCTGTTTCTTCTGTCTGTGGCTGTATTATGATGAGCTAGCTTTGCAATGGCAAAGTAAAATAATATTTGATGGTAATGAGAAAAGTCAGCTACAGCAGCCTGAAGACAACCAGCATGCTCTTCTGGATTTTCTGGATAGAGCTTTTAATTTTCTGGACAATAGCCTGATATGAATTTCATAACACATTTGAAGAGTATTCATACCATTTAATTGATTTACCTGAAGCATCATAACTCAGAAGCCTAGACTTCCTTTAGTGAAGTTTTTGTAGTATGTTTTAGTGTATATATATTTTTTCAAATTAGTGTGACTCTGAAATAATACTTGCATCACTTTTAATAGTTTAAGTAGGTCTCAAATCAGTTAAAAGGCATAAAAAGGTGTGTTTGTTCTTGGATTATTTCCTGTCGGACTAATATCAGATTGCCAGTAAGTTGCTGATTTGCAGCTCCAGCAGCCACGCGAGAAATGGTGAAATATGTAATTAAGGACTACTCTGCTCTTTAGCAAGTTTCCCTTTCATGCCAGCTGGTTAGTAAGGTATTTGTTCCTTCTGTTAAAAAAATCCAAACCAACCAAAAAAACAAACAACGCACAATAAGCTGGAGGATTAGGACTGTTCTCTGAGCATGGTTTCACTTAGCAGGAAGGTTGGTTATTTGCATCTTCCCTCTGAGCTAAATTCAATGAGTAATCGTTTAGCCTATGCCGCTTACTTTCTGTTTCAAAACTTCTCTTGTTTGTGATTTGAATAGATTTTATATGAAGTCAGGTTAAACCTGAAGCCAAAGAATCTTTTTTATAAAGACTTTCTAATTTTAAATATTTTAAATAATTCTGCATATGTAGCTTATGTTGTATAAAACATCACCTGAAAACCTTACACAGTTCTACGAGTTCTTGGCGGTATAAATTTGATGCTTTAGAGCTTCGTAAATATAAAATGTTGGAAGTTTCTTACATATTTCTAGACATACCCTTTATTTACTTGGGAGAAACAGTGTTTTCTCCAAAACTTCCATTTGTTCTTAAGTATTTTGATGAAGTAGTCTCGTGACACAATTATGAGCTCAGGCAGATACTAGATAAGTTGATTTTTCTGAGATTTAGTTAGAAGTGTTTGGTACTAAAATGTGTCTTTGCTATTGACTTAAAGCCAAGAAAGAAGAAAAGAAAAGACACAAGTCGTCTTCCTCATCCAGTGACTCAGAAAGTTCAAGTGATTCAGAATCATCTTCTGATTCAACATCGGATTCTGAGAGTGCTTCAGAAGAGAAATCTAAAAAACGAAAAAAGAAACACAAGAAAAATTCCAAGAAGCATAAGAAAGAAAAGAAAAAGAGAAAGAAAAGCAAGAAAAGGTCAATTTTGAAATTTTGTTTTGTTACCTGTACACCATACTACCATTTTCTTGTCCTATAACTACAGAATAGTATTCTGTAACTAGTGAAGTGGGTATTTTGAAGTTTGGGACACAATCGGTTTCCATATACAAGCTTAAATTTTTCTGATACGATGGCAAAGGACAGTGGCCATGTGCATATGTGCTGCAGCTTGTAAAGGAGTGAAGGAACGGACTAAGGCTTACAGATATTTGGCTTGAAAAGCTGCAGGAGTGCTTGATTTGAAATGGGTGGTGATAGCTTGTTTCCCTAAATTCACTTCTGTGCAATTCAATTCAAGTTATATGCACTGGGACTTACGAGAATGTAGTATGCAGGAATAACAGCAAAACTAAACAAACAAAAAAAGAACATACTTAACAACATTATTTCTGCCCGATATGCCAAAAATCTTGCAGTTTCACTGGAAGATAATAAAACTCAAAAGGCACTCATGCTTCTGAAAATGTTATTTCTAATCTAATAGTTTTGCTTATCGTTCAGTGTGAGATACAAGCTGTGTCAGTGCAAGTCACAATTTTCTAAGCTAGTAGTAGAATGTAAGAAATGTTCACTTAGGGCAATGCTGCCGAAACATTGTTTCTGTGGGGCTAAGCCCATTTCACACAAGTTTGTTTATACCAACTGCTTGGAATTACAATAGTTTGTAGCCAGTTATATATGCTAGTGTAAAATCTGAATTTGACTCTCCTGATAGTGTTTTTAAAAGAAAATAACTTTTTTTTAAAAGCTGTATCTAAATAGAGAGTAAATGTATGTTCAGTGTTGCACCATTGGAATTCATAGATAAAAAATGTTGGTCAGAAATCTACTGCAGTTGTACATTTTGGAGCAAAGATATAGGGGAAAAAATGTTGCTTCTGAATTAGCTCCATTTCCTGAGTTTCTTGTGGTATCATTGTGTATTGAATTAAGAGAATTTCTGAATTATTTAAATAGATTGAAAGGTCTTCCCTCATCCAAATAACTCACTTTAAGTATATTTTTTTTTATACAAAAATAAAGCTCATCCAGTGAAAGTGAAGCTGAAAACCCTGAAGCACAGCCATTATCTACTGTCCGTCCTGAAGAAATTCCTCCTGTACCTGAAAACCGGTTCCTGATGAGGAAAAGTCCTCCTAAAGTAGATGAGAAAGAAAAAGAGAGGAAAAGCAGGGAGAAGGAAAGAGAAAGGTAATATATCTGTTCTGAGTCTGACTACGCGCTGGCAGTGGTATGGTCACATTACTGTTTTAGGACTCTAATGTTAAGTGAGTCCTTTCCCTGTTAAACAGTTCCATGTTTTGAGCACTGCTGGATGAAAAATGGATTTTTCAGTTTATTGGCAACTGTTGTCTTTGTCCTAGAACAAAGGCTTAGTCTTTGAAAATGGTTTTAGTTAATGAAGAATTTAAAATGACTGATTCAACAAAAAGAAAGTAAAATGCATTGCAATTTCATTTAGAATTTATTGGAACTGTCCAATCTGAATCTGTAATTCATTCTTCTTTCAAAAATGGAAAAAACAGGAAATCTTGTAAAATATTCTGTGGTCACAAAATCCCAAGTTTTTACTGTGTGGTCATTACTGTCTGCACTGATGATAAAAAAATAAAATTAAATGTGTGTTTTCATTTAGTTTAATTTCTGAAGAGGTTTTAAAATTGGTTTTATTTTCTCTTTCTTTGATGTTATAAACAATATCACTTTTTAAAAATTATTTTTAGTAATCTGTCGAATTCACAGTCAACATACCAGAGGAGGCTGTTAGTGACCAGATCTGGAAGGAAAATAAAAGGAAGAGGACCAAGGGTAAATGTTTACAATCTGTTCCCCAAAATAAACAAGGTGGTAGCACAGTCCTACTGCTGTTGTTTGCATTAGGATGGTTGATTTTAAAAAAAAAAAAAAGAAAGAAAGAAAAAGGCAGGGTTTAGTGCATCATAATTGATTTAGGGACTGAGGCTTGGAGGAAGGCAACAAGGAAAATTAATTTCCTGTTTGCATATTGAGTTTATTTGGGGGGGGGACGACCAAAAAATGCTTTCTTTGTGTCACTGTAGTATTCTGTGAATTAGTGAATGGAATTAGCTCAAAAAGGGTTCTTGTGAACACCAGAACCAGTACAACGTAAGTGCCAGGAACATAGGGAAGACTTCTCCCTTTTTTGGCAGGGGGGAGGCGTCGGATTGGTTCTTCTGATTTTGTGAAGCCATATGCTATGTGCTGCTTGTAGCAAATGTTTTTAGTAACGGAAGTTTCTATCCCTCAAATTTTTAGAAAAAACCTTAGAGAAAAAGTGTGAAGTATTGTTTACGTGTTGCTTGTCAAAGCTAAGAAGAATTTTCATTGTTAGAAAAGTGAGTTGCGTTTGTGCTAATTAAAAGCAACAGGAGAAGACCTCTCAGCGAAGTACAAAAATCCTGAAATAGAAGTTACCTTAAAAATAGTTATTTGATCAGACATTTTGTATTCCTGCTTTAGCTGAATGTCAAGTATATTTTTCAGTAAGTTAACTTGTCAATGTAAACTTGGTGTGTACATGTGAAGTGTCATGTTCGGTGCTATGTAGAATCGACCACCAGGGATAGAAATCTCGCTTAGCTATCCCAGCATGTGGAATTCAAACTTACACCCAGTTTTCTCTTTTTCCCTTCAAGCGTTATCGGACACCTTCCAGGTCCAGGTCAAGAGATCGATTCCGACGCAGTGAAACTCCTCCACATTGGAGGCAAGAAATGCAAAGAGCTCAAAGAATGAGAGTGTCTAGTGGAGAAAGATGGATAAAAGGGGACAAGTAAGATTATTTCTTTCCAGAGTATATGCATTGAAATGTTTCTATATATTAAAAGTAATACCTGTCATCTTAGATTTTCAGTTACAGTTACTTCCAAAAAACCAGGGTGCTGACTTGGTTATCCCATTACTTAACTGTGTCAAATTTTAATCATGCTACTGTAAATGTATAATTATTAATATAGATGACCTAATGTGATTTGTTTCAGTTGTGAAGCTGTCTCGCTTCTGACTTAACTTTTCAGAGTGGAGGGGATTCAAAATATTTTAAAAATTGTATCTTTCTCTCTCCAAGGAGTGAAATAAATGAAAACAAGAAAGATAATCAAAAAAGCCCAGGAAGAGGAAAAGAGAGAAAAATATCGGACCACAGACAAGCTTCTGAAAGTCCAAGCAGAAGAGGGGAAAAAGAGAAGAAAAAAGATCACAAATCCAGCAGTAAAGACAGGGAGACAAGAAGGAATTCAGAAAAAGATGACAAGCATAACAAAAGCAAGGCCAAGAAAAGAGCTAAATCTAGAAGCCATAGTAAAAGCCGAGAGAAATCAAAAAGTAAGGAAAGAGACTCTAAGCACAGTAGACATGATGAAAAGAGAATAAGATCAAGAAGCAAAGAGAGAGACCATGAGAAAGGTAGAGAAAAAGAAAAGCGCTATGATTCTAGAGGGAGAGATAAAGAAAGAAGTAGGAGCAAGGAGAGAAGTAAAAGGGCAGGCTCAAGAAGTAATGACCAAGACCATAGGAAGAGCAAAGACAGGGAGAAACGTAAATCAAGAAGCAAAGAGCGTGACCATGCTAGAGGAAAACATAGTTCCAGCAGTAGAACAAGGGATCGAAGCAAAAGCCGAGATAGGGGTAGGAGAGGAAGATCAAGAAGCAGAGACAGAGATCGCAGTAGAAGTAAAGACTATTCAAGGAATAGAGATAGAGAAACAAGGAGAAGAGGAAGATCAAGAAGCAGAGAAAGGAGAGGTACACCAGATAAATACAGAGGAAGAGAAAATAGGAGGAGGAGAGACTCAAGGAGCTCAGAGAGGGAGGAAAGTCAAAGCAGAAACAGAGAGAGGTATTCAAATAGAGAAAGTAGAAGCTCATATAAGAGGAATGATACTGAAAGCCAAAGGAAGAGGCGTTCAAAAAGCCGTGAAAGTAGCAGTCCCGAATCCAGTAGAGATAAGAAGTCTAGTAGAGATCAGGATAGAAGTCCAGACTCAAAAAAGAGAGCAAGTAGCAAAGAGAGAGAATCAAAAAAATCATATTCATCCAGCAGTAAAGAAAAGGAAAAGAGCAGATCCTCAGCAGAAAAAGAAATAAACCAAATATCAAAGAGTCAGGAAAGAGATCATGCCCCTAGTAAGGATAAAAAGTCCGATCATGAAACAAGTCCTGGAACAGATGACGACAGACACGGATGAGTTTGTGGACTTAATGTTTCCATTGTCTCAAAGTTTTAGAGACATTTTGGGGAACGCTTTTTTTAAGATGTGGACTTCAGTTTGGTCTTTTGATAATCTAAAACCTGGATCATTTGTACTGCTAAAGTTTTAATAAACTTGAAATGAAAAACGAATTATGTGTGTAATACAGTGTGCTGTGTTTTAAATATTTCATTGGTTTATGTATCCTTCTTGTGTGTTGGCAGCTAGAAAGGTAACTTCTGTGCCACATTTATTTTTTACCTGATGAACTTAGTTTAGTGCAAACAATGGCTGCCTGTGAAGAAGCTTGTTTCATGTGTGAAGAAGAAAGCTGCAAGTATACTTACATGTCATCTTAAAGCTAGGAGAATGTTGCAAGGTGTCCATCACTCCACTGTTGCTACATCTGTATTTCAGTAGGTATAAATCCTAAGGAAGTTAATTTGTAGAGGAAAATTATGTGGGTTTTTTGTAATCACAAAGTGAATTAATTTAAGTAAATCTGTTTGTACTTCTCTCACTGCCATCAGTAGAATTCAGTCATGCTGTAAGGCAGTCATCTGTGTTTGGGAGTTATTTCTTTGTCCTAAAAATAATTTTTGAAGTGCTCATCAGTGTAGGTTTTTTTCCCTGTAACCTCCTTTTTCTGTTCCCTGTTTTCATGTTTGTCTACTGCAGAAGATCAGCTTGGATGCTTCAGACTACCCTGCCTCAGTTGTTAATTAATGGATGCACAGAGATGAAAGTTTACCAGAATTCACAGTGGGTGTCAGAATAAGGAACCAGGAAATCCTTTTTAGTCTTGCTGCTTCTTAGCAGTCTGTGAGAAAACCATTGCAGTTCTCCAATACTGTTTTTTGGGGTAGTTGAAGCAGAATTTCAAGTAATGTTTAAAGACAGGCTCTTGGTGGTTTTTTAAAACAAAAATTTGCTTTCCTCCCTGCATCCCCTCATTCTAAAGATTGTACTGTGAATTCCTCCTCATTCTCTACTACGTGTGTGTCTTCCTCAAACCAATTCCCTCCCTTTTCTGCTTTCCTCTCCTGCCTCTAGGACCCACCCCTGTTTCCTTCTCAGCACCACACCCTCATATGAAAGAGAAGGAGGTTGGCTTGTGTTGCTGCAGGAGTGCCCGCATATGTGCGATCACCAAAGAGCAGCTGGTATGTGCTAACTTAACGTAGTGGGCTGAGAGGAAGATAAGATTTGGTAGAAACCCCAACACTTCTTTTAGTCCTTTGAACTATTCACACCAAAGGCTGGCAAATCTTGAAATTCCTGGAGAGAAGTGAAAAGCATTAATGTAAAGCTGTGTCAAAGCGAAACAATGTTTTAATAGTTGATTTTTTTGGCAGATCTTTGAGTGTATGACGTATAACTTGTTCTTACTGTCTTTTCATATGAATTTGTCAACATTTTTGCTATATAACCCACTTTGTGATCAGTGTGTGTCTACAGCAGATTAGCAGAATTGCTGAAACTTGGCTTGATATTGTGATCCAGACAGTTGTTACTCTAAAGGGAAACAAATAGTTATGTCTTGAAAGCAAAAGAAAATACAGGATTGTAAACAACATCAGCAACCTTTGTAAGGGAAGAAAACTGTAAGTGTGTAGTGCTACTTTTCAGCAGCGTAGTTAGTGGAGCTGCTTTGGCTGTCAACTTTGTTTTCCCATGTTTTAGTATGAATTTTGCATTGCAGTGGTCATTTTATGTAGAACATGTAAAAATGTTTCCCAAGCCACATGTGGGTGGATGATAGAGCTTACTTAAGAGAGCTTATAGGAGTGAACTGAAGACCTGTATAGTGGACTTGTTCTGCATGAAGCCACTCCGAACTCTGACTTTGGAGAAGTTTTAGTCCTATTTTGGAGGACTGTAGTAAGAAAAAGCTAGGAAGTTAGGCTTAAGAGAATTGTATGGCAGCTTGGACAAAGGCTTCCTTGGTGCATTTATACTGTGCTATGCGTGCTTCAGAGTCTTATTTAAAAACTGTCTGTTTGCAATATTCTTTCATTATTTTTTTATGGAGCTGACACACAAGCGAACTATTGCTGAAGAAGTATGTTTGCACTACCGACAATAGTCTTGCCAATACCACTGAAGCTCATGTAAGCATGCGAACAAACCAACCGACCCTCAACTATATTGACTGCTGTAGAAGAGGGGAAAAAATTGCAAGCAGTCAGCAATAAGGCAATCCATAGGAATTGTTAAAAAATGTTACAAAGTCTTTAATTTAAAATCGCAAAATGGAGATTATATCCAATTGTATTTTGCAGTTGTGTGTAACTAGTTATTTCAAAAGATGCACTTGTATACCCTTTCGTATGGATTTTTTCTTTGTTACAGTTCAGAAAACTATTTGTACAGATTAAATGAGCTCTAATTCTTTCATAGCACGTTAAAATTCATCTGAGTTGGTGGCACAAAGCTCATTTCCTTGTTTTTAATGTACTTTGTAAGAAGTTCGTTACTTTTAATTGCACATGGTGGGATACACTTGATCTCTTGATGAGTGCATGCCTTGCCTGTATCGTGTTTGATGGTAAACTGTTTTAGTGCCAATCACTTTCTTTAAACTGAAACACAACAATCGGAGTCTTGTAAGAGGGAAGATGTGCCAGATTTGTGCTGTTCTTTATCAAACTGGAAATTGAGAATGCTGATAAAAATTCGGTGGGACTGAAGCACAGTCCCATGGACAGCAAGATGTCCCCACACACCAGTGAGCTCTTGCTGCCTGGTGCAGCACTGACTACTGCTCTTGCTGTCCTGGAATGGCTTCTTCCCTCAATGGCAGAGCTTTCCTGTTCCCAGCCTCACAGTAACCAACTTGTGCTGTGTACCACAGTGTAGCTCAATGCCATCTTTGGCAGCTGTGCCACAGGTCACTGGCTTTTGGCTTGGAGAACTGAGCTGGAAGCATATTTGAAAGCAATACTTACGTGTACCAGAGATAATCAAAACAATGCTCATGGTCTTTTCTTGTGAATGGGGAAAAAAGTAGTACATTTAGAGGACAGCTTTTTCTGTCAGTACCCCAGAACTGACCTTACTCCAGAGAATTTGTGAACCTCAAGACTCAAGACAAAATGAGGGCAGGGAGTACTGGAATGACTTTGTAAGCATACATTTAAGTGTACATGCAGGCTTGAAATACTTTCCAAAGGTTAGACGCATTCTCTGTTGTACTGACAATAGATATTGACATTTTACTAATACCATACAGCCTATGTATACATGGAATGCTGAATTTAGTATTGGCAGTAGCTTTCCAAACTCTGAGACGGAGACCGTTACTTGATGTTGTATTTTCTGGGTACTGCCATCAACTCAGAAGCACAAATTCTTACTGAGGATGGGTGGATATAATGTGAGGTTGCGTAGACACTATTGCCTGTAAAAGATGTGTTGCTGTCTGTTAATTCTTTGATTCAGCCATAGTGTTTCAGTTGTTGCTTTGTTTTGGTTTTTTGTTTGGTTGGGTTTGGTTTTTTGTTTTTTTTTTTTTAAAGAAAAGGAAGAATAAGGCTATGGCTACATTTTAACCCTTTGTTCTATCTGGTTGTCAAAATTTCAACCTGAAACTTCTCCCTTGCTCCTTGAAATCCCACACTATGGACTTTTCTTTGTCAGATGCCCTGAAGAATTTGCAGTGGTCCCATAACAATATCTAATTTGTAATAGTGTCGGTCTGGCAAGTGGATTTTAGATTAATGTAAACATAAAAGAAGCAGTCCTTTAGCCACCTTTCCTGGAACTGTTGATTTATTGTTGATTTATTGAAGCAAATAAAGTATTTTTGGACACACTTTATAGGGGCATAGTAGACTCATTGCTTCTCTGATTGACAAAAATGTATAACCCTGCTTTTAGGACTTTCCTTGTAATAGGAAACCTAGAGATATACATACTGTGCTTTATCATCTATATGTTCTCTCTCTCCAATACTTGAAGAGCAACTTTGTGAGAAAAGGCAATAGTATTTTAGCAGCAGCCATGAGTTAATTTCTTTTTTTTTTTTTTGGTCAACTTAACCTGGAGGATACCAGTGACAAAATTAATCTTCACACTTCTAGAGTTAATGTGATAGAAATGTAAAGAACTGTTACTTGCACTTTCCTTCTTTTGCTGAAAATAGTAATTTTCCTAATGCAGTATTTAACTAAATTATTCAAGAAAATGCATATCAAAAAGTGTGGACTCTGCATTTTGCAAAATTTGAATTTGGTACAAGTCTGCAGTTGCCTAGCATAAAACTTTAGCTTTCCATTTTGTTGCATATGTACTTTCAGTATCATTCTTATTTCTTACCCTGGAACAATTCATGTCGTTAGGAACACCGTTCTAAAAAAACTTGTGTTGTATAAAAGCAAAAAGTAATACTTCACCTGCTTTTAAAAAAAAAAAAGTTATCATACCAAAATAAGTTTTCTAATTTTAGTATGAAATTTCACAAAAGGAAGAGCAGTAATAAAATATAATAAAAGTGGTGAGTTTAGATAGTGAAACTACATAAAGGTAAAGGTACATTTCATTAAATTAGTGTCTTTCCTTAATCATAAAGTCATTGTTCAAATGAAAGCAATAGGGCAGTTAACATGAGTAAGTTCAGAGGACAGATCTTAAACTGCTACATATGCATATGATTGGTTTAAAATTTATACTTGTATTCATCAAAGTTTTAACACTAACATTAAAAGGACTAAATAAACTGAACTAATGCAGTACCTTGACTTTGAATTGAAATTTTGCAACATGCAAAGCACTTAAGGAAACTTGCTATTTTTGGCAGGAAGTTAGACATTTCTACCTATCCTGTACATGTCCCTATAACTGTATATAAAAAGTAGTCAGTGTGTGGCATTAGCCATGACTGCTAATGAAGAGAATGGTTGGAAGGATTGGAAAGAAGGTAGGCCTACTAGTTTATGATCAGTGGCAAGAGGAACTAGCTTATAAATGGTTTCCTTCACCAGCTAAAAGAATTGTGGTTAATTATACAGGCAGTATTGTGCATGTAGTATTTAGCAGAGTATTTGGAAACCTCAGTCTTTTGGACACTTTGTGATTTATAGCTCCTGACAGGGAAGATGATCCAGTTGTCAGCTGGGAGAATGAGTTCTTGATATGAAATGTACAACTTGTGTATTAAAGTACTACTCAGAAATAAATGGTTTTTTGCATATTTGTTAGCTTATTCCATATGCCTGCCATGTGTGCTTCTTGCAGTATTACTTAGTGTCTTCTGTATTTAGAGTAATATTCACTTCTAAGTCATACAGTTCAACCCGTGTGTATAAATGTGCTTCTGAGTGTCCAATCTCCAGCCTTTTAAAGTGGTAGTACTGTTTGTACAGAATCACAAGCTATGGTGATTTGATGTCAGGACACTACCCCTCTTGAGTTAAACCAAGATCTATACATTTTTACTGAAGATGTGAATAGTCAGGTTTTTAGTCCATGCTAAATTGGATGATAGTGTTGAGTTATAGATGGAATTAGAGTTTGTACTACAGAATAATGATAAATGACAGTCTATTCACTATCTATATGTTGTAACATATATAAAAATGCAGCCATGTAATGAAGCTGATTTAGCGTCTTAACACTAATTTTTTTGCTAGTTGCAAACTTTGATCTTGTACTTACACAAATACAAGTCTCTTTTGTCTGTATGTGTGAAGCAGAACAGTTTTTACTAGTTACAGAAGAACTACCTATTTGGTGATGTGAATTTAAATCTAGTGGCAGGACAGCTTACAGTCAGTTTAGAACTGAGTGAAAGAGCAAGTTTTGATCAAAAAGTCACCTACACCAGTATCCCAGCCTGGCAACCTGGCTGTGCTGGCAGCAGAGTGCTTCAGAGAAAGCAGGAAAGTGCTTTTCCCATTCCCTACAGTCCGTTTAGAAACCCGAGTGCTGGATACACACAGTCTTGCTGCAGACATGTCTTTCCCATAAAGGATTAAAGACTCAGCCAGTGCCACAACTTCCTCAAGATAGTATCTCCAAAGTAAAAGTAAGTAGAAAACTGTCACAAATAAAAGGCACACTCAAGATTTGATCTTATCATTACAGGCAGATGTTTTTAAATAGCTTACTTGGTTTTATTTGCTCAGTAAAGATTTTTTAAGCCAAACAATAAGGTTTGAATTGAGCCTGGAGGCCCAGCAATACTCGAGGAGTACAGTACAGATGAACTGACAGTTTACCTTTGGTTGTTACCTCAACTTCCTAGAAAGTGAATCTACTGCTTTGTTCAATAATACAACTAGACTAGTTACTGGTATAGTTGCAAGGTATGGCTGTAGCTATGGTACTTGTTCCTTGAGCTGAAGTTGAGTATAGGCAGGTTCTGGCAAAGAGCACACCTTGTGACTTGCTCCAGAGTTAGCTTCGGCGGCTGGGCACTGATAGGTTTTGCGGGCACATATAACTTGTAAGGAGACATTGGCTAGCTTCTTATTCCTTAGCAGATACTTCTGTAGTTGTCAGATGTATTTCTGAAGAAGAAAGAAACAGAGTTTAAGTCTTACTGTGTAATTAACTACTGTACAATTAATTGCATATGCACTGATAGGTTGTAACTGAAACTAATGCAGAAATACTTGTCCTATAGCAGCAATGTAATACTAAGCTTAACCAAAGAAAGTCCAGTTTCTCCCTTGCCCACTATGCCACTGTACCAGTTGCTGGATTTGTATCTCCCAGATCTTAGTAGTCTCATACCTTTGATCCTCTCTCTGGTTTGCTCAGTAACTATTGCTTGCTTCTTCCAGTACATGCTGCTGCTTTCTCACATTTGCCTGCTTTTCCTTTACATAGAAAAGGAGTCAGACCAGGTGCTACTCATTTTAAGGGGGCAATTACTATTATGTTAAGAGATGTAATGTTGAATTTTATTGGACCTGCAGTTCTGATGTTCAAGCCCTTCAGCACCTAACAGAATTGTGCATTTCTCTGGCTAATGTATTGGAGATGAGGAAAGCCACAGAAAAAGGAAAGTGCCATGCTGGTTTATGCAAGACAGTATCAACCAGCTCTGAACAACTATGCTTTAAGACTGCTTTCTAGAAATTGGTTTAACAGATTACAGGGCAGGTTTGAATCATTTATGTATCCACTTTGGTATCTAGTTCTTAATGCCAAAGGCTATGATACACCAACACAAAAAGCAGCTTAGATTGTAGTGGTGGCAGTACAGGATTGTAAAGGGAATGACTACATATGTTACAAGTTTAACAAAGCCTCTAGTACAACTTCATTTTTTTAAATAGAAAGGAATTAATTTAAGATAATTCCAAAGAATACATCTCCTATGGTCTTGTCACACCTCTAGCCTTCACTTCAACTCCATCTGAAGTCTTAGCCTTCAGAGATGAGGGGTTTTTTTGAGAGCTATTTGTAAGTAGTGAATTCTCCTCCTCTCAAAGATGCACTGCTAGGACAAGAAGGAAGATTCAGCATCAGAGACAAGGATGCAGTGCCAGAAGAAGGAGGAAGATTACAGACTAGTTATAGCACTCTTCCATTCAAGAGATACCAGAAAAGCACAAGTTAATAACAGGCATCTGAAAGAATTTAGCTATTGAAATAGAAGAAGTTATTTGACCTAACACGACCAGTGAGCTTTGAAATTTTTTTTGAATTTTTTTTTCTTTTTCAGGAGCATATAGCCGGTCTGTATTGGGACATGAAAATGTCCATCCTTAGTAGTCCCACGGTGCCAACTCTTCTGTTCATGCGTAGTTTGTTTCCAGGTAGGTGTCCTCTTCAAACCTCCTCAGAGCTGAGCAGTAGCAAAGACCATGTTAAAAGAACTTGAACAGAACTAATAACTCCAACCTGGAACACTACCTAACAGTGAAGAGCTGCACAGTGAGTTAAGTCAAATTCCCTTAGAATATGAGGTATTTTAGAAAGCTTTTCTCTTCCACTTCCTAGGTAGGAGTTGTATTAGATCCACGATGACAGTACTGTCTTACATGGGTACCATAGCCACGCAGCTACCAGTTGTGTTAGTGCTGGGAGGATGCAATGTTAGACCCTGGAGGCCCACATGTTCAAACTTAAGTTGCTGCTCTACTTCTGGAGTTGGGTGACAGGTTTGGAAAAAATGCAGTTTGATTTAAGGTCTCTGTTTCAGTCCCTCTGAGGGTTGCCTTGTGTTTCTAAGGTATTGGCCTTATTAGAAGGCCAAGACCTATTATGTTTCTCATCTGCTACAACCTCCTGAAGCAGCACACCATCTGAGAGGGTGCTTTGCTGAGCAAAAACAGTAATTAAAGTTTACTAGTCAAATTATTTCTCAAAGCATATTCTGATTTGCTAGCTATTAATTAAAACTTCAGCTAATAGCTAATACAAGTAGTGATGCTAGGCATTAGATTAGAGGTGTACCTCTCAATTAGCACATTCTTCCAGGTCAGCAATTTCCCTTCTTATCAGCTGCAGTTGATCTGCCTGCATTTTGTTGCCATCTTTAAATGGCAGCTGAAAAGGACCTCTGGTGGTCAGCTAGACCAACCTCCTGCCTTACATGGGACATTTTTAATGCCTTCACAAGTGGTGATTCCACCCCCTCTGGCTATTTTGACCCAGTGTCATCACACTATGCTCCTGGTGAAGCAGGTTTTCCTGATGTCCCATGTCACAATCTGTTGTATCAATCACCTGACTCTGCTGAGAAGAGTTTGGCTCTGCGGTATTTGTAACTACCCTTCAAGCAGCAGTAGGCTGTTAATAGATTGCTCCTTGGTCTCCTCATTGCCAGACTGAATGGGTGCAGCTTTCTCTGTTTATGTCTCATCTCAGTCTGTTCAATAGCTTTCATCTGCTTCTACTTGCACAAAGAGCTGTTCTCTTAGCCTATTCCCTGTCTTGTCTTCCTGCTTTCTTCAACATATCATAACCATCAAACTGATTTTAGTCTTCTGTATTATTCCTGCCTGCCTTTCATGTAGGACAACTGAAAAAGACAATGAAATGTTACCAAAATGCTTTGTCACTGAAAATTTTAGAACCTCAAGTATTTCTTCATGTTCTTAAAACACTTGAGGTTTTTTTGTTTTGCCTAGTTTTATAGAAGATTACTAACCAGGGTTAGTCATTTAAAGCAAGCACACAAAGCATGCGCATCTTAAAGTCAATGGAATAAAGTGACATCGTGATTCATGCTGGATTTTCTTCATGCTGAATTTGGGTAACTAAATCTATATTTAGCCAATGTGCTTTAAAATTACACAGGATTCCTAATTCACTCTAGGTGTACTGAAAGGAAGAGTTGTTTCCTGGTACTTGAGCTTGCTATTTCTGTAGATGTTCAAAGTAAAAGGGGTATAAGACCCGTGGAAGCAGGCTGTAGATTTCAAATGCAGACATACATAATCTGCAAAACAGGGCATTTACTGAAGCTGAGTAGGAAATGAGGCTGCAATCTACCTTGCTTCCTGTTGCTCTGGAGGTAGACTAAAACCCACTTAACTCACCAGTTGCATGGCAGTGAGCATGTGCAAATATGCACTTAGGGATGCATTTGGAGCATTATCAAACTGCAGAGTTCAGCACCATTTCTGCTGTAGTCAATGCTGCTTCTCAAGGCTCCAGCTTCTGCGATCAAAAGGCTTTATTAGAAGTTTCTATTCTTGCTGCTTGCTGAAAAAAGCTTCAAGTAGTAAAAGGAGCACTGGCTCAGAGAGAAGGGAAATAAACTTTTCATTAGTGAACTAAGAAAAAACATATTTAGAGACAATTTCACAAGTTAATTGCCATGTCTCTATTTTTTTAAAATATGTAATTTCCAAAATCAATTACTCCAAGATAATTGGAGAGAACTCTGAGACTTGAACAGGAAGATGTGCTCCAACCCATGACGGGCATTCAGCCCTGACACCAGGCTAGAGCTATTCTGGGCAATACCCAGTCCGGAAGCCCACATCTTGTTCCCTCCTTGGATGCTTGGAGAGGATAACAAAAATTATATCCAGTCACGGCACTGATTCAGTTACTCACTGTCTTTATCACTGAAATGCTCGATCCTTCCAGAAAGCAGCTTCTCTCTGAGCATCATAGTCCAAATCTGCTTGCTTTTCCTGCTGTTTTTTTGCCTGCTTTTCAGCCTGATGAACAAAAGGGATGTTAGTTGATACTTAGTTGATACTTGTCAAGTATCATCCCTTCCCACTTCTCTCCCTTGCTGTACCCCCCACCAAAAGGGTACACTGAATAGCGGAGTGAACATCAGCATTAGCTGCTGCTCTTTGGTGACCTGCCCAGACAATACAAGAGAGCAGTAGTGGCATGGTTGAAAAAATGGCATAATGACACAGGACAGGATGTGATCTCTCATTGTTGATCTCTTTCTTATTACCAGCCCTCCCAGGTAATCCTCCCTGACCAGCATGTGCTAAGTTAGCCTGGAAGAGGCTTCTGTTGCACTGGTCTGAGAGGAGGCTGGTGCCCAACACCAGCACCTGTGGTGCACGCAGGTAAAAAACAAACAAAACACCCCTATCAGACCCACACAGTGCTGTTGGTTTAGATGCATGCTGCTTTCTGAAGGGGCTGACAGGGTACAGCTCTTCTATTTACCATTTGCTGGATCTGAATTTTCTGTACTTCCATGTTTGCGTCACGTTGGCTTTGTTTCTTGGCTTTTTCCATTTCCAGGTAGATGCGGTTCTTTTCTAGTAACGCATGAAGTTCTCTTTTCCCCTCTGCTTTTTCCTCTCTCTCCTTCTCCACTTTCATCTTCATCTGTATTTTACAAAATACACAAAAACAGTTAACCAAGGAGCTAGGCTCCGAAGCTGGAAGCCATATCTTTCAGCAGAAGCAGCCCTGTATCAGCGCTCTGACGAGCACAGTCATTGTGGCTGGCCAGTGTCCAAGGCCAGGGTTTTCAGCAGCCCTGGCAGATCTGCACCCAACACGGAAGCAGGAGAGGGAGAGAAGACCCCAGGAAAGATGTCAGCGGCCCTGATGAAGCACGCTGATGCATGGCACCAGAGCCACCAGCTGTGACCTGGGCCAGGCTCCTCGGCTGGAGGAAGCAGTGCAGCTGCTAAGTGAAAACTTGCATGTGCGTCTCATTCGAGACAACTGTGCTAGAATCTATGGTGTTTCTAAACAGTATTCAGAAATATAAATATATGACAGAAAGAGGAATAAGAACAAGCTAGGTTTCTTACCACAGTGGCTCTGTGTTCAGCAATAGAGTCAATGGCTGCCTTTTTTTTTTTTTCCTTTGCTTCTTTCTCTTTGTTTTTCATCTGGTATTCATCTTCTGCCTCTGCAGCTCCTCTAGCAAGATGATCATCTTCAATCTTACACGCCTCATTCATCTGTGCAGTTAGTTGTTCAAAAGCTTTGTCCTTATGCTCCTGCATTAGCCTGCAGGAGAACATAAGCTATCATAACATATCAGGATATCCGCTCAGATTACCTGCGGCGCTGCTCCTAACAAAGCCAGCAATCCCACTTCCACCCCCAGCAGCACCAATTACTACTGGAACTGGCAGGCATTTCTTCTGGACTTCCTACTTCTTTTTCAAGTTTTAATTACAGAAAAATTGCTTGCATCACAAAATTCTGATTTTTGCATGTAACATCTCACAAAATTAAATTGCAAGTTTGAATCTTAATGCTGAAAACTGTAGCCCTAGACCCACCTGTTAGTCTCTGCATCTTTTTCTCTTGTCAGATCAGCCATCGTTTCTTTTCCTTTAATGTAAGCCTTAATCCGATCATCATCTTCCTCTTCCTTTTGTTTCTCTTCAGCTTTCATTATTTTCTGTTCAGCTACATACTCCTGTTGAAATGGAAAAGTAACTTTTATTTTTATGTAGAATGAGATTTTGGAAATATGAACTGAAAAAAAAAAATCTAGCAAAGACTTCAGGCCTAGCCTATAATAAGAGTTCTTTGGTTGATCAGTGGGGAAGCTATAGAAGATAGAAACACAGAGATGGAAGAGAATTCTCATGACCTACGTACCACAAAATACCACAAAAGTAAAATTAGTATGTGGTTGCAGCCCCCAGCACAGTATCTTTAAGTTATGTTCTTTCTTCTGCTTCCCCGCTGGCTCCAACTGTACTGCTCCCATTCCCACAGAACAGACTCTGAAGGGCTCAAACAGTGAGAGTCCATAGAACTGTAAAAATGTAAGGCACAAGGCATTTCGTAATCACACAGAAATGGCAGTTGTGAATATATATACCTTTTATTGCGTATACAAGGTTGGGGGCAAATGGGATAAAGTTTGTATAATTGAGGTGAGAAGGACTGGGGGGGGGGGGGCAAGTAGGATTGCAGCAGGAATTCTCTCCTCTTACTCTCTCACATGCCAATGAATCATCACAGTACCTCCACTTCAGTCTCCCTGCTCAAGCAGGCATGGGGAGGGAAACGGTAGGTGTGGTAAGTAGGTCCTCACTAATTTTCTAAACCTCTCCAATCATAAAGGGAAAGACAAGTTTAGAAGATATTGTCATGTTCAGACTCAGGCTATTCCCTCTTCCTAACAAAGGAAAATGGGCTTAAACCAGAGCAGGTACATGGAACCTACATCCAGTTCTCAAGTCAAGGACAATCTCCTTGCTGTCTATAGCAGACTTTTTCCATCGTAGACCAGTCAAAGCTCAGGTGCCACATTACAACTTCCAAGAGGCCTTTCTCAAAGCACAGAGGAAGGACATGGCCTGCAACTGGAAAGGCAGGCATATGATCCAGTGCTACTGAAGCTGTCAGCAAACCTCCTGCTGCCAGCAGGCCCGTTTACTTGTGGGCTTAATGCAACCGTTTCACTCCAGGCAGCCAAGGTGAAACAAGCATTTTAAACTCTGTGCTTTCCTGTTACTTACGTGATACAGCCTCTGGCGTTCAACTTTTTCCTCCTGTTCCTTTTCTTTCCCTCTCTGAATTTCCAGTTGGTACAATCGGTTCAATCTCTGTATTTGTTCTCCTTCTCTTTTGTCTTCTAGCTTGGCCAGATCTGCCTGATGCTTGTGCTCCTTTATTCTGAATCAGGAAAAAGAGTTGAATAAATGGGCTAGGGATGGCATGAAGTGATGAACAGATACAGATTCTGCACATCTGCAAGTACTTTAACAGTAAAAAACCTGATATTTTGAAGTGGAAGTAGAATGTCAGAGATCAAAAATAGAATCATGGTTTTTAAAAGGTAGCTGCAAATCCTTTGGCCAAAGCTCAGTCCTAGTGCAAGGGTGGTGGTTAAGCCTATACTAGCAAAAGCAAACATGACCAGCATATGGATCTGAATATCAGATTGAATTTGATTAACCTGTTTAATTGTTAGCCCACTGCCTGTACAAGCTGGGCCTTTGCCAGCTAGCTGTCTTCCAAGCAACGCCACAGCACTGTGCAAGATATGGCCATGATTGTCAGCCTCTGCTAGCTGGATGCGTGAATGATTCTGGGCTGGGGGAAGCAGCAATAATGAAGAGTTTTGCCTTAGGGAGACAAGCTGCTTGCTCTTAGTGCCACAATACAGACAGTTTTGTTTAATTTATTAGGATCGATATAGCCACCAGCAACAAGAGACGTGTCTGAAGCTGGAGAACAGAGTCATGGAGGAGACGGAGGGTGAGCAGAGGTGACAGGTTTTCAGCCTGACCGCCGAGCGAGGAGGATCAGAAACAATGGTTTCAGAGAAGTGAGTCACGCAGCCCCAGGCACGGCGCCGAGGCCAGGCCGGAGGCCTGCTCCGCCGCAGCGGGGGCGCCTCGGGCGGGTCAGCCCCGGATAACCCCGCTCCAGCGGGGGCGCCTCGGGCGGGTCAGCCCCGGATAACCCCGCTCCTGCCTTGCGGGCCCGCCCTCCCGCCCCACCGGCCGCGCAGGCGGGTCCTGGCGGCGCGGGGCTGGCCGCGGGAGGATTTTTAACCGAAACCCCGCTCCCCTCCCAACTCCTGAAGGCCCCGCCGGACTCACTGCGCCAGCTGCTCCTGGGCCACGGCCCGGCGGGCCAAGTAACGGCCGCGCTCCAGCTCTGCCTCCCGGCGGGCGGCGTCCGGCCCCTCGCCGTCCATCGTCGGCCTTTCTCCGCCGCGGGCCGGCCCAGCGCCCGCCCCTCCGGGAAGCGGCAGAGTCTGCCGAGAGAAAGAGACGGATCTTCACCGACGGCGACGGCCCGGTTGTCCCGGGAAGTCGGGGCTCGCTCTTCCGCCCCCAGAGAGGGAACAAAGGGGGCCGCGGCGAGCGGTGCCCGCGGGAGCGCCCCGGGCCCGAGCCGCCCCGGCCCTGACGGGGAGAACGGCGTGAGCTGGCGGCGCCGACAGCAGCAGAGGACAGGGGAGGAGCGGCGGCCGGCCAGCCGCGCCCGTTACAGCGGCACGGCACAGCGCTCCGCCCCGCCCCGGGGAGCTGCCGGCGGGCGCCGCCCGCTCTTCCAGGCGGAGAGGCTCGGCCCGGCCCGGTAGCTGAGGCGCCGCCTCCCTCCCCGCGTCGGGCGGCAGAGCGGGCTCGAGCAGCGGCGGTGGCGGTGGAAGCCCCGTCTGCGGGGAGCTGCCCTCCTCCGCGGCCGGTCCGTGAAACACCCGTTTCCCTGTAGCGAGCCTGTATCGGTAAGAGGCTGCGACGCCCCCTCTGCCTTTCTGGTCTTTCTGCGCCGACCCCGGCGGCTTTCCTCCCCGCCCGTTTGCCGCTGCGGCCGGCGGTGAGGCGTTCTGGCGCGGCCTGGCTCCGTGGGCTGCCGCGTCGCCTTCATCCCGCTCGGCCTGCCCGCGGCTGGGGGTGTTGGAAACCCGCCCTCATCCGTCACCTGGCCTTAAAAGCTGGCCCCGGGGCGCTCTGTTCCCGGAGGAAGGCCCTTGGCCCTAGGAGCTGGATGAGGGAGGAGGTCGGTCCTCCTCCTCCTTCTTCCAAAGTTCCTCCCTTGCCCTGCCGGGCAGAGACTCCTCGAGGAGGTGACTGCTGCACTCCTGAAGGAGCACACCCACCTTACATCCAGCTGTTTTACACTGTAGGGGAGGTAAAACCAGCTCTGTGTGGCCTTCTGCTTGCAGGAGGGACCTTGCCCCCGGGGTAGCCTCCCATCTTGCTCAAAGTCCTGTGCTTTCTTCAAAGCTTGTTGCTATCAGAAGCCAGACTTAGAAACTTGAAGGCACACAAAAGACCCATTTTCCAAACTAAAATATTGTCAAGCACCCTTTGTATAAAACTCCCCTAATTTTTTTTTTTTAACTTGCATCATTTTCTAGTTTGGCCAGCTGGTAGCTGGGGGGCTGGAACAGAAGGTTGTGTGCAACAAAGCAAAGCTTCAAGGTTCTTGGACTTTGTTTTCAGTGGACCCCAGAAGGGGGGATACCCTGTGTAGGCCCCAGGGTACTTGTGGAGGAAGTCATTACAGGAAACCCTACCTTTGTCCAAGGCAGGAACGTGATGGTAAAATTTCAGCAAAGAAACTAAGCTTAAGGAGTGAGATGTGTGTGTGACTTTGGTGTTGGGGAGTACGTCAGCTGCGGAATCTGAGAAACAATTTTAGATCTGGATCTATTTACTGCAGATTGAATCATTGTTAGTCTTTTTGAAAGAATGGTCCAACTATGTTGTTCTTGTTGCCATGCTTTTTTTGCAGTAGCTATTTACATCTACATTGGGACCTATTTGCCTCCTAGGTGACCCTTTAAGGGCTGTGATCAAATCACATTCGTGTTTTCATATATTATAACTAATTTATAGCATGACATTTGTTTTATAGAGGTAGTTGCAAAATGTTTTAAAAACTCCAGTACCGTAACTATTCTAACTTTCACATGTATTAGGTTGTTTTTTCTTCCCCTGTAGACTCTGTAAAGTTGTTTTGTTTTTTTCTGTTATGGGGAATACTTAACTGGAATTGGGCTAGCGAAAAATGTGACCTTTTGCACTGGGAATTCGTATCCTAGGCCTGAAAACCCTGGCACAGTGAATTTTTAGAATAATGAATAATAAAATATAACAGTAATAGTGAGCTTTTGGCTAGAATGGGTTGCATTGATGGTCAATTACATGTCATACATTTCTGTCTCAAGTTTAATAAACTAACTTTCATGAAATACAAGCTGGGGATTTTGGAGAATATAACCAGTTCTCTGCCAATTTTTTTTTTTTCAAATGGACTTCCAGATTCATACCATATATTCAATGTAGATCATTTACAGCTTAACTCTGCCCATAAGGTTCAAAAAGATATTTTTTTGACCATGTGAACACTACTTCTGCCTTTCCTTGCTGGATAGTCTCAATATTATTTCATGTTTTTCACTTCTTGAGCTGTAGTACAGCTACAACAAGGTAACTGGGTCCCAGCACCATCCTGTGCTTGAAGACTAGTATTTATTCCTTCTCTTCCTCTGGAAAATGGCCTGTGTCCAAGTCCTCTTACATCTTTGGATACTTTGAGAAGAGGATAAAGATGATGTGTAGTCTTGGACTCCGATTCAATTACTTGCTCTGCATAGCTCTGAAATTCACGCTCCTTACAAAGTGCAATAGCCTCTATCTGAGCATCGTAGTCCAAATCTGCTTGCTTTTCCTGCTGCTTTTTTGCCTGCTTTTCAGCCTGATGAAGAAAAGGGAATAACAAAGCTTAGTATGTCTTTCACAACATAACTATCCCTTAAAACTTAGAGAGGGTAAAAGCTTACAGGAGATGTGCAGTGATGTTAGTCGATACTTGGCAAATATCATCCCTCCCCACTTCTCTCCCCTGCCGTACCCCCCACAAAAAGGGTACGTTGAGTAGCTGAGTGAACATCAGCATCAGCTGCTGCTCTTTGGTGACCTGCCCAGAAGATACAAGAGGGCAGCAGTAGGACATAATGGCACAGGACGGGATGGAATCTGTCATTGCAAACCAGCCTTGACTTGCACTGCTGCTCTGAGAGGAGGCTGGTGCCCAACACCAGCATATGCGGAGCATACATGATTTAATAAAAACAACAAACAAAAACCCTGAAACAAAACACAGCAAGCTTCCTCTCTCTCTCTCTTCCTCTCAGGCAGGAGCTAGTGCTGTTGGTTTAGATGCATGCTGCTTTCTGAAGGGGCTGACAGGGTACAGCTCTTCTATTTACCATTTGCTGGATCTGAATTTTCTGTACTTCCATGTTTGCGTCACGTTGGCTTTGTTTCTTGGCTTTTTCCATTTCCAGGTAGATGCGGTTCTTTTCTAGTAACGCATGAAGTTCTCTTTTCCCCTCTGCTTTTTCCTCTCTCTCCTTCTCCACTTTCATCTTCATCTGTATTTTACAAAATACACAAAAACAGTTAACCAAGGAGCTAGGCTCCGAAGCTGGAAGCCATATCTTTCAGCAGAAGCAGCCCTGTATCAGCGCTCTGACGAGCACAGTCATTGTGGCTGGCCAGTGTCCAAGGCCAGGGTTTTCAGCAGCCCTGGCAGATCTGCACCCAACACGGAAGCAGGAGAGGGAGAGAAGACCCCAGGAAAGATGTCAGCGGCCCTGATGAAGCACGCTGATGCATGGCACCAGAGCCACCAGCTGTGACCTGGGCCAGGCTCCTCGGCTGGAGGAAGCAGGAATAAGAACAGGCTAGGTTTCTTACCGCAGTGGCTCTATGTTCAGCAATAGATTCAATGGCTGCCTTTTCTTTTGCTTCTTTCTCTTCGCGTTTTTTTTCTTGTTCAGCTTCTTTTTTTGCAATGTCTCTAGCAAGACGATCATCTTCCCTCTTCAATGCCTCATTCATTTGTACAGCTAATTGGCTAACGATTTTGTCCTGATGTTCCTGTGTTAGTCTGCAGAAGAACATGAGCTACCATAACATACCAGGGTACGCAGCTGGCTCTACCTGAAGCATTACTGCTACCAAACTCAGCAATCCTGCTTCTAGTCTTCTCTCCTCTTGCCACACAGGCCAGCCCACCCACCCAACTCCTTGATCTCTTTGTGTTCCTCCGGTTTTATTTTTTTGTCTTTGTACTTTGAAGGGTGGAGAGATCGCTCCCACACCCACCTATTACTAAGGAACCTGTGAAAGAATTTCCTTTTCTCCTGAATTCCCTACTCCCCCTATCAGCAGAATTTAATTTTTTGAATAACTGTGTTTTGTGCTACATCACGAGTCTGAAAGATTTGAATATGACTACAGTATAATTTTTAGTTTATTTACAGTTTATACTCTAGCTTTGTACCTACCTACGCATTTCAGCTTCTTTCTCTTTTATCAGCTTGGCAATAGTTTCCTTTGCTTTAAAATGAGCTTTAATCCGTTCATCTTGTTCCCTTTGTTTTTGTTCCTCTACTGCTTTGATCGTTTTCTGGTCAGTTACATGCTCCTGCATGGGCAAAATGGTCCTGGTATAACTGATGAAGTTTAGAAAATCTGGGCCTGGGGTAGCAACTTAAAAGAATCACTCCCTATTCTCTCTCTTTGTGTTTCTTTCAAAGAGAGAAGAGAGGAAAGGGGTTCTCAGTACTTTCACTTACTTCTGCCTCCCTGTTCAAACATGGATGAGGAGGACATAGTAGATACGAGGAAGGAGAAGGGGAATTGGGCATTGAACAGCTGCTTCTCCAGTCCGTTACACAAACAAATTGCTATGCAATGCAGTGAGCATTATCCCTTGCTCCCATTCATACATGTGGGAGAGGGGGACGTTGAGAAGAATGGGACTGTACAACCCCCACCAACACATACACAGACTGTGCTGCTCCTGGCCCACCGCATCCAAAACTATCCCAGTCTGAGACCTTAATCCAAATCATAGCTGAAGAGTTTTCTATAATTTTATGTAAAAAACCCAACTGTCTATTGTATGCTAGCCAGAACTGTTATGAGGCATTTATAGTTTACATTTAGCAAAGATGCCTTTAAAGGTGAAGAGAGAAGGCAGCGCGTCTTGACTAAGTTTCTAAACCTCTCCAATCATAAAGGGAAAGACAACTTAAAAAGATGTTGGTATGTTCAGACTCAGGCTATTCCCTCTTCCTAACAAAGAAAAATGGGCTTAAACCAGCAGGTATGTGGAACTTAAATCCAATTCTCAAGTGAAGGAGAATATTCCTTGCTGTCTACAGCAGTCTTTTTAATCATAGACTAGTCAAAGCATCGGGTGCCAATGTCCCTTCAGACAAGAGAAGGGACCTGCCTCCAGGAGGCCTTTCTCAAAAGCACAGAGGAAGGACATGGCCTGCAACTGGCAGGGTAGGCATATGATCCAGTGCTACTGAAGCTGTCAGCAAACCTCCTGCTGCCAGTAGGCCCATTTAGATACATGAATGCTATTGTGTCACTCCAGGCAGCCAAGGTGAAACAAGCATTTTAAACTCTGTGCTTTCCTGTTACTTACGTGATACAGCCTCTGGCGTTCAACTTTTTCCTCCTGTTCCTTTTCCATTCTTCTCTGAATTTCCAGTTGGTACAACTGGTTCAATCTCTGTATTTGTTCTCCTTCTCTTTTGTCTTCTAGCTTGGCCAGATCTGCCTGATGCTTGTGCTCCTTTATTCTGAATCGGAAAAAGGAGTTGAATAAATGGGCTAGGGATGGCATGAAGTAACAAACAGATACAGATTCTGCATAACCATAGGTACCTTGCACTGAAGGATGTGATACTTTGACTTGAAGGTGGGTAGAATATCAGAGGTGAAAAATAGCATCATTGTTTCTAATGGTAGCCCTCAATCCTCTGACCAGAAATTAGCTATGGTATGCTCACAGATTGCAGTCTGGTGGTAACAAGTTTTATCTGGATGACCTGTTAGTGCCACTGCATTCATAATGTTCTGGCCTATCTCTGCAGCACCCTCAGTCAACAAGATTTCCGCAGCAAGTCCCGCCATATCTATGCTTCTCCTTCTGGGCATGCAGGCAACAGCTTAAACTGGTAGCGTTCTGTACTAAGTTCTGCAAGGATTTATGTGTTGGACCTGGAATATGTGAGACCAGACTTTGAACCCTTCCTCTGCCTCAGGGAATTTGATTCCTTCTATCGGAACACCAGGGCCAGTCCTTATAAATACCACTGGAGACCCCTCCATAAGGTTTCTGTAAGAGCTGAGAGAAAGAATGGAGGTGGCAGTGATGCGTTCTCTTGATGCGTTCTTTGGAATCTATTTATGGGCAAATGGAAAATCTGGTTTAACCTTTTCTTTTTCTGGGACCAAAGCTGAGTTAAAATACACTTTCAGTAACAACTTTTGAATAGCGATTTGACTAAAACCTATTGATGCCCACCAGAGCCGATTTTACATGCAGACTGTTGGCAACTAAAAGACACTGCATATCACAGCTTTTCCCTTTTGTGCAAGGTCTTTTGTGGCACTCTGGATTTTTCTTTTAAAGTGTCGCATTTGTGAATCAAATTATTAGTAAGCTTCTGTAAAAACCTTATAGAATGTATTTGTGAGAGAAAAGTTTAAGTAAATAATAAAGTAGGGTTACTTTTGATTAATTATTACTTACTGTTCCAGCTGATCTCTGCGTAGTGCCTGTTGATTCATATAACGCTGATGTGCCTTTTCTTGCTCTCTGAGAATAGCTTCTTTACATTCACGTTCCTTTTCTTCATCCTTCTTTTTGTTAACATCTGACTTTAACTTTCTAAATTCAACTTGAGCATCTCTTTCTTTTAGGACCTCAGCAAGTAGAAGTGCACTCTGCAAGAAAACATTTAAAGTCATTTGCCTGTTCAGAAGTGCTTAAAGAAATTCAGTACAATTTGAATTTAAAAATTATAAGGTGTCAACAAACATGCAACCCTTTCACTCTTTCATTCTGATAGTATAGGTAGGTTTTTGCATGATCAATAGCCTCCTTCCGTTTTGCTGCTTGGAACTGTTCTTCTTCCAAATCAAGTAACTTTCTTTCTTCCTCTTCCCTTTCTTCACGTAATTGTTTGGCTTTAAGTTTCCGTTGTGCCAGGCCCTATAGTGCAGAAAAAATTAGAAATCACATTTAAAGCACATGAACTAAAAACGTATAAACCATTCTGAAGGTGATGTACTCAATGATTGGGTTTTTTTTTAATTTTGCATTTTAGCTTTCATTAAAAAAATTAAATGTTGGTGTTAGATGTTAAATGTATTTAAATGGAGTTTAGTTAAAATACATATTTAAAAGCAAATGGTAAACAAACGGAGTACAGCTACAAGTGTTACCATGAGTGGTTTTGCATATATGAAAATGAATCCCTTTGTTTACAAATGTATCTTGTACTTACCATAATGGTATTGGGCCAGTCTTTTACAGCTGCTTTGGAGCGTAAGTGCATTTCTTCCCGTTCTTTCTTCTCAGCAAGGATGCGTGCTGCTTCTCTAGTTGTGCTGCCAAGATTGTCCTGAATCCTTCCCCATTCTGCTTTTGGCAATACAATTACCTGATGAAGATCTACTTCATTTGGAAGAAAATATCCGCCTAGAACATTATTTTCTTCCAAATGATGTGACGCTGTGCAGAGGGAAGAAAGGATAGTGAGGTTACTTGATACCAGAAGATCCTATATTCAAACCTGTATCAGGATTTGAGTTCCTGCATAGTAACAACACTAAGTTGTGCCAACAGGTACTCTCCCCAGCCCAGTACCCCAGAGCTAAGACAGGGTATCTGTGTCTGTAGTCTGACTATGGCCAGTGTATGTACTTGGGCTGTGGCTGAATGACTTAACTCTTTGTATGTCCCTTCCCTATTCGTGTGTAGGCACAGGATTGGCTTCTGGTAACTAACCCTTTCCAGGCAGTACTTGGGCGTGATTCTGAGAACAGCAGGGACCAGGGAGCATTCCCAAAAGGAAAGGGGGAATATTGGTGAAGCCGTTTTTCTGGCTGGATGAGGCAGCAGTGTGGGCACAGATTGTGCCTTACCACCCTTGCCCTGCACACTTACTGTATTTACTAAAATAGATTTGGCTTGTAGAACAGTTTCTTCATTTGTTGGAAAGATTAGCATTTCTTTCTTCTATTAGGCTTGCGTACACACGTGCATGCATACATGCAGCTTTTCTAGGTGATCACTAGGTTTTGTGAAATGCCCTTCAAACTGTCATCAGTATTTTCGAAGGAAGTGGCACTCTATATGGAGGGGTGTCCTGTTAGACATTCTCCTCCTTCATCTGATTTGCAGCAGGCTTACATGCGGTGTCTAAAATGTAAGGAGGCTTTCTCTTACAGGGATACTTATGTCAAAGTCTGTTTTTCAGATGCAGTTGCTAATCTGTTTGTCTTATGGTGGGGACCAGACCTGATCTTCTCCCTCTGTCCAGAGTGAAGGTAGCTTTGCCAAAGGTAGACGCACACTGACCCACTGCTCCCTGCGGATAGGGAACTGCCAGGCACCCGGTTCTTCCCTAACTCGCAGCTGTTGGATGATACCGTACCTCCTCTGGTTTCAGGTTAGTTCTTTCTAGGTACTTCTAGAAACAGCCTGTCTTGTCTGCAGCTGGGAGAGCAGGGGGAGGTTTGGGCAGAGTCACCCCAGACACGGGGACAGGGAGCACCCCTACAGCCTCCCGGAGCCGCGTGCAGCTGGTGCAGCCACGGGCTCGGCGCTGCCCTCCCCCCGGGTCCCGCTGCCCGCGGGGGAGCCCCACTCACGGGCCAGCTGCTGCCGCCGCTGCTGCTGCCGCCTCCCGCAGGGGAACCCGGGCCGCGCCGCCGCCATGGCCCCGACCCGCGCCGCCGGTGTACGCGCGCCGTTGCCGGGCAACCCGGCGGCTGCCAGTCACGTGATGACGTGGCGTGGAGGCACGTGGCGAGCGGCGGGCGGGAGCCGGAAGCGGCAGGCGCGCAGGTGGGTGGCGGGCAGCGCGGCCGTTGGCGGGCGGTAACGGCCCGGCGCGCTCTGCCCCTTTCCGTCAGGGGCTGCCGCCCGGCTTCCCCCCGCCTCTGCCAGCTCCTCGGGCGTCCCCGGTGCCCCCACCAAGGTGGCTGCTCTGCTTCCCCCCTCGGCCCGATCGTTGCGCCCCGGGCGGGCGGCGCAGCAGCCGCTGTGCTGCGGCTGGGAGGGGGCCGCTTATGCGGCTGCGCGGCCGGCCGGCTGCGGGCGCTGGGGAGCTGGCCCGAGGGACGCCTGGGGCTGAGGAAGCGGCGGTGCTCGTGTTACCGGTGTGAGAGAACTTGCCTGTGAGGGAACGGCTCCAAGTATCAGATGAGATGTCTCCCGCTCCCAGGGATTTCCGTAGCCCAGAGGTGGGCTGCAGGTACTGACGTTGCAGGACTACAGCAAGCAGACCGATTTTTTTTTCCCCCAGCTCCACAAATGGCAGTATTTCTTTTCGTTGGCTGCTTTGATTTGGTATGTCCTTATTAAAAAGACTGGCTCCATCTGTTCAGTAGTAGTTTTCTTTCAAAATATCTCTTAAGGTGTTCTGCCAGGACAATCCCAGTTTGATTGCGCTGGCAAATGATGGTGGAGAAATTTAGAACCATTGGCCAAACTGATGGTGCATGAGTACTGGAAGATCGACTCTGTGTTAGCAGGTATTAGTAACTGTGCAGCATGAGTTTAGATACTTTGACATTGTCTATTTTAAACAGAGGTTTGATACTGAACTCAAACTTTGACCTTTACAGGCTGCTTTTTTAGCTTCAGCACAACTTCCCATAGCTGTAGTGGCCATAAATAGTTTACTTTGTTTAGATATTTGTCCTAATCCTTCATTTTCTTGCAGAATTTTTCTGTTCTGAGCACAAGATCAGGGTAGGAATTCAGTACTTTTGTTTATATAAATAATTCTCTTTTTTGTTTGTTTTGGAAACTATTTTCTGACAGCTATGAAATTTCTGTTGGTTTTTGATTTTGACCATACAATCGTAGATGAAAATAGTGATACCTGGATTGTGAAATGTGCTCCTGAGAATAAACTTCCCAATGAATTAAGAAACTCCTACCGCCCAGGACACTGGACAGAATACATGGGCAGAGTCTTTGTCTACTTGGGAGACAATGGCGTCAAAGAAGATGAGATGAAAAGAACTATGACAACAATTCCTTTCACTGCGGGAATGGTAGATCTTCTGGGCTTTATTGGCAAGAACAAAGAGTTGTTTGATTGCATAATTGTTTCAGATTCTAATACAGTATTTATTGACTGGATTTTGAAAGCTGCTGAGTTGCGTAAGGTGTTTGATGAAGTGTTTACAAACCCCGCAGCGTTCAGCAGTACTGGCTATCTTACTGTACAGAACTTCCATGCTCACCATTGTGCAAAGTGCCCTAAAAACCTTTGCAAAAGGAAAGTTTTAAAGGAATTTCTAGATAAACAGTTGGAGCGAGGAGTAAGTTATACACAAATTGTATATATAGGTGACGGTGGGAACGACTTATGTCCAGTAATGATTTTGAAGAAGGATGATATTGCTATGCCCAGGCAGGGGTATACCTTGGAGAAAAAAATGTCTCGTCTGGCCCAAGATTTCAGTCCTGTAGAGTGTTCTGTTCTGGTTTGGTCATCTGCTACTGAAATTATGTCTTATCTGAAAGTGCTTATAAAGGAATAACTCAAATAAAGAAAACTAATGTAGTTATATTTTTATCTTCCCGGGAGAGAAAAACTGCATGTGTATAAAAGCACAAAATTGTAAAATTGGGCTGTTATCTGAACTTATGTTTTTTAAACACAATATAAAACTGTTTATGTTCAATCTTGGCAATAGTGGGAGAATGAAGTTAAAATGTCTTTCTAATGTAATACACATTCTAACGTAAGTGGAGAAGCGGGGTTGCAAGAGGAATTGCCATTATTTGTCTTCCCCCTCCCCCCCACAAGCCTTTACCAACTACATAACTGACCTGTCCTGTTCCACATGCTTAGGGGAAGGACTAGGATTAGTGCACGAAAGAATGAAATTCTTTACTTACAAAACATTAGGTGCCAGGAGCATGGTTCTGGAACTGTTGGCTTTTATACTTCTTTGATCAGGATAAATGTTTAATTTTGTAAATTATTTGTATGCTTGTAATCTTGTTTGATCTGAAGATGCATTTATATTTTCAATATACTAAATATTTTACCAAACAAAATTACTTTTTAATAATTTGTATTATCTTGTATTGTAAAGACAATAAAAGTTACTGTCACCGACAAAAGCAACACATCCTATTCGTGTAATGTGTTCTGCTGGCCTGTGTGTCATCAGGCACCTGTTCTTGTAAGGGCCTGGAGAGAGTGAACACAAGTGTAGGTGTCAGCCTTTGGGTAACACCTTCATTTATTTTGTCAGTCAGAGCCCTTCTCTTCTGGAGCGCAGCAAGGGTGTTGCTGTTCTGTTGAAAGAAAAGTCACTCTCCCGTTCTCCTGACTGCCGCCCTGACAGCATGCTGCTGCCACTCCGTGTAGAGCTAACGCTGCTTTGATCTTCCATGCTGACAGCTCTGAGTCAGCCAGGTGCTTTTTTTCTTGCTGGGTTTCTGCTGCAATGTACAGGCCCACAGAATGGTGCATATGGATACATGTTTACACTGATTTTACCTATTCACTGTCATCCATATCTATAGTATAATCCTCTCTTACAGGCTGGAAGGGAACATCTATGTCCATTTTAACTTTTGAACAGAATTGTTCTGTCTTTAAGTAGTTGAAGGAATCATTTGTGAACATGCAGTCTTTATCACTCACAGTGAGATGAGCACCAAGAGCTGGGCTATGCATATAGAGATATTAACAATAAGTCTCATTAAAGTTAAATAATGTATTTTCATGCTATGTTTTCCTTCTTATAGTCCCTCAAAAGGTCCAAAATGATGATGTAGCCTACTATTGAACTGATGTCTGGTTTAGCTTAAGTGCCTTAAGTGAGAAATGAGTCCAACTCTTGCAGGACTGCTGAGGTAGCTCGGCAGCCTGCGATCACTGTAGCTGTCTTCCTCTGTTTTCTGTGCGACGTTGTTCTCATTTTCTTACTGACGTTTGATGTTGTCGCTACCTTCTTCTCAGTTGAAGATTGTTAGGAGTGGTCTTGCCTGTTTTCAGGCTGATAGTGTATGTAAATTAAGATTTCCTTTGATTACTTCCTTGTAAATGGTCCTGCTTTTAGCCCTTTACCTATTTCAATGAATCATAGAAGGTTGCTTTGAACAGTCTGTTGTCTAAGATGTCCAGAATAATATACCTGAGTTCTCAGGAGCATTGCTTTAATGATGGATATTTGATAGGTGCCTGAGATGTTTGTATTAGAGATCTTGCCCTATGGTCTTGTGCAAGGGCATGGAGATGGCATCTGAAGAACTGGTGGGTTTCAAGTTGTGACAGGTGTAAGTTGTATGATTTACAGGTCATACAAAAAGGTAATGTTGCATAGTACAATTTTGTATGGTTACTTTTTTTTTTTAAAGTTGTGTGTTTCCCTCATTCTAGATGTGCTGCTTAATGTTCCAGATTCTGTGCTGGTCTCTTCTGTGCTTTCCAGAACTTACTTGTGAGACAGCTTGCTTTCAGTTTGTCCACAGATCTCAGCTACTGCTTACTTAAAAACAAACAAACAACTAACAAAAAACTAGTATATGAATAATTATTCAGCTTTTTCTTCCACTTAAATTAACTATTGTTCTTTTAGCCTTAAGGAGCCTACCTTATAGTTTGCTGTGAGAGTGAGAAATTGAGTGAGAAATTCATCTTCATGCTCAAAAAGGGTGTTTTTTGTGGTTTTGATGAAAGTACTAAAGCAGGATTTGAGAGTAGATTAAGCAAAGGAGAGTACTTGAAATAGTAGCAATTATGATCTGATCACTTCAAGTAGCAGGTAGAGCTGATGCTATTTGCTAGACAAAGTGCATGTTGGAGACAGAAGAAATTTTTCAATTCCAGTAGGTAGGCCATTAAGCTATTAATATGAGGTCTTGGGTTTTTTTTTTTCCTCTTAATAAAAGAGAAGAGAGAACTTTTCTGAAGCACCACAATTACCAGTTTTTTCCACGTATGGGTATAAGGGAGGGGAGATGAGTATCTCCAAAGGGTGAAGCTGGTTTAAACTGGTAACCCAGCCAAAAGAGAAAGGGAGACACTCCTTGAAGGGACACATGTTGAGTACTTGGTGCTGCTGACCTCCAGACTTGCTGTCGGTTTAAGTCAGCATGCTCTCCGGGAGGGAGATGACTTAGGTAAAGATGTTATGAAAAGAACTGCATAATGAAAGAGGTGTGTGTGTATGGGAAATTTTCTATATGGTAACAGATCTGCTATTGCACGCCAGCGACTATGAAGAGTACTGGCCCTAGTATTATGTGCTAGTAGGATGGCCAAGACTTGGGAGAAGTTCCTCCTTGCCCATAGGAAGCTGATGAAGTGGGAAGTGCAAAACCACAGCAAAACAAAGCTGTTGGCATGGGGATATATAAACAGACTCAGGGCCATACAAGGGAATGCTCCAGAGAAACAAACGGAGCGAGTGAGGTAGCTGAGGGACAGGCCCGGGTCAGAGACGCAGGGCTACTGCTAGTGCCTGTGTTACACCACAAAACTCCGGTTTCCTGGGCTAACAGTGCATCAAGAGTGGTTGAAAAACTGAAAGCAAAGATGTGGGGAGGGTTTATTGGGTTTTGTTTGGATCGGCTTATTTACGTCTCGTGTTACTATGTAAAGGCCAAGGGCAAGCTTGAGTCTGTTGCACGGTTATCATGCGAGGAAGGATGGCAGAGGGGTATGTCCATGTACTTTCCAGTTCAGATTCCTTCTGTAGTTCATGCTGAAGAATCTGTGTAGAGCAGGAGCTCTCCTTTTGGGTAATGCTGGCACTTAGCTAATAATAACAAACACCCACCTCCTTTTGGTAGGAGAAACCCGTGCCAGTCCTTTCAATCCAGGAGAGCTCTGGCAGGGCGAGGGAAGGAGCCTGGCTGCTGGATCCAAAGGATCCAAACCCTGCTGCAGGTGAAGGAGGGAGCCCAGCTGCTTAAACCCAGATGATGCTGTGCTTCAAATACTGTTAAAGGTCTCCATTGCAGAAAATGTTTTGCTAGCAGAGAAGAAAAAGACTTCTTAAATTGTGAACCACGTTTTCAGAAGCGATAAAAGCCAATATAGCCACCTTCCTGAATAATTTGCTTATAGTTGGAGTCTGCTTGTCAGCACAGTTTGTGACTGTCCTTTGCACCCTGCCAGGCTGAGGTGTTTGAGGACAGCTGTGGCCGTTCCCTCTTGAATCTCATCCGTCTGTAACGGGGGAGTCCCTGGAGCTCGCTGCCCTTCCCAGCATCACTCCTCCGAGCCCCCGGGAGAGCGGGGTGCCTCTGCGAGAGGCTGGTGGCAGCCAGAGGCCCCCTCGCTTTGTTGTGTGGCTGAGTGCCACCGAGCTGGTGACGCTCCCCAGGCATCTGCTTCTGTCCCTAATGCGGCCGGGCCTGATGTCATCATCGCCTTCAGCCTTTTAACCCCCTGCCCCCGGGGCCGGGGAGCCCCAGGGCAGCCGCAGCGCTTCAGGCCGGAGCTTCCCGGGGCGAGCCGGCGGGCGGGGGCCGGGCCGGGCGCCGGGGCCCGCTGACCTCGCGGAGGGGCCCGCGGGGGCGGGCAGGCGGCCGGGGCACCGAGACGGGAGCTGCCGCTGCGGCCCCGCCGCCTCCCGCGGGCAGCGGCTCTTCCAGAGACGGTCGGGGGGCCGCCGCGGGCCTGCGGCCGCCCCTCGCCGCAGCCGCCCTGCGCCCGGGCGTAAGTACCGCGCCGGGGAGGCCGCGCGGGCGGCGGGGCTGCGCGGAGCGGCTCTGCGGTCCGCGGGCGGGGCGCGGACAAAGCGGCGGGGGCCCGGCGCGGCGGTGCCGGCCGGCGGCCCCGCCGGGCGCGTCCCGGCCGGCCGCTTTTGTGCGCGGGTGGCGGCGATGGCAGCGGGCGGGCAGGAGGAGTACGCGTACCTCTACAGGGACTCAGCGCACCCCGCCGGCTTCCTGGAGGCGTTCCGGGCGTTTTACCTGGACGGGCTCTTCACCGACATCACCCTGCAGTGCGCGTCGGGGGTCATCTTCCACTGCCACAGAGCCGCCTTGGCGGCTTGCAGCAGGTATTTTAAAGCCATGTTCACGGCCGATATGAAAGAGAAATCTAAAAACCAGATCAGACTTCCCGGGCTCAGCCATGCCGTACTGGAAGCCCTCGTGAATTATGCGTACACATCACAGATCCAGATAACAAAGAGAAACGTCCAAAGCCTGCTCCAGGCTGCAGACCTCCTCCAGTTCGTGTCAGTAAAGAAAGCCTGTGAGCAGTTTCTGGTGAGGCACTTAGATACTGACAACTGCATAGGGATGCACTCCTTTGCCGAATATCATGATTGCCCGGAGCTAGAAAAAGAGTCCAGGAGGATATTGTTGTGCCAGTTTGAAGAAGTGTGGAAGCAGGAAGAGTTTCTGGACATCGGCAAGGAGAAGCTCTCTTATATTCTCTCCAGAGAGAATCTCAATGTTTGGAAAGAAGAGGCAGCCGTTGAAGCTGTTGTGAAGTGGGTTGCACACAATGTGGAAGAAAGAATTGAAGACATCTATGAACTGCTGAGCTGCATCAGAATAGACTTAGATAACATGTATTTGAGGTCCGCTTTAAGCTTACAAAAAAAATGCCGCCTTAATGACAGTAAGATAAGGTCACTCATATACAATGCCCTGAGCCTCAATCCCAAAGGTCTTTCCAGAAGACCCACAGCAGCCATGTATGTGATCGGAGGATATTACTGGCATCCCTTATCAGAAGTGCACGTTTGGGATCCTTTAACCAACGCATGGGTCCAGGGAACAGAGATGCCAGATCACACCAGAGAGAGCTATGGGGTCACTAGCTTGGGACCAGACATATATGTGACAGGAGGTTATAGAACAGAAAGCATCGAAGCCCTTGACACCGTGTGGATATATAACAGTGAGAGAGATGAATGGACAGAAGGCTGCCCCATGCTTGACGCAAGGTATTACCACTGCGCAGTTTCCTTGAGTGGCTGCATCTACGCGTTGGGTGGTTACCGAAAGGGAGCTCCAGTGCAAGAAGCGGAGTTCTATGATCCTTTAAAAAAGAAATGGCTTCCTATTGCAAACATGATCAAAGGTAGGTAAGCTTTTGTATGGCGTCTGCCTCAAATGTTGATCCTTTTGCGTTTGCCACTTTTAAGTGCCATGGACACATTTAGGGTTCGATCTGAGTTCTAGTGAAGTCCATGGGAATCTCCTGTTAATGTTGGTGGGCTTTGGTTCAGGTCTTTACTAGCCAAACGACTGCAAACATCCCAATGCTATGCTGGGCCGTGCCACAGAACATTAGGGTGGAAAAGCAAGTGGTAGTCTCAGTTTAATTTTGCCTTATTTCAGGAGTAAAACTTCTGTTCAAATTAGAAAGAAAACAGAAAACTACCTGGGATTAGAGTCCGTTCAGTAGATGGGCCAAGAGTAAGCTCCAATAAAGGGATTGTATTATTTTAACATAAAACCAGATTACTAAGATTTTCTGTGTAATCATTTATAAAGGTGTCATCTTCATTTAAAACTTCTTGCGTGCAGTTTCCTCATATTTCAGTGTATCATCTGTTCAGGATCCTTAGTTTAATCTTTAGTGTGAGAATAATGAAAAGCACTGATACCTGCTTCTAGCAGCCAAAATAGTGATCTATTAAAAATGTATTAATTTGGATCACAGCCTAACTAAAGGGTAGTATTCTGTTATAAAATTTATAAACAATTATACATTTATTTTATCATACATTTTTATAAATTAATGCGATTATTTACAATTAATTATAAAATTTTACTGTAAGTTGATGCAATATAATATTTTTCTACATACATGAGAGGTTTTGGAGGTAGCTGTAACAGGAAAAAACACTTATCGTGCTCCTACAACTTTCTTCATTGTTTGTATATTTTCCACAAGCATTGCTATTATTCGCTTCTTATTTCTTTTTAAAACAGAAATGCTACATTAATACTGTGAGCAGTTACACATTCTGTGCAGTTGTTTTGTCCTGTTTTCTGTGTGAAACTTCTTAGATGCTTAAAAAGCCACACTAATTTCCTAATGTACATCTATTTATCTTGCCAGATGCCTTGTTTTATTTTGTTTTGTTCTCCTAGAGACAGAGTTAACATGGCTCCATTCTGTTTGTGTCCTTGTTTATACAATAGTGTAATTAATAATACCATGAGAAAGACTAAAAATATCAGAAGAGATACCTCGAGACACTGAATGATCTCAACTCCCATGGTCTTTGTCCTGCCATATGAGTGACTTTTAAAAATCTCTTTAACTTAGTGAAATATTGAGAGTAATTCCTTATTCCAAAACCAATGTGACCATGTGTCTTTAATTACTGCATAAAAATTCTGTGAAATATTGTGTGGCTGTATTATACGCAATATCTATCGGTTACTGCAGTTTTATGTAATTGCTCTTGACTTATGCTGATAAAATAAGGTGTCTTGACAAGTTTATTTAATTTTGCATTCAGTTAAATACTTGCAAGCATAATTTCACCCTAACATATTAATTAACAAGTAATTTGAAATGGGATTATGGGAAGTGACCATGATTATTGTGTGCAGTCTGAAGGTGTGTTGTGACTTTCACACTGTGTACAGGTGTTGGAAATGCCACCGCCTGTGTCCTGCATGAAGTCATCTACGTAACCGGAGGTCACTATGGGTACAGGGGAAGCTGCACCTATGATAAAATCCAGAGATACCATTCAGGTAGCAATGAGTGGAGTATAGTCACCACAAGTCCGCATCCAGGTAAACAATAATTTCTGTAATGAGCATAGAGCTTGATTTGATTACTTGTATCTGGGAGTCTTGAAGCCCACTAAAAGTTTCTGGCATGTTCCTAATAAAAGGAGCAATGCCTTTAGGGCAGCAAGGGCCAGAGTGGGATCATCTCCCATTTCCAGACTCTGAGTGGGGAAGGGAAGACCCTCTTCAAGCATCTGTTCTATAGAAATCACTATATAAATATTGAACCAAGGAATGGCTGCATTCTATTAAATAATACAGTAAACTAACTTTCTATAAAATCATAGAATCATAGAATCGTTTAGGTTGGAAAAGATCTTTAAGACCATCAAGTCCAACCATTAACCTAGCACTGCCAAGTCCGCCACTGAACCACGTCCCTAAGCACCACATCTACACGTCTTTTAAATACCTCCAGGGATGGGGACTCAACCACTTCCCTGGGCAACCTGTTCCAGTGCTTGACTACCCTTTCAGGGAAGAAGTTTTTCCTAATATCCAACCTAAACCTCCCCTGGTGCAACTTGAGGCCATTTCCTCTTGTCCTATCACTTGTTACTGGGGTGAAGAGACCGACCCCCACCTCGCTACAGCCTCCTTTCAGGTAGGTGTAGAGAACGATAAGGTCTCCCCTGAGCCTCCTCTTCTCCAGACTGAACAACCCCAGCTCCCTCAGCCGCGCCTCATAAGACTCATGCTCCAGACCCTTCACCAACCTCATTGCCCTTCTCTGGACATGCTCCAGCACATCAATGTCCTTCTTGTAGTGAGGGGCCCAAAACTGAACACAGGGTTCAAGGTGCGGCCTCACCAGTGCCGAGTACAGGGAGACAATCACTTCGCTAGTCCTGCTGGCCACACCATTCCTGACACAAGCCAGGGTGCTGTTGGCCTTCTTGGCCAGCTGGGCACACTGCTGGCTCATGTTCAGCCGGCTGTTGACCAACACCCCCAGGTCCTTTCCACCAGGCAGCTCTCCAGCCACTCTTCCCCAAGCCTGTAGTGTTGCATGGGATTGTTGTGACCCAAGTGCAGGACCCGGCACTGAGCCTTGTTGACCCTCATACAGTTGGCCTCAGCCCATCGATCCAGCCTGTCCAGGTCCCTCTGCAGGGCCTTCCTACCCTCCAGCAGATCAACACTCCCACCCAAATCTATCTATTCATAGGCATTTGGCAAAAATAATTTGTATGAATTTTAAAAGGGTTTTCTCTATGTTCTGCATTTGGTAATGGTAAGTTTTTAAAGCAATTCTCATTAAGTACTGGTGCTCATGTCTGTATCTTCTGTAATGCCTTGAGCTTGCTTTTACCAAGGGTAGCAGAAACTCCTGAGGTGTCTCCTGAGCTCAGTGAAGAAACTCAGCTGCCCTCAGTGGTGCCCAATATTTGTCATGTAGCTGCAGTTTAAGTTAACGTTATCTTGCTGAGTTGAACTGTATTCCTTTCTTCCTGAAGAATATGGATTGTGTTCAATTACATTACAAAACAAGATCTATTTTGTGGGTGGACAGACCACCATCACGGACTGCTATGACCCAGAGCAAAACAAGTGGAAGCAGATGGCTCACATGATGGAGAGAAGGATGGAGTGTGGTGCGGTGGTTATGAACGGATGCATCTATGTAACAGGAGGATATTCCTATTCGAAAGGAACCTATCTGCAGAGTATTGAGAAATACGACCCTGAACTGAATAAATGGGAAGCAGTAGGTAATCTTCCCAGCGCTATGCGGTCACATGGCTGCGTCTGTGTGTATAACGTGTAAACATTTAATTTTCATATTGCTGCTACAGAAAACAGCAGATGCAGTATTCATAATAGTACTGATTACCTCATGAATGAGATGTCTAATACAATCTCTTAGCGCACATCATTAAAAGCTAGGTATAATTCATCTTTATTTTAAACAATTCAGAAATATAAATGTGGTAACAAGATTTCCATATATTTTTTAGTCCAATCATTGTTTTTCATGAAGGTTTTCAAACGATCCCTTACAACACTTTGTGCAGCTATATAGGAACTACTGTGAAAAAGAGATTTGTTTTCATTAATCACTGGGTGGAACTATAATCTGGTGCTAAGGTGAGTAAAGCCAAACAAGATACTCTGCATTTCTAAGGACTACTGGGCTTAAGATGAAATCTTGGATGCTCCAAAGGTAGCTATAGAAATGGTTCATTGCCACAAGCTAAGTGTGTGGTACATGTAGAGCAATATCACTTCGATAACTAGGTTATCACATCCAGAAATCATGGGCAGTTATAGGATGCCTCTCATTCTACCTTCAAATGCCAGAGCAGAGAAGAGCACAGGCTGGGAATGAGGGAGGAAATGTCATGCAGTAGCCCCAGAGCACAAGCCAAAAGTCTGGACTAGTTTTCCAGAAGGAGAACAGTGCTCTGCAGTACGAGGCAGTTTGAGAAAAGTGCTCACTTTGCCCTTCTCACGCTGGCAGGGTCCTTGAGAAATAGAAGAGGATCCTGCATGGCTTTGCAATGGGGTCTTTAGCTGATGCACAGGTATCGGTGATTGTTTTTTTCAGGGAAAAGCCTTAGCATGGTAACTATTTTTTTAAATCAAATTTAAGATGTGTGTCTGAGGAATGGAAGGAGGAAATGAGAGAGACTGGAAAGTTGCTAGCTTCCCCCTGAGATACAAACTTCTTTCTTTTTTTAATACCATTCAGTCTTTTTAGAGTGCTAAACTGGGACTTGAGCAAAGGTGACAACTGAAGAAACTTGCCAAAATATGTTATGCATGGAGAAATTGAATGCTAAGTGGTCCACTGGATTTATTTATTATTTCTCTCAAAACGTAATACAAGATCTTCAGCTTCTGTGTAGAAAGCAACTTGAGATGGGCAGAAAGGTCATCATCTCGTCACCTCTTCGCTGGGAGGCTCCCGTGGCAGGCTCCCAGTGCAGCATGGCAGTGCCAGCACCAGCAGAGAGCAGAATCCATAGGTAGTATTTAGCTGGTGTTTTGACCCTGTCATCCCCAGCCTTCTCACCAGTCCTTGTTTTGCATCCTGCCGTGTAGGTAGTAATACAAATGCATTTGAGTGAATCATTATTGCAGTGGCTTCTCAGGATTTGTTTTCACCTCATAGCTTGTATAGATACTGTAATGTGGGGCTTTTTATTAGCCTGGTTCCCTCAGGGAGCAGGGTGCAACTGTGTTGTCTTTTTGTGCACATCAGCTCCCCTCTAATGCTGGACTCACTTGTCTGGGTTCAGCCGTGTTCTACAGGGAGGTATAGGCCTTAAAAATACACATTTTTTTCTTCAGGTTTTATGAAAATCAGGAGCAGGATAAAGGGGGAGAGAGGGACTGAAAGGAAGCACGAGTTGTATGCAAAGTACAAGATGGCAAAGCCTTCCCAGTGCCGAGGAGGTGGCTGTGAGGAGCGTTCCTGCTCCCTCCTACCTTTGCTGCCCCTCACCCAGTCCCGCTTCAGCTGCTGTGGGGCCGCACGGTCTGACAGCAGTGATCCAAATAAAGAAATGCCGTGGGGAGCAGAGAGGCTGCTTTAGCCCGGATCAGTTCCCCAGCCCAGCTTATAAAATGACAGCAGAAACAGCTGTTGGACATCGGCATGGGAGGGAGGGACAACGCAGGGCTGCCGTGGGGTGGGGTGGGAAGTTCGTACACCAGCACTGCCACCAAAAGTGAAATTTTGGTTTTATTGGATTTATCAGATATGATGGAAGCAGCTTTCCAAGCAGGTAAGCCCTGAGTTTTTATTAGTTCTTTTTCTTGATCATAAGCATTTTCAACATTTTATTGTTCTTTCACATTTTTGTACTATTTCTCACTTGAATTTGGCTGCTGGTAGCAGGCAGCACTCTGAGCTTTGATGTGAAGTTCTGTGATGTATATATAGTTCTTGTTTTTGATGTCTTTGTGTGTCGCCTTACTATGTCAGAAGCTCATGTGTGCGTGGGTTCAGCGTTTTGCTTCGTTAGCTGTCCCACTGAGAGCTATTTAAGGATCCAGTGTAATTTGTTAAAAGATGCTAAATTGTAAAGAGGTGTGGGGAATTGAGCTCTGACGCTGTCTGAAATGCATGGGCCAGGCAGGTGAGCAACAGAAAGAAAATGAATTTGTTTCTCCTGGAAATCTCCACAGCTGAGAATTGTTCAAAGGCAGGAGGAGATTTAAAGGACGACATTGCAAGAGCATGAAGGTGATCTTTGTATTGAACGAAACCACAGTGAACTGAACGTGTGTATGTAATTTTTCAGTGCAAAATAGGTCCCCGTGAAGCTTCATGATTGTCGAAAAACATGAGCACAGAACAGCTGCTTGTGGCTGGCCCTAAGGTTCGCTCCGGCCCGTATCCTGTCACCCCCAGTCCTAAGTTGGTGAAAGGATACAAGAACAAGGCAAGGGCTAATAAAACCTCCCAGCACCCCCCTGTCTGCTGCTGCTAAACTGGGCGCTTAACGCTGCTGAAAGGCAGTGCTGTTCGGGGCTGGAGCAGAGGCACTGGATGCCAGAGTTCAGTTTCTCCCTCTGGGCACCGTGCAGGCGAGCCCCACACTGCTTCTCCACCTCAGTGTAACTGCGAAGGGAAAAAAAGCCTTTAGTTCTGACACGCTAGGAGAGCGTGTGCTGATCGGGCATAAATCAGAGTCGTTGGGACTTCTGCCTAGGGCTTGATAAGTCCCAATTTTTTAGAGATTTTTGAATGTGTTAGAATAAATGGAGTGTATAAGTTCAGACTCAGTTAAATTTAACTGGTGCTATTTTTTTGCAATAACCTACAATGCCCTTTTAAGTGAGCACATGTCCGTAGCACGTACCCAGAAGGCGCATAGCCATCAGGTCTTGAGCACTGGCAGCAACATGAATTCTGGAATTCCGTGAGAGGAACAGGGATTCTGGCCTCTGGTCAGTAACTCCTGCGTCCTGCGGGCGGTGGAAGGCTCGGAGCAGGGAATCTCTAGCCATCTGCACAACACGTTTTTAGTAAGAATAGTTTAATGTGAACACTAAATTATTTTGCTATCGGACCTGTGTTATGGTAGACACTGTTTTACTGTTTCACTTGTAAACTAGAAAATAAACTAACACAGAAGTCAAATCAATTGCTAAGTCAGTACTATTTATTAACATTTTTACTCGTGTGATCCCCGTGTTGGTAGCGCTATAGATGTCTACAACACATCTTAAGTGAATGTTTGTAGTATTGAATAAATGTAAATCTAGCATCAGCGTACAAACACAAGCTTTTAAGTTACTTTCTCTGCTAACTGTGCAAAAGCACGTGTACAAATCCCGGCAGCCCGGAGCGCTGCCCGTGGCCGAGGCCCGCGGGCGTGCGAGGTTCCCCCTCGCTGCGGTTCCCCGCTGCCCGCATCCACGCATCTTCCCCAAGTCGGCCCGGGCGCAGGGACGCCTCTGGGAAGAGGCTGCTTGAAGCGGGGCGTCCGCGGGGCCGGGGGCCCGGCGCCGCCCCGCCCGGCTGCAGAGCCCGCCGCCGCTGCGCCCCGCCCCGCCCCGGAAGTGGCGGCCACGTGAGGGGCGGGCGGGGGCAGGCGCGGAGGCTGCTGGGCCGCGAGGCGCCGACTGCGGCCTTTAAAGCGGCGGAGCGGTGCCGCGTGCGGCGGGTTACTGGTGCTGCCGCAGGTTTGTGCTTGGGGCGGCCGCGCCTGGGGGACGGCGCTGCTCGGCGCGCTCCGCTCCCTCAGGCCTGGCCCGGCCCCTCTGCGGAGCGGCGGAGCCGTGCCGGGGCCGGGCGGGTTGCGGGGCCCAGCGGGGGCGCGGCTGCTGGCGGTGCTCCCCGCTGGCGGCGGGGGTCCCGGCGCGGGGGAGCACGTGCTGCTCCGCGGCTCGGGCGGAGGCGCGGCGCGGGGCCCGGTGGGGGCAGGGGGCGCCGGCGCCGTCCTCCGCTCGCCGCGGCGGTTTCCCGCCGGGAGCGCCTCACGCGGCGCTGGGACGCGCGCGGTTCGCCGCCGGTCGTTAGCGCTGCGCGGTGCCTCCTGCGCGCCCGGCGCCGCGGGCGGAGCAGCGCGGAGGGCACCGCTCCCGCGGGGCTGCCGCCCTCCGGCTGCCGGCGAGGGGCCGCGGGCTGTGGCGGCCCGGGCCCGGCCCCGCGGGAGCAGTGCGGAGCGCCGCGCCGGGCGGGCTGAGGGCAGCGCTCCCGCCGCAGCCGGGCTGAGGTGCCCGCTGGGCGGGAGCCGTGGCGCTGGGCTGCAGGGTGCCTGCGGAGGGGTGTGTTGTCGCTGTGGCAGCGTAGAAGCCTCTTAGAATCAAACTGATGGGCTCCTAGCGTAGAGGTAAGGTTCAGGAGTGGACGTTTCTATCAGTTAAAGATTTCTTGTAAGAAATTCTTTCTTATTTTGCACTGATTCTACTAAAAAACCAACTGTGCAAATAACACCTGTGATGAGTGGCAGCAGTTAATCCTTACCTTAAATAAAAAGCTGTGTTTTGATACAAGAGTCTGGTCAGAAGGCTCAGAGCTCTTACACACGGGTTCCTGAACAAGGCATTGTGTGAATAACAGGCCCATGTTACTTTACTGGGGAAACTTTTTTTTTTTTAAATAAAGCCTTTCACTCTCTCTATTACAGTAATGGTAAAAGTAGTAACCCTGCAACTAAGCTTTGTCCAGACCTTAAATCTGTGAACTAAATGACTGATAAGATGAAAATCCATTTGAGAGTTCTTTTGGGATGATCTAGCTAATATAGTGTGGGATCAAATTGTTTTAGTTAAAGGGCTTGACTGTCATTTTCCATCTGTAATTTACATCTCATGCCTACTTGCGTTATTTTAACTTGTTTTCATTTTGAGTAGTACTGATGCAGACTGTTGGCACCCAGAAGGAACAACTCAGTGTGGTCTACTAAGAAAGCACTTATAATAAAACCTTGTGTAGGATTTTGTGTGCTGTTCAGACTGTGGTGGTTCTTCAGCGGGGCTAGCTTTTTATCAGTCTTCATTGCTGCACAGCAACTGAAAACTATTGATCTGGAAGTTGGATCCAGAAGACTAGCTTGTGCCAAATGACTGAGCTAAGGAGTCTGAAGTGAGCATGTGCAGCAAGACTAGAATTTCTCTTAAATTAGAAGGCTGCTTCTGCTTTTATTCTATATAGGTTAGAGCTCAATCAGTGTCTGAACTGAATTCCACGTATAGCAAGCTTGAGTCTTTCTTAGTCTTTCCTTCAGTTTGTTGTTACTTGCAGCTGAACAGGTGCTTTTTAGAAAAACTTTTCCAGGTGTAAGACTTAATCTGAAGGACTTGTCCCAGGTCTTGTGTTGTTTTACACTTCTGTACAGTCTGGGTTTTACCTTGGAAATGCTGCTAAGGAAATAGATTTTCGTTTTTGTCTCTTCTTAGCAGTGGAGCTGAGCCTTATTATGTGTAAAGTGAGTTGCTGGTTCTGGGTATTTTGGTACCGGAGTGAGGCAGACTGGGAGGGTGGTGCACTGTGAGAGCTGGGGAAGTGCAAGAAAGACAGAGTATTCAAGGATATAACAAGGCTGAAGAAGGTCAGGTGGCAAAGCTAGGTGAAGAGAAAAGTGTATGTTCTTCCATGATGCTTCACAGCACTATTATCTTGGCATTTCTTAATGGCTTCCTGGGTATCCAGCGGTAAAAAGAAGGTTGTCCTGCATGTTTTGGACCGATGTGGTTTTTGACGAGGCTAGAAGAGCCAGGCTACCCTGGACAGATTGAGGGGGGTTTGCTCTGAATGACAAAACCAAAGCAAAGTTAACAGCTTTACAAATGGATTCTCTTGTAACTATACTATCTCAGACACGCCGCCTCTGCGTAATCCTCACCTCATTAACTGGGGTAGAACTGCTGGTGATTTGGCAGCATGCAGCTGAAAGGCCCCAAGTTTTATTTTAACAACTTGTATTAAGGGAAAACTTGCTCCAAGAAATCCATGTGCTCTTCAGTATGACATGTAAAACAGCAAAGACCACCGAAGGGGCAAGCAGACACCGCCTACTTGGAGGCTGCTCTGTATTTCACACTACAGAAGAGCACAAAGCAGGTGTCACCACTCAGCTCTTTCTTAGTGGTGCACTTGAGACTGGCTGACCAAACGGAAGGTGGTGAGGGAATATTCCTCTCTCCAGCTCAGTCTGTATTTCAGTGTGCACCAACAGATTGTCTCCGTTCTGGAGTTCCAGAACATATTGTTAATGCATTTTTCTTAAAATGGGATACATGACTAAAATCCAAATTAATTTTTTTCCTCAGGATATGCAAGAAAGCAAAATTTTTCACATCTCTTAGTAAATCAGTGTGTCACCTTAAACATTAATTGAGCTGTACTGTGAAAAGCACCCATAAGAAAATAGTTTACATAAATATGTTGCCTAGTGCTTAAAAAAAATCTGCCACACCTGGAGAAGAGGCGTTGGTGAGTTAAATCACCAAACTAAGGTTCAAGAATATGAAGATTCACATAGCTGTCATCCAGTACTTTTTTTTTTCCCCCTAGGATATAGTTTAATGTCAAATCTAACCCACTACAACTGCTTGCTGCCACAGAAAGGTGTTTCTGATTTTTTTTTTTTTCTTCTCTTGTCCTCCCTGCCCTAACAGCTCCATCACTAGTGTTTTCTACAAATGGAATCAAGTCAGTGATAAATTTATCTAATGAAACTGTTCTTCCCTTTCTTTGGTGGGTTAACTTTCTTTTGGGCCAGGTGTTACAGTAGCACACAAGGAGTGTGGTCAATTAGTTGATCCAATGAGAAAAGCTGCGACTATTCCATAGACTGCTGCTAAATTACACTAAATTAGGTATAATGTAAAATAGAACACTGGTTTCTCACAAGTTGGGTGTTGGGCATGACATCGCAGGGGAGTGTTAAGATAGTGCCAGCACCTGAATGTGGTGGTGAACTAAGTCAGTCTCCTGTAGTCAGGGTGGCTAATGTGAGACATCTGACGTAACTGCAACTGTTAGCTTGTGTGCTATGGCCTGGATTTTAGTGAAGTGCTTTACAGACAAATGGATCACACTCTGAGCACAGCTGTCAACTAACACTTGCTGAAATCATGCTTTGAAGAGTGTTACAATGTTAGGTACAGGTGGAAGTCCAGTAGTGGAGACCAGGATGCAAGTTTTAAGGCTGGAAGTGCCTAGATTAAAAAGAACTACAAGCAAGTCAAAGGATGCAATGTAGCCTCGAGATCAGAAGAGGAGGAAATGGGGACACTGCAGAGTGCAGTAGGCTGAACAATGATCAGTGAATTTTAGTAGTTCACTAAAATAAGGTGGGGCTGCCAGGCGGGTGTTCTGATGAAGACCATAATTTCCTGTGACAAGGGAGTCTTAGGGGAGTTTTCCCTGCTTCTACGTTGCCAGTCTTCTTGATGCTCTGAAAGATGTTACTGTCCTGCGAGTGGCAGAAGAGCAGAATGTGTATGCTTAAATCTCCCAGTAAACCATGCAAGACATGAGTGCAAACCCATCTTCACCAGTAGTCTTAAGGATCACTGATCTGTGAACTGGGGTAACTGAGGGCCATGAAACTGCTGTGTCTTCTGTAGCTGGATTTAACAAGTGTGATCATGCCCAAAGGTTGAAAGAAGAAATCTGTGCTTCATAGTTCAAAACTGAATTCAAACCGATTTGACAGCTTTATAAAGCTGCATTTTTCCTCAAGGATTATTCTTCACACTCTAGCCTTATTTTAAGAGCAACTAGATAGACATTTTCTGATCCCAATTAACTTTCTGGCTAGCAGCTGCTTTCTTACCAACCTTCTAGTGCAGGTAGTGACTATCTGATGTACTGGGATTATACGCTTAATGCCAGTTAAGGGAAGAAGTTACTTTCAAGTTAAAACATCTTACCTCTTATCAAAGATGCTTGATTCAGTATCCAGGCAGAACTACAGTGAAGACAAGTTTGAAAAGGAGAGAACTAGACATCTTTAGGATGTATTAGTTAATACAGGTATTTTCATTCCTTCCTCCAATAAGTTCCTTGAACTTTCAAAGATTAATTAGGAGGCAGAAACTTTTCTGACATTTCTAATTACACCTATTTAGGAATATTAAACAATTTTTGTTATTGATGTTTTGCCTAGTGATGAGAGGTTGGGTTTGACTTAACAAATGTTGTTGGCTCTCAGGTTTGTTGCTGTTAGGTACCAACTGAGGATCTGTGCCTAGAAAAAGGTAAATAACAAATAATGCTGTAAAGTGCTAGCATTTTTTTTTTACTTATCTTGAATGTAGAATGCCAAATGCTGCCTTAACAACCGAAGTATTTTACTTGTGTTTTTTTCCAGTTGTTTCATAGTTTCCCCTTAGAGTTCTGCAGTCATGTTTAAAGTTGGCTCATAAGCATAAACGTATGGCTAAAGAACTTGTGTGTTATCTTGTTCAGATGAGGCTGCAGTGAAATGCAACACTATATGAATAGAAGTCTGTAAAAAGTACTATTCAATACTTAGTGCCTTTGCTTTATATTCTCTTCAACACAGCTGGTGAAAATGGCTGAAAATGGAAATGGTGAAAACATGTCTATTTTGGAAAGCAAAATCTGTCAGCAAATTGAGGTAAGTTCAATTTATAGTTTGGGATCTGGACTGAGATGTAGCTTTGGAGACATTGATTGGTAGGGACTTGGCTAATGGGAAGTTGACTTCATAGGGAGTTAGACTTGAATCTTCAGCTTTTTAAAAAATGTCTGTCACAGGTCTATGACAGGTATTTAATACTTTAAGATAATTCATAATTGTAGCCCAAGTTGGAAGTTATACTTGTCTAGAGTTGCCTGTAAGACCACCATTTAAAAACACAAAAGGTTTAACTTGCTAGCGTTTGAGGTGCTATAGCAAGTGAACGTATCATTAAACAATTTATTGCTATGTTCACTGGGGTTATTCTATCTATGCAAATAGGAAGATGCATTGTAATTCTATATGACTTAATTTTTGGGGGGAAAAAATCCTCCTACTTGGGAACCTGTGCTGGTCAAAATATTAGCATATTGCATAACTTGCTCTTATGACTTACTGCTTTGTAATTTATTGTTACAAATTACAACTAAACTTCGGTGCCTACTTTAGATTAACTGTTTCTCACTCTAGAGGCTTGGAGGGTTACCCTACAATGGCAAACTGAGCGCACCACTTAAAACGACATCTAGAACAAAACCGTTTTCCTGCAGGACAAAAACACAGCTGCATATGAATCCCCATTAGCATATGGAGCTGTAGTCATTATTTGTGGGGGGGGGGAAAAACCACCAGAGGTTGAGGAAAAATAGCTGACAAAGCTAGGCTCGTGGTAATGTAAGTCTGAGGTATACTAGAGGGAGAGGTATTGTTGTAAAACTTGCACTGACTTTTTAAAGCACAATGATGTTGGTGGAAACACTCCAACTTATCCTATGGCTTCAAGTATTTGACCCTAGTTAGATGACTGCTAGTAAGCAAAAGAATCTGATTAACCTATCTATCTTGTACTGAATTGTCTTCCCATGCTGGACATGATCAAAATGAGAACATAGTAAATTAAAATAAAAATTTTATCTTACAGTATTTTCTTGAATGTGACCTAGAAACTCTAGTCTATGTGTATGATTTCTCAGTGTGGCAAATACAATATTCTTGCTTATGCATTCCTTAAATAAGGACTAAAACCTGAATCTGTTGGTGACAAATTTGACTTTTGACTCTGCAGAGCTTGATCAGGTTGATGAATAATTATGTTAACAGAATAAACTTCATGCCTTTCTTAAACAAAACTGCAGTCTACCTTTGCCTCATTAGTCCCACTGGATGAAGACTGGTTTTTTTACAGCTTATGTGCTGCAGCTAACTTTTGGAGAAGTATCACGTTAAAGCAGGAAGTAATAATTTCAGAATTTCTAGTTGTTCAGATTAATGAATTTTGGTATGTCTCAATCCACTGCAGTAAGTTGTCAGATGAAAAAGGGCTTTTAAGACTGAACATTCAAAGACAAATCTCTCTCCCTGCCTCCCTCCCCTTTCTTTTTTGCAGTACTATTTTGGCAATCACAATCTACCAAGAGACAAGTTCCTAAAGGAACAGATCAAACTAGATGATGGCTGGGTGCCTTTAGAAGTAATGATCAAATTCAACAGGTAAAACAAAGTACAACTAATCTGGATGGAAGGGTAACTTTCAGCTACTTATCTCTGGGGCCAAATGTCCCTGGTCTGCATGTACAACTGGTGTTTTAACATTTGGCTTCAGCTTTGTCTGTATATTTGTAATAACCTGTGTCTGCTTACTCAATAGGTTAAGTCGCCTTTCAAAAGATTTTAGTGTTATTGTAGAAGCACTAAGAAAATCCAAGACCGGTTTAATGGAAATAAATGAAGACAAAACTAAAATCAGAAGATCTCCAAACAAACCCCTTCCTGAATTAAATGACCAGTATAAGGCTGCAATTAAAAACAGATCTGTATATGTTGTAAGTAGATGTCTTCCTTTGCTCTGTGCTGTTCTGCATGACTTCGACTGAAAACCATCCAAGTAAAACTTGAATTAATTCATACTAGATAGGTTATCATTTCTGACTAAGTGCCAGTTTGTTGCATATAATTAAAGCTTGTTGCTGTCTTGCAGAAAGGCTTTCCACTAGATGCAACTCTTGATGATATCAAAGAATGGCTTGAGGATAAAGGTCCAGTTGAAAACATTCAAATGAGGAGAACATTGCAGAGAACATTTAAGGTAGCTCTTGCAATGAACAGTTAAACCTGGGGCAGGGATCCCTCCTGGACAACATTCTGCTCAATTCCTCTAACACTGAATGTCTCTCACCATTTAACAGGGCTCAATATTTGCAGTTTTTGATAGTGTTGAATCTGCTAAGAAGTTCACAGAGATCCCAAACCAAAAGTACAAAGACACAGAGCTGATAGTACTTTTCAAGTAAGTCTGCCTAACTGATGTATGAACTAATAATGGCCAAGGGTGGATTTAGACAAGACCCTGGCTTGACCTGAGAAATGCAAGTTTCTACGCTGTTGTACAGGTATTGATAGCTGTACCTTTTGGAGACTAGCACCTCAACTCCAAAAGATGATCTCCACTGTTTCTTGGCTATTGCTGTCTTATAAAGTAATGATAGTGGAATACTTTAAGTGGTATCAACTTGGCTTATATTCTATTGAAGGGAGGAGTATTGTACAAAGAAGAATGAAGAAAGGAGACAAAACAAAGTAGAAGCTAAAGCAAGAGCTAAACAGTAAGTCATGATCAACTGAAGTGCCTGGTTTTGCTCACCTGACCACACTTGAACCAACTCTTAACTAATTTAACTTTCCTACAGGGAAAAAGAAGAAAAACAGAAACAAGCAGCAGATGCTGAAATGGTATGGGTTTCTTAAATCTCTATACCTGAAAACTATGCAATGCTTGCTTTTGTATGGATGTTCAATCTACACATAACAAACATGCTCCTGCAGCTACATTTTGTAAAGCTAACGTGGGACAGTCAGAGTTTGAAATTCTATAATATAGAGCACTTTCTAGAAGTTACTTCAGCTTTTCCAACTAACCTACAGTAAGACTTTATTTTGTCATGGTATTTAATTTTCAAGAGACTAATTTTGTTTAAAGGATCATATCCTGAATTTAAATTGAGGCATGTTTACCTGTTCAGAAGTGATCCTAAGTGCACCATTCAGATGATCGTTATTCTGTGGTATTTAAAGCATCCAGTAAGGATTTAATCGGTATTATACAGATTTTCAACCTGATGTGTTAGCCTTCAGAAAACTGTTTTTTAGAATTTAAAGACTGTAACTCTCTTACAGGAAAGGAGTCCTAAGTTCCACATACATGTATCATAGTAAGCAAAGAAAATTTAAAACGGTTTTTAAAAAAAAAAAAAGAGGGGACACACACCATGCAAGACTTGGTCATCAGCATAAGCAAGCTATGTAGCAGGAATGCTTGGCTTACTGATGATGCTAAGGGGTGTGACTTCAATTGCTTATTTATCACTATCATGTTTTAATAGTCTTAGGGTTGAGGGGAAAAAAATGAATATTCAAGCTTGACTCTTCAACAAAAATGTGGGAGTTTTTTTTTATTTCATCTAGAAGTCTCTGGAAGAAAAGACAGGATGTCTTTTGAAGTTTTCTGGTGATCTAGATGATCAAACATGCAGAGAAGATCTCCATGATGTATTTTCTGATCACGGAGAAATCAAATGGATACACTTTGTCAGAGGTGCGAAGGAGGTCAGTAGAATCTTAGACAAGGAGTTAAGATCTCTGTATTAAAAGCTTGAAATGGAATGATTAAATGCTTGTTCTCTTATGTAATCAAATAAGAAATTATTTACTTGACTTGTGGAATTGCAGAATATTTAGAGAACTAAATTATTCCCTTAAATTCTTTCAAAAGAACAGATAAAGGTTCCAGCCTTCTCAGTTGATGAGGTCAAAACTGAGACGGTTTGTTAGGACAGTCTGGGGGTTTTGCTTCAGTCGACATATTTTACATCATGCAAGAGTAACGAACTTGAAGTACATAACAGGATATGTTGTTTGTCATTCTAGCTGAATGTTTTCACAGTAAGATTCAAATGCAAATGCCATTCTTCTTTTTAAGGGAATTATCCTATTTAAAGATATTGCAAAAGAAGCTCTGGAAAAAGCCAAAGCAGCACATAACGGAAACTTACAGCTTCGGAACAAGGATGTTACATGGGAAGTGCTAGAAGGAGATGCAGAGAAAGAAGCTCTGAAAAAAATATTGGAAGATCAGCAAGAATTGCTGAAACAGAAAACAAAAGGTCCTCCTTTTATTGGTTTAAGCATTTATAATGTCCTAGAAGTGGCACTGTGTGAAAGTAACTGTAAATAGTGAATACATACTAAACACTGACTAACTGTAAAGCATTCTTTTGAGTTTGGCAGTTAAAAAGACAAATGATACAAAGTTCCTGACATCTTATATCCCCACAGGCCGCAAAATTAAAGGAAAAGGAAGAGGGGGAAAGATACCTCAAGGTGCACACAAAGGAAAAGTACAGTTTCAGGGCAAGAAAATAAAGTTTGAGAATGAAGAAGAAGGTGGTGAAGATGATACTAAACCAGGTATGTCATTCTGTGTACTGGATGCAGCTTCTTTAGTACAGGGAGCTACTTTCTGGAGAAGTACTCATGTTTTACAAGTGTATCAGATTTGGCCCTACATTGTAGTATTTCTGTCCTCTTGTCAGTATCCGTTAAATAACTTTAAGGGTCTTGCACTTGACTCCTTACAGAACTGTCAAAAAAGCATATTAAAATAATTACCAGATAGCCGAGGCTGTACTGGAGGGCTGTTCAAAGCATTCTGCATTGAGAGATGGTGGCTGTTGCAATGTTATGCAACTGCACAGACCCAGTCTTGAGTGGTGAATTTTTTTTTCCTTGAGGATATGAGAAGACTAATGGTTCCACATATTGGTATTTAGCTTGGAGAAGATGAAGAGCTAAGCTTCTGTTCATTAGATATGGCACCTGCTTAAACAAAACCTAGTGAAACCTACTCCTGCTAGATTGTATTCCTTCATCATCTTACCTCTCCTCCTGCTGTGAAGTTATACAGGGAAAGAAGCTCTTCCAAATTGGTATTTTTGAACATCTAAAAGCTTTAAGTCACAGTAATGAGTAAACTAGCATAGCAGTAGCTGTGGATAAACTAGGACTCATCCTTGAACTTGCATGGTAGAAAGGGTTTGTTTTTTCAGAAGACTTCAGGTAATACTGAAATGCTTTCCTTTACCATAAATGACTACCTATTCAATCTTGCAGAACCAGCAAGTCCCAAGAAGAGACCACTAGAGGAAACGGAAAAAGAAGAACCTGCACCAAAACAACTGAAAACAGAAAACGGAGATGGAGATCAGTAATACTAAAATAAAATTTAAAAAATCATTGTTTTTATTGTTCCAATAGGTTTTAAAGACATGCCTCAGTTCAGGAGTTTCTTTGCAGAAAATCTAATGAAATCCACTTCAATGTCAACCTACGATGAGAGGAAAGCTTAATTTTGTTGGGTTACAGCTTTTTTTTGTTTAAGAAGCATGCTTACTCTTAACATACCACCCTGGAAAACTCTTTTATATAGTTTTGTTTATACTGTCAGATCCTCTCAACTTCTCAACCTCATTCAAATGTAAAAGGTTCTGGACTTTGTAATCTTGCGGTTATGTTAAATAGCAGCTGCCAATAAATTCAGAACTTAAAACTGCTTACTACTGAAACCTGGATGTTCATGTAATATAAAGCTGTAACTGCAAAGTAGCAAAGCTGAAAGACAGACTTCCATCATTTAAGTTCAAATCACCAAGAGAACAGGTGCAACTGAATAAAACTTCTAGTCTTTGCTACTCGGCATACCTAAGAGTCTTCAAATCTTGGCCAGTCTACTCCAGGATTCTCTCTATTTCACCTGTGGTAATGGGATACATGTCTTCTAGGCCAGCACCCAGGACCTTGCCTGTGGGCTTAAGCTTCCATTCTCTAGCATCCTAACTAGATCTTCTATTGTGGGATGAAGTGCACAGCTTCCTCCTGCCCCCTCTAAGATGGTTCTATGATGGATTTTGCTGGCTGTAGCTATTTGCAGTACAGAGCGTGGAACACTGAAATAATGCTACAGCTGTAAAATCCTGGTTACTCTGGCCTTCATTACTTAATTTGGTCTAAGTTCCAGTTGCAGATAGCATCAAGCAAATAAATAACTACTAAAACTTGAGTCAAGGAGGCTACTCTTAGCTTTTTCACATAAAGTCACGGTGCTGGCTTTAATCTTTGTGTATAGCTTTGACTTGTGTTACAATGATTCTTTTCCCTGTTCAACTACAAAATGTAGTAACAGCACTGGAACTTGATGCCATCATAGTGACCTTCTCTCAAGTGCTGTGAGCATTCCTCGTCCAGTACATATGGCCCTAAAATTTACATTTTCTTAAGTAGAAGTTATTTACCTGCCTAGTACGAGATGGAGCATTTTCTCACTTATGTTAGGTTTTATACTTACTGATTTTTTCTTATGGAACTTGTATGATGCTGGTAGGTCATATCTAAGTTCTGCAAACAGTACAAAGAATACTTGTTACACTAGAATGATTATTAGTCAGTTGACTTACAGCCTACACCCATGTTCTTCTATTGCCCACCTCCGTTGCCCGCTGACCAGATAACTGTTTTGATCTCTGTACTAGATTATGACTGAACATTTAAACCAACCACATCAGACAGTAAGTGGAAATGCAGTTGTGTTTCAAGCACTCGTGCAACTTCCATATCTTAAGTCGTATGACGGTATAAAGCATGCAGCTGGTCATACGTAAGAACTGGGAAGACAGCTGAACTGTTGGAAAAATGTTTAGGTGACTATAAGGACAGGGATGCTTTTTTGTGTGACAACTGGCCTGCATGTTGCTTTTGTTATTCAGCAACGATCTCCTTTTGAAGGAGGAAGGCAGGTAACTTCTGCTTGAAGGCAAAATCTACTCCAGGAAGAAATCCAATTCTGCACAGAATATGTATTCCTCTGAGCTTTATTAAGTGCCTGCTTGTATTCTAGCCAGGTAGCAAAGTATATATCAAAAAAAGGGGGGGTGCTGCTTAAAGAAAGACCTGTGTCATTTTTAGTGTTAAATCACACTTAAGTTTACCTCAGGTTGTTAAGACTGGCTAGTAGTGTTATAGATTTAGCCCCCAACAAATTTTTTCTTTAACAACAAATTAATCTTACCTGCTATGACTTCCATCTTCACTTCCCATTCATCTGCTTTCTTTTGAATGTGCTATAATATTAGATAGATACAGGTAGATTTAAAAGCTCGTTCCTACCCTGTCTTATAAACATCTACACCCCTGCACTTATTTAAGAAGTGTCCTGTGCTTTTGTTTTTCAAGCTGAAACATTAGATCATGTGCTTCTCTTGATGTATGTGAGATCACAGTTATTTGACATGATTGGTATTTACCCAAAGCAAGTTTCATACCCCATAAAGGTGTGAACACATCAGTGAAGCTATAGACAACATCATTAAATGCCAGCTATTTCATTGCCTGGTTAATGCTCGCCCTACTAAAATGAAGGACTTACCTGCCGCGTTGAAGTTTTGTGAAGGGAATATACAGCTGTTTTTGCCATTTGTAAAGCAGTTTTCAGAAAAATCATATCCATTCCTAAAAGAATGAGGAAATTATTAGAATTGTTAAATGCAAGCTTAAACCAGAAGATTTAAAGATCTGCCTCATGCTTCAATTTTTCTGGAGTAATAGCTATTTGAGAAACAGCATTGAATACATTAAGGTACAGAAAGTATTTCTAAAACATAGCCAATTGCTATTAGTAAAAGAGAAAAACGATAGGGATATGAAATAGCTAGTATTGTTTATTTTAAACCCAGCGATTGTTAGTTACAATGATGAAGTTGTTAATCTGCACTTAGGAAACTGATTTCAGATCACCAAAACTCTAGGTAATTACAATAGGTAGTTGTAATAAAGAAGGGAGATGTTTCATTAGAAATGTTTCCTTTGCTATTGCATTCTTAATGATTTCTAGCGGACTTTCAGAATTACCAACCTTTATTATGCTTGGTACCAAACGGAGGGTTCATAATAACTGTGTCAAAGGTCTCTGACATGCTGTCAGATAAAGAACAGACATCACACTGAACCATGTTGATGTTCGTGAGGTCAAAGTCTTCAATATTGCTATTAAATATTTCCAGTGCATCTGCATCTATGTCAAACCCCACACACAATCTATTAAAAAAAAAGTGCCACATATTAGCCTCTTGCAAACTAAAATGGTGTTTAAATTCTACGGTAAAGTTTTGCAAGGGATCTGCATACACAAATTGTTTTATCTAGGAAATGTAACAAGCATACACTATAAATTCAGTGCTGATAAAAATGTGAGTAGCTCTGTTGCCTTTTCTCAAATATCTTTTTAAAGTTTGTGAAGGAAGTTTCATGTGTTCATTTAGTGCTTCAGGGGAAAGCAAACATTATGACTTCCAAATTCATGGCAACTGTCCGTCTCTTCCACCATTTGAATGGTTATTGACAGTCTAAACATACTAAATAGCCTCATTATGCACCAGATTAGATACCTAAAATTAGTTTAGTTTAGCATTGCTATGTTCTAATCTTATTTTCTATGCCAGAAAAAAACACAACCAGAACTTAGTATTAAATACTCACCCTGCTCCTAACATTGCACTTCCAATGCTGAGCATGCCACAGCCACATCCTAAATCTGCAATTGTTTTGTTTTCAATATCATCAAAAGTATTGTGAATTGTATAAAGCATACATGCTGGGAAAAAAAAATAATACAGGTCAATAATATCAAATATGCATCTGATTATTCAAGAAAAGCTACTTCTGCCTTCAGAAAACTCTGAACTAAAGGTTTCTTGTCATGCAAAATTAAGCTGATGTTCTCACTGCCTGTAATTCTCTTTTTCATTTATATTTCATTTTGACGAGTTATAGAACTCTAGATCTTTGGTGGAGAGATTACATGTAGAGCTGTGAGTATTGTTTGTGGAAAAAGTATGCCTCTAAATTTGTCTGGGGCAAAACCATAGAAGGACATAAAATATTGGAAAGAAATAATAAGGTATGGATGAGTCTGTATATACACTTTTACTGTTTTTTGTGTGTCATGAAATAAGTAAATTTCAGCTTTCTCATTTACAGATTAAGATGTTTCTATCCCAACATTGCCTTTTAAATCAATTTACTTGATTTTTGGATTGTACATTAACAGTATACTACTAATGAAAAGAAGTTAACAGATCATTAAAAAATAAATAATCCCATTCCTGCCGGATACAATTTCTCAACTCCTTTTAGTGTAAAGGCTTCAAAGGAGATAATGCAGGAGAAACACTTTTTTTTTTTATTTTAAAGTGCTGATGAAGAACCAGTAAAAGAGACAAGAGTGCTGTAGGTAACCCCTACCTGCGATATGAGGTCTTGTTGGATACTGTTCAAGGAGTAGCTTGGGACTTTCAAAAGTATCGACTTGTTGAAGACAGCTTTCCAGTTCTTTAAGCTTTAGTTTCTTCATGTTTATCGTTTAACTGAAGAAAAGAATGTGTAATCGGTTACAATAATATAAATAAACTACATATTATCTTGAACTGTTGGGTACTTAAAACCCCACTGTACTCCCCAGCATCTCCCAGGTGCTTTCCTGCAGCTGCGCTCAGGGACGGAGCTGACGGCGCACCGATGACGGGGGACGAGCGCGGCGCCGGCTCCCGCGACCCCGCTCCGGGGCGGCGGCAGCCCCGTCCCTCACGCACCGCCCGCAGCCGCTCCCACCCCGGGCCAGGCGCCGAGCAGGCCCCGCGCCCGCCCTCGGCTCCGCTCCTACCGGCAGGCCCCGCCCGCCGCCGAGAGCGGTGTCCGGCCCTAAGCGGAGCAGGAACCGCGCCCCGGGGACGTCCGCCGGCCGCTCGCCCCACAGGCCCCTCTCCGCGGCCGCGAAGCCGCTGGCCCGCCCCTGCCGCCACTCACCGCAGCCCCGGCGGGGCGGGCCGAGGGGCCGCGCACTTCCGCCCGCCGCACCGCCCCCCGCCCGCCCCTTGGCGCCGGGCGGCCGCTGCCGCTTCCCGGGCGAACGGGGACCCGCGGGAACAACAGGCGACTGAACGTTCCCCTTGTTCTGTTGACAAGCGTCAGCCGTGACTGTCGTGTATTGTAAACGCGGCACGTTTTATTACAGCCTTACGTGTTACCGCCGTGAGGTGTTTGCGAAAGCCCGGTCCCCCAGCGCTCTCCTGGTGGCCAAGCTGTTGAGCGCCATTAGGGACAGACAGCAAGGCCACGGACTTCTGCCTGGCCGGTGGAAAGGACGGTCCTTGGGAGAAAAGTAACGGATTTAGTTACTTTGCTCACGTCTTCCTTCCTGTCCTCCTGGCGGGAGACGTCCTGTACCGCCCGCCAGGTAGCCCCTGCCCGTAGGGAACCGCACCGCAGCCCCAGCCCCCAGAGGAGGGACAGCCGCAGGGAACGGGGCGGCAAGGCCGGCGAGGGGGGCCCGCCTGGGGGACCTGGGGTGTTGCTGCTGTCAGATAAAAGGTTCCAGTCGCCTAGGGACAGATTTTTCCTTTTAAGGCTTTCCATTACGCAGCTGAAAACGTACTTATCGGGCTTTAGAACTGCTGACCGGTACGTAACCTACGGTAACTCGTATCCCAGTGCGTTCTCTGCAGGTGGGAGCGTGCAGGGGCACGTCGGTACCCCAGGCCCGGGGGCTGCGGGCAGCCCGGGCGCCGCGCTCAGCCCGCCGCCGCCCAGAGGCGGGAGCTGCTGCCGAGGCCCGGCGCTGCTCTGCCCGCTCCAGCGGGGCTGCTGGCGGCAGCCGGCGCGCAGCCGCGGGCCCGCAGCCTCAGCGGCGCTTCCCGCGTTCCCCGCGGGCGCCTCGCTGCGCCCCCGCCCTCACAGCCGCCCCGCCGCTGCCGGACCCCCGCGGCCCGGACGCCCCGGCGGCAGCGCGGTGCCTCCGCGGCAGCCGCTTCCCTCGAGGAGCGGCTCGGTAACAAAGAGGACTCGGCCGCCGTCGGGGGCGCCGGCCTCCCCAGGCTGGCGCTCCAGGCGGCGTGCGGCCGGGCCGCGATGGCGGGCGGCGGGCGCCCCGCGGCTCCCGCGTCCTGCCACGAAGTTTCGGGGCGGCAGCGCCCGCCGCGCACCTGCGCGCTGGGAGGGCGGCGCAGGGCCGCGGGGAGGGCAGAGGAAGAGGAGGGGTGATGCCAGGGGAGGGGAGAGGCAGTGTCAGGGGGAGGGAGCGGGCGGCGGGGAGGGCGCCGGTTCCGCGGCTATCGCGAGAGGGAGGCGCCGCTGGGAGGGGAGAGAGGGCGGCGGGGGGAGCCCCAGAGCCGGGAGCCCGGCGCAGCCGTAACGGCTCCTCAGATTCCCATCATGGCGGGGGCCGGCGCCAGCGGCCGGGATAAGCGGGCGACGGCGGCGCGGCTGAAGACGGCGCTGGGCGGCGAGAGCGGCGCGGCGGCGGCGGGCGAGCTGCGGGCGCTGCTGGAGCGGGTGCTGGCCCCGGCGGCGGGCCCGGGCGGCGGCGGCGAGGCGGCGGCCGAGGCGCTGGAGTGGTGCCGCTGCCTGCTGTCGGGCGGGGAGCCGTGGGACAGCTTCGTGCAAGCCGTGCGGGCCTACGACCCGGCCACGCTGTGCGGCCTGGTGTGGACGGCCAACTTCGTGGCCTACCGGTGCCGGACGTGCGGGATCTCGCCCTGCATGAGCCTGTGCGCCGAGTGCTTCCACCAGGGCGAGCACGCCGGGCACGACTACAACATGTTCCGGAGCCAGGCGGGGGGCGCCTGCGACTGCGGCGACAGCAACGTCATGCGGGAGGCCGGGTGAGCGCCGGGCGGCCTCGGCGGGGCGGGCGGGCACCTGCCGGCGGGGGCGGCCCCCGCGGCCCGAGCGGCTTCCCCGCCGGGTGGCGGAGGTGTGTCCGGAGCGCGGCGTCCGCCCGGTGCCTCCCTGCGCCCGGGGCAGGGCCGTGAGTGGGGCGCCGGCTTCCGTCTGGGTCGCCTCCCTCGCTCCCGCCCCGGCCGCGGCTCTGACGGGCGCCCGGGGGGTTCGGCCCCAGCCCGGCGGGGGTCCGGCGAGGTGCGTTCCTTCTTTGTTGTTGTGCCTGTGCCTTTTTTTAGGGCGCTTATGCAAATCTCGTTGCCCTTGCACCGAGTGCCTGCCTTCAGGGGAGTTGGTAAGACAGCGTGCTTGGGAGGCAGCACCTGTCAGCTCCCAGCCAGCCGCCTTGGCCTAGCACGGCTGACCATGAAGTGCGTCCAAATACTTCTGGACTTCATGTGAACAAATACGCCGAAATGAACAGATTGAGGAAGAGGGAGCCATTTTTTATGTGTTTTCCCAGTCTGCGGTTCATCTTGCCTTCTGGTTTTGCTATTCTCAGCTTTAAATCAAGGAATTGGTAACTCTTAGATGGGTACAACAGGGCAGGGTTTGAGGGAAGTCAAATGTCCTTCGTATTCTGTAAGGCTGCAGACCTACTGGAGGCAGGACTCAAGTACCTGGTCAGAAGAAGAGGAATGTGGTACCTCATTGTACCCTCCTTTGTTCCCTTTGTACTCAACGGTAAAAGGAAAGATTAGTCAACCAGTTATTGGGTGGAGGTGACACCTAGCCAGTAAACTTCAAATTTCACAGCTGGGTTTCTTTTTGGAGCTCCCTGTGCTCCTGTTCGTTCACCAGAGAGCTAAAGGCTTTGCCAGAAGACAGTTTGGAGTGCTCGAGTGAGGCTTCTCTTCTGACTAGCTTTCTAGAATAGTCCCTGTCTTGATTGTCTTAGCCTTGGTGAGACGGCATGCTCTCATAAGAGCCATCTCGTCTCTTCCTAATAAATCCTGAGTTGTGGCGTACCTAGCAGAAAACACTAGGAATGTATAGAAATACTAAAACTTTTTCCTTGGTTCTTTTCATGTTCTTAACATTTACGATGTATAATTCTGCATCACTCGTTCTGTATCTTAAGATTCCTTTTCTTTTTGCGTTTCTACTTAGAGATTTCACTAATTCTGCTTTTTTCTGTTGCTTGAAGGTTGTCACGTTGGCTCTGATTCTTTGTGTTTGTAGTCACCATTCTACTGCTCTAGGCCTTGAGGTGGCTTCATTCTTTGCTTCTTGTTACATTTTTTTTCCCCTTTGTTTCTCTTACGATCTGCCTTTGTCATTTCTTCATTCTTCCTTTTGGTGGAATCTTTTCTTATTGGTAGACTCCCTCCAATGGAAGAATTTACTTCCTCCTTTTGTTTTCATTGACCTTCAGTGGTTTCAAGGGGCTACTCCTGAAGTGATTCTTTATGAGTTCTTGTTCGACTTCTGGTGATTCTGCTTTCCTCAGTATCACTGAAGTAACAGTTCCCCTTGAACTGGTAGTAGAATTCAAGAGTAAATTGTCTTGGGTGTGAGGTAGGTCCCTGCAGGAGGTTTGACCGTTCCACATAATCCCGTGGTATCTGCTCAGAAACAACACTCTTGAGTTGAGCAGTAGATTTTTCCAGTCCTCCTGGACATCCAGGAGGACAATACGTGGCAGTATATGGGGTGCCTGCACTCGGCATAAGGTCACTCTGCTGATCTAAAGAACTGATGTTAAGCCAGTGCAATTAAGTGAACTAGAAACTTTGTTTGCTGTGCAAGACAAAGTAAGTTAAGCTTAAACAAATCTAAAAACATTAATGTGTGCAAACACACACACAGTTTTGCCTGTTGACTTGAAGTGCTTCAGTGCAGCATGTTTAGATAAACTGATTTGTGTATACAAATCAATTGCACAATTATAAAAGTAATGCTTTTCGTGTTAAAGTTAGGAGGCCTTCATGGTAGATTCAGGAAACCGGAGTGTGTCTAGCCTGATATAACCTTGGACACTACAGCCTAGGCTTCTATTAATAGCAAGGGAATCAAATGTGGAGCCTACTTACAAACTTTATCTGCCACCTGCCTGCTCAGATAAAATTTTGTGTAAATACTGTATGTGAATATTATAGTAGTTTGTTTCTGTTGGTTGTTGTTATCTGGTCTCCCTGGTCAGAGTTTTTTGATTTAACGCATCTCAAAAAATACGTCTGATGAAGTCTTAGTGAACTGCTCTGCTGTAAAGGAAGTCTCTCCAGCTTACTGTGTGGAATATCTTTTCATTTTCTTTAGGGTGGCTAATGTAAATCTAAAGATGGTTTGGTCTGGGGTATAAGGATGTGTGTGTTAATGTTTTATTACTAATTAAATCTATAATTAACTTTTTAGAGATAACTGAGTGTTAATTTTTTATTTCTGATGCCTTTATATAAGGAAGCTGGAATATAGCGTAATAGACAGATGCTGATTTGTTTTAGGTACCTTGTGTAATTCTCATTTGTTTTAGAAAAATCAGATTGTCACACTCTTGAAACTTTTGATTCCCATGCAAATTTCAGTGGTTTTGGTGATTAAGTTTACTGCAGTTGGTCTGATCTACTAGAATGTAGTTTAGACTTTAGAATAAATATCCAAGTTTGTAAATGTAGCTGCTTGTCAAAGTACTAAAAACTGTAGCTGTGGCAAGGTTTAATAGATTTTAAGATCCAGTGATATGTCAGTAGGTGAAAATAGTTTGTAGTCCTCTCCCATATGGTATCTAGCCATGGGCAAATGAAATTTTGCAGCTCCATCAGAGATAATTAATTATGTTTTGAAGAAGGCAAAATCTTCAGTTCTAAAGCATTTATAGTAGACATATGCTCATAGTTCAGCAGGCGAGTTCATCTGTTGGAGGAAAAAAAACCCATGCAGTTGGACAGGGAGAAATTCAGACTGGGGTATTTTTTGGTTGGTAGATGATCTTGTATTATAATGAAACTTGATAGTTTATAAAATAAGCTTGAAGAAAGCAATATGCCATGTGGTTATAATAAGAGTATAACTAGTCAGTAATCTGTTACTGATGGGTACTGTCTTCTTTCTGTGGTTGTCTTGTTCTGATTCCCCTTTAAGTCTGTAGGCAATAACCTGATATACTAGAGACCCTCTACACTTTGGCTATTTCGTTCCCCCGTGTCCTGTTTCTCAGTATGCCTCACTGTGTGTTGACTTATTTGTTAAATTAATCATGTGGGAAGCAGATGTTTTAGTGCTGCATTACAGTACAAAGAGAATAATATCTCCATCAAGGCTTGCATATCCTGAAAGGCAAAAAGCCAGGTTAAGAATTTCATTGAACAGGTTTTTGCGTTGATGTTTGTTGTGTATTTGATGGTAGTTATGGGAACCAGTGGCTCCACTGACATAGAGCATTGCCTTCTCTTATGACTTATATCAAAGGGTCTAAGAAATTATCAATTTCCACTTGCGAGAGTAAGCCATTTCTTTATCAGTAGGCATGTGTGAAGTAAAAAAACCCCTATAGTTATACGAAAGGTAACTGTTACAGATTGATGTTATATGCTGTGCATTCAAAAGCACTTTCAGATACCTACCTCTAAGCTTTCTGCAGTCCTGTCTCTAATGATCCATACTTACCTTTCTCTTTAGCTCTGTGTTTTAGAGTGTACATCAGTGTAGGTTTCATGGAGATCCTGTCTGAGCTACGCACTAGATCAGACTTCTCTCTTTCCCCCCCCCCCCCCGCCCCTTTCTTTTTTCCTTCCTTCATTATGTCTCTCTTGGAGACTGATGTATTTGTTAGGTCTACCATGATCCCTTATGAAAAGGCTGGAAAATTCTCTTTGCCTCCTGTCACTGCCAACAAGTATGAGAAGTATATTCTTAGTTTCTAGCCTGCTAATTTTCTCCTGCTTTAATTTATTTAGAATTGGCTCTGTTTTTTCAGTGCATTAAAATGTTTGTACCGAGTAAGTATTATTGAATAGTTAATTTTAGTTAAATTTAAATTTTGGACAGTGGATACCTAGTATTGATGACCTTTGCTACTCTGTCCCCATATCCTTCTTTCCCTTCTTCTGACTCTATTCCTTGTTTTATCCCTTTTCAGAGACACTTCCTTACAGGAACTCATTTCAATAGAAATGGCCTTGCTGTGCTGTTTGGGAGCTATGGAAGAACATATTCTATTTCTTTTACTTTCTGTTGCTAAGTAAGAGTAAAGGACCTTTTTCCTATTCTAGACTTGAAAAAACTTTAACAAATAGAGTGACAATAAAAAAGCAGGCTTGCTGTTGAGAAAGCTATTATTAATAGTTACCTTTGGGTGTTTTCTGTGCATGTTTATCAGGCAAGGTTTCTTGTGCCATCTTGGGCTGCAGCAGCTGTGATCCACTTAAGATCAGAAAAGTCATATCTGGCTGCAGCTGGGCTCTGGGACATACAGGTAATAACTATTTTACTGGCATTAAATAGACTATGCGTTTATTTTATGGAGTGTTTTGCAACAGCGAATCACCTGTCTAGCATACATATAGCATGTTGCTGCTTCAAGGTTGTTCCTTCCAGTGGGACTCTATCAGTTGTATTTTTTAACAGTAGACAAGAAGGTTTCAGTTCTGCAGGACCTAGACTAGGTTTGGTAATGCAGCCTCAAGGAGGGAAGAGTGCTCTTTTGGACCTTTCTTCAAGAAGTTGCTGAAACAGATGCTTTATCCACAGGCTGAGATCCTGCACATTGTCAAGGAGTTTAGCCTCTGAGCATTATGAAACTACGTGAAAAAGTCCTTGTGTTCAGGATTGTTGGGCTGATACAAATGGCGTTCTGTAGAATCTCTATCAACTCCATGCACCTTCTCTGCTTTTGAAGTCCTTTGGACTACCAAGGGCTTCTGGCTGAAGGGGCTGAGGAGAAGTCTGAGCTGTACTGCCTGTTAGCTTGGTATGAGAGTCTGAACAAACCCATGGTCATGTACTTCTGGTGGGCACAACTCTTCAGAACAAACACTCCACTGTCTGATATTCCACACACAAGGTACAGGAATTCATGCTTGGATTCACACTGACCACAGCATTTCGAAGAACTGCAGTTACCATGCAGTAAATAATTGATTCCCGCTACATTCCTCCCCACCTCCCCGAGACGTAAAGCTCAATATTTTGTATTGCCACTTAGGATTCCACAGTAACATTCAGTAGTTTTTGCAGAGCTTCATGTTAGGTCTTATGCTTGGAAAGCAAAAAAGATTTCAGATCACTGTGTTGATTAAGTCCATCATGACATACAGTGAGCTCGCAAACCTGCCTGTCTTGATTTCTCTTAAGAATGTCTCTAATTAGGACTTCATCAGCCTCTAAATAAGTTGCTGCAGTGTTTTCCAAATGGTTTACAGCCAAGCAATAATTTTGTATCGCTGCTTTTAGAGCTGCGGCCTGACTAGATGCCATGTACTTTATACATGCCTCAGGAATAACGTGCAGTTTTTTCAAAGGTGTCAATAAGGTACTCAAATGTATCAGTCTACACAACTTTAAATATTTAGAAGCCTGAACTCTTGCTGTGTTAGTCACTGAACAAACTTAAAATAAATGATGGTTCTAGCCCAAAGCTTTTGCTGATAGGGCCAGTCTGGTTTGATGAACAGAACAGTACTCTGAAGACTGAGGTCACAAGATATGACTGCTGTATATCTTGCCTTGTCTGAAATTGGCTTATTTATTCTATGGCTTGTCTATCGTTTTGTAATATACCTTGGTACATGTTCAATTTAAGAAGAACTGGTGTTCTGGAGGTCTGTGGAAATAGCCTTGTTTAGATTTGGGCTAACCAGTGTTGATTTTCAGTTCCTTTGCTTTGATCCCACCAACTTCTAAAGCTCCTTTTATGCCTTTTGTGAAACTATCAGCTGTCCAGGATTCTAAGTTCGCTCTATCAGGGTGGAGTGTTATTTGTCTGGTACATATCTGATCTACATGGAGCTGTCGATGGATCTGTTGGCAATGGAATAAACGTGATTTTGGGTGTATGTTTGGGGAACACGTTCCTGAAGAATTTTTGTCTCTTAGATTTTTCTTAATGACAATTAATATAGGTTGATTCAGAGTTCAGGCCATTCTTCCTTATCACTTTCAGAATATCAGGAATGTTACATTTTAAATAAATCCTGGAATGGTATCTGACAACTGCAGGTGATTTTAAATAATAGTATCCTGGGTGCACTCGTCTATGGAGGGTTCTGGTAGTAAGCTTCGAAAATAATATGATGAATTTTCGTTACATTGAAGTAACAGAGATAGCTGTTTGGGTATTACAATAACAAGGACTATATAATGAACTCTGTTGCCTTCATCAGGATGCATCTCTCCATTTCTGCACAGCGCCTGCAGTGATAATAGCTCTGGCATGAAACTCATGGACACTTACCTTTCCAAGAAAACTGCGAATTACATAGATATGCACCTTGTCTGTTGGAGGCCTGACCAAAGTGGTATCTTCAGCTTAAGTTGATAGCTTTTATTAAAATCCACACATCTTACTCAAATCCTGAAGAAATGAAGGTTGTTTTTACATTTGTCTAGCTTAGAACTTTGTCAGATGAAGTATTTGGGCCAAAATATTACATGCTGTATGTTTGACCTGTTTAAATTTTCTTGGAAAAATTTTCTTAGCCAGAAAAACATTTTTGTTAGCCCTGTTTTGGAAACTTGATTTTTGTTCTTTAAATAGAAGATGTACTCCCCATGTGCTTTAAAGCAGATAATTGATGGGACTCTGAAAGCAACTGGGCAGGGAGACTGGACATGAACTAATGGTTTGGGAAGAGTGAGGGCCAAGCAAAGATGGCTCTGATGCGGGCTCAGGACCAGATATTCTGTTTGTTGATCTGCTTGCTCTCAGACCTACTTTTGAAGTCGACTGGGAATTTTGCTTTGTGAATGCTATGTAAGGCTAAGAACTAAAAAAAATCAGATCCTAAAAATTATGAAATTAAGAACTAGAATATGCATTGTATCTTAATTTCTCTATCTTTAGGTCCATATTTGAAAAAAAAAAAAGATACTGTTAGACTCTATGCTGCAAAAGAATTTTGCACGTCAGTATTTTTCTTGTGGGCTTTTTTAATGTTAACCTTCATGAAGATTGCTTTTTAGAGTTGAGTTTGAAGAGTATTCTCATCAATACCTTCTTCAGTACAGTGAAATACTAAATTAACTGCTCATTTGAGAAGTACCATTCCTTTTCTCAACTGAAAAGGCGGCAGTTCCTGTTGGACAAAATGGTTAGAGACTGTATTTGTACATGCAAATGGATGAATTAAGATAATTTTAATAAACTTAATATTGCCATTAACAGCGTAACTAAGGCCCTTTTAACTTGCCAGGGCTTCACTTTGCAATCACTGTGATGTTTGAAAAAGCTGCACCAAAGAGAATGACTATTATATTTGTAAGTTAGCTAGATGTGTGTTTGTTATTGTACAAATATATTTTAAATTGTGTGTGAATTGAGGCTTTTTGATCAAACTAGGTAAATGTAAGCTGTACTTAGATGCAATTACAGGGCAGTAATTATATCCCAGAGCATCCACGCATATAAAGACAATATTTTTGCAGCAGAAGATCGTGTTACTCTCTTGAATTACTGTATTGTCTATCAAAATGCTCAAATTCAACAACTTTGTGGGTTCATTCAAACATAGGCTCAGCTTCAGCTCTACTGAGAGGTCCGTCGCTTCTCATTATCATTGTATTTCTAAGGTCTTACAATTGAAGCTGCCGAATCTACTGTATCTGATTGATAGTGGGTACTTGTATACTAATGAAACTCATTGTAGTTTTATCTGCTATACAAGATGTTTATGTCTGAGGACTACCAGAATAATAGAAATACTCTTCTGCAGAGCTTCTTTGTCTACTTTTTCTTTGAACTGGAGAGCTTGCTCAATGTAGCACTGAGCACCAAGAGAGCTTCTGGTGACTCACTGCCTCTCTTCCTGCTGTTCTGCAAAGATTGGAATAACTTCTAAGAGTTTAATCTGTGATTTGTAGCCTCCTAACCTGGCCAAACAGCTTTGTCATGAAGGCTTAGAGCCTGGAAAGTTGTCCTTTAAAGGTGTTTTGGGGGTTTTCTTCTTGGGAATCCATTAATAATTCTGCCATGTTTCATTGTCCTCCATTATTAACTCTAGTGTCTCTACTTTGGAGCTTTCCTGGTTAGAAAGGTTAGACTGACATCTTTCCAGTTGGCTTTGCTTCTCATCGCAGTCCCTAATAGCAGAAATGCAAGTATTCAGCTTTGTCTCTGAACTCCTCTTTAGCTTGCAGCTTTCTTAAAGAGCAGAAGAGCTGTCATTCCTCAGACCTTGAAGTCAGTACCACATTGATTCACTTTTGGAAGCCTGTTTTGCAGGTGAAAGGAATTTAACGACTGAAATTTAATTATGGGGGTGGGGGGGGAACACACAAAACTTAATTTTCAGAGGAACAGTTAGTTTATTTCTCTGCTTTTCTTCAGAGTTACCCTTGTGTTTGTTGTTGGTCAGGGACAGCGGATTTACATAAAGCAAGGCTACAATGTATCAAAATCCTTTTTCATCAAGATAATTTTCTAATCTGGATTATGCAACTTATATTGTGTTCCAAATTAAGATTTGTTTTGATGTGAACTGCAAAAGCAGGAAAAAAACATTTAAACACTCTTTACCAGTACATAATGAATGAAAAATCAGTTCACGAGAACTCTGAGAGACGACTGTAGCACTCAAAAATATTTTGCATCTTGCATCTCTTTTGTAGCTTCAGTGTACGTAAGAATAGTGTCAGTTTTACAGTGGGGACAAAATGCATACTCTTCTTAAAGTGTGTGTTGAATTCTTATTTACAAAACTTACTCCTTTTGTTTGAATACTTTATGAAACATTACATGACATTGTCAGTCATGTGGTATACAGTATGAAATGTATGTAATGTCTTAAAGAAAAGCTCAGTTTAGATATGACACTGTTACTGAATTGAAGAATCAATTAGAGATTTACTTTCTTTGCTTAGGAATTGACTTCCAGTAGTTTTTACTTGGGTCCCAGATTCTTGTCCCTAAAAGCTTTTGTCGGAGTCAGGTACTCATAGTGCTGTAGTACTGTAAGACTTGTGAAAATGGGGTGCCTTCTTTTGACAGCTTTATGATCCAGTTTAAAACAAATGATTTTTACGCATGGGGAGGCAGGGGACAAAATAGCGAGAGAAAAGCGAGGGTAAAAATAGTCCTTCTGTGTGTGCATGAACTTATGTCAAGTTTCTGGAATGCAACTGAAACTTGAGACGCTGTGGGATGTAGTGGAAGGAGGGCTGAGCAAATGTTCAAAAGCTGTAAAGGTGGGGTCTGGCTGGTACTGAAGGCATTTATCAGCTGCTGTAATAGCTGGGGAAGTTGAAAAATTCTCCTTTGAAGTGGAGGAGTTGGCTTCACAGCGAGCCATGTATCTACCTGATCTGCTGTTCAGGACAGCATCCTCCTGCATTGCTGAGGTTTTGGTTCTCTGTTCTCTGTGTTTTGCTGTCTGTCAGGTGAATGAGCAAAGGGATGATAGCAAGATGATTCGGGGATTTCAGTGTGATTTCCAAGGAGGCAGGTCTGTGAGTGTTGGTGGATTTAAGTTGGCCCAGTGAGATTCTTGGGGTTTTTTTGAGGGGTGGTTTTTTTGTTGTTGGTTTTGGGTTTTTTTTGTTGTGTTTTGGTTTCTTTTTTAAGTAAATAACTTCTGCTAGCTTAGCTTCTGAGATGTTTTAACACTGGATCAATCTAGTGCCAGTGCTGGAACAAATAAGAGGGCTGAAGACAGAATCATGGCAGGACTGGCCTAGCTCAACTTAAGCAGTTGTGAAACTGTAGCCTAAAGAAAAGGAGCTGTTTACCTGAAGCCAATTCTAAAATACATTTTGGAAATTCATGGCAGAATTATTAAAGATGGAAATAGCAGGAGAGAATGGAATGAATCTGAAAAGTCTAAAGTGAAGGTTGCTCAGAAGATGTTAATGTTGCTACATGGTATTCCTTCCTCGTGTAGATCTCAACAATGTTCTACATCTTACAAATAAGATATCAGTGCAGCATAAGAAATTTCAGGAATTATATTTGAAGTCATGTGGACAAGATTGCTTGTTAAAGCTCGGTTTTTATTTAATTGCAAGTTACTGTGTTACTCTCTCCTTTTGCTGAAATTAGCCTTGTCTTTATGTGAAAAGGCAATTTCAAAGGTAGGAAACTGCATAGAAAACAAAAAACCAGAATATACTTTTGAATCGGAGACAAGAATAAGGAAAAAAGATGATGATTTTGTCTCCCCGTAGACCTGTATTTTAGTACTTCCATGTTAGACCTTCAGTGAGATAGGGCTTGAATATCTCTGGCTAATGAATTGGCACTCTCACTGAAGTACGACTATTCTTAAAGCTCATTATAGTATAATAGTAAAAAATATTTACAAGGAAGACTCTACAGGACAAGAAATATGATATACTAAAGATTAAATAGGAACTACAGGCTTGTTGGAAAAAGTATTTTGCAATATTGAAGTAATGTAATAAAGCTTAGATCAAGGTGATCTGTCAGTTATCTAGTCAGTCCTCCTCTCCATAGTTATTTTTATTTTTGAGCTTCTTTAGAAAAAATGTATTTCATATCAAGTTTATATCCACCTTTCATTATCCCCTCTTAGAGACGTCTGCCTTCTCCAAGTGGTGGTTTTTCAAGGCTTGGTGTTTACCAGGAGAGATCTGGAAAATGCTCCTTTTTGTTGCCCATTAAATCCCTATTTTGATACTCTCAGGAGCATTTTGAAATGTACAGTTATGTAGACAGACAATTCTTTAACTGATGCAGTGGTGAGGAAGCTCTTTTAGAAGTACAAGGAACTGATTATGGAATAGCTTTGTCTGCTGTTTGTCCAGTGACTGTGTAACCCATTGAGAAGATTGTTACAGGTGTCTCTTTCTGCCTGTATAAGAAGTTTCAACTTGTTTCTTCCTTGGCACAGCTTGGGGTTCTGGCTCTTCTTTAGTTAAAACAGCTGTTGTTTTAACTCTGAAGACCTTCCAAGTCGTTGTCTGGCATTTTGGTCAATATTTGTAGAAGAATTGGATAGCACTCTGTAAAGGCAATAGAGCTTTGAGTAGAACAGAGCATCGGTATTTCAGGATTGTGGAAGTACCATACAGTGGCAGGATTTGTTTTCCGTAATTCGGCATAAAACGGAGTCTCATGGGTGAATATTATAAACTTGGGCTCAGTAAGATTTTTTCAGCCCAGTTTGTAAATAGTAAAATCTGACCATTGGATTTCTGGATCATTGTGGCTTAGATTAATTCTTGCCCTTGAAATTCAGTATGGCCAATAGCTTGTCCACTGGCAAGTCATATCAGTAAGGACATGTTCTGGGATCCTTACCATGTACACGTTTCTAGCTGTTAGTTAAGAGCAGCTACAATAGTATATTCATTTCAGACAATATTTTAATACCACAGTCTTTGAACCATAAATGTAGAATATGGCTCGTCTTGTAAAATGATATCGGCATTCCTACTTTAAGGTTTAGGGCCTGGTATCTAGAAATCATTCCCTGTTTGGAACTGCTGTAGTTTGTGCATGTGACAGTGAAAGGACGTTTCCTTACAGTGAATTGAATTTGGGCTCTTCCTTGATTTTCCAGAACCTGTATTAATGCAGTAATAATAGCACACTTTGCAAGTCAGTAGTGCTTTCTTGGGAATCTCAAGAGAAGACATGATTCATAACCTTCAGCTACAGGGTATGTTAAATTTGGGATAATTAATCCATAGGGTGATTCACAAGTGGTATGCTGGCATAGGCTTCTTGGGGAGCAGAGCTTTTTATTTTCTGTGGAAGGAAGCCTTGTGCTCAGCAGAAGCTGGGATTCAAAACAACTGTATGTGTGAGTTTTGTTACCGTGGCTCCCTTAGCTTGTGATTATAACCACTGAAAATGTCTTTTGGCTGAATGCAAAATATACTGGGGGGACCAGTAAAAGATTTTAAAACACACTGCACAGTAATTCTTTCCTTATGTGTCTTTTCAGTCTTTATTTACTTTTGATCTCTTCTTATAAGGATAGTGGTGAAAGGGAAACCAAATACCTTTAAGATAATAAATGAGGTACCATATTGCAGCACAGATCAAGCCAGATTTGTGATTTATGGCAGTTCAGGTTTCTGTATCTGGATGAGACAAAAGTGAAAAAGTGAATGACTTTTCCTAACTTCCGTGATTGTCATTTACAAAAGTGAAAACCATCCATTTGTGCATTAATTGACAGAAAGTTGTCAGTCATCATTGAGCTCTTTCTGTCAGCACTACTTCCCCCCCCCCCCAGATGGATAGGCTGTATATACACATTGCAAATCATCTGGCTAGCACTGTCCTTGTTTACCTTTTCTTAATAAAAAGTGTCATCTGTAATGTGTAAGAGCAAAGGAGAAGCCCTTGATCTTTAGTCTTGTGAAGATACTAGCCATTCTTATGAAGATGCCATCTTAATTGCTGGACTTGTATCCTCTCTTTTTTTTTTTGTGCACGTGTGTGTCCTAAATTCAGATACTTGCCTTGTGGCTTTCTTCTATTTCCTTCTTCTCTTGAAGGTGATACTTTAATGGTCCTCCCAAGAAGAAAGGCACATGTTGTAGAAAGTAGCAGGCTTCTTCTGGAAAATAGGGCATAGCAAATATAGTGAAGACATGCATAAATTTAGAAAACAATTTTCATATTCAAACAAAGCTGAATCCATTTCTGAATCTTTATGTTGAGAAATTACTGGTAAAATCTCGTGAATCTTTCCAGTAAAGTTTACTCTTATATGATGTGTTTTTAGACTCTTTATTCCTTGTTAGCTTCTTTTTTGACATGGGTAAATAACTCTTTGATGTTGGTAAATGTCCTTTCTAAAAATAGATTGGAAGCAGAAAAGTATTCAGTGGCTCTTGAGTCAGGTTCATGTTAAGTCAGTGGGAAATCATTCTGTCTGCTCTAGTGGGGTTTGGCTCAACCTCATGTCATTGTGCGTTAGCCAAGCCTCAACTACTACCATGCAGGAGTTCTCCAAAGCAGAAATGTTTTCTTTTCTTTTTAAATGAAACAATTTGCACAATTTTTGCAGGGTGTTTCTATCGTCCTTTGATAAGTAAATGTTAGTTGCTATACATTTGAAATAAATACTCATCCTGCCAACTCTTATGCTTTTGGAAGTTTTTTTTTATTAATATCAAAAGACATTTAAAAAGTCATTATCTGAATGAGGACTTGAAGAATCAGGCCAGCCTCTGACTATTTCACAGAAAGGAGAGGAACTGTTTTAGTTTGATATTTTCAATTAGGCTGTTTAGAAATTGGGAGGTATGTCTTGATAAAGAAAAATTCAGTGTTCTTCTAATTGTTCAATGGAAGATGCTTCTAACATGTATGAGAAGAAACTGGGATGTTAGATAGTGAACTTTGAGAAGGGAATAAAAATTGGCACCTTTATAATTTGCTGGACTCAGAAACAAAATGGGTTTGAATATAGTAGTTGGCATTTTAGAATACCATTTCTGCACCACCATGTAAAAGTATACACTCTCTGAAAAATGGAAAAAGTAATGGTTTTCTTAGTATATGTTAACTCTGCTGAGCTGTGCTTGGCTAACATTTTTCTCATCTGTTTTATAGGTTTTGTAAAAGACACCGGATTAAGTCAAATTCAAATGTTCCATGTGTCCCGAAAGACTTGTTGATGATGTCAGAATTAGTTCTTCCACAGTTCATCTTTAGTCTTATTCAGCACTTAAGAGAGGGGTATAATGAGCCTGGTATGTTTTAAATTTGCATGTATCTAGCATATCTTACCATGCTGCTATCTCTTGATTTGCAGTCTGTGAAGACACAGTACATGAATATATGAATGCTATCTATAGTTTATGTAATTGAATTTTGTGCCTCTCTTCCTAACGAGGTTACTGCCTGGCTAGGAGATTTGATTGTGTTCTCTGCTGAAGAGCTTCTAAAATATGTTTTAAGGGTAACCTAGCATTGTCTTGAGCTCGTCCAGAAAATGAAATCGGGATTAATTTGAAACTTGTACATGGGAATTTTAGAGCATTATGAATATATAAATTAATTTGTTTTGTGGTGGTCATAGCTGTTCTGCCTTGTGAAGGTCTTGGCCAAATTACATTACATTTACACCAAAAGTTCTTGTTATGTGGTTTTCAGCTCTTGATCTGCCATCAGAGAAAGACCTTCATAAAATCCTCCAGGTTTTGGAGCCTCATGTTTCCTTTCTAGAAGACTTGACCAAAATGGGAGGAGCAATGCGATCAGTTCTTACCCAGGTTTTGACTAGCCAACAGTTCTACAAAGATCTTAGCTCTGGTATGTTTGTGTTATTTCTAATAGTTAAATTTTGAAATTATGAAGAACTTAATGGCATAAGTTTTGTTTATCACTTCAGCTTCTGCATGTTTTTATTTGACTTCTCAAAACCCAGAAGAATGCATGGTTTTAAGGATTTTTTGTTGTTGTTCTTGATAGAAGCGGGGTAGGCTTCAGGAGCAACTAGAAACATTTGTTACTAAGACCTGTAAGAGCAAACCTCTTATCTTCTGTGTCCCGGATAACTGTATAAAGATATATCGTTTCAAAAGAGTTTTTATTATAAATCCGTTCTCTTTAAAGTGAAGTGAACATGTCAGCTCAGTACTTCCAAATAAGGCATATCAAGCTTATTCAAAGTGGAATATGTCTAACTTATTTTAGCATCTGCTCTCACAGAGGTTACTGGAGGAGATGTGAATGGCAAAAGGCCATTGTCTGTCCTGCGCTTGTGTGCAAAGCCTTTTTTCTTTTTTCTTCTTAAACACCCCCCCCCCCAATTATTTATTCCATCCTGTGCCAAATCACAATGAATCTGAAAATGCTGGGCAGTCACTATTAACCCCAAAACACCTGGTATAAATTAACTCCATCTTATTTTCTTGTGATTAGAAGGTGTCTTTTTTGAGTCCTTTGCATGCTTCCTTTGCATAGGTATGGAACAAATAGTAATTACTGTAGATTTAAATTGCCATAACTGGCTTGGGCAGCAGCTAGTTGAAGAACAGGCAATCTCCAAATGTTTATTTGAAAGGAGAAACACTTAGGAAAACTGCCTCAGGGACAGTTGTCTTTATTCTGTTTCCTTCCTCTTTTTCTCTCCTGTTTAATAATATTTGAATGGGAGAAGTGTAATGACTTCTCTTTTCCTATATGTGATGGATTTCCTGAGATAGAAAAGTCGAGAGGGAATGGGAAGTAAGGCATTCTTATCTGGACTCTTGGAATGGAGAATATGTGTGTCTGAGTAGGTACAGTGTCTGGGTAGGGAAAGCAAAGAAAGGGATTTTAGAGTAAAACCTGCCTTTCTGACTTTGAATGCAAAAGGTGCCCAGCTGTCATCTTTTTCATGTTTTCTTTTCCTTAAATACTTGACACAATTTGCTCCTCTAAAGTTTATTTTTTCCTTATATAACAAATGTGTTGGGTTTTTTTTAGTCCACTTCTTTGTGGAAAATTTTATATCCCGAGCATGCAGTGTGATTTTGCTTCATCAAACAGTTGAAATGATGATATCTTTATGAATTGTTTCCGTTAATTGCAGCTGTCAAAACTTGAACTTTGAAAGAAAAATTCCAAATATTAGAAATGATACATGACGTAGTACCATTACTGTGTTTTTGGTTTTTTGTCCCTGTCCCATCCCCCTCCCCACTGGAAATTGTAGGTCTCTGTCCTTTCTATCCAAAATCAACTGTTTTGATATTTCAAAACAAATCCTTTTTTTTTGCTGTAGTGTTAATGGTGGCAGTGCTGGTAAAACAGAAATGAAGTACATCATTTAGAAGAAAACACTGTGTTGGAGGGAAAAAACTGAGAAGATTTCTGGTCTTTTGGATTTCAGTTCCTCAGTTGGAAAAACTTCTTAGCTTCTACATCTCATAATTGTACAGCTTATTAAAACATTGTGGACCATTTTTTAGATTGCTTGTATAGCATATGAAGTATATGAACCAAGTAGCTGTTGTACTTTAATGCTGTTTTACGTATGTATTCAAGGTGTTGGAGAGAATGCATGTGCAAAGAAAAGTCATGAAAAGTACCTCATTGCTTTGAAAGGCTCTGGACTGGCATTTCCTGAGGATAAAATTGCATGTGGTATGCAGGAACAAGGAGCTGGAACTAGCACATTAGCAGTTCAAGGTTTGTGTAGAAAAATATTTTAAGACAAGACTTGATTATTGCTGTGTTGTTTATAAACTGCTCTTTTAGTTTATTTTTTTTAAAAAACAAATCTTAATGAAACTTAAGGAATTACCTGTTCGCACACCACCAAATTACAGGACTCATTTTAATTCTATCAACAAAGCTAAACATATTAACTTTTCGTTGCTAATACACTAAGCATCATTTCCCAGTCATAGCATTAGTGGAATTTGAGTAGGCAAGATGAAATTGCTCGTAGTGGAATTTTGTCACTGCAACTAAGCCACCTATTCTTACAAAAGTGCTGTGGATTTTTTTTTTTTTTTTGATCACTGAAGGTCATCAGAGTTTTTTGCAATTTCTGAAAGAACACGTCTCCCTTAACGCAGTACAATGAAGTTCTGCAATGGAACATACTTGCAAATCCCTAATTTTGTATTGCTTGGAAATCTTACTCCAACTTCTCAGTCCACTGCTGTGTATCTTATAAAGACATTTAATGTAGTGTTTCATTTCATACTGGCTCATTAAATATCATAAAATACTATCTTTTCAGTATAAGACTTATGAAAGGAATCTCTGAATTTTTTTATTTCAAAAGGTTTAGCAGGTGCTACGGCAACATCAGGACAAGGGGATTCTTCAGATGAGGTGAGACTGTTTTTAAAGACTATAATGAACTGCAACAGAATATTAAATGGAGAGAATGCTTGCAGCCAAATCCCACAAACCTTAACTCTTCTATCTACCGCATATTGTCTCCATTTTAATAATTAGAAATAATGGAGATATAAAGGAATAGATCTCATACCTTTGATTTACTAAGGACCCCTTGAAAAATCCTTATTTTTGCTAATATTATTTCAGTTTAATTTGTGTATGTAAAGTAGAAGACACTTGTGTAGGTAGTTCAAAAGTCAGTATCAAGTAAATTGGGCTTGATTAAAGCAAACTTAAAGCATGTGATGCTGTGACTGATGTTAGCAGTTTTTGGTACTTGAGAATCCAGCTGAACTGGTGATAGCAGCAGTGAGAATTTCTCTGTAGAGAAATTCCCATGTGTAGACTTGACCTTACTTACCAAACACATTGAGTGGGAGTAAAAAGGAGGGAATCTCCTTTTTAGATTGAGCTGTAATAAATAAGTGGGATTTAATGAGGAAAGTTAAATTCTGGTAGAGTTACTTTACCAATTTATTCTCTTTTTTTTCCCTACTATTTAAAACCTAATTTCAACTAGTAAGCTTTAGCAGCCATTCTGGTAGGGTAGTATAACAAACTTTAAATAATATAAAGTATGATTTTTCGTAGGATTTTTGTTTACATTGAATTCTATGTGAACAAGTATTGAAGTAAAAACAATTGTTCCTGTATGTCTAAAACAGTTGTATGACATGTTTGCCTCTGTCACGAGCACAACAGCATCTGTTACGCTTTCAGCAGTGCTATTTATAATTTGGCATTTTTCAAAGTATTGCTTGTTGTTTTTTCACCATCGCTTGACAAACAAACAGACAAAAAAACCTGTGAAAGACTGCTGAGAGAGTATCACTTTTAAGGCCCATGAAAGAAGGCGGCAATTCAAGTTAATGTTAATAACCTCAAGTAGTATTTTCAAATAAACTTAAAATGGTTCCACATGCTTCTTTCTGTTTTACCCCTATAAGTGATGAGGAGAGGGGAGTAAACTGAAGTTGTTAAGAGTCTGAAGAGAGGTTGGATATCATTGACATTTGTTTTGGGAAAGAAGTCCAAGAGGGAGGTAGAGACAGAGATTTATTTTAGGGAGAAGGAATTTTTTATCAGGAAAAGATAATTTTTTCAAGAAAAAGATTTTGGGAATAAAAAAGGGAGGAATTACAGCAACTGCATTATAGCTTGCTAGTTAAAGATACCTGTTTTCTAGAGAGATTTTTCTTTCTGATCTCCAGGATATAAAGATATATGTAGGTATTTTATTATGCTACTGTCGATGTGATTTTTCTAAACTGAAATTCTGCATATACTCACATACCTGGAATCAATTTTAAGATGTTAATTACATTATTAAGATACATTGTAAAGAAGCACAAGACCCTATTTTGAAATCTGTATTTAGAAAATTTTAAAAAAAGAATGAGGAAGTAACATGCAATAAGCACTCAAAATTTAAATGTTTTTTAGTATATATTTTCACTGCTGAATTTTCCTTTCATATCTTTAATATAATCACATTGATACAGTATGGGATGCAATTAAAAATAATGCCAAAAGTTTCTTGATTTTTTTAACAAAAAAAACCTCAGTGGCATCTCTGAAGAAAGTTAATTTTTTATTTTATAATTTTTTTCTTAATCATGGTCTGCTTGACAAATATGAGTTGCTGTAGAAAAAGTCCAGTCCTTTCATCCAAAAGCCGAAACAGAACTGTGCGGTGGAAGGCTGAAATGCTTATTAGAAAAATAATGTTACTAGAGAAATGCTTCCTAGAGAAATGAGGAAAAAGTTACCTTGTTTTATGACTTCTCTTCCTCTCCCCGCCCTCCCCCATAAGTTACCAAGGGCATTTACAGCTTTTCTTATGCCTTACTATGCTCTCTTATAGCAGAGTAAAACAATGTTCTAATTAAGAAATTTGGCAAGAGTCCACTTTTAACTGGATTTTCTTCCTCTGGTATTTTAAGATGAATCTAGAAAGGTTGATGTTCTTTCTTACCAAGTGAGTCTTAAAGGTAACATTGTTTCACAGATGAAAGGCTAGATTACAAAATTTACATAGGCTACAAATTAAAGCAGTGCTTCTGCAGGGAACTAAATAGCTTGAAAAGTTTTGCATAGTTCAGTATTTAGTTTCACTTCTACAATAGTATATGGTTCTAAGCTAAAAATGAATCTGCAGGATGGATGTATCCTGAGATGTGGGTTGTTTTGTTTTGTTCCCCCCCCCCCCAACACAGTATAGGCTCACTTGTGCTTTACTTCTGAAATGGTTTGTGTTCCATCCTGTGGTATTTTGGAGAGAACTCACCATTAGTTTCCTTTATTAGCTTTTCTTCCTCATGTTTTCCTTTGTGCAAAAGGAGAAAAAAAGGCCCTCTCTAAACCTGTCCTCCTATTTAAGAAGTTTTTACATTTCAAGGAATCAAATAAAACCCAGTCCATGAACACTTTTACCACACTGTTGAATAAACCTTTTCGTATTGGATATCTGTGTTGGGCTGCCCTTGTAGTTTATTGAGCACTGAATGCCTTATTACTCAGTTATGTAGTTACTGACTCCAATTGCCGTTTAATATAATTGCACAAAAATCTATGTCTGTATCTAATATTAAATAAAGTTTATTATCTGAATTTACAACAGATGTGTCACACCTTGGGCGTGTTGCTAAATATTCTATTATGTAAAGTAAATCTACGTAGATCTTTGCTGTTACCTGGGTATATTTACACAGCATTATCCAATGGGTAAAAATAAGGTGTTCTACATTTGCTTACTCATTCTCGTACTCTTTATCCCTGGGCTTGCCAGACACCATGTACCTAGCACTCACTATCTCAAGGCTGTTAAAACTTCTGCACCTGACATTAAGATTTAATCCTACCTTACTGAAGCAATGGAAACCAACTACCTAACATTTGGGGAGGGGGGGGGGAAGAGTTCTCAAGAAAGCATTTCTTATAAGTCACTCAATTTTTCTTCTTTTTAGTGAAATCACTTCAAAAGTTACAATGAAGACTGTTATATGTTTAAAGTTTTCTCATACCGTAGAAGGGGAAATGCGTTTTGTTTGCCAGAGCAGTGGTGTTGGAGCCTAGAATCCAACACATTAATCACAATTTGAATACCCAAATGCATTATTTTCTGGTTAAGGCCCCTCTAGTAACTCTCTGGATTAACTGAGACTGCTGAAGAGGTCTTGAGACATCCAGCTATCAACTTTCTAGCTACAGGAATTTAGATTCCTTTTCTTCAGGGCAGGACATGTAAAATTGCAGAGTCCTGCAGTTCATAGTAATATCTTAGCAGGTCCCATTTTTGCTTTGGAGTACTTGTCCCCTCTGATGGGTGAGTGGGCAGTGGCAACATCCCGAGAATTGACTGGCTCCCGATTGAAGTACAAAAGTAGCATGTGTTCACAAAGACCACAGGACACCTAAGAGTTCAAATGTGTGTCTATCTTAAAATGAATTTTCAGATGGAGGTGCTGAAAGGATAGGACAATTCAGACCTTTCATTAACATGATACTTTTGGTCAGTCCTTAGATATAAAATATGAATAATCTTTCTCCCCAAGGAAGGATAATCACTTCTTAAGTATCAGGTTCTTTATCATTCCAATGAAGTTTGGAAGTAAAATATGGCATTTGCTTAGAGAAGGATATCGATTACTTATTTTTAACAGTAGATATCTACATTAATTATCTCTCATTTTATTAGATCCAGTAGGAATCTTTCTTTATTTCCACTGTTTCATTAGGACTACCATTGTTAATAAAGATCCATGCAGCATTTAATATAGTCCTGTAATGTCACGTTATTTTTTAACACCCAGTGTTAGATTTTGTAAAGTGGTGGTGATGTTGTTTTTAACTTGCATTGCATTTTGGAACCTTTGCTGTTTTGTTTGCAGAGTGCCTTGAAAGCTTCAGATGGCAAGTGCCTGCATAAAGTGTTTCCATTATTTTGTAGGGAACAAACAATTAGAATTCAGCAATTAGAATTGGCCTCTTAAATATGTCAAAAATACTTTATTCTTGCATTGACACTTTACGTTGATTAGAAAATGTCTAGCTAATTGTCTGTGTTGCCAGCTTTAATAGCCAATATGTTGGCTGATATTTTTTTTTTTTAGGAAACAAAAAACCCCAAACCCTGCAGATGAGTAAGGTAAAACCTTGGATGTGCAACAGTTAGAAATTTTGTAGTGTTAAACATTTTTTCAGCAATCAGTTTCAGAAATCAAAGCAAGTAACTTTGCAAAATGAATTAAATAGATTAAGATGTCTGAACTTGCAGATGATAATGTTGCCTGTAGGGGGGGAAAAAAAGGCAATTTAAAAAATTGTGGGTTTTCTCTAATGAGTTGCACAGAGTCCATGGTTCCTGTAACAGTGAAAGTATTTTTCTGGTAAGAGAGTATATTCAGGACTTTTCTGTTTTAGCTTGATAGTTAAACCAGAATTTTGAGAGCATACCATCTCTTGGCAATAAAATTCTAAATATACGATTATCAATTTTTTAAACTCTTCCCCTACCCCAGGAGGACCAGGATGGTAGCCAAGGTGTGGGCAAGCGCAAGAGGGTGAAACTAAGCAGCACCACCAAAGGTATTTATAAAGTACTGATCTCAGTTTATCATATTTGCTTTATGTCTATCTTAAGAATTATGTAGGGATACTCATTCACTTCCCAGGCACTGTAGTGCTGCATGTGACAGGTATTAAACATAGCAAAGTCTAAAAAAGAATAGCAAGTGAAATTGTGGTAATTGGCAACTTTGATTTCCCTTGAGTGAGTACCACTGTCTGGGACTCTGTTTGACCAGTCATTTTGTCACATTCATGTCGTAAGTTGACCTCTAAAAATTCATTCCATTTTCACTGTGTGGCTGGCAAGGTTGCACTACAGCTTAGCAAACAAGTTTTTGATATATTTGTTATTAACAATTTTTTTTTCATTATGCCACTGTACAGCAGTATGATTGTGTTCTTGGACAAGAATGGTTCTCTCTGGTTCTGGTTGGTCTTTCTGTACTGTTCTAGTAATGTTTAAGAAAAGAAACTTGAATGACATCTCCTTTGAAACCACTCCATTATTTTCCTAGATTGAAATTAGTCTTCTGTGCAATTTCTAGTCCAACATGAGCAACACTCAAATTGAGATCAGTGCAAGTTTTAATTCAAGAATGAACATAGGCTAGAGACAAGGTAGTCCTGTCCTGTGGTTGTCCTTGATGTGTTTTTGTGCTAAAAAGTGTTCAAATAGTAATATTTAAACTCTTACTATTAAACAAAGAACACTGTTTGTTTGTTTGTTTTTAATATGAGTATGAGGAGACTGACATAGGAAGCACAAAGAAATTGCAAGCCCTGAGGAAAGAACATACGGGTGAAAAACTGTGGTGAAAGTTGGAATAGAATTTCTGGAAAGGCTTTGGAGTGAAGGTTTGGAACTTGAATTTGAAATGCAAGGGTTCATGAAGTCAGTAAAAAGGTATGAAGGTGCTGTGTGGAGTATGGGAAAGTAATATTGATTGTTTCTAGTGGTTTCAGATTGAAGGAGAAATATTGGGAAGCTGGAAAAGCAGAGAACTGAATGTTTTGGCAACAGTGTTGTTAAGTGATCTTAGAAATGGTGTGTGAAGGATTGTGGCAGACAATAATAATGTGGAAGAGGTGGTAGTTTTGGAGACATGCAGGAAACTTACAGGCATCCAAGGAAAGCTCTCTTACTTGAATTTTAGAGGCTGTTAGCTTGTCTAAAAGATAAGTTAGACTCACGTAATACAAGAAAAAAATGCTGTTTTTCTGATGCATAATAACTGATTGTGGGAAATAGGCAGGGAGGAAGCTCAGGTTGAGATGCCAGATCTGAAAACCAATATCAGCAGTGGCATTTCAGGAAAAGTGATACTTTAATTCAACATTTCATTCCCCCCCAGGGATTGTAGTCTTCCCCCTCTGAGGCATCCCAACGTGGACTGTGCTCATGATGTTGATAGCTCCTAATATCAGCCCCAGAGGAGGGAGTCTGCCAATGGGGGAAGGGTAAGTATCTGTTTTTATTAAATATTGAATAGTTTTCTGAAGTTTTCAGTATTCATATTTTATGTCCGATAGGGTATAAAATAAGAGTATGAAAAGAAAATTTTAGAAAACTGAGTATTGAATAAAAACAGATTTACCTTTTCCATATAAGCAGACTCCCTGTCCCATCCTAGGTCTTTAGTGGTACTGTCTTCATAGAGGGTTATTTATATACCGAGGATGCTAAGACTTATATTCCAGAGAGATGTTTACAACAGTCTATGGGGTCTTTTGTGGCACTAGGAAAGAATGAAAGGTTTCTTTAAAGAAAATACAGGTTTTATGCTGGGGCTCACTGATACAGGTATGGGACTGAGTATTGAGAGAATTTTTATTTTTACTCTGTTTTAAAAGCTGTATCCTGCATCCGTCTGAAATACCTGATGTTTAAGACAATTTTAAACCCACAGGCACTATATATATTTTTTTATTTATTTATTTGTTGAAAGAAATTTAAAATCATGTGGTGCTTTTCACAAGAGTGGGAACATTAGTCCCAGTGTTCTTGACAAATTTTCCAAGTTGGGTAAGAGCATTCTGCCTACTTAAATTCTGTAGCAGCTATAAGTGGATATATATTCTTCTGTCCCTGCCTGAAACTGCTGTATAAAGAATTTGATATGCGCTGTTCAACTGTGATACTTGTCAGAGAAAGCTGCACATCAGTGACAGATAAGGTGTTGTGTCATTTGTCTTCATGCCCAGTGTTCTCACTCAGGGGCATTTGGCATGTACCTAAACCTGTGCTGTCTGTTCTGTGGACAGAGGACTTCAGTCTGCATGGCTACCAAGCTTTCATGGGCAGTAAAATCACATATGCAATTTCTTAACAAGAGACGAGGAAGAGAACGTAAATGATCATCATATGTTTGCTGCAGTAGGTGATGTGTAATGCTTTACAAAATATTTTAATATTAAAATATCTTTCATGACTCTCTGAAGGTAATTTTTTATTTCAATGCTTGTAGAATACATTGAATAAAACATATTCTTGTCTTTGTGTGGCTTGCTAAAGTCTTGAGGAGATGCCTAAAATTTAAGTTATTAATTATTTCTCATGATTTACAATTCCTGAGATGTTTTGGGCTGATTGGTCACTTGGCTGGGGAACTCTGACCTTTGGTAATGGTGGTAAATGGAGGTAATTCCTGCTTAGGAAAAGCACAAATGGCTATTGTGCTTAGAATAGGCACAAAGCTATCCAGTGCAGTCCCTAAAGTCCATACTTCAGTGAACAGGCGAGTCTTCAAGGCCAGACCATGTTCAGCTTAAGTGTTTTTGAATCTGTGCTGATGGGAGCATTTCATACAGTCCCATTGGAATATGGGACTGGGGGGCGGGGAGGAGTATATCCTCAGGTCTAGTGGATTTCTAGGTATAAATGAGCATTATTATTTCCTTTAGTCCTTATATGTTATGGGAGTGAACAATGCCTGTTGTAGTTTTAAATCATAAATAATCAACCTCTTGAAGAATGATCATAAAGAGTCTTTATGTTATAGTAACTTTTTTAAATTGGGTTAATACGATTTCTGCTCTGTCTAGCCATAGCTTCATGAACAGTTTATTCTAGCAGAGGTCAGTTTGTGCAGCTTTGCAATCACAAAAGTGATCTGCTTGAACACGCAGCTGACAGAATGGAAAGATGACTTGATTCCTATGTAGGTACCCCACAGGAATGTACTGTCAGCATGAGTAAAGGGGCAGAGTGAACAGCCAGGAGTTGAATGGGGAAAGATGAGACTCTCTCTTCTGGTATCATCAGGAGCTAGTGCCTGATGATCTGATTATGGTAATTTTTATGTTAAAAAAAACCCAAACCCAACAACAAAACCAACCAACCAAACAAAAACTTTGTTGTTGGTCAATCAGTACATATATTGCTTTAAAAACAAGAATAACTGATACATTATTGCTTCTATTTAGCTTGTTTAGAGCTTTGTAAACAGAACATGTATTCTTAGGTGATAGAAGTCATCACTTAATCATAAATTGTATTTTGTTGTTTTGCTGTTTTGATTTCAGCTAAGTGGTAGTCTATATTAACAGTTTCCCTTGGTGAAGTGGCTGTGTAAATATTGGGCAAATTGCTGTGATTCATTGCAGTCAGTGGAGCTATTACAGCAGGGTGATACGATTCAATGCAATCAATGAAGACTGGACTCTGTGTGGTAGAATTGTACTGAAAACTTTCATTGACTTCTCTGGGAGATCCTTTTTATGGTTACAGACTCTGACACTGTGCAGTGTTGGCCATGCTCATTTTCCCAGTATTTTTGAGAAAAAATTATTTACAGAGCGCACTAAGATGTTCTTAAATTTTTATTACTGAATTTTATATAAGACAGTGCAACTGCACTATCATTATTTTTAGTTTTAATAATTATTGCATTACACATCCCCTCCTCCAACCTTTTATGCAGATCAATCTATCATGGATGTTTTGAAGCATAAATGTTTTCTAGAAGAATTATTATTTTGGACAATAAAATATGAGTTTCCACAGAAGATGGTGACTTTCTTACTCAACATGCTGCCAGATCAAGATTATAAGGTACTTGCCTTACTTCATTCAAACTTAAATGTCTTTTTTTATTCACATACTTAGTATGTATTATGCCTTGCATGAGACCACGTATGTTTATATTTGAATAATAAGCAGTGAAATAATGCAGATCTTTTACCTTGCTTTCAGTATTTGGTTAGAAGGTCTAAAGTGTATAGTATTTGAAGAGAGAGATGGACAAAACAAGATGGATAATTCTGGAGCAGCAGTATTAATTTTGTTCTCATTGTTTGCTTTTTTCCTTTTTGGCCGTTAGTGCATATTTGCATGTGTTGAATTTTGTTTTGTTTTATTTCACTTTGTAAATTGGATTTTTATCAGTTAAAAGATGTGGATCAGCACTAAATGATTCTGTAGTGTGGTACGACTGGTAAACAATTGCAGTGACTTCATTCCTATCGCAACTGTTGTAGTAGGCAGCGGTTTCTCCATATAGGCCATTACACTGTGAGTGTTCTTGCTACAGCTATGCCCTAGGTGATTTTGGCAGCCTTCCAGCTGCTTCCTTACAGAGTTTTGCAGTTGTCCATACCAAGTGTCGCCTGGCCTGGAGTCATGGAGACTGGATGTCATCTTCCTGTTTTAAATCTTGGTGTGCAGCCAGGTTTGGTTGTTTGCTCTCCATGTTCCAAGACCAAGTGTACATAGCAATCAGGCTTAACATTTTGCTCTGATCATGTCATACCTTTGAGCCATGCAAATATTTTGGACCTTCTCAATACCTGCTGGGAGGCAAAGATCAAGAAATCCTGAAGTCCAGGCATGCAGATTTCTTCAAAAATGTCTGTTTACAATGGGACAGCCCTGTATTTGTGCCCCCTTAAAACCTTGCTGTATCAGAGCAAAGGATATGAAGATAACTTGCAAGGAAGAAAAATATAAGATACGGGCTTTCAGCAATACTCTGTCAATGTCAAGACAGCGTTTTGGTTTGGGATACCAGCATAGATTCATCTTGGTCTCGGATTCAGTTAATGCATGAGGACACGTGAGGACTTCTTGACTGATGATCCCTTGCCATGAAGCTTGAATTCTTCTTGATATTTGAAGACCCATGTGGACATCCAGTTCTCCTGATCCATTGCCAGCTAAACTCCTGCCTGTAAAAACACGCAACTGCTAGCAGCATGTGGAGGAATCTGGTAAGTGTTGCTATGTTTACCTTTTTACTATACCATATAGTAACAACAACTTTTAATGATGGACAGGATCTTTTTTCCTTTGACAGCAAGCGACAGTCTTCAGTGGCTTTCTTCACTGTGTTCATAATCTTTCTTCACTACGTACTCAGAATGGAGACCATGGTATATTTGGTTTCTCTACTGGTTGCCACCTTTATCTGGAAATAGTCCATCTTCCACCTACTAATACTGTATGTTCAGATGAAAGGATTGTTTAAACATTCCTTTTTTTTTTTTTGTTACCAATTTCTTATTGTATTTGATTAAACAGCTAATTCCTATGTACAAACTTTATTACTAGCACATATCCTAAGTATTTGAAATCTTTTAGAATCTGTGTTTAATTGCTGTGATTGTCTAAAAGGTATTTTTCAGTAGTAAGGAAACTCAGAGCAATCACACAGCAATACTAGGGAGGCAGTAACACTATTTTTTCCCCAAGATACCTGTGCTTTGTTGCAAAACTGTGTCAATGATGCATGAATTTGAAACACGTCTGTGAGGACTGTGGCTAATTCACAAGGAGTGGCTCTGCCTTTTACATGTGTACAGAGAGAACATACCATTTTGGGATGCATTAGAAGAATGTTTTATCTTTCAAGCTTCTATTTAGCTTTTGTGAAGGAAAAGCTTGTTTGCTGTTTGATCATGTTGCATTCTCAAACAGTAGGAACACCTGTACAGATATAAACTCTTCCAAGTGATCTCTCAAGCTTTCTGCTACTTTCTCCCATCCCATCTACACCACATGCACTGTCTTAATTTTTTCTGTCTCTGCTGTTGTGCAATTTGTCTGTTTCTTCATGAGCTGATTTAGCTCATTAAATCAACAGAATTCTGCTAGGTTGGTTTTCTGATAACCTGAGTGAGCTAGCCAGACACAGAGCACAGAGCTGGCTGTCTGTGCATGCTCTGAAATGGTTGAAATCTCTGACCCCCAGCATAAACGTAGTAGAGCTGACTGAATCCACCATGCCCTATGCAGCAGTCAGTGAGCCACCAGCAATTTCTGTTGCACAGATTTATTTTTAAATAGGAAACCAAACTTCTCTTTTAAGATTCCCAGTATCATAAAGAAGTGTTGAAAGGAGTGGGCTAAAACCCTGGGTTAACAATCTCTTCCCTCTCTCCCCCCTTTTGCATATGAGAGAGACAGCACAACAAACAGTGTGGTCTTTGCCTTACAGGATTTGTGCCTGAGGCATGCCTTCCAGCACTCTCTGACATCTGAAGCCTGGAAGACTTGCAAGTGAAGAAAACAGAAGAGAAATTTACCAGAGCTTCCAAGAAACTAGAGGTGTTATGGTGTGGACGAGGTTTCTGCAAGAGGAAAAACAAAAGACTTGAGAAATAGGATTGACCTTCATGTGACCAAGGAAAAGGCAAAAAAGGGCTTGGCAATAAAAAGGAAGCTGATGGAAGAGTATAAATCGTCCAAGAGCAGAGCCTTGCTGAAATCTGGAATACTGGAAGTAGAGAAATGCAAAAGCGTCTGGTAGACATAATGAATCAATGAACATAATTATCGGAAATGCTGTGCTTCATCAGGCACCTCCCATAATGAACGTTGAGGCAGTTATTACAGCAATAGGACTTCACTAACCCCCTGATATGCTGTTCTACAAATTCTGTAGAACAGTTTTTTCTACTGGAAACTTAATTGTAGCACAGCTTTCACCTGGCAGAACTATCTTTTTCTTTGCATTGAAAACATAAACATGGGAGATGCAAGTTCTAACTGCAACATGGAGTTAATGTTAGGCTCCTAAAAGTTCTGGGATTGTTGAGTGGCCACCAAGAGGAAAGGACAGATGAAAAAATTAGCTTTGTTTTTGCATAGGCTAGACATTTAGAAGCTGCACAAGATCACTGGGAGTAAGTCAGTGAAGGTAATTAAATATACAGAAAACATGTCTGTCTTAGGAAGCCACTGCTTGCAAATGGTTGGAAGCTGAGTAAGTGTTTGGAAAGATGTTATGTCAATATCTGCATTCTTGCTTCATTCTATATTTTTCCTTAGTTGCGTATACAGCTTTGGCCACTCAAAGACAGGATACTGAGCTGGATGGACTGATTTAACCTACTGTGGCTGTTTTTATATGCGGACTGCAGTTTACCACAGTATTTCAGCATTTTAACTTCTGGAAATGAGTTTAGTTTCTTCCTCTCAAAATTGGAAAGGGTTGTATTTGTTTGTTTCACTTCCAAGTGATTGTAGGCGTAAAGCTGATGTCTTTTATTTAAGTGTATTACAGAATCTCTATCATTACACTATATTGACAGCGCATCTACAGTACTTTCAGAAATTCATGATTGTATATGGGTGAGGCACAAAAAGTTTTGCTGCGTGCTGATTTAAAATAAATAAATAAAAAATCCAAAATTTATCCTTAGAGGAGGACCGGGTTTTTGCAATCAACTTGAATTGAGAATGCTCTGTAAAACAAGTAAAACATAGTTCCACAGAACCTGAAGAATCCTATTTAAAGATAATAGAATGTGAAGAAGTAATATATAAACAATGTATACTTTTTTTACTAGCAGCATTAATGTACTAACTTCTTAAAATATCAGGTGTGTCATTTGTGTCTGAGGCTTAACATTAATAGTGTAAACGTTTTAATGTTTGTTATAAGTGTCATTGCCAGTGATTAAAGTTGTATCAAGCTTCAATTTAAAGGAAATTATATGATGAAGTTGCCTTGGAATACCAGAATGATATGTATTAACTACGCACAAGTATTGCGAATACGTTGTTCTGAAAAGGCTTTAGCTGAAAACAATTACCATTGTGCTGGGTGCTGTATGTAGAAGATGCTTTCAGTTATTATGCAGGTTTCCATCATTGTGAACTAGCTAAAGGAAGGCAAGTTAAGCAATGTTGTAGTCCTTCCTGCAGTGACATCCCCATCCCCACCTTGGTCCATTCTTTTTGCATGAGCCACTTTATTTTTGAGAATATTTGCTGGAATTCTTTGTGCCCAAAAGCAGCGTTATGGCATTATGATATTTTTTGGAAATATTTTCTAAATGAAAATAACATGGTAGTGCTATAATAAAAATATGGGAACACTGAGTCTGAGGCAGGTAAAATGAAGTAGTGATTTGTATACAGTCTGTTGAAAACACAGCTGCCTGAGGGTGGTTTTAAAATTTCTAATTTTATGCTTATGAAAGATTAATACTTCCAGAAGGAATAGACAGGGGATTTTAGACTTTGAGCTGAAAATTTTCATCACTACACAGCTTGTATTATCGCTCCTTATTAAGCCAAGGAAGTCCAGATGGTGTTCATTCAGAACTTAAAGTACTAAGGGAGAAGTGATTTCAAAGCTGGCAGATAGGCACACATGTATATGGAGTACAGGACGTTGGTTTACAATGCAATTTGAGGCTAATGGAGTGGGACAAGAAATTGTGCTAAGATTTATATGTATATGTATCGATACATTTAAATACCAATCTGGTTTAAAAAACCCCAAACAGTTGTGTGAAGAATATCAAAGCTTGCTAATGACTTCTAATTATTTAGGAGAAAGCGCTAGAGATTTATTAAAAAAATATAGGATGTTATGATAGCAGATGAAATTCAGTGTTGAAATGTCATCGTTGACAGATGAATGAAAACCTTACTCCATGGGTAGATGAGTGCAAGTGATAAGTTAAGGCAGCTTTATTAGGCACCACTAATCTCATTGTTCATAGTGTATCATTTTGGGATGTTAGTCCCTGTTTTAGGATGTAATTAATTTATCCTAAATTTTTTATTAGAACTTTACTGCTTTCACAGGTATGCTGAGACTTCATATTCCTTGTTTCAACGTTTCTTTTTTTTTTTTTTTTTTTAGTGTGGAAAGTATAGAATGAAAAGATTAGATTTTGGTATAAGGTAATAAAATTGGAGGCATAAGTTATCCCCCTCTATAGATAGGTCTTTTCATGTGGACTGTTTCTAGAAACTAGACATGGGATAGTTAGACCACCAGTTTTGGTTTCTCATGGCAACTGGTGTTTCCTAGGATATGTTGATTGTACTTCTGTAAAGGAATATTTTATAATGAAAGAAAGCTATTATTTTTGTATGGCGCTTGTTAACATCAAAATTTCTTTATAATTTGCAGATTGCTTTTACCAAAACTTTTGTTCAGCATTATGCTTTTATTATGAAAACACTGAAGAAAAGCCATGAATCAGACACAATGTCTAATAGAATTGTGCATATCAGTGTTCAGTTGTTCAGCAATGAAGAACTAGCACGCCAAGTAACAGAAGAATGTCAGCTGCTGGATATTATGGTCACTGTTCTGTTATATATGATGGAAAGTTGCCTTATTAAAAGTGAATTGCAAGGTAGGTTGATTTGTTTGTTTGCCTTTTTCCATGGATAATAAGTTTGTTATAGAGGAAGTTTAATCTCTTTCTTTGGTAGTCAATCCACACACCCCCAGCCTCTTCCCAAAAATGCGCAAGATCTAGCAATATATGGTAGAGGCTGAGTCTCAAAATTTCCTAGAAATGTAAAGATAGTTACTGAGAATGATACTGATGTTTTATCCTTTGGTTTATAGGGTTTTCTTTTGTAGGAATGTTATATAGCTTATAATACAGAGTATTATCTTGCAGGTGCTTCATTTGTTGGGTAAGGTGAATAAACACTATTTGTGAAGCTCATTGGAATGAGAAATTATATATAAAAATTGAGACCTTTATTAATTTCAAAAATATTTTCAAAGTATTTCACGAGCTATTTGAAGTATATAAAATTGTTTTAATTTCTCTCACCTGTGATTGCCTTAATAAAACTTGATATAATTAGAGGAGAATGATTTAATACTTTGTAAATACAATCATTTGATCAAGCTTTTGGTTGACAGAGTGGCAATTTGAATTTGAACTAGTGCGCACTGTGTAACCTTCCTAGTGAAAACAGCTGTCCTACCCTCCTTGTTTTACCTATCCTTATCTGAAAATGGTGGCACGATGAATCTTGCTGACTTCTGTTTTTCACACTTTCATGTGCTTAACAGACTGCAGACCTCTCAGCCCTCTTTATCCTAGTTTGCATTTGAAAATACTCTCTAGGTAGGCCGACTGCTGCTGCCAAATAAGTACTATCAGCTTCTGCATGAAATGGTAATTTTTCCTGTCTGAAGTATCCTTTGTCTCTGAGTCCACTCTATGTATAGCCTAATACAGAATGACTGTACTGAAATGGGAAATCCTCAGTCATCTAGCCCTACATAAATTGCTTTACAGTATTCAAAGAAAAATGTTGAATCTTTCTCTTTAATGGTTTGTATATCAAGTGACTTCTGCTGAACTAATGCCATATTGGTGGAATGTCATTTAAAACTACTTTCAAGTAGTTGCTTTTACTTCTTGGTCAGTATGGGATGTTGCTAGCATGGTGGTAAGGTTCTGTAATGGATCAGAATTTGCAGCCAAACAGAAAAAGGCTGTGACTGCAATTAGATGTTCTCTGAAGAAACTTCCTGGTAATTAATTATGTAAGCTGGAGCTGGTAAGTTAAATAACATCAGATATATTTGTGAGAATTTGTGAGAAAAGGCTTACCCCTGGGGCAGCTATCCCAAGACATGAAGTTACCCGTTTCTTTCCCCCAGCACCAGTGATTTGCCTTAGCTAAGACTCCATCATGGAATCTGTCTGGTGCTTTTCAGTGTTTTCACAACATTTCCTCCTCACTGCTTTATATACGAGGGGTTGGGCATACTGTAAATTGACAGAAAAAATTTAATAAAATACTTTATTAGGTGTCGTCTTCCCCCCCATATTCTTACTGGCCTTTTTTTGCAGTTCTGTGGGCTTGTATCTTGTGTTTAGTTCAAGGTATCTCTTAGGATGCTGGAGATCGTGAGAAGTCTGCTAGAAGTCTGTGCTGGTGAGATAAATTGAGAAGAGTTCTGTTTGTGCAGCTAGTGCAAACAAGTAGGTCATTTAGTATCTGAATGAGACAAAGTTTACAAATCTAGCCAATGGATAGATGGAGAAAATGCATTGGAGAGGAGCAAGAAGAACATGGAGCAGGAATTGTATCTGCTAAGGCACATTTAGTTTGCATTGCTCACAGATCCTAATTGTCTTTTGGACCAATGACAGATGTTAAAAGTACACAGTTCATTAAGGGTATGTGTGGATGCCAAGTGACAAACTGTGTTCCTGAAACAGTTGACATAGGAGCTGTGTTGATACCAACTTCGAAAGTGTTACTAGTTCAGCTTACCTCTCTCACACATGGTGTGAAAGGATGAGGCGGTAAAGTATGGGTGCAGATGATAAAACTGGCTCCCTAGGAAGATTTATGTCCCTATGCTCTTAGAGACTTTTTTCGTCTCTGTCAGCACTTTCCTCCTACTGAACTTTTCATGGGAGAAGAATTTATACCCCAAGGAAAAAGTTTTGGTAATAGTTCATCCTTTAAAAAAAAAAACAAAACAACCCAAAAACAAACAAAAAATTAAAACAAAAAAAAACCCAAAACTCTTTTCCTTTGACTGACCTTACATTAACCCTGGCTTGTAGACTACTCTGAATAAGAGGCAATGCCACTGCCAATTTGAATTAACTCTGGATTTGTGTAATCTATACTGGGGCAGAGAATCAGCAACATGTAATTGTTGGCTCTTTGCAAAGCCCTTCAGTGGGTTCAGGCAGAGCCAGCTGGGATGTTGTCCTGATCTTGGATAGGCTGTGTGAGCACATGGGAACCAGGCAGCTGAGCAGCAAGACCTAATTTCCTTTCTTTGCAGATGTACCAGATAACAAGAGAGAGATTAAAGAGTATTTGATCAACTGTGGCAGAGAAGTTTGAGAAGCTGCACAGAGTGCTTCTGGCTTCCTGTTCCTTCCAGTGCTTCAGTGTAATAGATAGGAGTCAGTCTTAAGAAATGGAGCTCTATATTACCTTATGGTAACAAGAAGGTATCTGTTCATAGTTGTGTGCAACTCAAGCAGCATACTTTTCAGGATGAAATCTGATTCATTTTTCTGACTGTGCTGTGTTCTTGGGAAGGAAAACTTGTCGAAATCAAAATACTGTATGACTTCAAGTTAGAAAACCTGTTGACATAACAGGCAAGAGAGTAATTTTTTTTTTCCTGGTACCAATAAATCAACAAAATAAACAACCTCAGAGTAAAAAGAAAAAAGTATTTTCTTCAGTAGTTACAACAAAGGGGAGGAAAAAAGCTTAAACGTACATACCAAAGGGAATCACTCCAGATACAGATGTGCCTCATCAGCCGGAGACTGGAGTCTCTTAATAAGTGTCTTTTTAGCTGTGGCTGTGCTGTACTGCTTATGACCCTTTTCTTGTCTAAAGGGTAACTACAAGGGTCTTTCAGTGCATTTGAACTGGACAAGAGCCATCCCCAAGGTTGATCATAAGATGCAAGATTTTCTTTCTTCTGTTTGCTTGAAATAGAGTAGCAACTGACAGATGGGTGCTGGAAGTTATTTCCCTTGGATCGTGAATCCAGGACCAATCCTGTTTCCCTTCTGGTCTTTCCAGGGTTCCCTCTTATGAAAATCTAATAGAGAGATTTATTTGACAGCTGTAGAGGATGTACTTCTGTGATTCGGGGAGGAGACTTCTACCTGCCCCACCCCCCCCAATTTCTTCTCCCCTTCTTTTGGGAACCTTCTCCTGCCCTAGTCTCAGGAAGGCTGTATAAACCCTCTGTCCCAGATTCAGAGTGGAAATGCTTTTCTCTGCTGTCCTTCTCCGAGTCAACATGCCAGTGTAGGTTTTGATCACCAGATTCCTGTTTGCATCCTGTAAGGTAGCTTGCTCACTGGAAGTGTGTCAAATTCAAAATAGGTTTCAGATGTTTATAATAGGAATTGTATTGTTTGGTCTTTTTGTACTTCTTGAGATTATTCAAAAAAGGCATAGCTGTGATGGTTTTACTAATGCACTGCTTTTCAAAGGCTGCGATATTGTTCAAAGTATGTGTGTCTCCTCCTAGAGTGGGATCTATATTGGTGACTCCATGATGAGAAAACAGCCTCAGGTACCACAAAACAACCATTCTTCTTTTCTGCAGTTTTCTTTGTGTGATCACAACATTACAGTAAATCCTAATTGGTATTTTTGCATTATCTTGTAACCTTATTTAAAAGTTACAACAAGAAAGAAAAAAAAAAGTATTACTTTATTTTTTTCTTTTTTAAATCTAGATGAAGAAAATAGTTTACATGTTGTGGTGAATTGTGGGGAGGCGCTACTGAAGAATAATACTTACTGGCCCCTGGTTAGTGATTTTATAAACATACTTTCACACCAAAGTGTGGCGAAGAAATTTTTGGAAGATCATGGTCTTTTGGTAACATGGATGAATTTTGTATCATTCTTTCAAGGTACGTGACTTTGATAATCAGTACTAATACAAGGATGTTAAGACAGCTTGGTGTTCGCAGTAGTAAACTCCTTACACTGCTGTATGTGAATATTTAATTCATTAGTATTCTCATAAGTCTGCATTCCTGGAAGGGAACAGTATATTCCAGAAAACAGGTAGATTTAAAAATGATCTAATGGATCTTTGTCTTGTGTGGACTAGTTAAAGAGCAATTGCATCACACTTGACTAAGACTCATGGTGCCAGAATTCTCAGGTTGCACTTAAAGTACAAATCATAACTTGTGCTAGAGGTGTTTTACTGGTGAAGTTCTACATTTAAATATCGGGTAAGCTAATCTGATAAATCTGTATCTTTTTCTAAGTGTTGCTGTGAAGAGACTTTTTTATTATTTAAAAAAATATTTAAAAATCGTGAAATTTTCAATACTGAAAAATGTTCTGCCTAGAAAGAGGACCAGATATTTTCCATCCAAATGTTTCCATTGGCTAAATGAGATTCAAAGTAGAAGGGCTGCTGTCCATATTAACGTCACCTGAACAGCAAAGGCTACAGTTACTAGCCAGTCTAGAGCTATTGTTCTTTTTTGGTCTATTTCTGTTCGAACTTTGATGCTTGTGCTCATATTTTATCTATTATTCTGCTGCTAGATAAGATAGGTTGTTACACTTTGTGGGTTTTTTTGTCTTAATAGGTGTGCGAATGCATAACACTAAAAATACTGCATTCCACTTAGACCTAGTTAAATATTTGGTTGTATAACTCTGCTTAAATCTTTGAAGGTATGAACTTAAATAAACGAGAATTAAATGAGCATGTGGAGTTTGAATCGCAGACATACTACGCTGCCTTTGCTGCTGAGCTGGAAGCCTGTGCCCAACCAATGTGGGGTCTTCTATCACACTGCAAAGTTAGGGTAAGACTAACATTTCTCTGTCGTTATTCTTGGTTTTATTTATGATTTATTCTAGAGTTTCAAATCTGAAAGGTTTGTCTGTTTTGTGTTTGAAAAGACTTGGGTTTTGCTGTCTTTGTCTACCAAATGTATAAAACTGTTATCAGCTCTGTGTATAGTGAGTATAGAATTCATGCTTGTACATAATTTATTGTCTCCAGAACTGGGACTACAAGTTCAGGATGTGTACAGTCATTCCCTATGACTGTACATATGGAATGACTTCTAATCTGATGAAGAACTTGATAAATGTCTGAGTCATTCTGCCTTTGTTCAGTGGGAAAGGAGAAACATAAGTCATCCCTAATGTGACTGTGATGTTGATTGTGTCTGCAAATAGACACTTCATTATCATAGAATCATAGAATCATAGAATTGTTAAGGTTAGAAAAGACCCTTAAGATCATCAGGTCCAACCGTTAACCTACCACCGCCAAGTCCACCACTAAACCATGTCCTCAAGCACCGCATCTACCTGTCTTTTAAATACCTCCAGGGATGGGGACTCAACCACTTCCCTGGGCAGCCTGTTCCAGTGCTTGACCACTCTTTCAGTAAAGAAGTTTTTCCTAATATCCAACCTAAACTTTCCCTGGTGCAGCTTGAGGAAGCTTCCTCTTGTCCTATCACTTGTTACCGGGGTGAAGAGACTGACCCCCACCTCACTACAGCCTCCTTTCAGGTAGGTGTAGAGAGCCATAAGGTCTCCCCTCAGCCTCCTCTTCTCCAAACTAAACAACCCCAGCTCCCTCAGCCACTCCTCGTAAGACTTATTCTCTAGACCCTTCACCAACCTCGTTGCCCTTCTTTGGACACGCTCCAGCACCTCGATGTCCTTCTTGAAGTGAGGGGCCCAAAACTGGACACAGTATTTGAGGTGCAGCCTCACCAGTGCTGAATACAGGGGCACTATCACCTGCCTGGTCCTGCTGGCCACACTATTCCTGGTACAAGCCAGGATGCTGTTGGCCCTCTTGGCCACCTGGGCACACTGCTGGCTCATGTTTAGGTGGCTGTCAACCATCACCCCCAGGTCCTTTTCAGCCAGGCTGCTTTCCAGCCACACCTCCCCAAGCCGGTAGCGTTGCCTGGGGTTGTTATGACCAAAGTGCAGGACCCAGCACTTGGCCTTGTTGAACCTCATACAATTGGCCCCGGCCCAACAATCCAGCCTGTCCAGGTCCCTCTGCAGGGCCTTCCTACCCTCCAGCAGATCGACACTCCCACCCAACTTGGTGTCATCTGCAAACTTACTGAGGGTGCACTCAATCCCCTCATCCAGATCATCAATAAAGATATTGAACAGGACCGGCCCCAACACTGAGCCCTGGGGAACACCACTCGTGACCGGTCGCCAACTGGATTTGGCTCCATTCACCACCACTCTCTGGGCTCGGCCGTCCAGCCAGTTTTTAACCCAGCTCAGAGTGCACTTGTCCAAGCCGTGAGCAGCCAGCTTCTGCAGGAGAATGCTGTGGGAGACGGTGTCAAAGGCCTTACTGAAGTCCAAGTAGACAACATCCACAGACATGTTCTGACATCTCATGATCTCCTAACTAGAGCAAGGAGTTTTTACTCTTTGCTAGACTGTAAATTATATTAAGTTATAGTAAAATGGAATCCATCAGATTATAGGAATACTTAACATGTGAAAAAACTTTTTATTGGTTATTTTTTATTAAATAAATACTTACCTTTGAAATTAGCTTATTAAGAGACATAATGGCGTCTATGAGACAGTAATACCTGAATTGAATGGTGCACTGAAAAACTGTGTATAAGCATACCATGCAATTTTCAAACAATTTAAATCAGGAAGTTGCAAAAGCCTTACCATGATGTAAGTTATACTGATACATTATGAATATATCAATTTATGAGTCTAAATTATCATTTGAAAACTGAATTACAACTTGTGGCTTTTTGAAGTATTCCTTTCTTTTTAGCTTAGGGATGGGAAGGTCTGCCTTTTGTTTAAGGCCTGTATGATTCCTTGCTCCGCCTGTCGCCGTGTTGGTCATGTTTTCAACCCCATGTTTGAGGTCGTTCTCAATAAATCTGAAAGAGTTTTAGAGATCTCATAGCTTAATTTTGTTGTACTTGTTTAATGAAACCTGGTGGGTGGGAATTGATTCCAGCTCATGCCCTGCGGGAGAGGGAAAGCTGGCGGAGCCTGGCCGCCATAGAGGGTGGAGCAGCAGGATGGGAGTGTGGCTGCTGTATTTCCTGAAGAGAAAGGTGCTTGACTGAGCCAGTCGGCGCTTGCACGGCTTCTGGCTGGCCAAAGCACTACTGGCTTTTGCATGAGAAGTGTTTCATAGATATCCTAAGGGTCTAAGGGTAGGTCTGGAGTCTGTGTTTACGGGGAAGGGCGAAGGCTAAAGGAAAAGTCTAAGAAATGAGGCTTTGTAAGTTCTGCTGATCACAGAGCAATTTGGTTTGGCTCCCCTCCCTCCTTCCCTTCTTGCACATCACTGCCTTGCTCCTGGAGGGCAATGTACAGCTCTAGTCTTGAAATACATTATTTAGTCTGAAATATATTATAGTTTCAGGGCATTGTTACAGTTATATCATACAATCATAACAAGGTTGGCTTATTGTTAAAATCTATGCAGTACGGTGTTATCATTGCATTTTTTTAGCAAACTCTAAGGACTTTTCAGTAGATAAAACTTACAGGACATGACCCATTCCTTTTGATTGCATGGAAAGACTTTTTTTTATGCTTACGTCTCTAATGTATCCATTTATTTTTACCAAAAATTTAAACAACAGTAGGCACGAAGACCAGCTGACCATTCTGAAGGTGCCTTAATTCTCAGTAATTATAATCTTTTTGAGTAATAATGAAACCATCTTAATACTTACTAATTTCCATATGATGAGGGCATAAATTGTGTACTGTAAAAATATTCTTGAAATAATTGTATTTATAGTAGGAAAACGTGACACTTACTTAAAACTGTTTTGGCTCGTGTAGTACACTAGTTTCTCTTACTGCAGGAAACACAGGAATACACACGAAATGTTGTCAGATACTGCCTTGAAGCACTTCAGGACTGGTTTGATGCTATCAACTTTGTAGATGAGGTAAATATCCTTAGTGAATTTAAGCAAAGTACTGTGAAAATCCAATTAAACTTCAAAGGTGATATTCCCCTCCCTTAAAGTAAATCATCATTCTAGGTACTGATTGAAAAAGGATTGCCTTGCTGAAATTAGAGTTTGTAGTTAATAGTTGCAATGTTATGTCCTAGGATCCTTTATTTGTAGAGTCTTGATGATTTAGATTTGCTAATGCAAGCTTAAGCTGTGTGAGTCTAAAAGCAGTGCCATTGATGTACTACTGTTCTGCTGAATGAAGACCTGAAGTAATGGCAAAACAGAAGTCCTCTTCTGATATGGTAGTGGGGAGCAGCTTTGCCACCTTAGTAAGGAATACTCTCAATCAATTCAGAGTGTCATTAACTACTGGGGGCTTAGTAAGAGATTAACTACGGCAGTCTGAATAAGGGAAATTTCTGAATCATTGGGAAGTGCAGGGGAATGAAGTAATACCAGGTTTAGTGGAAAGTCCATCAAATGAAGACGTGCAAGATACTGTTCTTGGTGGTTGTGATGAAAGACATTTGTAGGTTTGTTTTTTTAATATATGGTATTAAAATATCTTTATTTTACTTTCAGCCTGCTCCTAACCAAGTTACTTTTCATTTGCCACTGCACCGTTACTTTGCCATGTTTTTAAGTAAGGTAAGCACATGTTTTAGTTACACAGAAGATGGAAATTCCCTGTTGAGTGTGACTGTTCAGTACAGCGTGTGCTTGCTTTTGTTTCTAGGCTGTCAAATGCCAAGAATTAGATCTGGATACTATCTTGCCAGATCAGGAGATGCTGATGAAACTAATGATTCACCCACTTCAAATTCAGGTACGGGCAGACTTCTGACTTTGATGCAGATGTAGAGATACACAACAAAAAAAAGTTGCTGTCTGATTCTTTTAACTCGAGTCATTTAAATATATTTAGAAGTATTTAACAAGGGGGAGTATGTCAATTGTGGAACATCAAAATAAGCAATATGTGACAATAATAGCTAGAATATACTGAGTAGTTAGGATAAACTCTTTTTTTTTTTTATCTTCCTATTTCCAAAATTATATATGTGGCATTAGTTACCATACTCTGAGAAGTATGATAGTAGTATTCACTATAGCACTTTCGAAAGGGTAGGAGGAACCAGCCCTTTGAAAACATGGAGTTGCAAGTTCATAGAATAGCTACCAGTGGAGCACAAGTTGAGAAGAAACCTGAATCTGAAAATTTCATATTTTAAATTGAGAATGAGCTCAAGAATGAATGCACCCTGCAACATTTTTTTTTATTTACAAATTTGTATGTATTTATATGTAAGTGGTAGTCAACAGTATTTGCAATCACTGCTTTTATATCTAACTTCGTTTTAACCATGATGCCTTCATCTTTGGAGTACTTTTCAAGATTTTAATAAATAAGTGCATAAATAAATCACTTCATTGGCTTTGGTCACTTTTGTTGTCTGAAATGTGCTCTCATAGGAAAGCGTGGTATCTGTTTCATAAACTTGCAGTGGTTCCTTTTCATCCCTCACTCCCCAGGAGAAGTGAATTAGTATAAAAAAGTATACTTTTATATAAAGTTGTAGTGTGTATGTATGTGTGATAATATATTGATGATCTGCTAACATTGAACTGAATAGCTGAATATCCCTGAAATGTTTGTAAATTTTTATTTGTTTTACCTGAACAGGCAAGTCTTTCTGAAATTCACAGCAACATGTGGGTTAGAAATGGACTGCAAATCAAAGGACAGGCTATGACTTACGTGCAGTCTCATTTCTGCAATTCAATGATTGATCCTGACATCTATCTGCTACAAGTAAGTTATGTTTTCTGAGAAGCTAAGCCAATGATTGTTTACAAACAAACTACTGAATAAAATGTATATTCTCTTTCCACAGGTCTGTGCCTCTAGGCTGGACCCAGATTATTTTATTTCATCTGTTTTTGAAAGGTAGGATTAAAAGATGAATGCTCTTGTTCAATGTTGTGCTAGCTGTGGACTAATTTATACCATGTGAGAGAAATGGCGCATATCTGATACACATCTTCGGTGGTACAACTCTGCCTAGCCAAAACCAGCACTTACCTAAGGGCTCTACTGAGAGAGGTATCTCAAGGTATATCCTTGATTTGATACAGGATTGGCTTTTGATTTACAGTGCAGTAGTGAACCTTCAGACATTTGTTTTCTGAGCATATTAAGGTTTTTTTAAGTTTTGCATATGTTTATTTGCAAGCTTTCACGATATGCTAGCCTGAAGAAGTAGATAAATAGAGATAAATAGAGCTGCAATAGTAAGAGGCACAGAAAGGTTGTCTGCTTTTCTGGATAGAATAAAATCAGGGTTTGAAAACAGATTAATTGGCATTAGTTTTTCTATGTTCATAAATTTAAGGTGTTTTCATGCGGAGTAAATATCACTATAGCACATTCCATAGGTAGTTAAATAAAAATCCAAATTTAAAAATTAGAGGGTTTTCATGTGTGTTTGCATATTACTGCATTGTATGCATTTTATTTTATATTCATTTTGCACTGTTGTGAATGGTATCCCGAGTTTATCAGTACATTTCACATTGGTGTTTTAATGTTGGAGAATGATGTTTCTGACTTTACTCTTTGCTGTGTAGGTTTAAGGTGGTAGATCTGTTAACGATGGCATCACAGCATCAAAATACAGTTCTTGATTCAGAGCATGAAAGGTCCATGTTGGAAGGAGCCTTAACTTTTCTGGTCCTTCTGTTAAGTCTTCGTTTACATTTAGGTAAGAATCACTGTTTTAGGAATACTTGTATGTAAGTAAAATGCCTGTTCATTTATATTCAACATTGAGTAGCTACCATAAAGCTGATTAGCCATATAGTAATTTAAAGCATTCAACACTTGGTTTCATTTTTGACAGTTACTGAATTTTAATCCCTTATGAATTAGAAATAGACAAAATACGTAGAAATGGAGAAAAATGGCTTTAATGGAAGTAGCTGATTTGTGTATGTGGTCACATGAAGATTCTGTATCTTTTTCAGAAGGACAGCAGTTTTAGTTCGTACCTGTCTTTTCTGAGGTTGCGTGTCTCATAACATTTGCCCCCACCCTTTTCTTTTGCTGTATATTTACAGCACTGTATCATTACTTAATGTTTGTATCAAGTTTAACTTGTATTTAATGACAAATGTATGCTGAATCTGTGTTTTAAAATCATGCTACTTTAACAGCTTTTTAAATTTTATTTTTCTAGGAATGACAGATGATGAGATCCTCAGAGCAGAGATGGTAGCTCAACTCTGTATGAATGACAGGACACACAGTTCGTTATTGGATCTCATATCCTTGGAATATATTAACTAATGTGCATGAATGAGAATGACAGGTACCTGAATAGTAGTGGGATTTTGGAGCTTGAACAACATGTTTTCAGCTTACGTAATTATAAGAAATGGTGTAAAGGTGTGTCTGCATGTACTTACCATCAGCAAAGGCATTTGCTCCAGCTTTGGTTTTTCTTACAAAATATGTGATACTTTGTAATAGTTTTAAATTAGTTTTGATACAAAATGCTTAACTGGTCATTTTATTATTTTTTTTAACACTGCAAAAGTCTTTTAGGTGTGAGGTGAAAACTCGGTTCTCCAGTGACACTGTAGAAAGTTTAGCCAAGTGTCACCTTTATCTGGATTTGAGCCTTTGATTATTGCTAATTTTATGCCAGTATAAAAAGAAGCCACTTCACACTATATTGGCTTTTGCTATCAATAGCTAAAAATGCAAATAATAGCAATTCTGAATGCTGCTTTGAAATTAGAGTGAAATGCATGTGTTATGGGGGGAAGTGTCTCACCTGAAGAATAGCAAACTCTAGGAAGTCTTTCTGTGCAGTGATATTGTTCTCATCCCCAAACAGCTGAATACAAATACGCTATCAGTGTATTAAGCTGTGTAGGCAAATTAAATAGCTTGTGGTGATTGCCCAAAAGAGCTTGCAATCCAAGGACAGGCATTGAGCAAAAATATTAGGAATTCATAAAGATGGGAAAGGAGGAGATTGAGAGTTACAAATATGTAATAAAAAGTATTAATTATTACAATATGACCTAGTAACTCAATCACTTAAGTATGTAAAATAAGCGAATCACTTAAAGCGATTCACTTAAGCGAATCACTTAACTATGTAAAATAAGTGAATCATTTATACAGGCAATCACTCATCATTAGGCAGAAGTTTCCTTATTTGTAATTGTTACTTGTAATTTGGGGTAACGTCAGTAGGTCAATTAGGTATTGCTACCAAAAATGAGAAATAGCCAATCCAAGATGGAGTATTACGTACTGTGTTTATGGATCCTAAGCTATTTACTTGCTTTTTCTGCACTTAGCTGTAAATGCAAAATATTCTTGCTATGAAGAGAGCCAAAGTGTTAGTAAATAAAGGCAATTACAAAAACTTTATATACGCTACAGATAGTAGTTTTTATTTCTCATTTAATACCTCATTTAAAAAGTTTAATGTCCTAGCTAGGACGTTTTAATTCACTTCAGTTACAGTAATTGTTCCATAGCAGCTGGAGCATACAGACCTCTTGTGGTAAACACAGAGCACTGCCGAAGTGTAGCCTCTGAAATGAGTGACTGAAGATGTCAAGAGGGAAGTACAACGCTGTGTTCTGCAACTAAGTTAACTTTGCTTTCCTTAACACAAACATTACATTCCAGAAAACCCCAATCCAAAAAGTGGTATTATTCCGGGAAGCTTAAGCTTTGAATCAGTCTTGTCAGCAGTTGCTGATTTTAAAGCTCCTGTTTTTGAACCTGGAGGTTCCATGCAACAAGGAATGTATACACCTAAAGGTATGGTAATTGACATCCTCTTATAACATACTCAGTGATAAGATGCTTAACCAGAGAGGTTTTTTTTTTTCTTTGTTAAAAAAAAACCAAAAAACAAACCCAAAACAAAACAAAAAACAACTCACCAAACAACAATAAAACCCCCACCCCCCTGAAGAAAGCCCACAAAAACCCCAAACCCACCACCACAAAAAACCCACAAAACTCATTTGATTTTTTCATTATTGTTTATTGCTTATATTTAAGAGCATTGCTAAAGACTGTTAATAGTTTTTAATAAATTCATTTTGATCTAGAGTGAAAATGAGGTTCATACATAAAGATAAAATAAGATACATAATCTAAAGATACATAATCATGTATCCTTAGAAAGCAAGGGAAAAACGGAGAGCTGAAAAATGATGTTATTTGTATTTCACCGGTCTGCATACTTAATCATTCATGTGATTTTAAAAAAAATCTGCTGTACGTTCAGTAGAGTTTAGAACTGTTTGCACTAGTGAGGTGTCAGTTGCAAAGATTTTTTTTCTTTGAACTTCTCCACATTTTGATTATTAAAGATATTATGATACATAATTCTGTCTTTTATGTTGCTTTACTTAGTAGCTTGTAACATGTTTCCCAGTCAGTAGTGAGGGTGTAGAACAAAATTCAGACTAGACTGGTTATAGAATATTGTTCTATAATTCTGTCATGCATACAGTGCAAAAATGACCAGTTTCTTCACCTGACCAGCTTGTCATCTAAATTGGACTCAACATAGTGTTGGTATATGAAAGGAGAGGAAGAATTTAAGAACTCAGTGTTCCATTACTGTTTCCTGTCACTGGGCAGATAAGCCTGTAAGAATCTGAAATGCTGGGTATGCTCTGGTTGTGCTTCAGCTCATGGCAAAGCTGAAGAGGGATTAACTCCTTCCTCCCCTCGGTACCTCACTTGAGAACTGGCAGGGTTAGGGCCTGACAATTTTGAAACCATTTGGTTTGTAGGCTGTGTTCTTTTGTGGATTTTTTTGTTGTTGTTAGTACAGTATTAGTTCCTACATTAACTTGTCTGTCAGTTTTTGTACTGGGAGATTGATGAATCAGTGAAGCTCTTACTTTTATGCAAATTAAGAGTCAGAGAAGTAATTTTGTGAAACCAAAGTTTTGGGAATTGATTCATTCTGGTTCCTCAATGTGTAATTAGGAAGCTTAACACCTATGTATTTAAAATAACTATTTTACTGTTATGTAAGCTGCATTTCCTTATGTCATGTCTGGTTTCTGGAGCTTGTGACATGCTGGTCTTTTTCATAACACAGTGTGAAGGAAAAAAAAAAGATGGTATTTTTAATTACAAGACTTCATATTTAGGGGAACTGATGCTAGATTATAGAGTTTTGGGGGATTTTTGTGTTTGTTTTTTTTTTTTAACATAGTTTAGCTCTGGAATAGATTGTTTATCTTAAAAAAAACTTAAGTATCTCACCTATAGCAGTGAATACTGAAGTAATTTGTAACACTCTGCAGAATCCCTTTTTCTTTAAAGTAATAAAAAAATTGAAAGAGCTCCTGCAGGAATTAAAGCCAGCATGGTTTTCTTGTGTACAATAGCCTTTTAAGTGTTTATAATCTTTATAAGACTATATAGGTTCTCAAAAAGAATGGTGATATTCCAGTTGCTTTTAAGAATTGTAGTTTGTGGCCTGTCACAGTTTAAGCAGGTCATGCTGAGATCCATTCCCCCTAATCCCTTGTTTCGCTAAATTTAGGGGGGAAGGGGAAATCTACTTTATGATCGCAGAAGCCCCAGATTTGGCTTCCATTAACCATCGGTTAAAAAAAAAACCAAACCAACTTCCAAAAAAAGGACACAGTTCTTCCTGTTCTCTGTGGATTTGTGTGCTGAAGATGAGCTGTGTGCGCATTTCTAATATTCCCCAGATGGCTCCCTCAGTCCTTTTTCCTCATCGTGCATTAGCAGCCCAAACAAGCTTGGTCTGTGTTTCAGACCGCAGTAGTGAACTCTGTCCAGCAAAAATGGATTTTTTGCAAGCTAAGTTTGATCATCTTTCATACATAGTAGAAACTATGCTAAGTGTTCTCTCTCGCCTGTGTATGAGCGTATCTGTAGAACTGTTAACATTAGCAGGGGTTAATAAGGAGTATGGGCCGCTTGTCTTCCCACCTGGGGGAAATTTATCTCAGAAGCGTGATAAAGCTGCCTACTTTTGCCTATGAAAACTTTAAAGAATGTTGTAAACGCTTGCGTTGCATTATGCCTGCTGGTGGAGCTAAAATTCTGTATCCGTTGGTTTTCTTGTTCCTTTGATGGGATCATTGAATCTTGCCTTCATGTCGCTGTGTTACGGGAGCTAAACACTTCCAAACAATTAATAGAATGAACAGCTTCATTTGGCTTTAGGTTGGAAACTTAGTTTTGTTTTTTAATAACTTGTAAATAGAAAAAAAAAAAAGGCAGTTAAATGGGATATCTGTTTATAGTCTGTTGAGACTTTTCTGTTAGCGGTTGCTCTGAAAAGCCACTCTGGATGTTACTTTAGAGCTACTAAATTAAACAGAGATAACTAAGATTTTAATGCCAAAATAATGCATAGATATTAGTTATAAAATAAAGGCGTGTTTGTAAAGGATTGATCACAAATGTTATTTCATAAGATACTTGGTCATTTTCGAGACTGAACAAAAAATTGTGGTGGTGTAGTCATTTGGCTCACTGCACTTAGTTAAATATCACCTACCTGCTAAGTGCTCTGCAGGCTTTACTTCCTATTTTCAAAAGGGTTTGTGCTTATCAAGTACCAAGTGAAAAATAATTAAAACCTTTTCTTACATGTACTTTGAAATTAAAAAGAGCAAAACAAGATGCATACAGAAAAGGTGTTTTTGGGGCTGCCTTTGTATACTTACAATTGAATAAATACATTTACTTAGATTTTAAAATTAATTTGGAATTGTGTTTGGTTTGTTTTGATTTTTTTAACTTCCCTCAGCGTGTGTTTCAACTGTTATTTTATCAGAAATATGTGATTTTTCTTTTTATCTTTCATCCCACATTGTAAATTAGTACGTAACAGAAAAGAAAGCTAGAAGACATGAAAATAAAGCTTGTTAATAGAAAAGATCTATTGCCTTAATAGATTGCTAATTTTTTGTTTAGGAACTAAGAAAAATATTTTTGGTGAAATTTTGCTATCTTGTTAAGTAGTAGTAATTATTAGTATAGTAAGTATTATTAGTAAGAATTAGTAAAAATTACTGTACTTTGCTGCAAAAAAATATAATAGAAAATTACACAATTAAAACTAGTTAAGAAGAGAATCTAGAATAAGTTGTAAGGTCTGTAAAGAGAATTTTAACATGTGACTTCTTTTAAATGACAGCTGAAGTTTGGGATAAGGAGTTTGACCCTGTCATGGTAATACTTCGAACGGTTTACCGTAGAGATGTGCAGTCTGCAATGGACAGATATACAGCATTGTAAGTTGAATCGTTTTTAGAAATGTAACATCTTATTGTTGCTCATTGCACAAAAAAAAATTTTTTTTTTCACTGCCTGGTAATGCTCATCATGTTAGCAATGTTTTCAGGCCCCAGATTTGTCCTTGAGTAAATAGTTTCTAAAGTTACAGGCAGTATCAGGGTTTTGGTTAGCTTAGTCTGTTACTCTTCCATAAATGTTTAAAAATACATCTGAAGTGCCACAAAGTAGTGAATGTCATCACAGATAAAATACTTAACCAAAAGTTAATGTTTAAAAATCAGTTACAAATCACTTAAAGAAAGCAGCCTTATCTATTTTTCATTTATTTTACATTTAGGTACATGAAGCACAGTATTACAGTGTTCTGTGCTTTGAAATTATATTGAAGACAATGTGGGGTTTTTTTCTGTGTATTCACCCATGACAGAAACCATGGGTGAATTAAATTCTGATTTAAATAAAGGAAAAAACACATGTGGCACCCTTTTAGGTTCTAAGAAGCAAGATGATTTGGTCTTAATTCTGTCCCTTCACATTCCATCCCTTACAGCTTCTTACCCTTGCAGATTCTTATTTCAGCTAATGTAGTTTGGTTCTCTTTTATTTCACACCTTGGGAGTAAAAATCAAGTTTAAAAACCCCTTATAATGAACTTAGTGAAATAATCCTCTGCCCCTGTGCTCATTCCATTAAGTCAAAGAGGCATCGCAAACGTATACTCTTAAGTGATTTTGAGCAAGATAGTATTCTGTTAAATAATTGCATTGTCTACTGTACTGGATTCCAGCTTGTTATTAGAAATGTGGGTCCACATTGAATTTAACACTTAATTTTTAAGTTCATAGATATGATAGCGCTGGTACTGTTAACTATAGGTAATTATGTCTAGTGTTTTCTAGCATTGCCTGTAATCCATTCCTACAGAATTGAGATTTCTGTGTTGGATGTCTGACTAACATGTGGATTTGGGTGAAGTGAATAATTTTCCATCTTTTCTATGTGTCTCTTAGAATCAGAATGGAATTTTTAAATTCATAGTTTAAATTCATAGCAGTAATTAAAAATTCATTTAACTTTATAAATAAAGGTCATTTAAATCAGTGGTAATCCACGGAAAAACAAGGCTGGATTCAGTTTGTGTATACATTCCAATTTTTGGAATGCTGCTTAAATAAATGAAATGGCTTAGAAATGCTCATCAATTCTAAAGTCGGTCTAAACAAAAAGAATGCAGGATAGTTATCCTGCAGTGGCAGTTGTCTCCATTATTGCAGTGTTTTACATAAGTTTCATTTGTTTCAACAGTTTAAAGCAAAGTGGTAAATTCCCTGGGAACCCATGGCCTCCTTACAAGAAAAGAACACCACTACATCCAAGTTACAAAGGTCTCATAAAGCTTTTACACTGCAAAACCCTGCACATTGTGCTGTTCACGCTTCTTTACAAGGTACAGTCGTAATTATCATTAAGTCCAGTATTTTACTTCCATTTTTTCAGAACAGGAGTTCTGAAAATTATGATTTTTTTTTTTTTTTTAGTAGATTGTTTACAGTAGTCAGGTTCAAATTTGTATAACGTTTTTATTTTTGTTCTATTTTATAAGTCTAGTATGATGGTGTTTTTCAACCATTTTCATTATTTCATGAATGATTATTTCATATATGCATACACTAAGTCAGGTACCCAAGTGGATGAGCTGTCGTACTCTACTTTGAGGAATGCTATCTTAACTTTGCATTGTTGTTCCATGATGGTTTTGGGGAGCATGGTAGCATGAGTGATGTTCCTTTTGGCTCCTACTGCAGCATTTTAAGCCATTAGCAGCCTTTTCAAATATATGTAACCTTAATGGCTTTAGATCCTAAATGGAAAATACATCTCATAGCTGCAGCTGGTTCTAACATCACTTCCCAGATACATTCTGGCTTTTGATAATGTTATAGCACTTGTTTTTCAGGACTGATTGATGCCTTTAAATTGTGTTTGGTTTTGTCTTTGATAGTTGGCTGCCCTCTTTAAGAGAAGTGCATCCTTTTTGAAGAGTACGTTAATCAGAAAATGGGACTTGAATCTGTCTGTGTAGTGCTTTCAAAGCAGTGTGCTGCAGAGGCAGATGAAGGACTATAAAAAGTGGTTTGTTTGAGGCACAGTAGTGCTTTTCCTGGGCAGACTTTCCTTTTGTGCTCTTTTAAGGGCTCCCAGCTCCCCTAAAGCTCTTGTTTTGTTTCACTGCTACCCTTCTGTTGAATAGAAAATATCTGTTGTTAAGTATAGTAATAACTATGTGGTATTCACAAAGTGCCATGCTTCTTCCCACAGAGTTGTTTCAGCTGATCTCTTTCTCTAATGAAGCATTGTATAAGTTGTCAGTATATCATTAAGATGAATGAAGACTTAAGACTTTACCTGAATTCATTGAATAGATTTCACCTTTATGACAGCAAAGGACTTTTTCTCAAAAGCTTCATGTTGCTTACAAATTAATGACTTCAGTAAACTATAGGTTTTGCTATGTAATTAGTGCAATTTCAAAAATCTACTTTAAAAATACAAAATATAAAAATTTGTTTTACTGCTAATTCTTCCTTACCCATAATAGAATGAGACATGTTATGGTGAAGACTGAATTTCATGTGCAGAGACTAGACCTTTTGGAAGCTGAGTAGTACAACACCGAATGGCTGGTCAAGGTTTTCCATTGTCAGACATCTAGTTCCTTATCTTGCTGGAATTTAACCAATGGCTGACATTTTTCGTGCTGAATGCCAGTTCTGGCATGAGTTTCTAAGAATGAAGCAAGGATGAAATACATCCCCTTTTCCCATGTTTTAAACATTCTTTTATCAAGATTCTGGAACTGAATTTAGCTAAACTGTAGGCATTGCAAAGTTACGTTGTATGCATGTTCAGTGGCTGTTTATTTTGTTCTGTTAACTTCAGAAGTCCCAAGAAAGTCAGCCCCAGACAGGGCATGCCCCACACCAAAGCTAACTAGAACTTTGCCTGGAGTGGCAGTACTTTGTTTCCCAGGGATTTCCATAATTTTGGCCAGAGAAGCTGCTGCATGCAGTATGTTTAACCCTGCTTAGCCCCAGCCCGCTGCAGGGGCTGGGCTGCCTGATTACTGCAGGGTGAAGAACGAGGCTGAGATGTGGTAGTACATAGCAGAGACTGGGGAAGGAGCATACCTGGAGAAGGTACTAGACAGGAGACTTACAGGAAGGCTGCTGAAGAAAAGGAGAGCTTGCGATTATGTAGAAGATGAAAAAATATTTTCACATGGAACAAAAATGGAGAATGTAGGGAAGGAATGCATGATCTTTTACTGTCTTGCTCGAATTCTGGGGGGGGGGGGGCGGCTGGTTTTTTTCTTACTCCGTTAAGAAGCTTCAAGGACTTAAATCTTGAGAATCTTAAAATTTCAGAGCTGCTGTTTTAGCGGGAATGCCAAATACGTTTCTACCAGATTTGTGGATGGTAGAAATTACATAGTGATTGATTCCATGGATTGCCTTAAATGATGTTTTGTCTATTTTGAAATTTTGCCAATTTATGACAGCCTTTATATCTGTTGACTTTTGGGACTGGCTACAGAAGAACAGTGAACTACATTTGATGATTTGGCTTTTCAGAAGTGTTAGCCAATGTGACTTCTGATTCTGACTGGTACAACTGCACGTGGTTTTCATATTAATGTAATACTGAGTGCCTTTTTAAATTAAATAATCTCTCTAATCTCAGATTTGATTGGGCTTGATTAAATCAGCTGCTCAAACATAATTTAGAAAAGCTATTGTAAAACAATATTTATTTTAAGAACTTTCTCTCTCTGATGTTTCTAATAGGTGTATCTACTTATGAAATTTGGCCCCTTCAAAACCAACCAAGTTATATTTAAAGATTTACTAGGCTACACTCTAAAAATATTAATTTCTATAGCAGCCTGTCTACAGTGAAATTTTAAACATCTTTTCTCATCCACTTTTTTGGTAACTTGCATGTTCTTGCCATTTTCTTCCCTTTAAATCAGAATATTCTCAAGAGGAAAGTTGTCCTGGTTTTTAATTTCAGCAGCACTGGTTCTTCCTCTCAATGCATTGAAAGCTGTGTTAGAAGAAAGATATGGGCATTTATTAATTTAAAAATAAGATTATTTATTATTTGTAGTTAAAAAAGATTATGTGAAGATAGTTGTGAACTAAATTCATGTTACCCCTTCTGGCATTCCCAGTTATCTAGGCATTGCTTATAGGACTAATACCTCATGAGTCCTTATGGTGACTGATCATGTGAAAAAGGGAGGGAAGGCTAGGTGCAGCTTTTTGCTTGTAGCTGACAGTAGTGGTATCTGTGCAGCTTTACCTGGCATTTTGGTGTTAAAGTAAATCACAGCTTGAACTAGTAACAATTTTAAGGTACAAGTTTGTTTGACTGTAAAGAGATGCAAAATTTAATTTTGCTTTTGTGGTGATGCTCAAAGGTTAGTTTTTTCTAAACCTCAAAATAATTTTTAATCATCTTAAAAAAAATTAAATAAAAACTGAAAACTCCAAACTTTATTATCCAGAACACTCTTTTTGTACATTTAGATATACTGAAGTCTTAATAGGCTGAGTGAAATAATGATTTCCTGTCTCTTAAATACAACACTTTTGTTGATCCATCACATCCAAATTTACATGTCTTATTTTGTAGCAGTGTTCCATTACTGTTATTGGAGAGCTATATTAATGTTATTACTTTTACTATTCTTGGCCTACTTGGAACTTTTTTTTTTATCCTGTAGCATAATCACTAATCAGGTATTTTGTTGGAGCATTCAGTCATAACAAGAGTGAAGTTTAAAATATCTTGCTAATGTTTCAGAGTAGATATTCCAGGAACTCGAATAGGCAATTCACTGCTCTTGAAAATAATTTTTTCCTTAATGTATTTTTATGCATATGATAGGACTTTGAACGTGTTACTGTGCAACAAAAAGAAAACTATTTTAAATGCTAAAATTGGTGCTCAGTGTCAACCAAAAATATACTAGGGTAGCAAGTGTTGTTATGGTGTTCTGCCTGTCTAGTCTTGTCTTTTTAACTGATGCTCATGTCTCATTAAATAGCTCTTGTGAGCACAGTGATTAATTAAGGAAAAAAACAAAACCAAAACAAAACCAGGCAAAAGTCACATGTGGCTCAAGACCTTCTGCCTTTCCTAGCATGGCTAACCTGGAAGGTCATGCTCGGGGATAAAATTTGTGGGTAGGACCTTGAGCTTCTTCATACAAGACACCTGGCTAGTTTCTTTACCTTCCAGTTTAGGTTAGAGATGTCTGTCAGGTTTTTGGCAGTTTTTGTTTTTTTGGAATAGGAATTGTGAGAGTATCAAAGATAAAACCTTCTAAGATGTAAATGTCTGTTTTTCTGCCTAGATATTAATGGATCATCAGAATTTATCAGAACACGTGCTTTGCATGGTTTTGTATTTGATTGAGCTGGGGTTGGAAAATTCTCCAGAACAAGAGTCAGAGGAAGAGGTAAGAATAAATAGTATCTTTTTCATTAAAATATAAAAGTATTTTCTAATGATTCAATATTGTTTAAAAATAGATGTTTATTAAAATTATAATTTTACCATAGGAATTAGAATAAAACATCTTTATTTACTTAGGCAGGGATCAACTAAGGAAACAAAAATAAGAAAATTGCATACTGTTGTGAAGAGGAGTATGGTATCTTGTTATGTTTTTTAACAGTTTCTGTATATATAACCTGGCAACACAGATTGGTTAGATCTTTACTACTCTGTAAATTAGTACTTGAAATTGGGTGCAAGAAAAATTTAAAATGATTGCATCTAAAACTTGCTTAAATTTCTAGATTTTCAACTGAGACCTTTATCACTGAGCATTTTATTGCTACAGCTCTGTATGTTCTAAAGTATATGAATTAGCTAAAATTTTAACTGTGCTTTTGATGAGAATTTGAATATGAAGAGCCATCATTTTCGTAATTCCAGATTCCCTTGTATATGACTTCCATAATTTTTCCTGCTGTTGAACATTGCTTATATGACTAAAGATCTGCCACTTTTTTTTTCAGAGCTTGACTTCTGTATAGTTCGGATTTTTTTATTAATCTTAGATTGTACAGCTTTGGAATACTCTGAGTTGTTCCTTTTACTTCTGCTAGATAGCACTGATGGCATGTATTTGATTATATTAAAATCAAATGTGTAGATTTATGTATTTATCAGACCTGTAGTCCTCATGGTAGGCATCAGCCATATCATAATTTTTAAGAGGTGTATCAGCTTTAGTGAGGTACATACTGTTCAACATATTGTTCCTATCTCATGGAGAGATGGTGGCCTCTGTAATACACTTATAAAAACAACATGAATTACTGTAACATGTAAGGGAAAATATACTAATTTTTTTTATTATTTTAGGAATCTGCAGGTGGACAAGAACGTTGCCATGATAGTTGGTTTCCAGGTAGTAACTTGGTTTCTAACATGCGTCACTTCATTAACTATGTCCGAGTAAGAGTACCAGAAACTGCTCCAGAGGTGAAGAGGGAACCACCTGCAAGTACAAGTTCTGATGGTTTAGCTTCATCACAAGTAAGTATATACAAATACTGGTCCTTTTGCTAGATTAGTTTAAGTTATTGCCTGTTTTGGCTTCTTTTGTTGGGATTATTTTTTTACAGTTTTTATGAATTTCTTAGGATTTTTTTTTTCCTCCAGTAATCTTTCCTAAGTGTACTGATAACAGAAATAGAATTTATTTCAAATGATACGTCCTTCCAAATGATGTATTTAATGACTTTTTTTGTCCTCAATCTACCAGAGTTCAAGGCGGAAGAGCCTCCAGAGAGAGGTAGATCTGTGTGTAGTTTGTTCTCCTACGCGATTAACTAGCAATATGGCTTTAATTGTGCTCACCTTAACATTCAGTGAAATCTTCTAATTTTCCTGAGTTTTCTTTTAATTCATATTGCAAGGAGTCATGCTTTTTTCATATTCTTGATTGTAATCTTAGGTAGTAGACTTCTAAGCAAAGAAATGCCCTTACATTTTTAATACATATTTTGAAATTAAAGCTTTCTATCAAATATAAAATATCATTGATAGCTTACTGCTTGAGCTTTGTGTTTAGGCCTGTTTTGTCTTGCCAAGATATTACTAACATTTAATAATGTAGAGTAGTCTTAGCTTTCTCAAATCTAGGTAAGTTTAACCTTACATTGAAAGTGCATTTGAAATGATTAATGGCAAGTTTATTTGAGGTTTTTTTGTGAAAACAAAATGAATATGTAAATGGTGAGATCCTGAAAGATTTATAGCTGGTAGATAATATAATCTCTATGTCAGGATTGCTTTTGCATCTTTTGTATACAGCACTTAAGATTACTGTATGGCAAATGTAGTGAAATATAATGGATATTTCTTTTTCATGTTAATGTTAGAAAAATAGATCAAAATTTAAAGTAGGTAGGTGAGATGAAATAGATTAAAAAATAAAGCAAGTAGGTGAGTTGATTGTCAGAATCCCATTTTTGTATTTGATCTCTGAAGTATTTGGTATCTCTTGGCTGCCTGGCCTTCTGAGAAGGAGAGGGTGAGATGTTAAAGCATTCTGAATTTCATGTTCAAAATATTCAGGAAACATCTCTCTGCTATGGATTCAGTACATGCAAGTTGCTTCCATGTATGCTTGATTTGGGACTGAAAGCAAGAGTAGCATAGAATAGAAACACCTGAATGGGCTCTGTCATTAATGTAACTGCACTCATGTGCTCATGTGCCCTGAATAGCAAGCTCTGCTTGCAAATATATGGGTATGTGGCTTCTGGATCTTGGCTAATAAATCCACTCAAAATGGACAATGCCCATGGGAAAGTGCAGTAGTGCTCAGTAGACTTTATTAAAGACATTTAAATGACATAAAGATACTGAAATTATGAATATTCCCAAGAAAGTAAGGAAATACTACTTGGAGAACAGAACTCTAAGTTTGATGAGAGCAAAGCCAGTTGTTAGTTATTTTGGTATGGATGATATTTTAATTTTTTACTTGGCTTTTTATGCAGCTGTGTATAACAGATTTGTATAAAAACATGACATGCAGGCTTGGTGTTTTGCTATACCAAATTCCAATACGTTTTGGAAGGGGAGAGGAAACTTAAAATGTTTCATGCCTTTCCTCCTAGTTTATAATATTTTGTGTAGTTTTATAAATGTATGTTGTTTATACTTGTATTTTTGAAAATTAAATGTTATATATTTTTTTTTTTCCCCAAGAACTCGGGGACAGCTCAAGTGTTCAGTTTGGTCGCAGAACGTAGAAAGAAATTTCAGGAGATCATCAATCGGAACACCAGTGAGGCAAATCAGGTGGTTCGGCCCAAAACGTCAATGAAATGGTCAGCACCTGGTGCAACTCCACAGCTAACCACAGCCATTCTAGAAGTCAAGGAAAGCATACTGTCCTTGCTGATTAAATTGCATCACAAACTCTCAGGAAAGCAAAACTCTTACTATCCTCCGTGGCTGGATGATGTGGATGTTTTAATCCACCCAGAAATTCCAAGATACTCTCACGGTGATGGAATGACGGCAGTAGAAAGAATTTTATTGAAAGCCGCTGTACAGAGCAGATTGAATAAACGTATAATTGAAGAGATATGCAGAAAGGTTCTACCTCCTGTACCACCGAAAAAGATTAGTTCTGCAGAGAAGAAAACTTTGGATAAAGAAGAAAGGTAACATTAAGAACAAAGTAAAGGGGCGGTAGAAGGGCAGCGTGTGTTGTGCATCTATTGATTGATCTGTCTCTAGGTCTTTGCATGAATTAGTTATTAAAAGAATAAGTCTTAATTCTACAGGGTTGTTTTTTTTTTTTTAATCCATTTTGTATATACATGATTTACATGGGTACTGAGGAAAAACCTGCACCTTGCTAATTTAGATCTTTAAATTAGAAAACTTTCATAACGATTTTATGCGTTATATGCGCTCACCCTTCATGTTGCCACTCACACATACAAAGGTGTAGAATTAAGATTGTGTTAACTTTTGAGGCTTAACTGTGCACCCTCAAGATGAGGTAGAAAATTCTTTTTATTTTATTATTGTCTGTTCATTCACATGCACACATCACACCATGATTATTTTTGTTTGTGTGTTTACTATATGTGGGTTTGGTAATGCTGCCTTTTTTGCTTGTCCAATGCATTCAATTTTAAAATTCTGTCTGTCTTAATTTTTTGGGGGAAAAAGCTCAGACAGTTTTGAGATTGAGGTTGGGACGTGATGCATCCTGAGAGCACCCAGAAGACCAGCACTACTGAAACTGAATGCAGAGAGCCCGCTTCTCTTCTGCTTTCAGCAGCTGCTGTGTTGGCATGTGAGTCCTATGGAAGAGGCATCATCCAGTTCAAATGCCTAGAGGACAGCAACTAGAGCTGAGAAGTAGAGGTGAAAATAAGGACTGGCAGGGGCAAAGAGTTGACGACTGGGACTGGAAGGAGAAACCTGGTTGATGTAATAGTGAGCGAAGGGAAGACGCCAGATCAAGTAAATAGTTGATGTGGAAAGACTCAAGCTGGCAAGTTGGGGATGTTAGGGAAGAACTGAGCTGTCAGGACAGAAATACTCAGAGAAGAGTAGCAAATGAAAGAACCGGTTTTTAGTGAAAATCTCAGTGCCAGAGAATGGGGTCTTAAGAGCTGGTAGGAGAAGGAGGATGTGCAATAGGAATGCAGATGCCTGGAGGGCACAGAGTAAGACAGAGATTGGCATTTGGGGGATGTTATAGAGCCAGCCAGAAAGACTGGCTGGACTGGGGCAGTGGGAAGAGATTGGTAACTGGTTAGTTCAAAAGGATGAAACCATGGCATTTGAAGTGAGGGGATGGTGGATAGGGTTAGAAGGTTGGGGTGTAGAGAGTGGGGTGCTCAGGTCAGAGAGATTAACATATTCGCTGAAGTAGTGACAGGACACAGGCTGGAATGGACAAGAATACTCTTGAGTGCTTGTCCCAGCAGTATTTTGATGTATTAATGGTTTATGTAAACAGCGTACATGATCATGGTTCTAGAAATTTGGGTAGAAACATGCAGCTGACTCATTTAGTTTCAGGATTACCTTTATTTATCCTGCTATTTTTATTTTTTCAAAAACAAATTTTTCACTAAATTCTCTCTGATATGTCCAAGACCTACACTGTACTTGAAAATTAAACATTAAAAAAAAAAAATTTAATATTTTTTATAAGTTACATATTTTACAAAGTAAAATTAATTTTTTCTTACAAGTGGTTGGTTAATGGTTTAATTTTCAACATCCCTTGTAATAGTTCAGTAAATGAAAGAAACAGTCAAGGGTTAGCATGTCTTTCAGAAAATGCCAGACTGAATGGCTGCATTAGATAAAACACAGCTACATCTTGGACACCTACGCATTATGGTGGTACTCAGGAGTGCTAGATTTATGTACAGGAGAAGCATTGGAATCAATAAATCAAGTAACTTTTCATATAGAAAAAGGTAAGGTCATTCCTTTCCCCCTATGAAGGATGTGATATTTTCAAGGATCTATTGTGGGCACATGAAGTTTTCAGTTAAGTTCTGGGGCTAACGTAATGATGAAAATAAATGTTTCCAGTTCTTTGTTGTTCTGAGCGACTGTTTTCTTCTTAAATCCATAATGGCCCTGGGGACCCATGAAGTTTGTTACTGGACAGTGTGATAACTGAAATGACTGATCTCATAGACTGACAGTGCTCATATAGTCAATTTTTACTTTTTTTTGGTTGTTTTGTTTTTCTTTGTCCCCCAAGTCCAATTTGGTATTAGTGAAGATAAAGCAGACTGTGAGTGTTTGGTGATCACCCTTTTTGGTTACTTCAATATATAATGACAAACTTGGCATCACTCAGGCAATGGGCTGTCACCATAGAAACCAAAATACAGAACTAGAAGAGAGCTCGAGCTGCTTGCAGTATTTTTTCAATTGCAGTGTCATACTCCCATGGGCCATCATGGAAAATTACTGAGCTGTACTGAATCTGTCAGAGTTTGTTTATGTCTTCGTATTAAAGGCCTCTATTTACAGTCACTCTGCTTTTAGTCAAGGCGTATATTGAGAAATTCCCAGGGAGAAATAAATAAAAACAGGTTTAATGAATGCCCTGGTATGATCCTCAGAATAATGAATCTTAGGATTGTTGTAAATAGAAGTTATTTTGAGAAATTGCGGCTGTACAATCTGACAGATAAATGGGCAGAGATATTGGGGTTTTTAAGGTGCCTTGAAGAAAACAAGTTAGAAGCTTTGACTTATAAAGAGGCCACCTCAGGATAACAGGTTACAGTATATTAGCTGCGTTGGGCCTGTACATGCCTGTTCCTGTGCCAGGACAGTGATAATCGGGCAGTGCTGGAGACTAAAGAGCAAGCCATCAGTATGTCAGATGCCAAGTGAGGTTTTTAAATCCCCTGTTAGTTACCTGAATCATCTCTGAGTGGGGTAAAAAAATTCATTGTAAATGCTGATGTACAGAGTTTGTAGCTCTGATAGTGCTTCCCTATCTGCACTGGGGAGGTGCTGTGTGAAGCCCTCATCCGTGGGGCACATAGGTCTTCGCACATGCCATATGATGAGCAGCTGCGGTGTGAGTTTTGTTTGGTTTTCCCACTTGAGCTCTCCAATTTCCTCTATTTGTAAACTCTTGTCAAAGTAAAGATCCTTTCTTGGTACCTCAGGAAGAAGAAAATCAATGTCTATTTTCTTTATCTTTTTATATCCATCAATATTCCTTTACCCACCGCAGTCTGTATGTATAGGGAGTTATAGAATAGCTGGTCATATAGCCTTGTACAGATCACTAATACAGTTTAAATAGAAGGATAGACAAGAATGAGTCTCTAATGTCTTCCATTTTTAAATACAGAGCTGTGTTAAACGATGAGGAAAAAGTTAGTGAAGTCAGGTTGGCTCCAGGGAGATAAGGGCCTTCAGTCTGGAAGCAGCCTCAAACTTCTTTAAATCCAGGTATAAAAGCTGTTGGTGACCAGTATCGAGGGGGGAGGTGGGGGAGAAGGAACCAGTATGAGGAGCTTTAGCTGGAAAATAAATTATTCATAATTGTTTCCCTTGGCATCAAGCTTAATATCAAAAGTGAGGTAGGCATTATTATTATTATTATTATTATTATTATTATTATTATTATTATTAACAGCTTGTAAACATTGGTTGCTCACAAGAGTACTTGGTTTTTGTACAATGGTTGACATTTCACTCTGTTATCCTTCCCTTATGTAACAGAAAAATAACTTTCAAGAATAAGGTCTTGGGTTCTTTTTCGTATGATGCCATCTCCTAATCTGTTAAAGGATCCTTTGGTTTTCTGAAGGGTTTTTTTAGGATAGGATTTTATTCCTTTCTTTCAGACTCAAAAGAAAATAACTTTTTTATTTCTTGAAAAACTACTTTTAAAGCAAGAGATTCCTTTTTAGCCTTGAAAATGAATCCTTTATTTAGAGAAAACTTGAATTTTTAACTATTGAAGGTGGCAACTGTATTCAGCCCGACACTATGAACTGATCTTTTTCCTCCTGTATGTACACTCTTTCCCCCCCCGCTCTTCTTCCACTCAGACGACGGAAGGCCAGAGAAAGGCAACAGAAATTGTTGGCTGAATTTGCCTCAAGGCAGAAAAGCTTCATGGAAACTGCCATGGATGTTGGTAAGTTTTTGTGTGGTTGACTGCTTGCCTTTTTTTTTTTTTTTTTTTCCCCTTAAATTTCCATGTTAGTATTAAGGTTTTTACTCAAACAGTTTCAAAAAGAAACAAACAAAGAAACCCCAGACAAAAAACCTTCCCCTTAGATTCCACTACTGTATCTACTTTATCTACTTGTGCACTAAGTATATCTTAAGAGGCTTAAAGTTGTGTTTTCTAGGACAGACAATACTGAATACATAATTGCTAAAGAATAGATTAAATTATCTTGAAAATATTTAAAATGGAACACATTATCTGTAGGACATAATTTTATTCCTATTTTTTCTTAATATACAGTGGATGAAATGATTAAATGTGTGTGATGTGTTTTAAAGTATTTACCTTTTAATATAAAATGCCCCAAGGTTAGTTTGTCTTTTAAAGATTGCATTTTCTTTAATCTGTAATAATAAAATTTAAGATTATTTCTTCATAGAGTCTCAAATTTTGATAAGGTAAAAGTTTCGCATTTTAAGTTATGTATAGAATTAAGGAAAGCATAAGTTTTAGATCATTGCAGTTATAAGTGGTAACATTATATTCTATTTCAAGTACAAGCTTTACAGTGGAATCAGCTCTTGTTTTTCTTGAGGATAAGTTCTTTCAGGTTCTGCGTAGAAGCACATAATCTTGATTAGTTTGCTTGTGTTTAACTGAGCAATGGAAAATATTTTCATCATCTGGATTACTTTGTTGAAAATTAGCACTTTTGAAAGAGAAGAAAAAGCAGGAATCTTTTTTTTTTCTTTTTTTTTTTTCTTCTTTCCCCCTCTTCCAGTGAAATCATCTGTTTTGTAGTTTTGATTTGAATTTAAGCACTGGTTAGAAATATTTTGACAACTGTTTTTGCTGAAAAAGTCTGGTTTTTTTGAAATTGTTGAATTCCCTTCAGTTCATAGGTTGCTGAGAAGATTTATTCCTGCATACTTATGAAGGTCTTGGATACAGCAATCATTGAAATTTCTTTAGCAAATTAATGACTATATAAATGGTGTTATATTTGGAGAGTGTGCAATACAACACAAAGTTCACAGATAAAAATGAGTTTAAGTCACGCTTATTAAATGGGTAGCTATTTCTTTTTAATCTCTTTGTTGAAGTAAGGAAGAAGGGAAGAAGAAACATGCAGTTCTACATATTAAAATTTAAGTCTTTTTACAGTTGTGGCTAATTGAAAGTGACTGCGAGACTTTAATTCTGCAGTCACCTATACTTTGAATTGTTGATATTGCAACTTTAAAGTTGGTGCTTTTATGTATGAAATTACATCTATCTATATATATTTACCTGTCAGCTGTATTTGCATGTATACATATGTATGCATAAATACTCTCATGCTCAAGTTTTATAAGCTATGTTTAAGGTAACTGCTTTGATTTGTGGATGAAGCATACTAGTTAAATCAATAAATTACACAGCATTTATTTGTGTGGAGGACTGGGAACACTTAGCTTTTACTTAACTATATATGGCAAATATTAAAAAGAACCCTTAATTTCTTTAATAGGCAGACCTGGGCCTTTGTGCTTATGACTGTGCATTAAAAAGTTCTTGGGCATGCAACACTTAAATTCTTTGTTTCTCAGTATTTAAACAATTAATAACTTCAGACATCTTAACATAAAAAGTAATGTTTGTTGTCAGTTATATCAGGTCACGCATAGAAGCGGATAGAATCAACTTATGGATTAAATTTTCATAAAGTTATTTTGCATGAAGACATTTCTTGGCAGCAGCTTAATAGAATTCCAGGCATTGTGTTAGCTGAATAATTGCTTTGCTTTTTCACTAACTTTTTTCAGTGTCTTCTAGATTGCCATACTGTTTTCTGAGTTTGTGATGAAAATTCACTGAATTTGTACTATAGTCCGGTATTGACTAGCTTTTATGTCCTGACTGGCATTAAAATAGCTCACAGAAAGGAAGTACATATTCCATTATAGTGTGTAGGATTTATTTAAAAACCTAGGTTAATTGTTTGCCAAGAATATTTTCTTCAGTTTGCTCTAACTTTTTTTTTTAACTGAAGTAATTTGTGCAGCTGTGAATGTAGTCTCTATATGTTACAGCAAATTACTGAAAAAGTTGCAGAAACTATTGTTGCTCTAATTTTAAAACACAAGACATGGTAAGAATTCTGAAACTAGTCTTTCTGGAATGATTCACCTTAAAACTAATATAAGTATTTAATAGTCTTACCCTGAATTGTATCATAGCTGTGGTGAAATAGTACATTTGAAAACAAAAAATTCCTTTCATGCTAAAATCAGTCAGTTAAAATGCGTTCCCTTCTCACACATTCAAACTCTGTTACCTTTTATTATAGGTTGAAATTCAGCAGTAGATTTATTTCTTAATTTTGATTGTTTGTTGTAACAGTAATAACACCATCAGAATGCAGAGATGGTGAGGACTCAACTCCCTGGCTTTGTCACTGATTCAGTTGGTGTCATTTGAGCAAGTTATTATTATTATTATCATCATCATCATCGACTTTTAAAACTTCTCTATCTATGAAATGTGGATGTGATTCAGTGGTAAAATGTGAGAACTGGTGTAACTGGTTTGGGGTATAGCACTTCAAAAATTTCATACTAGCTTTCTTTTGACAGCATAAAAGACTGAAAATACTCTGAAAATAAATGTGTCTAGAAAACAATTGGAATAATGGAGAATAGCCAAAGCTTAAAGATTATTTTATTAAAACCCCATAAACATAATAGTTTCCAAAGTGTTTATTAAAGTTTACAGAGCCACTGTTAATCCCCTGAGGCATTCCTCTTGTTTAATTGTTGGGATGCTGAAATGAAACAAAGCTTAAAAGGTAGTTACCCAATTCCATGTTCATTTTTCAATATTAAACATGTCTCATTTTACCAGCAAAAATTATTTATTTGAACTGGAGTTCACAAATTCATCTGAGGTTCTGAAAGTAAAGGTTGGCATTTTCTTGCATATCATCACTGTAGAAAAAATTCTGATTATTTAGCCCTTTCCACTTGTGCCCCCTGTTACTTTCTATTTATATTCTGTGACATCTGCAGAATTGCACTGCCATTCAAGCTTGCCGGGAAGTATTTAAGTGAAATTTAGAAACAGTCATGTTAATGAACTAGGATGGAACAGAATCCACTGTGCTGTCTTTAGCTGTTTGACTGCAGGACGAACATAAAAAGCAGAAAAATAAACCAAGAAACATCGCTCTAAGAGCAGCAGATAGAGCTCTTGAAATATCTGAGGAGGATGTCTAGTGAGTGAAAAATGTATTGTCACGTAGTCACATACAGTGTCAATTCCATAGGCCTTCTAGTCTCCTAGTAATAGCTACTTTTACATCTTTGTTTTGAGAGCACATACCGCAGTGTGAGGCTGTGGTTTGTCTGTCTTGATGTGGAACTCCAGGCAAGAGATTTTTGAAACTTCACTGTCTTTCAGGCAGGACTTGATAAGAACAAAAATAAATCCCTCTGCCCCAGGTTAATAGTAGCCTTTAACAAATTACAGTGATATTTATAATGATCTGTCTATCTAAGTTTTATAAACATGAAATATTATGATCCATTCCAGGCAAGCTGCTGAACTACTTAATCAAATGTATATTAGTGAAAATTTGTAAATTGGTTAATTTGTGAATTACAAATATTAAGATATCTCACATTCCTTCAATAGTTTTGCTGTCTCTGAAGTGCCCAATGTGATTTTTTTTTTTTTTTTTAAAACGCCTCATGATAAATACGCAGTATGATCTTTGTGGGTTTTTTTCCAATGATGTGAGTCTTGGCAGGGTGTCATTTTGTCCTTCAAGCAAATGTTCCATAGCTAGAGTTAAAAAGAAGTCAGAGATTTAATGCAAGGTGACATAGATTTCCTAACGCTCAATCTTCTGAACCCAGATAGAAAAATAAATTAGGTACTGATCTCTTGAGAATATATATGCTGGGTCAGGGCAAAGAATATTAGCATGCTAATGGTTGCTTTGATACCAAGGGGCCACTTTGACACACAATGTGTACAGCAGTAAAATGTTGACTACAGTCAACAGAGATTGTAAACCTTTTACTGTGTTTTAGAGCCCTTTCTGTTCTGGGGTTAGGCTGGGTAGGGGAAAGAAGGGGAGTGAATCTTTAACTCCAGAGAGTACAAATGAAACAAAATTCAGGCAGCAATGCATTCCATGATAAAACTCTGTGCTAGATTTTAGCAGACTGATCAGTATTTGCTAGGAAGTAGGAAATGCTAGGATTTTGTAACTTCGGGTCTCTTACTCCTGTTGGTACAAAACCAAAGAAAGAGCTAAATAAACTTTTTTAAAAACCCATGGGAATTATAGTGTTTGGCTCTACCCTGGGTTTCTGTCACAGTTTTCATCCTCCTTCAGTGTTTTTATTTTTGTTTTTGGTTTTAATGAGGTTCATATTTATCCATATTTCTGAAATAATTCACAAGGATAAAGAAGAGTCCCAGAACCCACCGTAAGGGGGTGGGGTGTGTTACAACATTAGACAAACCTCATGAGAGAAACTTGGTGAATTGATACCAGTACCATGCGTCTTATCTTGTATTTCTCATTTACTCCTTCTTCACACACATTGACATCATCAGGACAAGTCTCTCTGAAATCAATTAGATTAAATCTTTGGAGAGTCAGAGTTTTCAACTGTAAGCATCTTTGGTTGTATTCCAAAGAATGCTTGACATAAAATACACTTGCTGTCTCATGTGACTGCTGCCTGGCTAGTAAAACCATGCTTCAGCCTAGCAGCTAAATGTACCCTCTCAAACAAACCATAGCCCAAGTCTTATCTTCCAAAGAAGCTAACAACTAGTTTAAGCCAGTAATCAAGGTTTACCATAGTCCATTCAAAAAGAATTGGGTGGGTTTGTTTGGTTGGGGTTTTTTTGTCTGCTTAATTATTTGAGATTTTAAATTCTTGCCAATTTTACTTACCCATGAATTTTGTGTAAGTTGACTTCGTTTTCTTTCACTGGCTCTGGGAGAAGTTATTTTATTAGGAAGTCTTCCTTGATGCTAGTTTAGTTCCCTTGAAATTTTATTGTTTGCCAAAGGAGCCGAGCACTAGATCTAAGCAGTTGTGAAGGAAACATGCATTTGATCATTGAGTTCTAAAATTAAATTAGCCTGATTTTTATGTGCCTGTTGCACATAGGCAATAGAAGTATAGATTGCATATACTGAAACACCTTTTAAATACGAAGATCTGTATTTTTTTCCTTTAAGTTTAAAATAAGCAATTTATGATGAATGAAGGGTATTTTGTAAATTAAATGTTCACTGATTTTGAGGACTTCCATTGAGTTGTTCAAAATCAGATTGACACACTTTATTCTCTTACCACACTTAAAAATATTGAACGGATGCATTTTCTATGTTGTATTGGCAATATTTTAGCAAAAGATAAATAAGAAGGCTGGAACTCTCTAGTCATTTTCCTGTCATGTGCTTCTGATACAGAGGTATACGTGACTGTGCGTTACAGAATTATGAGGTGATGTTAAATATAAAAACTAGCTTTAGTGTTTACTTCTCCCTTCTGTGCTACAGTTGCTCCTAGGTTTTCTGGATGTTTGGACTTAAGAAATAAAAAACATTTGCAGTTGGTGTATTCTGCTTTTTCTTTCATTGTACATCTGACTGCCACTAGATGGTGATAGACGTGTGTACAATATTAACTGTACATCAATGAAGATCGGAGTTCATTTTCATATGACCCTCAATAACTGACTGGGAAATCAGTAGTTACTAAAACAGTGTAATTTTGATTCTGCCCTGTGAGTGAGAGCATTGTGTGGAGCTTTTCATAGCAAAGAAGGACACTGCCTGGCATCCAACACGCCTCTCCTTACAGCAGCAGGCCTCCTGTGCTGATCTTGTAGTGGACTTTCAGAAGAGAGCAGCTCTCCTAAAAGCAGTTCTGCTTGAGGATTGTTGCTGCACTCAAGGTTTTTGAGTTCTCTCTCCAGCACCTTGGCCTACTTAATCAAGGAGATAAAAGGCATGGTTGAAGGTAGGGAGGAAGTGTTTTCCTTTGGAAAAATTATCTTCTAGGAAAGAAACAAAGCACCCTTATATTCTAGGTCAGGAGGCTGACTGTATGCGTTCCTGAGCAGTCAGGACAGCATCACCCAGTCCTAAGGTGCTTTTCTTTCAAGCCAATAAAGAATTCCTACCTTGGATTGTAACATACCATAAAATTGCTTCTATTTTGGTTAGCCCCTGCCCTGAAACCACCACCACCAATTGTCATGTGAACAAAGCTACATCAAGTGCAGTTGCTTCAATACTTTGAAGCTGGTCCTTAGCCTTGAACATTTCTGTCTGTGCACCTAGGAAATAATAATGTGGACCATTAGAAAACAAAATCTCTAATATGTCTTGTGTACAGTAAATGTTAAACTAAACATCTGCTGCATAGCAGCAGATTACTTTCTTATCACACCTCAAATTTTTAAAGATTGTCCAAGTTTCATATTAAAAAAAAATCTTTCGTTTTTAGTTGCACGTTTCATTTGTCTTGTCTAAGTGTCTTTAAACTATTTCTAAGGTCTCCAGATTAACTTTTTCCTTCTACTTGTTCTTAGTTATGAGCAAATACGGTTTTATCAGAGATTCATATTCATTGCCCTTCACATCTCTCTTCAGCATTTTCAATATAGTATTTAATGAAATAGAAGTTAGATCTCTGTTTTATAGAAGTTTAAAGAGGTCAAATTTAATACAAAACTTGAACTAAACATTTAATTCCACTGGGAATAATTTTGAATATGGGAAAATTTGTACTTCATTGTGTAGGTGTCTTTCTGTTTGAAGCAGCAAGGTAAGTTTCAAATAATGGTCAATGTTTTAGTTGTAGATAAACTAAAGAGATTATTTTGGAGTTTTTTGATCACTACCTGAGTGCAGGTGCAATTGAATTTTTTTCCCTCTGTTTAATATCAGTGTTCTTATCCTTTTTTAGAATCACCAGATGCTGATATTGCCATGGAGGTAGCTACATCAGAACAGCATGTTTCTGAGGCAGTGTATGATTGTGTTATTTGTGGACAAAGTGGTCCTTCTACTGAAGACAGACCTACAGGGCTAGTTGTACTATTGCAAGCATCCTCAGGTATGAATGTGTGACTTGCTGGACAAGCAGTGTTTCTGCAGCTTTTAGTATATGTGCATAAATACTGTTGTGTCTCATGGAGCCTGGGAAGACAGAGTCTTCCCTTTTTTTTTGTGGATGGTCCTCCATGAGGCATGTGTGTAGGTCAAAGGGTACTGAAAAAATATTTAAATATTTGGGAAAAGAGCAGTTTCATTTCTTCTTAGTTCCTGTTAGCTTTTGCAAACCCAGCAGTATATAATAGACCTGCAGGAAAATAGGTGTTGAAAGAAAAACAAAATAAATTAGCCATCAGTGTTTCTATATGTATGTGTGTGTCTTTGTGTATGTATATATACTTTAGGTACAAGTGCAAAAGCACAACTTTCAGTATTCAGTTTCTGTAGTAATTTCTTTACTGTTTAACATCAGCAAAGCATATTGTAGTTACAAACCAGAATTTCCTGATTGTTTTCTTAATTGTTTAGCATATAGTTACTCATTGCATTCTTTATTGCTTCTTTTCTTCATATAGTGTTAGGACAATGCCGCAATAGCACTGAGCCAAAGAAACTACCAACTACTGAAGAGGAGCAAATATACCCTTCGGATACCTGTGCAGCACTGCACGATGTGAGGCTTACAACTTTGCAGCGATACTTTAAAGATGTAAGTACTTCATATGAAAAAGAATACCACTTACGAAAAATTTGTGTAAAAAGGTAAATGAAACTACAAATTAGAGTCCTCCTAGTTTTATTTCTAGATTTAGTGAACACTTCATGTTGCAGGAGTTATGAAGTGTTTACATTTCATAGGGTCCTTATTTTTAAATAGCATCTGGCTTTTCCCTAGATTTTTGGCATAGGTATCTAGTATATGTACAGGCTTATAGTCATTAAATATCCATGCAGATGTTCTCTAGAAGAAGATATTTCACAATTCAGTGTGGCCACATAATTGAGATGTGGTTTTGCTGTCTTAGGTATTACTTTCAAAACACCAATTTTCCTGTGGCCGTTCAGAAAACCTGATCAAGGAATTACTCTTAATTAGTTAAAAGTATTTTTGGCAGCATAGAGTAAGTGGAAAGAGTTATTTTAACCTGTAACAGTTTTCTGAGCCACTACAGAGAAGGGGAGGATGAGTGGATGGGAAGGAGGGACCAGCAGAAGACTTCACTCTCTTCTGCTGAATCCTCAACTCTGCCTGTTACTGAAGTTCAATTTTACATTAATTGATATGTTGCTTTCTGTTTTTCAGTTCTGTTAGCTGTTCCAAGCAGAGTTTTGCATTGCTTCACAAAGCCACATTACAGCTTTTCATATTTAATTGAGAGCCAATTCTTGTTGCCTAACAGTACTTGTTTAGTTCTAGACCTTTGTGGAAGCGCTGCCTGTGACTTTCCTTGCTAGTGTATAAAACAGCTGTGTAAGATAATACATAACTGTTCTGAGAAATCATTCTGGAGGGAGAAGAATAGGTAACCTGTGACCTTAAATTAGCTCCTATAGACCAGTCCCAGGTGATATACCAGCTCTTAGGCAGATCTAACTAAATAATCAGCCTTTAGAAGCTTTAAAGAGGAAAAACTGGCAATTTTTACTCTGACACAATTGCTAGCTTTCTCATAATCTGTCATCCACAGATAATTGAAATTTGCCAACTGCAACCAAGCTTGCTTATATAGAGTAGATTAATTTAGAGTAAATTTCATAATTGATACAGTTTTAAAAATTGGGCACTGCTTTCAAAAAAGCACCTTCTCCTGAGGCAAATATTATGCATTTCCTTGCTAGAAAGTAAAACTTTAAAAGATGTAAGCAGGAAATTATTTCTAAATAAAAGATATTTTAGTTCAGAAAGGATCTGTGGACAAGCTTTTCTTCTTTTGACATTGATGATGTTTGTTTATTGTTTCAAATAGTTAATGAATATTTTTTCCTACTGAAGTGATTAAAAACATTGAAGCAATACTGTAGCTTTATTTTTACATGTTTGCATACTACAAATGGAAGGAGTTCCAAGCAAAATGTTACCCAAAATCTTGATCTCAGTGAAATGTATATTTCCCTTTCTGTGCAGTACCACTACCAACAGATTAGTCTAAAATATACTGTAATGCAATGAGCAAACGCATCCTGCTTTCAAAAATTGCAGTCCTGATTCAAACATTAGTTGAATTAGCTATCTTTGCTTTCAAGTTTCCAGGTCACTACTGTGCTAAAATATGTCTCTGCATGGAAGAACTAATCCTTAAATTTCTTTTGGCATAAAAATGGAAACATCTGTTAGTGTCTTGAGCATCTTGTTCAGCTGAGCTAAGCAATAAGAAGTCCTTTTGTTTATCAACTGTGTCCTTCCCAGTAAGTGTCCTTCCTCTAACAACAGATTTCAGGAGGCAAGAGAATAATTTCACTTAGATGTGAAAATTTTAAGTTATGCAACATGATCTAGCTTATTCTACTAGAAGAAAGAAAAAATATTCAAAAGCTACATGCTGTATACAGATTGGGCAAAACAGGGCAATTGTCTCCATAAAAATTCATTTTGTGCTTTCTTAGCTGAAATCTGATGCTTGCTGTCAGTGAGGCGGTAGAGTTCTTGTCCATTAAAGGAAAAATCACTGAAAGTGATTTTTTTTTAATATGGAGAAGTATGACTAAGGATTATGACTACATGTGCTAGATTGATAGGACTGTTATCAGAGTCACATGGTACTCTGTAACTGATAACTTGATATAGGTGCGCTCCATCCCAAACCTATGGATTGCTTTGGAATCTCCTTTATTTCTGAACTCAAGAATAATAGAGTAAAGCCTTTCTGGAAAGGCTTTGGGGCTGTTGGTTTTTTTTCTTATGCACATGCTACTGAGTAGCCTCGTTAAATACATGCAATAAATAGTGCTTTTCCTGAAGGAAACGTTTGCCCTGTGGGGCTTATCCAGGTGTATCGTACGACCTTACTAATAGTGCAGCCTACTAAATTATGCAGGAACCAGCAGGAGAAAAAGTTTTTCTTGTTCTATGGCCTGAGAGGGTCATAGGACATTATGAATGTCAGGTTGAGACAAAGTAAATAGGAGCAAGTCTTGTAGCTAGAATTTGTAATTTTGTTTTGATTTCCTGCTCAAATGCAGGAAAAAAAAATGAGATGCTAGGACATCCTTAGAAAATGCAATGTCAGGGTTGGGTATTCACAGTACCCTGGTTTTGCATCGTACATTAAGATGGTTTTAGGGTGAATCTACACTAAAAATTGCTTTCCAATTCTAGTAGCCATATATCTTTTTCTGTTCTTTAAATGTATAACCAGAATGTACATTTCACTCTGTGTATGAAATTATTTTTTGAGAAATGGAGATTTAGTAATTAGACTGACTTATAGCTAGGTATTCTGCAAGAGAATTTTCTAGAATTCTTATCATAACTTTGCCGGTGGTGACTGTTTTTTCAGTTCATTATTTTCTGAGAACTACCAGTGAGGTACCTTTATTTTTGACACGTGGACTATAAGTGCAGTCTTTGAATAAGGCCAATGTTTTCAAAACGATCTAGTATAAAACTTAATTCACTGAACAAGTGTTTGTTCCCTTTTCCCTTTATGATGTGTTATATACAATATTGTTCAACAGCTCCTTAAAAACCCTAAGTTTTTGCACTAAATTTTAATGATAAGTTGGGGTTTAATTATATAACTGTGATCTTGTTATTTTGGTTACATACTAAACTGAATGAAATGTATTGGAGCAGTGTATTGCCATTGGACATGGGATAACTTATACTGTTGGAACAGATGGTAGAGTTCGAGCCGTCTTCATGCTGTAGTACAAGAGGTTCTTTAAAGAAGTCATTATCTTATGTGACAAGAACTGCAGAATTTTAACTTACATGTTTGGCTTTTTGTTGGAAAGAATAGCATAATGGCAGCTGTGTAAGTTAGCACAAGTAAATACTTTATAAAATAAAATTTTTCTTTATTTCCACAGCATGTCTTTTAATTAGATAGCATGCAAATAAAAATCTATATATTTTTAAAATCTTAAAATAAGTTGTGGTAAATACCTTTATAACTTTATATATATTGTTCTTTTTTCTTACTGTTTTTGTTTTGTTTTAGAGTTCCTGCCTGCAAGCAGTGTCAATAGGCTGGGAAGGAGGTGTTTATGTACAAACTTGTGGTCACACTTTGCACATAGATTGTCACAAATCTTACATGGAATCTTTACGGGTAAGTAAAACTAAGGATCATTTTTTTTTATTTGGATCTCAACTGTTCTTTGTGAAATCAATTGTATTTATGGTGTTCAATTCAGAGAAAGAAAGATTGAGTTTACATGAATGGACAAGATGTTTTTACTATGTTTCAAGAACTATAGATACTAAATCTCTTATTACTTCTTGACATTATTAACAAAAACACTTTGTTTTCAGTTATTCTGATATATCAGAAAAGTACTTTTTAAAGTATTTTAAAGACTAAATAGTGTTCTTAAATCACTTTTTTTTTCTTGTGTGCATATATAGGTAAAGCATTTCTTAGACTTTTCTGTTTCATAGATTCCTATTTTGATGTTTAACATGTGTTAGAAATTACAGAGAAACTGAAGAAAGAATGAGAGGGGAATTTTACAAATCTAAACTTGTCGGTTTGGTTATGAAAATTCAGTGACAAAAAGTTAGATTTTTATCTCTTTTATGTGTGGTATATGTTATATATATACATGAAATTTAGAGAAATGAGTCAAAATAGTTTCTCTTGTGAATTATGCCTTTTTTTTTTTCCCCTTCCTTGGAAAATACTGTTGGGAATTTACTGCTATATATGATTTTAAAATACAGTTTGTTAGTTAAGCCTCACAAATTGTTGGCTAGAAAAGACGTCCTTATTTTCACATGGTCTGAGTAAACAGGGTAGCGTTCCATTGATGTCGCTGGCCTCCTTTGCCTCTCTCAACCTCTTGCAGCCCAGTTGCAGATCTTCTGAATGGCACCATATAATGTTATCACAAGCTCAGCAGTGGCAGAAGTCATTAGATTTTAAGCAATCACTTCTTTCTGTATTATTTACTGTAATAAAATAAAGACTAAGTGATGACTTCTTGTTGCATATGAAGCTGCTTTTTTATTCAAGATTACTTGATGTGATATTTCCGTAGTTTTATTTTTTCATAAGTTTTGTTGATTTGTTCCTTTTTGAGAAAAACGATGAGCAATGCTTTGTATTTTTAGAATCAGCATTGGTCATACTGTGATATTTACCTCTAGAGCAACTGGAAGCTGTGCCATCTTTATTGGATCCCATGATGAATTGTGCTTTTCCATATGACTGTAAAGATGCTTTCAGGGGTAATTGTGTCATCAAGATAATTAAGTAACATCTGGGCTTTCATGGTAGAATCTAATTTCGCAGAATTTTGGAAAAGTAATCTTTTGCATCATACAGACAGTGAAGTCCCTTTTCTGGTGGATTCTCACTTAAACTTGAAATAAACTATTAATTCCATCTCATTGTGTTCTTGAATATTTCTAGATTGTTTAAGTGAACTTTTGATCCTGGCATGTATTACTACTACCTAGATGAGTGCATAATAATTTTTACTATTCCTAGCATTCTTAGTACTGAAATAGTTTATGTAGACTTTTGTTCATCTGGATAAAACATTAATTTTTACATAGTACAATCAGAGATCAACACCCAGAAAGGTATGTAAAAGTAGGCTCACCAGAATGCCTCAGCATTCTGGGCTGATTGCTTGAAGTTTAAAGTACAGTCACTATTAACTTATCAGCTCTTGTCTCCCAAGAGTGGGAAACTGTTGAGGCAATTCACGAAGCTGAAGCAAGGCTGCTTGCCAGTAACAGGAGTACTTGGGAGATGCCCCCACTTCCCAAACACGTACTTCTGTGTCCATTTTTTGGTCCTTCGTGATAAAGAAGAGATAATCAGGGGTTTCATCATGCTGCACTCCAATGGCTACTTGATTAGGTTTTTCAGCCTGTACTACTTCTGAGAAATATCTTCAAATATGTCTTATGCCCAAAAATAAAATTGCCTTTTGATGAATTAAAAGATGTTATCAAGGGAGTTTCAAACTTTTTTGGGAATTGCTAGAAAGAGACAACATATGTAAAATGTTCAAAATACCCCATTGAAGTATTTCTAGTTTATTATGGGGATATTGTTGACAATGAAGAGTACTTAAAAATTAGGAAAACTAGTTGAGTTGGGGGATTGTAAGATAGTGAAAAGGTCTTAACTACTAGAGACTAAAATGAAGAGCTATTCCAATTATTCTTTCTTTACATTTTTTGGTTTTAGACTGAGTCCTTTAGCTATACACCTGAAATATCAAACTAAAAATTATAATCTTTTGCAAATTTCAGCTACATCTTCTTTATTTTCTTTTAGAATGACCAGGTCCTCCAGGGTTTTTCAGTGGACAAAGGAGAATTTACCTGTCCCCTCTGTAGGCAGTTTGCTAACAGTGTTCTTCCTTGTTATCCTGGAAACAACGTGGAAAGAAGCCTTTGGCAAAGTCATAGTAACAAGTGTATGCAAGATCTTGTACAAGAGGTGGAAGAACTTCAAGAACAGCTGGGAACTTTCCCAGTAAGCATCAGTGTAAGGCAGAAAGATCCTTGTTAATTTGCCTCTACCTTTCAATTTTTACATTATGTTGCATTTGTGACCTCTTAGAAACTCGACAACCTGCGAGACTTCATTTTCCTCTGATATGGAAGATAGTATACTATTTTTTTTTCATATCAAGAAATTTAAAAGATTTACAGCACTTACTGCATTACCTACTAAAAATAAACAATTAAAAGGCTATGACAAAATGGGATTAATACTATTTTTTGTGAAGTACATTTTCATTTCTCTCCATAGTAATTTACATAGAATGGAGTCATGTAATATAAAATTCATTTATCATTTTTTTACAATGTTAAAACAGCAATATCCCTGTAACTGGAAGCTATTTAAAGAATGTCTGTTAAGAATATTTTAAGGTATGGATTATTTGTTTTACAGAAAGAGCAGTTTGCAGGTGCTTATGTATTACAAAGCTTCATGAGGTCTTTCTGAATGATAGAATTAATTCTATTAAATTTTGCTAGCCTTCCAATCTTGATGGAGATACTTTTTGTTATTTTCATGTACTTGTGAATGCCAATATAATTTAAAATAATGCAAGCAGTGAGATTCTTGAACTTAGGAGATGGACAAAACAGTGATGTTTTCATATTCAGAGCAAATCAGAATAACTTTCAGAATATTATAACACTTCTGTGAGACAGAATATTGGCTTTTAATGTATATTTTTTCATAACCTGCAAATGTGTTTTTATAAATATGGAAGTGGTACGCTTTTGTGATCAGCTATTGCATGTCTTCAGGTAAAATTAACTAATCTTCTTTTGTGTCTTTATTCGTAGTCTGAAACCAATCTCAGTAAAGAAATGGAATCTGTAATGAAAGATATAAAAAGTACCACACAGAAGAAGTATACAGACTATAGTAAGAGTCCTGGATCACCTGACAATGATTTTCTGTTTATGTATTCAGTAGCCAGGTGGGTATGTTTTTATATTTTTTTCTTTTGTGTTTCTCACTAGTGGTATTACTCACCAGATAGTTTTCTTCTTCAAACAAAAAAAATTCCATCCTCTGCAAAAAGTACTTTTTGAGTGCTTGGTACATTGAGGTTACATTTTCTGATTTTCATATGCGGGCATATGCAAGATGGAAGGATGTGCATTTCAGTTCATTTTCAGTATATGCAGCAGTGGCACAAAACCTGGAGAACACTTTGTCTTTGCTTATTTAGTTTTCTTCTTTATTCAAGGTTTTGCTTTCCATATATTAAAATTTTATATTAAATTTCTTTTTCTACCTTCCTTTCCCACACCATCAAATCTTCTCTACTACTATTTAGCAGAATGAGGTTATTTCTATATCACTGCCATATTCCTAGTTTTTAAATCACGGGGTGTTTTTAATCTCTCTGTCAGACATTAGTTTTGTTTACTTAAATAGGGATCACAGAAGGAGCCCTTTCTACATCAGCAGCCAGGAATCTCTCTTCATGTGAATAAGACTTCTAAAAAAGTGTCAAAACTACCAGCATTATCTCTGTGATGTTTGATTACACACCGTTTTATAGCTGTCAGTGTCACAGACACCATCTACAAGAAAATCAAACAGTCCCTCCTTCCATCTATCTCCTTCCATCTATACTATTGATGTTAAGATGCTCTGAATGGTTAATTTGTTCACATTTACTGTAATGCAGGGTTTTCCCATAAGAAGTTGAAATACTCATTAACCAAATAATTTTCTAAACTCTGACTTACTGAGGCCTGCAGGGAAGGTGCTGACTGTAGAGAAAGTGCAAGCATACAAGTGATATCATCCAGTAGTGTTTTTTAACGCAGATTCATAAACTCTGGTTGCTGAGTGTCTGTAGTATATAAGCAATAGAAATATTCAAGACTTGGCTCAGTAAGACTCTGGATAATCAAATCTAAGGCTCAGCTTTTGACAAAAGGTTGGACCATCTGATCTCCAGAATTCTCCTCCAACCTAGGCTATTGTATAATTCTTTAAAAGAAATATTATCTTTATTCTTTAAGAGTATCTTAACTGTGCCTTGATTAAGAAGAGCAATTATATTTTATACATAGTAAGTTAAAAGATTATTCTGTATTACTTTAAGTGGTGGATGCTATACAAGGATAAATAATGTTGAGATTTTTAGCAATGATGTGTTTGGTCTATACAATTTAATATCCTTCCAAAAATAAAAAGGACTCAAAATTAATGTTTCACATATAAAAGTATGATTACTTGTAACAGTAAGTTGACATGCCATTCAAGGCACAAAAATGGTGTTATATTTCTGGGTGTAATGTTATATAATTTTAAAAATGCTAGCTAAACCTATTTTAAATATATCTATTTTTTCTGATTTTTATATTAACATGCTCAGCCTGAGATTTTTGTTTTCATTCCAAGAGTTAAAAATACCTCAAACCAGAACAGCATTTCATTGCTGCTTGCACTGCTGGAGAGAGAAATCATGGTTGACCACTAGGATATGCCACCTGTACTCATTGTGACCTCTTCTTGTTAGATTAGACTGGTGTCAGCAATTTGCATTTATCCATGGCTGAAGGATTTCAGGTGTTGGATCCAGCCTTCCATATTGTTACCATAAGTCATAAGTAACCTATGAGGGTTCCTGGCAGATCAGCTACAAAATGGTTCATTTCTCTTGCCTTTCAATTCAGCAGTCCAGATTTACAGGCATCTACTACTTGATAATTGCATAAGAGCTACAGGTTAATTAAAAAGACATTTTAGTATAATCTTACAGTTTGTATTTATGGAAATAAATATCTAAGTGAGCTGGTCATCTCGCAGACTGAAAGGGTTTTCTTTGTATGATTTTAGTACGTTTTGTTTAATTTTAAGTATCCAGACAATGGAGTATCCACAATTTAAATTACAGCCTGAAGTAACTTGCTTTCTGGAAGTTATTCCTGCCATTCAGCCTGTTTCTTCCTTATTTCCACCCAATTCTTTTTCAGGTAATGATATCCTTGTGTTCCTTACCAACCAGTTACCTTTGAGCATTTCTAGTTTCATGTATTCTGAAACATTTCATTGGTTTTGGTCATACCATCCACAGCTGTTAGTTATTTCTTCCTGGTATTTAATCTACCATACAGATAAAGTGGTCAAGATGATAAGTAGCGCCTGTTTAAATAAGCATTTCAACACAAGGATATTTTTATTGACTCCATATATTTGCAAGTGAATTAAACACTCTTAATCTTCTTATAAGTCATGTTCCATTTTCAATCAGAAAATGACATCATCTGCAGTCTTCTTAAAAGATGCTACTTAGAGCTGGAGGCCAGCTTTGAAGTGGATTTCTGCATGCTGGAATAGGAATACTACTCGTTAAACAACATGTAGCCACTTGCCCCAGCTTATCCTTTCTGCTTCAGGAACACAGGAACTTAATTTTCTTACTTCACTTTTGCTTACCCAGACAGATGTCACTGCTAGCAGAGAAAAGAAATTACAAGCAAATTCCCTACCACCTAGTGGGAGAGCTAGCCCACGTCTGCTTGCCTAGCAAAAGAGGCACTCAGGGTCTTGGCATCCTGATTTGCATGTACAGCTGGAAGAGCAGCTCCTTAGCTATCTCTCCCTTTCCCTACAGTCTTACCTTGTTAAATTTATGCCCTTTTTATATGCATCCCTCCTTGTCTTTGCTGACGTTTATGAGATTAGGATAGTGTGTCATTCACAAATCATGTGTGCCTAGCTTTAATTTTAATAGCTCCACATGCACAGCATCGATGACTGTCATTTGTGGCAGTATCTTGGAGGGCTGTTTCTGTATTGCATAGCAATAGGTCTCGTGCTATTGTTGGCTGTGCAAACAAAGCTTTTGGGTTTGCTGTCAGCTATGTGTAGGCTAATATAAGAACCTTGTGTTCTTTCCTTCCAGCCTATGTCTCAGTATTGGAGTTTTTTCATATATATGTTGTCTTAGCGAAGTGGACAAAATGGTAGTGCTTAACTTTATTCTTCTGTCCCAATAGAAAGAGGAGGCCCATCCAGACATGTTCTCTTTCTGGAAAGGGCATTGCATTTTTGCTTCCCCCTACTCTGTCCTGATATGAATTCTGAGAAATACGCAATTGCCCTCCCCACCCCCAATATGTTCCTTTAATGAAAGCACACAGGAAGGGATGAAGTAGGGCTGGTTTTTAATCAGGAGTCTGTACAGCCGAGCAAAATCCATCTTCTCATTATTTTTCTGTGAGTGAGGAAGATAAAGCCAGTATTCTACAAAATTTGTTGCTCCAATGAATGACACAAAGATTTCTAGATAGAGCAAACAGTCACTCATATAGATTTTCTTTCTCCTTCTCTTTCCTTCATGTTGAGGGGGCTGAGATAGTAAAGGATGCTTTCAGAGACCACTCTCTTCCACTCTTCTATCGGATGCCCCAACTTTTTCTTTGTTGATGAGAGAATGGGCACTAAGAGCTCTGCTTTTCTTCAGTAGAGGGCAGATGGTACTCAGATCCTCAAGATAGAAAGGAGCTTGAATTAGGGAGGAGATACACTAGTCTTTCAAAAATTATTTAGGGCTGCACCTGATGTAGAATATTTTATAAAGGAGAAGTGTTCAGTTTCACAGAAGATGCTTTCTCTACTGTGCACTTTGATGCCAAAGTTTAGATATGTTTTGAAAGAGAGGTCCTAGAGGAAAAGGCTAATATTTACTTTTCCAAGAAAGCTGAACTATAAACTGCTGTCTTTGAGGAGCTGAGGGCAATGAAGAAGTGTGGGAGGTGGGAGTTGGTGTGGTATGCGTGATGGAGTGTCTGTTTGCAGAAATCTCTCTCCTTACATTCATTATAGCAAAAAGTACTATATAACACCTCATATGTATCAAGAAGAGTTTTTTCAGAATTGTCCCTGAGGTTTGTTTTGTAAAATTGTACATATTTCTTGGTGAAAGGGAAATTTAAGATTCTAGATCTGGAAAGTTGTTCTTAGACATTCAGGTAGTGGTTTTGATTTAAATCTTAATTATCTTGGTTTTAATGGAAGGCTGCCATTAATTTTGTTCTACAAATTAGTTATCAGAAGGTTTGTAGAAATAAAACATACTGATTTCCTTTATGTTCCCATGATGAACTAGCACATGCTGATCTACAGTTGCTATTTTGTCCACTAATATGAAATCCCTGTCCCTGCTTCCTTGCTGGTAGATTTTTAGAAGTTCAGTGAGCACTGCAAATTGCCTGAAGAGTGGAAAATTCCCCTGTCACACAGATGCCCTTATCAGCAGCAACCAGATGGAGCTCTGAGCAGGCACATTATCAATGTTAAATTGCCTTTTCTGAGTAGGGAGGATTAAAGCATTCCTTCAGAAATGGGTGGCATAAGCTGCAAACTTAGGGAAAGTAATATTCTGAAACGTTACTATTTTAAAAACATATAAAAGTATCTTAAGAAACACTGCAATCAAAATTGTATTATTCTTTCAACCTGATGGAGCTGAAATTCTAAAAAAATAATTTGTTTTGAATAAAACAGTCATCCTGTAGTTTCTTCTTAAATATATGTGGATGTGGGTGTGTGTTCTTAGCTTAGATATATTCGTGCCTGAAATTCTAGAATAGATTTTAATATGTATTCAGTCACATTATATTGAACCTAAAATTGTTTGATTTTTAGTTAAAGGACAAGATATGTTTAGACTGAGCTTTTCCGTTTCAATTAAATTAGCAAAATAACATTTCAGAATAATAGAATTCTATTCCTTTATTTTAATTAAAGGAATGTGTGTTGACTTATTAAAACAAACTCTCAGAGAACATAACATAAATTGTTTGCTCCAAGTCTTGGGGGTAAAAGATAATGCAGTACCGACACATCCAGTTCCAAAATTAAACACAGCTATCGAATTTGGCCTAAACAATTGGTGCCTAAGTATCAGATTGCAATAATACTAAGAAAGCAAGCATCAATGTGACATGCAGAGATTTAGTGACACAATGCCTGTTTCATACTAATGAGCTGCAGTGAATACCAGTGTTTCATTCAGAATTAACCTCCAAGGCTTTTATTAACTAACTTATCTATAAAGGTCAGTGCTTCCATTATAATTTAGACTGTTTTCATACTTAGTTACTTGATGGCATATCCATTGTACTGTCTGTTTGTTTAAAGCAAAACAAAAGCCCTGCCAATAAAGAGAATGCTTTTTAGACATATCTGATTGATTGAAATTTAGCCAATCTGTATATTGTCTTTTCAGATTTGCACATAAATTCCCTTATTATCAAGGAGTTGTGTGTGCATACAGAAAAAAAGCCTCAGAATTAACTTTTTTTTTTTAATTCTTCAATCACAACTGTAGCAGCTCTCTTAATATAGTACTTGCTAATCAAAGCACTTAAAATCACATATGGCAGCATCTTGATAAAGTTTGTTTTATTCGGAGTCATATTTTGGCAGTATCTCACACTAAAGATTAGTTCACAGCATTCTTTTATTTAGTATGCACTGGGAGTTTGTGATGACTCTCTTGTGTCTGTAGAAGCTTGAATAATGCTGTTCCGTTCAATACTGTTCCGTTTTTCTTGCAGAACAAACTTGGAACTTGAGCTGGTCCATCGAGGAGGCAATTTATGTTCAGGAGGTGCAAGCACAGCTGGGAAAAGATCATGTTTAAGTAAGTTTTATGTTATGAAGTGCAGTATAAATTATTAGAATATTGAATAAAGATGTCTTAGTTCTTTCTAACATTTTCTAAATTATGTCAACTTTTTTCTTTTAAGAAACTTTTTTTTCTTGCCATAACGAGTCTTTGGGTTTTGTTGCAATTTGAGAAATCTGAAATCTAATTTGCACAAATTACTCATTAGAGCTGTTCATGTGTTGTGAGTATAATCTATTTAGAAATCAATTGTCATAGTACCCATGTAATATTTTTTAATAATTTCACATTTTTATGAGTAAAACCAGAAGTATCTTAAGGGTAAAGCAGGGAAGTTTTTTTCACCCTGGCTGTTGCTAGTAATAGTAAAGAAATTTATTTTTCAGAGTGCTAATGTAGCTCGGGATTAGGTCTCACACTTAGAAATCTACAGCTACCATGTCCCATGTCTTTAATTTCCCTAGTTTTTTCTCTGACAGGACAGTTTTGCAAATTCTCTTTGGTAGAAACTCTCAAATCTTCATTGTTCTGAAACCTTTAATGTTTGGCAAATAAAGCACTTCTGGTGGACAGAAGTGCTTTTTTTCTTAACATAAAATCTTTTTATCTTTTACTGGAATATAGACTGTTAGGAATGGACATTTTCTTTTGTCAAGAAAAATTGGAAAGCCTGCCAGAATACTACTACTGCTACTGTGTGTTTAAATCAAGCTTATGCAGCAGTAGCAGCAGATTCAGTAGTAAAAATGCCAGAAAGCTTGTGCCCACCTCTGCCTTTCGGTACATGATTTGTGGGCGATGCTTTCCTCGTCATTTGAGGTGATGAGCCACCAAAGAAATCCCATCACATGGTATGCTGTCCACATCCTCTAAAGGATAAGAGCCTTCTGTTGCTGCCAGGAAATGTAGTTCAATTGATTTCATTCATGCCTTGTGATTTGTGAAAAGTACTTTTAAACCGTAGTGCACATTGTCTCCCCCCACCATCATTAACCGCCCTTTTCTGGCAGAGCAAAACACCTGACAAATGCATGTGTTAAAATAACATTGCTAGATCACTGTTTGCAAATTTGAAGCATTTAATAAAATCAAAACTCTATAGATAATTTCTACTCAGATTACAATATATTTTTAATTTTATGCTCACCTAGTAAGATGGACGCTTTCTCTCTGAATTTTAGCAACTTACTGGATGCGTTACCTATTTCACAGGCATGTTATTTGGAAGACCATGATGAGCAGCTTAGGGTGGAGATTTCAGCTTAAAATATTGAAATAGTTAAAGTGAAAAAAATTATAATGACTTTACACATAATGAGAGTGTACCCTTGTTTTCACATGGCTTTAGTAGCCGTACGAGATCTTGACATTTTAGAGTTTAGAAGAATGTGTGCAGGGAGGTGGCCTGTAATCTGTAAGGTCATTTTTATCTTATTGATAGTTTTTCAAAGTCAGATTTCAGCTTATTTATACTTTTTTTTTTTTAAGATAAAAGTGGAATGAAATACGTTCATTACATCTTAAAACACTGTGAAATGTTTGATGTCATGTCAGTATTAAATGTGTTGCATGTACCTATTTAAAAGCTTTATATATATATATATATATTAAAACCATATATATATATATATATAAAAAAGATAATTATTTTTCTCATGTTGCTTTATCGCCAACTAATGTCAGTAAGTGCTCAAAGGTTATGACTTGACAGAGAATGATTGGACCACCAGAGTGCTGGACAGCTTCCTTGGTGTACATCGGTATAGCTCCATTGTTTCTATTTGAACTATATCAGTTGACACCAAGGAAGGAACTACCTCAAAGTTGGTTCTGTTTGTTTGGGTTTTTTTTAAGAAAAAAAGAAAGAAAGAAAAAAAATTCCACCAAGCTGAGCCCTGGTAGCTGACACTAAGTGGTTTGTATAACATTATTTAATTTTTTTCTTATACTTATCACACCATCCCTTCAACTTTGTCTTGCATAAAGAAGGGCTCTTACATACTTAGGACCTGATCTTAAAAGAAAGCATACCTTTTGCTGACAGCCAGTGAAAAGATCAGTCAGGATTTTTAATACATATTCCTCAAGTCTTGAAATGCATGGAGAATACTGTAGTTATTGGGGAAATTTCTTTTTGGAGAATTACAAAATTGGAATGATACGTGGAGAATGTATCTCCACTGGAGAATTGTCTTATGCTGGATTGTTACTTCAACAAGACAAGACAAACTTAAGTCCTATATATCTTCATATATCATAGTTACCTATTTTTCCAGCACTTTTACTGTTTTGCCATTAGCTCTGTATGCCTCAGAAAATGAACCAATGTTGTCTGTTCATCAAAATAGATTACTGGAACAAACTAAACTTATAGAAAGTTGAAGATACTTCTCACACTTGAGAAGTCTGGAAATCGTCATCTTAATGAGAAGTTTTAAGTAAGATTACATCAACTATTGCTTTTAAAAATACATGTTAGTTTACAACTATTGCTTTTAAAAATACATGTTAAGTTTACAAAATTTTAAATGTTTATGAAATACATCACTTCGTGGTAGCAGCAAGTCCGCTGTTAAACTGTGCATTAGTTGTCTATATAATAAGTAAAATAGCCCAGTAAGGAAAACTTTGTTTTAAATCCTTGTCTTCAGAATTGTGTATATATTTAGAGAGAAGAAATTCTTTTCCCCATGATGTGATTCAGCTGTTTCATGTACTTGCACACAAGGACTTAATCTGAAATTGGTAATTTCCTATAATTGAAAAATGTGTTCATGATTTTTTTTAATGTGATAACATTTCTTGTTCTTTTGTTTGTTTGTTTCTACTTATAATACATTGCATTTTGTTTGTTTACTATAATATTTTTCTATTCCTTTCTTAAACTGTTGTGTAATTTTGCTTATTGAGTGTGTTGTACATGGAAATAGTGCTTTTTCCTTTAGCAGTTGCATAACTTTAAGGATTCTAGTGCATATTTCTGATGAAGGGGTAGGGACAGCATTTAAACACAAGGCACCTGCTTTTTTCCCCACACTTTTGGATAGAATGGTGAATTTTCTTATTTAGATCTAAATCAGTCATGTTGGTGTTTTTGGTATCTATCTTGCTTGCACTTCAGAAAAATTGAAGAAGGCCTTTAATTAAAGCTTTCAGGTGAAAGGCACTGTGTATCTGAATGTGTTGTTGCTTTAAACAGCATGGAGACGTAATTGTCATCTATTCATTGTTAAGATGTTCACCTGCTGTTTATGTTCTGTGTTGATACTTATTTGTAAAATTGTTATGTAGCAAACTAGTCATATTTGATCTCGCATTAAAATAGACTCATTTTTAATGTAAGGTAATGGGGTTCTTCTAGAACAGACCTGTGCAGTACTTCCATTTAGTATTATTATATTTAGTATTGGACATGGGGCTAAATATGACTAGTGGGAGCAGAATTACTTTTCCATATATAGCAGGGTTTATTTTCACTAAATCGTTCTATAATTATATGAGTTTCCTTCATTGCCCCTTCCATATTGGTGCATTTAGAGATAAAAAATTGCAGTTCTTTAGATACATGTTCTATAATAGATTTTATTAGCTTTCCATACTTATTTCTTTTTCCAAGAGGTAATCCTCTTTTTAAAGTTTTACTGAAAATGTGCCTTCAGCTTCTTCCTTGTCTTATGCAGTGAGGCAAGAATGATTTTAAAAATCCATACCCTATCTAGAACGTGAATGCTGTTTTGTCAAAGTCTCGCTTGTACAGTATTGAAACTGCTTTTGTTTTTTAAATGTCCTTCATGTCAGGTCCAGCAGAAGTAATCTAAAATATAACCTGGTTCTGGTTTTCTTATGTGTGAGATAATGAGGTGTCTCTCTTGTGATTAAGCCTACCACTCTGTGTTAGTCGTGTAACAGCTGCAAAGTTTGGGGACTAGATATGGCAGAAAACAGAATATGTTGTCCCAGGTGAGCTGTTACAGCAGCAAGCGTCAGGGAAGATGGTGGGAACAAATAGGTCAAGAGCTGTTTTCAGTAGATTGCACCATGAGGGCAGCTGCTCTTGGGAAGTAAAATTAAGAATGATTAATGTAGCTGTTAGTGTCAGTGATTGAGTCTGTGCAAGAAGAATGATGAAGAAAATTTGGCTGTAAAATTGCCTTTTTAAGGTTTAAAGTTTCGTATGTGTGTTTGCATGAGTGTATGTTACTAAACAGTATGCAACCAAAATATGCAAATAGAGCCCTATTTACTTATTACTTAAAACTTAAGTCCCATTTTAAGGATCATATTACAGTTTTAGAGTCTATGGCCTTGAAAATACTCTTGGTTTTAGGGGATAATTATGATATATAACAATTGTACAGGTTTTATTTCTCTGTTTTATAAAGATTAAGAGATCTGATGTTTTGATTCTTGTTTTCATGGTTTTGTATTTATAGAACAGCTTCAGAACGCAATATAAGGCTGAATAATTAGGACTTCTCTGTACAACTTTTGTACCTCTAACTTGTGTATACGTGTTTTTCTCTGTCATTGTTACTCCGGTAATCTTGCAACAGTGGGTGAACAATTACACAAAATTTAAGTGTTATCTATAAATGAATTTATAATCTAGTCCTTTCTTCCCTTTAACTTTTTAAATAGTTCTTTCTTTCTGTCTGGCTGCTTTCTTTTCTTTTTTCCTTTTTCCCTTTGTAATAAGGATAGGATTAGGGTTTTTTTGGGAAGGATTAAATATTCTATCACCTTGTCCTCTGGCTTCAGTTTCCCTGTATAGGAGCTCCTTATCCTTATGCTTCCCACAGGTAGCAGAGTCTGGCATTTCAGCATCAACTGCATTAATTGGAAAGGACATTAATTTACAAGTGGACAGCAAAAAAGTATTTAAGACTTGTGTAAACTTGTCTTAAATAAAATGTCCAGCACCTTTGTAACTTCTGTGATGGTTCTAACCCTTGGGAAACTGTATTGTTCCACTGAGTTTTTTGGGGTTGGGTTGGTTTTTTTCCTCCCCTTGTTCAGTGAAGCCTGTGTTTTGCAGTTGTACATGGCTCAGTGGTGTCATCTTTCTTGATAATGAAGTTAGTATCAATTTAATCAGAGCTTTTAGTGGTTTTGTGAGCACAGAAAGTCATCCTGACATGAAGCATTTTCTAAGCTCTTCATGCTCCTTCTATATTAAATTTTTCAACCACGTTGATAGGAATGGTTGTCTCCATTTTATCCATGTGGCCAGTGATACTTGGAACCACTAAATATGGTTCATTCCTGTAGGAAGAAAAACCTAATTCTTCTATGAATTGCTCAGTTGCAACTGTATCCTTCCTGTAATCTATTAATGTGAGTATGGTTGCAAAGATTCCTACCAAGCTCTCTGCTGCCACTGAAAATAAAAAGAATAAAAGTAGTTTTCAGGAATGCTTTGTGCCTTGGTACAGTGGGTTTCTGTGGTTGGTTTGGGCTTTTTGGTTTGGTTTTCTGGGGTTTTTGTTTTGTTTTTTAGTCAGGAGCTGGCAGTCTGGAGATCTTTGGTGCCCATCCATTCATGCTAACTTTGAAAAAGCAGTTTTTCTCACCAACAGATGATCCTAACTATTTTCTACAAAGCTTGGTATGCCATTCATACCTAGTGTGGGAGAGGCAAAGATAGATACTGTTGCAATTCTATTGCTAAAGTTGGTTTCATACACTGGCAAGTTTGGTGTCAAGGGTAATTAGATGCTTCATCAGCAATTAAGGCTTAAGATTTTGTAAAGACTATTTGTGTCTTAATGCCTTAATAGGCTTTTCCTGACCTTCACATTTTTTTTCTTCACTGATTCCAATCTACTGGATCAGTGATGAATGGGAAGATGCCGTCAGCAGGTCTTTGCAGCTGCTGTTGCTAAGTGGACTATATAAATCTTTACAAGGAGAAAAAAATTCCTCAATCGTCTTATTAACAATCAAGTCCCATCTGGTTGTATCAAGTGGGTTTTGTTATAGTCTACATTCTTCTTGATAGTCCCAGCAAGCTTTAGGAGAAGAAGGGCGTAACATCTCTAGGCTGGTAAGATCTTCACGCAGCAGTTGAGACAAGGATGTTTTCAATTCCACTTGCGGTGAACTGCTGTGTCACTGTGTTTTGTGATCTTTTGACATTGTAAATATGAATACTAACTTATAGAATGAAAAAAGGGAAGACTGGATCAAAATAGCAAAGTAGAGATTTTCATGACAACAGTATGTGTTATTTATATCCTTCTAAAACATAAATATGAGGGAGACTGGGAAATAAACACATCATCTAGACTTTTGCAAGCAAAACAAAGTCAGCTAATTCCTTAATTTTCTTTGTCATCATTATTACAGCACATTACTATACATTGCAGAAGTGGAATTAATAACAGAAAAAATAATCTAATTTCAACTTTGGTAATTTGAGAATTTACTTTACAGTCAAGAGACTGGGGAAAAACCAAAGAAGACAGGCTGCAAAACTCATGTAGAGATGTGAGATCACTTTGGCAAAGACCAAACCAAGACTACTAGTGAGACCAAAACTTACACCTGGATGTAACTTCCTGAATCACTCATTTGTGTCAGTTCAGCACAATGTTTTTATAAGTTCTGCCGCTCATCTATCAAATCCCTATCTGATCATCTCTCTGAATTTAGTCGTCTTTTGTGCTGTGCATACCACGGTAGACATGAAAAGAGCTGTGAAATCACCTTTATAGACTCCTGCTTTATGCACTTTGGCGGAGCAGAATATTTTTAAGAGCTTTGTTAACATCTGTAAAATCAGTGTGCTGATACTAAATCAGTGTGCTAATACTAAAAATAGTAAAGAATGCAACTGCAGGTGCTAGTGCAGGCAGTATGGATATGCAGACAAAATACCCAATATCTTTCTTTTTTACGAGAGGAGCAGCATTAGAACACTTCCTCTAATAGCTTCAGTCCCAGTGCAAAGACAGGGTCTTATCCTTTGAGCTGCTCTTTTGAAAGCACAGATTCCAACTGAGCCTATTGCACCTCTCACAACAGGATAACCCTGAGAAGCAGAGCTGGCAGAGGAAGAGTTGAAAAGAATGTACCAAGAGCAGCAGTATATGGAACAATAGCTTTATTTTTGTAATTTTTACAAATGGAATTAGGAAGGCTAATATGAGTCAAAGTTAAAGCTAATGTCTCACTGCTAATCTAGATGATTCTATTAAGTGTTTTATATAAGCTTTACATGTATTCTGTGAAAACAAAGACCATCTAAATAAGTTGGGAGAATTGAGACAGCGCTGCTTTGATCTAGATAATATTTGAGTCATATGAACATGTTTTAAAGCCAGTAATAATCTTGCCCACTTAAATGTCTAAATCTTGGAATCCTGCCAAGCCCCTTATGACTTGCAGCAAAAAATTATATTGTGCACAGTCACAATTTTGTGATTTTTTTATTTATTCTGTTTAACTGGATGCAGCCTGTCTCAAATATTACAAAGTTATTAGGAGAGGAGGACCATATTCAAATTATTTTCACTGTTTACTTCTCATGATTCTCATTTTGTTGTGACTTCATAGTTATCATTCTTTAATTTTGTTGCTGCTGTGCTTTCTAAAATTAATATTCTTCTACCAAATTTTGTTAAGAATGTTCTTTTGGAGGCTCTGAGCTACACCCCAATCCTGTCTTTCCCACTTGCAAAGGTGGGCTGTCCTGGAGAGAAGTGGCCATAGGAGACACTGTGAGCGTGGAGGGGTTTGGGATGCCTGCTGGGTTATGGCATTCCTTTCCATTCTTCACAAGACTTGGCAAGGTGGTTGGTTGTGGGCTGTTGTCATGTTAATGTTTTGCTGCTACTTGTTTAAAAAAAAAAAAAAAGTGTATTTTAAAGCTTCTAAGTAGGGTATAAGAAAATGGAAGGATATTCTGTATTTTTATGTTTACGTTTCGGAATGATGCATTCATACAAATACACAGGAAAAAACCTTTGGTATTCACGTGGCCCAAGGCAGATTTCTGCCCATCCTTCAAGCATAAGAATGTGGTGAAACACCAAGCACTTTCTGCACAAAGAAGTTGCTGGTTCTAGATTTCGGTGCTCTGGTGTTTTCCTTGGCTTTCTCCAATACTCCATAATCAGTAGGTTTGAGGTAAAGCAATTGGAGTCCCTGTGGTGTAAAACAGAAAAATGTTTGTGAAGAAATAAACCTATGTATCTTTCTCTGGCTAGTCCTTAGTTTTTGCTAATGGTTAGAAGTCGTCTCAGAAATGCGAACACGGCAGCGACAGACAAATCAGAAGTCAATTTTCCTAACTTGGAAGGTGGCAGCCAGCAGGCTGTTTTTCTTGCAGCGTTCCCATTAGGGGGCAATGTTATTCCTTGGTTACCTCAGGTCTAGAAACAAGCATGGCTGTGCTGCATTGACTTAGAGAATATCTTAATATTTTTAAGTCAATTCATAAAAAATATTTCATAAAAGGTCATTGTAACCGTATCTTATTACCTACTTCCTAGCTTTACATTTACGTGCTAAACACGTTTTCTTGCAAAGGAGCGATAGCTGCCTTGATCGCAAACAAAAAATGTTTTCTTACAAGACTACTAAACTGGATTTTTTGGTTCAGATTCAGTCGATGTTAGAATGTATCTTGATTCCATAAATGTTACACACTTGGAGATTACAAATAAATTCTCCAGTGCTAGAATTTGGTGCTTCCCTGCTTAATTTTGTATCAATAAAAGCTCAGGAAAATAGCTATTAAAGGAACAAAGGGTTAATTAATTATGCTAAGCATTTTTTTTTTTTTGCATAGTTGCCCATTTCTGTTTGAGGCAAGGAGCAGTTCAGAGAAAAATGACGTTCCTTTTAGTAGCAGAGAGGCAAGAGGGAAGGAACAAATCAAACTATACTGTTTTATTATTATTACTACTATTTTGATGAAATATCAGTATATTTTCAGGGTTTTGAAGTTTGTCAGCAAAGCAATGTTTTGCTAGAATCTCTTGCCAGGAGAAAAGATGACTTATTTTGTCCTCTTTGACTGTTTTTATTCAGAAAGCAGGTGACAGCAATCAGTTCCAATGCCATCTACATCTCCAATTATTTTACAAACCCCAGGAGCTAATTACAGCCCTCAGGCTCTGGCAGTCAGCTGACTCATCATGCGACTTTTTTGGCCATTGCGTACCTCTGAGTAATTGTCTATTTATGGAAAATAAATTAATAGCTGCTATTTCTACTTAAAAAAGAGGACCTGTGAGTGAGCGTATAGGTTGAGCAAGTGGGTTGTAGAGAGAGGGGAGAGAGATTAAGAGAGTAGGAGGCAAAGGGATCAGTTGAAAGAATAAAAGGGGGAGGGGGAAGAAGATGGCAAGATACTAAGGCAAAAAGTTAAAACGAAAGGGAGGAAGGAAGCAGGATCCCAGAAAAGTGAACAGGAGAAGCAAACATGGCAGCAGATAGCAAGATATAGTGTGACAGGAGGAAAAAAGTGAGCAAAATCGTGGGAAATAGAATTTCAAAATATGATTTTAATATAAACCTATGAAGATTAAAAAAGATGCATTTTTCCCAAACTGTAACTGTATTATAAACACAGGAAAAGAAGTGAAGTCTGAGATTCTTATTGTACATACCTCTCTGAAAATGCTGTCGACGTAGATGGTGCCTGCCTTCTTCATGTGATTCATAGAGAAATGAAAACTGTGCATTTTAATATGTGATACTGCAGTAATGTGGACAAATAATAAACTAAGTATCCTTTGTTCAGAAGGTTCTAGAAGTGTTTTGCAACTGGTATTTTTGACACAGTGGATGTACAGAAGGTTTTGAATTGATGAATATCAGCAAACTTTGCCTGCAGGTTGCATAGACAAATCTATGCCGTTATAAAGACCGTTGCTGCTTTAGTGTCATTGTGGTGTGGTCAGAGGTTTGGGGTTTTGTCTCTTCCAAGGTTACCTGCAAAATAACGTGATGAAGGCAGAAGGAATAATAACCTTTTAAGGATGAAGAACCAAAGTGATCCTGCTATAGGCCAGAACTTCTAGCAACTTGAGGTTAATTTCAAATATGTTATGCACAGAACTTAACTGTGAGAGAGAGGAATAAAAGGTGTGTGTTAAAAGTATATCAGTGTCTGTTTAGAAGAGATGTTTAGGAAATTACAGCTTCTGGCATAAACTGGAGAGGGAAGTGAAGGGAGCATGGAACCTTAGCAACAGAACAGCATATGAAACAGGATTTTTAGAAAGACCTATAATTAAGTATGTGGAGCTGGTGTTTTATGAGCACTAAAGCAACTGAGAACTGGTAAACAGCCTTTCTCTGTTCCAGAATTTCAGGAGAGGGAAAAAAAAAATTTTTTTTTGTATCCATGCGTATGTTCACTTCCTTCTATTGAAATCTTACTTCTCTTCAAAACCTTTTTTTAAAAAATAAATTTAAAAAAAGAAAGAATAAAAAGATGCTTGTTAGGGTACCAGCTTCTTTGGAATGAGATGACAGACTTTTCAGAATCTTGTAAAATAAATGGTGGCAACTTAATGTAAAATACTTCATATTATTGTACATAATAATCAGCAATCTATCTTTTTCACCTTTCAGATCAGCTGTTCCATGTGTTGGCCATGCACATGCGCCTCTACAGTATAGACTCTGCATACAATCCCTGGAGAAAACTAACACAGCTGATGCAGGATAAAAATTCAGAGCAAGTATTTTAATTTACTAAATATCAGTTTTGCCTTGTGAAAGAAACATCCTTACAGAGGGACTTTGGGTAACTTGCTGTCTTAATTCAAATTCTCTGTGAGGTAGGCTGATGAACTTAACATCTAAAAATTGTATGTATATATTAGTAAAAATAAATTTTCAAAGTTCTTTTACTAAGATCTGACACATTCCAGTTCTGAGTTGAAGCTTAAATATACCACTTGCGAGCTTAAGCACATGCAAATTTAACAGTATTGGATAAGTGGATAGGTGCACTGCTGTTCTTGGTACAGATGCTAGAAAAAATTTACATCAAGATTAAGTTCATAAATAGTTTATTGAAAGTTGGGCAATGACCAATAGCTGTTGCAGAAGTAACATAAGTAGGCCTAATATATGTGAGAAATAATTCTATTAGAAGCTAAAAATTTTCATCATGCTTGTTACTTTAAACAAGTTATTTACTTGAGTTTGCTTTTAAAACATTAACCTTACATATACAGCTGTACAGGGATTAACAATATAATAAATGGAGCCATGTATCTGTGTTCCACAAGGACTCATCTCCCTACTTGACTTAAGACCCTTCACTTTTCAGATTCTACCTTGATGATGAGAAAAAAGGTTTCTTGCCTAAAACCAGATGATTATTTTTCCTCATAAGAGGAAAACAGTAATTTTTTTTTTTCCCTCTTGGCAACTTCAGCATCTTCTTCATAGCTAAGGTCTCCACTTTGTAGCTTGCAAAAATGTTGAAAAGACTGTCTGTCCAGCTCTGTATTTGTCAGTGTGTTTCTAGGAGTCTGAGGTGGAAAGCATCATGGGATTTCAAACATTCATCTAGGATAGCGATGCCACAATCCTAATCTGCAAATTAGGAAAAATTATTAAAACGTTTGTGCTTGCTTCAAGTTTGAGATTTTTACTGTTTCTCCTCTTGGACCCAGGTCTTTTTTTGCAATCAATATTAGGTTATTGCAGTAACCAGACTAGATTAACAGATTAGTTTATAAACCATTAGCAGAAAAAAAGCATCAAGAATTTTATAACCTGAAAACCTATGTTATTTAGCATGCATTCAAACCGCTTCAGGAGTGTGTTTTCGTGTGATTCTGCCCTGACCTAGATTGAGCAGTGGAACAAAATTAATAAATTTGGTGTATGGTTGACTGAGTTATACCAGGCAAAATTAAGATCACGTCAGTAGGCTGTTGACAGTCAGAATGGCTGTGGGACTGATCACGCACTTCTCATTTTGGTACCTGAAGAGCTGGCTGGCTTTGGAAGCAGCTATTAACAGAGAGGGTGCTTTTTCTGCACGTGCAACTTCTTTTTGCCCTCACAGACTTGATGGACTTCACCATGCATTGGTCATATCAAGGTTAGAGTGCTGCAAGTTCGATTCCACGAGGCAATATTTTGAATGACTTTGAAATGAATGGTACCACAGACCATAATGGCTTGCTTTGCAGGAGCTGTTGCATGTTGGGAATGCATTTGAGCAGTTCTCTGGTTTGTTTTCTGCACTGGTTTTCAAGATTTCTTGGTAGACTTGCTGATGTTGGTTTGGCACTAAGTCCTAAATCGTTTAGGAGGCTATAACTGAGAGATCATCCATTTTGCCATCAAATCGTTTACTGTTGAGATGCACAGATGCAATCGAGCTGGAATTTTTTTTGCTCGCTCCTTGGAATGTTTTTCCTACCTTAGTCTGCAGGCCCCAGACAGCTGCAGAGGAGGCAACTTGGGGACGTGTTTTTAATGTATAAATTAAAGCATAAGATGGATATCCGCAATTATATTTTAGAAATTTGAAGTAGTGGTTTCACTTGAAGATGGCATTCATGTGATTGGTGTGTATGATCTGATTGCACACTACTTAGAGTCACACAGCCTTGTGAGAAATCCAGAAGAGCGCATTTTTCCAGGTACAGGAGAGAGTGCTCAGAGCAATTAGAAGGCGATACACTGCTGTCAACTGAAGAAGATTAAGAGGGTGGTGGAGAAATACCACTGCAGATTTAAGGTGTGGATAGCAGTCTGCCATTTTGAAGCTAACCAAGGAATCTGAATCATCAGCCTGGCTGGTACATGAGACTTTAAGTAAAGACTTGTAGAAAAAAAAAATGTCCATGAGAGGAAAAGATTTGTATTATCTGACTATATATGCCAAACAATTTAACATCAGGAAAGTCACAGGAGCAAAATAACTTTAAACCAACATGCTATATTTTTTCTATTTAATTTTTACTTTAAATTATAATTTCAGTTGAAAGCAATTTTACAGAGAAGTTAGCTGCATCTTTATTTATTTAAAAAGATAATTTTCAAAACTTTAAAAAAAAAATCAATGAGATACAAGTGCCATTGCATTATCTTTTCACCCTTATTTAATTGTCGCTACTTTATTTAAATACATAAATATTTACAATTAAAACTACCCAGGTATAGAGCTCACAATTTTTAGCTTGGTTTTCCACAACCCAGCTATCATTATTTATAAATCATGCCTCAGTTTCATGTGTCTGGGAGAACTGATGAAAGAAATTTGTAAAGACTCTCACAGAATTGCTCTACTATACGTCGCAAAGCCCACGGTTTTGCCCGGTGTCATCTTCTACAACTGTACCTAGATCGCTCCATAGTTGCAAATGGCAGCTGAGAGGAAAGATAGGAAGGAGCTCACGCAGTCACACCAAGGTGAAGTAGAAATAAGGAAATTTTGAGCGAGAAGATACCCTATCAAAAAGGGTGATGTGAACTGTTTGAAGGAAGAGGGAGGAAAAAAGATAAAGCTAACTCTGGTGAACTGTGAATGGTGTAGTGGATTCTTTCTCCTATGCACTTCATGTTGTCAAATTTAATATACTCTTGGTCCCACAGGCTGTGCTCAAGCAAATTGTTCTACTAGGGGCAGATCTGGTTTCAAGGGTGATCAAATAAACAATTATTGTGCTGTAAGTGGGGAATAATAGCTTCTGGCAGGGGGCAGAGAAGGAGCAGCTGGAGGCAATAATTACTAAACCCAGATGTGAATTTAATGGACTAGTCCAAATAGCCAGAGTTTCAGGAATGGCAAACCTGAAATAAAAGGATATACATTTTTTAAAAATTTACATCTCTACGAAGGCTGAAATTTTTGTGTCTGTTTTGACAGACAAAATGTGTCGGCAAAGAATGATTCAGTAAAGCATTAAGGATCTTTGCAGTAGAAGCACTTGCAGGGGGGAACTGCATGACAAACTGAAATGCTGAGATATACTGGGTTATTTTTACTAAAGTATTTTGCTGATGTTTGTTCTAAGCTAGATCGCTTTGGTGATTGTTTATAGTGTCATACTGGGGCAACAAACTGCAGCACAGGGATGGGAATGAGCAACTGTGCATGGGAACCTCTTAAGTCACATCTCCATCACAGAAACTGTTGCGAAATGGGAAAAATAAAACAGTTTTTATGAAGATAGTCCAAGGCAGACAGAGAGTAGGATGATGGGACAATGGGGTGTAATTAAGGTTTGTGCAAGAGATGGTATATACATACACATGCTGCAACAGGATTTACATGATCTATTCAGCAAACACACAAATCCTGCCTGAAGCACCAATGTCTCAGGACATACGTTATGATAGGGAGGTTTCGACAGTAACGCCAGCTTCAGGAGTACTCGCTCTGGGCTGTTTCTTCCTTCCCTGGTACTGTAGCTCACCATCTTCTTCAGCTGATGTAACTTGAACAGGCTGCATCATGAACAAAGTCAAGGGACTCATCCATGTTATTAAAAAGGTTAATTTGAATAAGTTTGGGAACGGGTGACAAGGGAGCGCTGGGGGCACAGTGGTGAAAGAGAGAATGGGAGTTGCCTAACGTTAGTACTGTCAGTGAAATCCTGTGTTGTATAATGAGAAAAACTGACCTGCTGTAAAATCTGCCGTGACACAATCAAGAGCAAATATGAAATTGTGATTATATCTCCTAGAGTGTAGCCAGCATAAACAATAGAATTCTACTTTCTTATCATGAACATCAGAAGCTGTGTATTACTCTGACCTTTCTGCAGGCTGGGATTTGTGGGCTGTATTTCTCACCCTGCAGATACTGAAGAGACAATAAATTTGCTCCAGTTGATTAAGCCTTTGTTTAGGTGTATCTCTCTATCCCCGTGTCTCAGGTTTTCTGTATCTGACAGTTTGAAGAGGTGTGAGGCTCAAAACTTCCACTTTATTTATTGACTTTCTAGCTCTATAATCAGTCGAATTAGCATCAAACAAAAATTTTAAGTGTGTCTAGCTGAGAGAAGAGGGGAACGGGGAGCATATATGTAAGGAAAGGCCGTAAGCAAATGCTGCTGGTTTCAAAGTAGAACAGAATTTTCTGTTCCTCTGTATCCATTCCCAAAGAAGTGATTCCCGTATAACCTCTGTCAGGAGGAGGATGCAGAACACAGAGGCAGAGTTGCTGAGCTGTCAGCTGATGGACAGCTCTGGTATTGGCACAGAGAGAGGTGCAGCCCCATTACCTTGGACTGGGAGAGAGGTCAGTTCCATAGAGAAAGTGGAGCAATGCCTTTTTCATTTTTCGTTTTGGTACATCTTTATATTGCACTGTGCAGTTTATTTCCACCCCCCCCCCCCTCCCTTTTTCTGATGGATACAGCATACAGCTATAATACATTTGAATCATCTTATATTACTTTGGTCCCATCTGAAATTGTACTTGCTTGCATTTTATTCAGTGCCACTGTGGCACGATTTTCTGTAAAGCCAGATTTATCAAGCTTTCACATATGCATTGGGGATTAACAGGATGGGCAATTTCCATAACACACATTTCTAAACACATTTTATAAATTCAGTTTCAGTGTCATAATGAAGAAGTTGCTTAGCTCTTAACAAATGACAGAGCAGGTTTTTAAGTGCTTCATATGCTGCAGCGCTTGACGTAAACGGAAGCAGCTTATCTAAAACCCTGACATTTAATGTAGCTTTACTTCTGCAATTCATATGAAATTAATAAATTAGACAAAGAATTCAGTTGGTCCTGCATGTGAAAACGAGTTCATTTATTTGTGATGTTGCCAGTCAATCGCAGTATTCTGTATGTATAAGAATATTTCCTAATTTTATCAGAACTGGTATTTGACCTAATTGTTACATGACTGTTAAATGATATTGATGTTCATACCCCTGTTGGAAAGCGGTGTTCAACTAAATGTGACCAGAGGGAGTTAATTTTTTTTTTGTCTTAATGTTATCCCAAATTAATTTTTTTCCGAAATTTATATATAAATTAAAAATTAAAGGTCAGAAGTAATTTAAGAGATGTCCATGGCTTTAAAGTCATTATATAATGAGGTTTATTTTAAAACTCAGTGTCATAGATCATAAAATAGAACTAGCCGTAGGTAAAAGTAGAATTAGAGAGACTTGGTGAGATTAGCATCTTCATTGCGTGTATAATTTTGAAAATGAGACTTGGTAGTGTGATACAAATTTTTGCCCCCTTTATCGTCTTTAGAATTCCATATACTGATTTTTAGAATATTTGATTTTTGTTTAGGATGCTCCCATATAAAAATACGTATATTTATGTATGTTAGTGTTTTAAAACAATCATTTTATGAAATGGTTGATTATAGCAGAAGGGGTTACGGATGGTGTTTATTCTGTGGCTGTTTGGGCCCATTAATTCAAAAGGACCAGTTAGACTGTGTTTTCTGTGACTTCATTTTATATGACCAATCACCCAATCCATTTGTGCTCGTTCTCACAATTGAGAGTGTTGCATAAAATGACCGGAAACTTCAGCCATTTAATGAAATTATTGCTTCAGAACGTGCCTTACTGAGCTGGGAGAGAGGGGAAGGAGAGTAGTTAGAAAACATATAGTTGGGTAACGCACTTAATATGACCAAAGTGTTCTTTTAATCCTCCTCTTCTATGACTGCTTCTGCGTGTTAAAATTCTTATCATGGATGACTCCTAGCAGTCTCTTTTGTAGAGAGAAGTCTGAGTTTTCATGAAATCAGTAACTATATAGGGGTCTCCTTCCAAAAGCAGCATCATGTTTATGCACCTCGGAGATGATAAACTGGATGGACCCCCAAAGCTATGAGAAGGCACTAAGGATCTTATGCATGCATCCACATCCCACCGCATGTGGACAACCTTTTCCAGTACGTGGTCTGCAAGAGCTCGGTTTGTCTGCTGTGTGTGAGGTAGATGGCACCAAGGGGAGCTGGTGCCTTCATCAAGAGAGGCATCAGCTAAGCTAATGGAGCAGCTGGCGCCAGCTGAGTTGGATCAGAGGAAGAGTTTGGTGCTCTTGGAAGAGAGGCAATAATTGCATCCAACAGTTCACCAGTTGCGCTCTGAAAGGGCAGAGCTGAGACAGAAGAGGGCTGAAATGTCTTGGCCGTATGTTTCTTTCCTCAGTCTGATTCGGTGTAGAAACTTGGGCACTTGCTGCAGGGCTTAAGAAAGCCTCATTGGGAAACTCTGTGGTCCACAATGTCTTGCAGAACTACCCCAAAAGCACAGCCTCACTCTCCTCCTTTTGGTTGATCTTAATAAGGATATATGTATATTTTCAATTCAACTCTCTAGCACTTCATCGGTTATGGTTTAGCTGCAGGACAGTTAAGATTGCTGGAACAAAGCATGAAGCTAACCTTGAAACTGTAGCAGGTGGATGTATTTGATTTCCTGACATTCTTGGGTGGTTTTTATGGAGGCGCAGTGAAGTGCCACACGGCGTAGAGGCCTATAGCTGCCCTAAGTAAGGAGAGCTCCTACCAGGAGAGGGAGAGTTGTTTTTCCTGCAGTTTCTGACCAGTGAGGAGAATGACAAAAGAGGAGGAAAACAAGATGTCGAAGCCTAAGGAGCAATAGAAAGAAAATGCCCTTCCAGCAGGACAGCATTTCAATGACATGGCAGTCGAAAGGCACTCAGTAGCGTGTGATGCTTTCCTTTGCAACATTTGGCATCCATTTGTAAGAAGCTGTTGAGGGCTCTGTTTTCCATGGGAGATTCAGGGTCAGTTATACTGGGGCCTTCCAGTATAGCGCCTGTAGTAGCAGTACAGATAAATATCTCAAACAAACATCTCCTCATCAGTTAGTCCACTGGCATCAGCAGCCAACCAGGTAGCACCGCCACTGTTTGGGAACTGGAATAAGAACTCAAACAGCGCGCTCTTCCGTGCGTGTTACAGAAGGGGAAAGGTGACAATGGAGGATGCCTATCGCGTGGCACCAGCTGCTCCTGCTTGAGATCTCCTTCAAGCTCCATATCAGTTGGAGGGGAGAATGATTCCCCCCCCCCCATTTTGACTCAGCTATTGAACCTATGGAATACTGGTGGTTAGAATATTGTTGGATATTGCTACACCAAGCTAGAAAAATACTACCTCCTATCTGCAAACATTTTCTGCTTTTAAGTATAAGACTACAAGGTGACATGACATCATTCAGTGAATATGAATACTTCAGAAGTTTCCAGTATCTCCTTTATGTGCTTATTTGCTGTCCTTCTAGCCGTATGGGGTTTTTAATAAAGACTGTGTGTAAGATTGCATAATCCCGCCTGTGATGGCTCCTTGAGTCTTCATTTCCATACATAAAGGAAAGCAATACCTTTTCTAAGGTCTCGGTGTTTTCCAATAGGAGCAATCCCTGTAACATTAACGTGATTTCAGGATTCGTTGTTGTTACAGCATGGATATATGTGTACCTGTGAAATGCCATGCTTTGAAAGCCAATTAAATTATGATGTTACTATGCAGTATATTTTCTTATTTTAGAACATAAGTTCCAAAAGTGAAATAGTGAGTGTTCCTTGAGTCTGTACATGTAAATAACTACTTCAGGCAGTTTTGGAAAGTTTTAAAGTCCTTCAACAAGAATCAGGTACCCAAATGGTAACTTCCTCATGAGTTATTACAATCCATTAGAACGTTAGGTAACATTACAATCCATTAGGTTTTAAAATAGCGATCAGTTAGCGAATTGTCAGGTATTTGGCTTCTGTAAGCTTGATATCAAATGTAATACTATTTAAAATAAAACATGAACATGAAAAATGGGTTTATAGTATCAGAAGTGATTTTCTTTGGGTTTTCTTTCCAGGCTGATAAGTGAAGAGCTGCCAGAAGTTCCTGTGCTTTACAGAGATGTCTCATCCCTTTTGCTTATCCAGATTTTAACCATGCCTCAACCATTGCACAAAGGTATGTTACAAAAATATGTATATTTAGGTGATTATGTCTGTGAGGCTGCATTCGTGGTGACTGCCAGGATGGTAAGTCATAGCTGGTATACTGCGTATTCTGCGATAATGTTTCTGCCTTATCTACAGAAGGTGGCATTGAACAGAAATTTTTGTTGTGGGTTGACAGGCTTATCTGTGTCCCCTGTCTTCTCACCTTATCAGTCAGCCTATTCGGTAAAGACACAAGAGCTGAGCAAAAACTATTAAGTACTTTTACTGAAGGAAAAGTGTCCTTTGTTTGACCTGCATCTCTCTGCTTAGAGGGGCAGCTCAATGCTTCGAGTTGAACTGAGTGCCTAAGGGTGAAAGATTGTAATTTAGTTTGAATTTCAGAGTTTAGATTGCAGCAGTCTTACATAATAGGAGGTCATATATGAAGATGATAATTGCTGTAAGGCAGCAACTTCAATAGAGACGGCGTACAGTATAATTTGGAATAAATATTAAATAGATATTTAAGAACTAAATTTTTCATTACTAAAATCAAAACTGGTTTAAAACCTAAATTTCTTTTCTTGCATAAAAGGAACAGCTGAACCTGGTCTATCTTGCTAATAGACAGTGCATGCTCCAGAAGATGGGTAGTTCAGACCCTCTGCTCTCTGGCTTGATTATTTATAGCTATACCTTTATTTTAAAATGAGAACAAACGAACACATATCTTTTTACTACTTCACTGGCAATGAACAGAGTATCTCCTTTGGGGTATGTGTGGCAATTTTGATCTCTGTTGAGTTTTGGTTATTTGTGAATAGGTAAATACAGAGACTGTCCTTCTCTTGATGCATACACCTAACTTATGAAGTATAGTAGAAACTCTGTTTCCCCTTAAGAGGTGTTCAGTCCTCACCGTTGAATGTTCAAATTCAGCTCAAGTGACTCTGTGTGCATCTGTTAACATTGTGGGTTGTGTTTTTTCGATTCAATGTTCATGGATTACTTATGTCCAATAAATCATTAGAATTATTAACATACCAGGTGAATAAAATATTTTCGAATAGGAAGCCTATTGTCAAAAATATACTTTTTTTTTTTTAACTGCAGTTTAACTTAAATTAACTTTTATTGGAAGGACTTAATAAAAGCAGTAAACAAAAGTTTAACAAGACTCACGTCTTCTGAAATACAGGGAAGGGAGTGGTGAAGCCAAAGTACACACAGTGGTCTTTTTGTACTTTAGATTCAAGCATTGAAAAACACCATTTATGGAAAGTATACCTTATCCTGGGAAAGACAACATTCAATTAATAGTAAGGCATCCTGTGAAGAATTCTGTAAAATAGCACGTATCAGCAGCACGTTTTGCCTTTGCTCTTAGGTTTAGTGTATGTTGCAGCTGAAAGGGAAATGGCAAGTGGCGGGAAGAAGATGAATGTAACCACTTCAAATCTATGAAGCATTAAATTGGAAATAAATTGCCATTTATCTTTCTAATTTTTGTTTCACCAAAATAGTTAGGCAGAATAAAAAGAAAGTCTTTCACGATTTCTTTGTCCTCAGGTGTAGAATGCATTTCAGAAAAACAGGTAACAAGAAGTTTGTTTAGAACTTTTGTGTAGGTCACAGAGTTGAATTTGATATCGTTAATTCTTGGTAGAGAGCTGAGGCATGAAGAGGTAAAATGGGTTGTGCAGGGTCGCATGGCAGGTTAGCGATAGGGGCGAACAAAATCTGCGTTTGACCCTGCTGCTTCCTGACCTTCCTGTGCTGCTTGGGCGTGATTGGGGGCAGCGGGAGCTGAGCTGTGGGTTTGGCTGGATGCCAGTATGCAGACAGAAGGCTGATGCCTGCATGCACTGACAGATATTTCCAGTATATTCCTTTAACAATAGACTTAACTACACTGCAGAAGAGGTGGTGTTGCTGTCTGGTGCAGAATGCTGTTATGGTGTTAGGACACTAATAATGAAGGAAGAATCTGTAGGGTTTAGAATCCATGAAAGGTTTTCTTCCTCTTTTAGCATGGACGCTCTCCTGTAATGGTACTGGTTTTGCAGTATCATTTACTAGGTATGTTCATGTATTCAGAGAAACCATATTTGTATCCTTACAGGAAACTAAAACTGGTCAAGTATTAAGTCTCCTTCATGTTCGTACTCAAAATCCTTTTTGTTTACACAGTGTTTTTTAGAAACACTGAGTGCTCTGCAAGGAGGACCCAAACTTCATCTCTTGCGCTTCAGATGTAGCACTAGGAATCACATTAACTGCCCTATTAACTGTTGGATGGGTGTTGGTATCTTTTTCAATCCAACATCGATTAAAGCAATAAAAACGTCATTACTGTTCAGCCTCTTCATTCAAAGAGGAAAATTGATCTGAACACATCACAAAGAAAGAACACTACAAATTAAATCTTCTTTTTTTTTTTTTTTACGGGACAAACTTTGTGGTGAAGGTCAGCGCGTTTACAAGCACTTACCAATTTACAAAGAAGGGAATGAGGAAGATAGTGTGTACCTCCTGTGTAGTGTAACCTGCAAAATAAACACTGCGTTCAAGATACTGAAACGATTTGTGAGTTTTTGTTGTTGTTGTTGTTGGACACTAGAACTGGGCAGAGCTTTTATAGGCTTCATATACTCAGCATTTTGAAATTGTGCAAGACTAAATACACAGGTGTTTCTGGTTTAATTCTGTGGCAGTTGTGCAGAGGATGGATATTGTTCATGGTGTTGTGAATTGGACATTGGAAAATGAGGATTTTGTTTCTAGAACCTCTAGCTCCTTTCTTACAAAAATAGAAAATAGTGTTGCACATGAAGAAGGATAGTACAGAAATGGAGACAGTGGCTCGGTGGTTAACAAAACTTAAATCCGTCCTTGTAAATTGAATTCAACACCCCCCACCACCCCTTTCTGCCGCACAATTTCTATGTGCTGAACAAGTCATTTAATTCAAATTGGACATTCTTCTTTGATACCATCAATTGTAAAAAAATTTATTTTCCCGGTACCTGACTTGGGACCCCTGTGGCCAGATTTCTAGAAGCACAGGGTGCTCATAGCTTCCAGTGATTTCAGTTTCTGCTTTGCTTTGAATTTAAAAAATATCATACTGTTGCAAAATATTTAAAAACTGAGGTCTCGGTGAGCAGGGGTGAGCCTGAGGCTAGTAGGTGCATAGAATTGGTGGTCAGCTGGCCAGCAGTGGCCTGGCACTGTGCTTGGTGCCACACATGCAAGGAGAGTCAGGCAGCAGCACGGGTGTTTGCCAGCACGCTGCTACACAGCCCGGCGTTGCTCTAACATAGGCCACGGTGCTGCTTTTACGAGATCTGTGATTTGGGAGTGGTGGATGTGCCCCAACTTGAAAGCTGGTTTTGAGAGCTTAGCCCAGCCTCTATGGACTGTGGGAAAGGTTTTCTTCTCTGGTGCGGAACAGCTAAATTCAGCCACTTCTTTTGCAATTCTGATACGGCCCAGATGCTGAAGAATCTGACCTGGATGTTCTGACACATTCTTTTTCTATAAAGTTTCAATGACGTGCAACAAAAATACAGCAAGCAGCAGTCACGTGAATGCTAGCACTTCTCTTCAATGATCGGATAAGGATCTTGACTACGTATAGAGTGAATGTAATCAACTTGAATAGTATCCAGTTTCAATGTGGAAGCTGAAATATTTATCTGTATCGTGGAACTTTCAATATACCTTTCATGGATTATCTGATGTTCAGTGCTGTCTCCCTTTTTTCTGAAGTTATTTTTTCCAATAACTATTCAAGCTTTAGATCAAGAAGAATGTTTTCAAAGGTTATTTATATAAGATGCCCTTCTGAATTCACTAAAAAAGGTCCCAGGTCCTTAATTTTGCATTTGGTTCACTTTGTGGATTCTTTCTGCCGTCATTGCTTGCCAGCGTATATCATCTACTTTGATATTGAAATTAAGAGATGCATATTGTTGGTAATACACTTATTCACCTGCACATTCCTTGCACTAATGTTAAAATTAGAGTTCTAGAAGTGTTTCTTGTATAAACTTTATTTTTAAGGGGGTTTGTGTAATGCGTATAATGGGATGGGATGCTGTAGAGTAATTTGGTTCCAAAAAGTTTTGTCTAAAAACAGTTTTAAAAATAGGAACATAAAAGCATTTCTCAATATTATTAAAAAAAAAAGTAGACAAATTCTGCATTAACCTCTGCTTTGATTATAATGGCCTAGCCATAATAATATAACTTCTAGAGTGTCAGAATATCAGATTAGGTTTTTTATGTACAAACACAGAAGTCCTAACTGCATTTTAGTGCAGAACATTGCACAGTATATCATCTGCAACAGGAGGGACTGACAGCATTCACCTAGTTACTCCACAGCATGCAAATATACTAGCAATCTTTAGAATTATTAAATCAAAAAGATAATGTAGCAAAACCACAGCCTCCACCACGGGGGCAGCAGGAAAACACCACGCAGCCCCCACACATGCGTTGCGGAAAGACAAAATCGCTCTTTGCAGTAGACAAGAATGTAACAGCTCTAGCGTTATGGATACCTACGGCTGTCAAATATTTTGCATTTTACAAATAAGAGGTAAGATGCAGTAATGAAATTATAATTGATCCTCTAACTGGTGGTTTTAGTACGTCTCCCATGGGACGTTTTTGTGACTATAAAATACCCGTTTTCAAAGCCTTAGTGCTCGTTGCACAGCATGCCGCCTCTGAGCTGCTCCTGTGATATTTTCCTTAAAAAAATAAATAAATAAATAAGATGAAGTTTGTGCAGAAGTCAGGACTTCTTAAGAGTTACCCAGATGTAGCAGTGTGCATTTTTTTGTCCAATTCTGGATTCTTCAAAAATGTAATTCGTAGTCATTTATGAGTCACATACATGTAAGTAAATACAAGAACATTAATTCATTTTTAAAAGCATAATACATGCTAGATATAATATTTCTGGTGAATTGAACAATTAGTATTAAGGTGGGTAGAGGGAGAAGGAGTAATCATATTTAACAAAAACCAGATTTTAAAAAATGTAGTAGTTCTAGAGGGTGCTAAGACAGCCAGTGTTGAGGACTGTGTAATCACCTCAGCAGAACAGAATGAAAACTAGATGATGAAGTGGGCTATGGCAGATCGGTGACTGTTGACCAGCGGCCTAGTTTCGCTGCTGTAAGTGCAGTGGGTTTCATTCATGCTTTCACAGAGTAAAATTGATCTCTATTGCTTGTACCTGCTATTGACGGAGATAGAGGTCAGTACTTGAGTTTAGTTCTAGCTACAATTATAGACTGTAGCTCAGGCCAAAGAGGCAATTTTTACAATTCTGTGAGTGCACGTGGTTCAATCTTGTAGATCTAAGTCCCAGAAAATTTACTGAAAGCTTGCCTGCTATTATGCCTCAGGAGGAGGCTTGCTAAGAAAGTGGAGGTTTCAGAAGAGGAAAGAAGTACGGCCTAGAGGGATCTGATGAATTGTCCTATAATTAGGACATTATAATAACGTGGAGAAGAAGCATCATTATAATGCTACCTGCCCTAGAATGGGGCAGGTGAAGTATAGTGGTGTTCATTGTCAGGTTTAACATAAGGTCCATAGGAAGATAATACAGAAAAAAGTACACTTTTAATTACGTAGTTACAAATGATCATTTAGGTGCTTAAATTGTGCTTATTGTATATACTCAGTGACATTAAAAAGTTTCAAAATCCATGTCTGCGTTGATTTGCAAACATTTGTTAAATAAAAAAAGCAATTGTTATTTCACAAATTTAATTATGTACTCAAGTCCTGGCTCTGTGTGTTTTAGAACCCCGCGGTGGGTTTTAATATTAGATACAAGAAAGGAGAAGCAAGGAGTTTCATCTCCCTTACCTCCTTTTCATTTTCACATACAAAGCTTGTTTAAATCCTTTGGGAAGGAGGAATTAATTTAACCCAATTTTTGTGAGGTGCTTATGTAAATAAAATTGTTTTGCTTGACTTCAAAGCATGAGAGGACTTTTGAAAACCCTCGTTTTTGTATACATTGTTTTAGATATATATTAATGTTTGTGCTTAAGGAATGATGTAAGTGATGATAGAAACTTCTTTGATCTGCCTAGATTTAAAAAAAATCAGATTATTTGGGATGGGAAATACAACCTAAAGTAAAAAAAGAAAAAAAAGGACTGCTACCATATCTTCATTTCAGAGAATGATCACGTTCACCCTTTTTCCTGTTCCAATTTTAGGAAGTCTTATTTTGCCTCTGTTGCTAGCTTCAAAGCCTTTCTCCTGCAGCCTATATGTAGGAGATAATAGTCCGTTAAATATTATGAAAAATTGTAAACAAATAGTGATCATTCAAAAGAAGGTAAATTCTAAAATGACAGTCTGTCTTCTGTGCTCCTCCTGTATTCACATGAGGTCCAGTAAATAGGTACTCACTAGAGTGATTTGCGGCAAGTCTTGTATGGCTGGATCCATATCTGGAAGTGAAGGGATAGAAGCTGATGTATGCTCACCTTCTTGCAGTCATTTCTTTGGGAACTTAACTTTTCCAGGATTTGTGTGAATGTAACTTACCCCAGATGGCTTAATCATTGCCAGAAGAGATGGTAGGATATGCATTTGCTTACATCTACATCACCCAATTAGTTGTAGCTATCAGTAATCAGTAGCTTAACTTGATGTAACGTTTGGACAAAATAGAATTTTGTAATATCACCCTAGGAGGAAGTCACTGCTGATCAGGATTAAGATGAACATATGGAACAGTGGAAAATTACTTGCCCTGTACTTGTTCCCTTCACTACGGCTGCCAAGTCATTTTTGAAAGCCAGTAAATATATTTATGTTGTTTTGTATGTTTTGGGGGTTTGTACTTTTTGTATAGCACTTGCTTTTCATTTGAGAAGCATTATTTCCATAACTAGAGACTCTGTAATCAGTATATTTGCTAAAAATATCAAGTGTTTAAAAATTACTTTCTTTGTTTTACAGAACACTTCACCTGCATTATAAAAGTTCTGTTCACTTTATTGTATACTCAAGCCTTGGCAGCACTTTCTGTTAAATGCAGTGCTGAAGATAGGATGGCATGGAAAGAGTCGGGAGCGCTCAAAAAGGTTGGTTAATTTATTAAAACATTTATGAAATTTTGCTTATGTATTTCTGGTAGGAATGTAACAGATACTTCTGCTTTGCATATCATAATTTGCTTCTGCTTCACAAAAATCCAGTATTTTGTTTCTGCGCATGCAATTTTTGCAGGTTTTGGTACGTGATGAGACTTAAAAGCTTCACAATGAATATCTAGTTCCAGAAGTGAGTTTCAGATTTGAGGCTGTATCTCTGTAGTTTCAGTCTTGAGTTTGTTGCAATGATATCAAGTAAATGCAGCTTTCCGTCCTGTGAAATTGAAGCCTTCCTAGGTAAACCATGTGTTGATGTGATGCACTCCTTTACAGGAAAAGAAGGCAAGCTTGCTGGTGAGGAAAAAACCTCTGTCTTTTTCTTATTTGTTCATGCTATTTGTGGCTAGCCATATAAATTTCTCTTAATATGTGGTCTAGAGTGCCCATGTGATGAAGAGGCAGAGAACGAAATTTGTAGACTAGGCAGGTAGGTATTTCACTATCGTTTCGTTGCCTTTTGAGAGTATTTACAAGTAAAGCGAAGGTGCATCTTGCTGTTTCAGTTCAGCTGATTGAATGCCAGTTCCCACCAAAAGACACGGTTCCTGGCACTGGCATTCATTTAATCCTTCAGTAAGTTTTGTGCTCCGTGGATTGATTCCCCAGAAGGTCAGAAGAGTGCCAGTGCCAGAGCAAGGGGAAGGATGGAAGCGTTGGGGCCAGGAGAGGAAATGGGCACAGGAATACCCCTTTATACAACAGCTGGGCCTTAGATTATGTTGGCTGTAAAATGAAATGCACCCTGAGAAGCATGACCTGCTTTTCACATGTAAGTTAGATTTGTCATACTGGTCAGTCACAGCTCCAAGGTAGTAAAGACAAATTGTCTGCTGGCCAACCTGCTGCTATGTGGGATTTTTTTTTTTTGGACTTGCACTAAGCATTTGAGATCACTGGGCAGTACTGCATTTTGTTAGCTCCCTCTCCACCCCCTTCTTTCAATATATTGTCATTTTCTTAGAATTTCAAGAACATTTGCTTGAGATTGTTGCTGGTGAGGGGTTTTTTTTTCCATTTTTCTGTGTACTTAAGTGATTCCCAAGTGATAGATAATTTTGCAGTTTAAAGTTTGTGGTAGAAAGCATATAAATAGATTAAAGTTTTACCAGCTTATATTCTTTCATAGTCCATATGATAAACGTTGACTGCCTTTTTGTTAGTAGCAGAGGTTGAAGTTTATCTGAAGATATGTTTACAATGCTTAATTTTCTGTCTACAGTGAGAGATTTTATTGTATGAAAATAGACTTAGGGCATGCAGTAGGTGGGCTCGCTACCTATTACTACTAAGATGTTTTCTCATAGAAGCACATGAAAGCATTTGCTTCACATAAAGCACTTTGTACCCGAGGCTTGCAAATTATGATAATGGCTGAGATAATGGATTTATGAAGTTGCCATCTCTCTTGATATTAAAGACAGTCCATTTTAGTGGCATTTTCCCTCGTGTGCTTGTCTTTGATGGATGATAAAGCCGAGTGGGAAATAGCACATTAAACAGTATGTTACTGTGAATGGATGTTGTGATTTAGTGTAATTCAAATAACACAACAAATTAACTTCTGTCAGTTTGAGAATTTTGGCTTTTCTCCTGTGGGAAGCCCATTGAAAGCTGACAGTTTTCCAAGTGGGGAGAGCAAAAGAGGTAGGAGGTAGATATGAACACTGCTCCCTGCTGCCTAAGCGCTGTACTGACAGCATCTCTCACTCTGCCTTGAAAACGTCCTCCTCCTTCCTCTTGTCTGTCTCGTGTAGATCATCTGCGTACAAAGGTCCAACTTCTGGCAACAGCTTGGCAGTATGTGCTGAGGGTGATCTCTGCATGATCCTCAGGCCTTCAGGGGCTCCCGCACTCACTTCCATCCCACCCCAGTGACAGTCCACCCCAAGTGCAGAGGCTTTGCAGAAGTCCCACATGCAAGTTTGCCCTTCCCCAGATGTCTTTCCAGCTTCCTGCTCCTCCTCCTGCATAAGTTGCTGCCTGGACCCTACATGTCTGCAAGAGACCCCGGAGCACTGAGGACTGGCCAGCAGTAATCGCACAGCTCCCTGTTCCTCTCTCCCACCCGTCTGGCAACCATTCTCTTCTTGAACCTCATCATACTCCTCAGATGAATTCTTTCTCTTTGCATATCATGAGGGAAGCTGGGTTTTAGTTTAGGAATCCAAGTTCTTCCTTTAAAGTTTCTTGAGGCCAAAATGGTTTAAAATGGTTTAAAACACTTCAGGCTGGCTTCTTCTTATGTTCTGATACTGACATTTTGATCCCGGGATCACTACACAGATCACACCTTACTTAACTTTTCTCTGTGGATAATGCCAAATTTCAGTTTGGTATTCCAGACATTAAACACGAGCCGAAGTCTTTCCTCTCTACTCATGCCAAATGATCAAACAACATTAAGAGTTTAATTTCTCAGCAGGGCTGAGAAGTGAATATTATTTTGATTCCCAACTTCACTCTTGTTATCTTTGCAAGGTGCCTTATGGTGTCATAAGAAGCACACTGTAAATGCCTGTGGAGTAAACTTCCAGGAATAATGTAGACAAAAGGTTTGTCCTAACTGCCGATTTAAATATGCCTTGCCTTCTGGTTCTTAGACTGTGAGCATAAACAGCAAGTCTGCCTTCCCGATGCCGAAAGGTGAAGACCCCATCTAAAATTAATAGTTATAGCTGATGTTAAAATGTACTAAAAAAAAACCAACTGATGAATTATATACATTGTTACGTACTTTATATATCTTTATATATTTAATCTCACCTAGTTGCTTTGGAATTCCTTTAAAGTATCCCAGTAACGTTCATTCTAAACACAACTGTCCATTTTCCAATAGACTCATTTCAACTTAAAATGCATAGCAAGTGTTTTGTAACTCTGGTTGGTACACTTTAGAAAATTACTTTTTTTTTTTTTTCAATTAGTTGTATTAGAATTAAAATTCTGTCAAAACACAATGTATCCATAACGTGATTCTTCCTAATTTTAAAGTAAGCATTTATATACTCACAGAAAAAACATGGGAAATGCAACATATAACACTCAGTTTAGAACATACTGAATTGAAGTAGCAATTCACATTTCACTCTGTGTTAAATGCATTCCCCTTCTGTAGAATTATATTTTCTTTTTTAAACAATGTGTATCTTTGTAGGTCAAAATTAATGTGTTGATCAAAAGGAAATGTACTTTATCGCTGTTACTTTTACAGGAACTTTCTCCTTTTCATGACCAGTGCATTTTGGATTTCTTTCCTTCTTATTTGCAGAATACATCCAGTGGAGAAAAATCTTGGGAAGTATTGCTGGGTCATGTGATTAGCGAGCTGTCTAAGGGGAAGATATATGAAGAAGGAGAGACTGAAGAATTAACAGTGGTATTGGCAAATCTCTTGAGAATTTATCCAGCATGTCCCCTTTCTGTCTCTTATTTAAGTTTTTCAGCCTCATTGTTGTAATGATTTTTCTCTGATCTTGCTAAAGACTGCAGTACAACTCTATTTTCTAGATCAAAGCACAGCCCTTTGGGCCAGTTTGCCTGTGCAAATCTTTCTTTTACTAATATCATATATGGCCAGTGCTGTGTTGAGAAAGTTATTGACAAATACTTCTTGTAATTGTGGTTTTTAATCGTGTATGAAAGAACTTTCAGAAACTTGGAAAACTGAATATTTAAGTAGAAAAAACATTTGTCAAGGGGGAAAGAAAGCCTGTAGAGTTCTTTCAGATTATTAGTGAAATGCTGGCCTTTGGAATGTATGGTTGATGCAGTGGTTTATATAGTATGCTTAAAAAACATTTGGTTCATATTGGAGTTTCTTACATAGGAGAGAGCTTATCTCAGGCAGAATCGAGTAATTGCTTCCTTCCCCCGTAGGTAAATCCTGATTCTGTAGAGTGCTATCTGCAGCAGTTCTGCCTGCCTTTCCTCAGGATCACAAGCCTTCTTCAACACCATCTTTTTGGAGGGGATTTACCTAGTTGCCAGGTACAGATTGAGAGGGGCACAATCAAATGTTTCCATTTAAAAGCTAGAGATCAAAATTTAGACTTTTAAGGTGGCTTTTTCATGGTATGTATTTTCTCTCCTAAAATTTTTTTTTATCATATTTTGTAGCATTGCTCTGCAGCATTGTTTGTCTTCTATAAATTTGTTTTCAAAGCAGTTTCCCTGAAAAATGCTACTGTATTCTTAAAATTCAGCAAATACAAGCTTATTTTACCAGGTCATAGATGCCAGTCTCATAAAATATCAACATATTTTTAAAACATTTGCAGAGATGGCATCATTTCCACACAGACTGGAATTCAGTCCTGATTTTGCTTAATGCCTGTTAATACTTGGACTTCATTCTCAGAGACATTGCATCAGCAGACAATTCTGTTTAAGTTCCATGACCGATTTAAGTAGTTTGCTGCAGGTCAGCTCCCTCATTTCCTTGCCTCAATATCATCTCATCTCTAAACCAGCTACAAGCCAGTTTGGGGTGCTAAACAGGAAGAAAATTATTGGGGAGTTTGGGGTTTTCTTTTTTTCTCTGGATTTTTTGGATTTGTGGGGGTTTTGGTTGTGGTTTGTTTGGTTGGTTTTTTTCCCTGACCAGTGTTCTTGTATTTTGAGAATCCATTTTGAGGTAATCTGGAAAAAATGGAAGCTTTTCTGTGTCTCTAAACATGACTATTAGCATCATTGTACTCAAACATCTTTACTTTTTTTATTGTAATAGATCCATTTTTAATAAACTATTTAGTAATTCAGAGTGTAGGTATTAATCTCAACCCCTCTGGTTTCATACCTAAAAGGAAGATGAAGAATTCACAGTTCTTGCAAGCTGCCTGGGTCTGTTACCATCTTTTCAGTCGGCTCATCAGTTCACCAGTGCCTCTTGTCTCGATTGGCCAGTGCCAGCGTTCGACATGATATCACAGTGGTGCTCAGAATTGGCTTCATTTGCAGACAGACATCCGGATCAAGTGAAGGTATGTAGCAAAATTACCTCTTCCAAAATAGTGCTGATGTGGAAGCAGGTATTTATTGGTTGATTCACTATGCACATACACTGTTGGTTTGGATAAGGATCTGAGAACCTGACTTGTAAATGAGAGAGAAATCGTCATTAGAAATATTAGTTAGTGGGTGTGGGTTGGATTGGTTAAAAAGAGGAATAAGAAAACCTCTCTGCTTTTTATATGATTGCTGGAGACAGAAAATAGAAACACTATCCTTAGATGATACTAGGTGTACCCATATCTTCTGCACCTGAAGCCTATCAAGGGCATGTAACTGAAACTTCATCTTTTAAGAAAATACTTACCAGAAGTTTTTCTTGCCTGTTAGACATTATTGATATTTTGGAGCATCTTCAGTTGCAATACTGAAAAAGATCAAAAGAATAAAAGCTGTTTAATAGTTGACTAATAAAAGATGGTACGTCTTCTCTGAAGGTTAAAGAAACAATACCAAGAGTTGAATCAGTGCAATTGGAATATCAATTGTGAAATGGAAATGTTTCAACATTATTGCATTGTTTTTATGAAGAAGTTGCATCTCAACCATTCAAATCCCCCTCTCCTAAGTTTATGGTGTCAAAAAGGCAAGCCAGATGCATTCTTCACTCTGCAACGTGATCTACACCTGCCTTTGCATGTTTGCTGGCATGAATTGGGCTATTGTGAGTGAAAATTTGAATACTCAGATTAATCTCAAAATACAGTTGCTGCCAATCTGATAGGCATTTGAGAGAGAGTGCAGTGAAACCGATAGCGTTCTTTCCATGATTAAAAAGGAACCAGGTACAAATGCAATTTCCACCACCACCCTTTTTTTTTTTTTTTTTTTTTTGCAAGTTAGGTTTTAAGGTCATGCACCTTTTCAAAAAATTGTACACCTTGCAAGAAAGATGCCATTTGACCCCATGCCCATGAATTATAAATCCAGTAAAAATGAGTAGGTTGAAGGAAAACACATTACTGTCTTAAAAAAAAAAAAAACAACAACAACAAACATAAAACTGAACAGTGTTTTTAAAAGCGAAAGAGAAGAGCTAGGTTTGAAACCAGTATTTAGGTAGTGCCTGACTTACCAAAAATTTGTGAGTACTGGTAAGTTCCTGCTGGCTTCAAAATTTATGTGTGCAACACGGTTTTGGAAATCAGGCAGATGTCTTTCAAATATCATTTACAGAGCCTAACTTCAGTTCTGGTTTTGAAAGTTTTAGTCTAAATTTTAGCTAGGAGACAGCTTTTGTAGTCAGTGCCAGCGTTTGGCAGCAGTGTGTTGATGTTGCCAAAATAACTTAGGGTAGCGAGTGTGAGTCTTCCCTTTAGATCAGTCTTAATCCTCTTGTCTTAGCTATGAAGATTTTTTTGCTTAAAAAGTGTCACATTTAGAAAATGTCCTTGGGAAAAGGCTAGCACTCGTTTTGCACCCATTACAAAAGATGAAATGTGACCACAGTTGGAGAGGGTGTTCAGCCAGAGGCAGGTGACTGTTGCAAGGTGACTTTTGACTCCTAAATTTGTGCAATGCAGAAGAGGTGAGAGATTTTTAAACTGCATGCTTCCTGTCCCTGGTATTCTTTTCTCTTAGAAAATAGAAATGCATAAATGAATGTGCAGAACTGATATATTGTTCTTATCTTATTTGCAGGCTTTGCTTATCCAGGAGCCTAAGTGGGACTTGCCACGCCTCCTTCAGTTGCCTGAGAATTATAATACCATTTTTCAGTATTATCACAGAAAGACTTGTACTGTTTGTACCAAGGTTCCTAAAGATCCTGCTGTTTGTCTAGTTTGTGGTACTTTTGTATGCTTGAAAGGACTATGCTGCAAACAACAGAGTTACTGTGAATGTGTACTGGTAAGAGAGAGTTAATTCAAATTCTGTAATTGATTCTCACACTCCTGGATAGTTTTTAACTCCATTGCTCAGTTTTGATGGTTTTCTTTCTAAAACGTGTTAATGTAATCATGGAATCATAGAATAGTTTGGGTTGGAAGGGACCTTTAAAGGTCATCTAGTCCGACCCCCACTAATAATGTTTAGTGCTTATTTCTGATAGATGGACCTGGACTGGATTCTAGAGAGCAATTTTATTCACCTTTTTAAGCCCGTAGCCTATTTCACCTGTTTAAAAAACTCTTACAAAGCCATTGTGTGTTATGTTGACAGATCATTTTGATTCATAACCAACTGAAATTTGTCTACATTCTGATTGTTTGTATATTATTTTAATTTTCCTCTGTTTTGTTTCCTTGCTTTCTGTGTACATAAGAATATCAATGTATGGGGTTTTTTTTTTTTCCTTTTCTAGAGTACTTTCTGATATACCTGACCATCTACTGGTGATCTACAGACTATAGCTAGATAAGCATCATTTTAAAGCCTTCAACTTTAATTCAGCAGCAACGTTTTCTAGTCAGCATATCTATAAGTTCTTTCAGGAACCTGAGTTGGACAGCATCTAGTATTGTTTTCCTGTCTATGATAAAGGTTCGCTTTGACAGCTGTTCTGTTTCCTACCATAGAACAGCTAGTAGAAAGCTGGAACTACATGGGCTTTACAAAACTATGAGGGGAGTTTGTTGGGGAGATATTTACACACAGGGCATAAATTCAAACCCAAAGAAATTTCAGAGGGATCTTGGACCTTTTTGAAATAGTTTGAACTCACCTTTCTCTCTCATTCTGCTAAAGTTATAAAAAAAAAATAATTTAAAAAGTCTATATAATTAATTACATTTTATTGTAGTTGATGGGATTATAGCCTCTAATTGTAATAAAACTATGTAGGAAGAGCATGTTTTTAATTGCTAAAATTGATTAATACAGATCATGCCATTCATAGAGATGAATGACATACTGAAGCAAGCAAGAATTATTAAAAAGATTTTTTTTTTTTTTTACTAGATTTGTAGAGCCATAGACTAGATCTGTGAGCATGGATAGAAAAGGCAAATGTTTAGCAATAGAGACTATTGTAAAATAGGTAGTATTAAGTTTTTCTGAATACTTTCTCTTATTCTTGCCATCTATGAAAAATATTTGGCCATGCTATACAGTTTTCCATACAACAACAAATTCAAAATACCGTAGACAATATTTTTGCTCATTTTTGTTAGGTAATTCTGTTTTTACATGATAATGAATATCCTCCCTTTTTGACTAGGGAACCATTTTTGTATGCAAGTGTTGTTATGGCAGCACAAGACGTGGAGTTCTAGTTTGCCTGGAGAATTTTGGGGCAGGCCATCCTTTGCCAAACTGTTTCTTAGTAAATAATGTGTGTATGTTATTTCAAGCAAAACTAATTACTTTTTTTTTAAATCCTTTTTGTTATAAAGTTGACAGACACTAACAGAATCTTTGCACTCTTTCTACACCCATAATATTACAGCATTCTCAAAACTGTGGAGCTGGGACAGGAATATTTCTTTTGATTAATGCATCTGTAATCATCATCATACGAGGCCATCGTTTCTGCCTTTGGGGTTCTGTGTATCTAGATGCACACGGTGAAGAAGACAGAGATCTTAGGTAATGTTTTCATTACAAGTGTGTTTCATTGTTGCTCCTCTGCGTAGATCAACTTTATGTTACGTAGTACATGCAATAACAGATAATAATAGATCTCTGCTTTCCTTGAGTGGAAAATCCCCATTTACTGCAAGTTGGACTGACTTTTTTTTTCTTTTCTTTTTTTTTGTTTTTGGCCCAAAGGTGGTGTAAACAACAGCAGACACCCAACAGACAGATTCCTATGTCACCATTCGCAATGGTCGATTCTGAGTGTTGCATTGGGAAACACTTCTCTTCCCAAAGTTGTCGTTTGGCTTTTAATCAAACGATGCATTTGGATTCCAGTGTAGGCAAGGAATGTAGCTTCCAAGCTACACATGCCTGAGAGAACAAGAGATGTTTTCTGGATTCTGCTATCCAAGAGGGAGGAAGGGAGGTCCCAGCAGTTACCTTATTAAAAGCAAAACCAAAAGCCCCTCACCAATAAAAATGCATGCTTCCCCTGGGAAAAAAGTTGTATGAGTATCGTGTGTTGATTATATAAAGAAGCAGTTTTCCATTTATTTGGCATATTAACCGTTTGTTTTTCTCCCCCCACAGGCGTGGTAAACCTCTCTACATATGCAAGGAAAGATACAAAGTGCTTGAGCAGCAGTGGGTGTCTCATACTTTTGATCATATCAATAAAAGATGGGGGCCACATTATAATGGCTTGTAAATCATCATCATCTACACCCCGTATCATTGCTGTTACCATGAACGAATGCATCTTGACTGACAATAGCTTTAATTGTATGGGAGTTTAGCTCTTTGGCTCGGGGTAGAGTGGGGTATGGGCGTAAAAGGGAAATGGAACTTTGTCAACATGTGAAATTTTTGCAAAATTAGCTGCTGTTGCTACTAAATAATCGTACAATAATTTGCAATTAAATCCTCAACATGGTGTGAGCAATCTGATTGCACTCAGTAGTCCCTTTTTCTTTTGTCTTTTAAAGCCCATTATTGTTAAGAAGCACAAATTTTACTTACAGTTGTTTAGAGGCTTCAGGGATAGTTGACAGGTTTTTATTTTTCTCTGCGTGAAGTTGAGTTTTTAGCAACTTTTGCTGAAACAGTGTATATGTCTACTACATCTACTAAATATGTTGGATAAAATTTCTTTGTCTTTTTTGTGTTGGTTTGAGGTTTTTGCGTGATACGCGTTTGTAATTAGGCAGGATTTGTAAAACGATTGTGAGACTGCATGGTAACAATTGGTCTGAAAATTGAATTTTAAAGATTTTTTTCACTTATCATGAGAAGTCTATTGAAATATTTCAGGCATTACTGAAAACTTATGCATTCTCAGGAATTTCTTATTTTTTTTTCTCCATCAATAAGTGAAATAGCTGTAAATTAGGTATCTTATTGTTCTTAATGTAATCCAGAAGACACATTCTTTCTTTTTTTTTTTTCTTTTCCACAAAGATTTTTTTTTTCTCTGTATCAATTGAATAAACTGTTAGTGATAACACATACAGAAATGGCTGTATATAGAGAATTTGTATGGCACCCAACATAGCAGATCCCAGTTACCAGCATAACAGCCATAAGCCTGCCTGTTATTTCAAACCATATGTATGCTTCAGAATGATTGGATTGGAAATGTGCAGGCTATTTTGCAAATGAAACATAATTTTATGTCTTTCCTGTCATTTCAGGAGGTTTCTCTCTACTGTATTTGTTTAGAGTAATCACTGTTCTTTCTGCTTGGTTTCCTAGAAAGGGGAAAAAAAATCAACAGAGATAGCCTAGATGAACAGCCAATGCATGTGCAGCCTCATTGGATGAATGACAAAACAGTTTATGCTTAGAGGGCTAAAAAACTCATGGAACAGGCATGACTGGGCTAAGTAAGCGTAAGTAGGTAGGAAAGGTTATAGTTAAAATACTGATATGTAATATATTGTTACTAACGTTTTTCACAAGTGTTGGACATTTGTTGGCTATTTCGTACAGTACTACCGAGCAGTTCCTGGTAGTTTTGACTTTCATAGCTTGCGTGTAAAATAAAATTTATATGTGTAAAATAAAAACATCTTATGATAAAACCACATACGCAATGAAAACAGTTCCCCAGTGGAAGTCATTATCTAGTGAAAAGTGTATAGGGGAAATAAAATGACTGTATAGCAATCAAGGAGAATGGACAGAAGGAAAAGTAAGTAAATACAATGAGTTTTTCTGGATACCTGCAATTCAAAAAACCCCACAATAAAGGATGCTGGTTTTTATACATACATATAAATATATATATATTTCAAAAGTATTACAGTACTTCCTGTAAGATTAGAATTACTCTGTTTCACCAAGTAAATGGCTATGTCTTTTCCAAAATATTACTTTTTTGATACTGTATTATAAGTTCTGCCTGTAATATTTTTGCATTACTCATTACGAATATCAGGCCATTTTGTAAGTGTGGTTAAAGAGCGAAAAGATTCTTTACATCTCCAGCATAACATTATTACAGGGCTCATGAACTTGAGTAATCTGTAGTTTGAAGCTCCAATGCTATATTTACAAGAGATAATGTATCCAGAATTTGATTACTGTGTTTTATTTAAAATGGAATGTTCTCTGGTTGTGCATATGGATGTGAAGTAAAACTATTAGCCTTAACTTTAACATTTGGGTATTTCATAGTGTTTATTTTAGTACTGGTGAATTAGTCACCAGTCAGTTTAAAAACAACAACAAAAAAATCACTTGGTTGAAAAATTGTACTTGAATATCCTTGCATGCTGCTAAACAAGAATTTTGATTTCCCCCATAACTTTTTTAATCCTACTTTATTAAGCTAACCTTGAAAAATAACAGCTCCAAACTAGAGTGGTGTGTGCGTGTATTACTCAAATGTTCTGGTGTGATATCCTGTATGAATGATCATTTAAGTACAGTACATTACTGTAGAATCTAAATCAATCTTTATAACACATCAGAAGAGTATAAAACTAGGAATACAGTAATTGACATTGTAAGATATGTTAATAAAAGTCTACTGTCAACCTGTGTGTTTGTGAAATTTTTTCTCTCTACCCCAGTCATCCAAAATGTAATTATTATTGAATTCCACCCAATAGCCAGGCAGTTATTTAAATGTCAAAAGCTTATGCATGCAAAGTACTTTGCATAGAGAGTAAATCTGGTATGGTTTTTTTCTTTTTGTTACTTACACAGTCATGTATTTTGTATTAGTAATTTGGATTATTTTATTTTACTCATAACTGTACCACTTAAAGTTGTGCTTAATTTTATGCCAGCTATGACAGCGTTGCTGCTGAAAACTGCTAAAATTAAAATGCTGAGTTGAGAAACTGTACTTCTGGGAAAACCGTGCTCGATCTTCTCTTCTGTAAAATCTGTTTCTGGAATAACTATTACGTCAATTTGATGAATGTATATATTTATGTATTAAATTTTTCCTTTTCTTTTGACCTTTGAGAAATTTGGTGCAACAGTCTTGTTTTAACCTTGACCTTTGGATAATAGCGTGGGTTTTTAGCGGTGGCCTGAAATTTTCAATGCATATTTTCATCACCTCTGCAACAGGAGTCTTGCATAACTCTCAGCATTTCACAACCAAATGACATTTTTCCTTGAAAAAGAGGGTCTTTTGCTAGAGCATCCAATAAATGTTATTCTTTTCTTCAGAATCCCGTAAGATCAGTTTGTGCTGTGTGTATAGCTCCCAGAGGAGACAGTTTTGTGCTGATCTTGATATGATTTAGATCTAATTTTCATCTAACCCAGATTCTGCAGTCCTGCTTTTCACTTTCTTTTCTCAGAGGTGGGGGTGATGATGAATGAAGCCTGTCTGAGCATTAGCCTCGATAAGAATGAAATGCTGTTTGCAAAGTAAGAAATCCACAGGAATGAGCTGACCCAGTGTATGGAGGTTCACAGCTCTCAATTAGCAGCTGCGGGATACGAGGGAGTGCATGTAATCTGAGGAGGCTGGCTCTATGGGACAGTTTGTGTTGCACGGATTGCTGGCTGCAGTCAGTGAGATCCATACTGTGGGTCTGAAGGCCACGCTACATTAATGCCTCCTTGCGGCAGGGCACAGTGCCCTGAGCACCAACTCTCATATGAGTTTTCTCAGATGGGCAGTTGCTTGCCTGCAAGTGCTCTTACACTGAGACGAGGCCGAGCTGCTGCGGGTACAGCCTCGTGACTTAACTTGCCTCTTCTGCTACTATCGTGTCCTGTCACTGTGGCTGTAATCTTGCTTGCTTGTACCAGCTGTTAATTCCTGGCAATGGATGTCCTTAAGTAGGAAAAGCATATTCTCAGTGAAGTCAAACACTTCACGAATTCTTAGCTGTATAAATGGCCGGAGTGTTAAAATAAATTAAAAAAAAAAAAAACAACTTTTAATTGATAGGCTTGAAATTTTTTTATTCACTGTATCATTTGTACTTTCTTACCACTAATACTATTCAGGAGAGCTAATGCCACATGCTTTAAATGTTGTGTTTCTTTGAAATACTACTGAGAAAGCAAAATTGAATCCAACAAGATAAAATGATAGTTTTAAAAAGCTAATCTTACTACCCTAAAATATGATTTTTGCAATGTATGGTTTTGCATGGTACAGGAAAATGTGGAAAAAAACCCCACCACTCTTTTGAAAAGCATTTTATATTTAGCTCTGAGTCCCAGTTAAAATGTCTCAAAATGAGCTTTCATGAAAGTACCATTATTTGAAAAGCCATTTCCTGTAATTCTGTCACTTGATGTAGAGCAGGCTGGTCTCTTTATTCGTGAAAATGGAGCTGGTTCCATGGAAACCCCTCACATCATTGACTGATTTACTACCCAATAAACAAGTTATTATTCCTTTTGTCTTTATCCCTTTTATGTACCACATGGATGGTAAACCTTTCCATTTCCGCTGAGTATGGAAACAAATGTTTTAAGGACTGGAGCTAAAATACATTTTTTTCTTCCATTGCCTGCTGTTATGGAGCAGGAATTTTCTGGGAGAAAACTGTTTTCCTGTAAAACCAAACTCCCTCAGTCAATTCCTTACGCTGCCCATAATGTCTGTGTTATTTTAGCTACCGGAATTGCTTACATCTCCTGTTGCCTAATACATTTCCCATCGTCGGACTGCTTTCATCTCATGACTACTAAACTTTTTAATAATTTTGACTGAAAATTATTATGATGGGCTCATTCCTCATGGTTGGATTTTTAATTTTTTTAATGTTTCAACAAAAAAGCAAGGTACCTTTCAGAGATTAAAACCGGAAAAAAACCCAAATGTATTCTTTCCTTCATTTTAACAATTATTTTCGTAAGTGTTGGGTGTATCTACTGTCTCTATGCTTTGGCCTTAAATGTGGTGGCCAAATGTGTATGGGTCCCATATTAAAGTAGAATGGAACTGCGTACTGAAGCACTTATCAAATCAGAACAACATGTCCTCGGGGATTACATGTAAGTACTGCCAAATACCCAAAGCAGATAATGAGCCTTTGTCTCTTTTCAGGTGTCAAGGAATATCCTTTGCACCTGGCTCTTGAAGCCACTCATACAGTTTGCTGTGAGAAGTGTTTTCCTTCTGTTTCTTTGAAAAGCTGGGGCTCTCTCCATGTAATGCAGCCACTTTTTTCATGCCTTTGTTGTCTCCATACTGTATATACGCATATGTGTGTGTATATATATGTATGCAACTACCCTGTTTGTGTAGTATTCCACAACAAAAGAACCCTAAAACAGCTGGAGAGCCCTCTGCAACTGTATAACAATACTTTGCAAATAAGATTGCATTCTCTCAGAGCACTTCATGCAGGGGTAGCCAGGGGGTACGGCTTGAAAACTAGTTTGTAGAGGCTGTGGCTGCTTTCTTGCTCTATAATGCTAGTCATTTTAGATTTGTTGTACATCAGATTTGAAAACTTAAAACTAACGTCACATTTTTTCAAGGTATCTCCACAGGCCCTAAATGATACTGCCTGTATTCTAGGACTATTTCCCATTGCTCTCGAGAGAGTTTAGTACAGAGCTGCTGTTTTAATCTCAGAGGGGTCTGTAACAAGGTGCTTAGTGAGACCCACTGGTGTAAAGTTATGCATTCTATATCGACTTGCAGGTTTTGTTAAACTAAGATTTTCAGGGCAGCTGAAGGGACTGTTAAGCATTGTTTAATTTAGGTTCTCCAGCTGTCCGCTTTAGCTTGTTGGGTTTTGTCTCACACTTAGCTTGTAAGCTCCTTTAAGACAGGGAACACCTCCTGTTTGGTTCAGTAAATAAATCAAGTAAGTGCTGCTCTATAATGGTAGATCAACTCGTGTTAGAGCAATACAGGTAGTACGATCTGCCATCATCAAAGAAATATAAACATGCACACGGGATTTAAGTGAGAGCCCTTTCATGCTTCACTTTCATGCTTTCTGCATGTTTTCATGCTTTGCTGCCTCCAACCTCAAATGTCGCTCCTTCCCACACAGATATTTTGGCAGTAATCAAAATCACCAGGAAATTAAAATTGGTTTGTTTCCCATAGTCAGCCGTGACTCTGGACATAATGATACCTCTTCAATATCTCTACATCATTTTTTTTCCTGCCAGAAGCTGCTGTCTCATGGAACAAAGACATTCTGAGTCAAAGATGCTTACTGCCTTTCATGAGTCTAGTGCTGTATTTGTACAATTGATACTTTCCAGCAGGTGACTGATGTCATTCAAATAACCTTCAGATAGCCGGCTATTCAGAAATCGCTCATACTTCCACTTTATCCCTACTTCGATTGGTTTATTTTAGTCACATAACTGATAATAGCAAGACTTCATAAGGAAAATTTTCCTTATACAAGGAAAAGAGTATTTCAAATAAAATTAATTAGATGGGCCCTATTTTACCAACACTTATTTCACAGACTGGGATTCCTTGTGTTTAAATTGTGGGCAGAATTAGGGAATATTACTCAGATTATTACATGTAATTTTACAATTCTTATCTAAAGAACCACGTTAGAAATCCAAAACAATCTCAATATAAGGTACTACAGTAACACTGCTCTTCTGTGTGAGTGTATTTCCAAGGATGCTGCAATACATTTTTTCACTGAATGCTGCACAGCTGTGTTGCATCTGGTCCCCAGAAATACATGTCAAAAGACGTGTTACATTGGTGAATACCAACACGGTGGTTCCCCTAGCAACAATAAATAGAAGAAAGCTCAGCCTATTCAAGTGATTTACCTTTGTAAGTGTGTGGCAGCAAAGATGGATTTTGAACACTAAGGGAACTCATTAGCTGTAAGAAGAAAAGCAGCGAATAAAGAACTGTACATTTCTCTTACCCAGCATTGCTATTTATCAGAATTGTATACGCTGTAATTATTGGGAATCTGCATAGGATATTCTTAACATGAAGTATCATCTCATTTTACTTTTTCCTTCTGTAGCTTTTAATTTTCTGTACTATGGGGGAAAAAATATGCTATGTGTGGGAAGAGGGAAGGAGAAAGAACTTTGAGAAAGGGAAACGATTATTTGGATAAGTTCACCTTCCAAACTTTATTAATAATGTCCTGCATACTTACTCAGGCCTAGCATTTGAGTGACATAGGCCGCGCAGTGTTTCAGATGTTCATCCACTAAGGGTAAATTCAGAGATTTAAACATAATAATTATGCCAAGTCTGCCCACCAATAATTCTTGCTGGGTAGCCATGAGAGGTTGCGATGGCACTTCCAATCAAATTACTGCTGCCTCTGTGAAGAAAGCTGTACAAAGCAAGACGAAGGATTACTCTTGGGAGCATCACACTCCAGCTCTGCAGAATGAAGGGTAAGTTTTGGGTATTTGGGTAACCTGACTCATGTCATGGAAGAGCTACACATTAGGTACAGCTAACTGTGGTACACATCACTTGCTAGAATCTGTGTGGATCCTTCTCTTGGCAATGGGTATCTAGAATATACAGCATGTAGGCTCTTCTATGTTTATTGTTTGTTGTTGGCTTTCAAGTCCTCTGAGTCACCTTTCCTCTGGAGTTTAGAGCTGGGAATGAATCCAATATTAATTCGAACTCACTATAGTTCAGCAATGCTATTTACATTTCAGTGCTATCTCTACATCAGGCATTCCATCTCCCCCCTTCTGTTTCCAGGCGTCTGCCTGAGGTCTGCAGTTTGTGCTGATGATTTGTAAGGGCTGGACTATAGTTATGTACCTTGCACTTTAGTCTTGGCTAGAATTGTTATATCGTTGAACTGCTGCTCCTGCTCTTTCCCGATGCAAGTGTAATTACTCTTTAATGCTGTGCTGCTACCTACATAGTTTTGCTGCAATTCTGTAGTCCTTATCTGACTACCCTGCAGCTGATGGCTTCTAGTTTAAATCATCTTTGAATATATGCTTAAAGTTCCAATATTCTTCTCACTACTTTCATTGATTTCAGAGGCAGTGGAATCCACTCTTACATTAACATTGCCGGTATTTCATTTCCTTCATTGCTGAAGAATTTTTAATGGCAGTTCTCTCTCCTTTTCAGTCCCCTTTGCTGTTTTCTGCTTCGAGTCCATGCTGTAAAACTCCTCAGTTGCTCTGCCCTTGCTGTCCTCTGTATGCAGGTAATGCAGTAGCATTGTGTTCAGGATTTTTCTTCTACCAGTGCAAATGAGAACAAAACTAGATGTCTCAGCTAGAGCAACAATCTTTGTATGCAAGTATGCACAGATGCATTAAAGCTAGGAGCTGTCATTTCAGACATCTGTCTAAAGGAAAGCCCAACTGCAGTAAGACCTTGGCTACTAGACCCCTTGGACGCAGCTTACTGTATCTGTACCTGCACATTTCCTGCTTTCCCTCTCGGGTGGTGAATGGGATGGGGGGCACTCAGGATGAAATTATGATTGAGAGATGAGAACTCTGAACTGAAGCATTTTGCTTGCTCCGTAACAGAACAGACAGAGTCTGGCCTTTGGCTCAGCAAGCTGAGAACTGGCAGCTTTGTTTCCTTCAGGGGCCCTGACCTACCCTCCTACAGCCTGAGCCCTGATTTGGGACTGGAGATGGGCTCTGGGACTCTCCCAAGGAGCTATTAGAAATGACAGTACATCATGGTTTCTGCACACCTTATCCTTCCCTTTACCTTATTCTTTTGCTCTCAGAAATACAGCAACCCTACTCTTAGGCAGAGACGCAGATGAGGAAAGTAGCAGGTAGGACGGGGGATGTTTCCATGTGAAGAAAATATGATGTGATTTGGAAGAGGAGGCAAGCACTGATGGAGGGAAGTCTTAATGTGAGTTTTCCCTATTAGTGAAGCAGAGGCTGATGAATTCCTGAGGTAAGAAAGGGACATGTGAAGAACTAGTTGAACCAGAGAGTTGTTGTTTGTTTTCTCCGAGATGGTGGCAACCCTTGAACAAGGTGCATTTGCATTTATTTAAAAGCTAAGAAAGGAAAACCAAAGCAGCACCCATGTGATCTGTGAGGACAAGACAATATGACACAATATGCATTAACTCAGATACTTACATTTCAGAGTGCTGTATCCATATTTGCACAGCCAGAATTTAAAACTGCCTCAAGATTTTCACAGAAGTAGTATGCATTTCAGCAGTGACCTTAAAGTCTCCAGCAACTGTTTTTTCCCTTCCAGCAAACCTGTTTAGTATTATTACATTAACTTCTGATTCACCAGTGTTTATGATGTGTGTAGGTTAATGCAACCATGCATTCTGTTTGTAATTACAAGTCCATCTCCGGGCAAAGAAAAATGCACACAGAGATGAACAGGTATTTAAAAAGCATGAAGTCCTCCTGACTTTTAAAGGGATTTACTGTAGTGAATAATGTTCGTGTATATCCATTTAAATAAGGAGATTTTTAAGATTATAAATCAGGGTAAGACAGTGCATCTCAACTTTTTAATTACAGAAAGAGTATGTTCCATTATAATGATATGCTTTATGATTAAAACATTTCCATTTATAATTTGTTGGTAACATGTTTCACTACAAGTCAGTACTGTATGTCAATTTAAACATTAACGGAGTCACAAAAAAAAAACCAAAACAGCCCTACTTACTGTTCAGCAACTGAACGCTTCCATAGAATACACTTTGGAAAAGCTCATCAATTAAATACTGTAGACTACTTACTCCCTAAGAAATACTCCATTCCCGTCCAGTTCTTGAGGCTATAGCATTTTATAACATTTCATTTAATAATAGCTTTTCACCTTTCGGCATCTAGCCATGGCCATACCAATGACAAATTATTTCATTTTCAAATATAGTCTAAAGAAAAGCTAGGAGTGGCTTGATCTCCCACTAAGCTTGCATAAGTGGAGCCATTGTATAATGGGTCAATCACCGCTGCATGTGTAATCAGAAATATTACAACAATTAAGAGCTGTTCTTTTCTACCTGAGATTTGCAAGCAACAACAAAAAATAATGGCTGCACTTAAATATGGCTTTTTTCAGTTTGGCTTCAAGGTAAGCAATGTTCATGTAAATTGTAGTTTAGGATTGACAACTCTTTCTATTGCTGCAAACAGTAACATTAACAGTCTGACTGCTAAGAAAGGCAAATCTTTGAAGTGCAGGTGCCAGTAAAAAACATGACTAAAAATAAACCTATTCCTATGACCTGTATAACATTACAAAAATGGAAGGGTTATGTGATCTGAAATTTATTCCTGCTGAAATGGGCAAGTTAGAAGTAACATAAGGGTTTTTTTTGGGTTGTTTCTTTTTTTTTGTAATTTGAAATCCTTAGCTGCCCTTTTGAATTCTGTATTACGGTATTTCTGTGATTCATGGATGACTCTATTGGCAAGTTGTGAATTCCAGTTGTACTTACAAAGCCACTGCAATGAAAATTGCTGCACCATGGAAGACCATTGTCTGTGTGGAAATCCACCACAGGATATGAAGTCTGTAAGCATACCACTCCACATGTAGCTCCAGTACACTGTAGTTACCCATCGTGACTGGACCCTGACGGGAAACAGGTATGTTGAACAATCTGGCAGAGTTGGAAAAGCGATTCTAACTGGCCTGCAAGGACCTAGTGAAAAGGGAGTCCATCAGCATCAGAGCAAAGCAAGCAGGTACAGGGGAATATAAACTCAAGAGATGATTGAAATAAAGAAGATTAAGATATAAATGAATTTTTGTAACAGAGCTCACGAAGGTCTAGATTGTGTGAGCTGAAATTATTTAGTGATAACCGAGGAAATTTCTAGGGTTCAAAAACCAACATACGAATCTGGGAGAAATCTGGGAATACCCAGAGCTTCTAGATTCTGATTATCAAAGAATTCTTGAGAATACTGAGGGGAAATGTGAAGAATAGTGGATGTAGATGTTATTTTTGCTTGAATCTAGGTGCTTCTTACACAACTTGATAAAGAACAATGACATTTTAGAACCTTATGCACAACTGATGGGGATGTTTTAAAGTATAACTTCTAAACTGAGGGCATGTAGGATTACACATTTGGATCCTCCTTGCACAAGCCTGTTGATTGTCCAACAGGGTCAGCTTGACCAGATGTGTGTCTATGTTACTATTTGCTGTCTATATTACAATTTGTTGTTATAGTGTTTATATAATCCTGTATACTACAGGATTTTACAATTGCAGACAACCAGAGACAATAATGGGTTGCGATGAAGACTTTGTACACTCCAGTATACAAAAATTTAACAAAACAACAATAGTATGAAATGGAGCATTGCTCAGCAAAACTTCTGGAGACTTCCCATCACCTCAGTTTCTTTCTAATGTTGTCATTATGTGTCAATTCAGAGAAAATACTTAGGATTTACATTTCCTACTGACCATCTGAATCAAGGTTTGACTTCAGTTACTTTCAGTTTTGATAAAGGATTATCTTGACATAACTTAATAGAATGTGAATGCTAGAAAAAAACGCGTGTCTATAGGATTACAAAGCACAGAGTTCACTAATCAAGAGAAAGGTAAAAAAAATTACTGTACTTTGGTCAGAATGATCACAACTCACTGTTAGAAATTACTGCCTTGTTAAAACAAAACTGGTACAGCAATGGATAAAGGTGGTGCTGGAAGAGTTTTGTGGAGAAATGCCATTGCTCCTCAGTCTTTAAAGTTTGCATCTTAAATAATTATGAAAAGATATATGGGTATAAAGCCTTTCTCATCTTTTTTATTATTATTATTATGCAGATTACTTACAGACTACATGTTAGTTAAATATAGATGAGAACTGATCTAGTGCTTTCATATTTGAAGTGGTACTGGATGCTGTGGAGTGAGTCAGACCTCACTGAAGCTGATTAATACAGCAGTTGCTCTTTATTTGTAACAGATTAAATTAGAATGACAGGAATTGTCACCCAAAACACAGCCCCCAGGCAAGGCTGATCAGAGCCCAGCGGCGTGTTTCTGACTACCAAAATAGAGATCTGCTTATCTTATGGATCGGCATGTCTCATTATATGAGACAGATACAATTAAAAACTCTGTGGAAGAAGCAGAGGGTGGTCATGATGAGCTGGCAAAACGCTTAGAGATTGCTACAGAAGGCTGAGTGAGAAGGAGCCCCGTATGATGTGCTCACTTGAAAAAAGCACTGGCATATTGAGCAAAGGAACAGCCTCCCATTTTCTCTGAGATTTTTTGTAAACAAAGAAAAATGTATATCGGAGAAATACCCACCTGAACAACTTCTCGTCAGGCAACCAGAAACAACCTGGAAAATGGTTATGCCTGAGCTCAAATAAAGATGAACAGGTACAAAAGGAGAAGCCCAAAGCAGGGGGGACACACTCCTCCATATTCACTCCCAAAGGGGGAGAAGTGCTTTATAAAATAATTTCCTTCACTAGGACCCATTTCTCAGAGCACAGATGGAGCTGCACTCACAATTCATTGTGCTGGACAATGAACTGAATACACAAAGCGAGGCATTTAGTAAGTCTCTGCGAAAGCTCTTTAATACTAATCACGCATATATACGCATTAATTTTATTTCCTGCTCCTACCTATTCCTTTAAAAGCTCACTAAACATTACTCTCCTTTTACGGTGTTTAAGTGACCTTTTCTGAGAGACCCCGGCCCTTGCCCTGCCGGCGCTTCGCAGGGAGCGGCCCTGGCCGCGCCCGCCCTGAGATAACGGCGCGCGGCGCTGCCGGAGGGGGCTCAGCGCAGCCCCCGCCTCCAGCCGAGCGCGGGGCCGCTCCCGCCGCCTCAGCCCGCGGCCCCGCCACCCGGGCTGTGCCTCGTCTGGCCCTGCCCCGGCCGGGTCAGGCTCCGGTCCCGCCAGCTCTCCGGCCCTGCGCCGCCGCCCCGCCGCCGCATGGGGTGAGGGTCGCCCCTTAACGGAGAGGGGCTTCGAAATGGCGGTCGCCATTTGCCTCGCAGTCCGCTGGCGCTCAGAGTGGGGCAGGGGCTGTCACCTCTCTGAGGGAGTCGGCGCAGGGACGGCTCGTCACCACTGCCGGCAACTTGTCTTTTCCCCGAGACCCAGAGAAGCCTGTTCTCGGCCCCGGGGGTTGCGGCGGGGAGGGGAGGGGAGGGGAGGGGAGGGGAGGGAAGGGAAGGGAAGGGAAGGGAAGGGAAGGGAAGGGAAGGGAAGGGAAGGGAAGGGAAGGGAAGGGAAGGGAAGGCGACCTCTGCCCCGCTGACAGGCGCGGCGCCCGCTGCGTTGAGGTGTGGGGGGGCCCGGGCTGCCCGCGGCCCGCTTGTGCGGCGCCGTGCAGGTACTGCTGCTGGGGCTGTGCCGGTGCCCTGCCTCTGCAGGTGACGACCAGCTGTACCTCTTTTTCCAAAATCTATAGGTAAGCAATACTCAAACAGAAAAAAATCTCTATGGTTAAATGATTAAAAATGGCAGAAGATACTACAAGGCAAGAAGTAAGCAGGCGTGACACAGGATTCAGGCATATTGGGACAAAGCCATGAATAACTGAAGAAAAGTCTCTGTAAGTTCCCTAAATACCAAAATAGACCTGACTCTAGTATATAGTACTTCTTTAAGCAACCTACTAGTAACTAGTGAACCATAATGTACATCGCAAATACTGTAGTATTTGATAAATTCCTTTAAGCAAATATATGTGTCCTTTTCTCCCTCCCTGGTACATACAGGTATGCAATTATTAACAAAAGAAAGGAAAAGGTACTGTTATCCATAGACAATGCTGCACACAAATTGAGACGAAGAGGCTAACTTAACACATGTTTTTAGTTATTTCTCTGAAGCAGTGCATTCAGTTCTGTGTAAATACAAAATGTTTTTTAATTCTCATATTTAAAAGCTAGGTTTTTCCACTTAATTCTCCCCTTCAAAATCTGCACTCTGGAATTCCAGTTTCATTGCACTGAAAACCAAGGATCAGTGTTTTGTTTTGAGGTATTTTGAAATTATTAAATGGGAAACTAAGTTCTTGTACAGAAATTTCTGTTAGTATGAAGATGTATAATAATACTGGTTCAGTGTCAGCAAATCAGATGTAGTTACTGAGGTTTTTCTGGCAGAAGCAGTGAGTTGGTTATATCTTAACCTACTGTGGAGTCTTGCGGAACGTGTTCTGAAAATATGTGGAATCCTTTTTTTAGACCCTTTTTGTATCCCCAAATTGAAGTTCAGCTCAGTTCTTAATGTGCATTTTCAACTGTAATGCATTTATTTTTCTAACATTATACCTTTCATCCTCTAGTGTTTATCCAATGTGGTGTAAATTATTGATAGTGTAGCACATAAAGTAAAAATAGAAGAGTTCACCCAAGTTTTATTCCAAAAATAAAAATGTGACTTGAACCAAGCAGAGCTATTTTTCTCCTGGGCTAAGACTTTCATATGGTAGTCTGGCTAGAAGGTAAGGTGGATATAGATTTCTAAAAGCCATTTCAGACCCTTTTAAAATGGAAGGTTAGTTTAAATGCAGATGGATTGGTTTGGAAACACAGATGAACTTGGTCACTCTCCTGTGCTGGTACTTGCTACTCCATGGTGTTCCATGCTTAAGAACCTGCAGGAACATTATCTGCAGTGATACATTTGTGCGTGTTGGAGAGTGAGGGCAGCTGTGTGTTTCCTTCCTCAGAATTACGTGCTGCCCTGTTGATATGTGTGCAGAGTAAGTGATTTATCCAGTACCATCCAAAATCCTTGATTAGAAGAAATATTGTACCTGTATTATTGACTTTCTGACTACAGGGAAGAGAGATTTAGTGAGCAGCACAGTGGCTGTTTGGTTGCTTTAAGAGCTGCCAGGACCATTTTTGCAGTGTTTTTGCCAAATGCATTCAGAATAAAAAGTTCATTGGACAAAGACAATGATTCTTGCTGCGCTAATGCCTGGAGAGGCTCACTAACAAGGGGCTCCTGAGTGCAGGCTTGTCTGAAGAAGAGAAACATTTTGTGTCACAAAACCAGAAGTTAGTCTTTACCAGCCTTCTACCACTGAGAAAGTGGAGAAGGGAATAATGAACAACGTGCTGATACACTGTGCAGTGCTGTGAGGGTAATCAAAGAACATTCATGTTCAGGAAAGGGTTTTGAAGTACTGAAAATTATGGTACTGGTTTGCTTTTGTTCTGCTTAAAAAAATTGGTGATTTTTTTTTTTCCCCTAGCCCTAGTTTTAAGCTGTCATCTGAACACACTTGGTGTGATACATTGTGTGTCTGTAGCTTCTGTTTCATTACAGACTTCCCTTCCCTAGAGGTGAATTCTAGTGGTCTAACCCAAGGAAATACAAGAGAGCAGAAAGTGAGATGAGAGGAGAGCCTATGGATCAACAACAGAAAAGAAGGGGAAAAAAAGCTTCATACAAACCCTGAGCATAACTGACCAGGTGAGCACTAAATTTTTTACCAATTTGTTCTACAGCTGAACTTCAGTAATGTAGAGCCAGAGAACAGAAAGGCATCTTTGGCTTGATTGTTTCAGGGAAGTTGGGAATGCTCTGCACCTGCAGGAACAATCAGCACTTCATTCAGTAGGAATTTTTCTTTTTTTTTTTTTTGTTAGTGTTTAATTCCTTTTCATCAGATTCAACTGAGCTGTACTGCAGCAGAATAAGCAAGCTGCAGCATATCCGACAATCATCCGGGACATAAGTTCAGAGTGGGCATTTTTAGTAAAGACTCCTGCATTACAGACTAAAATATGGAGCCATGTTCCTCATAGTGCTAACAGGAGGAATCAAGTATGTGGACTTGTTTGCTGTGATGGATTATCACTGTGCTCTTTGATAAAGCCATGTAACTCCTGAAATGGGGAGGGGAGGTAGGAAGAAGGTAATGGATCTCCAGGGGGAGAATCTGAAGGACAGAAGAGTGCACAGTTAAGGTGGTGGTCACCCAAGGAGTTAGAGTGTGCAGCCGAGGAAAGCACCTGTTCTGCTGTTTGTGGAAAGTGGGGGGACTGCCCTTCAGGTAGAAATGGAGAAGGTACAACCATCTAATGCATTGAATCAGTCACCTGCTAGTTCCCTCCTAGCTTGTCCTGCCTTTTGTGCATCTTTCACGTCTTTGCGCAGCTTTTGTTTTCGGAGTTGGACAAGTGACGTAAATAGTGGGGAGAGGGTGGTTTGTCTGGAGTGATGAGATGTGACTGCTTTGTGTGGTACTTCAGCAAAAGGAAACCCCACAATTAACCTGATGCAGCATTAACAAAGCAAGGCCTTGGGATTGGCACACCACACCAGAAACCTGAAAAATAACTTGAGAAACCACCATTGTTTAATTATGCAAAATTTTTGCAAGGAATTTTCCCCTCTCTGAGGAAGAGATGTTCTCTGAATAATGCATTGTGTAAGGCCATACATGCTTTCCTTGTGTCAGAGCCAGAAAGCTGGATGGCTGTGGCTAGAATGCCACTACTCTGGGATAAATGTCTGACAGCGTAAGGCTGAGCTTTCCCATCTGAATGCTGCACAGCAGGCAAGAAGCTCTGCTGAACACAGCTGAGAATTGGCCCGTGGTAATGGCACGTGAGGAAGAGGGAGGAAGTATGAGATTTTTCATTCTTTGCTGCTAGTTTGTAAGGAGCAAGGCATGTCAATAGCCTCTTGCTGGCTGGTCTTCTTTTTCTCCACCCATTATTTCAATGAAATGAAATAATTTCATTTATTAATATGAATTAATAAAAGGAGTAGCTTTCAGTAGTAGAGCATGTATGAGATACAAATAGCTCAGAATAAGGGAAGAGTTAAAGCTAGCACATGTCCTTTTGCATCTTTCACTGTTCCTCTGCCCTTGTAGCCACTACTTTCTTGGTCAGAATATTAAGAGAAAATGTAAGGCTGTGGAAAATGGATCTTTGTTTGCCTGCTTATCCTGACGGCATTATGGTTGATGGCAATTAAACTACCTGGATTCAAGTTTCTTTTCCTTCTTCCTGTGCTGATGATAGCATATTGACTGTGGAGAGAGGTGCGTTTGGTACACTGGTGAATGTGTTCATCCCACCTGAGATAATGGCATAATTACTGTTATCGCTCTATTCAGGCAGCTGTTTGTCTGACATTCTGTACGGACACTATATTTTTTGGCTTTGCATGGACCTTTCTCACCTTACACGCAGTTTCCACGATTCACAAGAAAATTCCATCTCCTTCAGTCTCCTGGTTACGCCACTACTGCAGCAGAAACAGCAAGGAATCATTTACCCCTCCAATTCACAGAGCAATGCTTGCACTGGCTCCCAGAGATTTCTGTGGTAAGCAACCTGAAACACTTGAAAGGGATGTAATTTCCAAGGGGTCACTGTTCATGGCTGAAAGCTTCAACAATATATTAAGCTGGGCATTTTGGTGAAAAGAAGATCTGTTTGTATTTAATCTGCGTTGAATTATTATTCCCACACTGTGTGCAATGACTGAAAATTATGTATTCAATAGCAAGGTCGACTCTGTAAAGCAGACAGCACCTCTGTTAATAAATATATACATCCTGCCTTGTATTTAGCTGCGGTTTATTCATAGAAGACAGGAACTAATCGTCCATCTTCCTTTGTATCTAAATGTGAGAGCCAGCCACTTGACTTTGGATGCCTGAGATTCAAACCTGGAGGGAGTTCAGAGCAAGGTATAAGAAAGAAAGGTGAATTCCAAGTGGGGAGAGGTACTTAAGTGGAGTAAGCAAGTTAAGGCTCTCAGTCCCAGTTTCACAGAGGCACCATGCAGACAAAGAGAGTTTCAGATACTTCCTTTTCCTGAGTAATCCTCCCCTCCTGGCCCCACATGCTGATATTGTTCTGAATATCAGTTTAAATGTCAAACTTCCATGTGGATATTCACATTTGAATACTTGACATGAGTCCCGTGTCTCCCACCCCTAGAATTAGGAACCTTACATTTAGGTGGAGCAGTGTGAAGTGTCCGACTAGATAATGTCGTTTTCTGAATGCTGTCCTAATCATTAGTGTCTGCTGCATGGCATTGCAAGTAATAATAAGAATTCTGCAGAACAGAATACAGAGGAACTAGAAAATTCTCTCTTGAGAAGAGAAATTGATGTAGATTTTTCCTTTCATCCTGGCAAGGTTTCTTATGTTGGTTGGTACTTTCTAATTGCTATCAGCAGTATCAAAAGACACAAAGTTATGTAAAAGAAGTTCCAGCCTTTGCCCAGAAATCCATAGATTTCATTCCTGCTGTACTGTGCCATATTCAAAGTTAATTGGATGACCCAATTTTAAACCTGAAATACTGTATCAACTTAGAGACTGTATCAGTGCAATTGTAAGTTGCTCGAAGAGCACATCTACGGTCTTAGGTACAAAAACCTGGAGGCCAAAACACAGTGTTGGAAGCACATTGGCAGTTAATGACTGAAAAGAGAGGTGACCAGTGGAATGGGAATGTATGCAGCTACCATATGATAAAAGCCAGATACTTCCATTTTAGCCCAATTCTACTTTGTAACAGACTGATACAAAGGCAGTTTAAGGGACTGTGTTCATCATTCCCCTGCATTGCAATAAAGCATCATCCTGCTGCTTTCCATATGCCATTTAGCATTTGAAATAGATCAACTGAGCAAGAGGTCAGGAAACTCTCTAAGTTCCCTTTACAAACTAAATCAGACTGTAAGTTTTGAGTTTCTGTTTCATTCATCATGTGCTTTTGAGACCTCCTCATGTTCTTGTTAATAATTCAGCCTTTACCTATTCTAGGTATATTGCTCAGAGAGTCGGTACCTTTGGCTGAGTCCAGCATATGGCCAACAGGAGCTATGTCAGGTAAGGAATGCAACCTTTAATTTTTCACCTTATTCTCTTTTGTTATTAATCAGCTTTGGAGTAGAACTATAATGCATGCAGTCAGGTTCCTGTATGTCAACAACCGTTAGCTTAGGTAGCCTGTTACTTTGAAACAGTTGGAGAAATGCCAAAGATCTCCAGTGTCTTGAAGGCTGTTAAGCTTTTGCTTTTTACGTTGTTTGTTGCAGCAGCTGAGAACACAGCAAGTCCTGAAGCAAACGGGATTAGGTAAGAAAGAATTTTTAAAAGTCATCTTCTATGGCACCTTGGAGGAAAAACAAATGTGTTGTTCTGACTCCCTTCCCACAAAATAGATAAGTCCTTGTCTCATTCTGCTAACACATCATAATTATATTACAGATGGGCAGCTAGTAGCTGTGAAGTGTTGCTCTGCTGGCAGCTGTATTTCTTAACCTTTTTCTTTTTTTCTTTCTCAAGTAATGGAATTAAAGCTATCAAGCTAGGCAAAATAGCTGATTCCCGATTTCATCCTAACACCAAGAACATTGTGAAAGAAAGTTACTCACTGAGAACATATAATGAAAAATAACGGTCACTGACTGTTGTTGCTTCTCAACGTGGCTTTCATACATTTGTAGGAGCACAGCTGTATTTGACTCAGGTTGCACTAGAAATGTTAATTCCATTCATGAACATTCCCTAAGGGCAGAACTGCCCTTGTGATTGTGGGATTGTTCAGCCACTTCTCTTTCTACTGCTGTTCAGAAATGACTTGCTAGAGAGAGACTTTTGAACTGAGTGGTGCATGGCATGATGAAATACAGATCTCTGTGACTGGTAAAATTCTTAGTTATATTTATTAGGGAACTCTTCAGCCTCATCTCTGAAAGAAAATACAGTATTTAGTTTCTACAGGCCTTACCTGTTAGCTTCCTTCAGAAGAGTGATTGTTATAAATCGTACCTTAAAAGCTGCTAGTCTTGAGTTACGAGTTTGTAGTGTTGATGGTTTTGATGATGGGCAGTGCCTACAGTATTGGAAGAGGAATAAGCTTTTACAACCTTGATACTGTAAGAAAGAATGGATTGTGAAGAGTGCAGCCTGTGCTGCTTTCATTATAACTCCTGTCTGAAGAATTGACTCATGGTATACTTTTTCCTGCTGGGGTTCTTTGCCAAAAAAATAAAATGGTAGCTCTCTTTCTCATCAGGATTCATGGCCCCGTCAGTGTCAACCTATTGTGAAATGAAACCCAGGGATTTCATTATCAAAAATTTTAAAAAGAAAAATCAGTTCACTGAGAATATTAATGCTGTGGGTCACACAGTTTCCAACTAAGGATTTACATATCTAAGTGTTAGCTCTTTTTAAAAAAAAAGTTCTTGCATGGGGTTAAATTACATTCTTGTGTATGTGTACAGTAACAAGAGTAGCTCTTTTTAAGTCATTGTGATAATGGAGCTAGTGACAAGACAGTTGGCACTGTCGCACTAAGGTGATCTTCACTCTTGCAAGACAAAATATAGTTAGATTAGCACATTTTTGCAGAGATACACAGTTATCCATGTATATAAAAGATTTTACTCCAGTTAGCCAGCAGATGCCTGTGTCCTTGACAAAGCTGTCTTTGCAAGATAGATATATCTATAGAATGCACAGTGATCTGTACTATGTGCCACAGTTTCCTTTCCGAAATGCTTTGTGACTTGCAAATATAGAAACATTTTGGGGACTAGGTGGAGGATCTTGGAGTATTGCAATGATACCTACTCTGGTAAGGCTGCGCAAAGGCCCAAGTGTATCAGATTGCTGTAGTACCAAGTAAACCCTCTACTCTGTCCTTGACACAGTTCCAGCTCTACTGTGGAGGCTGTACTGAACTTGTAGGTATGCAATTGCGCCTTATCTTTGCAGCCTTCAGAGCCTTTCCTCTTTCTTGCATTCAGACCCAGGTGTGCAAGTCTCAAATAGAGTTTGCTAACTGCAGTCCTGCATCAACTTGTTCCACGTGTGCTGTTTTCTACTTACAGCTTTCGGGAGATAGAATTCTTTTGCAGAACAATTCTTTAGGAGGACTCTGTCACTAATAAGCAGCGTACTGTAAATGTTTTGGTAAAGGCTTTATAATATCCTGCAGTGGGGGAAGTATCCTGCAACGGGGCAGGGCACTTGTTTTACCATGGGCTGCTTGAGTCCAGCTGCAAGGCTGACACTAAATACAGATTTGAGATTCATATGGAAATGGTGTGTTGTATGCAAAAATAGACTGAGCTTTTATTTAGGTGTAAGAAGGTAGAGGCATCTATGGCTTTTTTTTTTTTTTTGTGGATAATAAAGGAAAATATAGGAATATTTAGGGAAATTTTTCTTCATAGCATTGAAATTTGAAACAACAGAAAGTGCTGCTTAAAACTGGTCGAGACAGTGCTGTCTCTGCTCTTTTTAATTTCCTGGATGGGCATAGAACTAGAAGAGTGATGCTGATCCCAAGGGGGATCTTGTCTTTACATTTAACTACTACTTGGAAAAAGAAAAATCCCATCCGTTGTTTCATACATATTTCCCTGCGCAAGCAGAATTTTACTAAACTCTGCCAGGTGGAGAGTTTCCTGATTCAGTAGCAGTGTTCTCTGCTACTTCTATCCTCAGCTTAGGCATTGAGCAAATGTCAGGGAAAGAGAGAAAAAGTTTATGATAGTTCAGCTATAAGAATAATTTGTTCTAGTGTTCTTTGGTGACGAATACTGTTGCCAGTTCTCATCTCTTCCATGGTCTCCCTACTTCTACTCTTCTCTGCTATCCAGCCTAGCATGAACTGAAGGGTAGAAGGGAGCCGTAGTTAATTTGGGCCTGAAGGACAGGCAGGGATAGAGGTTTCAGAAACACATCTGTCTTTGGGATCTCTCCTTTTTTTTTTCCCCCTGAGTAAATGTGTCCAAAATTATCTAATTGGCAGTAAATTTTAACACAAAGTAAGAATTAGCATAAACAGAGAAAATGGAAAGGGAGAAATAGCTTAGTGTGGTGCAATGATTTCCGGAGAAAGGGTTGTCCTGTAGGGTTAAGAAGGCGTGAGGGTCAGTCCACTGAACACACCAAGACTCTGTCTGGTAGAAAGTGGTTTGCTTTCAAATGCTCAGCAGCTCACGCCAGATTTTGCAGGATCTGTCATCTTATCAAGGCATTTGTTTTAAAAACTATGTTTTTAACAGTTGTTCTCCAGTATAGTTGCCATTTGATTTAGAAAAAGGAGAAATTATTGGAAAGTTCCCTGTGCCAGTTATTGCATACTTTTTAATACACTAACTTTGAGATTAGCCAGCAAAACCTGGAGGTATAGGGAGAGCAGAAGCTGTTCTCCTTCAGATTCCTGATCTCTAAATATGTCAGCTAGGCAGTTTAGATACTGCCTATGTACCAGTATCCAGTTACTTCACCTCTGCCATGGGACAATCCTGTCATGTTTGTAGCATGTCCAAACAACCTGTCACTGAGCTATTTTTTATATGGTTGCATTTACTCTACAGAATTGGTATAAAGCCTGTTCTGAAAGGAAAAAAAATACTGCAAGCCCCATTTCTGATATTGAAAGTATGTAATATTGCTGTTGCTGGAAGTTCTCCTGGATGTGTGGGGAATAAACTCAGACTGAGTGCATTAAGCAGGAAGAGTAGTAAAAAGTGTTGAGTGGGATGGCAGTTTTCATGTCTCCTTGTATGTTTTTCACACTATATCTTAAACTTACTGGAGGGCTGAATGATAGATGTGATTAATTCCATGTCACTTGTAAGAAGAGGGCATGTTTAGTGCACATCTTGTCTTCACTTGTTCTCTCATCGTTTCTGTCAATAGTTACATGGATGATCTTTGTACTTTGTGTGTAGCCTGTGAAGTGGATATAAAGAGCTGTCAGACTACCTTTTCTAATACATTTTCTTCTGAAGAAACAAACCTAACATAAATGTCACCTGCAGTATAAGCAACTGCAGCAGATGGAGCATTGAATTAATGCCTCTGAGAGGCAAGCCAGGGAAGATTATGAAATGAGATAAATGTGGTACATATGGTACACAATTAAAAAAATTTTCTATGATTAAAAATGAGTTCAGGAAAGAAGAGTATATTTTCAAAAAGTTACAGAGTACTTAAACATCACCTGTCTTTTGTACTTTTGGAAAAGTGTTAAAAATCATTTGCAATTATGTTTATAGGGAAAATCCCCTGTTAATTTAATTAAAAGGATTTTTTCAGCTGTGAGTCTTAGATTCTTTTGTAACAAATATTTTGAATGTGCTGAAAGAAGTAGGGAATTTGCTTATAAAATGCATCTGATATGATGCGTCATGTTTTGTGGCAAGATCACTGTCTCAGTGAAAAACCATTATAAAACTAAACTGATTGCTGTATTGAAAATCATATATATTGTTATCAAATGTAGAGGAGGGAGTGGTGTTTGTCAAAGAAAGTGACTTGAATTTAGCAACTGATAATAAATAGGAAGGTGATGTTAGTGCAGCTCCCTTGCTGGTGTTCCCTGGACCTGTGAAAGGAATGGAAGCAATTTATATGCTGGTAGAAGGTTTGGAGGGTCTGCAGAAGTCAGCTAACAATAAACTAAAGGACTATGTCAGTGACTCACATAAGTAGGGTAAGTTGCTTCTCACTAGTGGTAGTTTGGCTTCTTTCCAGTTTCAAGAGTGAAGGACTATCACAACTGATTGTAATAATGTGTATGTTGTAATACAGAGGAACTAGCTGGTTTGATAGCTGGACAAAAGGTGGTGGCATGGTGATTTGTGATGGCATAAGGTTGCTCAGCTGAGAGCTTCACAGAGTTCAGCAGCACTGCTGAGAAAATGTGCTTGGTTTCACACTCCTTCATAGCGTCAAACTGGCTGCTGTGAAATGAACACCTTTTCACCAATCTGTCAAAAGGCATTTGGAACAGAAAATTCATCCACTCTGAGCTGGAAGGCGAGTGCTCTTTGTGACAGGCTGAAAGACGGGGGATGCAACATGTACAAGGAACAGCTAAGAATGCAATTTAGAGTACTTGTTAAATCAGATGATGTCCTTTCAGCTGTAAACAGTTGTGGTGAAGAGTCCACACCTTGCTCCCCCTTTCATAAATTAGGGTGATCTTTCCACATGTCTGTGTGTCCAGGGGAATGTCTTTTGCAAACTGATTAGCTCTATGAGAATCAAAATGGGAAAAACAGTGTTTTAGCCTTTAGGGCTACACTGTGGACAAGGAGGTTGCAATGCTGCCGCTTCCTCAAGGTATGGTTCTTGGTACAGCTATCTTAAGGTTTCCTCATATTTGCGTCCACATGCTGCAGTTATTCCTCCTGATTCCTGGCAAGGTGTTCCTGAAGTGGGAAGTCATGGGGTGGCTGCAACTGCCAAATACTAGTTGGTTCCAGTTTTTAGAGAATTCTCTGGAGATAGTTAATCTGAGTTTCTCTTTTGATTGGCAGTATCAGCTCGCTCTAACATCTGATTAACCTGTACTTGCTGCTGATAATATATGCATGCACACACACAGGTACCACACAAACTCAGGTATTGCAGCAGAGTTTCTGTTCAGCTCTTATTTGCATTTTACTGTGAGTTGACTGAAAGAGAATAAAGGGAATATTAACCACTTGGGAAGGAAGGACCACAAACAGCTCTTTAGGAAGCAATGACAAAGCTCTGTTAACAAGCACATGAGGCAGGAAACGGGTAGTATAATCTTAAACCAAAGTGAAACTGGAACCCCCCTGGGACCGAGAGCCAGCAATCAGCACTGCACAGTAAAGCAACACGAGGGCTGCAAATGAGGTGTTTGAAAGTCAGGAAGCTGGCAGTAGAGTGGGACCTGCTGAAGCAGCTGAAGAGGGACCCAGCAATCAGCACCACAGTGCTGTGAGGGCTCAATAAATGACATTTTTTACTTGGTGGGGCTCTGAAGGAGGTGTTTGCCTTAATTACTGTAGTCCCTCAGAGGCACAGAGGGAAAGAATTCACTGCACACAAGTGTATTTCTAGATCTGTAAAAAGTAATTCTGTACTTTTCTTCTGAAACAGATTTATTGCTGTCTTCCCCTCTTACTCCCTGCCTCCCCCCACCCAGTAGCAGGCTCTTACAGTAACATACCATTCCTGGGGCTTTCACCTTTCTCTTTCTTTCCGTCATCCAGCTGGTTACTGTCTGCATGATCATGATCTTTCATAGGAGGGACCATGTTCATTGGTGTGTTGTCATGTGTCCCCCATTACCCACATGCTCATTGTACTTTTGAAGTGGGTTGGAGAGCAAGTTTTGTCTTTTTGTCTAAGAACTCAGCTTTTTTGTCATGCTTTCCTGTCTGTTCTGAATGCAGTCAGTTACAGATACATACTCTGCTTGTCCTAAACCAAATAATTAAATAAGGGCCAGAAAATTAATGGAAAAGCTACGTATAGTTACACTTCTATCTGTATATCAGTAAAAAGTGCATGGAGCGCTGCCACAAAGTTACACCAGTATCTTCGTAAAAAGAAATTGCAAGAATTGCTGCTGCTGGGACTATTTCTTGTAAGGAATATCATGAACATTGTACTATCACTATGAGAAATCTATTATGGTCCATTTTTAATAGTTGTAAGGTGGCCTATGGTGTAGCTTTCTGTCTTTATTTAATCTGACTTTTCTCAGTCTTAACAATGGTACATCTGGAGAGATGCAGAAAACATAGTAGTAGTGTGAAGTTTTAATGATGAAAACTTCTGTAAACTTTGGATGGTTCAAATAAATAAACCTTATTTGTCTACCTGAAATATGGAGTCATCTTTCTAAGTAAATTTTAAATATCTTCTGTACTGTGTTGTACAGGAAAGGGAAATTATTAGGAGTGTCTCAGGAGGCATCTTTCTCTAACATTCAAAATTAAATGAAAGAAAGGTCTTTGCCAGTTCTTTACTGAACAAAAGTGAAAAGGCTATGTTCCTCCTTATTAAAGTCTTGATGACAAATGGGTATGAATATTTCATCAGCCAGAAGAATACTTTGTTACAGTTCAAACTTAGTCTTATGCTTTCATGAACTTGAGACTTACAAATCAGAATAATTTTACAATCTGTGGCAAAGACTAATTTTGTTAAATAATATATACTAAATTGCCAGAATTTTGCAAGAGCTGTTTATTTAATAGAAGGAAGAAAATAATTAAATTTGAAAATAGGTTTTGGGGGAGAGGATTTTTTTAAAGCAGGTCCTGAAATAGGGTTCTGCTTTACAGTGTGGGGTTTTGTGTAATTAAATATTGGTTATCTTAATAATTACTCAATTAAGAACAGTATGTCTTTACGGTCTCAAATGCTTGCTTACTCTGTGTGAAGGAAGAAAAGAAAAAGAAAAAAGACAAAAAAAGAGTTTGTTTGCCTTAAAATATTTGCCTTACAAGTTCCACACCACACTCCTTTTGATTTCAATGAACATTTTCTATGAAAACAGTATCTAGCGTAAGATATGGGCATTAAAGTTTAGTCTAAGAGTCTGTGAACCCTAACAGTTATCACCAGCCAAGACTGTAGCATGCATGTCTTCATCTGTCTTCCTTTAAGCAGGTGAAAATAGTGACCATGAGAAAAATGTATCTGGCTCATTTGTTAATAGGGCTGTTGGATCTCACTGGTTTTGTCTCTTAATATGCAGTCAAGGTTCTGTGGATTTGTCGGTCTCGCTGCTTGAAAAATGTGCAAGCTTTTGCATGTTCTGAGAGAGGCTAGCCTGAAAAAAGCCTTGGCTAAAGTGCCAGTAGGCACTATGCAGTGAGGGCTGGGCTGCCCTGCAAGGGCAGGCGAGCTGGGAGCCACGGGTGCCAGCGAGGCAGCAGCGGCAGTGGCCACACTGAGCAGGGGGCCTCCTGGCAGGACCCAAGCCAGGCGAGGGGGCAGGCCCAGGGATGGCAGCCAGGGTCAGTGACAGTCCGATGACTGCTAGGCAAGTCTGTAACAACAAGGCAGACTCAAGGTCTGGCCAGGAGATCAAGTCCATGGGTTCAGGTTTGGGTCTGGATGAATGGGGTACATGCTCAGACAGAGGCATGGCTGTAGGATAGCTTGGGCAGGGACCAAGGGTGATGGCCTCAGGTTAAATGCAGCTCCCAGGAGAAGGAGATGCCCTGACATTGCGAACTTTTGCAGAATTCTGTAACCCATTGTGCTGCTTATGTCTCTTTGCATGTGCTGGGCATTATTCTGTGCTGATTGTTGCAGCTGATAAGCATTTTTACATGCTGACCTTGCTTGAGTCAGAGCTCAAATGCCTGTCTGCTGCAGGTCTGTTTTCTCCTAATATTTGGATTCTGGAACACCTTTGTTATGTCAGAGTACAGCCCACTCAAGATAAGAGTCATTCTGGCATGGGTGACTTCAGTTGCTGACACAATCTAATTGCCTTGTCAAGGATTAATTCTGGATTTTGCGGTAGTTTCCTTTTGAGTGGTCACGATAAGATCTTTTATCAGGGACTTATTTAACTCGTAAACTTGCATGGTTGTCTCTTCATCTCTTGACAGCCACATTTTTTAAGTGTTTTCTTTGTACACACAGCGAAAACCAAACTAATGGATTTAATTTTTACATGGAGTACCATATTCCTTCTGGTTTTGTGACATTGCACTGTACTTCCTTTTTGCATCTGAATCAGCAAATACATCAACTGCTTCAGAATCTGACTGTCATCTGAAAGTTTTTCTTCCTTTCTCACTGGCATCCAGTAGTTGAAGGTACAGAATGAACTGTGGTTTACAACTCATTTTTCCTTCTCCTTTTTTGTTCCTGGAGCCCAGGAGGCCAGTGAGTTATTTCTGAAATCACTATAGGTCTGAGGTCCTTGAAAGAGAGAGTTACTGTTCAGAGAACAAGTCCAGCAGAACATGGCTTTCTCTAACCTGTCCCTGTCAGCGGGGTATTATTTTTTTTTTTTGCCCTTGAAGCTAAGATATATGAATTTGTAGTTTCAAAATCAGCAGTCTTTGTACATTGTGGCCTTTTTCTGGCTGACCTTTCTCAGTAGTGATGAAAGGAAAGCTGCATTAATAGTCTGTAACATTATTTTGTAGTGTTTGCAGTAGTACCTCTGCTTCCAGACTCATGAGAGCAGTGTTTCCCCTGTGTTCTGGACTGAACTAGACAAGGGATCTGTAGCCTTATCTTGGAAATGCTTTGTTACAGCATCCCTCAAAAACAGGATTGCATGCTAAACCAGTATCTAACTCCAGCAACATTCATTATTATTGCATGCAGCCTCTATTAAAAGACTCAGTTAAATGAGACACGTGCCTTTATCCCATTTATGTGTCTGCTTAAAGTATGGTTGTTAATTTACAACATAAATACATAAAAATCTAAATGTTAACACATGGAGAGGCTTTGTCTCTGAGGTTTGACCATTTTCCAGCTAATGTTATGCTTCACAATGGACTAACAGTTTGGGAAAAGTTGAGCCAAATGTGAATAATCACTGAAGTGTGTTACGGGGCAGGTGAGACTCTTCACATCAGGCCTAAAGCCGTCAGCCTCTCCAGAAAGTGGCAAGCAGTAGTTTGATGGAGGAACAGATTACTCCCTTCTTAGATAAATGGCTAGTAGTTTGTGTTTTAGGGGAGTGGAGCGGACAAAGGTGAATTGCCCCAGAGGTGGGGATGAATTATAAAGCAAAAATGGTTGCCAAAGTAGGATTCCCTTCTGTGAGGGGCATATGAGCTGAAAAGGAGCTGTGAGTTTATTAGATAAGAAGACCCTTCAAGGCTGATCTGAGTCTAGATGGATGTAGCCTTGTTTCTTTTAATTTCTGTTCTCTTGTGACTTTATAAACCTTGGTAAACTGCATTGTCTATTGTGGATGTAGTAAATAAATCCTTTTATTAGCTGTTTACATTGAGGTTTGAGTGAGGGATGATATCAATACAGACAGCTAACTTCGAGGAATTTGTGCCCGTAGGCTCTTGCAATCCATAGATGGTACTGAACTACTCTTAGCCAGCCAGCAGTGCAAAAAATTTCTTAGAGGCTGTAAAGGATAGTGGCATTGCACAGGCCAGTGCAAAAGCCAATAACTCAGTGCCTAAGAAGGGGAGATATTTCCATTGCTGAAGAGGAAATATCTCTGGAATGCTAGTGAGAAGCCCAAGGATTGCAAAGGAATATCAGGGTAGAGGACATTATCACAAATTTTACAAATTGGGAAATTAAGAGATAGAGAAAAGTAAAATAATATTTCTAGGGTATGCACAAAATTCTTCTGTTCTGATATCTTAGCCCATTCCTATACCATGCTTTCAAGATCAGGTTTCTTCCAGCTCCTGTTAGTTGCTTCCCATATGGTGGTTGCCTTCACTAATGTAAAAGTTGAGCAGACTGTTAGGTCAGCATGCCTCTGAGATAACATCCCATTTTTAGAATTAGTTCAGTTTTCATTAGTGAATTAATTGGACATATAAATATTTATGACTATCTCAGATGTCTGATTACAACACGAAATAAATAATTCATTATAGAAAATGACCTTTGTACACTTGATACCGCAAGGATATAAATCAGATATGGCAATTTCCAAAAAAGCAGCACAATATACTGTTTTCACTGGAACACCTTCAAGTGAGTATCTTGTCGGGGCAACCATTGCTGTTCTAAGCTGGGTAACAAACCTTCCATTGTGTAAATAATATTGATGTGAGAAAAATCTATTTACAGAAATGTGCATGTAATATAAGTATATTGACAGTTGGGACAATTTAGGGAATCTATATACGATTTCTGTTAGATATTGGGAAGTGTCTGTGTGTAAGTCTATCAGACTACAAGCATCATTTTGAATAGGGGTGTATTTGCCTTGTCTGTTGTACTTCTGCAGGTTAGTTGAAATAAACTTTGCACCTGCCAAAAGCTAACAAAGAGGAAAAATTGAAATGGCATTAAGTAAAGGATTGAATACTCTGTGTGACAAGCCAGTTATCAAGCTTTAAACTTAAACTGGGAGACTAGACTTCAGTGGGAGGTTTTGGTCATACAGTGGGTTTGAAGAGGAACCACCTAACAAGGAAGGCCAGAAGATTAAAGGAAAGGGATTCTTACCAGCCATTTTAAAGGAAAATCAGCCTCTTTCCACAAAAAGGGTGCTTGCTGCAGAGATCAGGAGGAATGACTTAGAAAAGAAGAGCAACTGTCTTTCAGAGTAAATGGCACAAGCTTGAAAGAAGAGATTGAGGACTCCTGGTTATAGTGAGTTAGAATCTGAAAGAGTTTGAGATATCAGGAAGCTGAGACAGTGAAGTCTTAAAACAAGATGCTTCTTGTTTTGCCTGTTTATTTATGTTCCTTTTAATAGCTGAAGTAAAGGGATTTTCAGAAACCCTGTTAAGTCTATGCGTGTATCTATTTCACCTGAGACATATCTTTAAAAATACCTTCGTTGTGGAGTTCTGAGAGAGGGTTTCAAGGCACTGGAAACGAGCTGGCAGCATACCTCTGTGGCTAGCTGAGCTGGTCCACAAAGTTCACATGTCTGACAAGAGAAGCCAAAATGCATGCGCTCTGAGCCTCAAGGGACGCTTATAAACATAGCAATCCATGGGGTTGCCTCTGCATGGTTACCTGGGGACAGCTGATGAGACTTCTGTGAGGGCTATTGCAACAGAATATTGCTGTAATGTTTAGAGAGATGTAGCTGGGGATGCCTATGTAGGAGACACCTTTCAGTACAAGGTATTACTATTGAAAGGTACTAGTTTGTCCAATTTGTAAATGGAGAACCTGAAGCATGTATAAAATATGATTTCTGCAGTACAGGAAGTGAGTTAGTCAAAGGTATATCTCTTGAGTTCTCCTAACTCCTAGGATTGTATTTGAAATGTAAACTCTCTTTCTAATGCTATCTAGTAAAAGGAGCATCCTAAAATAAGACAGTAAAATCCTTACACCACATCACTCATAGCATATAAAGATATCTTTCTTGAATGGATGATGTCAGTTGCTATTTTGCTCATCATGCTTTTATTCTGCTGCAAGCTTTGCTCTTTTAGTAGGTACTCTGTGCTTAAACAGAGAGGTAGGAGCTGGGGTTATTTGCAGAGGGTATCCTCACTGAGGAAAAATGACCCATTGCTATATGACATGATAGAACATAATGTCTGTAGGTTAAAGCATTGTTAACAATTTGATGCAAACACAGTGCTGTAGATCCTGCTTCATATTGTGTGTACAATCTAATTCACTTACTTATAGGGTGAAAGCCTTAACTGATTTCTCAGTTCAGTGCTGCTTGTGGTGACATACAAGTATATTATCTATTCTCTTGCTTTTTTTTGTTTTGCTGAATGGTATCACAAAATGTTTTCCTCTTTCACGTTCTGAAAGCCCACAGTATTGAACACAGAGCTGTTCCATAAACTAAACAACATGTAGAAGAAAACTGAATAGCTGCTAATGAACTGCTAAAGGCTGGTTATTCCAGGTCATAGTTACTGTACCCAGTGCATGGTACAGAATCCTTACCTGTCATGTTTTCTCTTTGTAAATTAAGTTCAGGCATTCTCTTAACTTTCTTCGGGAGCATCCGCAGCAGTCCAAGAGTTTGTTAGTTTATTCTGTGTTTAAATTCTGTTCTGAAAGTTCATGGACAATTGTTGTTGTTGTTGTTATTAAATTGTTCTGTCTTCAAGATCACAGCTCTTGGAGGTGTTAATCTCCCTCAAATCCCCTGAATCAGTAGGAATTGAAATTGATTAGTGCTTCTCAGTGTGAAATACTGGGCAGGAGCAAGCTCTGAGAATTTTTGCTTGTGTCCATATTGGCACCTGCTGTTTCTCCCGGGGTGTTTGTACCTTTTCCTCAGTGGGATAGCTGAGTACTTTGGTAATGTGTTTTTGTATTAGTGGACATTAGGCCTATATGTAAATTGTGTGGACTTTCAGGTACCTTCCCTTGTGTGATAAAAACAAATCAGATCTTTCTTATTGATGACCATATATCAGAATGTATAGTAAAGTGTACCAAGGTCTAAATTACTCTTCAAAGTTACAAAGCCAGACTTTTTATTGGATGCATATCTGAGAGAATCAGAGTACTGTAGCAATGTTGTTAGCTATGCAAGTCAGAATATACAAATGCATAAGTCATGAAGATAAGAAAAGGTCCATCAGTTATTATATTATACTGTGGAAAGATATGTTCACTTTTTTTTTCTGAAACTAGCTTCCCATCTGAGTTTGCTAACACATTAATCTTTCTGCTTGCCTTAAATATTAACAAATGGTAAGGTCTTTTTTGGGTTCAGATCAGCAAAAAACAAAGTTGTTTTTGTTCCTCTCTGTGGATTAAGGCATTATTAAATAACGTATACAGGTATAACAGCTCCGAGAAGCTTCTATGTGTGTCACTATCTGTCCTTGTCTTTTACCCATCTGTACCCCAAAATCCCTAACTGATTTTCAAGTTCAATAATTAACTGTGAGAAGCAGTGAATATTGTCATTGTCCTGCCACTTTTTGTCAGTCTTTTTGCCTGAGAAGATGTTGAGCCATTTGCTTGTGGATTTGCCTTGGTCTTTGTTACTGAACTCAACTTAGATGGTTATAGGCCCAGATAGCATAACCCGAATAATACATTTATAATTTATTAAACTTAATTCTTTAAAGGCTCTTTTGATAACTGCTCCATGAAGATAGCTGCTGAAAGAAGTTTAAAATTAATGGATTCTATCTCATATGCCTATTATTATTTTTGAAGCCTGTTAGAGAAGAGAAATTATGCAAATTGGTGTCACGCTAGGCTACTGCACACATGCTGGTAATGCATAACAACTAGCTCTGATGAAAATACTTCATCTTAAGCAAGAGTCATTGTCAGCACTAAGAGATGTTCTTTATATCACAGTTAACAGTTTATTATTATTTTTCTTATGGATAAAGAAGAGTGGTCTTATTAAAAACCTCATTAGAATAAAACTGCTGTAAAAGCAATACTGGAGAACTATAGTGATGAATTATGATTGATTACATTATACAATTAAGGTATATTGCAAAACAATAGGAAGATCCCTTCAAAAAATTAAGCAGTTGTTGCTCACTCTCTGTGAATGACTGAGTGGCTTTAATTCTTCAGCTCCTGCATGTAAAAGACTTGATAAATAGATCAGGCTCAGGATCAATTAGTGTCACAATGATCTTCAGTATTAATGGAGCGAAGCTGCTAGGATTGCACCAGTTTATCTGTACCCTTCATGACAGCATCTTAAGCTAACACGCACTGCATTGTCTATCTAGTACTGGGCATGGGAACCAGTACACAGAACACGCAGTTCTGTGCAGCACTGGCCGATACGAGCACTCCCTGTGAGGAAGCTGTCTTAGTCCTGAAGAATTCCATTATCCTTAGTGGGACAAAAAGCCAATGTAAGATAAGCTGGTTTCAGAAAATAGGTCACTAATGTAAGTTTGTAGTTATTTTCTTCCCAGGTTTATCCTACATCTGTCTTAGATTTCTTTTTCCTCATCTGTACACAAAGCATATCAAGTTTTTCTGATTAGACTGCAGTGAAGAACCTGGTTTTGGTCTAAGGATCATCATTCTGTTATAGCCCTTCATCCTTCCATTTTAACGTTAACACATGCATTTTGTTTGCCCTGTTAAACTGCTGCCAAAGGAGGCGGAGAAAACCTTCTCAGGTATTGATTTTTCACACATGGGGACTGTAGCTCGTAGTGACTTGATTTGCCACCTGCAGTTTATAACTGAATGGGCTCATGGGATTATAAACTTCATTTTAGCAATGAGTTCCCAGCCTGAGATGAAATTGATGTGTTAGCTGTTAGTCATTTGTAACTATTTAATGTATTTTGCTTGTTGGAATTCTATTTAGATGGCTAATATAAATAGCATTTTTGCAATAGGAATGCCACTGGTCAGAAGTTCCTGTTTGAGCTGTTAATCTTAACTGGCTTTCAGATATTTGGATCTGGTCTCGGATAATCATTTCTGATGAATATTTTTGGGTCTTTCTGGTTTTCATTGTTACATTTATAATGTAATAATTATGAACTAACTACATCATGGTAACTGACTATGTACATAATTTTATTCAACATTTGGTCCTTGGAATTGTAGATATGGAACTGATTAATTAGCAGTCAAACACATTAAATGTATTATAGTTCGTCATGAATGATCAGGGCCTTTATTTTCAGTGGTATTCAAAACTTCACTAGAAGTTTCTGTTGATTTTTGTGTTAGTAGCAAGGTACCCTTTGCCTCACAGGATAAGACAACTCTTCAAAAATACTTGGTTTACCATGTGCAGGAAGTGATTTTTTTGCAACAATTTGAATCTCAGTAAAGCATTCAGTCTTTCATCACTGAATACATTTTTTCTCTGTCGATCCCAGCTTCCATTATAGGTTTTCTTAAATACAGAGTACCTCCCAGAAATCCTGGAAGTGTCGTTTTTCCATTAATAATACATTTTTCTAATTTTGTGAAAACAAAAGAAAAATATATTTCTTGCATGTTAGTGAGAAGTGCAGGTTTGCATTACTATTCATCTCTGAGAATTATGCAATCTTTATATGCATTGGCTTGACCATTTTTTTTGCTTAACTTCCAATTCAACACTGATCTTAGGATATTTATGTTGAACCTTAGTGAAACAGTCTTTTGAGGTTTTGTGAGAAAATCCTTTCTAACAGAAGATTGCATCCAGATTTGACAGAGAAGTAGAAATCCCCCAGATAAATAAGTTCCTACAGTTTTCGTAAAAATCTGTGTCAGGCTAGAGGAATGAACCATAAGGAGTGTCCCCTCTGAGGGGGATACAGGTTGAATTCTGTCCCTGATTCATTCTGCTTTGGTTGTTCCATCCATGCGCTATCAATTCCAGCTTAGGTGCAGCAGATGTTGTCATTTGGGGGTATCAGAGGAAAGCAAGAATGATAATTATTATGATAGTAGGAAAGGAAAAAGGTGCAGATTTATCAAATTCATTTGTTTCACTGCTCATGAAGCAAGTTGCTTTGTGGCTTTCTTAATTTTGTGAGTTACTGTTTACAAATCTTTTCGCTCTAGCTACATTTCAGCTTCTGTGCCTATTCAATTAGAGAAGTGCAGCTATGGTAGACCAGAATAAAGCATGTTGTATGTATGAAATCCTATGAAAATGTGTGGAATTGAATGATTCTAACAGAAAGAAATTTGATTACTAATATAATACCTTTGACATCAATGAAGATTAGATAGAAGAATCAAAGCACCAAGAAACTGTCTGAAGTACTGGTGATCATTTTTATTAAAAAAGTTGGAGTGGCTTGAGTTCACCCTCATCTTTAAGACCTTCTTACTTTAGAAAACCCCAATGGTTGCTGGTTCTGTTCTTGATTATGCAGTAGATTGAGGCAGTGTTTAGTTTAACTTAAAGGGCACGGCCCCATTCCGTGCATGCTAAGCAGATCTCTTTAAGGGTAATATTACACTGTTTGCAAGTCCCATTCAACTAGAAAATGGCTTGAGGTGAAGCAAACTGGTATGACTGCTGTAGACAACAGATGACACGAAGCCATGGGGTCTGTGGTAAGAGAGAAGCAACTTCAGAATGAATTCCTGGGAAGCAGAAGAATCCTGATTTTTGAGGGACATGCAGTTATGAAGGACCCAAGATGCCAGAAGTGTTTACCTGGACCCCATGGAAGATGAAAGTTTATCAAGAGTGTTGTGGTGCTTGCTTGGGAGTTGCAGGATGAGGTGCTAAATAGTTCTGGAGTAAAATAACTTATTTGTGATCCAGCAACAGAGTCAGCAGTGCCTCCTGATCTGACACAGGCCTTAGGAAAGACTGAAAATGCATACCCATTAAGAAGAGCATTAGATTTGCAGGGGAGCTGGTCAAGGGCCAAGCTGTACTTTAACTTTGCCTATATGCATCCTAGATCTGTTTGTTTATGAAACTGGCTGATCACGAGGATGTATTTGCCCACCCAAAGTAGTCTTCTTTTCTGAACAATACAGCAATGATCAATCATTATTGGACAAAGGTTAATGCTTTACTCATAAATATAAGGGTGCAATGAGAGTTTACTTATAAAAATTTGTAATGCAACAGATTATGATGCAATGAATCTAAATGAAAACATGCAACTGGATTGTCTGGACTAGGCACGTACATCTTTCCTACCATGCATTTTCCAGGATATTAATGAAAAGTTTTCTGGTTTAGACTCAAACATTTGATCCAAGTATTTGAATTAAGATTATAATCTTACAAATGCTTGTGGTTCAGAACTGGTTTAGGAGTGGTGGTGTGAAATTTTCACCATTCGACTAAAGTGTTCAAAAATCAAGTTGTTTTTCCTCTTTATTTCTAGAGAAGGAGGTGACATGTAGATTTCTCTGCCGTGATGTCAGTAGCTGTTTTGTGGGTAGTTTATTATGGCTGATCCTAGGAATGGGGTTGTGTTTCATGCTGTGATGAGCTGGAAGCATAGACAAGACAAGAGAGCAAACATTCACAACGCTTTCCTCAGAACTAGTGTCCGAACACAATCCATTGCCACTGGTTATCACTCCATTCTGGCCCTGTGGCTGATGTTACAAGTCTAAAGTCTTAGATTATCTAGTCCATCCATATAAAGGAAGCAGAAGAAAAGTAAGTAACAAAGATATTCCTGAATTTAAAGGATTTATGTAGAGAGAGTATATGTAAGCACAATTAGTAAAAAGTTTAAAAAGTTTAAGCTGGAGTAGGTGGAAAGGGAGAACGTGTTTCCCAGTTACATCCTCTCCATATCCATTTTTAACATCCACAGAGTCAGTTTCACAGTTTGTGTATTCAACAGAGACTGGTTCTGTGGACTGAATTTAGCAGGAGTGTTTTCAGGGATCTACCTTTCATTTCTAAATAATAGCAGTTCTATTCCTGATTGTCCTATTTTTCCCTTATGTTGGCCTAGTGAAACAATGTAATCAGTTAAAGTATGGTTCTTTTTGTTTGTAAGTTGTATAGCATCAATAACAGCTTTTGAACATACTTTTATCCTTCTCCTTCATCTCCTTCCATCACTGACCTTTATTCTGGAAAGAACTATGCACATCACATTTTGCAGTCTCTCTTTCTGAGACCAATTGAGAACAGTTATAGGATGGTGTGTTGATGGATTCTTTTGTATGCTTCATTTCAAGATACTGACATCCTCTTTGTTTTAACCTAGCCAGTGAGAAACAGCAGGAGGAGACTAGCAGAGGAAGCTGTTCTGACTATTGATTTTCTTGTGCCTTTCGGTGGTTCATTAATTCCTCTAACAATTGCTTCTTATGGGTGTGACCATTACTAGCCAGCAGAACAGGGGCTGTCATGGCTGGGTGAAGCCATAGCTGATAATGTCAACTTTACCGTCTGAATTCTTCTATCTATGAGTTATTCATTTCGTATGGAAGCAATATTGAGCTCCCTACAAACAGTGAAATACCTTCATTTTGAATATGACATTCTTATTCTTCCACAGTATGTGTAGATGCCAGAAGAGTATAAGCCAGCTGTTTCACAAGAGAGACAAGAGGGGTTAGACAAATAGAACATTGCAAAAATTAGCCCTGTGCACGAATTGTTCATATAGAAACAGTATGTTCAATTTTGTTCCACTAGTATTGACTGATGTTGCTATTATGTCCCTACCAGCTATATTAGAATTCAAAACTGTCTAGTACTGTGTACCATGACTGTTAGAAAGCACCAGGCTGGAGTGAGGCACTTAGTAATTTCAAAACCTCTACGGATGTCTCATTTTACTGTGAGCTAGAAAAGGGTGCGTGTTGGAAGGCAATAGGCAAATTACTGTTGTGTAGAAGTTGAGTAAGGCAGTACTGAAAATAGAACAGTAATCGTAAAGCTATTTCTGGCACTGTTTTTCTTGCTTATGAGTCCCTCTTGTCCCCATAATTCCTGAGAAAGATAGCTGTGATAATAAATTTGTAAGAAAAAGTTGCTGATTTTATTCCAGAAGTAATTATATCATTAAAAAAACTGCATGTAGTTATTCTATATAGGGTTTGGGGGTTTTGTTTTGTTTTCACAACATAGGTGAAGATCACAGTAGAACGTCTAGGACATCACATAATTTTCCAGATGGCTATTTTGAGGCTGTTTAGAGCCATGGACTACAATTGGAAGGCTGTAGTTCACAGAGGGAAAAATGATTGTTACACTGTCTGTAACCCATATTTCTTTTACGTTATCATAAAAGAAAGTTACTGTTTTACATTATAAAAAACAAACAATACATGTAGTGTGTTTGTCTTGGGGATACTGTTAAAGGGTGATAATATGCCATCATTGATTTTAATGTTGATCTGATAGGGAAATATTTTCTTTAAATGTAGATAAATGTTATTTGCACATTTGCCTGCCTGCTGTCTAAGTTAGTCTGTCATGCCTGGTCTGACTTAATTTGTTCTGACTGTTAAAGGTTTTCAAAATAGAAAAATCCAGGTGTTATGAAGAAGTGCATGAAATTTACGTTATTGATGGAGAATATCTCTTTTCATGGATAAATGAAGGGAACCCTGTCAATGGCTGAAGCCTGTTAATTTTTTGTCTTACGCTACTGTTTGTTGGTCAACTTTTACAAGATTTATTTTAAGTTAGTGTATTATCTCTGCTTTTTAAAAAAAATCATGCTATTTGCCCCTATTTCAGCCTGAGAGCAGTTTGACTAGACTCCATCAAGTTGTCCTTACTTTTGCTTTGCATTCTGTCTCTTCCCAAGTATGCAAAACAGGTTTTGGTAGAGTGCTATGAACTTGTTGATAGCATTCCTCAAATAGCGTAAGTGTGTGCAGTCCCAAATAGCTTTGTGTAGGATGTTCCCCATCCAGTAGAGTTAATTGCCAAAGTGTAATTTTTCAGCATCTGGTGCAGGCTATTTTGCTTGCCTGCATGGAACAGATTTAACCACTGAGAAGTTTTCTCCAGCTGGTGGCAGAAATAATGAAATACTTGTAATCAATAGGTCTCTAATAGGTTAGGCTCCCGCTGGGGAGGGCATTGCTAAGTTTTTCACAGCTAGAAGCCACTCTCTGTACATCATTTCAAAGCCCAGAGAGGTGTGAGGCCTGATGTGGGGGGAGTAAAAGGAGAATTTCTTCCTAAAGAAATTTCAGCTTCAGCATTTTAGCATTAAGGTCTTCTGAATATTGGGTTGTTGTAAAAGTGGTTGCATTCATATGTAATTTCACTGTAGAAATACAAATTAAATGGCAGCCCTTGTTAAAACAAAGTCATTTTCTTTTCTGAATCTCAGCAAATCAGGAAATAGAAAAAGAAAAGCGCAAATTCACTTTACAACTTCAGCTTTTTCCTTTAATGTTTACATTTTGTGTTTTAAAAAAAAATCCAGATTTCACAATATTGAAGATAATAGTGGATACTGTTCTTTTGCTTTTTTTGTACTGTAAAACAGTCACATCTATCATAGGAATGTCACAAGGGTTACTATGTTGTGTGCAATGGGCACTTTCACTGATGGCAGATGTAGAACCTCATTTAGATATGTATTGCTTGAGTTCAAGAAGAAGCTGTTTTAGTTTAAGCAGAAGAGGTTTATGGTACGTATTTGGCAAATCTGATTCCACGTAATGCATAAACACGCTACCTGTAAATGCCGCCTTGTTATCACAATGCATAGAAGTGTTCACTCACTAAAATTTTTCTTCAGTCCTCCATCTGTAACAATTTTGCATTAGATTTTGTCAACATTTTCTTCTGGTATAAAGAAATGCTAATGTATTTCAAAAATTTGGAGATACCATTTTAAGGGTTATTTATGAATCAGAACAAAAGCAGGCAGTGACACTAAATTGTTTTGGTTTGTTTTAAGGAAAAACATTTATCCACAACAGCTGCTTGGAGGGAGGCATCATAATAAATATTACATCAGTACAAAGAGTGTCATGCGTCATTTTCTGGACAATCTGTGTGATAGGGTAGTTGTTATAGTGACAGTGAAATAAATATCAGTCTTCCCCCCCCCCCCCCCCCCCTTTTTTTTTGTAAGGGTGCATCAAAGCTGTTTGCAGTCTGCTCTTCTCTGTTTCTTTGCACATGAACATCTGTAGCATTTCTCTTAAAGCATTAAAATCACACGTGTTCAATATGTTTTTTTTTTTTAACCTGAGATGCAACTGTTCCAATTTATGTTTGTATTCACCACCACCCCCCACCCTGCAAGCGAACCTTGCTCTTAAGGTTGGCTTATCAGGAGCTACATGTCTGTGGCTGCTGTCTTCAGTGCGTGTAGTACAGTCTGTTCACTGATTTCAGAGAAGTCTTTCGCCTGACCTGCTTCTCTGTTGAGGTGCTAACTGTATGTGTTCAGAATACTGTTCTTTATTTGTGGCATGCTGTATTGGATCCAAGTAGTGAGAAACTGTCCTAATAACTTACATTATTGACCCACAACAGATAAATGACATTGACTCTAGCTTCCCCCCCCCCCCTTTCCTTCTTTTTCCTTCTTTTCTTTGCCTTTTTTTGGTCAAGAGACCAAAGCAATTCGATATATGATTTGGCACCATCTTTGGTGCAAATACAGTTTTAACCAAGGAGGGAAATAGGAGATTGTCTCTAAGTGTGCCTGCCGTTGTTTAAAAAAAGATTTTACTACTTCTAACCTGACTTTGGTAACAGCCATGTTTTGCACCTGCTATATGGTAAATTACTTTTACAACATGTGAACATTTTGTCTTAGGGTCTAAAAGAATTTAAAATTTCTTCTGGAAAGGAACAAAGCGTGCAAATGAATTTATACACATGCTTCCATTTTGAATATTGCTATGCAGACTTCCACTGCATGTAAATTTGCACAGAGGTTATTTTCTTCTCTATCATGAACAGAAAGCACAATTATTTCTTTAATTAGACTGAAGAGCTGCTGCTTCATTCCTTATTAATTTATCAGTTTCCCCAGCCAGTCTCACATTCCTTTCTGACTAAATTTCTCGTGTCAGACAGTTGTCACTGATGCTGGAAATAGTGAAGAGATAAATAAGACAGCAGGTTTTTAAAATTATTTCAAGCAGGTTTGCAGATATCAGACATGCTTAGAGAGAAATGGCTCAAACCTTAGAATTCAAGTGTACGTCTGAGGTGCTAGTTGATCCATCTCCAAAAATCAAGAGCTTTTGCGGTCAGCGGTGGTGTTGTCTTCAATTGCTTTTGTCAAGATCACTTTCTTATTTTTCTCTTTCGGTTTGTTCATGGATCGCAGATTTTACATCTCCTAGTTAAGTGTACAGATAGCTGAAGTGGTCTGTCTACTGACAGCCACCAAATGGGCAAATAGTATTCTTTCTTAGAGAAACCATAAACCAGTTAGCTATCCTAATGATGAATTACATAAGAAGGTTAAGTTAATCTCATCTTAAACTTCATCTTTCCTTTCTCTAATTCCAGTTCAGGGACAAGGTCTAGGTTCTTACTACTTGAAATGAAATCCTAAAATGGTATTGTCATTTTCCTAATCACCAGAACTTGCCATCTGTGTAATTCCAGGGGTGGAAAGGAGCCCTTTGCATAGGCTGCAGTGACCCATACATCACTCAGGAGTGTTTGGGGAAATGACTCCCCTGACCAGGAGATCGCCTGAAGGTAGAGGTGCAGTCAACCAGTGTAGCTGACCATAACACGCTCTGACTGAAATACAGAGACAAGTGTAATTGTTGAGAAACATTTCCAGTGATGAATGTCACCACAGTGATGTACCTGTTGCCTATTATCAAGTTGGTTTGTATTTTATGATACCAGCCAGCTCAGTCTTAACTTTTATTAAACTAGTTATACTTAGTCCTGTTGTAGATATATCAGATATGATGAGGTGTTATACTTACTGAATGCCTGTCTGGCAATTATCCAGGGAGCATTAGACAAAAATATGTTAAAAGCATGACATGGCTTTTTAATGCACAAGAAGTAGGGCCTCATTTCGTGAGCCGTGTTAAACCAATTCTGTAAAATGTCCATTAAAAGAGCATGCAGTAGAGGGTGGGATCAGATTTTGTCAGAACTTGTTAAAATGTGTTCAGAGCGATGCAGTGTATGGGGTAACGTTTGAAGCAAATAATACATACAGCAAAGTAAGTAAAGAGAAGTGGTCCCCAGAGTTTTCTTTCCATTTCTTCATTTAGTGATCTTATCTTTCTGTCTGGTCTTCATTTGTGATTGTATCTGTATTTCTTCTCAAATTAGGACAATATTTGATTTCTTTATCATAAGATGCCTTCTTTAGTACAAAGTTACTTAGGGCTTCCCATTGCATGTGTGTCTGCTTTTTTTCCAGGAAGCCATTGTATGGATTGTTTCAATATAATTCCAGTATGATTGGACTAGAATCATTAGCCGATCCCTCGGATACCTGGGAAATTATAGAGACTATTGGGAAAGGCACTTACGGTAAAGTCTATAAGGTTGCCAATAAGAAAGATGGGAGTCTGGCAGCAGTAAAGATTCTGGATCCTATCAGTGTAAGTAAAAAATATTAACCTGTAACTTCATTGTTAATTTAAAAGAATTCTCAAACAGAGTTGAAATGTAAATCAAATGTGTAAGATATTGAAAGTGTCCTGAAGGAAACAACTTTGCAGAATGCATTGACAGGAGGAGTTTGTTACCAGCACCTGAAAGCTGCAACTTAAAATTTGATCATCTTGTAGGTTATTTGAAGACAGCATTTGGCTAGTTTCTTTTTTAGGTCTATGTAATTCTTCTGGTACAAATTTAGATATCTGTGCTTGGAGCATGCAAATGATAAGAAGGCAAAGAGGCATTCCTCTTAGGGGCCTGCTATAGCAGGGAAAATACAAGATGCTGGTAATCTTAATGTTCTTACTTTATTCTGTGTACTCCTTAAAAGAATTACTTTTCCCATCACAGAAGAACTGTGAACTTTAGGATATTTTATAGTTATCTTTTATAAGCGGATAATACTGCGAGGCAATAGTAAGATAAAAACAGAAGAGCACAGCCCAAATTCTCGGAGGTAGTTCTGTGCCAGCTCCAGTTTTAGTGGGTATTAAATGCCTAGCTTCCCTTGAGAACCAAGGCCCTAGTTTTCAATGGAAGATTTAATTGGCAGCTGCTCAGGTTGGAGTTTGATCATGACAGCTGGGCTAAAATATTTACTAAAAAAAGTTACATTTCTATCATCTGCCACTACTGAAATTCATCTTGGTTTTCTCTTGTATAAATCTGAAGAAGGTAATAAGTACGATGATATCCTTTCTAGCAAAATGCAAAAAAAGGCAAATGCATGTAAGAGCTTAAATTTTCCAATAGTCACAGTCTGTGCAGAAACAAGGGAAGATTCAGTGCTTAAGTACTGTTCTGAGTTGCGGCCTGTGTGCTGATATTAAACAGTATTTTGTAATTGTCACAGAATTCTTTCATTAACAAATATTTAGTAACGTTTGCTTATTTCATGGGTTTTGTTTTGTCTTTCTTCAATTGTTTCGAGTGTATCTCTTTTCCTCATAAGAATGTCTTTGTTTTTACTGATGTCCCTTTTGAGGTTTTGTGAAATTGTTCTCTGTTTGCTCCCATCTGATGACCATAGAAAAAAGGATGAATCAAAGGTTCATGTATTTATGTTTAGCTTGCACATTAAAAATATGCATGTTTAAAAACAGCTTAGAAAATAACACGTGTAAATTTCTTATTTAGACAACTGAGCAAAGTTAAATATACTCTTTACTTTTCTGGTTAAGTATATTATGCACTAAAGAATCCTTGAAGAACAACTGCTTGCTTTACACAGACTTCACATTTCTGTATGTAAAAAAAGCAAAAGTGGCATGATTTGGTGTGGATTAAATTTACCGTATTGTGTGAGTGCTTTCAGCTGCATTAAAGTAAAACCATTTAAAAGTACAAACTAATTAAAAAATGGTTCTTTTTATCCATGAGAGTTTGTTCTTGCTTTGTACGGACTTACTGTGTTTATATGTTCTGTATGTTTGTGTTTTTTATTTAGGATGTAGATGAAGAAATTGAAGCAGAATATAATATTTTGCAGTTTCTTCCCAGTCATCCTAATGTTGTTAGATTTTATGGGATGTTTTACAAAGCAGATCAATATGTGGGAGGACAGCTCTGGCTAGTACTTGAGGTAAAAACATTTTGATAACAGTACATCTTAACTAGCAAACATTGTTGGGTTTCTGGTTTTTATTGCTGGAAGAGTCACAGGCTTTCATGATTCTCTGATCGGGGCCATTAATCAAAGGACTGGTGATAGCTGATGTGTGGTAGCCTACTGTTGAAAATCACATCCAAACTTAAAGTTTTTTTAATAGGGAATGTCCTTGCATTTTATTTCTGTTAAAGTTGCTACATTCTGCCTCCAAAACAAGCAAATCCTTTTGAAAAGAATGGTTTGCCTAAAAACAGCTTGATTTTTTGTGTGTGTGTGTGTTGGAGGAAACATTAGATAAGACATTTTTCTAAACTTATGGAGATCTCAAGCACTTGAGGGGAATGCAAAAGATGATGAAGTAGTAACATGGAGGACAGTTAACAAACATGCTGCCTATTGCAAAAGCAAACAGAGAAAATGTAATAGGAAAGTCTGTTTTATGGTAAATTAAAACTAGAGGGTGGTTGTTGTTGAAAACCTAGCAACAGAAATGCCTTCTATTAGCTCTTCTTGTTCAGTGACAATCAGTATTCTTGTAATGAAAAATGTATATTTGTGGTCTTGTTGCCAGTTAAGTGACTGCCAAAGATTGTTGCAAGATGAGGATTTCTTCTAGATGTTTTCTAGGCTTAATTGATACAGAGCTTTGCACAGACTGATGAGTAACAGAGCATTCAAACATTTCTCTCTGTTATAACCAGACCAGTAAAAGTTAGCATTCACTTTTCAATGACTGATAATTTTAGAAATTCCACTCACTGTTCTTGAATGGTGACTGGAATCAGAATAGGGAATCTTTATTTCCACTTCTAAGTTGTGGAATCCCAACAGTACATCTAACTTCTACGTACTGCGGAATTATGTAGCTTGAATGAAAACTTTTGGATGGGTTTCATCTTAAATTTCAGTAACTGTTGAAAAAAGAGCTTTTTGTTTTGGTGTTGTCTTTTACTGTATGCCTGCTGGCTTTGTGTTGAGTTGTGGCTTGATTTCCCATTCTTTTTTAATACAAGTGTAATGTATCCAACAGATGCATCACATGTGGTATTCCATATAACAAAATTTTGTAAAGCAAAATTGTGACACATTCTATGTAACAAAATTGAATGTAGAATTTGAGAGAGTTAAGTGTTTGTACAGACCTTATCAATTAAGTATGTTCATTTCAGATGTTTTTTGGTGCACTTTATCCAAAGTTTTAAAGAAATTTGACATTAAAAATATTGTGTTTTCCTCATACGGATGTGGTGGGTTGACCCTGGCTGGATGCCAGGTTCCCACCAAAGCCACTCTATCACTCCCCTTCTCAGCTGGATGGGGGAGAGAAAATACAACAAAAGGCTTGTGGGTCAAGATAAGGACAGGGAGAGATCATTTGCCAATTACCGTCACAGGCAAAACAGACTTGACTTGGGGAAATAAGTTTAATTTATTACCAATCGAATCAGAGTAGGATAATGAGAAATAAAACTAAATCTTAAAAACACCTTCCCCCACCCCTACCTTCTTCCTGGGCTTAACTTTACTCCCAAATTCTCTACCTCCTCCCCCGCAGCGGTGCAGGGGGATGGGGAATGGGGGCTGCGATCAGTTCATCAAACGTCTCTGCTGCTCCTTCCTCTTCAGGGGGGGGACTCCTCACACTCTTCCTCTGCTCCAACGGGGGGTCCCTCCCACAGGAGACAGTCCTCCAAGAACTTCTCCGATGTCAGCCCTTCCCAAGGAAGGGTTGTTTCTCTCACATATTCTCACTCCTCTCTCTGGCTGCAATTGTGCAGGTTTTTTTTCCCCCCTTCTTAAATATGTTATCCCAGAGGCACTACCACCATTGCTGATTGGCTTGGCCTTGGCCAGTGGCAGGTCCGTCTTGGAGCCGGCTGGCATTGGCTCTATCGGACATAGGGAAAGCTTCTAGCAGCTTCTCACAGAAGCCAACCCTGTAGCCCCACCGCTACCAAAACCTTGCCTCGCAAACCCAATACAACAGATAAATTTACCAGACAAGGCAAACTATTTCTTGTGCTGGAATTTACATGCAAATTTATGTATGCATAGCAGTTACTTTTTATATTATAAATTAATGACACTTTTTCAGTAAAAGGGAATATACAAAGTACTCAGACTTTGATCCCCGTGTCTTTGATGAAATATATTCATTGGATGTGTGACTTCCAAAATTTGTAATAAAAAGGTGGATTTTTTTTTTCTTTAGGCACAATTTTGCCATGTTTACTCACTACAAGCAGGACCTTACTTTGATAAATGCCTAGGATGAGGAAGGGTAGCAAAAGTGGACACCCTAAATATTTTTATGATGATGCAGTTCTCTGATAGGTGTAGCACAGACAACTGTAAAGCAAGCTTCCCTACTTTTCCATCTAAATGTGCATCAGTTGGCTTTTTAAAGTATTACCATTAAGTATAAAGTGGTAGTGAAGTTTACAAGTTCATTTTGTCCCAGATCTTTGCTGGCTGTCAAGAACAGTGTCACTGACAGCTGCAGTAGTATTTGTGGCATACATTTATTTTCAGAGCCAGTCATTCATTTAACATATGCTACCAAACAGCTGTCAGTCTGTATCATTTTTCAGTCACAATCAGCTAGTTGTTGTTTTTTTTTTTTTTTTTTTTTAAGTGAGGGCATACTTTTCTATATTTTATTCGCAGGCTAGAGATAAGTTTAGTACAGCCTGTCTCAATAGAACATTTAGTGCAATGAAAGCAATAAACAAAAATCTTGGACTTAATGGCTTGTCAGCAAATGGATAAGCATGGAAAGAAAAACATGCACTTTCTCATATGAGATGATTAACTTCTCCTGTAAATACATTTGATGATTGATATTGAGCTGAATGCTCCCACCTAATTGATTTTAAAAAAATATATAAAATTCCCTACTAATGAATTAAAAAGTAAAGTCAAATTCCTGCAGAACTCATCAGTGTTTTCGGTGATGAAATTTTGCTTCAGGAACTTAATGACATAAAGGGTGTCTTGTTTATCATGTGATCTGGTCCTTTCCATGAACTAAAATTTTTCATCTAGTGAAATTTTTTGATACAAGGGGAAGTTAATAATAAATGAAGGAAAATACCAACATATCACAGAAATTAGTGATTGAACTGATATACAATTCAAAAGAGCTCTTTGAGAGATACAAAACTTGAGAGTTTATAAAACTTCTGTTTTCATACCATTCTGCTGATTTATGCTGTAGTATTTTAAACTTAATACTGATAACATAAAATGAACTTGTGTTGAAACGCATGTGATTTCTGTATGGCAGAAACATTGGTAAGGGTGCTACCTACAAAAAGAGGTCTAGCGGAAAGAATTCAATGAAAGAAAGGCAATCAATTCTCCCATCTTTTTTTTTGTCGAATGATTGTGAATATTAAAGTAAGAAAAGGACAAAGAAAGAGGAGAAGGGAAGGAGGTGAATAGCTGCTTAGAAGGGCATGGACAGTAAACTAAGGGTGTGGGTGAAAACATTTACAAAGATTCTAATTTTACTTTTTCTCCTCCTCTTTTGATGTATGGCAGCCCATTAGTGGGAAATGCTTGCAAGAAGCTGCTTTTCTGGATCAGAATGTTTCATCTCAGTTGTTGATAGCACATGCCATCAAATCTGAGTATAGAGATATGGCTTCTGTCTACTTTATATTGCCTGCCAGCAGGAGCATTGATGGAGTGAAAGTTTAAAATGACTGTAATTTGTTGCCTCCCAGTTATCAAGAGCATCAATCTTTTCTGTCTGGCCTTTTCTTTGCACAAAAGCAGTTTTTCAAAAACACAATGCATGTATTATTGTGAAAATACTCAAATAATGTAAATTGGACTTATAAATCCTCTTTTAACAACAAAATACAGTCCTGTTCATAATATTTTGATTTTTAGTTACATTTTATAAATTACACTTCATAATCTTCGGTTTTTCACTTCCCTCCCCCCACCCAGACTGCTGTGATTTATTATTAACATTGCTAATAAAATATGTTCTAAGGTGGGGTGACAACATAAATAATTGCAAGTAAAAATCTAGTTGTTCCCAGACTTGTGTTGTAGTGCAGTTTTGCACGGTAGGTGTTTACAGCCTAAACAAGTATATAGAGTAACTGAGGACTTGTCTTGCTTCCCCCCCACCCTTGCAACTCCCCCCTTCGCAGCTGTGCAATGGAGGTTCTGTCACAGAGCTTGTCAAAGGCCTGCTGAAGTGTGGCCAACGGTTGGATGAAGCTATAATCTCATACATCTTATATGGTGCTCTCTTGGTAAGGACGTTCATTGGGCTTGTAATGACAGCAGAGGGTGCAATTTACTCATCTCATACGTACATTTGCCATTTATAAAGTATGGTAATGTTGACAATATTATGTGGGTTATTATAGCAGCAGGGGTTGTATCAAGCATGTAATCCAGTGGACAGATGTTTCTATAGAGTATGTGCAGATTGTCTTCATTACATTCCCTAATAGTAGGGTAATTGTTTTTAAATAAGGGAGTAAACTTATTTTTGTTACTGCTGGTATATAGGGCCTTCAGCATTTACACAATAACCGGATCATTCATCGTGATGTGAAAGGGAACAACATTCTCCTGACAACAGAAGGTGGAGTCAAGCTCGTTGACTTTGGTAATGACCACTTCCCATTTGTTTTCCTGATACATGCAGTTTAGCCAAAGGCATCTGTTTACTTTCCCCTGGGAAGGCAGAATGCCATAGTGAGACTTTTTCAGAAGGATACTCAGAATTGTTTTGAGAAGGAACCTGATAACAGCAAGAATACAAATTCTAACCAAAAATCAATAACAGACTTTTAGCTTAAAAGCTTAAACATAATAATTAAAAATAGTTCTGAAAGTATCATTTTATTTACAAAGCTCTTTTGCATTTCACAAGGAATGTCAGTTTCAGGGCAGTTGTCCTCCTAATTTAAATTTAGATATTCTATCTTTTGCATATGAAAAGGAAACATTCTTCTCTCTGAAATGGCTTTCACTAGCCTTAAGCATATTTTTTTCCCTCTGAGCAGAAGGTAAAATGGTCCCTTGGGTCCAAAACCCAACATCCATTTAATTTGTGATTATTGCTGTTAGATTTGAGCATTGCATAAGAAACGGGGGGGGGGGGGGGAGGGAGGTAGATAGAAAGGGACTTGGCAATAGAATTTAACTCAGTTCAGAAATTTTTTTTCCCTTTAAACATGCACATAGAAAAATAAGGAAATGTGATAGTCCCTCAGATATGTATGCAGTGGAATGGACAATTTTATTAAAGGTAACAGAAACGGATTATTAGTAATATGATTTATTAATGAAACCATATAATGCATAAGGTAATCGTCATTGAGAATAGTGTTGTGTGAATAACAGATGTTTGTTTAGCAGTGCATGAAGGTAAAGAAAAACGTTGACAAAATGAGAGTAACGTAAAATGGTGTGCCAAAAAATTCTGCAAATAGTAATTGTTTTTTTTAAATCCAAAAATATTAAATTTATGCAGTGGAAAGAAAATTTAATACTGATGTTGTCGTGGTATTATAAATTTAACATAAAAATCTATTGAAGATGCTAAAGTAAGCTGGGAAACAGGAGACTCTTCAGTATCTTCTAGGGACAGAAATTCATTACGTTGAATGTTAAAGGCAACAATTAAAATAGTGCTAGGAGAAACATATGGCCTGAAGCAAAACTTGGAGTGAGTCCCTGACCTATTACAAGAGAGGAAGATCCCTTCTCATTTGGGGGAATTTTGGCAGTATGATCTTTGTTTGTAACTACTCCATTCTCGGAAAAGCTGGCTTTTCTCCCCAAAGCAAAATGTGTTTATCAGATGTATCAAAGGCCTTAGCTGCAACGGAAGCGCAACTTGGAGCTCTGGCTTCCAAAAGCAGATCAGTGTGCTGCAACTCCAAGTGGCACATTCAAGGAAAATGAGAATCCCAACCTTTCTGGTGTCCCATGGGTCTCTCTGATTCCACATTTAATATGTAGGGTTTTTTTTCTACTTTTTAAGTTACAACAGTAACACTAGAAAATTACAACAAATATGACTACCTCAGAAAAAGACACAAGTTAAATCTCGAGTGTTTTCTAACGCTTAACAGTTAGGACACCAAGAAATGCCCACATATCTGTGGTCTTCCTGACTAAAGAAGCGTTAAGCACCAAGCTTTCATTAAGCTGCTATTTTTCCCCTGTAGCCCACTGCCGTAGTCACAGAAGGGACTCTGGGAAAGAATTAGGACTGAGTCACAGGTGATATTATTTGTAGAGCTGTTTGTCTCATTTGTTGCAGAAAGTGGAAGATACGTAGTGAAAAATGTAAGGAGTTCAGGAAGAGAAGGGACTTGCAGTTCAGACAGTTGAGTGGCATCAAATTGGAGATTATTCTTGGTTCTGCCAGTGTTTCTCTGTGATGTTGGCAGGTCACTCACATCAAACTTTTTAGAAGTGGCCACTCTGTTCCTCATTTTCCCAATAGCCAGTTTGAAACATCTTGTCCTCCTTTGCAGAAGAGCTAAGTGTTCTTGAACTGCAGCTGAGATCTATTACGGCTCTACTTGAGGCATGTGGAGTACCTGAAAACTTGAAAGATCTCAGATTAGGTACCCAAAAACAGTGGATGCTTTGGATATTTTTAGGTTAATCCCTGGAACTAATAATCCTCTCCCATTTTGCAGGAATGTTAAGGAGATTTATTGTTTGATGAGGAGGGAAGGAAACATGTCAAAAGGAAAAGAAAATAATAATTTTAAATTTAGTATAAGATTGGATATACTAAATAAGTAACTAGAACTCAAATTGATGGGGATAAAAAAAATATTAAATGACTACCTATTCAGTGAACGCTATCCATTCTGTCCACAGAATGAGACAGAATCTTGAAGGAAAAAAAAAATTACTTCATGTTCAAGGCTGTACATGTGGGTATTAGGTCACAGAAAAGATTACACAGATATCCTTAATCAAGGCTTTTTTTTTTGCCTTTATTGCATGACTTTACACTTGCTTTTTCAATGTAACACACATTTCTTCCCTCAACTGCTCTCAACAGCATGATATATTTGAATAAATGTTGGTCACAGTGTAAGTCGACCCAAAATGTCTGCAATTTATCATTCATTTATGCTCATGCTCGCTCACTGTCTCCCGCTGTCTCCCTCTCTCAGCTCTTTGGTATTCTGCACTGTTTTGGAGTGTCCATAGATAGCAGCTACAAATTAGGCTAGCTGTAGAGAGATCAGAGTTAAATGCACAAAGGCTTGCTGTAGGTCCTAGCCATTAACTGTTTCACAGCAGTGCTCAGGAAATCACTGAAGGCTTGCAATCACACTGAAAAATGAAAAATAAATACAGAATTGAATCTTGGAGCCAGCAATCAAATTATTTAACTTAAGAATTATGAGTCCCAATTTCTTATTTATTGGCATCAGGCATGGTGTATTATATGTGTTTCTGCCTGGTTTTGTCTCTGGGTAATGCCATAGGAGCAGACCACTGTGGTTTTTGTTTTTAAACAATGTTAAGGTGAAATACATTTTTAAGTCAATATTGGTTTTGTGTCAACTTATTGGAATGCTCCTGAACTCTACAATTCAATTATATGTTGACCAGAGCACAGAAGAAGATCTGATGTGAAAGTTCATTCTGATTTGTTAACGTTGTTTGATTTCACTCTAGTTCGTTCTTCCTTTTTTCAGCTGTGCTTCAGTAGGCCAGCCCCAGTCAGCAAAGCACTGAAGCACAGGCTTTGTTTTAAGCATGTGCTTAACTCCCTAAGAACAGGCTGCAGTGTGAGCTTGAGCTCCTGTGCTTTTCTCAATGGGGAAAGATTTAAGCAAGTGCATAAATGTTTCATTGAACAGGAGCCTCTGCAAATACTCTAGTGAACAAGTTTCCTGCCAGCAGTGTTCAGGGAGTAAATTTCTGAAACAGAAGTTTTAAAGTCAAGTTGTAATTTGAATAGTTCCTGTTTATACTCATGAAAACAGCAGAAAGAAGTCTGGGATATTTAGGTGCTAATTGAATTTTTGAGGTTGAATGAAAGTGCTTCAAACTGAGAGCCGTTCACAAAAAATCTCACAGCAATTCTAAACGAAAACAACAAGCTGAAATTAATCAAAACAATTCAGTACAAATGCTGCACCTACTTTGGCCAGGCATTCTGCAGCTGTACTCCCAGGCTTGGGGTTTGTTTTCCAGAGACTTGAAATAAACTGACTGAAATGACAGAATGAATTTGAAGCCAAGTTTTTTGGATCTGTTTTATTGCAGGTGTTTCAGCCCAGCTCACCAGCACACGGCTGCGTAGAAACACCTCAGTGGGAACACCCTTTTGGATGGCACCTGAGGTAGGCAAACATTCCTGTCTGGTTGTCTCCATTCATTGCAATGTACACTTTCTTGCCACTTCCACATAGTAGGAGAAAAGGGTAACTTTTCTTCCCGTCTGTATGGCTGTGTTTCTACTTTACTCTACATCTAGGCCCCTGTTCAGTAAAATGAATGTACTATTAGAATATACAAAATGGATTTCTAATAATCTTCATTATTTTCTTCTTTGTAATGTTTCCATAAAAGTACAGATGATCTGCAAATAACTGAGGGTCTCCTTGAAAATTTTGTGACTTTCCAACCAAGTACTGTATGTTTTGGTGTGCTTGTCTGTGCCTCTAAATACAGACTGGGAGGAGCAGGAAGAATTCCCACATTCCTGTCTTGCTATAGGACTCTGCAAAACCCCGACTCAGCTATGTGTTTTTTAACCTTAATCATTGACTAGGGACCTACACACTTAGACACATGGACTAGCATAGATTAAAAATGGAGAAAGATAATCTACAGGCAGCCTAGCCAAGTATCTTAGACCATATTTTTACATACTACTCCTCAGACATAATGCTTTTCCTTCTATTTCATGAAGCTCTAGAAAGTTTTAACGCACTGTTGAACAAAAGTCTCTTATGTACTTTCCCTCAATTTGGCATGAAAGATGTTAATCTTTACCCTCCCCACTTCAAGAAACAAAAAATACTTTTGTAAGGTATAGATGATGAAATAAAAAACAGGGAATGAAAAGGCAGTGGTCTGCTTATTTGTAAGTTGTTAAACCTTCATAACAGTAGTAGCCTCATTTCTGTTGAAGGCCATTAGACTTATTTGAATTTTGGGGAATCTGGGATGGAATTTGCATCTGTTACAAATGCACACAGGTCTATTTCTGTATGTCGAACAGTTAAAATTATCGTGCAAACATTTCCTTTAAAACATGTTATACTTCTTACACATCTATTTCTGCTGCTAAGGAAGGCTGATTATAGCTGAGCAGAGAAGAGAAGCTGCTGTAACGGATCCAAAATTGATCTTGCACAGTCTCACAAAGAACGGTTGATATTTTACTATCTCCATAACAACCAGTTTACGTCACAAAGGAGACACAAGATGCCTTAGAAACCACTGTGCAAACATTATTTATGGAATCACCTTGGTTGGAGACATTCTGAAACCTTTATAAAATACTCCTCTAGACAATAATGGACATATTATGAAATACGTTATTGAACTCGGATTATTAGAAGTTATTTTTACAGTACTGTTTTGCTTGAATAATTGCCATCAAAGGCAGTAATCATACCAAATTTATTTTCCTATCCTGCTTGAAAATATTCATTTTCAAGGTAAAAAGCCAAAGAAATAAGCAGAGATTTTGATCCAAAAAATTTTGACCTGAAAATACAACACACGTAACCAAGATCTGTTATGTGCATAGCACATCAAAACAAGAACAGAAGTAGCTTTGAATGCTTCCTGTTTTGAAAAGATTTGTCAAAATAACCAACCCAGTACCATAAGCATAGTAACTCGTATCACATTTGCATGCCTGTGTGAGCCACGCCTATCAGGCTTCATAGATGTACCAATCTGCAAAACAGCTGTAAGATGCTCAGATATCCGGTACGCTGTTGTTGAAGTGTCTTTTAAGTGACAAGTTGCCTAACACTCGTGCTCAAGTCACTACAGTTGCTTTCTTTGTGTTCATATGAATGACATATTTCAACTGATGTGCGAGGTGCAACTTACCTTACTTCTGGGGAGATCTTTCTGGTATTTTTAAAATGTGCAGCCAAAGTTTTATGCGAAAGATCCTAATCAGGACTGCAATAAGCTGAAAAACTCTGCTTCAGTAATAGCTTATTAGGAACAGTGTTTTCTAGATGAGACTGTGGTGAGATAAGTAAAAACTAGAAAAGCACTTAACAGTTGCAAGAATCTTGCTGCCTAAAGGTTTTGACATAGGATAGAATCTATGTCAAACCACAAAATACCATAAAATAACTGGACAGGAAGGAAATATTACTAATCAGAGAAATAGAAAGCATGAAGACTAGGAATTTTTTTTTTTAAAATTGAACTTTAAGTATCCGTGTGAGAAACAGGAGCCTCAGTCAATGCATAAGGCAATCATGGGACCTCATCTTATCTCAGGGTGAGAAAGATAGATTTAATCTGAAGGGAGAGTGGAAAGGGGAGATGGAAAAGCTTGCCATGGAGGAAGAGACAACAGGAGTGTTTCAGAGAAGTGAACCTTGTGAAATGAAGCTGACAGGGAATATTTTCCAGGGTAACCCCAGGAAAATAAAACCTGGAGAAGAATGATGGAAGACCATTAAAGCTGACAGATAGGAATAACTGGATATAAGCAGGAGACAAATATGCTGGAAACTAGAATCACTAGATCAGCCTGGATCAGGAACAGTCTGTATAATGAGGAAAACCATCATATTTTAAGATGAAGTTTGCAAAATATATCAAAGGGATTATATAGCATGGTACTTGCAATAGCAAAAGTTCATAGGAAAATAGCAGTGACTGAGGGTGGCGTAAGGTGTTCTGTTCAGCTGTGTTCTCACTGGCAGCACAAAAAGTAACAGTGTAAAAGTTTTGAGTGACTCAGACATCTTAGAGGGCTCTTTTTTTCTGATGACTGTGAGGCTTGTTTAGCAGCAAATCAAAAAGATTTGTCCTTGAGCATTTGTTTTGAGCAGAGCATACGATTAACAAATTTTGCTGAAAAATGGAAATACAGGGGAAAAACTAGGCTGTGTGGAGGCAACAGAGGAACTTGGCAAGGATGAGTCAATTTGAGAGCAGCTTTAAAGTAGACTCACTGAAAATCAATCATTGCTGTTTAACCTAATTAGCATTGTCTCACACTTACAAACATAGACATGCAGAAAGTGGAACACTGCAGGCATGCCAAAAAAAGATAAATAAGGCAGGATAGTTTAAGTATGGTGGATGTTTAACGCTGACTGTTGCCAAACACTTAAGTTATCTAAAATCTGCTTCTATTATGCTGAAATAAATTGTGTTGAATGCTAGCAGGAGGAATCAGATTTGAAACTTTTGAACTGAACTGCCTTTACATCTCTGGTTCCAAACCTTAACATGTCTTGTTTTCAACCTCCAGTGCAGAACTGAGCAAAATCTAGTTCAAACAGAATTGCAGTTTTCCTTTTTCCCAAATATATTATCATGATCTAGCTGGAAACTTGACTCTTGAAACAAGCTCAGTTAGAATCTGTACATGTTTTCTTTGGCCCAAACCTAGTTTTAAGAACAGAAATAGAAAAAGAAAAGGATATTTGAAGTCAGAAGGAGCTGGAGAGATGCTGGAGGTAATTTAAAAACACAGGGACTATGCTGTTATATTTTACTGATAACTGCTAAAAGTGACAATGGTGCAGGCATACTTATGTTTTAAAAGGAACATAATTAAAACATAGTTGATCCTTTGAAGAATTATGTGTTGAAATATGACACATGACAGTAGGAAAGGCTGAGACATTGGTAAAGGTATCATATGGGTTCTGTAATAATGCATTAACCAGAGGTAAAAACTTTGCTCTGTTTTGCTATTGATTTCAGAGGGATTTCAGATGTCACAGTATTATTTAAAGCTGTGTCAACTCTGTATTTTGGATATTTGTTACCATCCTGCCAAGATGAAGTAATGATCAGTAAGACTGCCCCAGAGACAACAGATATTGTTTTCCTTCCCCATGCCGAATCAAGGCATACTTCCTGGGATAAAATTCAGTATATCTGAGCATCAGAATAAATTTCTAAAGTGATAGAACAATAGGTGACTAGTTTAAATTGTATTTCTTTTTCCAATGGTCCTTTGCATTTTTTTAAACTTTAAATCTGATCACATGTGTGTACAGTAAATCTGATCCTGAAACAATGAATAATATTTGCATTGTTTTAGTACAAAGCTGTTGTCTCTGCATAATCTAAAGAAAAAATCAACCAAACTGGTAAAAAAGCACCCCAAAAAGTCATTTGCTTTAGGGTAGTTGAAAAATACATAAAGGGAAAAATCTAATTTTGCAAAGACTCACAGCAGCTTTTCTGCTGAAGTCAATATTCATTACAGTAAGGGCTGTATTCAGGCCTTAGAATTTGGTCAAAACAAATCTTCCTTTTGGTAGATTAGGGCTGATTTCTCTTATTTACATCTCTATTGTAGGAGACATGAAAAATTTACCAAAAAAATCCATTTAAGTAAATACATTTAATGCGTAGTTAAATACTGAGTTGGAAAAACAGCATAGAAAAGATAACCCCATCACTAACCTGGGCTTATGTTTTTAATTAACTCTAAAGAAGTACAGTGATACATTCCCCTGAAACTATTGAATATATTCTCATTTTGTCACACTTGAACCTAGCTTATTTGCCAGCCCTTTGCTTACATCATGGGACTCAAGGTCAGCATCCTGTTAATAGCTCTAGGTCTCTTCACTTTAATTCCTTATTAGCTAAAATTAGCTCTTCTGATATGCACATTTTCACTACACTTTTAAATGCCAGCTAAGCATGGAATTTTGTAAATGCTGATTTATAATGAACTGTAGGAATCCACCACTTAGTATAAATAAGATATAGATTTCAAGAATGTATATATACTTATTTTTCTTCCCGAAAGCCATTTAAAAACAGTTGCACAGTGAAACACTGCGTATTTTGTGATAAAAAAACATAAGGAACTATGTACCTTCTCTAATAAGGAAAATTTTGAAAATATTTCCTTATGACATCTTCGATGACGTTGTAATAACTATTTTCTTACAGCTAATGATAAGGCAGATTACTGAATTAGCTCTTACTACATTTTTTTTTACCTCATGAATTACAGTAAAGGAGATAAGATTGAAACATAATTTACAAAAAATAACTTATTGTCCTTAGGAAGAAACTTCACAGATGGGAATGGAGAAAACTGCTGCTGCTTTTACAGAATTTGTGTTTATCTTGCATCATGATTAATTAATGTTGCAATACTTGCAAATCCTACACATTTAGTGGGTAAAAATAATAAATGCAATAAATAAATGGTAAAGATAAAGAATGGTAGCATTAAATCATTCATAACAGATTTTTGTTACATTGCTATTTGAACAATTGCTTGTTTTTTAACATTATTTATGATAGTATATGAAGCCTAGGGTGTAAAGGAATTGCCTACTTAGCATACATGACATCACTGCTTTCAGGAGGTTAAAGTAGTGGGACACAGTGGTGTGTTAGAAATTATTTTTAGGGAATATTAGCTGTCCTCTTGAAATGCAGCACTGGGTTGGAGTGCAGTCCTGTGGTACATGTGGTAAGTAGGTATGGGCATGCCGGAGAGGAACTGCTACAATGTGAGTGTGGGAAGGGGGGGCAGAATGGGAATCATTGCTCTAAATAGATAAGGCAAGACTGTGTGGAAGAACTGAGGGACACAGAAGGGAAATGACTCACTTAAGGACTTACAGCAGGTCAGTGGCAGAATGTGGAATACAATTGGGTCTCTAAATGGCTGCGTATGACTAAAATGCCCATGAATCTGATATGCCACCATCTGAGAGTTGACTGGCATGATTTAAACAAAGTTATCTTTTGGGGAACACAGATCTTCAGGAATTGAATAAAGAAATAAAAGAAATGCAGTTTCTGCCCATTTTTTCTTTTATTCCCGCTTTCTTAATTTTCTGTGGCTCTCAAACCCAAGCTTTAACAAGCTGCAGTAGTAAGGAGTTACACTGAAGTTGCTTTAAGTCCAGAAGGAAAGCAGTGGAATTCAGAAAGCTGAATTGGAATACAGAGGTTTCTTTAAAGGAGATGGCACACAAGAGAGGCAGAGAGTACAACAGGACAGCAGCAGTGAGCTCTCCCTGCAGAGCAGGGTCCGACAGAATGCATCACCTCCTCCTTTACCTCCAGGAGAGCTGACCTCCTCATGGGCTAGCATGGGAGGAGGGGGTTGAAAAGGACATGGCAGCTGGAGGGAACCTCAGGGAACCTTGCCAGTAACCTTGATAACATTGGCCATAATCTTGTGAAGGGATGTGGAGGGGTTACAGATGCTTCTGTTTTGTTCTAACCTAAGCAGCAGCTATGGAGGGTTTGTAAAACTCATATAGGGTGTTAAAAAGATTTAAAAAACAAAACAAAACACCAAAACCAGTAGAGAATATCATTTCAGTACCACACTGCCCTGTACTGAGATCCCTTCATGAAATGTGTTTACTTATGAGGCTGGAGTTGCCTCTGAGTTTTCAATTTCTTTGTGAAACACCATTTACAAATCTGTGAGAGGTGTGTAGGGTATAACCTTACTGCTCAGGAGTAAATCTGTAGGTCAGAAACAAAATGTGTCAATCACATTCGTATTAGTAGTGTTAAAGCTGTGATGGTCTCATGGCATAAAGCAAAATAGATTCGTGTGCTTGAAAGCTTATCTGTTTTTCCTCACTGTACCATTTGGTCTAATAAAAGGTATTATGTTTCCCTACAAATGTAGCCTGCTGCCAGAGCAGTCTAATGGTCTGGAATATTTCACTTGGGTGAGTTAAAAATAAAAATAAAAATTGATTACTTGCAGCTGTTAAAACACAATTGGCTCTTTGACATATAATTAATTTTCAATGAATCAACATTAATTGTGATAATTACTCATAAGAATTATTTAAAATATTAATTACTTTTTGTTTTGGTAACATTTCTAACAATATCATAATTTTCTGATACACCGTGGAAAAATTTGTATGATGATAATAAATAAGGAACTGAAATCCAAATAAGAAAATGGAGGAATATGGAACCAATTTCAGTCACAAATTTGCTGTTTTTTTAATTATGTGAATGCGCTTGGAGGGAGGGAGGAAAAGAGGAAGCGAGGGAGGGATAGAGATAGATAGGTATCACTTTGGTCTGGATAATTCAGTATCCCCAGTACTGCTAAATGCTATCATGAAAGACTACTTTTTTTTTCAGTGCATAGGAATTAGAAGAATATTTAATATTATATTTCCTATGTAGATAAATTAAGTTGGATTACATAGTGTCAGGTGGAGCACAGAAGTTCAGTTGGTTTATTTCATTTGACTTGCATAGCTAGCAATTTTGTTCTCCTTGCAGCAAGGGTAACAATTTTGTGCCACATTCGTTTTACATACACAGTGCTTTTCAGCATTGTGCTCACCCACCTCATAAGCTGCTTCGTTAGCTACGTCAGCTGAGTACAGCACCGCCTTTCTTCAGGAGCATCAACCTTTTTAACTCCAGACTCCTTTCTGCGCGTGGGTCACCAGCGCTAATTGTGTCGCAGTTGTCTCCAGGTAGTGCATCTGTGTTGCTGTTATCGGTATTGTGTATGCTTGCAGCTGTACTTTCTGTATGCACTGTATATACTGAGGCAAAATGAAAGTAAGTTAACTTCTAATAATTCTGGGTAAACTTAAAAGGGTTTGATGTATTTTGCTTCAGTTAAACATATGTATAGCTTCCTCTCTGCCCACAAGTCAGTATGACCACTGTACAAGTAACAGCCAGTTCTCTGTATTACCTGTTTTCCTTATTTTAAATCCACCTGTGATCTCCACATGAGCTTGCTGAAGTTCAAAGAAATCTTTGCACTGATTTCAGAACAAGTAGAATTATATCCTTGAATATAAAGTCTTCTTATCAGGATGTGAATCATCTTGTGTATCTCTGTGAAGTTTTGTGTTTCTGTAGAAGTGATAAATAACACAGAATGCCTAATCACTGGCATCTCTGAATTCCCTCCAGTTAGTGTGACTGATTTGTTTATGTGCCATCTTTGCCAGACCAGTGAATTCCCCCCCCACCTCACCCTGTCCCAGCGTGACCCTCAGCACAATTAGTGTTGACAAGTACCATCACATTGTCTGTTTCTCTGTGTGGTGTTCAGGTGCTTTCCATCCTATGGCAGTATGGCTGGGCATGAAATGATGATGAAATTACAACTAATACAAAAGGTGACAGCCTGTCTCCTTAGCAACCTGGGCCACTGTGTGCACGTAACCAGCCCATGCTGAAGTGAAAGACTTGGTGCTTATTCCCATGGTGTTTACTGGCAAATCTCAAGATTAACTACATCACCCCCCGAAACTTTGGCATGAACATAGTGTTTGCAGTAAAGCAAACTACCTCTTCTTTTTGCTTGTACAAGCAGGGGAGGATTTTGCTGGATATAAAATAGGTACAGATGTGATGATGTCTTTGCACAAGGTAGAGAAAGGAAGTAGCATTTTCTTCGGTTTCAGATCATTTCTTCTGGGCGCTCTGTCTTCATGCCCCACTGGGCAGAGCAGGCATCAGCAGTGCTGAGAGGCACTCTCAGCTCCAGAACTCCGACCGAAAAGGACAAATGTTTCCAAAACATAAGTATCTCTGAATTCTCTCTAGAGACAGGAACATAATAAAAGATAAGTCAATGGCATTTTTCCTTTTTGTATTTGGCCTTTAGAGGTTTTTGCTCTGCAGGGAGTTGAAATAGTTTTCAAGGCAAAACAGGACTGGGGCATTCCCAAGGACTTAGCTTGTAAGCTATGACTGAGAGAACTCTTTCTTCTTCAGATTTCAAGGTAGAGTGTTGTCTGCTAGCCAACATATAAAGCAAACTGCCAATGTGCACCTTTTGTCAAGGAAAAAGCTATAAAATTTGATTCTTGCTTTAAAAATTAAAATTAGTGGTATTTGTGTTTCTCTAAGTGGTGCATAAGTTGGTAAGATTCTAATAATAAATCCCACAGAAACTGAAAACTTGTTTCAAACCAGAGTGATCATTAAATTCATATACATGCTGCATACTCAGTGTCAGAAGAGCAGCTCATTTTGTATGTTTTCTGTGAGGCTGATCTCACTGGAGTCAAGCTAACTGTCTAAAACATACTGGGTTGCATGGTGCAGTGGCTGAATTTTTGTAAACAAAGAGAATGCAGATTAAGGGGAATATTTTTCTGAAAGAATCACTGCAGGCTTTGATATTAGAATGGAGGAGAATCTGATAGTGTTTAATTCCCCTTGGTTAGAGTGCCAGTATTTTGCCGTAGTGTCATTTTATTGCCATGTACCATATTTACTGGAGATGTAGCTGTTAGCTGTGGAGCGGAAGGCATACAAAGATGCATTATACATTCCTTTCTCTTTGTTTGGTAGGTAGTACATTGTGAAGCTGAGAAAAGCTCAAAGACTTTTTTTCTTTTTTAAAACAGCAGTTGCAGCATACTTTCTTTTCCCATCCATTATGAGTGCAAAACCCTCAGATGCTCATATTATTTTAGTGTAGCTTGTTAAACTTTCTAAGACTGAGATAAATAACAAGTTTTGCCATCAGCCTGTAGTTAGAAGCAATTGTGATATGCTTATAGAGGAAAAAGTGGTGGTGTCTTTGAATGTGGGAGACCAGCTATGTTTGTGGCACTGCTAATGAAGTCCACTGTGACCTTGAGCAGGTCCTTCTTTTACTTCCCTTGAAAGTGAAAATATATTCCTCTGCATCATAAAGTTTGAGAACAAATGGACAAGTAGCTGCAAAGGACTCAGCACACTGATGAGAACCAGGCAACTTCTGAGGTAGTCACTTTGAGGAGATGGGCTCTAGCAGCTTTTTAACCAAGCAGATAAATATTTTTCATGTGTTAAAAAAGGAAGGAGGACACATTGCATTTAATTAGTCACATATGAATAAGCTACTTGCAACTTCTGAGTCATGGCCTTGGAAGCTGACTTGCATGATTTTTTTTTTTTTTTTTTTTTGAGGAAGCATCCTTGAGTATACAGATGATTTGGGGAACTGTATAAAGAAACAAAAATAGTCAAGAAATACAAGCTTCCCTTTCAATTTCTGACCAAAACTGCAATAGGAAACTCCAGCCAACACCAAGTATGGCCTCTTTAGAATACATTATTTAAGTATCTCTGATGGATCTCCACACTGACTTTCTTACAAGTTTTTACATGAAATTTGATTTCTTTCCTTCTCTCTAAGGCTTGATATAGGGAATGAAATTACCACATAGGCCTCTGAAATAACGGTGGTGGTTCAAAGTGCTCTGCTTGAGTTGCATAGAATCTATCTACTGCACAGTAAAACTCATCTTTTTTAAGAGATAGAGGAATCTCTGGGATGAGATCAAGGCTATAATGAACTCTTTGAACTAAGAAATATTTCAGAACTTTCACTTAAGACATTCTGTTGAAGAGAAGGGAGATAGGAAAATGATCTTCTATGACAACTTTGAAAAACACCTCATTAGCTAACAAAACTCTGCCTCTTCGAGTTGAAGAAAAAAATCACTGAACCCTCTTTAGCAGTGCTTACTTTCATTTTTCCCCATTCTGTTTATTTGATAGTTGATGTGTAGTGGAATGTGTATGTATGTTTTTCTTAGATGGTTCGCAGACATTTTGCTGACCACTTCATCGTGTCTTACAGATCACCAGTGTTCCTCAGTCAGTAGTTGAGAAACACTGGTCAATACTCTAGGAGAAGATTCTTTGACATTACAGTAATAAAGGGCAAGCACTACTGTCAGTAGTGTATGAAAAGAAATTTCTTTGGCATACTAACCTAGAAAAATTGAGGAGGAAGAGAGAGATCTCAGCACTTGTCAAACCATTGATAGAAAATTCAGGAAAGGTCTTAATTTTTCTGGACATATTTGCTCTAGGAAAAGAACTGAACTATTAGTATATAGCAAAGGAATTAACTAATGTCCAACTTTACTGCCCTCCCTCCCCCAAATACATTTTGGTATTATTTTAACTGGTACGTTCAACACCCCTGATTTCTGATAAAATAAATTATGAGTGCTGTATGATGGGGTCATCAGTCCCAGAGTAAGAGACGGACAGGTTCTATGGGCCTGTTGGATAGAATCTTTACTGGAGGCAGGAATGCCTCTGTTAGCTGCAAGTTAGGGAGAAAGTAACCAAGAGGTTAAGCTGGAATCAGCAGCTTCTCCAGGATCCTCCATGATCTGGATGAGAGGATATGATCTGGATGAGGGGATTGAGTGCACCCTCAGTAAGTTTGCAGATGACACCAAGTTGGGTGGGAGTGTCGATCTGCTGGAGGGTAGGAAGGCCCTGCAGAGGGACCTGGACAGGCTGGATTGTTGGGCCGGGGCCAACTGTATGAGGTTCAACAAGGCCAAGTGCCGGGTCCTGCACTTGGGTCACAACAACCCCAGGCAACGCTACCGGCTTGGGGAGGAGTGGCTGGAAAGCAGCCTGGCTGAAAAGGACCTGGGGGTGATGGTTGACAGCCGCCTAAACATGAGCCAGCAGTGTGCCCAGGTGGCCAAGAGGGCCAACAGCATCCTGGCTTGTACCAGGAATAGCGTGGCCAGCAGGACCAGGCAGGTGATAGTGCCCCTGTATTCGGCACTGGTGAGGCCGCACCTCGAGTACTGTGTCCAGTTTTGGGCCCCTCACTTCATGAAGGACATCGAGGTGCTGGAGCGTGTCCAAAGAAGGGCAACGAGGTTGGTGAAGGGTCTAGAGAATAAGTCTTATGAGGAGCGGCTGAGGGAGCTGGGGTTGTTTAGTTTGGAGAAGAGGAGGCTGAGGGGAGACCTTATTGCCCTCTACAACTACCTGAAAGGAGGTTGTGGTGAGGTGGGGGTCGGTCTCTTCTCCCCAGTAACAAGCAATAGGACGAGAGGAAGTGGCCTCAAGTTGCGCCAGGGAAAGTTTAGGTTGGATAATAGGAAAAACTTCTTCACTGAAAGAGTAGTCAGGCAGTGGAACAGGCTGCCCAGGGAAGTGGTTGAGTCCCCATCCCTGGAGGTATTTAAAAGACGGGTAGATGTGGTGCTTGAGGACATGGTTTAGTGGTGGACTTGGCGGTGGTAGGTTAACGGTTGGACCTGATGATCCTAAGGGTCTTTTCCAACCTTAACAATTCTATGATTCTATGAAAGGTTTTCTTACAGGAGGCTGTGAGTGGCTTTCTGCCAGTAGCTGCCTGGGGTGCTGACTTGCATGTGGCATCTCTGCAAAGCATTGTGCCAAATTGAAGCCCTAACGCAAGAACTCAGAAGTAATACAGAAGTACAAAAAAAAAAAAAAATTCTCTTCTAGAACATAGGTACAGCCACCCTAGGACATGCTGTTAGAAGTTCTGTTTATCTTAAGTACAAGTTAGTAACAATACTTAAAACTATGGAGAAAGTCATGGAAGCCATTACTAGCAATATGCAGGGATCTGATAAATTTTCAAAGCAGTTGGTCTAATTGATGAGATCTGGGAAGACAAACTCGAGACAGGATTCGAAATCATGATAGAATAAAAGGCAGTGAAGCCGTGATTTTTGTCTCATCCCTTTGCAAAGATAAGGGCTAAATTTAAACGTTAGTTTGAATCTCATGTTTAGATGCAGAATTGTTTCCAGCTTCTATGAATAGTTAGCTTATGATTAGAAGGCAAACAGTGGGTTAGCTGGAAGTGTGCATCAAGTTTGAATGTAAAACAGTTCTGATGTCCAAGGAGAGATTCCTGTTAACTTCAGTTTTTCTTAGACGAGGTACATGGTATGTTAATGAAGATTTTTTTAAATTACTTAAATCTAGTAGAGACAAAGTAAAAAAAAAAAATTGGCAGAAATGACTGATGAAATATTTTTATCTAAAAAACAGCTGTGCAAATCAGTCTATCCTCATGAATAGTCATAGAAGTTAATAAGAATAACATCAATAGGGTTCTTTGCTATTGTAATAGGTTTCTGTAAGAAGTGCTTTCAAAACCAGAATTTAGTAGAGTGATGTTCTTTGTATAGATATTTGAAGCATCCCATGGAGCTTAATGTATTTCAAAAAAGAGGGAGATTATTGTTTTTAAAGAAAGTTCTGATTTCCTGTTACCTTTTTGTGGGGTTTTTCCTAACTGGGGTATACAGGCAAAGATATGGATTTGAAAGGTACATAGGATTTTAGATATGACTCAAAAAAGTATTTTCATGTCACACTAGAATGGTGTGAAACGTACATTAGGTTAAAACGTTGTTTTCTCTACTTTTTTCTGATAGGTCATTGCTTGTGAACAACAGTATGACTACTCATATGATGCTCGATGTGACGTATGGTCCTTGGGAATAACAGCTATTGAACTGGGGGATGGAGACCCTCCTTTATTTGACATGCATCCGGTGAAAACCCTTTTTAAAATTCCAAGGTATGGCACTAGATGGCTCTCTTCACTCACTAGTTTCTTCAAAGGCAATCTAATCAAAGGAGAAAGAAATATTTGGTAAATGTTTGTACTTCAAATCCTAAGAATCTCTTATACAGAAAGCCATTAAAAAGCTGTAATTTTAAAGACTTCTTTTTCAGCCTGACTTCTACAATAATTTATATTTAGAATGCCTTGAAATGAAAGACTTACGTATTTATTTTATTCGTATCTTAGAATATAAAATCATATAATATCAAGGTACCTCCCTTCAAAAGTACTTTTCTTAGCTACTATTGATGAAAACATTTGTTTCAAGAGAGGAAGAGGCCAACATTTGTAAGTGTTGAATAACATTTTTAAATTTTATTCCCCTAGAGTCTTAGCTTGTTTTACTATGGGAGAAAACCACACAATTTTGACAATGCTATGAAGCAGTCTGGCAGTTTCAGCAAACTGTATTCATAATTTATTTTTTCATTTATCCAAGGATGTTAAAATGTGAAGATCTGGATTGTTATACGTGGATATGAAAAAGAGCTAGAAATTCCCTCTATGTATAGTCATGTAAATTTCATGCTGTCTATTTTTGGTTTCATTTTGTTGAGTCTTCCTGAATAAGTTGAGATTGACAGTGTAAAATAGAGTTTAACAACAGAACAGTTGTAATAATAGGAGAAATATAGAAAGAATTTGTCCATCATTGATTAAACTGGCATATACTTGTCTTTTCCACAGTTTGCTCATAAAGAAAGAATCGCCACTGACTGATAACAGTTGAAAACCTTCAGCAATACAAGTGTTTGACCTTTTGTTATCTGCACAGTTATCACAGGCTTATAAAATTTCTTCTGATTGCAATTTGCATTTCTGATTAAGTCTATTTATATGCAGATGCAGTTGTGCTGGGTTCTGCGTCATATAGTTATCTCCTTCTACCCAGCTCAGACATGAACTGCCACCACTCTTTCCAAAATTTTTCATACTGAAGCAGCGGTTCATCTTGTTGCCTTTGCACAAGTGTAAAACAGGTCCTGGCAATTAAAGCAGCAAGGCAGGCTTCAGATTACTAAAGCAATATCTATAAATTTTATCACTGCTCAAAACAGTTGGAAAGGATAGAAGTCATACCAAAACAGCAAGCAATAGGAAGATACATAGAACAGGGCATGTAGAGGCTTTGATTTTTATCTGTAGTTTACCTCTTTCCTTATTTGCTGTTGCATCTCTGTATGACTTAGCAAAACAAAGGTGAAGTATCTATCTGATTAATTTAATAATGGGTACGTTTACTGAATAGAATGGTAGCCATTTTTAAGTTGAGAGATTTCCCTCTGCTTTGCATTTTAGGAGCTATAACCCTGCTGCTGGTAACTGTGCTTTCATATTAGACAAAGCGGACTATGATGAGTGCTGGGTGGCATAAGGGCCTGGGGTATAAGAGATAGAGCTTCTCTCCTGGTACTTGTTTGAAGTCAATTCAGAGGGATAGTAAATATGACCAAAAGGTGCATTCCCCTCTTATAGTAGTTTGGCAGTTTAGAAGTAATCTCAATGCAGTTCCTGATATGTGTGCTGCAATTCACACATTTTTAACAGCATTTTCAACCTGACCATTGAGGCTCTTCTCAGGTTTCAACTTTCAAGTGGTTCTTCCAAGTACTGGCTGTTGAGTGCTCAAGCAGTGACGTATGGAAGCATTGCAGCTCACCTTCTGAGACTGTTCAGTTCAAAATCCTCTGAGCTCAGGGATCTGGCATCTTTACACTTTTTGCTTTCATTATAATACCTGTGTCTGAAGTTATAAATACAAATGTTAAGCCATTTGGTCATTTTTAGGTAGTTAGTATCCTTGAATATCATCTCTGAATTTATCCAATACAAATTCTCACCTACTATAACATCTAGTAGCAAAGAAGCCTACAGGTTAGCTATATTTTATTGGAAGAACTCTGTGTGCCATTCACTAGCTTTATTTGATAACCGTTAGCTGCCTTATGAGAAGAGGAAAGGTACAGTCAATCCCTATTCCCCCTCTCCACATGACTTAATGTCATTGTAAGATCCAATCAAAATGAAAGGAACCCTGCTGTTTCCCTTTTTTTTTTTTCTTTTTCCTTTTCTTTTTCATTATTGCTTCTAAGTTTCTTGCCCAAGACTTTCTCTGCATCCATCATGCATTTGAGCCAAAACTCTCAGACCTGTTTTTTGGCTCAGTGAGACTACAGCTAGGCTCTGGACTCAAATTTCTTAACTGAGACTGGCACTTGTCACATCTCCAGAGGCATTTGTGCTGTGCACAGGGATCTTCATGTCTTAAAATTGCTCTGCTGATACCTGTAGTCAACCAGCTTAGGTTAGAGTGGAGTGAATGAGAGGCAGCGTATTAATGCAGCTCGAATTCTTGTCTCAGCTGAGGGGTGGTAACGACTAGTGCCTACTGCCTCCTGCTTCCTGTTGGAGGCTGCCTGCCTGAGCTTTCCCTACAGCCGGCTCTGCTCCACCCATCGTTTAAATCAAGATTAATTCTGTGCATCTGGTGAGATGGAGGAAGGGCTCACTCAGCTGACTGACCTCAGTTCATGAATGGTGACAGTGCTGCTCTTAAGTCTGGAGCTTACTGCTCCTGAGGGATATAGCGAGAAAGAACTCATTCAGCTAGGTTTTGCTTTCACCTGGAAAATGGCCACTAGCAGGAGGTTAGCAGTTTCTGAAATTATCTCACAACTGTAATTTGCCATTCAAACCACATTAATATTGGAGTACAATGGAGCTGAATACTAAGGTACACACTTCTAATTCTGGGATTCTGGAGGTAGTTTCAAGATTTGGGTTGGGAAGCAATATAACCTTATATAACCTCCAGCCTTGTGTATGTACCCATACTCTATATAAACTTCATACTTTTGATAATATGGCCTGAGCTGTGGGCCAGATGCTTAAGCATCTTCCAGTGGTTAACCACTTTTCTTGTCCTACAGAAAATGTAGTGTCTGCAGCAAATACCTGATAGCAAAAGTGGAGTGAAGAAGAAAATGCCAGTTAAATTTTAAGTCAGATGTTTCATTAGACACTAGCCTTCTGGACCTTATTTCTGTATGTATTATGTAGATTTGGAAGAGAAGGGGATGCGAGTTCATGGACTAATGTAAATTTTAAAAACCTCTTTCATTCATGAACATTTTATTATATGAATGTGCAATGTCTTGGAAACAGTTGTGATATCACATGCATGAGACTTATTCTTAAAACTGCTAATGAGAAGGAAGCGTTATCTTAGAGCAAATGTTAATGTTCTGTTTTGCAATGACATTCTCCCTCATCAAAATGAATTCTTGAATCTAACTCATAAATCTCCTGAAAAGGGACCTCCAGTGCCTAGAGATAGAGATAAATCATACTGCGAAGACACTGAACCATGAAATGATTCTGTTAACATGTCATCTGTCTAGAATATATTTTCAAATCTCCAACAGAAGGGTCTAAATTATGAAGGGAAGGTGGCCTAGCAAAGTTGGTGATTTGGGAGTTGATACTTTTAACCTTTACCATCTGCTGCCACTACTTAGGTGTGTCTGTTTTGGCAAAATATTATGAAGTGGAAGATTCTCAAATACCATTACACCTAAGCTTTTTAAAGTGAAATAGGTCCATAAATTCTTTAAACGATATTATCTTGTGAGAAATGTTACGTCATATCAGTACTATCTCTTAAGGTAGCAGTGATTTGGAATTTCGAAAAGAAAAGTAATGGCTATGAAAACTAGCGTGGCAAAGAGGAGATGAAGATTGTACATTGTAGCCTGGAAAGGGTGGGTGTATATACTGGTGTAAAGTGAGGATTTTGGATCATGTTGCAAAGATCCTGTGTTTCAGGATCTGTCTCTTTACAATCCTTTTACAGGGAGGTAGTAAATTAAGAGCAATTTTCTAAGTTGCACTGACAGCTGACACTAACAGAAACTGAACCAAATTCTCCTCTCATGTTTGTATCAGTCAAGTGTTGCTCTTCTGAAAACAGTAGAAGGCACCTGTTTTAAAACTGATTGGTGATAAGAAATGGTTATTTAATTCTCCAACTCACAAAAACTGAGAATTAAATGAAATTTCATTAAAAATTATTACACTTCATTAATTCATGTTAAATAGCCAGGAGTGGGATGGGGTTGGGGTTGTGAGTACTCATTGAATGGTGTAGTTCTTCACCTATATTGTACTGTGCTGAGACCTGAAGCTCTTGGGAGTGCTTATTAGTTTGAATTTAGTGATGCTTGACTGCTTCAGGAGCTGACCCAGCTCTAGCAGAACCAAACCTGGTGTCTCCATCTCCTACCCCATCACAACTTCAGCTTCCTAGTAGTTTGCAGGTAGGCAGTGTAATTATCTTTGTACTTTCTGTGCAAACTTACACTTCATCTTTAATGTTGGTAATGATCTCTGAAGAAGTCCTTAAAGAGTACTCAGTTATTGTCATTTTTAAGGTATTATCATGTCAAGGAGAGAATAGACTTGTTTCACTTCAATAGATAGTGTGACTGTGGGCCAGTCATATGAGGTAGAGGAGCCAAAATATTTGCACCTTCACTTTCCTTTGTTGTATCCAGTGTGAAGCACCTGGTGTACTACAGGTAGTTTCATCCATCTGAACAGGTAAGAACCGCTGTGGGGACCTTATTTTTTGGAGGTAACATTTAAATACTAACATTTTCTAGCGTAGCCTTTCATATTGCAGCTGGCTTTGCCAACTTTTTTTGTAATCTTGCCATCTGCATTGGTATTGACATGATACTGATATAACATATAGCGTACACTTTTACTGCTGTTGCTTGGAACAGTAAAGAAATACAAGAGTGTGTTGTAGGACAGTAAAGCTTAGAGTTGATTGCTATTGTGAAACAAAAGCCAAAAGAATTAATAAAATTGTTGTTATTTAAAATGAAATGTTTAAAGTAATTAAAGGAACTTGCTTCATATAGTCTTATGATGAATAATGTGACAGCAGGTATACAAGTTTCAGAGCACAGTATTGTTTATTTCTTAATAGGAATGGGAAATGTAGTTACAGCAATGTGACTAAACTACTTCAAAAGGCCAGATTCTGCCTATGGTTATAGGTAGGGCATCATGATATCCATAAAAGCTATGTGTACTTGTCTGAGGAATAATTTGACTTTTACATGTTATTTTATTGTCTAATACATTGGACTTTCATTACTTTGTGATTGCATTTTTATAGAAAATCGCAAATACTAAAAATGTAAGGTGACACATTACATCTAAGAGTATTGTGGAAATAACTACTGAGCAGAAATACAAGGTCCTCGGGATCCTCCTTGGCTGGTATATGAATACCAATTCATATAGCAATTTAAGAATAGAGTCTGTCTGTAGTTGGAGAAGAATACAGATCTGTGACTGTGCATTGGGAAGACCACTACTAGTTCTTCAGCAGGTTACAGACTTCTCATATAATCTTCAACAAGTCAAATATGACTAGATTTTCAAAATTATTTAGGTCCCTAAATATGTTGTTAGGTAGCTAGTGGAACTTCTGAGAAGCACTTCTGTGTTTCATTTCTGTTAAAATTCTTTTAATCTTCATTCTATGTTTGATTTTTCCAAAGAGTTCAGGATCACTGATTTCACAGAAAGTGAATCATTGATTTGTTTTCGAAAATGTCACTAAGTGTGTGTGCTTGGCTATATCTTCTTTCACAGAATGGCTGAGATTGGAAGGGACCTCTGGGGGTCATCTTGTCCAACCCTCCTGCTCAACCTGGGTCACCTGTAGCAGGCTGCCCAGGACCATGTCCATACAGCTTTTGAATATCTCCAAGGATGGAGACTCCACAGCCTCTCTGAGCAACCTGTGCCTGTCCTTGGTCACCCTCACAGTGAAAAAGTGTTTCCTGATGTTCAGGTGGAACCTCGCATCACAACAACAACTAGTAAGAAAAAAAGAAGGGTAATTGTCATAGGAGACTCCCTTCTGAGGGGAACAGAGGGCCCGATATGCCGACCGGACCCATCCCATAGGGAAGTCTGCTGCCTCCCTGGGGCGAGGATAAGAAACATTACTAGGGAGCTCCCTAAGCTGGTCAAATCATCTGATTATTATCCGTTACTGGTTGTACAGGTTGGCAGTGACGAGGTAGACGATAGAGGTGTAAAGACAATCAAAAGGGATTTTAGAGAACTGGGGCCATTACTTGAAGGATCAGGAGCGCAGGTGGTGTTCTCCTCCATCCCGTCAGTAGCTGGGAAACATATGGAAAGGAACAGGAAGACCCACCTCATCAACACATGGCTCAGAGGCTGGTGCCAGAGGTGGAACTTTGGGTTTTTCAACCATGGGGAAGTTTACATGGCACCGGGCCTGCTGGAGGCAGATGGGGTTCACCTGTCGCCAAAGGGGAAAAGGATTATGGCTCAGGAGTTAGCAGGCCTCATTGACAGAGATTTAAACTAGACTCGAAGGGGGAAGGGGATAAAACCAGACCTGCTAGGGACGAGCCCAGGGGTGGCACGCCTGCGTCGGAGGAGAGATCGATAGCCCAACTCAGTGCATTTACACCAATGCACGCAGCTTGGGCAATAAGCAGGAGGAGCTGGAAGCCATTGCGTGGCAGGGAAACTATGACGTGGTTGCCATTACGGAAACATGGTGGGACGACTCGCACAACTGGAGTGCTGCAATGGATGGCTACAAGCTTTTTAGAAGGGACAGGCAAAGAAGGCGAGGTGGCGGGGTAGCCTTGTACGTCAGAGAGTGTTTTGACTGTCTTGAGCTTAACAAAGGTAACGACAAGGTTGAGTGCTTATGGGTTAAGATCAGGGGAAAGGCCAACAAGGGAGATATCCTGGTGGGAGTCTGTTATAGACCACCCAACCAGGATGAGGAAGCAGATGAAGTTTTTTACAAGCGGCTAGCTGAAGTCTCAGAGTCTCTAACCCTTGCTCTTGTGGGAGACTTCAACTTACCAGATATCTGCTGGAAATACAACACGGCAGAGACAAAGCAGTCTAGGAGGTTCCTGGAGTGCGTGGAGGATAACTTCCTGACGCAGCTGGTAAGCGAGCCAACCAGGGGAGGTGCCCCGCTGGACCTGCTGTTCACGAACAGAGAAGGCCTGGTGGGTGATGTGGTGGTCGGAGGCTGTCTTGGGCACAGCGACCATGAAATGGTAGAGTTTTCGATTTTTGGAGAAGTAAGGAGGGGGGCCAGCAAAACCACAACCCTAAACTTCAGAAGGGCAGACTTTGGCCTGTTTAGCAGTTTGGTTAACAGAGTCCCTTGGGAGGCAGTCCTGAAGGGCAAGGGAGTCCAGGAAGGCTGGATGTTATTCAAGAGGGAAGTCTTAAAGGCACAGGAGCAGGCTGTCCCCATGTGCTGCAAGTCGAGCAGGCGGGGAAGAAGACCGGCCTGGCTGAACAGAGAGCTCTGGCTGGAACTCAGGAAGAAAAGGAGAACCTACCACCTTTGGAAGAAGGGGCAGGTGACTCAGGGGGACTACAAGGATGTGGTGAGGATATGCAGGGAAAAGATTAGAAAGGCGAAGGCCCAGCTAGAACTTAAACTGGCCACTGCTGTCAAGGACAACAAAAAATGTTTCTACAAGTATATCAGCGACAAAAGGAGGGCTAAGGAGAATCTCCCTCCTTTGTTGGATGCAGAGGGAAACCTGGCCACGAAGGATGAGGAGAAGGCTGAGGTACTTAATGCCTTCTTTGCCTCAGTCTTTAATAGTCGGACTGATCATCCTCAAGGTTTTCATGCCACAGAATGTAGTCCCAGCTGTCGAAGAGGTGGCAGTCACCGACCTGCTCCTCCACCTGGATGCCCACAAGTCTATGGGGCCAGACGGCATCCACCCGAGGATACTGAGGGAGCTGGTGGAGGAGCTTGCCAAGCCACTCTCCATCATTTACCAGCAGTCTTGGTCAACTGGGGAGGTCCCAGATGACTGGAAGCTAGCTAATGTGACACCCATCTACAAGAAGGTTCGGAAGGAGGATCTGGGGAACTACAGGCCTGTCAGCCTGACCTCGGTGCCAGGGAAGGTCATGGAGCAGATCATCCTGAGTGCCATTATGCGGCATGTGCGGGACAACCGGGGGATCAGGCTCAGCCAGCATGGGTTTATGAAAGGCAGGTCCTGCTTCACTAACCTGGTCTCCTTCTATGACAAGGTGACCCGCTTAGTGGATGAGGGGAAGGCTGTGGATGTTGTCTACTTGGACTTCAGTAAGGCCTTTGACACCGTCTCCCACAGCATTCTCCTGCAGAAGCTGGCTGCTCACGGCTTGGACAAGTGCACTCTGAGCTGGGTTAAAAACTGGCTGGACGGCCGAGCCCAGAGAGTGGTGGTGAATGGAGCCAAATCCAGTTGGCGACCGGTCATGAGTGGTGTTCCCCAAGGCTCAGTGTTGGGGCCGGTCCTGTTCAATATCGATGATCTGGATGAGGGGATTGAGTGCACCCTCAGTAAGTTTGCAGATGACACCAAGTTGGGTGGGAGTGTCGATCTGCTGGAGGGTAGGAAGGCCCTGCAGAGGGACCTGGACAGGCTGGATTGTTGGGCCGGGGCCAGCTGTATGAGGTTCAACAAGGCCAAGTGCCGGGTCCTGCACTTCGGTCATAACAACCCCAGGCAACGCTACCGGCTTGGGGAGGAGTGGCTGGAAAGTAGCCTGGCTGAAAAGGACCTGGGGGTGATGGTTGACAGCCGCCTAAACATGAGCCAGCAGTGTGCCCAGGTGGCCAAGAGGGCCAATGGCATCCTGGCTTGTATCAGGAATAGCGTGGCCAGCAGGACCAGGCAGGTGATAGTGCCCCTGTATTCGGCACTGGTGAGGCCGCACCTCGAGTACTGTGTCCAGTTTTGGGCCCCTCACTTCAAGAAGGACATCGAGGTGCTGGAGCGTGTCCAAAGAAGGGCAACGAGGTTGGTGAAGGGTCTAGAGCACAAGTCTTATGAGGAGCGGCTGAGGGAGCTGGGGTTGTTTAGTTTGGAGAAGAGGAGGCTGAGGGGAGACCTTATTGCCCTCTACAACTACCTGAAAGGAGGTTGTAGCGAGGTGGGGGTCGGTCTCTTCTCCCCAGTAACAAGCGATAGGATGAGAGGAAATGGCTTCAAGCTGCGCCAGGGTAAGTTTAGGTTAGATATTAGGAAAAACTTCTTTACTGAAAGAGTAGTCAGGCAGTGGAACAGGTTGCCCAGGGAAGTGGTTGAGTCCCCATCCCTGGAGGTATTTAAAAGACGGGTAGATGCAGTACTTGAGGACATGGTTTAGTGGTGGACTTGGCGGTGGTAGGTTAACGGTTGGACCTGATGATCCTAAGGGTCTTTTCCAACCTTAACAATTCTATGATTCTATGATTCTATGATTCAGTGTGTGCCCATCGCCTCTTGCCCTGTCACTGGGCACCACTGAAAAGAGACTGGCTTAGTCTTCCTTACACTCTCCCTTCATACATTTATAAATATTGATAATATCTGTCCTGAGCTTTTTCTTCTCTATGCTAAACAGTCCCACCTGTCTCAGCCTTTCCTCATGTGAGAGGTGCTCCAGTCCCTTTTTCAGTCTTAGTGATCCTTTGCTGAACTGTCTCTAGTAGCTTTGTGTCTCTCTGGTATCTCTGCCACCCAGAACTGGACATGGTACTTCAGGTATGACCTCACCAGTGCTGAGTAGAGGGGAAGGATCACCTTCCTCAGCCTTCTGGCAGCACCCCTCCTAAGGCAGCCCAGGATACCATTAGCCTTCTTTGCTGCAAGGGCATGTTGCTGGCTCATGTTCAACTTGGTGTCCACCAGGACCCCCAGGTCCTTTTGTGCAAAGCTGCTTTCCAACTGGTCAGCCCCCAGCATATACTGGTGCAGGACTTTGAACTTCCCTTTGCTGAACTTCATGAGGTTCCCGTCAGCCCATTTCTCCAGCCTGTTGAGGTTCCATCCGTCTGGATGACTGCAGAACCCTCTGGTTTATCAGCCGCTCCTCCCAGGTTGAAACATGAGCAAACTTGCTGAGGGTGCACTCTGACCCATCATCCAGATCATTAATGAAGACGTTGAATGGGACTGGACCATTTTGACCCCTGGGGTACACTGCTAGTGATGGATGAATGTCCTGGCATTTTGTTTGTATAATCTGGCAAAGCATGTATTAATTCCATGGGGAAAGAGTTCTGTGCTGTGTGGACGAGATATTTTAATGTTGTTACTATCACGTTGTCTCACGGTTTGCAACAGTGCCAAAACATGCTGGGACAGGGGCTCTGCCCTAATAAAGAGGTATAGGAGTTATTCACTACTAATTCATTTCTAACAGGTATATGAACTGGTAAAAGTCAAATGCATTCTAGGGTTTGAATATCAGACTTAAATAGATTTGTGCCAGGGTTGAACTGAGTAATGAGTGGCTGGTAGTAGTGTTGCCTTCATTACATCATCTGTGTCTAAAAAGCAGAGAGCTGTTTGTGTCTAAGACCATACCAAATATGTATGGATAACTAGTCTTTTAAGTCTGGCAGTAGATCTAAAAATTGAAATGTATGCAGTTAGGAGCCATATCGTAGCAAAATGATGTCTTCCCCATTACCTTATGACATTTTAATATATTTGAGAAAGCAGTAAAATATTATAAATATTTTTATATACTACATAAGACAGTAGAGAATCAGCCCCAAAATTAAATCATCTTGGTGCAATTTCCCTCCTCTCTTTCCTTAGCTAGTCAGTTATCACATAACTTATATCCAACTACATAACCGTTTCTCTTTGATTTTGTCTTTCTATTCCTTTTCATAAGTTGTGTACAGATAGAATTTGATTTTCCAGATGCATTCTTTGTTCAGATGTATTCATAGCCTAATTTCAGCAAGTAATTCATGCTCTGTGGCTTGTTGTTGAATAGTCTGTTGTAAGCACTTACTATTTCAGCTGTTAGGGAAGACTTTGCCTGCACAGTATGTTGCTGGTTTTTGATTCGTTAAGAGTCTTTCCTCCAACTGGCTTTCTTGTGAATACATGCAATTACAAATAGAAGGGTATTGTTTTATATGTATATTCTTCATTGCTTATTTAAAACAGATTGTTTCAGCAAACATTCCTGCCAGTATATTTGTTGCTACAACATTCATGGGAATTACACACAGAAGAGCTGAAATGTATGCAGCTGAAATGAATTCATTGAGAAACTCAAATGAATAATCATGAAATAAACATGCTCAGCTCTCAGCCATTTTCTGAGCAAACAAAAAAGAATCACCTCTGATACTCTGTTTTGTTCTCTGTGCTGCACTCTAACCCTCTCTGAACACTAGGTAGAAGCTGAGATGCCTGACAGATGTTTCTAGTGACTCCATATGCAGTTCATTTCATGCATTAAACGCACATAAACTGTTTTAGTCAACCCGTTTCTGAAGTAAATTACTACTTTTCAAAATCCATTGCATAAGTAATAACAGACTGCTAAGATACAGTAAGTGCCATTTTGTTTTGCTCTAGTGGAAAATTTCATGCTGACAAGGTCAAGCCCTGCAGTCTGAGAGCAGTCAGGTGATGAAAGGCACATCCAGCAGGAGGAGAGGTGGTAGATGGACATCTACTAACTTGTCTCCTTCAGAAGTGAGGATTTGAAATGTGGCTTAGTTAGATTGAGGGGATAAAGCTGAGCTACAAAGTCTTGCTTTTATTACTGTAGACTAAAAATACATTGTTTTTAGTGTGTTTTCAAAACTGCTCCCCATTTCTTGACAGAACTAGAGTAGTTAACAGCATTGTCTGTAGTTGTCCTGAGGCAGTAAAACTATGAGGGTAGCAGAGTAATCCTTACATAGAGTAGTTACTGATTTTTAAGGAGATTCATAAAATGAGTTTGAAGATGGTGGGAAAATCAGTCAGTTATAAATAGTTAACAGCCAGTTTTCCATCATTCAGCCAAGAGAACAGCTTCCTTCCAGGTAGATAATTCATATGTAATACTGCTTCACAGTAAGACATTTAGTGTTCAGATATTTTTATATGATTGATTAATATAATTTCTTATGGAAATAGATTCTTAGGATAAAAATAATTGAGATAATCTAGGAGTCAAATTGCTCAGTAAAGAACTAGGTAGCTACATTTTCAACATATAAATCTACATCATTACCAGAGGTTGCTGAGAGGCTGCTGATGCCTTATTAGATAAGGTTTAGATAGATTACCTGCAGCACTAAACAATTTACTAAGAACAGAAAATGGGCTTCCAATACAGTCTAGAAATAAAACATCACAATTATTTGAGGTACTCTGTAACCTTGGAAACAATTGGGAGAAATGACATCAGCAACAATTATGTGCAATTTTTGTCTTTAGTTTATCACCAAGGTAACCAGAGCAGATTTCCCTGCTTGAAATTTTAAGAATGTCTTGGTTCAGTATTAAGTGAGCATGCATAAAGCAGACTATTTAGGGTCTGTTAAAATTGCATTCTGCTTCCCTTTTAAAATGGTCCTTCAGGATTTAAATTGTGTAAACTCATGGGGGTTTTTTTTGTTTCCTTTTTCATTTCTCTCTCTGCAACAGCTGCAGGCAAATGAAGCCTTAGTTACTGTGTTAAATTCTCTGAATACTGGAAGAAGGAAAATTGAATTCCTCATTGAATTCCTTTTCCTGGCCCCAGATACCAAGTGTTGCAACTGCACATAGAGGCTGCAAATTGCATTACATTGTTTTTGGGGATGGGACTCACCCACAGTTGAGGACGCATGATGTTCCCAGAACTAACTTCCTTGAGGGAAGCTTTGCATTAAAGTCTAGGTTCACAAGAGACTTGCAGTCAGTGCTGCCTGAGGAGTAAACTCGATGAGTGATTCCCTTAGACTTCCTGGCTATGAAACATCCTTAGTCAGCCTACCTCACCTTGTGGTTGTGCCAGTCAATGATATCCATCATTGCCTAGCATGATATCCATCTTCATGCTTAATCCAGAGAGGTTGTTTTTTTTTTCTGCAGTGGGTCTTTGGGAAGGTAATGTTTGAATTAAAGCCTTGTTGCATAGTGGAAAAACCTGTAGTCCCCTTCATAATTCATCTGTGATGGGAAAGTTATGTGGGGTTGGAGCCATAACGCTGACAGGGAGGATGTTCAGACCACACGGTCTCTCATCTATGTGTGACTCAATTGTAGAGAGAGGTATTTTACTATGAAATAGTGATAATGCTTATCCGTCGTTCATGGAGGTAAAAGGGGGGCTGCATAAAAGTTGCTTTTTTGTTTAAGTCTGGAACACTTTCTCAGGTTAAAGCCATATCAGTTGGCAACTTAGAAATGCATGTATAAATTTGTGTTCCTAAAACTTGCATGTTTTACCTGTGATGTCTACTTTGTCAAACACTTTTTTTTTTTGTATACATCTTTACCCATAGGTTGCTGCAGACACAAAATATGCACTTGTGTTCTGTTGAGTTATTGTGCATTCAGCTTATGATTTTGCAGGGCAATTGGTGTGCAGGCAACTTGCCATACTTGTAACTTAGAGATACAAGTTAGAACTTGATGTTTGAAGGAAAATAATAAAATTCTGTTCTTGTTTGGAGTGCAGTCCTGAAGAAGCGAAACTGCATTTCAAGCCATTAGCCCTGTGGGTTTCCGAAACATACCTTATAGCCTATGGTTAATGTTGGAGTTCAGTAGCCCACATCACTTATAATGAATTGAGCCAAGTAAATTAAATTAGATTTTTGCATGAAAAAAGATAATCCCTTCACATAGTTTGGTATTGCAGAGAGAACAAGGCACCTCATACATTTCACGGTACCAGAGCCTTTCATGGGATGTAATTGAAAAACAGATGCCTTTCTCAGAAATAGAATATTGATGTTCATATTTGTAAAGGAATTAATTCACTGACTGATAGAAGCAGAAGAAAAAGAAAGACGAACTTTTTAGATACCAGTCACATTTTAGCAAGATTGTAATTATCCTTAGGATTGTGCATTTGTTTGTTTTTATTTTTGTAATAAAAAGTCACCAAATGCCTATGTGCTTTGCCCTCTGAAGTAATTTCCAGCATATGCAATAACAAGTAATCACACTATTTGCAAACATATTTGGTGAAAAGGAGCTGTGCTTTGAAAGGTATTGATTTGCTTGTTACAGTTATCAGTTTGATTAATGTTAAAATTCTATGCAGTATATTTAACCATTACTCATTATTAGTGCAGTAATAATGCATATCTACACATTTACTATTAACAATTAATGTCTTATATTTCTTTCCTATCACAGGTGTAATTATAAGTTAGGACACGTAAAAATTTTAAAGAAATATTTATTGGAGTAGACATTGGTTATAAATCTTTATAACTACAGTATTCAGGGAGTTAATAATGATTTCAGTGGGTTTATTTTATGATAATGAAAGGCCGTTTAGATTACAGTTGTATTGCATCTTCTCTCAAGGGTTCCTCCAGGAGGTGCAAGTTTTCACTACTGTTGTGAGGCCAAGAAAAACTCCCAGGCAAGACATCAAATACTACTCTTGTACTTTTGGAAAGGGAGCACTTACGGTTTTTTCTCTGCAAACCTTGCTTCAGTAGCTTGGGAGGGGGTAGGGAAAAGGGATGTTTCTCCTCTTGAGAGAGTTGATATCTGTGCTTTGGCATCCAGCACCACAGTCTCTGAGAACATTAGGAAAAAAATAGTAGTAACAGCTTTCATCTTTCTTCCTGGCTGACTAAAGTGATTTGACTGTATGCAGTTCAGTTTGGTTAAATTAGCCAAAATGTAACATCTAGGTTTGTGCATTCACAGTATAGATTATATCAGATTCCCTCTTATCAGACTGTTCACATATTAGAACAAGTGCTGGGTAAGGATGTTCTGAATTACAATAAGATAGCTTTATTGGGCAAGTTGATGATCTGTTGCCAGCATGCAAACGCATCAGACTTATACAGGCAGCATCTGCTTGAACTGTCTGGGGAAACAAAAAGAAGAGAAAACATCTAACATTGGAACAAAACCAGAGATTTGACTTGATGAAAGTGTCATTTTTTTCTATGTTTAGCCATTCTATGTGTTATTTAATATTGAGTGCTCATGTCATGTCAACATGTATATAGTCACCTCTTAGTTCCTCATAATTAATTACTGAGAGGAAATTCAGGAAGGAAGGAAGACTTGTGTTCCATATTATACCCTGTATTTTTATTGGTGTAAATACATTTTACTTCTCAGCTGGTTTATTTTAAAGTTTTGGTTGGGTTTTGGGGTTTTTTTGTTTGGTTGTTTTGTTTTGTTTTGTTTTAAATTTCATTGTTCCTCGTATCGGATATTCAAGTCTTGCAGAACCTGTTACAACTTTTTAAAGACTCCACAGATGCAGATAGTGCCCACCCAACCCAAACATATAGTAAATGCTCTTTGCAAGAGCTCCCTTTGAGGAAAATTTAACTTCTTGGTTTATTCAGTTGGGAGGATCTCAGTAGAGCTGTGTCAGAACTCAGCACTCCAGAAGAAGCAGGGAAAACATGACTGTATAGTTTTATTGTTGTTAGGTGCCAGAAAATTTCAATCTTTCCAAAAAGACACAAATGCATTTTTTCCCAGATTTGTTGAGGAAATAGAGTGCCTGCTTGTTGATACCACCTGACTTTGTTTGGAACATAAATAGCTAATGATGTTTTCTAATATATTAAAGGTAAAACAGTGCTATGATTCAGATTCTCATTCAGTGTGTTAATATTTACTATAGAAAAAGACAGCTAAATGACATTTGTGTATTCTCAACACTTAATGCCATTGCATTCTATGCATTGTTTATGCCAGTGGTTCTGTCCACAAAAGGTGAAATCCTTTCCCAGTGGCAAAAGTCTAATAATTTTCAGGGCACTCAAATTTCACCTGAAGTTTTGCTTTTTGTTTTAACAACATGCTTTACTGATAGCTGCTTCTTTATTCTAATGTATTCCTCCACCACCAGCTACTTTGCAGTTTTTACCCATTCCTGGATATGCAGACTATCATATGGTGGTGTGCCTTCTGTGGTAGACACAGTCTGTCTTCAAAACATACCTTTTTTAAAGGTCTGTATTGTATTTCAGTTTCCTAGATTATATCCTTGGTTGTTTTCTTGTTTCACCTCCCCATGCCAAATGTCAACGCTCTTACCCACACAGAATGATTTATGTCAGCTCTTTTCTTTCTTCCATGTTTCATTACTATCCTACTTCAAATATTTTAATTATCTCTCTGCTAACCTTGCTTTCTGACTTCTGTCCCCTTTGATCCTCTCTACGTGTTTAGTGAATGTTGCTTGTGGGGTTGGGTTTTGGGGTTTTTTTTTGAGAAAATACCCTCTTTTTGCCTTTGGGGATTTTGGTTTGCTTGTCTTAATCTTCCTTTTTGCCTCCCATTTTCGCTTTTTGCTCTTCTCACTTTGTTACTCCTTTGGTATTTTTCCCACTCTTGGCATTGCCTTGTCTTTCCTTTTGCCAAGATGTTCTCTCCTACATTCAGAACATTCCTTTGTCCTATGTCTGTCATTTACCATTGCTCCTTTCAAGTCTTCTTTTTCTCTGGATGTGTTAACTTACCCAGGAGATGCTTCTTTGCAAAGCTTACCCTAGAATATTCAACATGAGGTGTTGGTTAAATCTTGCATTAAAAAAAAAATCATCTCTTGATTTTCACATGTTCCTTGATGCTTTAATATTTCACCTTTATAGGGTTTTTTGTCTCTCATTTCATCACTAATTGCTTTGTTACACATTACTTGCATCATTAGCATTTCTTGCCTTAAATTTATTTTAACTACCTTCATCCTTTCCCAGATTCCCTAGCGTATGTGAGGCAATATTTTTCTAAGGGTATTTTCCATAGCCTGCCCAGTTGTTTCAAGAGATTCATGAGTTTTAAGTTAGCATCTTACAGGCTTGTTGGGTTACAATCTTATTGATGTTATTGTCATTTAGTTCTGCGTAAGAGAGGGTTTATTTGAATTGCTGTCATGGGACATGACATTCATTTATTTAATTAATAAATTCTTCATGTTTATCATACTGGGTTTATTAGTCTTCACTCCACTTATAATCTACAGGGATTCCTAAGTCACACAGGTTTGTTGTTTTTTTTTTTTTAAAGAAGACAAAAATTCAAGTGTTTTAAAACAAAGCTTATTGGATGGAATAGAAGGGGGAACAAATAAATTCCATTCCAAATACAGTCCTCATGCTCAGAAGGCGTATTACCTTAAATGATAATTCCATTTTTAAAAAATGATACTCTTACATGTCTTGTACTTTTCTTTATGCTTCAGCGTTTATTCAGTCTATTACTTCAGAATTTTTATAATGATCTTCTTAATGGTCCATTGGAAATATGCCACCATTAACTAATGTATTCTCTCTATAAGTATTCATTTCTGAACCAGACTGGTAGGGCTATCAGAATAATATCAGTTCTTACAATGCTATGAACCAGACTAAACTGAAAACAGTAAGTAAGGTTTGAGTCATAAAAAAATACAAATAAGGAGTAATCCTTGTTTCCTGATGAAAATGCAGAGTTTAAGTAAGTGCTTGCTTTTGTCAAGCATAATGATTGAATTCCATGTTCAGTACCAGTCATATCAAGCATATGGTAATAAACTTCTTTTATGGGGTTACTGTTAGGTTTATTTGTATTTCTGTAGAGCCTCAACTAAGAAGAGGCTCCCCTCCATGAAATGGAAGGATAAGAAGGTGTCTTCCTCTTTGAAAATAAGAGGTAAATTAGTCAGGCAAAGAAATGAAGGTAAAGAAGCAGCACAAGTGGCAAAACTGCTTCTGTGGTTCTGTGAAGTCAGTCCCCCTTTTCATGGGAGTAATGTAGTGAAAACATTTTACTCTTGATGGAAAGAAGGGCCCCAAAAAGCATGTCTCAACCAGCTGGAAAATCACAGGTATTCTGTGTTACCTTGTGTGTCCAGGACAATATGAAGCCTGTTGGCAGACTGACCGTGGTATGACAGGGCCTTTGTTGCTGTGTGTGTCCTGGGCAGAGGCAGGTCTCAGCAGGAGCACAGAACTGTGGGACCACGTTCTGTGTCAGACTCCCAAATTGTCTAGTTCTTCCCTTGGCAATCTTCCTCCGCTTCTTAAAAGAAAGAGTTTGTGGCATTCCTCTAAGTCTTCCTCTTGATGAGCCAACTTTTAGCTTTCCAAGAGTGGATCTGCTCCACTGGGCAGTGCCTTCAGGCAGGTGGCCCACTCAGGCCTCTTAAACTGGCTGATGTACAGTGGGAGTTTGAAACATGTACAATACAGGACTTGCCCCTAGCAATTTATCTGTGGGATTTTCACTTTCAGATTTTAACAGATATTTTCTTTCCCATACAACTCTACAAATATGCGGTATAAGTGCAGTATTTTAATATTCCAGCTACAGAAGTGTAGTGTCTAGACAACACCATATGTATTTCAGTCAGGCACAGAAGTATTACTGTCCCATTTTTATTTCTTTGGCAACTGACATTCTCCTGCTTTGCAAATTCACAGAGCAATGGTTTTAATAGAAAAGCAAAATACTACATTGCAGTAAAGATGTGAACTGGTTATAAATAAAAATCTCTGCTATTACTTCCTCTGTTTCAATTGCTGTTAATTTGCTAGTGCCTCTTTAGCTCTCTGAAACTTTTGTGAATAAATGAGATGACAAAGCACAATTATAATTCAGTTATGCTAAATATTTGTTTTGAAGCTTGACCACTGGAATGCAAAGCTGTATGCTTTCACCTCCATCCAAAAATATTTCTGAAATAAAACATTTGTTTCTGTATCAGTGAAGCCAGAAACTGAAACTGGAAACTGAAGAGTAAATGACAGAAATAAATGATGCCTTGTCAAGTCCTGAAAAAGGCTAATGAAATCTTGCAGCTGCCAAACCTGACTGAAACCAGTGGCCTGTGAATTGCAGTGTTCAAGGGAAAAAGTCAACGATAATCCAGATGTTCCCAAGCAGAACACTTTGCAATACTTTTTCATTCATTTTCTTTCTGTTTGTATGAACTAAAAAATTATATAATTGAGATTTGTTTTAATAAATTTTCTGAAGGTTATTATTTGACCTTCAAAGTAATTCAATGTGCTTAGCACGTTATTTCTGTCCATACTCATTACTTTAAAGGTGACTTTTAATTTATCAGATAGACACCATTTTGAAACACAGGATTGTTCATGTGAAGGAGGTTTCTTAGAAAGTTTCTTTTGACAGCCTCTTTATATTCTTCCTGAAGTACTTTTCTTTTGGCAATGCATAAAGTGAGTCTTGAAAATCAAAAGGAGATTTCTGCATAATTCTGGAACTGACTACCTTTTGCCATTTATTTTTGCTCATTATTATGCTGGCTGATGAAATAGTCTAAGCTGGAGACTTGTGAATAGATCTTGATTTAAGTGGATTTTAAAGAGGTAGTTAATATTTTGTTCATTTGTGGATTTGCATTTGTTTTGCATCTGAGCCCATATCTTATTGTTAATCTGCTAAGTCACCTACTTAGTGGCAGCAAAATAAATAAACAGCCACGTAAAATCACAAGCAAAAGGGGGCAAATGTGTATTTATGTGTTACAAGACGTATAGCCATCATTCTCTTCTGAGAAAGAGTGAAAGCAGATATCCAATTTGTATTCTACTACATCAGGACCCTGTATTACAAAAAAAACCTTAAAAAGTGGATTGGTACCCTTGACCCTTTCAAGTATTTAGGATCCTACAGTCTCTTAGTTATATTTGTCTGTTTAACTTTTAACTCAATATAAATTTATCATATGCTGTTGGATTCAGTCCAGACTTCGGTAACTGTGTACAGCTTATTCCAGTAAAGAACTCCATCTCTGTAATTAAAAGATAGTAAAATACTTAAGCAAGAAGAATATTTTTGCTTCAGCAATGAGGCGCTAATGTCTTGTGTTCTGCTTCCTCTTAACCGATTCTTTTCCTTCAGTAGGTTTCGATCTTGCTTTAAAGCAGCATATCCTTGTTAGAATTAAGGCACTTACACGTTATTTGAATAGATACATGCCTTGATATTCTAGAACATAAGAAATTAAAGTTGTATATTAACAGTTTTGAACTAGATATTTACACAAGGAAAACAGTCCTTTCGGAGGAAAGGGAGGGGGAGTGGAAAAGGAGAAACGATTTAGAAGTGGATCAGTTGCCAATGAGAAGATGTCTGGAGAGTGAATTTTCTAGCGTGTACTGTACCCTTCATTCTCACAGAATAAGGGTAATTTTGCTGGTCCCCCCTAATTGTGTAGTTAAGAGTACTATGATCTGGCATTAGTCTGTTCCCTTGCCTGAGAAAGGTTTATGTAACTGTGCTGAGCCCTAAGCTAAAGAGGAGCTACTGCCCTTTCCAGCTGTCTCATATGCTGTGATTTGGTGCATACGGTCTGAACAAATGATTCATGCCTTGTAGGCTGGATAGGCATGGGAATGTCTTGCTTGTAGATCTGGTTAAGAAGTCTTAAGGGAGATTGGTGCCCAGTATGGTTAAGACTTGCACAATTCCAGGCGTTTTGAGGAAAGGATGTTCAGTTGCGTTTGGAGCCCCCTAGATCAACTCAGTGCGCAATTGCTTTAGACCTGGAGCCATTTTGGCCAGATCCCATGCTTCTGACATTGCTTCCAATTTTGTTGTAGAACCTGTATTCTTTCTGATCTTTTGGTTTCTTGAGGCAGTGTGCTGCTGTGGTTCCCAAACACGGAGTCTTCATGCAGCATTATTCAGATTGATGACAACTTTCCACTGACCTAAAAAGCAACTTCAAAGGCCTGCCTCCATATACACAGAGGATTTTGTGCTGATTCTCCACTCCTGCAGGCACATAAACTCTATAGTTTCTATCTTAATCTTACAGATTTGAATACCGTACCCTGCTTCCTTCTGAGTGGGCTTTGGTGAAATATATTACTGGAAGTCAGTCAAACTTGAGTAGCCTTAGTAGGAGACAGATGAATGGGAGAGTGTTTAGGATCTGAATTTTTCATTCAGATCAGTGGAAGCCTCTTATTGATTTGAATGGGCCACAAACCAAGTGCATTAGGAAATCCTCTCAGCCCTGTCGAGAATTGCCTGGTTATTTTTGGAGATTTATGCAAGGTGGGGATGCCCTGGAGTGGCAGGACTTTAAACTTGTATGAGAATTTATCAGATATTAATTAATGTCAATTATTCACATATTTTAATAGAAACCACTTGTTTTACGTAACCTTTTGTAGGGAAATCTCACTGTTATGCATGGTTGACTTTGTGCTTTTTCTGTGGCTGTTTCACTTAGTTTTTTGAAATATGCATGAATGGTTTAATGTCATTTAAAAACTGTTTATGTATAAACCTAGGCAACTGTCAACAGAACTATTGTCTCTTCAGACTGCTAGAAAAATAATTCACGACACGCATGTAGGGGGCTGTGATTGCCAGAGCCTGTTCATGGTGACAGGTGTTGGATGTTCATCTGCTAATTTCTCATTAGAAACAATGTGGTAGGCTGATGATGCAATTTGGTCATTGGAGGCCCTGTCTTGATTTCTGTTTATAAAATGTATGGCTGTGTTTACTGAAATAGTTTAAAAAATAGTAGCTGCGTTTTCAATTTTTTAAAATTTCTCATAGAACTATTTTAAGATGAAAATATTTGTTTTCTCGTTGCCAACAAATATCTATTATCTGTGATCTGTAATTAGGCTCACAGCTTAACATAAAGGATGAATGGTGCTCGCTGAGCTGCATCATTGGCCTTATTGTGGTAAAATGACCGATTTTGTTTTACCAGCTGTGACTTTGGAGGCAGGCTGAATGACAGGGAACACATAAAGCTCGACAGATTAAAATATTTCCACCGCATAACTGTGTGTGTATCATTCAGAATTCAGCAGCAGTTCTTGCTTGATAAGCTTGCTAATGTCTTCATGTTCTAAGGAACATTGTGCTCCTGTATGGGGTGTCTTGTCAGGCTCAATCCTGCAGTCCTCACTGAAGCAAAACTCCCAGTGAAAAACAGTGTCAGTATGACCATGGAAAGCACTGAATACAAGGGTAGAAAAACTCCTTACAAGAGCAGTGCATCTGCCTAAGGAAATAGAGCATGTAGTTCTGTGACTAATTATGAATTATGAAAAGAACTAAAGGAAAAAAGACACAAAGTTGGGAAATAAATGCTGATTACTCATCTTGTATCAAAAGAGGACATTTTCAAAAGACAAGCCCAATTATACTCCCTTTTTGCAATAATATTCATATCTACTTCTCACAATTTCCATCACTTATAGTAGAAAACAAGACTATATTGTCCTTCAGATTCTTATATATGTGGCAAGGACAACTGAAAGGTTGCATGCAGAGCATTCTAATTTTATATGAAAAGAGTAGAATTAAGTTATGTCAGCAAGTTAACAAGAGGTAGCTTTTTAGTTTTTCCGTGAACATGTTCCGAGTACTGCAGAAACAGCCAGATGTTGGTGAAATGGAGTGATGTTGGCTGATGCAAGTATACAAAATCCATGTGTGGGATTTAATATAGTCTGGAATCACAAATGGCCCTAGTTTGGTCTTTGAGCTGAAGTGGTGAGGCAAGTGTTGCTTCTCTGTGGTTTAGCATCTGATAATGTATGTAAGTTTTTTTACCTTTTCTTTTTAATGTGATATGAATTGCAGGACATTGCAGATATCTTAATGGATTATTAATTTCAAACTGCAAAAGACTTACTGTGATCACAAAAAAGCTTAAAGTGAGTTACCCTTGCATATCTGGCTTTCTGTGTTATCCTAGAACTTAAGTTTGAGTCCTTACTGCAGAAATCCACCTCTTGAGGTGCCATGGAAGCACTGGTGTTTTCTGCTGTCACCATGAAACAGTTTGTGGTGTCTTAGGTAAAGCAAAGGTAGGAAGCTGACCCTCGTATGCCCCTTTCTGGAAATCTTCTATGGACATGATGCCAGAAAAGGGCGAGCCAATTATGTAGGTTGTAGTTAAGTAACATCATTCATCAAGGGGAACCAAGGTACTTTACAGATGCTAATGAATTAAGGTTCTGGTCATGTTTATCAGCTCAATTTTGTAGATGGGGTACCTGAAGCATCAATTTAGTGACTTAAGTACAGAGGACCACTAGTTCTATGTTTTCGCTACAAAGGCACTAAGAATAACATAGTATCTTCTGTCAACAAATACACAACTATCAAGCTCAAGCAAATGACTAAATGTATTTCCTGAATGACATCTGCTCTGCTGATCTGTTTTTCCATGATGAAATCCCACCTATTTCCATCATGATATCTGCAACTGATGTAAGTATCTCTGTGCCTTTTTTCAAAAAGTTCCTTGTGAGATTATTAATAGAACCTCCAAACCATATGCTTTTTCTAAGCACTGTTGTTACCACCGTGGAAAGACTTTAAGAACAGTGCGAACAGAAAAGACAAAACTACATATTTCATTAGTAGTAACTGAACTTTTGAAAAAGCAAATTACTTTGCAGTGAAATTCAAAATTTCACAGCAAATATTCAGTAGACAGTGCTGGTATCATTCTAAGAAGAAATACACTGTACTTCACAGTACAAAAAAATCTTGGTCTTATCAGAATCCAAATTGTCAGATAGAGTACCATTCCTGCAAAATAAAGACTTGCTGTCCCTTAAAGCTGTTTGCAGAGTTCATGCATGTGGGATGTGTGGATTATCATTATAGAGAAAGAGGTTTTTCAAGTTTACCTTTTTTTTGGTACAGGTTTTTTTTCTGGGAGTATCTCTAGAAATACTTTCCTATGGTTTTTTTATGCTTGTTAAAAGTCAGATTCTGTGATGTGCATGAACATATGAGCCTGGTAAATGGAAGGCAATCCTGAAGTGTTATTATCATTGAAAATAACCAATCATATTTTTTTCCTCATGGTAAATTTGATAAGTGATGCACGTCTCAAACATTCTGGATTTCTTCACTTCATGAAGAAAATTGTGTTCTGTAACAAAAGAGAAAAGTAATAACATTCATCTCAGAAAATATGTCAGCCTGCATTGAAATTAGAGGACTGCGTTTGTTTTAAATAGATACAGGTGAACAGAAATGGTACATCTATTACAAAGGCACATTGTAATTTTTTTTTAAAACCATTTTTGTTTGGATTTTTGAGGGTAATTATTAAATGGAACTACTCATTGAATGAATATGTATGAAAAATTCAAGACTACTGAGCAGATCATCACTAATTTACGTTGTTTATGCTGTTTGCCTTCTTGTTTTGTGAGATGTTTCCAAGCAGTGTCATGCTGTGGAATGTGGCCCTGGTATAAACAGGGTGATTCGTGATACAATCCAGGATATTAGTGAGTGTTTCTGTTGTAGAATAAGTCTTACTGTGATTTTTTTTTCCTGCCATTTCAGTAATATATGAACCTTTGCACTGAGCCCTTAAATGTAGCAAAAGACAAATCATTAAGGTTTCATAAAACGCAAGTTTAATCTTAAAAAGTTAAATAGACTTTAGTACTTACAAAATCTTAAGTTGCAGAAGAAACCTCTGGAAGATAATATGGTATAATATAATATGTGATTCATGAACACTTCCTGCTATAGGTTGGTCCACTTAAATTTGAGCCACTTAAAATTTGGTCCACTTAATATGACCTATAGGCCTTGTTCTGTATGTTTCTGTAATTTAACTGTAACAGTAACAATCACAAAGGAAAGTAATATGCCAACGAAATTGGAACCCATCAGAGTTTAAAAGATTATTCTTAGGGAAGGCCGTCTTACTATGTAATGTAAAAATACTGTCTGCTAAATGTCACTTTAAAAATAACATCTATTTTTAATAGTTTTAGAGTTTACAGTGTCATCCAAACTGAATACAGATTGAAATCCAGACTGAAAATCCTACAGATTGTTGACAGTTTGGTAGTTCTTATGATGAAGAGATCTATACTTTAAAAAGTTTTGGTCAGATTCAGTGATCTGGGGTAAAGGGCTAAAGTGATGTGATGGCTAGGTTAATATTCCAGTTTCAGTTCATCCTTCCCGAGTCAGGCTGAATTGAAAGAGAAACGTTGGGAAGTGCACTGTGAGCTATACTGACTACCAACTTCAAAGGTATTGACATAAAAGGAGAAGGACATGAAAGGAGGAGAACTGTCAGTGAAGAAGCAGCAGCAAGAAAAACCCAACAGGCATCTGAAAGGGCATAGACAATTTAAGCATTACTTTCTCAATCATCATTTTCTCCCTAGTGGAACCAGTATCATCTGTGAGATAATACCAGTAAACATTAACATTTTAAAACCCCAAACTTTGTATTTTTTCAGAAATCCTCCTCCTACTTTGCTACATCCTGAAAAATGGTGCAGAGGATTCAACCATTTCATTTCACAGTGAGTTTTATTTTCTTTTAAAAACAGCTTATTCAGCAAGGCCTATGTGTGTCAGTCTGAAAACAGAATTTATTTTATGGAGTTGTTGCTTTTGTTTTTAACTTCAGTTTGCTTTTCATAGATTCTAGACAATGCTTCACTTTTTAAAAGCTATACAGCACAGTTTGATCTTCTCAAGTAATTTGCTTCACAGCTTCTCTGAACTCCTTAGTTGATTTGCTTCTTGACTTTGATGGACCTGGGACAGGTTTATAAGTATACCTGATTTCCTTGATGGTTTTGCAGTGAAATTTTGCATCGAGGAGAAAAAAGGGTTAGTGAAAATGACTGCTGGTCAATTTAATATAAGAATTTGGAAGACAAGAAAGAAAATAGTTGCCTTTTTCCACTTTACTAATATTCAGTAGGTTGTATACCCAATATATGTAATTGAGCACCAGTTGTACCGAGAGTATAATATGTTACCTAGATGGTACCAACTTTCTGGATGCGGCTGTCACTGAACTAAAATACACTTTTGCTTTACTTTTTTCTTTTTACAGTGAAACTAAGAAATCACCGTTTAGTAGTTGCTAGCATTATATTCAAAAATCTTACAGTGACTTTTATGAGTGATTTTTAGCGTTCTTCAGGATTTCATTGTGACCTATTACAGCCTAAACTGTGTAACATGGGGAATAATATTATCAAACCCTAGGGAAGTTTACACTGTTCAAATAAACAAATTCTTTAAACACCGCTCCTCAGTATTGACTTTTCAAGATAGGTTTGAAAATATGCACATCTGCATTTTTAATCTGTTCTGTTCCTTAATGTATCTAGTTACTTGTGGAGGAGTACATTATCCCTACCTGATACCTTTTTCACTCAGTTGTGTAGTAGTGTCTTCCCATTTTAGGAGAAGTTATAAATAGAAAGACTAATGCAAATTTTATTAATAACCCATGAAAAATATTCTTATTTACTATGCTGATCTTTAATGAGGCAGGAAGGTGAGGTACACTGTAATGGTTGACCTACAGAGGAAGGCCATTACTATCATTACTGCAACGTAACTCAGAATCTCTTCCAGTGTAGGCAGTAGAAGTACCTTCCTCTAGAGCAGGTTGACCCAAGTTCTGTTTCTCCGTAATGTGTGTCCTTGTTTACACAGCAGTGTACATTGTGATCTATGATGGAATCAGTGTTTAATTACAAAAGTCACTGTGTGGTGGATGAATTCCATTCTATTACAGAGAAACATTGTTTTTACAGTATTTATGGACTGTAGCCTATATTCCGGGGGACTCTAGGACTGGTGGGTTATGTTCCACTTGTGCTTTAGAGAGTCGGTGTACCTGGTAAATAAGATTACGTTCCTTTCTCAGAAACATTGTGCATTAACCTTCAGCACTGTTATACAGGTTTTTCTTTCTTGGTACCTCTGTTTTTAGAAGTCCCTGCTGAGCTTGAGAACAATACAAAAAACTAAGTTTAACATTTCTTAACATTTGTTCAATCCGTTAGTTCAGCATGCACTGGAGAAGTCAGATGTTAGTACTTTATGGCAATACTTGTTTTTAATCTTGTCCTTTGGGTTTTTGATATCTTCAAATTGTATATTTTTAATCACATTGATTTTTTTAATTGCTTTTGCTTAATTACTTTCTCTTACCAGCAATGTCTGCAGGTTCTCAAATCTCGCTTTTCATTTTTATAGTAATATGCACAATGAAGTAAGGAAGTATGCTCATATCCAGTCTCTTAACATGGAGAAATGCAACAATTGTAGTAAATATGCTGGGTTTATAGCTACCTTTAAGAGAACACTGAAATGGAATTCTCTGTGACATTGCATCATTCTCAGGCATGTGTTAGTAAAGTTATTATGATGCAGAGGTTACAAGATATTTTTTTTAAGGCTTGGATTTACACTAGTGGATTTTCTAGAAAAAATTAAATAATGAAACATTGGATCATACAACTGCAAACCTTTTAGCCATTACTGATAATTGGCTCATTTATATGCATTAGTTCTGCATTTGTTGATGCCCACCTTCTGACAGCTTAGTTATGATAAATTAAAAGCAGTGATTGTATAAATTCCATACTGCCTTTTATCCATATGTTAGGACCTTGCCTGATGTTTCTGTCACCCTTGTGATGAGTGGTTAGCTTTTGAATAATTTCATTATCTATCTCCTTCCTGATGGCGAACATCATTTGCATAACAAGCTTATCTGGTTCAAGTTGTGGGCCAGACCTGTGTACTAACAAAAACCAAGCATGCAGCTTTGGCTAAGCATACTTTTGAATTCAGTTCTGTTTTGACAATAATTTTATTTATGCCAAGATTGCCAAACCTGGTCATTGTAGCTTTTTTCATCTCCCATTCTCATCCCTTGAAATGCAACTGTCTCAAGAGGCATTTTTGTTACAAGTGTTCTCTCACACATTATAGTGATTTACAACATGCCTGAGCTGGAAGTTTCAATGTACTTCTGTAGGTAACTCTTTAAACTGTTAAAATAGGAATCATATATTTTTCAGAAATGAAGTCTGTATTTTAAACTATGACTCTGCTGCCCCAAGAGCTATGATTTTGCAGCAGCATTTTAAAGACAGATGCATTATTTACAAAATCTGAATGGAGAGAAGGTCAACATAGTTCTTAGCTTGGTGAATTTATGTTTCTGTTTCCAGCATTGTTGACCTTGACTTGAGATGAAGACTGTAATGTATTGTCCTCATAACGATTTTTACAATGAGATAGCAAACATGAATTAGATATTTTGTTTTAAAAAAATACAGACAAGCCACAATTTCAGCCAAGCCATCTCTGGCAGCAGCCTAATTTTGTATTTTGTATCTATTGAGACACACAACACATATATACTTTTAAAAGGTCAGTAAAATTCTATGTATGCTTATTTATCAGTACTACTGTACTTGTCTGTGAAGAACTTGGCTGCTCCACTCATAATGTGAGAAAGAATTAATTATCTGTTTATTTTTATCCACATATTAATAGGGCTTACCACTCCTGTAAGGCCATGTAAACAACCACATCAATTGTTGGAGGATTGGCTCCTAAAAACAATATACTTTTACCTGTGCTTATTTCTACGTTGAAATAAAATATCAGTTTTGAAGAGTTCACTCTATTAATTGCCCATGAATGTTCATGAAGCTTTTTTTTTTTTTTTTGGATGGCTAAGGCATAGATGACATTGCTCTCTTAAGATAACAGTTTGTGTCCACCACCATTTTAGACATACAGTGCCTCAGAATTTGTTCATAAAATGAATAAAAAATCCCCATTCACTACAATTATCTCACATGATGCAAATAATTTTCTTGGCAGTTTAAACCTTGACTGATCTCTAAGGGTAGATAGAAGAGTTAATATGTTCTTGAAGCACAAGAATACAATAACCTTTATTTACATTACATCACAAAATGGTAATTTTAATTAAAATGAGCAATGGTATCTCCAGGGACAGACGTTCTCCTTTTAAATTTATTTAACCAATGATAAGCTATTATGGTTCTTCAAATTAATTAGTCATTCTTGAGCTGGAGGGAATTAAAGAATTAAGAAATTCAGGAAGTACTAAAGTCAAAATGTGAAGTTACAGGATTTATGGTCACATTACAGAATGTAACTTTTATTTTAGCAATGACATTGCAAATACAATACAAAAATAATTTTTAGTCTTGGTAAACTTAATTTTTTTATACTTAATTTAAACACAGCCTTGCAAGCTGAATTTCATATTGATGAGTACATTCAGAGTTATTCAATTAATAGATCATCTAGATTATATAGGTTTTAAGTGCTCCATTTAGATTTAATGTCTCTGAATGCAGATCAAATTTTTTCACAATCTAAGCAATTGTTTAGTGACATTCTGTTCATATTACATAAAGAACATTTTACTGTTTCTGTCACTGAGAACATGATATGCGTTTGACATAACTCATTAATTTCAGTGTCTAAGAAGACAAAGAGGTTTGCAAATGTCAGAAAGATACAATTTGCGATGTGTAAGGTTACCACCAAATCTCTTAAGTTTTCACATTTTATTCATTGGTGTAGACTCTGAGAATCTGTCTACAGATGAACTTGAAATACTAAATTGTAGTACCTGACAAAAGATCTCCACCACTTTTGAGTATTCCATGAGATGTTTTTATACAGATGAATGGGCATACATAATGGATACAATTATCTTCAGCTTTCTAATGAGCAGTTGTAGTAAAAAACTGCAATTTTAAGTAGAGGTGAGAAACTCCCATGAAGGTTTGAAGTCCTGACCCTGTAAAGAATCATGCTAGATTTTACAAATGTCATAGTATCAAAGTCTTTCACTCAGTAAAGTATACTGTTGAGTTCCTTACCATTAGTGATAAGCACTCATTCCTCCCTTGGTTCACATGGTCTGTGGGTTTATTGACTTACTATTCTCAATTGTAAACACTAACAGTAGAAGTATACTGTAGTGAGAAAGGTATGTATCCATGGTAGAGTGACAAGTCTATTTGGGAAGCATTGGCAATTCTAGGAATAGTATGCTGCATAGAAGATTATAGTATCAGAGAGAGCATGTGAAGTAATTGTCTGATGAGACAAAGTTTCCTTACTCCCTTCTGCAAGCTCCTACTGTCATTAAGTGCCAGTATTTCAGTTTCCAATGTAGTCTCTGCCTGTTGCTCTTTCACTGGGATGCTTTTTAAGCTTAATTCAAAGCTTTGATGTTTCTGCAGCTCTAACGTTATTACCATTTATTAGAATCATAGAATCGTTTAGGTTAGAAAAGATCTTTAAGACCATCCAGTCCAACCATTAACCTAGCACTGCCAAGTCTACCACTAAACCACGGCCCTAATAGCACCACATCTACCCATCTTTTAAATACCTCCAGGGATGGGGACTCAACCACTTCCCTGGGCAGCCTGTTCCACTGCCTGACTACCCTTCTGGTGAAGAAATTTTTCCTACTATCCAATTAAACCTCCCCTGGTGCAACTTGAGGCCATTTTCTCTTGTCCTATCACTTGCTACTTGGGAGAAGAGACCAATCCCCACCTCACTACAGCCTCCTTTCAGGTAGTTGTGGAGAGCGATAAGGTCTCCCCTCAGCCTCCTCTTCTCCAAACTGAACAACCCCAGTTCCCTCAGCCACTCCTCATAAGACTTGTTCTCTAGACCCTTCACTAGCTTCGTTGCCCTCCTTTGGACATGCTCCAGCACATCAATGTCCTTCTTGTAGGGAGGGGCCCAAAACTGAACACAGGGTTCGAGGTGTAGCCTCACCAGTGCCGAGTACAGGGGGACGATCACTTCCCTGGTCCTGCTGGCCACGCTATTCCTGATGCAAGCCAGGATGCTGTTGGCCTTCTTGGCCACCTGGGCACACTGCTGGCTCACATTCAGCCAGCTGTTGACCAACAGCCCCAGGTCCTTTTCTGCCAGGCAGCTCTCCAGCCACTCTTCCCCAAGCCTGTAGCGTTGCCTGAGGTTGTTGTGACCCAAGTGCAGGACCCGGCACTGAGCCTTGTTGAACCTCATACAGTTGGCCTCGGCCCATCAATCCAGCCTGTAGAGCTGTAGAGCCTTCCTACCCTCCAGCAGATCAACACTCCTCCCCAACTTGATGTCATCTGCAAACTTACTGAGGGTGCACTCGATCCCCTTGTCCAGATCATTGATAAAGATATTAAACAGAACTGGCCCCAATATTGGAAGGGAAGCCTTTTGTAATAGCTAATGTTTGCCATCTCTCTGCTTTACTTGAAAGGAAATGTAAAGGCAGGATGTTACCACCTGTTACTACATGGCTTTCACTTCCATAATATTTGGTAAAAGTAAAGACTGAGCATGGCAGAAGACTGAGGACAATAAGACAGAAGTGGTAGACATGAACAACCTTAATGATTCTATGATTCTATGATAACACTAAGATGCAGGATGGGAAGGAAGGAAGATGGAAGGAGCGGAGAGAAGTGAAATATGTCTGGGCTGGTCTTGTGTTAGTTTGTTTTTAGGGGTGGACTTATTCCTTCCAGTTAAATTATTCTAGTTCTAGATGTGTTCTAGATGATCCAGGTTTGTTTGGAATGCAATTTTGATGGTATGAAAGGCAGAAGTACGGAAATCGGAAAGCAGTACAAATTGGAGTTGCTAAAAATATAAAATAATATAAAATATATTTTATATTATTTTATATATAATATAATCCAGCATTTCTGCCTCATAATAGTACCTTTGCATTGGACTGATGAAGCAACAGCAGAATAGTAATGCCGTATTCCTCTCAGTAGATTTTTAAGTCATCTGTACTTGTAGAACAGAGACAAGAGTTCAATTCCTTCTTTTACAACTGAAGAAACTGAGACAAAGGGCAGCTTGCTCCGAGTCACTCAATAATCAACAGCAGAGCTTGGGTATGAAGCAGTCCAGCATACTTTTAGATTAAGGGAAGCTCCAGGAAGTACAGATGTGCCTGCTGTCCTCTTGTGGGCCATGGGGTACAGGTCAGGTCTGGCACACAGTAATGGGAAGAACGTTGTTACTGCCTGTGGACTCCCAGCTAGTAGAACTAACCTGATCTCATCTGCCTAGGTGTTTGTGAATTACTTCAGATGAAGATGTCATAGCGTGACTGGATTTGGGGTTTCACAGCAGAGGGCGTCAGGCAGTCAGCTTAATGGCGTAATAGTGAGAAACTTTTCCCAGACGCTTTGTGATTATGGCATAGTGGATCTACAATTGCCTTTTGAGTGGCTGTCCTTATTTACTGGAAGATAGGAAAGAATGCACTAAACACCAAAGGAGAGAAAAATATCTCTGTCCTTAGCTATGGCGTAAGATGTAAAAGAAATTACCTGTCAGTATCAGACACTGCTTTCCTTATCTCCTACCTTCTCTGTGCTCCAGCTGACTCAAAGCAGCTGCATGCTGTAGTGTCAAAGGGCGATGGATACCTAAGGGAGAATGTTTGGTACGAATGCAAAACATACTGTTTCTAATAAAAAGCTTCAGTTGTAAAAGGTTCTGAAGGCTCTTTGTGTTCCTGGGTCTTCAAGGACAGGCCAAAGAAATAGAGCAGACCTATTCCTGGTAAGAGTCTAGAAACCCCCCCCAATTTCATCATATAATAAATAAATGTATTTGGTTTTTTTGAGATGCTCCCTAGAATTGTTCTGACTGAATTTCTGTTGTCTCTGGTAAGATTCTAAGGGTTTCAACATGAGCGAATTCTGACCCATTCTAAGAGCTGCAAGAGGTGCCACTCCATAGAGTTTCCATTGTCTGTCTTCTAAACCATGTACATGAGCCAGAATAAATTGTTGTGTCTACTCAGCCCAAAGGAGGCTGGGAAACCGGTTGAAAATTTTGAAGCTTTAGAAGAGGTAAAGCTATTTACTACACGTAATTTTACAATTTCAGTGTGAGTGAACCTTTGTTAGGTTTCAGATGCGTGCTCTGAGTTATACTATATGGTGCTTGATGTTAAAAATTAAACTGAAAGAAGATTTATTAAGAAAACAGGTGCTGGTGACATTTCAGTGGTAGAGTATTTCTCTCATTGTTAGGGAAGATTAGTAATTTATGGCATTAGCTACCAAAAGGCAGATCAATAAAGGTATAAATGTGTTCTGACCATCAGAATTTATATTATGCACATGATGATTGAGTACTTTGTCATAATTTCAGTCTTTCATCCTGATACCTGATTGTAACAGAGGGAACAGTAAAATCCTTGTTATTTATCATGGGACGCTGGTTCAAGACAGGAGACCTATTTAACCTGTATACATACCCTTAGTGCTCAGCATTTGCTCTTTCCAAAGGGTCAACTATATATAGTTCTGAAGTTATTTGTATCCTGTATGTCCTGTTGAATTAGGACTGAAAACAGAAATGCTGTTGGCAAAGCTGTCACAGTTTTTTAGTTCCTTTTTGCAAAGAAGTGACCTGCAGCAGTGGGGGATGGGCAGGCCTGGGAATGGGAAGCAGGGAGGCTTCAGGGAAGCAGGCACATCCCTGCATCATTGTTACAAACATAATTCATGAAATGTGGTTTTTTCCCCACCTCTTTTCTCTCTGTGGCTGACCAGTGTCTGCCACAGCTATGTGTGGTACAGAGGTAGGAGGAACAGTCAGAGTGACGGATAGAAACAGATAATTTTAACCAGTTAAAAACAATCTGAGATTGTTACTTTTCCTTCCTTGACTGGAAAGGTTCTGACCTAATGTACCTGGCCTAGATGATCTTGCTTGGCAGTGTCTGTCCTTCCATTTCTCTAAGCAGGAGGGGCAATGGAGTTGGGGTCATGCTCTTGATTTCATTAATCTTCCACCATGAAACAACCTTCTGATAGAAGTAGCCAGGAAAGTATGGGGAAGAAAAAATAAAAATCTCAGAACCTAGGGACCTCCTTCTCCCTGCTTAGGGAGAGGATCAAGTGAATGTGACCTTACTCTTTCTTGTCTCCCTCTGGGAAATCTCTATTCTAGATACCCAGCTGAGCCATCTCTACCTTTGGGGGCAACTTGGTAACTGTTTTTTCTGGGATTGGGAGGAGAGGATGTCAGCACCTCAGGATGACCTGAAGTCCTGTTCAAGACCCTGGGAAGCTCTTCCATCCCAATAAGAGAGTCCTGGAAAGATTCCTCACTGCTAGGCAACAGGTACTTGTGCAAGCAGTGAAGTATTTGGAAAGCAGGAGAGAGTGGTGTAGAGCTGTGCGAGGAGCAGATGATGGGGAGAGCACCCTGATGGGCCAGGGAATGGCAGAGAGATAGGGACCAGAGGAGTGGCAATGAGGACTTTATCTCACAATTTGTTGAACAGATCAGAGACTTTATATCTCTGTCACCCAGAGGCTGTGGTGTGGATTCCCCAGCTCTAATACAGAGGTCTGATACACAGTCTTCATTTCTTCCAAATAATAACCTATGCATTTTCTGTGCAAGCAGATGATAAACAGTGACTAGATGTCTGGTTGGATATTTGGTTTATGAGACGAAATAAGTTCCAGCAATCCACTGCCAGCAGATGAGAAATCATCAGAAAATGTAGCATTCACAAAATGTAATAATTGAAGAGAACAAAACACTGGAGATAAATCATAATGTAACTAAGCTATAAGGGTTTGGAGTTGCTTGGTTTCTTTATTTTTAAAGAACATACTTGTGGCCCAATAGATCATAATAGATCTGATGAAGGAGAATTTCTGAAATAAATAACTGCTGCTGCTCTACTTACTGCAATAGTGAATGACGTTAGTAATTGTTTTCTATTTCTGAACACACAGGAGACTTAGACCACCATTGCAGTTCTTATGAAATCTATTTCTTTCCATTTATTCATTAGTAAATATTAGCTCATGAATGCTGATAAATCTCTCTCCTTTTCAGTCATCTGATTCGCTGCTTGCAAAATAGCAGTTTACATTGTTGAGAGGTAGCAATTCCGACAATGTTATCGTCCAAGTGCAAGCAGCCAGTGCGTTTCTGGAGGTCGTCTCAGATGGGCCTGTGTGTATGGGAGTCTGCTCTTATCCCCTGCTAATAAATGCTCCATCTTTGCCTGTAATTGTGGCAGAATGGAAATGGTGCTTAGGAGCCTGGCTGTGAGATTGTAGCAAATGGCTGCAACCTGTGTTTAATGTAGTGACACTAATGAATTCTGAGAATTAATTTTCAGCTAAGAAAGCATGATGGAAGATACTAGAATTTCAAATTAGGTAATGGATTGACTTTCATCAAGGCAAACATGTACAATATTTGTTTCCTTTTCAATCTCTACTTACTTAGACTTCCCATTATTTTAGATCCAAAGAATAGCAGACCAAAGATGATCATATTTTCATCATCCCTTATATGAAACCCATCTTGTAGTAGATTTGCTACTCAATTTGCTCACTACATGGCAGTCTTACCACTTTTTTCTTTTTTTATAATTTCCACAGGCCAAACAAATTGGCTTAATTTGCAGGTGCAACACATTTGTTGGTTTTATATGTAATTGCAACATGGTTGATGTTTGACAGTGCCTATGCTTACTGTCCAAATTGGTCTTAAATGAATGCTCAGATGAGAACCTGAAGATATTTTAGTTTTCTCCTTTCCTCAGAAGCAAATCCTTCAGTGATACGACTTCTTAGTATTGTTTTTTACTTGCACAACGTACACACTGATTCCTGTTGGCTGCATTGAATAAGAATATTTTCTGATAAGTGACATTATAAAGGCTGTTTTGTTACTGTACTCTTCCTCTTTCAAATGTTAATATTGCTGGATTTTTGTGTATTACTTCTTGGTTTCTTTTTTTCTGACCTTTACATGGAATACATTTCCTGACTGAATGTACTGGCAACTTTGGACTCAGGCACCCATATGATTAACTTTTTCACACAATATAGTTCTATTTCAGGGTGCAGGTCAGTAGAAAACACTGTGATAATGCTCACCTTCATGCAGGCTTTAGCGTCGTTAGAGCTGATATTCTACATTAAATTATTTTTTTCTGAAGAGCAGTATAGTGTCAATACTGCTTCCAGTGTAGGAGATACCTTACTGAACACCTGCATTGACATTGGCAGTCTGATGCATCATTTTTCACTAGCACATAGGTGGTGGCCCAAGAGTTGTTATTTTACAGGTAACGTTGACTAAGAACAGCAGCAACACGCGTTCAGTGTGGCACTAAAAGCAACACAGTTGAAATGACAGCATGTAGAAGCAGAGCATGTAAATATACCTCAGAATATTAATAGGTCTTGTCTACATAGAGAGGAATTAGGACAAAGGAATACGCACCAAGAGGACAAACATAAGGACTGTCTTTTCAGTGTCATGTGACAGCTCTCCATCCTGCACTCTATCGTAGCAGGCCTGGTGATACACCAGACTGGCACTGCATGTCCGAGTACACACTGAGCCCCCAGTACCTACTGTGACTAAGCTGCAAGCTGATTACTGGCACTTGAAACATAATAAGGAGTAATTTCTAGAAGTGACTGTGTCAACACTTCTGCTGTTTCAAAGCAAAAGGAGAGTGTATATGCCATACACACTTCAGTTCCCTGTGGCCTGCCTGGTCTTTCTGCTGCTGTGTTCCTAATGTGCTCGAACTTGCCATTTAACTTGATGGATTAAACCAAGTTCAGTGGAGAGGTACATTCTCCTGTCAGTCTCTTCCCTGAACTGGAGTAGAATTACTCACACGAGAAGTTACAAATGTAAATTTAAGCAGCTGTCCCTCACCCTTGCACGGCTGTTAGTTACTAGCTCTCTGTTTTGTTGTGGCATCTCACTAACCATCTGAAATGGCTCTGTTCTTCCAATATAGGCACAAACTTGGCACAGTAGTAGGTGTGCTCTGTATGAGCCTGGAACACAGACTTTGATTACAGAATCACGTGAATGTGTCTTGTGTCATTAGCTTGATCATCTTATGAATTCGTGAAGTTTTACTTGTGTTTCAAGTGAAATCCTACGTGACCACAGATTGCAAAAATATCCTGCTACCAGAGAACGAAGGCTGCATATAGATGAAACAATATATAAACTTTGATAGTTGCAAAGCAGAAGAGTAGTGTGCATGCAAAGTGAATAGTCAGCGCGTGATTGGCAGGAGCATGCAGCAGAAACAAAGGTAATCCTAAAGTAGTCTTCAAGACCACCTCCCTGACAGAACTTGCCTATGTTCATTAAAACACTTGCCAGACCTAAACAGCTAGCATTTCAGGCACATAACAGAGAAGCTACGAACTTTTTTGCCTAAAATGTTTTCCTTCCATCTCTTCTTGTTGGGCTTCCTTAATGAATGCAGTATCCTGGACATTTGGATGTTTCACCTAGGGGCCATCTATATGGAAAAATTTCTCTTCCAACTTCTGGATCTTGTCCATAGAGTGTCTTTGGAGATGGATTGTTCCAGAGCTCAGAGTAGAATTCATGTTAGTAACTACATGCCACCAGGTAAAAGATTTGTGTTATTCACACTTTTGGTAAACACAAGATATTCTGTCTGGAACCGTGTAATTTCTTGAAGAGAATCCATTTAAAGTCCAATGTTGTTATTATCTGAAAAGCAACTGCCATGACATTAGGGCCTGTTGTGATAGGACATGGGGTAATGGTTTTAAACTAAAAGAGGGTAGATTCAGACTAGATATAAGGAAGAATTTTTTACGATGAGGGTGGTGAAACACTGGAACAGGTTGCCCGGAGAGGTGGTAGATGCCCCATCCGTGGAAACATTCAAGGTCAGGCTGGACAGGGCTCTGACCAACCTGATCTAGTTGAAGATGTCCCTGCTCATTGCAAGGGTGTTGGACTAGGTGACCTTTAGAGGTCTCTTCCATTCCAACCCGTTCTATGATTCTATGACATAGCTTCACTTGGATTCAGTTATATTACTGAAAAATTCCTGATGTAATCAAATTTAACAAGAAAATTTATATATTAACAATACAGCATAAATACTATAAATTTGTAATTATTGTTAGAATGGTAAAAATCACATGAGCACATGAGCTTTTCAGACTGAAATCTCCACTTCAAATACTTGCCATTAATCTGTGATTTTGTATACTGCATAGTTTTTTTGTTGTTTGGGTTTTTTTTCTTCTGCCTTCCTGATTAATGTTATCTTTCTTTTCAAATGCTTCTTTCCTTTTTCTCAGGAAACATATAAATTTAACCAGGATTGGCATGGACCATATTGTCTGTGTGGGTGTATTGACTTTCAAAAACCATGGATCACAAAAGGAAAAGGGGGGGGGGAGGTGTCAGAACCTGTTGAAGGCTAATGATGGATCTCTTCATGGTGGGGGAAGGATTGGTATTTATAGCCTTGCACTCACAGGGATGAAGATAAAGCACGTTCTTTTACTTTAGTCTTTCTATCAGGAGGCTACAGTTCTAGCCTATAGCAAAATTCACCAAGATAGTTATAACTGGTAGCACATGTTGCAGACTGTCTTTTCTGGACTACATGTACCAAGAAGAGGTTGGGAAAATGGTTTTCAGGAACCTAAAGTATTAAAGTTATGTTCAAAGATATTTCAGGATCATTTTAAGACCAGACTTTAGGCTTCAGTAAAGTATTTGAGGTGAGGCTAAACTTTAATCATTTGCTAATGTGTTTGGTAGTATTTGAAATGAATTAATGTGTATTTTTTTTTTTAGAGGTAGTTTAAATTTTGCAAATTGTTATTGATACTGCTAGAATATAAATTTTTCTAAAAAGTATTAAATGTTCATTGAACTTTTTGCTAAAAAGATAATCTTTATTTGTGATATTTGACCCTGCTAAGGAAGTACTTTAGGTGTATCACTTAATACCAGCAAATATGAGTTGCAATTGTGAAGTGTATAATACGAATGCATCTCATGAAATAAACTCATCTTGAGCTATAATTCACTGAAATGATAGGTGCTAGAAGGGAGATATATACTGAATTGCAGTATTTCCTTTTCACATTCTCAAATAATGTTAATATTATTATTGAGCAAGATAAACAATACTTTAATATAAAGAATTAGAGGGTACTGTAAAGCAGTCTAATCCTGTTAGATCATTCTTCCGTTTGGACTGTATTATTTCAGCTTTATTGTAGAGAAAAGAATTCAACTTCAATGATGGCTTCCTCAGTTTTAAATCTCGGTTATATAAATTAGCATGATACTTTATTTTATGCTAATTTAATAGGATGCATCTCTTTACTCATTACTAGATCACCTGTTCCTATCACAGACAGAGCTTTGGTACCCTGGCTAGCATTTATTTCTGACTCATTAATTTCTCTTCCAGTCTGAATTAGTAGGTTTGCAGAATTTTCTATGATTCTTATGCTAACACTTATCATTGCAATAGAGAAGATCTACCTGAAACATTCATTTTAAAAACAAAACAAAGCTCTATGTCAAATTGTTCTGACTAGTGTTGTGTCACAGGTTTCACTTGTGGTTTTTAATAGGCTATATCCTACAGTTCTTAGTCAAACTCACTTCGGAGAATAGGTAGAAAATGGAAGTGAATGAAGTATTGTCTATTCATCTTAGGTTATGTTTAAGGTATATTAACTGTACAGCACTTACAAGATACGATGCCATTTTTTCATAGTAAGCTAGTTAGTTAAAAAGAGAGATTAAATAAGCTCAAATTCATAGCCTTTATACTAGTATACTTGTAAGGTGAATTCACTTAATTAAATGTTTTATGCCAGATTTATTCCGATGTGGAGGAAGAGACTTGTTGCATAGTAAGCAACATTTTTTCATAGTAAGCTAGTTACAGTTAAAAAGAGAGATTAAATAAGCTCAAATTCATTGCCAGATTTATTCCAATGTAGAGGAGGAGTCTTGTTGCATACTGAGGAACTCAAATTTGTGGAAAAAGAAACTACTGTACAATAACAGCTGCACAGTAAGCCGACTCAAATCATGCTGTAATGAAATAACATCATTGCCTGAGACCGCTATTTCTCTGTCACAGGTGTCTTATCAAGGATTTTGAAAAGCGTCCTTCAGTCACCCATCTTTTGGAGCATCCGTTTATTAAACAAGTACATGGTAAAGATATGTCTCTCCAAAACCAGCTGGCTGAGCTCATCCAAGAACAACAGCAGCTAGGCTCCATAGCCAAAACAAGGTACTGTACAACATATATGCTGCAGCCCTCCTTCCCCACACTAATCCTGGAAGCACAAGTTGAAACTTTGAATGCACAGGCATTTACTGTTTCAAATATTCATATTAATGCATTGACTAGCAGTATTATTAGCAGTAAGTGCTGCATGCCATGTGAAGAGACATGTTTTCCCATTGAGACTTTTTAAAGCTAATTTGATCAGCCATAATGCAACCTTCTCCTTAGCCTTCTTTCTCCCACTGAACTCTGTTCTATATGTATTCACTTTTGGTTCATTCACAGAGATGCTAATAATTCCAGAATGTTCTGGTTTGTGGAAATATATATTGGCATGATGAAAAATTACATCATATTTTGGTAGCAGATCTTTAAAAATACAACTGTGAACAATGAAGTGACTACTAGAAAAGGTTAAGACCAGAACACTTTAAAGTTTGCTGTTTGATTAGATACTATTAGTAAGAAGGCTATTCAGTACTTAAAGCAATTGTTTTGCCTGTAGTTTAATAGTAACTGCTATTTTTCATTCAGCCTAGTAATTAATTTTAAAATGTGCTTAAAAAGCAATGAATGTTTATCAGCAGCAGTGGGATTTTTTACTTTTGAGGCTGATTGTAAATATATCTTAGTTTAGTTGTTGTCCAGAGGGTGGCAGAATTTCACTGTTTCAAAAGAGAATTAAATGCAAATGAACACACCTTCGCAAGCTCAGCAATCATTCTGTAATATGAAATTTGTCTAGAGTGAGATAAGCTCTGGCCCGTTATTATAAACAAACACCTACTAATGTTGATGAAGAAAATTAAATGTCATGATTCATAAGTCATAAACATGTATATACTTATATGCCGTAAGGCTCTGTAGCTTAAATGCTAAAAGCCCAAACAAAAATGTACAAGTTAAAATAAAGGAATAGCTGTAAGTACAGTTTCAAGGTGAAGTTGACTTCTGTGGTTGGTGGGTTTTTTTTTCTTTTCTGGAAAAATATACCAGGAACTGCTTACTGTGCGTGAGGGAGCTACGCCAGTGTTACAGTAGAAGTTTCTGCTTTATCTGGCCTCCTAAGCAGACCTCCCCCATGTAACACCTCACAGATCAGATTGCTTACAGCTGTGGTTTGGCTGGCCCAAAAGGTATCAGAGTTTTCCCAGCTGTTGACCAAATGGAAAATATAGACAGAGTGAAATGATCCTTGTGCTAAGAGGAACTCTGAAATGGATTCCTCATGGTATTCCAATACATTCTTCTGGGATCTATCTCCATAATCTGGAGTGAGAAGGAATCAAGACCAAGACAGCATTTCTTTCCTCAAGAATTTCCATATATTAACTGGGAGTGTTGTGACAGACGAGCCTCTGCACCTTATGCTTATGCATGCCTGGAATGTAGGAAGGATTTTGCTTCCCAGCACACCCATATGAATCAGTGTTCACCTAAGGGAGTTTAACTCCTTGTCCAGCCTGTCACCACCTAACCCATCTTAAATATTTTGTTTGCCAAGGGTAATTATTTGCAACTTGCATGCAGTAACATGTGCAGATTGCAGTAGTGAAGGGGACTCTATTGCAATGGGTTTAGTACTAATCTTATCCTCCCTGCCAGTCTAAATTCTATTATTGTCCCTGATGCCCCCAATTTACTTGGCCAACTAGTCCCATGTTCCCTGTCCCAGGTCGTTATCTGACCCATCTTTCCCATCAGTGTCCATTCACTGTTCGTTCTGTTTGTCCTTAAGGCTTTGTTCTCCTGTTAGAGTCAGCTTCTTGTGTCTTCTTCCTCTACCACTCCAATAGCTTCTGTTTCTAATCTCCACCTTCTTCAGCAAGTCCTAGTCCAGGTTCTTCTATTTTTCCAGCCATTTCTCTGTTCTTGGTGTTCCTCCTCCCCTGATAATGTAGCTCGCAGCCTTCTTGTTCTTTCTCATCACTGAATTCACCTTTCCCGGGTCTGTTATAGTTTCTCTTCTACTCTTAAAGCTCTGCTCTCAGACTACTCTTTGCACCTATCTTGTTCTTTCCTGGACTCTTGGTTTGCTTTTAGCCACACCTCTGAATTAGGTGGCTTCTTCCTCTGCCAGCGAATGGTAAGAGGGGAGACATGATTAGGCTGCTGGAGAAATAGTTGTCTTTCTTTACCTTCGCTTTGAAGGCAATGGGCCTTGCTATTGGCTTCACTTTGAAGCCAATGGGCCTAACTGCTGTTAGAGAATGTCTTTCTGATTGTTGTAGCAGTATACTATGGTATCCTTACTTGTTCTTTGAAGCACCAGCCCACTTTGATCAGGGCTGAGAGCATGCTCAGTGAGGACAAAAATTTAGTGATTATTTACCATTGAAATCTACAACATATTGTTCAGAATGATGAAGTGCTGATTTTCCAAAGATTTGAAACTTGATCAGATTGGTACAAACTTTAATGAGATTGCAAAAGCATATCCCTGCAAAGCATCAAGTCTGTGGGCCAGACAGTTAATACTGGACTACAAACATAAGATTATTACAAGAGAACCAGCCACTAGGAGCATCTAATTATAATTTTCCCCAGAGGATAGACATACTCTTATAATAGTAAAGAGTTTGGCTCTGTAATAGGGAGATAGTACCCCCTAGGAAAATTGGTACCAATTAAAAGCCTTTAAAAACTCTGTAATGCATTTATAAAATAATTTTCAATACAGAATCAGACATGCAGAAGAACACATGACCAGATGGTACTGTAAAAAAATTTACTGGCATTCATTTGTGGTGATCTGTAGAAGTAATCTGAATGTATAGTCACCACTTCAAAGTAAATAGGCCAATTAAAACCCATGTTGAGTAAAACCTTTCTATTATACCATTGGATATATGTGCATGCTTTTTCTGTTTATTGATGTGCCCATGGCAGATACAATGAAATGTGCATTAATTCCCTGGTGTTCAGAGATAAAGAAAAGTAGATGCCCTTTTTTAGTACAGCAACACTACAGATCAATCATTTAAAAGATAAGTAAAAGAAAATGTTCTCAGAGCACAGGGTGAAAATTTCCAGAAACTAGAAGATCATCAGGATGCTGGTGTTAATGGCAATTCTACTGTGAGGGAAGCCAGGGACTCACTGGTGATGACAACTGATCAGGAGGTATCTGGGTTTTGTCTCATTTGAAAGTCTTTCAGCATCAGTGCTTTGCATATGCATCTTTTGATTCTTTACTGACTCAGCACCTGTGTTTTTTTTTTAATAGGATTCTCTTTCCAATTGAGCCATGCCAGTTTTGCCTATTTTAGGACATCACTTAAGGTCATTGTGCCTGAGAGCAAGCCTGCAGACTAGAAAGTCAGTGCTACTGATTTAGAGGGTATGATGGACACATGTGGAGAGCTGATCTAGCAGTTCACTGCTACTGAAAAGGAAAGAACTGGCTTCTTTCTCTCATTTTCCCACAGCTCCCAGGATCAAGCTCATGATGCTGTTTTTATTGCAGCTCCAGTGATTGTCAAAACCTCCTTAGCTGGAACTTCTAAAATAAGAGAAAAAAACTAAGCCAGCAGAAACACACAGATAATTTTCTACTCTGTTAGTGATTGCAGAGGGGTGCCTCAACTGATATAGCTGAAGTAAAGGAGGGAATACTTCACATGACCAGGAATAAGGGGGAGAGGGGTAGAAAGAAGCAAGCTGTCCCCTTTTGGCAGGGTCATTTGGGTCAACCTCTGGAGCCACAGACTGAAACATCTCCTTAATTCAGTTTCTTTCATTCATCAGTTATAAACTTCTTTGTGTGCAGTATAATTAGGCTTCACTTCAGCACAGTTCTTCACACCTCTGAACTGAAGGCGCACTTCGTTGTCCTTGCTGAGCTCAAAGGAGCCTACTAATGCACACATTTGTTGCTATCATCAGTTTGTTGCTGACAAACATATTGTCACTTTGCCATGAGAGAACTTACTAGAGAGCTTTATACTCTATTATTTCCTTTTTGCTAGTAAAAGATGACTTTTAAAATGAAAAATGGCATTAACAATTGCTCCTGCTTTTTTTTACTGAAAAAGATGCTCTTTGAAACTTTTCTACCAGTTTTATTTTTCCCTAAATTATTTTCATCAGTGAGATGCAGATATCTCCTATCCTTATGCAAACAGGTATTTTCAGTTTCAGAAAACCCAGCCAGGATACCCCTCTCTCCACACTTGTAATGAGGAAGAAGATTCTTTTTTCATCTGTGGGCATCTTCTAGACTGAAATCCTTGAGTCTTGCCATGGTCCTGACTGAAGCTGAAATTTCAGCGTCAGCACACTACTCCTGCATTGCCTGTTTCTTATACTCTCATGGGGAAAAACTTCGTGAGCAAGTCCAGTGTCACGGCTGCATAAGGTTGAGCTCTGGGTATTAACTTTCTCTCTTCTCCATATCCCTTTTATAAGCTATCAATTAACTATGTATATGTGTTGTATGGTTTCTAACAATACCAGGGCATAAATGCTAATTAACAACAATATACTTTTCATTAACAGCTTTGCCATGGAAGCAGTTACATGAAGTAAAGAAATGTATTTGGTGTTAAATAGTCTACTAGTTCTATTTTTATAAAATTTCTTTAATCCTTAAAAGAATAAGAGGTTAGTACATCAGAACGTTGCTTCACATATATTTGTTCCAGCAATGCTGAATTTTTCTCTCCCATCTATTCGAAAGTTAAATACATCATTACTTTTTAACACATGGATACTGATTTGTAGTTCATCTTGGGAGCCAGAGCGCTCTTATTCCCATCAATATATAGCTGCCTCTAGGCAGGAAGCATTTCTTAAAATCAGAGAGAGTGCTGTCACAGGCTCTCAGTCAGGGTTTTTTTTGGGTTTTTTTGGGTTTTTTTGGTTTTTTGTTTTTTTTTTTACTTTACCAATCCTGTACTCACACAAGGACTGTAAAATGCTTTCAGGTTATCCAAATAGTGTCCTCATGCATAATAACATTGTGAGAACAAGAACTGTAATTAATTCCTAAAGACTTGTATCTCATCTAGCATTAAATTGCAGAACTGGAAAAAAGTAGGAATCTGAGTTACAGTAAGGTGTGGACAACAGGACATGCAAACATTGGTCAGGAATGATAAGCAGAATTAAAAAATTTTTTTGTTACAGTCATAATAACTGAGTGTTGATGTAGACTTTGTGGCTAATTCTGTATTCTCTAAGCAAAGAAGGGTACACAAGTCAAGTTGATAGTAATCTTGCTATATTTCAGGGATAAGTTCTTAAAGATTCATGCAACTGCATGTCAGTAAAATACCAAGAATGTTTAGGCACCCTCTGAATTACAATACAAAAACATGGTAGAAGTTTGTGGTTTATTCTTTATTCTCTCTCTGAATTACTGTGTAACCTCTGTTATATCACTTACTCTCAATATTTCTCTGTTCCTCCACTTATGAAATGGCTATTAATAGCTTTACTTAATACATTATACCTACAAAAAATAGATAGCACTTTGTCTGAGGCAAGAACTTTATCTTTTACTTGTTCCATAAAGCCATACTATAGCTTTGGTCATTGTAAACCTGTTAATGAAGAGAAACATGCATAGTGCCTGAAGCTCTAGCCATTTTTTCTTCCATTCTTTCTGCCCTAGAGTCTGGGAAGAATCTAGGCAAAGATACATTACAGATTATGGATATTGTTAATTCTCACTTAACAGTAAACATTTGCTCTGTTTGTGTGGACTATATTTTTGTTAAATAGTGTTTCAGTGTGTTTGATAATCCATTAAGGGAGATGGTAAGAGAGAGCGGCTTACTTTCCAAATACGGCTTTTGATCTCTTGAACTCATTTGTGTGGTCAGTTGCTTTTTTGACTCATAGTACAAGAGTTTCCAACTTCCAGGCTGATTGCCAGCCTGCTGAAGGAAGAAGTCAGAAGGGATTTAGTCTGTTTCCTTATATTCCTAAATGTTAAATGACTCTTTGTGCTGTTTACATTGGCAAAAGGTACTGCAAAAAGTGGGCATGTTCTCTGGAGTTTGTTTATAAACATCAAATATTATCCTCATTTTTTTTGTCCTTGTCAGGGCTTAATCTAAACCTGGCAAAGCTGGCAGCTGATTCAGTGTTGAAAAAGTTGAAAAACATATGTCAAAACTTCCAAAGTCCTTTAAACTAGGCAGTATCTCAAGTTCCATAAATAATGTTTAAAAATACCATGGAGCTTGTCATGGAGACATTTAAAGGGAAACTCAAATTTGGAACCCCAATATTCTGTCCATTGTCCCAGCCCTTCCTTGCATAACTTTTGATGATAAAATCTTGCATCCTTTAGGAAGACTTTCTCAAAAAAGTAAACTTTCCATTTTATTCCATTTAAAAAAAAAGTTTTAGTGGCTTGTGAGTAAAAGTAATAGAAAACTGGAGGATTTTTAATGTTTAACTGAAGGTTTGAAAAGTACTGACCATCAGCAAAAGTAAATGAAATTAAAATGTTCTGGGTTTTTTTCCCCATTTGAATGTACAGCAGTTAAGAAATTATCTATTTATGAACAATCTTAAAATAACACGTTGCTCTATCCAGTATAGCATGCAGGAGAAAATCTAAAAAAGCAAAGTCACAACATCACGTGAGATGGAGAAATTCAAATATAGTAGCAGATTTATCAACTGCCTTTTGACTATGGTGGAGGAGCAGAACATCAAGGAGGAAAATACATGATTAAAAGCTTAGAATTGGAAACAGGGAAAAAGAGTCTTCACAGAACGTATACTAAAAATTTTTCCCTTGGTAATATTCTTATAAGCCATCTTCCAAAATTTTAGATACTGTGGGTCCCCATGTCGCATTGGCTGTTCTTTAGGGGGAGTTAATGTGGAGAAATGAAGTAGATACATCTGTAACAATTTTAAGGTAACGAAAATATGTAATAATCACCAGTTGCCATCTACATTTATTTTGTTAGCCCTGTCTATCAAACGTCACAGTAGCTGAAGTTGAGCAAAACCATGGTCTTCTATATTTCCTCAAGTGATTAATAACTCCTGGCCTGAAAATTCAATAATTGATTTGATGTTTGAGAGTTAATGATGATCAAGTATCAAATGGTTTTGGTTATATGGTTCAAAGTGGCAGTTTCCCAGTTATCAGCAGCTTTGAAGAGGCCAAATCCAGATGTGGCTCATTCTTCTCTTGGATGTTTTCCTACAGACTATGTAGCTTATGTTCCTGTCTGTAAATAGGCTTCTTCATAGGAATCAGCCAGAAGAGGTCTTCTACCAACCTCCAGTTTCAGTTTTTAAAAGAATGAAAAAACTTCAGCATTTGCAGGGATAAAGTTTTAAACAAGTTTACTGTAGACAGTAAAGAGTTCAGAGTTTACTGTTTTGGGTCATGCTGGGTCAATGTGCCACTGCTGGTCACCATTTAGAAGTTTGTTTCTGTAATGAGGAACGGATAGTTATGAAACCTTGCATTTTGAAGGATAAAATGCAAATCTGTACATCAGGAAGAATCAAACTTGAAAAAGCCTGGAAAAAAAAAAAGAAAAAAAGGCAAAAAGGCAAAAAGAAATCTAAGCATCTAATAGTCTGAGAAGGGCAGGTATGTTCAGGCTACCTTGTCAGATATTAGGATGAGAATACGGTGGCTTGGCAGCTTCCCCCTTCTTAACAGCCAGCTGGATTACAGCAGCAGTCCATCCAAGGAAGTAATTCTTACAACCAGATATCTAGCTTCTCTGCCAGCTCACATTTAGTTTTAAAAGCAATTAACTGGAAGGAACTTGATTGCATCCAGCCAGTGATTTCCTTTGGACTCGGAGATAATAACAGAAACAGAACCAGAAATAGTCCTCTGATGCTATACACAATGTAATTTAATGCAATTCTTCTAGCCTTCATCTATATGAATATTAGGCAAATGAGTTTAAAACTTTCTTTTCTTTTTTTTTTTTTTTTTTTAAATCACAAAGCTACTGCGGCCCCCCAAAGTGATCCTTGGTCTGATTATAGTGTATGTGTTTTTACTGGAGGTTGCACAGATTTTTGTTATAGCTGCAGCATTTATATTGTAATTAAGGCTATGTCAGTGTTTCTATTTTGACCTTGCTTCAACAAATTACTCCAGGCTGAAACTTGATGTACAGGAGCAAAATTCACTCTTTGCAATGCACAGGAAGTAGGCTGTGTTTCTCTGTGTGGCAGTAGCACACTCTCCCCTCTTTCCTTTCTCATTGTGTTGAGTATTTTTCTTGTAAATCTCAGCTTGGGTGCAATTCATTTTAGAATTGTCAATAATGTAAAGAAGAACAAGTACAGAAACAGTTTTTCCTATGTGAGTCCTAGAGAAAAAAAACAGTAAACGTAAATGCTTAGCTGCACCAAGAGGCCAAAGTAAAGGTATTCCCCTCCACCCCTAAAGAATGTTAGGGGTGGAGGGGAGAGACATCAGAGAGGAAGCTTCCCAATGAACATAAAAATTCTTGGTCTATGCTGCTTTCTTCCTCAGGCTGTACCTGCCAGCAAGATGACTTTTCGATCTAGACGTCTATGTGGTCCATCTAGCTTTTCCTTCCCCGTCATCAGCTTGATGGCAGAGTCATATGAGCATACAGCTATTTACAGTGCACTTCTGTTACTATGGCTGGTGTCTAGTACAAAAAAGAGGTTGTTTTCTTTCAAACTATCTCTTCCCCACAAATAGAAAAAATGAACGCTTCCCACCCTCTTCACGAAATTGTTCTCCCAAGGGAGAAATGCTTCTCACCTTTTGCTCCTCCTCCAAAATCCAAGAAAACTCTGTCCGTTTGAGCTATTCCTGCCTGATAAAAAGGTAAAGGGAAGGTGCTTGGGAGAATAGAACCTTTTTCAACAGACAGTGCTCATCACTAGAGTTCTGGAGTAAATCTAATGCTGCTCCTCAGGTTTGATAAGGTTAGGTACCTTGATTGACTGGCCCTTTACACCACTTCTTTTGTCAGTGAAGAGACTACCTCCTCCAGGGGATGATTCAGAACATTGCTGAAACCTCAAGGCAAATAATCTAACACCTTTGATTTTCCTTTGGCTTAGAATTTGTACGTTTTATATGTCATCAGAAGGGAAGGGTAATTGAAAAAATGGCTGGTAATTCTACGTTTTGTGCAAAAAATATACTGACAATTATTTCCCCAATTAAGAGTGTTTCCTTCTGCTTTTTAAGATATTTTTTTAAATATTTTAAAAGCAGATTATATTTCTGATGTAAAATTGTGGAAATAATTAAAGGTTACTGTCTGTATTTTTCCTTCCCACTCTGTCAGTGTATCTGCAGGACATAGGGTCAGTAAAAAACTGATGAAGCCAGCAGGAGATTTGAAGCTAATGTGATGTTATGCTCCTAATATCCTCTTCCTAATCATGTACTTAGGAAAATGAGTTAAGCACAAGAAAATATATGCACAAAGATACATATGTTTTACTTATATTTGACTAAGACCAGTTTCCTTAGTTATTTATTTTTTAAAAAAACACCTTTCCAATAAAAAAATTGATTTGTTTATCACTTAAGGAGAACAAACAGTGGGAGGTTAATACACAATCAGATAAGTTTACAAAGCCATTCTGCAATTAGAGATGCTTAGGTTCGAATGTGCCCTCTTCCCCCGCCTCCCTGCACCTCTGGTAGATATATCCGTACTTGCGGCTTGTTGCAATTTAATATTGTGGCTATGATGGTTTGCTCCAGGAAGAAAAAGCTTCACAGATGAGTTATGCTAGCTATAATGCCGAGCCATTGTTTTGTTAGTTACATCTCCCTGAAGTAAAGCAACTGTTAAAATATTTGCTTCATTTGTAGACTTGCTCCAATCTCTTAAATTATTTACATTATTTACAACAGCATTTTTCTCTGCAGTGAAGTAAGAGGTTGAATTCTGGTTGAAATGGAAACAACAATTAGAAAAAACAGTAGTACATTAGGCCACTTACATGCATTCTTACTCCTTTGAGGATCTGGCTTGTCAGCAAAGTGTAATATTCTTGAATATAGTGACTGCTTTAAAAAAAAAAGCCTAAAAGAACATAAAACCCACCACCTAATCAAAGATCTGAAAATTCAAAATTTCATTGAATGGAACTTCGAACAAATTCACATGATTTCCATGCCGCCCACTGGACAATAATACCCACTGTAACAATTTTTCTTTCATAGCTTCTTATTTGTGTTCTCTTTCTTTAATTTCTTCATATGTACAACATCAAGCAAACTACCATCTCTGGGGATGTAGGATGTAAAATATAAGTGGTAATGTCAGCAAAACCTGCTATGTTCCCGCTATTTTATTTCCTAGCTGACAGAACAGTTTGCACAGTTTTATTTAGTTACAATTCAAATAAACCATTACAGAATAGTTTTCCAGAGCTCATCGAGTAGCCAAAAGTAAATAAAGAAAATTAATAAAAATAGACATAAAAAAATTAGGATCTTTAAATGTGATTTGCAGTTATCAGTGAAGCTGTACTCATAGCTAACACTCTTCTCCTCCTTCCTCTTTGTTAGAGGCTTTCCATGCAATAATTGTTCTGATTGTTCTAATAGTTCTTGGATATGAAAACACTCTCCTTACTGAATGAAAGCCGACTAGCTTCAAATGTAGAAGCGTACATAAACAGGATTCCATGAGTATATGAATATATGATTAAAAGACAAAAAGACCTGCTACATCTTCATATTAACCTTCAGCGTTATAGATGAACAGTGTTTCCTGCCAAGTCACAGTACCATTCTGTTAGTGCTTGATATAATATTTAGCATTGTTTCGGGATGTGTGATCATGTGATTCCTACTTTCTACATGGCAACCAATGCAGAAACAATCTGTCAAGGACTGTCATTGAGGATCAATGCTAAATGTTACTCAGCAGGATGCAGACTGTATCTCGGTGGGTGTCCTCCTACTATGCTTTGATTATGTTTGTTGTAAAGAAAAGCCTAGTTGTGCTTACAGCATTCGTATTTCACCCCCTCTGTGAAAGACATATTACAGCCTCTTGATTTGTCCCTGTTTCAACAAGATGTGTTGTTTAAAAACATGTACACAGCATTTTCAAAGATTCCTTCAGTATAATCTGATTATAAAGGGGTTATGTGACAGTTTGTCTCTGCTGCTTATTGTGTGGCTTAAATCTCTGAGGACAAGCTGACTGAACATCCATACAATTTAGAGTCTGATGGCAGCTGTGGTTCAAAAATGTTGTTTTGGGCCAGATGTAGGGTCATCTGAGGAGGCACTTTGGCATACATCAAGGTAAACAGAAGGATTTTATACTACTTATTGCTTCTTATAACTTCGTTAGATGACAATACTATAGGCTGGATACATGGGGGGAAGATTTAATTAAACAGAGTGGTAGTTGATTAACTTAGAGCAAGAAGGGAAGGGAAAAGAGGGAGAATTTTTTTATACTTTACTGTGTGAATGGGGAGTAGTAAGCCTACAGATAAATCTTCATCTCTGAGCATTGCTAAATAGATAGGCTTATATATTGTGAAAGAGAAAACATATTACACTGGACAGCAAGCTGACCTATTGCTTTTATAAAAGGATATTTCAAGCAAAAATATGTATTCCAGAGAACGTGTCTGTGTTTTCTGCATGACAAAAACACTTACCCCTGACTTTCCATTGCCTCGTAATGTTTGCTGTCCTCGATACAGTTTTATAATGCTGGTGCTCTACTAACAAACTTCCAGGCATGAACGTATACATACTAGAAGACCTTACCATGTGGATGGAGCTGACAAGTACTCTCTAGATGACGATCTGGTAAATCTAGAAGTTCTAGATGAGGTACTGTACTGTCTGAGTAGCAATTTCTGACAATTGTGCCTCATATTTTGCCTGTTTCTGCTTTTTAGGCTTCTTTTAACAGAATGAGAAGAGTTCCTTCTTGCAAGCTTTTGTCTCGCTATGGCAAAGGAATTGTCACGTGACTGATCTGCTATCATCACTTTGTTAATATTCTATAGAGTGACATAAAAACAGTAGCAGTGAGTCCTATTATGTGGAAGAATTTAATTATGAGTGATGCTAGTTTAAATTATTTTGTGAGTTTTCTAAAATGTGAAGTTTAGTCATGAAGATCTAGATTTAAGTGAATTTTCCTAAAATTGATTAATTCATATAGAGTAATATGGTATCTACAGCTTCTGGATAAAAAGTGATAAAACAATATCGGTTGCATATTTCACTATATCACCTATATGCAGATTATCTGTAAATTTTTTCTTTTGATGATCCTTAAATTGCACACCAGCAAGAAAAAGACATAATACTAAATTGTGCTAGTGTCCTGTTTAAAACGGTCTCTTACTACCACTTAAAATTTAATCCTTGAAAAATTATTATCCTTGTTTCATGGTCAAATAAAAAATTACATGGAAATGTACTATGAAGTGCAGCAGTAATGTGCATGGCCATTTTCTCTTCAGAAGGTTTGCTTCTCAGGCTGGTATAACAAAATATGTACTAATCTGGAAATAGGAGTTGCTGTTTAACTTCATTTTATGGCATTAGCGAGAATTTTGACAATATTTGTTTGGTTTTGTGGTGTTGGCATTTGAAAAATAATTAGTAACACTTAAAATAAGTATTTCTTAATTAGTGTTCTCAGTATATTTACAAAAATCTTCCTAACTGGGAAAATACTGTTTAACTATCAAACTTTTTGTAATCTTCTCAGGATACAATTATCCATCAGCTGCAGAAACGCTATGCTGACTTGCAAATTTATACTTATGTTGGAGACATTTTAATAGCCTTAAACCCCTTCCAGAATCTCAGCATTTATTCTCCCCAGGTAAGAGGGATTCCAAGCTGTGGACAGTACTCACTTTACATTTTATGTTAACACCACTGGCTAAAATACTTAAGTGATGTTGGAAGCTAGGAGCACAGACTAAACCCCAGCCTTTTCTTCTTCCAGAAGAGTGTGGCTACAATTTTTTTTTTTTTTTTAAATTCAGTTTCATTTGATTTCATTCCTTTCTGCTTGGTGGCACAAATTCCACAGGAGGGATGAAGATTACCCCAGCCACAGCTGTGCCTCTTGTCTGGCGTTTAGGGCTTTCTTCTGGGAAACAGAGGATGGTTATATGAACCTCCTCATGCTGAGGCTGTCGCTTCCTGAAGAATTGCTCTGACTGTTGGGTTATTACGTGTCCTGTGCCATCAGCTGCTGCTTGAAAGAAACAAGTGAATCAAATGCTGTAAAGATAGAGGCAGCTTAATTCTCTACAAATATGAAGAGAGGTGGAGCCAGAAATCCTGACCTTCATGGGTGCCTAAATCAGGGCTGCAGGTAGAGGGGCCAGATTTCAGATTCACTGTTATCTTTGAAGTTTCTTTTGTATAGGTTGGGTATTTCCTTGGTTGAATGCCTGTGTTTGAAATTCTGTTCCTTGTGATACAGTTCTCTTCACTGTCTCTTGTCTGGGAAATGTCAGAGTGCATTTTAGGTGTTGTAATTTGTATTCGGGAAGTTGGGCAGTGCCAAGAATTACCACTCTTCCAGGTGATTCAAGGGAAATTCTGTGGTAAAACAGGCAACTACATTCTGTTGAACAGGTGGAAGATAGTCACTAAGAACTCTTTTCAGTTCTTAATTATGTAGCAAAGTTCTGTATTTTGACTATTGTGTGTTCTTTTTAAAATTTAGTTCTCCAAGCTTTACCATGGTGTGAAGCGTTCATCAAATCCCCCCCCACATATTTGCCTCTGCGGATGCTGCCTACCAAAGTATGGTTACATTCAGCAAAGATCAGGTAAGAATCTGTTCATTTTAGTTTAGATTTCATATTAATCATACTGCCACTATGCTACATGGCTATGGCTAATATTCTGTTATGTTGTACTTTGGGAAATTTTTTCTTTAAGCCTTTTATTCCTGCATCAGGAAAAACAGAGTAGAAATCTAGTCAGGTTTGGGAATTCTCAAGAGGACACAGTGGCATAAGAGAGACTAAAAGGTCAAATAAAGATGATAGGGTTACCTGACCAATGTAGTTTCCTGGAAACCCATGGAGTCCTGGCAGTTGACACCAGCTGCAGAGTGTTGCTGCACACTCTGATTCTGGCCTGTCTTGCACTAGGTATTGTAATAATTTACACCTGTATAAAATAGGAGGGTCTCAATGCCGTAGCAGATTAACGGAGTTTGAACCACTTTTCCATCGCATAAAGACACTATCAAGCAATGGATAATCAATTCCTTTAACTACAAGTCACAAAAAATAGGAACCATTAACTATTTTTTTAGTAAAATATTAAGGATAGATGTAATATAAATGCAATAAGGACACAAATCCAATTGTATAGCAATGATTTTAATGAGAATGAAATACCATGCTGTAGAAGCTAGATTTCTTTTTATTACATGCTTAAGATTGTAACTTTGTACTCTTTCTAATTGATGTCCTGTATGCATATGAATATTGAGGGCTAATAGTTATTTTTATTTATAAAATCCTCCTGATTTTACCCTGAACATCACACAATAATTCATAGAAAATGCTTTTTTAAAATCACAAAAGCAGAATAAAATAATAAAAAAACTGCAATCAGAAAATACCAAGCAAAGAAGACAAATGAAAAGGACATTGAAGATGAAGAAAAAAGGTGTTCTGCTGAGTATGTGGAAGTATACTGGCCTGAGAGATGGCTAGTATTTCTTTAATGGCTTATATGCTTTTTGATGGAGGCATTAAAGAAAACAAGTACTCATGTAGAATAACTTATGTGAGAACTTGTTATCCAGGGAAAAAAAATTGTTTTGACATGAGCCCATCAGGCTAACTTTGTACATCTTTAATATTATATGTTTCATACCCATTTAAGAAGTAAAGAAGTAATTTGCATTTAGGCCTAAATTAGTTTCCTATTTTCTGTTTGCAAAGGGTTACAGGAGCATGTTTATCTCCATTACCTGGCGAATTTTATGTTGGCTCTTCAAGTAAAGGTGCATTAGATAAACACTATAGCCAGATCAAAAATGTATTGATTCTGTTTGGTTTATCCCTTGAGCTTTCCCTTGTATTTTACTGTGAAGCCTGAAAATTGACTCCAGATCTAACATTTCTCCTGAAGCTAAAGTCAAGTTCTGGACAATTCTACAAGAGTTTTATGAGTTCTACAAGAATTCATGGGCTTTAACTGTATCAACTGTTGTACATGACTTCTCTAGTCACACAAAGACAATTAAGTTACATAACGTAACCCTGTAAATCCATCATTGGGTTATCTGTTTTCAAGTTCAAAAATACCCAACAGGAAGCATATAAATGAGCTGCAAATGGCATATTGCACACATTATTTAGAGTCAATCCCTGCACCTGCCGTCAGATACCACAAGACACCACCAGAGAACTGCTACATCTTTCAAACCTTTTCACAAAGCTCAGTTCTATATGAAGTGTCATTGCATCAAGTATTTTAGGACCTTGTATCTTCTCCCAGCCAAGAATCTTGTATGTCCACAGTGTGGTGCAAATAATTTTCCGGTGTTTGCATAAAAACACACGAATCTATGCAACTGCTCAGTGTTAACATTTTAATTATATGTCAGTTAATACTGTGCCTTAAGTAGGCTAATATTTGTACTGGTGATCTGTAGAACACATGAAAAAATGGGAAAATAATAAATACTGTTAGAATTCTTACTTGCTATGATCTGAAGTATTCATGCTTCAGTGTTCAGGTGTGAACTGGCCTTCAAGGTGTACTGGCCTTCTACTTCCATCTCATCCATGAAGCGTAACAGCAGGGAGGAGGGTACCAAGTCATTTAGACAATTCTAGCTAATCCCTGAGTCTGGAAGCCATTTGGAGAGCCTATAAAATATCATGTGTTAAGGACTGCTGACTCAGGAAGAAGATGGATATGTTCTCCCAGAGTCATCCAATGAACAGATGCGTATTTTTCTGAAATGTTTAGATGCTAGTTTGCTGTTGTAGCTTGAATATCGGCATCACCTACAGAATAACCTCTCTACACAGCAGCCAGTATTTAAGATTATTTTTAAATCCAGGAGCAGACTTTCTGTCAGAGTATTAAATACAGCTGTACCTTGTGTTTCATGTTAATTCATATGAAGTCAACACAGTGATCTCAGATGCACTGTTGAATTATGTCACATCAACTGAGCTGTGGCAATTTTCTGAGTTTTAAGCATTTGAAACAAGCCTCATGTGCATAGCGTGTGTTAGCCTGTAGACATGGTCACTCATTTATATGTCTTACCCCTTAGAAATTCAATCACTGCTTCACACATATGCACGTTGCTATCAGGCATTGCAAGATGCATTTTAGTAATATATGCAATAAATTATTACACTGAGCCTTTGCTGATCCTTCCTTTCAGAAGGGAGTTGAGGGAGTTGACCCTTAAAGTATTTTGTAGTATTTTGGTACTAAACATTAAATAACAGGTAGGAGGAGTAATAACTGAAATCGACCATGTGGTGAGCTGTGCACTTAACTGTTTTGTTTTGTGTGTTCAGTGCATTATCATCAGTGGGGAAAGTGGTGCTGGGAAGACAGAGAGTGCCCATCTCATCGTCCAACATTTGACCTTCTTGGGAAAGGTATTTCTTAGCCAATCATGTGAAACTATGAACAAATCCTCCCAACCTCACCCCCAATTTCCACTTTATTTAATCATTAATGCTTACAGCTGTTCATGTGAATGTCCCACTTGAGTTAGGGATGGAGTAATCAGGCATGTGAGAGTATTGAATTAAGATACTAGAGTATGACCCACACCAAGCCATTGAATATTTTTAAAGAGAAGGTGCCAGATCCCGAGTGCTCAGTGCCTGTAGTAATCTACAGTGTTTATCACATATACTGTTGTTCATTTATACAATAAAGAATGACAGATCTTGCTATGGCTCTAATCTTAGAAGCTCTTACACATTTAAATGTTACGAGTAATGCTGTTAGTGCAGAATGATGGGAAAATCAAGTGTGTAAGGTTAACCTTAAGTAGATGTGTTTAGTTTTTGATGGTTTTGGTACTAATTATATGACACCTCAGAGGCAGAACAATTGCAGAGAAAGAAGAATGTTTTTTCCTACCTGTGGGAGAGTTCCTCATGAATTTGTAGGCTCTGTTGTTGTATAAGTAGAAAGGTTAACACAGTATCTAAGACCATACATGCATGAGAAAGGGATGCTATACGTCTGAAGCAAGAATTGGATTGTGGGTAAGCAATATATTCTTCTAATGATCCTGCTGATCTGTATCTGTTCTGTCAAGGCCAATAACCGTGCTTTGCGTGAGAAAATTCTTCAGGTGAATCCTCTGGTTGAAGCATTTGGGAATGCCTGCACTGCCATCAATGACAACTCGAGTCGCTTTGGAAAATACCTGGAAATGATGTTTACGCCCACGGGAGCTGTAATGGGGGCAAAGATTTCTGAATATCTACTTGAAAAATCAAGGGTCATAAAACAGGCTGTGTAGGTATATTAATTGTCTGTCCTTTCACGTTTATGTAATGTTTGGATTCTGTTTAATTCTCCAAAATTCCTTATTTTAAATGCTTTCGTGTCTTCTGCTAAAGCAGTGATCCTTTGTACAGTGCTATGACAACAAGAATAGTCAGTCAGGTTCTTTTGGAGTGGAAGCCAGAGCTGCTTCATTCTTTGGAGAAATACTGTGGTTGGCTGGGTTTTCTGTGTTTCACAGTTGCTGATCCTACACCATTAAAACAAGTGGGAGATTTGCTACCTAATTCAGTGAGCTCATGATAAGAACTTCTACTTTTACATTGTACAAGATGGCACAAGAATAAACACGTGCTTTAAAAGGATGCTTTTTTTTTTCCCAGGGGAGAGAAAAATTTCCATATATTTTATTATATATATGCTGGCCTTTATCATCAGAAGAAACTTTCTGAATATAGACTTCCTGATAAAAAGCCTCCTAGGTAACTATCACTCACTTGTTTTAACTGCTTGTTGTAATTAGCTATTGATCAGCTGTTGCTTTCAGTATGATGCCTTAAAATCTCTCTTAATCCTTCTCCATCCCTTAAGGATCCTTTTTAATCCTCCCAAGCAAAGAAGAGGATGGACAATAAGGCATTACATTATTTGTATTTGTTTGAGAACCTGAACTATTTGAAGAGGAGGAGGAATAATCAAGCTTATTATTACATAGATATTCTGTCATACTTTCAAATCAGGACAATCACCTTATGATTTTTTACTGTAGTGCTTCAGTAGGAACCCAGAATATGCTTTGGAGTTGTGGTTTTTTAATTGGTATTTGTACTTTGGGAGCATCTGATCTGTATTGGGTGAGGGGATGTGCATGAAATGTTGGTAACACTATAATAGATATTAACAAAGAATAAGCAAAAGTTAGTGCAAAAGAAACAAAAACTTCTTATGAATTAGCACCAAAGTATATAATTGGAAGATACTGAAATAAATGTTCTTTCCAGTTACTCTAGGACTTGCAGTGAAGTCACTGTAGGTTGTACTGGCATATCTGCTACTATGGTGCTTTCTTTCTCCCACTCTATTTAGATATATTGATAATGAAACTGGAAGAGTAATGCATGATATTGTTACTAAAGATTCCTATGGAAGACAATTTGAAGCAATTCAGCATTGCTTTAGAATTATAGGATTCACTGACGAGGTAAGAGATCCAGTTGCTAAACCATTATTGACCTTCTTTATAAAAAACACCTCCAGTGCTGCCTGTGCACAGGCTGCCATTTGGTTTTGTGGATACACACCTGTGCCATAGAATCTCTCTTACAACAGAAGTGAACTGTGAAAGCATAACCACACACTCGGAAGCCAAGACCAGACAGAGGTCTCAGCTGGTACTCAGGCAAGTTCATTCATAATTCTATATCACGCTGTTTTCTGTGTCAATAGGAGCTTACTTGAATTTGTAGAACTTGGTCTTGGAGCAAGCTACAAGCTTTAATAGCCATTCCAGTGCCCACCTTTTTCTTTCATAGCCTAAATATGATCTATATATCTAATTGGATTCCTTAAAAGTGCTTCTTGTCATCTTTTACAGGAAGTGTACTCAGTGTACAGAATTCTGACTGGAATCTTAAATACTGGAAATATTGAGTTTGCTGCCATTTCTTCACAACACCAAACAGATAAAAGTGAGGTTCCCAACCCAGAAGCCTTAGATAATGGTAAATACATTTTAACATTGTCAGTTCTGTAAATGCAATTTGACTGTATTTGTGAAAATCTCTAACTCATGGTAACAGTTGGGCAATGCTGGTGATTTCCACTGCATAATCACAGTCACGTTATCTTTTTTCCACTGTCTTTTAGCTGCTGCACTACTAAGTATTGGGTCAGAAGAACTTCAAGAGGCCCTAACCTCCCACTGTGTTGTAACACGAGGCGAGACTATTATCCGAACAAACACGGTGGACAAAGCAGCTGACGTGCGAGATGCCATGTCTAAAGCACTTTATGGCCGACTCTTCAGCTGGATCGTAAATCGTATTAATACGCTACTTCAGCCAGATAAAAATATATGGCAAGTTACGCGTCATTGAATCATGTGTATTTACTGTGCATATGTCTTTGATGGGTTCACCCATTTGTATATTTTTGATTTTGCAGAAAGGGTACTGTGTTTATTTTGGCTAAGGCTTCAAAATGTTTTTCATGCTGTGATACTGAATTCTGTTTCCAGGACATTAACCCCAATGTTTTCAAAGAGCTGAGAGGAATTTGACTACTGAAGTCAATGGAAATTGGGTGGTTAAAGTGCTGTACAATTCTTTAAAAAGGTTCTTCCAATGTAGTGAACTTTAAAATCATACCAAACGCTGGTAAATAATTGGAGTACACTGAAAAACTTTAGTACGTATTCACAGTCCTCACAGTCCTTCTGCTTTTGTAAGCTAGTAATAAATACAGATCTCATATTATTATTGTGCTGCTACTTGAGATTAAGTGATGATTTTTTAATTTTTTATAATTACAGAAACATTAATATTATGCATCCTTATGATTTCATTGTGAGGTACTGACCTGGCTGCTTTGGTCTTTTCAAGGAGCTCTAGAGATTTTTAGAAACAAGAGAACCCCTTAGGTAATGTGAAAATGCCTCTGATCTGAGATCTCTATTTGGCACTTCACTGTATCATATAGGCATGTCCTCATCCATACGTGCAGTTCTAGTGGTGACTGTGGTATGAGTATACTTGAGCTTGCACATGGGCTCTTAACAGTCCAGCTTGGAGCAGCAGCAGACTTGGTAATTACCCTTCTGGCTGCGTATAGCAAAAACATACTGTGAAAGCTTGACACCTTTTGTCTACCTAGAGGAGCAGACAATAGATTTTATTTGGGATCTGCCTATTGAAACCATTTGTTTTAATATGGCTGCTAAGCATTTGTTACTATGTACCTATGATTCTCGTGCCTTCTTCGCGGAAATTTGCAAGAAGCAAGTGGAAAACAAAAGTGTTAACGATGCTGAACAAATGTACAAGTTGTCTTAGGTGCAAACACGCTTTTTCTCCTCTCTTTTTGCAGCAGATTGAATCAATTATGCAATCTTAGTTACTGTGTTTCTTTTTATTTTTATTTGGTGTTGCCCATGATGAATTTTGTTTGTATTTTTGCATGCAGCAATGCTGAAAATGGGATGAATGTTGGGATACTAGACATATTTGGATTTGAGAACTTTGCAAGAAATTCCTTTGAACAGCTGTGCATAAATATTGCTAATGAACAGATCCAGTTTTATTTCAATCAACATATCTTTGCACTTGAGCAGGTAAATTCAACTCTGATGAGGTCTAGTTGAATCAGCTGTCCTGAACCATACATCATATTCAGGAGTGGAGTACATTATAAACTATAAAATGAGTATGTGATTTAAATGCAAGATAATGACATCTTTCAGTTGAAGTTTTGTAAATGATGTTGTTGGGGCCTATAGGCTGTGCATCCTAAATGTGCTAATGATGATGTTGCTTTTACTGGTTCAATATTAAAACTGTGCTGGTGACTTTGTAGATGGAATATCAGAGTGAGGGAATTGACGCTACCACAGTGGAGTATGAGGACAATCGTCCACTTCTAGATATGTTCCTCCAGAAACCCATGGGTCTCCTGTCTCTACTAGATGAAGAAAGTCGATTTCCTCAGGCAACAGACCTAACTTTAGTTGGTATGTGCAAACAAAAATTCTGAGAAGTAACAAATGTATTTTGAGAGGGCAGAATGACATCTTTACTCAAGTTTTATGAGCCTAGTTGTCCTGCTGATGCTGTGCCATTTCATTTGACATTTTAAGGATATTTTTCATTGTATATATTTTCATTTCTCTGCTTACATGTTTTCTGTTCTTTTTATATTGCAAAAGTTATCTTATATATCAGGTGTCGAAGGGTTTATTGTCTTTCCAGTGTTACAAGGAAATAACCTGTGTCTTGTCCCTGTATGTAAGTTACATCAAGCAGCATTTATCCCCATTTACTGAAGGGAAGGCTGAGACATAGTACAATCTTGTGTCTAGGACCACCCTGTGAGCAGCATTAGTGTTGAGAGTAGAATTTAGATCTCCCAGGCTCCTAGGCCCATGTTTATCCAATTAGAAAATACTGCTTCACTCCAGATTATCTCATCATAAATAGAAAGTGTGTGTTATTTCTGGTGTGCCATCTGTCTGAATATTTCCCTTCCTTCATGCATATTTTACGTATTTTTTAACAAATCTTGGTGCCAACTTTAAAATGTGCAGCACATGCCATGTTTAAAACTGTTGTCTTGCTTTTATTTACTAGAGCTACATTTTTACCTGTGATATGAAAGAGAGTTCCAGTTCCTTCAATGGAATGTGCAGCAGAGACTCAGACTGTTAGTCAGAGAAAAATAACAGCTGCCTGTTAAATTACACGATATGTGTGCAAGATTTTTCACTTCTGCTAGGCTGAGTTGAAACTTGAATTTAGGTCACAGACAGAATGAATGCTATGGTTCCATTCCAGTCCTCATTTGTGTACTAAAGCTGTGTGCATCCTTGTGGGTCCTATAAATCACTTAATACTGAATATTGAACTTACACTTTCGCAGAGGCACTTTCCTTGGTCCACTGCTGATCAGTCTTACTGCTGATCTGTACACAGTACAGCAGGATCCCTCAAGGAGACAGCAAAGTAGGATATTTTGCCCTCTCCAGATGTGCCAGACAATCATTAATTCCACCACCCTCCTCCCTGCCTCCCTGAAATGCCAAACTGAGTTCTTTTTGCTTTAACTACAAGCTTGATTAAACGTGACTAGAAAGAAAGACCTAACACAAAATATTAATGGATTCTAACATTAGAAAAAACATTTTGATAACATTTTCTGACCTACACAACATGACAGAGAATTTTATCAATTGATTCTGGCCTCAGGTCTCTATTTCTTTATCTGAACAAGCAACTATAATAGCAAGTTTTACAGTATCAGCACTAATTTCATTACAAAATACTAAAGAGCATACAAAATATCACAGGGCATAAAAGACACTTTTCTTAGACAGTGGTGTTTCTTTTTCTGTAAGCTCTTTAGAGGTGGTCACGGGAAACAGAAAGCCTCTTTAGAAGAGGTTTTAGATAGAAGCCTCTTTTTCTGTAGAAGTCCAAAGGTAAATGAGAGATGGTCCCAGCCTGAAGATATTAACATATACTTAAAACATGATGCACAAAGTTAAATGAATGGGGAAAAATACAAATAATAGGCATTTAAGCAAGCGAGATATATGCATAGCTTTGAATATACATAGTGGAAATAAATGCACCCCAAACCCTATATATACATAGAACTAAATTCATAGCAAATATGAGAAGTCATCACATCTTCTCATTGGCCCCTCTTATTTGATAGTTGTCCATGCACAAAACTATCCACAAACAGTGGGGTTTGAAAGATGGTCTTACTGGGGTAGTTTAGAATAAGCTGTTCCATTCAGAAGTGGCAGCTTGGAAGAAAGCATAGAGAAGCTGGCACAGTTATTTCTGAGCAATCTGATAATATATGTGTTTATAGTAGTTCTGGCTTCTTGAGCAGCAAACTGTCCCTAATTAGGATGAAGATTTTACTTATTCACCCTAAGTCACTTGTATCAATGTCTCTTCTCAATGTCTAGATAAATTTGAAGATAACTTACGATGCAAATATTTTTGGAGACCAAAAGGAGTAGAACTGTCATTTGGTATTCAGCACTATGCTGGAAAGGTAAGGCCATGTGATTTTTATTTAGTTCAAATAACAGTGGTATGGTCATTATTTGTTTTATCCAAAGTTTCTGCTTTATGATTTTTTTTTCCTCATTTTAAGAGACAAAATGATAAAGTTTACAGAAACCTAGAATCTACAATAAAATTTTCATGTGTAGTAGTCTATTTTAGAACCTATCCATAGAGCTCTTTCACAAGTTGTGTAGACAGTAACCACCTTTTATTCTGAAAGAAATCTGGCACCAGAAACACCATTGCTACAATCATTTCAAAGGAGCAGCTCTCTGGAGCCAGAACAGGCTGCACGATTGTTAACATCGTGTGAATGCCACAGTAGTTCTGTGTGTGAGTGTATGTAAGTATACGAATAAAATGCAATGTAAAACAGCGCCTGTAATAGAACTTAAAATCCTGTAGAGAGCATTGGAAAGACTGGAGCTAGCTAGCACAGATGTTTTCTTGTACTCTGTAGCACCTAACTTCTTTTGTTCTCAGCAGTTCACGTATTATTTTATATGGGAAATAACAGTCCAGTTGTTTCACATAACATGAGCTTTGCTTGTGATTTCAGGTCCAAATCTTTGTTTATAAACAAAATCAAAATGAAATAGCCATGTTTTATATAGTTATCAATGAGGTATCATCTCTGGCTCATTATAAGACTCCAAAATTTTAAGATATCTTCTAGTAAACTTTGTCCAGCTTTCTGCCTTGTTAAGAATAACTGTAAAATTTCACACAGGTTTAGTGATTTTTTTGTACCCAAATGGCCAAGTCATAAAAACACTACTGGCCAGTTCTCTATTGCAGGAGAACATTCAGTTTCTGTGTCAACTAGTGGACTCCAGTGGAATTAGGCTAGAGAGGAATATTGCTAGTGAAAATAAAACGGGTCTGAAAAATTACTGCAATTTAAAAATAAATAAATAAAAAGTTAAGCAAAATTAACTGATTCTTATACAAACAGGAAGGCATTAATTTCTAATAAAAACAATTAAAATAATTGAATAGATGAATGTTTTGTTTTCCTACTATCATTTTCGAAACAGTGAGAGGCCTATTTTAATGTACCTAGATGTGCAACTTACTCCTGTTCCTCCAACAGGTCTAGTTATAGATCTCAAGGTTGGTGCAGACAGCAAATAGATGATGACCACTTGACAACCATTTCTTATTTCACACATAAACTGTCAACTTAAGCTTGAGTGAGGTATCTCTTGTTATATTGCATCATGCATACCATAGTTCGATGTGACAAAGCACAATACAACATGATTTAAGCCATTTAACCTGATTTGATGTACAGTGACATGCTATGAATATAGGTGCTGTTTATAGCCAGTTCACATTCTGAAGACACTGCTGTAGCTGTAGCCTTTTAAGTCCTTTGCAGATAATTCATTGGCTTGTCAGAGCCAAACTAACTGGTCTACTTGGTCATCTTGACTGTTCACACTTTAAAGAACATAGCAGTTTTGGGGTAACCCTTTTTGGCAACTTTTCTGATTCAGTTTCCCATACTAGGTATTGTATGATGCCTGTGCATTCCTTGAGAAGAACAGAGACACTCTTCCTGCTGACGTAGTGGTGGTGTTGCGAACTTCAGAGAACAAACTTCTTCAGCAGCTGTTCTCTAGCCCGTTAACAAAAACAGGTATTTTCTGCACAGCTTTGCTAACATTGCAACCTCTTCAGCTACCTACTCCTCTAAAACTCTAATTGTTTCTGTACAATTTTTTAAAATTCTTTTTCAGCTCTGCTGTTTAAAGTTTCCTAAATATCTAAAATATTGTGATCATATCTTCTTTTTAAATATGCAGACATGAATTCTTTTAAAAAACCCAGGCAGCAAGATTCATCCCTCACTCCAGAGAAAGGGAGATTATTTGACATGTAGGGCAAGAACTCATTCTCAGAGCAGGATGAGAATATGGGAGATTCTTGGTTCTTAGTCCTTTGCTAAGATCAGTTCTCAGTTGATAGATTCTTGTGTACCGTGTCTTACAGTTCATAAATCAGGTAAGGTAGATCAAGTTGTTTTGGAGGTAATATACAAATGATAGTTCTGCAGTATACATGCAAACAAGCCAACAAATCCACACATCTCGCAGTACTTCCTACATTTTTAAAGTATCTTTTTCATAATGGGTAGGAAAAAGATGTAATACTAAGGAATAATCTAAATACGGTGGATTGTATCAGATTGCAAAATTGTTGTGATCTGATATGGCATATGCAAATGAGGTTGTTGTATTTTTAGGTAGAAATAAGTGTACATGCATTAGGTAGTGCTGTGTAGGCTTATTGTACATGGGCTGTAGATGCAATTCTGTGCCTGTGCAGCAGCTCTGTCTGGATTCCTGGACCCTCAGTAACCCAGTCATAGCCTCTGGTGATGACTTTAACCTCTCTTGAGATTTCTATGTAGAAAAAGAACATCTGGAAGAAAATTTATATTGGAGCCTTCTTTGCACATGTAAAACTGATAACAAAATATCAGTTTATATTCTACATAGGATGGACTCCTGTTACACTGTCTCTGTTCTTTTCCTGAAATTAGAAGGCTCTGGATTACCCCCCTTCAAACTATGCTTTTAGAGGTCCCTGAGAGGTGATGATCCAATGAGGAAACTGCTTCTCCTTTCAGCTATGACAAGCTTAGATGGAGAGGGATATAGTTTAAGATGGAGTAGGACTGGTTTGTGCCCAAGTGGGGAACAAAGAACCTTTGTGTCTACTTCTGACATTTGAGTCCATGTTAAACTGGTAAAGGAGATTCTTTTACTCATGCTGGATGAATCAAGCAAAGGAAAAAGAAAACTCACATCTGGTCAAATGTGCCTCCACACCCCTCTTTACTAGCTATTTTATACCTTGGAGCTATTGTCAGAATGAAACAGATTAGGTGCTTTGTCCCAGTTATCAGTCCCAATTATTGTAAATATTATACTTTTGATTTTATTGCTATTTTTAAATCAGAATGCTGATGCTTTCATGGAAATTCACTTTCCTCTGGCCTTTTAGAGGTATTTTCAGTGGCAGCAGCACTGAATTTGAGTATTTTGCCCAAGATGCATAAAAGGTTCAGTAAGAAGATACTTCTCATTGCAGTAATGTATACTTAGCATGTTGGTGTATTTCCACTTTTTTTGTTTTGTCTCTTACATTCCTTCCTTGTTTCCTGTTTACATGAATTGGGTGCTTTCTGCCTCCCCTTATAGAACATTTACCCTTCCATGAAGAGCACACAGCAAGTCGAGTGTTGCCTGTATTTCTGTAAAGTTGGTACAGGACATCCTGTTAAAAAAATTATTGTGCATACATTCCTGTGCATGGTGTTATAAGAATAGCTTAAAACCCTTATGTCATTTTTATTTTTTAAAAGTCTGTGTGATTTTGCTCTATTTTTTCCAGCTGTCTAATATAATTGGCACTCACATCCTGTGTTGGGGCCTCTGTGTTCTAAAATCAGATTGTTGCCAGGTTTAGTTTTGGCAGCTTGCAAGATAAATGAAAGGTTTAGCTGAGAACAGAAGGTATCGCTGGCAATGCTGCTTCATCTCTGCTCCGTGAAGAAAGATAATGCTATTCTCTTAACTTTCTACAAAGAGGCTTTTGTAAACAAAAGAATAGTGACTGTGTAAATGTCCCATCATACTCTGTCCTTGCCTCTTAGCCCTCTTCCCTCCACTCAACATGTGCTTCATCCCTAAAGCAAACCAGAAAAAATACAGATTAAGAATCATAATCTTGATACAATTTTCTCCAGCTTTTTGTAGATCAGTGACTGCTGCAAAAGTTAATAATTTACATGGAAGCCATATTGCATCTTTCCAGGTAACCCTGACTTGAAATGAGCCTTCTGCCAGTATCTCTGGTGTTTTGTTTGAAGATGAGTGACAGCACATTCTCACATCTGCTTGCAACTAGCTCTGGAATTTGCAGCGTAGGTGGTTTTTGCCAAGCAGCAATCACCAATATGTGTAATAGTCACTAGGTGGTGCTGTGCCAGAAGCAAGAGGGAATTTGAGACTGGTAACATGGGTCTGACAATTACTGAAAATGTAGTTCTTAAATACCAGTAAGAACAAAAAGATGCCTTTCCCACCCTGAGAAGATTCTCTGTTTGAAGTATATTTATATACCTGTCATGTCTTCCGCTGTCAAAAACTGAGCAGCAGCAAGAAAATAAATATTAAAAAGACTAAATTCTTTTACTAATTTAAGATCATGTTAATCCCTGTAATTTATCAAATAGACTTATCCCCTCTTAACAAATGCTTCTATTTCACAGGAGCAGACTGTGTAGTTTAAAGGGCCAGAAATTAACAGCAGGACATTAAATACACATTTGTAATAGCAATTTATGGTTAAGAGACTGCACAATTACTGATAGGAGACACCAGAACTTTAACATTCCGGCACTAATTTTGTAGTGTGTACAGCATGTTTTGTCATCTTTCAGTGGAAACTTACGCACGTTTAGCACGTTTTGGAATCTGTTTGCACTTTCTAGGGACCTTTAACCTCAAAACTGAATGAACATATTCTGGTTTAACCTACCAATTCTCCCAATTGCTTCCATATTTGTCACTTTTTTCTGCAGACACAGCTTCTTGTGCTGAGAATTCTGTATATTCTGAAATTAAAACAGAATTTACTCCAAATACAAGAGAGAAGTAGAACATTAAAAAAAAAAAAGTTGCCACTACTCCAGTTGAATATGCATGTTCCCATTCAGATATAATGCATTCCTGTTTTTCTCTAGTTTTAGTTTATTACTGTTGCAGCTAAAGCATCAGTGAAGAAAGGAATCATGTGATCTAGAAAATAGAGTCCACTTGTAAGAGAAGAGGGCTTTAATTGGAAAAATTAAGGAGAGCCTTGGTACATTCACTAGTGGTATCAGACCATTTGACTGTCCTGATATTCAAGAATTTTTGCAGCATCGCCTTTAAGTGGTGGTACCATCAAACTCCTTGGGCAAAGCACCACTGGGGCTTTTTGAGACTGCAGCTTCCTCTTCCACTTTTCCTCTGTCTTACCTTATGTTCCCCAACTGACCAGATCATGGTGGTGGGATAGGGAGATGTTCCAGAGGGGCTTCATCTTCTCAGAATAGCTGCAGCACAACATGATTCTCTACTCTTGAAACACAATCTCTGCAGTCTTTTTCCCATTTATAACTCACAGACCTTTAGAGCTTTTGTTAGGGTTGCTCTGCTCTGCCTTAAGTCCTTGCTGGAGAGAGGGGAAAGAGTTGCCACCTGGAGGGAGGGAAGGGAAAATCCTCCAGCCTTCCCACCACCAGAGTAGAGGTTCTGGGAAACTTCCCTGTCCTAGCTCTGAGGATCTGTAGGGGCTGGGCTTGGCTGTGTAGAATAAATACAGAGCTGGGTACCATTACCGCTACAGCAACATCATGCCTAGTAATTTTGGTAGCATTGGATATTGCTCACACATTCAGAGTGATATGGTATCAATATATCATCCATTGCTAATAAACACTCGTTTTTTAGCCTAGGTATCTGAGCATAATCTGTCAAAGAGAACTGGGGTGAAAGTTTTCACAGCCTCCACTGAAGAGTTAGGATAGCGATGTTTTAACAAGGAAATCTTTTTGTCCAAAATAGGAGGAAAATAATTTTTTTCAAAAACAAATTAATTATAATTAGCCCATCTAAAGGTCATTTTCCCTCCTTGGTATTAATTTTTAGTCTGTGTTCTTTGTGCCTTTGAGTCCCCAGCCCTGCTTACAGCCCTCAGACAAAAAGTAATTATAAACAATGTATGTCTCATATTAAAAAACAAAACAAAACAAAACAAACAATCAACAGACCACGTGCAGAGAAAGAATGTGAAAAAAATGTTTCAGGCTTTGTTTATGCACACTAAAGAACACAAGAACTAGGGCCTTTTGCAAAATCACTTGGAAGAACTGCTTTTCACCGCTCCTTGGTGACAAGAGTACTCTCTCAATATTAATTTGTCTGTAACTTTGATAGCAGCTGATTCCTCATGAAGAGTCAGAGGGAAGCAAATGGATTTTCTTGCATTTCAGTCTCATGAACAGCTACTACTCAGCATAGAGTGAAATCTTGGCCAGTTGAAATTGTAGATGCTTTGCCGTTGTTTTCAGTGGAACCATGATTTGGCCTGTCATGTTTGTCACTGTGCACTCCTATTGAGTACAAGCTCTTCCTCTAGCGATCAGTAGCGGCAGGTCTCTTGGCTTGGTGTGTGTCATACTTACGCACTGAAATATAGTATGTTTCCATTTGGGCTTAGCAGATTTTTTTCTCTTAATTCCACATATCACAATAGAGCAAAAGACTCAAATACGTCTTAATTTTACTAATTTATCCTACAATAAAATCTTTTTATAATGGTACTCGTGTTAGTATTTTCACTTCTAAGAGATAACTGCAGGCACTCCAAGTCAAATGAATCAGAAACAAAGCCATTGTAATTATAATCTCTCTACTTAGAGATGAATCAGAATTTATATTTTGTAAGAATTTGGGTCAAGTTAATGGAAGTTATATATTTTCACTCAGGACACAGAAGCTTTCCTATTTCTAACTGGTCCATATGTTAAAAGCATATAAAAGTTAATAGTTTTTGCTTTGCTGCCAGTGTGTTGTGTGCAAAGAGAAGCTTTAAACCACAGCTGTGCAACGTAACAATTGTGAACTTTACTGGGTTGCAGATGTGGGACATCAGTAAACTAAATTAAATAGCTTAACTGAGTTTGAGAGGTAGAGTGTTAGGTTACATTTTATTTAGCCTTTCAGTTGAGCATTTTACCGTTCAGTGTTTCTTTTTCTTCATATCCTAAGGTTTTGTGTCATAGGACAAATGCAGTACACGGATACTCGCAAGACTTGCTAGCAGTAGGATCCGAAACATGCCCTAAAATAGCCCTAAAAATGGAACTCATCTAGAAACAGAACCATCTATCAAATCAAAGTTAAGGTCTCAGTCCTGCTAAAGCTTTATATAAGACATAACAATTATTTACTGTTGAGAATAACTCCCTATAAATAAAGAGTGTCAGTGAATCTCTGGAACTGCACATGGCAGTAAGCACAACAGCTGAGAAGGGTCAAGTTGGATTTATCACGTTTATGTTTGGTAAAGGGTGTGGCCCAAGCAGAAGTCCAGTGTTGTTAATATGAGACTTCACAGATTACATTGTACTGAAAATGGGCAAAGGGCTCTTTTTTGTCTCCAAATGCTCACAAATTGAACCCTAAAAAAAGTACAAGTTGGCAAGTTGTAATATGGCAATGGCAATATGGAACAGATCATCCTGAGTGCCATTATGCGGCATGTGCGGGACAACCGGGGGATCAGGCTCAGCCAGCATGGGTTTATGAAAGGCAGGTCCTGCTTCACTAACCTGGTCTCCTTCTATGACAAGGTGACCCGCTTAGTGGATGAGGGGAAGGCTGTGGATGTTGTCTACTTGGACTTCAGTAAGGCCTTTGACACCGTCTCCCACAGCATTCTCCTGCAGAAGCTGGCTGCTCACAGCTTGGACAAGTGCACTCTGAGCTGGGTTAAAAACTGGCTGGATGGCCGAGCCCAGAGAGTGGTGGTGAATGGAGCCAAATCCAGTTGGCGACCGGTCATGAGTGGTGTTCCCCAAGGCTCAGTGTTGGGGCCGGTCCTGTTCAATATCTTTATCGATGATCTGGATGAGGGGATTGAGTGCACCCTCAGTAAGTTTGCAGATGACACCAAGTTGGGTGGGAGTGTCGATCTGCTGGAGGGTAGGAAGGCCCTGCAGAGGGACCTGGACAGGCTGGATTGTTGGGCCGGGGCCAATTGTATGAGGTTCAACAAGGCCAAGTGCTGGGTCCTGCACTTTGGTCACAACAACCCCAGGCAACGCTACAGGCTTGGGGAGGAGTGGCTGGAAAGCAGCCTGGCTGAAAAGGACCTGGGGGTGATGGTTGACAGCCACCTAAACATGAGCCAGCAGTGTGCCCAGGTGGCCAAGAGGGCCAATGGCATCCTGGCTTGTATCAGGAATAGCGTGGCCAGCAGGACCAGGCAGGTGATAGTGCCCCTGTATTCGGCACTGGTGAGGCCGCACCTCGAGTACTGTGTCCAGTTTTGGGCCCCTCACTTCAAGAAGGACATCGAGGTGCTGGAGCGTGTCCAGAGAAGGGCAACGAGGTTGGTGAAGGGTCTAGAGCACAAGTCTTATGAGGAGCGGCTGAGGGAGCTGGGGTGGTTTAGTTTGGAGAAGAGGAGGCTGAGGGGAGACCTTATTGCCCTCTACAACTACCTGAAAGGAGGTTGTAGCGAGGTGGGGGTTGGTCTCTTCACCCCAGTAACAAGCGATAGGACGAGAGGAAATGGCCTCAAGCTGCGCCAGGGTAAGTTTAGGTTAGATATTAGGAAAAACTTCTTTACTGAAAGAGTCGTCAGGCAGTGGAACAGGTTGCCCAGGGAAGTGGTTGAGTCCCCATCCCTGGAGGTATTTAAAAGACAGGTAGATGCAGTACTTGAGGACGTGGTTTAGTGGTGGACTTGGCAGTGGTAGGTTAACGGTTGGACCTGATGATCCTAAGGGTCTTTTCCAACCTTAACAATTCTATGATTCTATGAAGTTTAAAAACAGATCTTGATGAGCTTACTGATTTGATTCATAATAGGCCATTCTCTGTAGAACAAATCTTGAGAATAATTTTTCTTTACCTTTCTCTCAGAAGAGAGGAGGTATCTTTGCAATTTTTTATGTTTCTAGCCTAACTTCTCAATTTTATAATGAACATTATCTCATAGTAGTGAACAATAATTAATCTTAACACTTCATTGTATACTAATTAAATTCAAAATGTGTTGATATTGAGGAAGCGAAAGATGTATTACACAGAAGATGTTACTGTTTTTAATATTAACTAGCAGACTGTGGGATCTTACTGTGCAGCATATACAGAATTTAAATAGAGAAATATTCAGAGAACATTATACAGTAGTTGTTTTAATGAGTAGTTTACTAGGCAGTTTCTACAGGCACTATGTGCTGTAAGGTCAAACTGTGTCAAAGACACTTGGTACGTCATTGGAAGCACTCAGTAGCTCTCAAGATCAAATCCTAGAAGAGCAATTATTTTTAAATTTGCTAGTGAGTTGTAGAGCAGATAAATGTGTTGAATATTCAGATAACCTTGCTGGTTTGAATATCCATAATGTTTTTTGGTGTGTCCTTTACAAAGAGTGTGCTTATATTTCCCACTCTTTCAAAATAATTGAATTAGGGGTTAATGTATCTAAGCGATTAATGTAGTTGGTGGAAAACAAACCTCTGAGTCTGTGCTGGATTTTGTGTATTTGTTTCAGAGTATTTGATACTCTGAGAATGAATATAATATTCAGAGTATTTCATACTCTGAGTGTGCTGTCTTACTAAGATTTTGTACTTTTATCCATTTTCTTTATTCCTTCACCCTACAACAAACTGTAAAGGTCAGTACTTTACTAAACCAGCATTATCTTTTCTCTTATTATTTGACTTTGTCTTACTTATTCCAACCTGACTTGGCTTGACGTAGGAGAGCTTATAACTGAACTGCCTGGACAGTAGGTCACAGTGTGTGTCAAAGACAGAAAATGCATTTGTGGGTGTTTGTATGAATGGGTATTTGTTTCATTAAGTGTGGAGATACAAATATAAATGAGAATAATGTTTTGAATTACCACAAAAATAACTGATTTTGTACTATCTGTGATAATATATGGAAGTGCTGAGATCCAAAGGAGAAAACATTGAGTTGAGAAGCCTTTGAGACTTGATTAAATTAGTAGTCAACATCATTAATGCCTCGATTTCAAAAATGGGGAAGCCTGGGACTCTCATAAAGTTCTGTAACCATGCTTCATCCTAAATTAAGACTTTTAAAAGACAGCTCTTCTCTCGAAGTGTCAAAACCTGGTTTTGACACCGTTTTTATCCTGTCTAGCTTAGGATCTTAATCACTGAGAAGACTGATAGTCATAGTGAGGTCAGAGAAAATGTTCCTCCATTTTATTCCATGTGCTTTCAGTGACGTCTTTATACCTGTATTTTTACCACTGAATTCATTGAGAATCTTCACTGGCTTTAGTAGGATTTTGATCAGACTGTGTACATATGGAACAGCTTCAGCAGCAGGTCCTAGGTGATGGAATATATACCATAAAATGTTTTCTACATTGTATGGAGAGGGAACATACTCTGGAAATACCAACAGTGGGCTGGAAATCACAGTTCTTGACTTCTCCTGGGTTTCCTGTTTATTCATTGTTCTTGTAGAAAATTATTTTGGCCTCAGGTTAAACTGAGTACTGTGAAACTTAATTAGTGTTTGAGGACAGCCCTGAGATCATCAGAGACAAGATGCTGAGGTGTGAGCTACCAGAATGCTTGCAGTTGGTTCATGTTGGTGAGGGAGCATAGTTAAAATACTGAGGTAAGTACCATGTTCTTCATAATCAAACTTTTACTTCTCTAGATAAAGCATATATAATTTGGGGGAAAAAAAACCTTACATGACATGCAAGAGAAAGGATGTCAATTACATAAAACAATGAGGGAGACCAGAGCTGAATCAGCATGTGTGGTAATCATATTTTTAACCTGTATATGTTTTTAGAAGTATTCTTCCACATACCTCTGGAAGAAGAAATAAACTTCTTGTCTCTCTTGAATAGAGGTAATTAGAATAAGGGGCTTTTGGCTAATGCTGAAAATTAATGGAGAATTCCTCAACAATGAAGTCTTCACAGAAAATACACCTCTAGTTTTCTTCTAATGTCAGTTACAGGTGTGGTACAGGAACCAAGGCAATCTGCTGGGGCAACAGAAAACCTCATGTTGATGGTGAGCTACTTTGCCGATGACACAGACTGCAGCATTCTGTACTGTCTGCTGTTCCCCAGAGATTTCAAGGTTTGTTGTCCTGAGCTGATTACATACAACAGCATCAAATGGTACACTACCAAAGATGTGGACAGAAGTTGCTAAGGACCATACCTGAAAGAAATGGCCCGTATCTTCTGACAATGTATAAATCATAAAAAGCTGAGCCACTTTGTTCTGTAATGCAGCAGCTGGGAGACTGACCAGATCAGGCTGTGGCCAGCCTGTCAGTCAGTCTCCAGCCAGTTAGTCAGGTCTCCAGCTAGTCAGGCTACAGACCTGACGAAAGAAAATATGGGCATCAAGCAGTAGAAAACTCCAACATTGTTTACACTATAACTTCTAATTGCTTTTTCCAAACGATTTTTCATTTTTTTCACTTTTATCCAGATGCAGCTTCAGATAGTTAGCTCTCACTGTACTGTGTGCCACTGCTATTGTTAGTCCTGTGTTTGGACAGAGGTGCCCAAACTATGCCCACCTGGCTGTGGCCAGATAAAGAGTTTGTCCAGCAGGCAATACACTCCCCCTCTGCCACCCTCTTTTCCAGAAACACGTGACCCTCCCTTGTCCTGTGCCTGGGAACCTGTCTATCATGCGATCAGGCTATAGCATATGTGCTTTGCCTGCTGTCTGTAAGTTTGGTCGTGTCATGGGACTGTTATGTTCTGAGAATCACATAAGGTTTGCTTGTGTGTCCTATGATCACATATGTGCCTGTGATATTTCAGGAAATGTCTGCATTTCAGTGAACACACTCCCAATGTAGATGACTACACGTCTGATTCAATTTAGCTGGAAAATTGGGCATGTTGCTTAAAGTAGCCATTAATACTCAAGGTTGCGTTTTTAAAATATCTTGGACACTACCACTAACTAATTATATACCATAATCTGTTCTTCATTACTAGGTAAGGGTAAAAGTTGAGACCTTTCTTACTGAGATCATACATTTACGTATCTAGGAATATAGTAGGCAGTTGACCTTCATTTCATGTCAGCTGCTGTCAGTATCTTTCTTCCCTTGCATTCTACAAGAAGTCTACTAACCTACTGTGTTAAAACAATATTTAAATATAGCAGTGATGATGCTTACAAGCAAAGTTTTATTTGTTGCTGTACACATCATGCTGTGTGTTTGCCAGTGTGCGCCTTACTAATGTGGGAAGTGACCACTGAAGTGTCTGCGATGTATGCAGTAGAAAACATAGTGGCACTGAATTTACACTCAGGTTCTCCAATCCCAATCTAGCAATGTAAAGCTTTTAAGTATCTGTAAATATGATCTGTGTCTACTTCATGCTAATAAGACTAAAGAAACCTTTAGTCTAATTGAGAATCAGGATCAGAATTTGTCAGTTCACATGGCATGGGTTTTTCATTTCAAATAATCTGGGCCAAAAAGTGCATCTTTTTTGCTTCTGAAGCAATTACTCGTAATTAGGTTATTCCCAGGTGGGTCTCACTATTACTAAGTTTTCATGGTTATCAGATTCTGTTTTGTAATACGGATCTGATTTTGGAAATACTATTTCTCATTTTTTATTTATTCATTCTGAATAGGAAGTAAAGTGATTCTCTTTTCAGGATAAGCAGCAGTGGAAGTGTGTCTGTATTGATAGTTGTATTCTACAGACGATATTTTTATAATTATATTCTTGTGTAAAATGTGTAGTATATGAGAAAATTGGATTCTTACCTTTTTATTGCACAAGATTAGCTTAAATTACTTCAGTGACTGAAAAGAATAGAGTTTTGGTAGTCAGTGACCAGATTCAAATTAGTACCCAATAAAAAAGTACATGTATTCATTTATAGTCGAGCTAAGAAAAGCTTAGTCTTACAGTAGCAGAAGATGAAAATGCATTATGGAGATAAGCAGTCGACTTCCTTAGGCTAGATAAAATGTACTGAAA